>CM060910.1:653872302-656272302 GCA_030737875.1 Allium sativum
AAAAAATTGAAATGGAATTTGAATTCAAAGGAATTCAAATGGATTTGAATAAAGAAAAGTCAAATAGAAATTTGAATATTAGAATTCAAATGGAATTTGGTTAAATAGAATTTCAAAGAGAATATAAAGTGGGGGTTGAATATTAGAATTCAAGAAAATATATAGTTTGAAATAGAATTTTAAATAAAAGGAGTTAAAATAGAATTTAAATTCAAAGGATTTCAAATAGAAATTGAACAAAGGAATTTAAATAGAAATCGAATAAAGGATTTCAAATGGAATTTGAATAAGGGATTTGAAATGGATTTTGAATAAAGGATTTCAAATAGGAATTGAAAATAAGAAATTCAAATAGAATTTGAATAGAAGAAATGTAAATAGAAATTGAATAGAAGGAAATTCAAATATAGAGTTTGAATAAAGAAATTCAAATGGAATTTGAATATTGTAAATATATAGGATTTGAATATTTGAAGAGAAATAGATCGGGAATATTATGTTTGAAATGGATTTGATATATATTAAAAATATATCAGAATGAAGTTGAATTTATTATAAACAAAGGCTGAACGTTTATATTTATAAATATAATTAAAACGAGCTCGCCATAGCGCGGCAGTTCGTAATTTGGCAATTCGAACTTCAATTTAGTATACAGAACTCAATTGAAGTCGGAATTCTTTGAAACAAGAATCGTCGGGACCGGTTGAACAATAGTTTTCTAGTGAAAGAGAAAAATCTGGATTTCGTCGTATAGATTTTGAGTTATGTCAAAATCAAATTTTTAGAAAAGCAGCGCTAGAACCATTATAAAAACCATAACGGTTTAATTAAATAAATAAAAGGATTGTTAGGAAATAAAATCCGAATTGGCATTAGAAAAATCTAGACTGGAGATATAAAATAAATATGAACTCCAGTGAAGTAAGTGAAATGATTTTTAAGACAAAAATCATAATTTAAATGGTTAAATAGGATTAACTAAATTGGAAAATAATTAGTTAAGGGAAAATTGAATCGAAATTGGGTTTTTGATAAGTGAAAGAGATTGAAATTTTTTATTCGAAATCGAATATAACTCAAGTTGAAATTATAATTAGATTAGTTATAATTAAGTTGACATATATTTGAACAAGTTATATTCAAATAAAAAGGATGAAATAGGCAAAACGGTTAATTAACAACTAGTTAATGGGAATTTGAATGATTAGAACTAAATTTAACTTAAGTAAGTTAAATGGATCGAAACGAATAAATAGAGTAAAATCAATGTGAATGAAGGAAAAACCAAAAGAGTTAAAAAGAAAATATATTTGTAAGTCAAATATAAAGGAAATATATTTGTAATGCAAATACAAAGGAAGTTATGTGCAAACAAATAGAGGGAGAAATATTTGTAAAAACATTTACAAATAGAATTTAAAAGAAAATATTTGTAAAACATTTACAAATGGTAAATGGAAAATTTATTTATAGTAAATAAATAGAATGGTATAAATGAGATATTTATTTGTTAAATAAATAGAATTTAATCGAAGAAATATTTAGAAGATGAGTAGAAAATGGAAATCTGTTTTAACGGATAAATAGAAAGGATTAATTTATAAATAACAGTTTATAAATTAAATTGAATATTTATCATTCGATAAATGGAATATATAAGTCTGAACTTATATAGAGGAGAGATATTGGTTTTTAACACCGATAGTTTTAAATAGAAGGGGTATACAACACTTGTATAAGTGAAGTAACGTTATTAAGAGAACATTTATAGAGTGAAGAACCGTTACTAAAAGTAAATCTTTATAAATGAATGAACGTTATCCAATAGGAGATATTCGAATTGGAGAAGTCAATTAGAGTTAGAAATAATCGATTAGTATTAGAATAAATCGATTAGAGTAAGAATTAACCAGTTAGAGTTAATCAGTTAGGGTTAATCCGTAGAGTTAGTTGAATATTAGTGATTCAATCAGAATTTATCGAATACTTGTTATGCATATTAAGAGTTAACCGGATAAAGTTAATTGAACATAGTTAATCGAATTAGGATTTAATTGAATGTTAGTTATTCAATTAAAGTTGATCGAATATAGTTACTGAGATAGAGTTAGTCAAACATAGTTACTCAGGATAAGTTGCCATTTCGTACGACTGCTAGCGAAATTCGCAGGACTGCAGATAGCCTAGGGCGGTCGGATGTTTCCTGGGGGAAATCAGGCGTAACCATTGTGATTGCTGCGATCTAGAGTCAAGCGAATGGAGTTAAATCAAATATTGGTTATTCGAAGGAGTTATCGAATTTAGTTATTCGATGGAGTAAATCGAAAAGAGTTAAATCCAATAGAGTTAACTGATAAGAGTAAATTGATAAGAGTAAATCGAATATAATTTATTCGAAGAAAGGGTTTTCGAATCTAGTTATTCGAAAGAGAGATTATCGAATATAGTTATTCGAAGGGAGGAGTTATCAGATAAGGATTTATTCGAAAGAGGGTACGTAAGGAAATTTGAAATGTTGAGTATCAACATAAATGGAATTTGAAAAGTAATAGGTTGGTAGCACTTTTCCTACCTTAGCAATTTCGAGGACGAAATTATTTTAAGTGGGGAAGAATGTAATGACCCGGATATTCCGTCGGTTAGATTTGAATATTTAATACAGTTTTAAATATTGGGTGGATAAATATAAATGGGATTTTTATATTAAGTTATCAATTTAATAATCAATTTCGATTTAATATCGAATATATTAAATTATCGTAATACGTCAGTTCGAGAAGTTGAAACTGAATTAGAAACAGTTCAGAAAATCAATTCAAAACTCCTGTTTGAATTAGAAGAATAATGTTAATTTATTATCGAAGAATAAATTGCCTGAAATTAATTTATATTGACTTAAATTAATATCTCCTTCAGACGATCGAATTGGACTTCGTGACCTATCCCAGTGTGTTCGCAACAGGGGTATTACCCTAGAATCAACAGTTGTTGGGTTCAGAGAGGAGTTCGAGATCAAGGGTTAATTAAATTTTTAGGATACAGATTTTTAATTCAAAAACTATTTAAAATAAAATAAAATAGATGTGGACAAAAACAAGAGGCGTGCTTCCTCTTCATCCACAAACATAAACGAACGTGGCTCTCTCATCTCCTTTCAAAAACAGTGAATCCTGATTATAAAATCAAAAGCCCCTCTCATTTCATTTTCTGTAAATCAATTCAAGCTTCAAAACAAAAATAAATGGCCGCCCCTTTCTGTCGGAAATCAAAGTCGAGACCTAAATAAAGAAAGGGGATCGTGAATCGCGATAGGCAACGATAATGGAAATCGCACTCGAGCATGAAGGGGATGACACGCAGAGGCACTCACGAGGTGGATGTCAAGTAGATGGCAGGGGTGACCTAAGTTGCGATTTTGAAAGAAAGGGAACGATTTCGTATGCTATTCAGTGGACTCGAGCTCAACGTCGAGCTCCGACAGATCGTAATCAGGTGTAGGGTTCGCGGTCGATGAACTCAGGATGGATGGAGAAGACCGGAATTTGGATTTAAGGTGCTCGCGAGAAGAAAGAACGAACACTTGGGAAGAGGAAATATCCGATTTGTTTGATCTGAGTTTTAACGTCGTTGCTCGACAGTGTAGGGTTCTAGGTCGCCGTGAAGAAAGAGACGACACTGATGTTAATTTGTCTGGAGGATGGAGAGTACAGTGGATCGAACAGTGATTTGATGGTGAGGAAAGCCAGATGATTTCGACGATAGGAAGTAAAAGGCGTGTGTGAAATGCTAAGGAGAGGTAGCATTTTTTTTCAAATAAAGAAGAAGAAAATACTACAACGTGAATGTAACACACCACACCCGCTATGGTCACTCACTAAGGGAATGCCATAGCATCGGTGGAGTATTTTAGTGAATATAGAACAGAAAAATTACACCAAGACAGATATAAATAGTACTTGAAATTTAAAACATCATCTCATAACAGCGGAAATAAACATGTCTGGTTACATCATAAAACCACGATAAAAGTCAAGTACAATATCCGTCAAAATAAAGAGGTACATAATCCCACTCTCTCATACAATAGCCAGAACAAAAAGAAAAGATAACTGGATAACTGGAGCTTTACATCTATCCAAGCTCCTAAAGACTGGAACTGCAATCTGATCAAGCTTCACTACTGCTAGGATCCACCGTAGGACCTGAGGGTTGGGAAAAAGATAGAAACAACGGGGTCAGACATAAGTCTGAGTGAGTCCTATAACTTTAACAATACAATCATTAAAGTAACCAGAGAAGACATAAACTTGACCTACGGTAATATCTGGGGATGAATGGCTACACTAAGCAGCTTGGTAAACTTAGGATAAACTAAGATAACCGTAAGGACGCATCTACCCACCCAAGGATAATTACTAACTGCACCACACCAGTCATTCCTACTTAAAGGTTGATCCCTCCAAGGACTTAGAAAATTTCCCCTGTAGTTTCGTGTACTCCTAGCCCACTACATAGGTGCCGTCTGCCCCTATCTCCACAAGGTGTACTCAGTAATTCTTACCCAGTAGTTTCGTGTACCCCTACATAGGTGCCGTCTGCCCCTATCTTTATTAGGTGTACCCACTACTCCCCATCGATCGGCTCCCTACCGTAGATACCCGTGCTGGTCCCACAGTGGGGTGTATCACTCCCCTAAAGTGGCTACCCAATACTATCAACGGTGCACGGCTTTATATCTACACGATGCAACCACGGCTTATCTACCAGCCCGGGTCCACACACGCATATGAAACCCGTTGGACTTGCGTTGCCACCGCTAACCCGTTTTGGCCTCTTATAATCAAGCCCAATATGTGTGTCCCGTCACTCGACATGGGTCGAGCCCACAAAGATACGTTTGGGATATTGGTTGAAATGGGCCCCCACAAGCTACCCACCTAAGCTTGTCACATATCTAATGTATCCCACTTAACCCTTTAATCATGTTTAATTACATGTTTCCACTTGGTTAAGTATTCTAATCGTATTTTCTATTGCCACCCAAGGCAGCCCACTAGATTTCCACATGCCACCCAAGGCACCCACTTAACCCCTCATGTCCCACTACATGCTAATATGGTTAAGTGTTTCTTAATTAATTAAGACCGTGATCTCCCATAAAGACCTCCCACATTAGACTGGCTGTTATGACCGCCTGGTTAAGCCGGTAGAGTCCGGGCAGTCTTACGTCATAACAGAGCCTAACCTCGTGTCTTTACTTTAATCACGTATTTAATTTATGGCTAAGACCTCTCACATTGGGCTGACATTTGTAGCAACTGGTTAAGCCGGTCGGGTCCGGGCAGTTTTACACTACAAATGAGTCCAACCTCGTGTCTTAGTCGATTAATTACACCTAATTAATCACCCCCATATTAATTATCCCTAATTAATATCAAGTTTTCCATAACATGGGTAGACCTAACTCAATAGGTAAATTCCCATGGGGTAGACCTAACTCAATAGGTAAATTCCCACTTATGGTAATTTATTTTTATGGTATACTTAATCATACCCAATCATACATTTATTAACATATTTACCAACCCCATCGTTCCCCACGTAAATCGTTCTCATTTCATGACATAACAAAGGGGAAGATCCATCACAAATATCATGGGTTTAGCATATAACTTTGTCATGGGTTAAGAGGATGTCAACTTGCATATATGAGCATATATTAACCCAACTACATTTAACCCAAACTTGCATATTATCATACACATGATTTGCATAACTTGTTGCATATGAGCTTGCATATTATCATACACACATCTTGCATAACATGTTGAACTTGCATATAGGCATTCTCATAACTTGCATAACATGTTAAACATGCATTTAAGCATACACATAACTTGCATAAGCATTCACATACTTGCATAAGCATTCACATACTTGCATAAGCATGCATAACTTGCATATCATGTCATTTAAGCATATACATATCTTGCATAAGCATTCATATACTCGCATAAGCATGCATAACTTGCATATCATGTTAAACTTGCATTTAAACATATACTTAACTTGCATATGAACTTGCATAACTCACTTTGTTAAACATGCATAAATCCACTTATTAAATATGCATAAACCTACTTGTTAAACATGCATAAACCCTCTTGTTAAACATGCATAAACCAACTTATTAAGCATGCATAAGCCAACTTATCAAACATGCATAAACCCACTTATTAATTATGCATAATCATAGTAAAACATAGAGTAGCATATCATTACAAATGATTCAAACTCACTAATCCGCATTTAAGACCATAAGTCTCATTACACCCAATCTACTTACTTTAACAATTGATGTTAAAGTGATAGAAACTCACCAAACCCAAAATTAACCCACTTATGAAGTGGAATTAGTTGCTAAATATGAAGATGGTGATGATTAGAGAATGATTTGAGAGGGATTAGCTTGCAACTTCCTTCTTAGATTAGTGGAGACTCCTTCTAGGATTTAATTTGGCGGCATGAGGCCTTCATTTCTATTTTTAGTATGGATTAGGGTAGGTTTAGGGTGTATTTATAGATTAGGAGAGTGTTTTAGGCCCTTAGATTAACCCTAAATTAGATTAGGTCCGTTAGATTTAGGAAATCTCTAGAACCCAGCCCAGCCCTAGCCAGAAAACCAGATCTGGTGCACCAAAGCACCCCGGTTCGACACGCCGTGTCGACAGGCAAGTCGACAGGGAAGTCGACACCCCTGTCGACAGGCCTGTCGACAGCCCTGTCGACATGCTTAGGGCGGGAATCTTCCCGCCTGGCCCCGCTGGTTCTAATTTAAAATCTAAATTTAAATTTCTAAATCTGTTTTTAGCTTTAAATTTTCTGCAAACTTCTTTGGGCCATAACCGGGCCATACGGACTCCGATTCTCGAAAACTCGGACTCTATTTCGCGTATTTTTCCGAGACGAACGCAATAACGCAGCCCGTTACCCCCAATTCCCACATCTGAGATTATTTATCCTGTAATTAGTGAATTTTAGTATTAGCTAAAATTCGGGGTGTTACATTCTCCCCTCCTTAAAGGATTTCGTCCCCGAAATCTCTAAGCTAAGGAGAATGTATATCCTACCATCCAAACAACCATCTACTCAACCATCAAACACGGGCATCCATTGTCCTTAAAACAATTTCTAATGATGTATGAGCATATGCAAAAAGTGTGTGTATATGTTCCCTATCTAATGTATGAACATATGCAAACCATGATAGTGCCATGCATCCATTATGTATGCGAGAGAACCCTATCGACACATACAATATCTACATGAGTGCACACCAAAATGCATCATCCATGTGATAACACAACCATCATACATCCATAAATATATCTTTCTACACACAATTTTATGCAATATGAAGTGACTGAGCCGATCTAGTGCCTAGAGTGTGTGTATATGCATCCACGAGCAACCACTAGCAAACACTTGCATCCACTTGCATCCATCAACCATAACATGTCTCAAACACATGTTTCAACCATAGGTTTACCCTATCTAAAGGTCAAAGGTACTTAATGAGAGGGCATACTAAAGATAAGATAAGTACTAGTCAAACGATAAAGGAGAAGTTAAAAGACATACTCTCAAAAAGAAATGGGTACAATGAACGCATCTTCGCTTCCGTCTCCCAAGTTGCGTTGCTCTCATCTTCTCCCCATTGCACTTTGACTAGTTGAACCTCTCGATTCCTCAATTTCCTAGTCTCTGACCCAAGGATGCGAGTAGGAGCTCGTCGAATAGTCGCATCACGCTCTACCTCTACATCTCTAAGCAAGCTCGGCTCTACCACCTCTGTCGTCTCATGTAAGCACTTCCTCAGATGTGATACATGGAATACATCATGAACACCACTAAGTCTGTCGGGCAACTCCACCCTATATGCCATCCGTCCAATCCTTTCCTTGATAGGAAACGGCCCAACAAACCTCGGTGCTAACTTCCCAACGGATCCGAAGCGAACAACATTTCTCAACGGAGATACCTTAACAAAAACCATATCCCCAACCTCAAACTCAAGATCCGTCCTTCTCTTGTCCGCATAAGATTTTTGCCTATCTTGCGCTGCTTTCATCCTTCTTCGAATCAAATCGATCTTCTCTGAAGTCTCCCTAACCATATCAGGCCCAAGCAAGATCTTATCCGTAGATTCCCACCAACATGTAGGTGATCGACAAGGCCTTCCATAGAGAGCTTCGAAAGGAGCCATACCAATACTGGACTGAAAGCTGTTATTATATGCGAACTCCACCAATGGAAGATGCTCTTCCCATGTACCTCCAAAATCTAAGATACAAAGCCTTAAAAGGTCTTCCAGAACACGATTCACCCTCTCAGTCTGGCCGTCCGTCTGAGGATGATATGCGGTGCTCAGACACAATTGAGTCCCCACTGCTTCTTGCAATCTTCTCCAGAACTCGCTAGTGAAGATAGGATCTCGATCACTTACTATGCTAGAGGGTACCCCATGTAATCGAACTATCTCTCGAAGATATACTGAAGCTAGCCATGGAGCAGTCCGCTTGCTCTTCACAGGTATGAAATGGGCGCTCTTAGTAAGTCTGTCTACCACCACCCAAATTCCTGTATTACCCTTCCTCGACCTGGGTAACCCGTCAATAAAATCCATCGAGACGCTATCCCACTTCCATTGCGGAACCTCCAATGGGTGAAGCAACCCACCTGGTTTCCTTTGCTCCGCCTTCACTTGCTGGCACACCAAACATC
Source organism: Allium sativum (assembly GCA_030737875.1). Classification (NCBI taxonomy): domain Eukaryota; kingdom Viridiplantae; phylum Streptophyta; class Magnoliopsida; order Asparagales; family Amaryllidaceae; genus Allium; species Allium sativum. Next base: position 653,881,090 of record CM060910.1, read on the forward strand.
GAGCGACATACTCGGCCACATCTTTCTTCATACCGGCCCAGAAGAAAACCCTCTTCATGTCTTGATACATCTTGTCCCCACCGGGATGAATGGTCATCCTAGAACGGTGTGCGTCATCAAGAATAGCCTTCCTCAAACCCTCGTCTTGCGGTACACAAAGTCTACCGTCTCTACGCAAGCACCCCCTATCGTCTAGGGTGTACCTACTCAAATGGCTGGACGACTCCCCCCTTATGAGCTTCTCTACTAACTCAACCAACTGTGGGTCGCCCCTCTGTGCTTCTCCAATCCGCCCCAAAAGAGTAGGTCTAACTTCCAAAGAAGCTAGCAAACCGGGTACATAGTCAACGGAAGGTCTGAAATCAAACATCGAGATAAATTCCAAGCTTCGTCGTTCCACGAACAATGGATTCAAGGACAACCTCTTCCTGCTCAAGGCGTCTGCCACCACGTTACCCTTGCCAGGGGTATACGCTATCTCGAAATCATAAGATGCTAAGAACTCCATCCACCTTTGCTGTCTTAAGTTTAAATCCTTCTGAGAGAATAAGTACTTCAATGATTTATGGTCAGTGAACAACTCGAATCTCTCACCAAGAAGATAATGGCGCCAAATCTTAAGCGCAAAAACAATAGCGGCCGGCTCTAGATCATGGGTAGGGTAATTTTTCTCATGTGCCCTCAACTGCCTTCCACCATAGGCTATTACCCTTCCCTCTTGCATTAAGACTGCGCCAAGCCCTGTCCCACAGGCATCTGTATAGACAACAAATGGATTGCTCCCATCTGGCAACACTAAAACTGGAGCCGTGGTTAAAGCTCTCTTTAACCGTCGGAACGCATCATCACAATCTACGTCCCATGTGAAAACAAGATTCTTCTTTGTTAAGCGGGTTAATGGGGCTGATATCTTCGCGAAGTCTTTAATAAACTTCCTATAATAACCCGCCAACCCCAAGAAACTTCTTACTTCGGTAGCATTCTTCGGAACCTTCCAATCCTGAATTGATACTACCTTCGCGGGATCCACAGCTATCCCTTCCTTGGAGACCACGTGCCCCAAGAACCGCACTTCCTTCCTCCAGAAGTGACATTTAGAGAATTTTGCCTTAAGGCTGTGTGCTCGAAGAGTCTTCAACACCTCCCCAAGATGTAGGGCATGCTCTTCTTCACTCTTAGAAAATACTAAGATATCATCCACAAAGACCACCACAAATTTATTAAGGAACTCCCTGAACACCCTACTCATCAAATCAACAAAGTATGCAGGGGCGTTCGTCAACCCAAATGGCATCACCAGCCACTCATAGAAACCATCCGGAGTCCTAAAGGCAGTCTTGTCTATGCTATCCTCAGCCACCCTCAACTGATGAAACCCCGTGGCTAAGTCCAACTGAGAAAACACTGAAGCGCCAACCAACTGATCGAAAAGATCATCAATCCTCGGCAATGGGTGTCTATTCTTCTTTGTGAGCTTGTTAAGTTCTCTATAGTCTACACAAAGTCTGAGGGACCCATCCGCCTTCGTAGCAAATACTACTGGAGCACCCCACTCCGATATACTTCGTCTTATGAACCCCTTCTCAAGCAACTCCCCTACTTGCTTATGGAGTTCCCTCCTCTCACGAGGAGCCATGTGGCGCACTGGTAAAGATACCGGTTTAGCATTATCCACCAGATATATTCGGAAGTCAATCTCCCGCTTCGGAGGTAAGCCCTTCACCTCCTCAAACACATCCGGATATTCCCGGACCACTCTAACAGATTGCAAACTCTCGACCGAAGCGTCAAGCGATTCAAGATAACTTAGCATAACAGAGTCCCTGGGATTACAAGAAATCTCGAGAGTGTTACCCAAGCGGGTCATGAGCCTAACAACTCTCCTTTCGCAATCAAGAACGGCACCATTACTGGATAACCAGTCCATGCCCAAAATCAACCCATAGCCCGTGAAGCCCAATACAAAAGCATCACATCTAAACTCAATGCTAAGTATAGAAATCTTCAAACCCAAACATATCATGGACAAATAAGTGGAGCCCCCAATTGGGTTTGAAACAACCAAGGGATCATCTACCAGACTGGTGTCTAAGTGCAGTGACTCAACTAATGATGATTAGATAAACGAATGCGATGCGCCTGAATCAAACAATGTACGGACAGGATGGTCAAATAGAAAAACCAGACTTTCAACGGAGATAGTTCTACCTCTTTCCTGAATTGGTGGGACCACGAGAGCCTGTACTTGCCCCCTAGCCTGACTCGGTGCCATAAGAGCTTGCACCTGTCCTCCTGAGGTAGACCCCGTCTTTTGCCCCTTCTTAGGGCAATCCTTCACTAAATGCCCTGCTTCGCCACAGTGGAAGCAGCCAGTCTTCTTCTTCTTGCGACAATCCTTGCTTAGGTGGCCAGGTGTCCCACAATTGAAACACTTCTTCTTCTTGCCCTTGCCACCGTTGCCTTTCCCACCTTTGCTTTGTTGTTGTTGCTGAGGTCTCTTTTGATCTCCCTTCTTCTCGGGTGCCCTATTAGCATTGGGACCCTTCTCTTCTTCATACATGAGTGCCATGTCAACTAGCTTCTCAAAGGTGGCCCCCATAGGGATATGAGTCATAGCCAACCCATGCATCGGTTCATTCAAGCCCTTCACGAACCTCAAAGCCTTCTTCTCCGGTGTATTCACCATGTCTAGGCCAAACCTTGCCAATTGATTAAACTTGTTGACATATTCCTTCACCGAGAGATTTCCTTGCTTTAGAGTCAAGAATCTTTCCATGTACAAGTTTTCCTCCGCCCTTGAGAGAAACTTGGCCACAAATCTTTGCCTAAAATCCGCCCAAGAGTCAACGGAGCGTTCTCCATTAGTGACCTCCCACCAGAATGAGGCCTCTCCCTTCATTAACCAAGCAGCCAACTTGACTTTCTTCCCTTCTTCCATCTCAAAGATATCTATCAACTCTTCCACCTCCTTAAGCCAATCTCTAGCCTCCACAAAAGTTTCAGATCCTTGAAAAGGTTTCCCTCCCATAGCTTTAAATTCCTTGCAAGTCTTAGCAAAAGTATCCGTGCGAGGAGGAGGGGGAGGAGGAAGATCGGGTGCTACAGTTGGTGGAGGAACATTTGCTGGACCCGCAGTGGTGGCCCTAGCCTCCATCAATCTCCTATACCATACTGGTATCGTCACACCCTCCGGAAAGTTAAGATTCTCGGCCATGCTAAAACGAAAAAGGAAAGATTCAAAACGGAGAATTCGAAGGATATAGATATGGCTATTGGGGATTATGCTTTTCTTTCGAAAACTTTTCTCTTAAAAGACATGTTTTTGAAAATATCTCTTCCAAAAATGTTTTTAGAAAAATAGTTTTCTAAAAATTTTGTCTGTTCCGATAACCTTTGCTCTGATACCACGTGTAACACCCCACACCCGCTATGGTCACTCACTAAGGGAATGCCATAGCATCGGTGGAGTATTTTAGTGAATATAGAACAGAAAAATTACACCAAGACAAATATAAATAGTACTTGAAATTTAAAACATCATCTCATAACAGCGAAAATAAACATGTCTGGTTACATCATAAAACCACGATAAAAGTCAAGTACAATATCCGTCAAAATAAAGAGGTACATAATCCCACTCTCTCATACAATAGCCAGAACAAAAAGAAAAGATAACTGGATAACTGGAGCTTTACATCTATCCAAGCTCCTAAAGACTGGAACTGCAATCTGATCAAGCTTCACTACTGCTAGGATCCACCGTAGGACCTGAGGGTTGGGAAAAAGATAGAAACAACGGGGTCAGACATAAGTCTGAGTGAGTCCTATAACTTTAACAATACAATCATTAAAGTAACCAGAGAAGACATAAACTTGACCTACGGTAATATCTGGGGATGAATGGCTACACTAAGCAGCTTGGTAAACTTAGGATAAACTAAGATAACCGTAAGGACGCATCTACCCACCGAAGGATAATTACTAACTGCACCACACCAGTCATTCCTACTTAAAGGTTGATCCCTCCAAGGACTTAGAAAATTTCCCCTGTAGTTTCGTGTACTCCTAGCCCACTACATAGGTGCCGTCTGCCCCTATCTCCACAAGGTGTACTCAGTAATTCTTACCCAGTAGTTTCGTGTACCCCTACATAGGTGCCGTCTGCCCATATCTTTATTAGGTGTACCCACTACTCCCCATCGATCGGCTCCCTACCGTAGATACCCGTGTTGGTCCCACAGTGGGGTGTATCACTCCCCTAAAGTGGCTACCCAATACTATCAACGGTGCACGGCTTTATATCTACACGATGCAACCACGGCTTATCTACCAGCCCGGGTCCACACACGCATATGAAACCCGTTGGACTTGCGTTGCCACCGCTAACCCGTTTTGGCCTCTTATAATCAAGCCCAATATGCGTGTCCCGTCACTCGACATGGGTCGAGCCCACAAAGATACGTTTGGGATATTGGTTGAAATGGGCCCCCACAAGCTACCCACCTAAGCTTGTCACATATCTAGTGTATCCCACTTAACCCTTTAATCATGTTTAATTACATGTTTCCACTTGGTTAAGTATTCTAATCGTATTTTCTATTGCCACCCAAGGCAACCCACTAGATTTCCACATGCCACCCAAGGCACCCACTTAACCCCTCATGTCCCACTACATGCTAATATGGTTAAGTGTTTCTTAATTAATTAAGACCGTGATCTCCCATAAAGACCTCCCACATTAGACTGGCTGTTATGACCGCCTGGTTAAGCCGGTAGAGTCCGGGCAGTCTTACGTCATAACAGAGCCTAACCTAGTGTCTTTACTTTAATCACGTATTTAATTTATGGCTAAGACCTCTCACATTGGGCTGACATTTGTAGCAACTGGTTAAGCCGGTCGGGTCTGGGCAGTTTTACACTACAAATGAGTCCAACCTCGTGTCTTAGTCGATTAATTACACCTAATTAATCACCCCCATATTAATTATCCCTAATTAATATCAAGTTTTCCATAACATGGGTAGACCTAACTCAATAGGTAAATTTCCATGGGGTAGACCTAACTCAATAGGTAAATTCCCACTTATGGTAATTTATTTTTATGGTATACTTAATCATACCCAATCATACATTTATTAACATATTTACCAACCCCATCGTTCCCCACGTAAATCGTTCTCATTTCATGACATAACAAAGGGGAAGATCCATCACAAATATCATGGGTTTAGCATATAACTTTGTCATGGGTTAAGAGGATGTCAACTTGCATATATGAGCATATATTAACCCAACTACATTTAACCCAAACTTGCATATTATCATACACATGATTTGCATAACTTGTTGCATATGAGCTTGCATATTATCATACACACATCTTGCATAACATGTTGAACTTGCATATAGGCATTCTCATAACTTGCATAACATGTTAAACATGCATTTAAGCATACACATAACTTGCATAAGCATTCACATACTTGCATAAGCATTCACATACTTGCATAAGCATGCATAACTTGCATATCATGTCATTTAAGCATATACATATCTTGCATAAGCATTCATATACTCGCATAAGCATGCATAACTTGCATATCATGTTAAACTTGCATTTAAACATATACTTAACTTGCATACGAACTTGCATAACTCACTTTGTTAAACATGCATAAATCCACTTATTAAATATGCATAAACCTACTTGTTAAACATGCATAAACCCTCTTGTTAAACATGCATAAACCAACTTATTAAGCATGCATAAGCCAACTTATCAAACATGCATAAACCCACTTATTAATTATGCATAATCATAGTAAAACATAGAGTAGCATATCATTACAAATGATTCAAACTCACTAATCCGCATTTAAGACCATAAGTCTCATTACACCCAATCTACTTACTTTAACAATTGATGTTAAAGTGATAGAAACTCACCAAACCCAAAATTAACCCACTTATGAAGTGGAATTAGTTGCTAAATATGAAGATGGTGATGATTAGAGAATGATTTGAGAGGGATTAGCTTGCAACTTCCTTCTTAGATTAGTGGAGACTCCTTCTAGGATTTAATTTGGCGGCATGAGGCCTTCATTTCTATTTTTAGTATGGATTAGGGTAGGTTTAGGGTGTATTTATAGATTAGGAGAGTGTTTTAGGCCCTTAGATTAACCCTAAATTAGATTAGGTCCGTTGGATTTAGGAAATCTCTAGAACCCGGCCCAGCCCTAGCCAGAAAACCAGATCTGGTGCACCCAAGCACCCTGGTTCGACACGCCGTGTCGACAGGCAAGTCGACACCCCTGTCGACAGGCCTGTCGACAGCCCTGTCGACATGCTTAGGGCGGGAATCTTCCCGCCTGGCCCCGCTGGTTCTAATTTAAAATCTAAATTTAAATTTCTAAATCGGTTTTTAGCTTTAAATTTTCTGTAAACTTCTTTGGGCCATAACCGGGCCATACGGACTCCGATTCTCGAAAACTCGGACTATATTTCGCGTATTTTTCCGAGACGAACGCAATAACGCAGCCCGTTACCCCCAATTCCCATATCTGAGATTATTTATCCTGTAATTAGTGAATTTTAGTATTAGCTAAAATTCGGGGTGTTACAGTGAATCAAGGTAAATTTAGTTAGTTAATTTTTATTTAATGAGTAGTGATCAATTAAAATAGTATTAAAGTTTATAAATGTGTATATATATATATATGTCTATGTGTATATATATATATAGTCATTCTAACTAAGAAAATAAAATATTAAGGTAATGTTAGTTATATAATTAAATTCTGATTTACAAGTTAATGAAAATTTAAATTATGTCAAATTTGTAACGTAGTTAATTAAACTGAATAATCGTTTAATCTGTAAATTAAAAATCGTAGGTACAAATAGATTTATGTTAGATGATTCGTAACTGCGACATGGAAATTTATTGGATTTTCAGCAAATAAAACCCTGGTGAGTAAATCTCACTCTGTTTTATGTAGAATTATTTTTATCAGTTAAAAAAAATTGTTTTGTTGATTGGTGGATGCTTTAAATATTTATTTATTGCTGTTAAAAATATATTAGTTATTTAGGATATATATATATATATTGGGTTGATGATTGGTTGGATTCCTGCAGTATCATTAGCGGATGCCCGCGGTTTCATTAGCGGATGATCACCCTATACGCCCCACGCTATGATTAGTGGATGACCTTCATACCACGATATCCTGCCTCGAAGCAGGATAGGTATTATTTATGTGCTAACATCTGTGGATGCAGGAAAACAGGTTGGAGGAATCCAACTGGATTCCTCAAAAATATATTATCTGTTGTTGTTTGTTTGATTTCATATATATTCGTATATGATGTGTTAAAAATCAAATGATTGAAAATTGCTTGATTTGATTGTTTAAATATCACTGGGGCTTGGGATATTGATTTATAAAAATATCAAAAAAAGGTATTTGAAATTTAAAAGGGGAATTCTATTTTTATAAATAGAATTTGAATTTTAAATGAAGTATAGAAACATTAACTTGTTTGAATATATATATATATAAACAAGTAAATTGAATTTATAAACTTTGTTTATAAATGAAAGGATGGAATTTGCATCGAATTTATAAAGTTGTTTATATATAAAAATATGGGGTTTGAATTGAATTTATAAACGTTGTTTATAAATGGAAATGTGGGATTTGAATTGAAGTTATAAACGTTGTTTATAAATAATATATAGAATTCAAATAGACTTTGACTATAGATTTGAATATAGAAATTCAAATGGACTTTGAATATAGATTTGAATATAGAAATTCAAATGGACTTTAAACTATAGATTTGAATATAGAAATTCAAATGGACTTTAAACTATAGATTTGAATATAGAAATTCAAATGGACTTTAAACTATAGATTTGAATATAGAAATTCAAATGGACTTTAAACTATAGATTTGAATATAGAAATTCGAACGGACTTTAAACTATGGAATTTGAATAATAGAAGCGAATTGGAGTTTGAATATAAAATTCAAATATTAAAAGAGAAATGGACTAAAGAGATAATTAACAAATTGAGTTAAAACGATTGGTATAGTTAAAATAGATTGGACAGGCATAAATATACAGGAGATAGGTATGGAATAAAGTATAGAAGTGAAATAAATAGAATGCCCGACAAAAAGGTACGTATTTAATTTCCATATGAGATTTTATGCGCCGTATCGGCAAGCCGCTTGGCTTTTTCTTTTTCTTTTTGAGATGAGAAGGACCGGGAAAACTATTTGAAATTTCCCGATGCTCTCGGTACAAAGGAGGTTATGGCGAATTTTTCCGGGAATTTAAGGAGATAGAATATTTTTAAGATAATTTGATAGTTAGAAATCAACGTATCAAAATATATAGAAGTCGATAAGAAAACGAAGTTAGAAATAGAACAGTATAATCAAAAAAGGAAGTATAAGAATAAAATATCGTAGGTATAGAAAGAGAAAATGTATATGTGTTTAAAGGTGAATAATCAGTTGTATGGTATTGATTATTCGAGTAAGTAGTCTTGTCTGTTTTGACGTTAAATGTTATTCAGTCAAGGTCTGAGAGGTAATTATACCCCAACTTGGTTGATTTCATGATATACCGATAAGTAGCAAGATTCAGGCTCGAAGATCAATGTGGAATAAGAATTAGTTAAATACTGTATTTGGGTTGTCGTAACGATGTTTTACACAACATCTGTTTTAACCCAAATATGTGCAAAGCTTGGAGATAGAATAATGAATATTTCCTAGTATAGAAAATAATAGAAGGCGATATATGGAAATGTTTTCCAAATAACGGGTAAGGCCAATATGGTTATTGAAAATATTTGGTTAACAAATATTGATAAAGAAATAGAGAAGTGATTTAATTAATGGAATATTAATTAAAGGTTCCGTGATTGTTGGATGTTTGGTTGAACACTTGTTTTATTCGATAGTTAAATCATCGACTATCGAAACACTTGTTTTTATTCGATAGTTAAATCACAGACTATCGGAGTTTTGACCATCGTTGTCAATATGGAGAGACCGGTTGGATTCTTATCCGAAGAACCACTCCGTATTGGCAGTAGCGTGCGAATCAGATTTATATAAAGATAATCGAAGACGGAGTAGAATGCAAGGACTTTTTCTATTTATAGAAATAGTACCTTCAGTTCATCCTGTTCCTGGGTGACTTGTATGGATGAATGTCTGACAGAGTATTTCCAGAATGGTCACGTACATTGATTTCTTCAACCGTACCAAGAGTGGAAGCGGAGAAGGAAACTTCTTTTAGCTAACACGTAATGTACTGTTGAGGACGTCAATCGGTGATTTGATGGATTTGACGATGTGACATTCGAAGTGAATATGGCGTGATGATAAAGCGTAGCTTCTAGCCTCATCAACCGGTAAATGACAGAAATCGGGCAGGCAATATGGCTATGTAGGTCGCACCTATTAGGGTGTATAATCACCTGATCTAGAGTTTCATTTACTTCTAAAAATCTATTGTCGATGCTGACCCATTCGGGAAACGGTTGCTGATCCCAATCGTTGGTGATATACATTCGATACACTCAAGCGAAATGAGTGGTCGGCCATGTGTGGCTGAGTTGCAAGATGTTCTTGTTGAACTCGGTGTATTCTCCTCTAGAGATATACCAGCGGAAGGTGATTCCATACCTTGTCATAGTTGGAAATCCATCACCCAATACGTGCTTGCGGTTTTGATTGTATATTATATATGTGGAACGTGAGATGCAAACGTTCCACTAGATTGTTATTTACTTGATTTAGACATTATTATAATATCAAAAGAGTTTTGATATAAAGTTAAATCAAGTGTTTGGATTCTCATAAGGGAAAAACCCGTTCCGTGTTATACGGCGTGGTCTTATGAGATATCATTTAGTTTTCTGAAACTATTTTAAACTGTTTACTCATACCAGTCCCATGACTGACCCGGAGTTTACTTTGTTGTTTTCCCTAAACTCTTGGGTGCCTAAATTTGTACGGGCAGTCAAGTATTCGGGAATTTACAGATATACTGGAAGAGCTTGGAGCAGGAGGCTTCAGGATCATATAGCTATAGTTATTTCTGCTGTGTTGTAAGTGATGTACTTTGATATTGATGTATATTCAAGTACAGATGTATATTTCAAGTTATGTTATATATATTATATGTTATTCGTTCCGCTGTGAGATTCGTGTTACTCTGATGTTGTGTTCTTCTTCTTCTTCTATTCTAAGTTTCTATCTTATCTATCCTCACCATCTAACTTCTTTCTATTAATGGTTCGAATTTCCGTGATATTTGGGGTTGGACTTGTGTTTTTGGTCAGCTCAAATTCTACCGGATTTTCGGGTCGTTACAATAATATACATACATACATATATATATATATATATGTGTGTGTGTGTGTGTGTGTGTGTGTGATTAAATGAAATATTAACATAAGCTGAACAATAGACTACAAAACCACTACATATTTCATTCGTTAAATTTGGTAGTTCAATGCTATTGTCTTCATATAAAAGTAAAAGGGAATATAGGGGCTTGAATGAAAGTAGGACCTTAAATCATGGAGAAATGAGGATATGAGTTGAGAATGAATGAGGAAGAATTTTAGTTAACTAAAATTTTAATATTCTAAACAATTAAATATTTGTTATAAAAAAAAAGAAGCAAAATCCATTAAGATGGAACTAAATCTAAATGTGGTACAAATTTTGAATTGCCTTATTGACATAGAATAAATGCAAATGAATGTCCTTGATTGTTTTTTTTTTAATATTTATTACCGTAAAAATATCATTAAAAATAATTAAGTCTAGCAAATGTATAAGGACATGCATATTTAGGCAGATATACATCTAGCTAACGTTTCCAATTCTGTAAGAAAGTGTAATTAAAGGCACTTTAAATATTAATGTCATCTCAAAATAATATATATATAACATATATATATATATAAACTATCAAGTCTAATGTTACACTTAGTTATGAAAGATAAAACATGGACAACCAATCTAACATTTAACAAATTGAGTATAAAGTTCAAATAAATATTTAAGATAAATATTAATCCATTAACATGAATTAATAAATTTCATTAATGAAAAAATTAAATTCAATAATAAAAAAAATGGAAATTTTAAATTCTGACACATTTTCTAACAAAATTTCCTTAAAATAAAATTTTAAAATTGGGTATAATTTTCCGGGTTATTACAATCTCCCCCACTTAAGAACTTTTCGTCCTCGAAAAGGAACGAATGCTAAAAGTTGTTTAATTATCCTATTCAGTTTTCCTTCTTTTATTGGTTTTAATAATTTTATTAGTTGAACGAAAAATCACACAACACCATTATCAATCAACTAGTTGATTAGCTTCTAAAATATATATATAACTTTTATATACACAAAAATCATATTTTCTAAAGTCGGATATAATTAAAAATACGTTAATTATAAACTTGTCACTCCAACTCAATCTAGGGCATTACTAACCCTATCTCTAATGAGTTTTCTCATTCTAGGATACTGCTGATCCCATCTCTAATGAGTATTCTTTTTATAGGATATTACTAGTCCTACCTCTAATGAGTCTTTTGTTTTGTTCTAATGAGTTGTACCCCAAAGATTTGAGCAAACCAAAGCTCTGATACCAACTGTAACGACACGGGTTTCGCCCGACCTTAATCGACCGCTAGATCGACTAAGACCGTTCAAAATCCGCATACGTTAACTCTGGAAATACAACAACATCAGAACAATAACAGCAGACTTTTATAAACATCATAATAATGTTACATCAGAGTACAGAATATCAGAGTATATTGAATAAAATTACAGCGGAAGATAAATTACAATAAATTTAATACATTGCAGCGGAAACAATAAAATAGATATAGCGGAAGATAACTATGCTCTGGACACAGCTTTAAGCTTCAATCCAGCATCCTGCTCGAGATAAGAACCTGTAGACAAACTACTCGACTGCCCGTGTGGAAAAGAGGGCACCCGAGTTTGCAAAGTGAAACAAACTACGAGTTAGTCATGGGACTGGTGTGAGAATTCTTAACTAATAACTAATAATAATAAGGCAAATCCAAGGACCACGCCGCTAACGCGGAACGGGTTTATTCCAATGGATTGCTGTGCATAAGTATAAAGTAAATCGTAAAACAGCGCAATGCTTTTGGAAAAATGAAATCACCATAAGACCCAGGTCCCATCACACAATGCAACGCACACCAGAGGATAGAGTTTTACCTTATGGTGATTAAACATGCTTGGTACGATAAAAACGGATTTGATATTATTATTAGTGTATATATGTTTTCAAAACAATTTCAATCATAATGTATCAATCCTAGGAAGAATAGTATCCCATACTACTATGCCTCCATACTAGTAATACAATCAAAACCGCATGAGGTCGTATTGGAAATTGGGTTTCCATCATGAGTCAAGGCTAGGGAGGAGCTCCTTACCGATTCGAGACACTCTAGCTAATGTCTCAGGATTCCCCGCAGTTAACCCTTGGATCCTGCGGGGCCGGTCCACACATACAGCTTCGTGGATTAGTTATTCCTGAACACACGTTTCCCGGTCCTATAGGACCTATCATCCGAGGCGCCTCATTCCATCATCCACATAAGTAAATATCAGCCAGTTTAAGCACCGACACCACTTCTAGCTAGAAAGAAACGTGCTGCTCTCCCTGCGTTCCCTTCTCCCGTTTTAGACTCCGCCAGTGTGTGAGGCTCGCGAAGTCACGTAATACACAAAGCTATGCCTAAACAGGCTATGCTTTGGTCATCCCACAAGGCCTGCTTTTCAACAAAAACCTTGATCATTGCATCTTAGTATGCCACACTGTCACTCCATACCGTACCATTGATCATCCGTCAATATATAAACGAGTGTTAAGCAAAGAATAAATTCTTCACCACCAATCATTTATATATTAACAGAGAATCAATAACATGATATTTAACGGAGTACGATGTCGGACACACAATCCATTTATAAACTTATGCTCTGGGTCTGAGCGAAAGTCAAATCCGTACAAATCAACACTACGTCCGGACGGCCACCACTGTAGCCCCTTCAAGGTAGCTACTCCCATCACGGGCATCAGCGGTTGTCGTCCATTCGATGTGAGGATTGTCGGTCTTCAATCGCCGTCTTCAACTCTTGAATTTTAAACGTCGTTCAAATTATTTGGAATGAGATAGACTCGAACTTTCCAAATAATTCTCGTATATATATAAGTTGGAAATCATTTCATATTGTTATTAGTGATTTGTAATGATCAATCTTTGTTTTTATTTATATAAAAACAATAATTAAATTCCATTTCATTAACGAAATTAACATAACAAACAATGAATGTTTTGTTTCACAACCTATCAATATGTTTATAATGTGCAATGAAATGTATTTTATTACACTTCATCTTGCTGGCGACAAATATCCTCAATTATATCAAATATTGATATATATCATGACACCCAACCATGTTTTCCTTTACTTTTCAATTTCCATACATATCATATACACAAAATGTATATTTTGTGTGTCATTCCAATTACAACAAAAATGAATATTTTTGTACGTCACTTATAATTTAACAAAAATGAGTATTTTTGTGTCATTCAACTCCCAACCAAAAATGCAATATATTTTTGGTGTCAACTTCATTTCTATACAAATGAAAATATTTTTGTTTGTTTAATTTTCATGTAACAAAGATAATAATTTTGCTATTCTTTTAATGCCAAACAAAAATAATAATTCTTATCTCTTTCAATGCAAAACCAAAATGATCTTGACTTTTTATAATGGCAATGTAAATTCAATTCTTAGGTGACATCATAAAAATGTAATTTTAATTTACAATGTAATATCATACTTTAATTACATAATAAAAATGTAATTCTAATTTACAGTGCAAATTCTCATTTAAAGTTACATATAAAAATGTAAATTTTGTTCGCATAGAAAATTCCATATCATAGCTACATTAGGAAATGTAAATTTTGTTCGTTTGCCAAATTTCATATCATAGTTACAAATAAAAATATAATTTTTATTTTCATCGCCAATTGCATATCATAGTTTCAAATAAAAAGGTAATTTTTATTTGCATAGCAAATATCATATCTTTAGTTCAAATAAAAATGTAATTTTTATTTGCAATGCAAGTTCTCATTCTAAGTTACATAATAAAAATGTCAATTTCTAACTTTATCTCTTTTTATATGAAAATCCAATTCCTTAAAATGTAAAATTTCTTGTTCCTTTAATTACATTTAAACAAAAATGTAACTTTTCTTACTTTAATTACATTTTAACAAAAATGTTACTTTTCTCTTTTTAATTTCATTTAACAAAAAGTAATCTTTTTTTTTTTTTTTTTTTTTTTGGATTTACATTAAACACAAATGTAAATTTTGTCCTTTACTTTCTCTTTGAACAAAAATATGAATTTTTGTTCTTTTCTTTCTTTAACCAAAAATGTGAATTTTTGTTCTTTTCTAAATGACATTTAAAATACTTTGCTTTATATGCAAAATGTATGATTTTAACTATGCACTTCATTTCATATGCCATATATGACATTACAAATTTTATTTCATATGCAGTAAATGACACTTACGAAGAAATATATAAGTTTCATTTCATATGCAGTGCATGACATTTGCAAATAAATAAATATGTTTCATTTCATATGCAGTAAATGACACTTACAAATAAATAAATATGTTTCATTTCATATGCAGTAAATGACACTTACGAAGAAATATATATGTTTCATTTCATATGCAGTGCATGACATTTACAAATAAATAAATATGTTTCATTTCATATGCAGTAAATGACACTTACAAATAAATAAATATGTTTCATTTCATATGCAGTAAATGACACTTACAAATAAATAATATGTTTCATTCCTTTGTCATACTTACATTTTTATCTTTCCTTTATATTTGACAAAATGAATATTTTATCTTTCTTTTACATTTGACAAAATGAATATTTTATCTTTCTTTTACATTTGACAAAATGAATATTTTGTCATTCCTTTACATTTGATAAAAATGAATATTTTATCTTACGGTGTAAATCCATATATAAATAACATATAAAAATGTCATTTTTATTTTACCGTTCTAATTTACATGCAAACTCTACTTTATATTTACATTATAAAAATGTAAATTTATTACATCGTAAATTCCTACTTTTGTTTACATATAAAATTGTAAATTTCATTTACAATGCAAGTTCATACTTCTGTTTACATAAAAAAAATGTTTTCTTCTTTTCAATGTAAATCTTCATCCTTAATCACATTAAAAATAATGTAATTTTCATACGGTGTAACTCATGTCTTAATTTGCATATAAAAATAAATGTAAATTTCACACGGTATAATTCATATCTTAATTTACATATAAAAATGTACTTTTGATTACAAAGTAAATTCTCACCTTTATTTACATATAAAAAAAGTGTACTTTTAATTTACGATGTAAATTCTTACTTAATTACATATAAAAATGTAATCTTTATTTTGCTATGTAAATCCTACTTTATTTGTTACATAGAAAAATGTAAATTTTATTTCAATCCTAAATTTATGTCTTAACTTACATTCTAAAAATGTGACTTTATTTTACATACAATCTCTACTTTATATTTACATATAAAATAATGTATATTTTCCTGCGGTGTGAATTCCTACTTTATTTTCATATAACATAATGTAAGTTATCATACAGTGGAAATTCCTATTTTTAATTTACATATAAAATAATGTAAAATTATCATACGGTGGAAATTCCTATTTTATTTACATATAAAATGATGTAAAATTATCATACGGTGGAAATTCCTATTATTCAATTTTACATAATAAAATGTAAATTTCATGCCATCACAAATCCCTACTTTAATTTTACATAATAAAATGTAAATTTTCTTATCATGTCAAATCCTACATCTTATATTACAAATAAAAGTGTAAATTTAATATCATGTCAAATCCCTACCTTTCATTTCCATATAATAAATGAATTTTATTTCATGTTCATTCTCATCCTATGTTATATATAAAAAAAACGAATTCTATCATACGATGTAAATGCATCTTTTAATTACCTAGAAAAATGTAATTTTTATCCTACGGTGTAACTTCGTACATACATTACATATAAAAATGTAATTTTCAGCATACGATGTAAATTCATGTTTTAATTACATATAAAAATGTCATTTATATTTTACCATTCTAATTTACATCAAAATAACATATAAAAATGTCATCTTTATTTTACCGTGTAAATGCATATATAAATTACATATAAAAATGTCAATACTAGTTCATCGCCAAATCCTACTTAATAATTCAATGAAGAATCTATTTAATAATAATTCATTGAAAAATTCATTCTGTAATAATTCATTGCAAAAATTCATTCTTTAATAATTCATTGCAAAAATTCATTCTTTAATAATTCATTGCAAAAATTCATTCTTTTCATTGACAATGAAAAATCATATCTTTTTTATTTACAATGAAACATATCTTTTTAATTTTTAATATAAATATTTCATCTTTCATTTACAATGTAAAATTTATTCTTAAATTACAATGTAAAATTTAATCTTAATTTACAATGTAATAATTCATCATTTAATATTTACATGAAAAATTTCATCTTTTAATATTTTCATGAAAATATACATCTTTAATATTTTAATTAAAAATTCAATATAAAAGTTGATCTTTCTGTTTACACTGTAAAGATTAAGCCTTTACCATTTACCACATCGTATTTCATGTCACATCCAAACAACAACAACATTCAAATAAACCAACACGACTAAATCTAACAATTCACATCAAGGTAATATACAGGGTGATGTTTATATTGGCATAAGACAAATCAACGAGGCATGATTCAATAAGATTAACAAATAATTAATTCTAATTAACCAATAAATTCAGATCTAATATTTAGATTTGCAGATCAAACATCATACGGTATAAACAATTCAGACCCATATTTAAAATATCACGACATAGCAGATCTATCAATAAATATTTTTAATAATAAAGAATTAATAATTAAATTAAAAATAAATTCTCACCATAAACTCAAATATAAGCTTGAATTCGACAAGCAATGCATCAATTTCTCCAAAACTCCAACCCTAGCCGCATGAACATCGCGTTGTAAAAATTGCAGCGACCAAACTATCTTTGAACAGTTCCAAAACTCATACCCAATCGAAGAGCAACTCATGAGGATCACATATATATTTGCTTCATGAGTATTAGTGGAATAATTTGGTTTCTATGATTATTGGAAGATTGAAAAGCTCTCATTTTTATGGTTAGAAGAAGAAGAGAAAGAGGCTGCCGTTGTTTTGTGATTAGGAATAGGTTTAGAGAAGTTTAGGATGTAATATAGTGGAGCCAGTTTATTATTTTATTATTTGATTTTTTACTTGTCTCTATATATGTGGTAGGTGACAAATAAAGTTTAATTTGCTGACTAGGCATGATGGACCACATGAATATATGGTCTTAAATGAAGGAAATGATGGAAATAAAAGAAATAAATAGGATAATATATATAAAAGAAAATGACAATCTTGGATGATAAATGAATGAAACGTTAGATGGGAATTTCAAGAGGAATTGTGGCATAATTGAAACATTTGTGGCATAATTGAAACATGCATGGTGCATGCACTTAAGACTTTCATTATTATTATTTCTTTATTTAATTAATATTTTTCTTTGTATTTATAAAAAGCATAAAATATAGCATGTGTGCATATGAAAGTAAGAGAGAGAACATAAAAGGAATAAGGACATGAATGGTTTGCATGCAGCAATTATTATTATCATTATTATTTTTTCGCAATGAATGACTCGTCTTTAATTTCTATTGAATATGATTTCAAATTTTATTTATTTTATTAAGGAGGAAACCTTCCTTTTTCTTCTATAAATGCTTTTGGTTATGCATTGAAATGAATAAAACTGGAAACACATGCAAGTTACAAACAATTTAAATGTGGCTGACTGAGGCCGTGTTGGAAATAATTATTTATTATTCAAAATTTAAAAATAAACCACAAAGAGAAAGGAAAAAAAATGAATGCATGATAAATTATTTGATGTTAATCGTTATAAATTTGCGCGTCTTCTTAAATTTCAAAACATTAACATCATAATTGTAGGTAACATAATTAAATTGCACAGAAAAGAATAAGGCAACGAAAATGTCTACAAATACATATAGATAATGTAAGAAAGAATATATGTAGAAGGGAATAATATACATACATGCATATATATATATATATATATATATGTGTGTGTGTGTGTGTGTGTGTGTGTGTGTGTGTGTGATTAAATGAAATATTAACATAAGCTGAACAATAGACTACAAAACCACTACATATTTCATTCGTTAAATTTGGTAGTTCAATGCTATTGTCTTCATATAAAAGTAAAAGGGAATGTAGGGGCTTGAATGAAAATAGGACCTTAAATCATGGAGAAATGAGGATATGAGTTAAGAATGAATGAGGAAGAATTTTAGTTAACTAAAAATTTAATATTCTAAACAATCAAATATTTGTTATAAAAAAAAGAAGCAAAATCCATTAAGATGGAACTAAATCTAAATGTGGTACAAATTTTGAATTGCCATAGTGACATGGAATAAATGCAAATGAATGTCCTTGATTGTTTTTTTTTAAATATTTATTACCGTAAAAATATCATAAAAATAATTAAGTATAGCAAATGTATAAGGACATGCATATTTAGGCAGATATACATCTAGCTAACGTTTCCAATTCTGTAAGAAAGTGTAATTAAAGGTACTTTAAATATTAATGTCATCTCAAAATAATATATATATAACCTATATATATAAATTATCAAGTCTAATGTTACACTTAGTTATGAAAGATAAAACATGGACAACCAATCTAACATTTAACAAATTAAGTATAAAGTTCAAATAAATATTTAAGATAAATATTAATCCATTAACATGAATTAATAAATTTCATTAATGAAAAAATTAAATTCAATAATAAAAAAAAAATGGAAATTTTAAATTCTGACGCATTTTCTAACAAAATTTCCTTAAAATAAAATTTTAAATTTGGGTACAATTTTCCGGGTTATTACAACATCAATGACTCGTTAAGAACAAATTACGACAAATCATACTAAGGCTATTCGAACTACCGATCGAGTTTGTCACAACTAAAGGTCTATCGACAAGCTCGGGTTCCAATTCCAACCTATCTACCAGGTCACTAGATACGAAGGAACGGGAAGCTCCGGTATCAAACAAAACTTGAATAGGAACATCATAAATGGAAAGCATACCTTGAATAATGACACTTTTTCCCTTTTGCACCGCAGTTGGAGCAATCGACGAAGAAGGAACAACGTTGATAGCATATGCTTTCACGATCTGCTTCTCCTTAGGGGGTTGCGGACATTCATTCTTTAAGTGTCCCACTTGGTCACAGTTGAAGCACTTCCTCTCCCATTTCTTTGCTTGACAATCTTTAATATAGTGGCCCTTCTTGCTGCAACCAAAGCATTGAGTATCTTTCTTATTCTTCTTTTTCTGACCATCCTTGGTTTGGTTCTGTTTCCTCTTATTCTGGGAATTGTTCTTACCTCCACCGCTTGCCTGCGGCTTTGGCTCCTCTGTAGATGCAATAGCAACCTCGGTCTTCGACTTAGAGTAAAGGCTCTCCGATCTTAATGCTTTTTCCATAATAGATTCGAAAGTCTCATCGATATGGTTTATGAGTCTTTCCCCCAACTACTCATTTAGGCCGGTTATGAACCTTTCGTTCTTCTTATCGATAGTATCCATAAGAGATAATCCATATTTCGATAAAGTATCAAATTCAGCAATATATTCCGAGACTGCCCTACCATTCTGCTTAAGCTCCAAAAATTTCCTGAACAATTCTGATTTCTGAGCAGCTGGAATAAACTTGTCGTTGAAGTGAGTCTTAAACTAATTCCAAGTAACTTGATCCTCGGGAGTAGCGCTTTAATGACATTCCACTAATTCATTGCTCATCCTTGAAGCTGATGCGATGCTAACATTCTCTTCACAACTATCGAGCCAATCTTGAACTTCCATTGCCGACTACGTTCCGTGGAACGACTTTCCACCAAAATTAGTATAATCCTTGCTGAGCTTGGCGAAATCGGCTCTAGGCCCCTGCACTACTGCACCACCACCAATAACAACATTAGGAGCTGCTCCCTGAGCATCCCTAATCATCTCATGCATGAAGGCAGTAAACATCGTCCTCATACCAGGGATATTCCCATTGTTGGCTTCTGAACCCATACTCCTTATATATCAGCTCAACGTTTAATCTGTAAAGAGAAAAACGATTAACCATCTCTTTGGTGGTGCCAATGCAGTTCGACTTCATCCTTAGCTATACTAATAATATATATAGTTTTTGAAAACCAAAATATCACAAATACGCGCTCTCATATATGTATACTATCTCTCCCTAATATCTTCCCCTAGGTTAAACTACGCAACTTAGGCTCTGATACCAAGTGTGACGGCCCGCCCCGAACCAGCCGACATTTCCCCGAAATGCGTTGTACCAATGCCCGACTAGCAAGGGACGGTCATCAAAGGAAAAGGGTTTTGAAATGTTGAATCATCGAAGAACCTATAGTATATCTCACAGCGCATGGAATAAAATATAATAATAACATAACTTGACATAAAAAGGTGAGACGGTACATAAGCTGAAAACTAAACCATAACCATCAGAGTAGCGAAAATCAAAATATAGCTTATGATCCAAACCATCCTTATTACAACTTCAAAATACTATCTCTAAAGTAAAATAGAAAAGGTACACTACTAATGCCCAAAGCAGTGACCAGCAACAACACATGGAGAATATATGTAAATAGTACATGGAAGCCTCCTGCTCGTCTCCGGACAGCTACTCGTGCATACCACCTAACCTGTCTCAAGTCTTCTTGTTTAGGAGCACCCAAAGTAATAAGAAGAGAAATAAAACTTTGGGTCAGACAAAAGTCTGGTATGAGTGATAGCAGTAAAACAAAGCAATAACCGATATAAATAAATCATACTTGAACCTGGACCTGCAACCAAAGAGTTAGCACAACAAGATGTATAATACTCTAAGTTAAACACTAACATAGAGTGTAAAATAGGAGTGTGCGTGTCATGGTGATAGCAAACATCAAACATAGCAATCATCCTCACATCTCTCACTCAGTGCGTAAAGCATATGATATCCACTACTTTAATCACCAAATCCATTGGGGCCATGACGGGTCCATGCCCTTTTGGAATCCGTACAACTAATTGCTATGACCATGCCCTTCTGGACTCCGTACAACTAATTGCTATGACCATGCCCTTCTGGTCTATAGCCAATAACCCTTCCCAGTCCATGCATCCTCTGGCTCTGGGATACAAGCCAACCAGTCCATACATCCTCTGGCTATGGTTAGTTTACATGCCTTCTCTCTCAACGGTGAACCCAAGTAATAGACATCGATAACTCCTTTGCACACGTCCCACAGCAAAGTCCGACTTTAGAAGTTAACTCATTGGTTCCCATTTGAATCCTGAGCGCTAACTTCTCATCTGGACTTCCTTTGCATATCGGGTTTTGGTCGAACTGGAATCGATCTTCAGAAGAACCCATGGTCATCATTGCTCATTCATACTCCATAGAGACCACTCACTCTTCCTTCCCTGGCTCGGTTGCTCACTCTTCCTTCTCTGGCTCGCCATCCTAGGATTCACCCACTTCCTCGTAGTCGCTCTCCTAGGAACCGCTCATTTCCTCATAGTCGCTCTCCTAGGAACCACTCACTTCCTCATGGTCACTCTCCAAGGAACCACTCACTTCCTCATGGTCTCTCCCTTAGGTACCGCTCACTTCCTCATAGTCGCTCCCCTAGGAACCGCTCCGTGCGACCCAAAACCTGCACCACTTTCCAACAAACTATTTTTGCCTCTCGATGGCGTTTTCGACCATTCTAACTTTCCTGTGCAACCATAAGGCATACCAAACAATAGTAGTAACATGTAGAATCAACCAAAAACATTAAAACATCAATCACATGAAGTATTTTAGATCAAACATACCCAAAAGCATGATTTTCCCCTTAATCCTTTTACCATGTTTTAACTATAGAATTAACAAACTTAATCCAAATTAACCTAAATTTTCACTAGTAATATAAAATAATATTTTAGAATTTCTACATATTTTTTCAGATTTTTATGATGCATAATTTTGTTAATTATCACTAATAACCCCTAATTAGCCGTAGTTAGTGAATACAAGTGCAAATCACTCACCTCAGTCACAAATAAATTTCAGATCTGAAACTAACTGATTTGGCACGGATCCCAATGTATTCCAACAGCTCTATCTTGATTTCTATGCTAATTTACCTTAATTTGATGTATATTTGGCTAATATATGATTAGAAAGTGATTAAAGGTGAATTTAGATGGTGGACGCCATTACTAGGTTTGAAGAAATGTTTTGGCAGCTAGAAAACAGAATAGAGATGGTTCTCCAATTCATTTCAGCCCTCCATAACCCTAATCCCAAAATGGGTTATGGGCCTAGCCGTTAAGCCCAATTATGCTATTTTTTCACCTTCCAAACCAACCCTTATTTGATTAATGTGACCACTCTACGGAAAGGTAAACTGTCATCCGAATCTAATGGAAGTGGCTTCAGGTCAAAACTCCTTACCAATCAAAAGTTATAGGTGAAACAAGATTTTCCAGGGGTAAAACGGTCATTTAAAATTTGGCAAAAATCGTGAACATTGGAAATGACCCCAATAGTCGTTTCCCAAAGTTACACGACCATATGACTTCGTATGAGAACGAAATAAATATTCTACGATCCTCTGATGCGTAGAATGCGAGTCATTACAATAATTATATCTATATTTTTCAAAACATATTTTTTTTATATTTAAAATATAACTTTTCAAAATCAATTTGATATTGCATATACGGCCTCTCATATATAACTCTCAGACTCATTCTAGAGCATTACTAACCTTGTCTCTAATTAGTTAGTTATCTTAGGAAGTTACTAATCCTATCTCTGATGAGTCCTTTACTTCTGCTCTAATGAGTCCTACCCCATAAGCTTTGTATAAACCAAAGCTTTGATACACGTTTGTAACAAGTTTAAACTTTTTAACCATCAGCCAATGGGTAACTCCCACCTTGGTTTTCCACTGGTATCTCGGAAATGATTTTACGACCGCCCTCTCGAGTTCACAGCCAACCCTAAATAGGGACATGTAGGGGTAAGAGTCTCCTGCTCGCCACCAAACACAAGCGAGAACCCTCTATCATGCTGCATCATGTAAAACCAGATATGATCCCGGTCTTTCCGAATAACGCACGTTATATTAAAATGTAACAACCCGTAAAATGCGAGCCAGTTTGAAATTTTTGTTTTGGCAATTTTATCGAATTTTGATTATTTAAAATGAATTATTTTAAATAAAATCGACGAGAAATTTATTTTGAATATAATTCGAACGTATATATTATATACGTCGTCGTTAGAATATATAATAATTATATATAATTATAAAAGGAATTGAAAATGGCGCGGTAGTTCGATAATTCGATTTCAAACTTCAATTGAATGTACCGGGTGCAAAACAATCCGGATTTTAATGAAACCAAAAATAATGGAATCTAATAGTGAATATCTTTCCAACGAATCCGAAAAATCAAAAGTTCGTAGCGGGAATCAAAAGATATGTCCAGTTGAAAATTCTGAATAGTCGCTATGGAATTCAGGCCCTTAAAAATGGACATTTTGCAAACGACCTCGGATTTCGACGAAACCAGTTTTGTTGGGTCCGTGATGTCAAGTTATTGTTAGGTTTCAAATTTCATAATTTTTCGAATCAATATGTGAGCGTGGCAAAGGAAAACGCGTTTGACCATTTCAGTTGAATTTAATCGACTGGAAATTGGCCATTTTTCCAACGGTCTCAGAATTCGGCGAAACTAGTTTTGTTAGGACCGTATCGTCAATACGAAGCTAGAAAATATTTTTCGAGAATTTTTAAAGTTCGTATGTGACCCCGGTAATTTGAAATGTACGTTTAAAATTCAATATAGTGATTTAAATGAAAATTCAAAAGGAAACTGATTGTAACGATCAAATCAGCTTGCGATACATATCCCATTGTATCCGGAATGGGGGTATTACGCTAGGGACGACAGTCGTTGGATCCAATTCAAAGCCCGAACGAAAAAGCAACTTTACGGAGAATTAATTGAATAAATAATTAAATATATTTTCTTTTATAAACCCCCCCGTTACTTTCTCATTTCAGAAACAAAAAAGAAAAAAAAAAAGAAAAAAAGAAAGAAGAAACCCGCCTCGTCGATCCCGCCCCCTACCCTAACCACCGCCGCCAGGCGATTTCCGCTCCCTCCCCCAATCGCGCGCCGCTCAGCCCCCCCCTCGACGAAGCTTCCTCCCCCCTCGTCTCGACATCTGCGAAGAAGCCGCGCCCCCCTTGAAGCCCTCGACCCTCTCGCGAAGACGCCGCATCGACGAACCGCGCCACCTCGAAGCCTTGCCTCCTGCCTCCGACGATCGGTGAAACGCCCCCCCTTTTTATTTGTAAGTATTTTTTTTTTTATTTTTAAATTCTTAAAAACTGAATTTTTATAAAATATAAAACTGGAATTTAAAAAAAAAAAAAAGAATAAAACTGATTTTTTTTATATAAGTATTGAAAACTGATTTTTAAAGTATTAAAAAATTGATTTTTGTTTTAATATTAAAAACTGATTTTTTTTATATAAGTATTGAAAACTGATTTTTAAAGTATTAAAAAATTGATTTTTGTTTTAATATTAAAAACTGATTTTTTTTAAGTATTAAAACTGAAATGTTTTAAAGAAGAAAACTGAAATGTTTTAAAGAAGAAAACTGAAATGGTTTTAAGTATAAAAACTGAATATTTTTAAAGGTATAAAACCGATATTTTTAAAAGTATAAAAACTGAATGTTTTAAAAGTATAAAACTGAAAGTTTTAAAAGTATAAAACAGATTTTTATAAAAGAATTTTTAAAACTGGATTTTTTGTAAAGAAAGTAAAAACTGATTTCTTTTAAAAGAATTTTAAAACTGATTTATAAAAATATAAAAACTGATTTTTCTGAGATTTTAAAAACTGAATTATAAAGGAATATAAAAACTGATTTTAAAATGATTTATAAACTAGAAGAAGATTAGAAATTTAAAAGTAAAAATCAGATTTTTATATATGGAAAGCCGAAGTAAAAATCATATTTTTATATATTGAAAGTCAAAGTAAATTCGATTTTTATATATTGAATAGCATAGTAAAAATTCTATTTTTACATATGTAGAGAATACGGGCGAAAGCGACAAAAAGGCGAGGTCGACGAAGAATTCTGCAAAAGAAGAGTCAAGGAGCTAGGATAGCTATATGTGAGAATTTCTCACATTTCTATTTCTTTTCTAGTTATATATATATACTAGGATGCAGACGGTGCTTAGTAGCACCCGACACAATCGTCCACAGACCATGGACTTGTTTGTTTGGCTGTGTTGTTAGTTAGATTGTTTGGGTTGATTTGAATAGTTTGGTGAAATGAAATTGATATGATTGATGTGTGAATGGCGTGGGCCTTCACTAGACCGGGGATAAGGCTAGGCCTTGTCCCGTTTCTAGTATCGTGCCGTTATGCCGCCGAAATTTTCTAAAATATGTTAGAAAAATAAAAATATCATTTTATTGAATAAATGAATTGAATAGAAATTCATAGGTTGAAATAAAATGTTTTATCGTTAAAAATATAATTTTTAACGTGAATATGAAAATAGTGAAGTGAATAAATAAATATTCATTTACAAACCAGATGGTTTGTTTATGTACACTTATTTGAATGACATTGATTGGGACGATAAATTTTACACATCGCCCAACTGCACAACTAAAATCTGTGTTTGATTGTTTGAAACCCCACACGGGTGTTGGGATGAAATTTGAAGTTCACTCATCCTGATTGATTAGATATGTCGATCGATTGATTGACAGGCTGTTATAAGCGTTAGATATCTTTATTTGATGCTTATACAGTGTAGTGCACTTTGGTTGATGGTTGATCATTTTTCAATGTTATTATATACATGTGTTGTGTGAAAATCCATATAATTAACTTTATATGGTAATTGATTGGGCCTCATTCCAATTTGAAAAATAAAGAATAATATAAAATAAAAGTTCATGTGTTGACAGTACTCATTCATTGAGATTGGTCATGTGTTGAACGAAATATTTTAGTAATAAAATTTACATCTTTATCAATATAAAATAAAAGTTCATGTGTTGACAGTACTCATTCATTGAGATTGGTCATGTGTTGAACGAAATATTTTAGTAATAAAATTTACATCTTTATCAATATAAAATAAAAGTTCATGTGTTGACAGTACTCATTCATTGAGATTGGTCATGTGTTGAACGAAATATTTTGATAATAGCAACTATATTTGAAATAGAAATATTCGAAATGGAATATTTGAAAATATCAATATATGAAGCCGTGTTGATTAGATTGACGCCATTTTGACGTGAACGATATTTATATCGATTTTATTCATTTTAAAATGAATATTAAAAGGTAATTTTGAAATAGAATATTTCGAAATGAATTGAAATCGAATATTTCGAAATGAATTGAATTGAAAACGATTTCGAAATGAATTGAATTGAAAACGATTTCGAAATGAATTGAATTGAAAACGATTTCGAAATGAATTGAATTGAAAACGATTTCGAAATGAATTGAATTGAAAACGATTTCGAAATGAATTGAATTGAAAACGATTTCGAAATGAATTGAATTGAAAACGATTTCGAAATGAATTGAATTGAAAACGATTTCGAAATGAAATGAATTGAAAACGATTTCGAAATGAATTGAATTGAAAACGAATTCAAAATGAATTGAAAACGATTTCGAAATGAATTGAATTGAAAACGAATTCAAAATGAATTGAAAACGATTTCGAAATGAATTGAATTGAAAACGAATTCAAATGGAATTGAAAGCGAATTGAAATGAATTCAAATTGAATTGAAATTCGAATTGAATAGAAATGAATTTTAAAACGAATTTATAAAGAAGAATTCAATTTTGGCTTTGAATTGAAATAGAAGTTGAAATAGCTTTTGAAACGATTTTAAAACTATTTATATAATTCGTTTTAAATAGAAATCGACGAAATATATATTATATATATTATATATATAATATAATGGCCTGAATAGAACGCGCCGCGCCGCGGCAGTTCGCGAATTTCGACCATTTATTTCAAACGGACATTACGGGAGATCCGACCGTCGGATTCTCCTAAAACCGGAACCGTTGGGTTCGTATCGAAAAGAGCTTTCTAATGAATGTTAGAAATTTGAAATCTAACGGTTGGATTTGGAGATACGTCCAAATCAAATTCGAAAAAGGTCGCTGTAGGTGCAGTTCGATGGCCGTTAATGGAAATCGACTGTACGGGCCTTGATAAAATTATTAAAAATAGTAATAATTTGTGTAAAATCATAAGAAATGATTTGTGAAAGTTTGGAATGAAAAACTCCATATTTGAAAAGATAAAAATAGATTTTTATCGAAATGAACTAGTTTTGAACTAGAATTATAATTCTATTTATTTTTAAATAAATAAATTGAATTTGAAAAGGGTTTTGAAAATAACCAAAATTTCCAATGATTGCATTGGAGTGGATTTGAATCGAAATTGTCTTCGGAATATTTCGATGTTGGAATTCGTGATATTACTGGTGTTGTTATGGAAATTTGAAAGATATATATTTGTATCGTTATTTCCAATACGACATTTGTTAGTCGTAGAATTCGATATTGAATATAAGCCGATATATTATCTATTCAGAGCCTTGTATTGAATATCGAATGTGATTTGGGTTTGTCGTGAATGGTGTCTTCACTAACACTGTTCTTGAACCCAGTTGAGAAAAGATTAAATCTTTTTATTTAGATTTAATGAAGTGTACCAATTAAATAATATTTAATTGGAATTGATATTGATTTTTGGGTTTATCGTGAACAGTGTTTTAAATAACACTTGTTCTTTAACCCGATAATTAATGGAATGTGATTTTGGGTTTATCGTGAATCGTGTTTTAAATGACACTGATTCTTTAACCCAGATAATGATTAAAACTAAGTGGAGTTTTAATGAATCTTTAATTAGATTGAAAAGATCGAGAATGGAGTATCACCAGTTTTGCTCCAGGCGATAGTTAAATCTTTAATTAGATTTGAACGTGAAATTTAGAAACTAACTGTCGGTTAGCCAAGCAGAATGGTTTTCTGGATATTGATCTGATGTTGGTTTCGGCCTTCGGGGTTAATATTTGGGGAATTATTCTCTTGATTAATTTACGGTTAGTGACTAATGAATTGGAATGAGGCGTATGTTGTGTTTGTGTAACACTTATTTAAAATATACGCGAGTTATTCGGAAAGACCGGGTTTATCCCATTCTGAATAACTGATACGACGATAAGTCGAAGATGAAGACGATGGTCGAAGACCGGAGGTCTTCACGTCGTTTGGGTGATAGCTGATGATCTTGATTGGGCTGTACACCCAAGAAGATGGAAACAGTTGGTGATCGTCCAGACGTACTTGGAGATCGATGGATATGCGGGGTACTAGGTGCCTCCGGTTTCGTTCAGACCCAGAACGGACTTGTAAATGGACTGTGTGTCTGACATCGGATTTCATTCTGTGTGACTGATATCGGTTGCATAGGATGGTTTGCCTGTGTGGCATGCTAAGATGCAAATGATCAAGGCTTCTGTTGAAAAGCAAAGTCTTGTGGTTGATGATCGAAGCACGGCCTTTGTGGCGTAGCTTTGTGTAACGTTGATTCGCGAGTATCACACCCGGTATGAATCAAAAAACGGGAGACGGACCTCAGGGAGGGCATGCGTTTCTTTCTAGTTATGAGTGGCGTCAGTGCTTGAACTGGCTGACGAGTTTGACTCATGTGGATGTTACTTATTATTACTTGCTGAAAAGCGAGGCGCCTCGTGATATCGGTTTCGGCCGATGCTTCTGGTCGGCTGACGGGCCAGGCTTACGCCCCAAAGGGTGGGGAGACGCATGTTCAGGCATTTTAATCCACATCGGTGGACCGGCCCTGACGATCCAAGGGTCACTCGAGCTCTGATCCTGAGGGGCGGACTAGAGCGTCTCGAATCATTGAGGATCTTGCCCCTAGCCTCGGTTCATACCATAAATGATAACCCAACTTCCAATACGACATTTGCGGTTTTGATTGTAAACTTATATATGGCGACATAGTGTTATGGGCCGTTCATGCCGCCTATGATTGATACTTATGATTTGAAGTTGTTTTATACACTATGCACTTATAATAGTATCAAATGATTTGTTTTAACCGTATCAAGCATTCTTTGGCTGTTATAAGGGAAAACCCTATCCCCCGGCTTGCGTTTGCATTGTGTGATAGGACCTGGGTCTTATAACAGCTTCATTTTTCTTTATTTAGCATTGCGCTGTTTGTTTTATGCACTGGTATTCTTGGGAGGAAACCCGTTCCGTGTTATACGGCGTGGTCCCTTGATTTACCTAACTTTAAAAATAAAGATTAACTGTTTTAGTTCTCACACCAGTCACATGACTGACCTGGAGTTTATTGTTTTAACCTAAACTCTGGGTGCCCCTATTTTGACACGGGCAGCTAGTAGTTTTGGTTTTGCAGATTTATATTCACAGGATCCTGGTTTACAGCTGGAACGATATCCGGAAAGCTTTGTATCCGTATATCTCTTCTAGTTGTGTATTGTATTATTTTCCGCTGCTATGTATTTAAATGTAATTTAAATCTCTGATATTTCTGTGTAATATTCTTTTATACTCTGTATATTCTTGTAATCTGATGCACTGTTGTAATATATACAGTGAAATGTTCTTCTGTATGCGTTCTGTTGTGGCTTGTTCTCGAACTATCCGACGCTTTCCTTTACGGGGAAGTTCCGGGTCTTTACAAGTGGTATCAGAGCTTTGGTTTACAAAGCTCGGAGAACAAGGCACATTAGAACCATACGAAAGAATTCATCAGATATTGGATTAGTAATATCCAATGGGAATGACTCGTTAGAGATAGGATCAGTAGTATCCTAGAACGAGTGTGAAGAATATATTTTTCAAATGAAAACATTTTTGTTTTGAAAATTTAAATCAACTATTCGTAATTGATTATTTGTTTATATTGATTTGGACAATGCAGTATATAAAAAATTTGGGTATACGTCTGATCCACGTGTATTCGAAGTTTTAATATATTGGGTAGATATAGCATCACACTCTAGTCGCCCGGAGATGATTCTACTGATGACTATATAGCATCAGTAGTGTGTGTTCGAGTTTCGAAGGTGTGATTTTCTATATATTTCCATTAGGCTGGTGTGAGAACCAAAACTTATATATAGCTAGAATTCATTGTTGTGATTTGGCATCAAAATTTGGTTTTGTATATGTATCAAAATTATGAATTTGAAACTCTAAATCAACTAATTGATTGATGTTTGTGTTGTTGGTTTATTTGTTTGCTAATTTTGAACCATTATGCCTAACTGAATCAAATATTGAATTGTATTGAAAATTGGTCGCATTTGCTTGCATATATGTACTTACCTTGAACAGGTCATAGCAAGGAGGCTAGAGCAGAGAATAAAATTTGTTTGCCCGACAAATAGGTACATGTTTACTACATAATTTCCTGTTTTGTTTGGGTGATGATGATTTTGTGAGCCTATTGGCTAGCCGCTTGGCTTTTTCTTTTTCTTTTTGAGATCTGAAGGACCGGGGAAGCTATTTGAAATTCCCCGATGCTCCCAGTGCAGGGGAGGTTATGGCGAAATTTTTCGAAAATTTAGGGTGTTAGCCAAATTTTTGAAAATTTGAAAATTCTCAGAAACTAAAGAGTTGGAGAATGGAAGCCAGAGCGAGCGTAGAGTTGATTAATCAAACCACTTTCGACTTTGTTCCTTTTCGGGGACGAAAAGTTTTAAGTGGGGGAAATTGTAACAACCCGTAAAATGCGAGCCAGTTTGAAATTTTTGTTTTGGCAATTTTATCGAATTTTGATTATTTAAAATGAATTATTTTAAATAAAATCGACGAGAAATTTATTTTGAATATAATTCGAACGTATATATTATATACGTCGTCGTTAGAATATATAATAATTATATATAATTATAAAAGGAATTGAAAATGGCGCGGTAGTTCGATAATTCGATTTCAAACTTCAATTGAATGTACCGGGTGCAAAACAATCCGGATTTTAATGAAACCAAAAATAATGGAATCTAATAGTGAATATCTTTCCAACGAATCCGAAAAATCAAAAGTTCGTAGCGGGAATCAAAAGATATGTCCAGTTGAAAATTCTGAATAGTCGCTATGGAATTCAGGCCCTTAAAAATGGACATTTTGCAAACGACCTCGGATTTCGACGAAACCAGTTTTGTAGGGTCCGTGATGTCAAGTTATTGTTAGGTTTCAAATTTCATAATTTTTCGAATCAATATGTGAGCGTGGCAAAGGAAAACGCGTTTGACCATTTCAGTTGAATTTAATCGACTGGAAATTGGCCATTTTTCCAACGGTCTCAGAATTCGGCGAAACTAGTTTTGTTAGGACCGTATCGTCAATACGAAGCTAGAAAATATTTTTCGAGAATTTTTAAAGTTCGTATGTGACCCCGGTAATTTGAAATGTACGTTTAAAATTCAATATAGTGATTTAAATGAAAATTCAAAAGGAAACTGATTGTAACGATCAAATCAGCTTGCGATACATATCCCATTGTATCCGGAATGGGGGTATTACGCTAGGGACGACAGTCGTTGGATCCAATTCAAAGCCCGAACGAAAAAGCAACTTTACGGAGAATTAATTGAATAAATAATTAAATATATTTTCTTTTATAAACCCCCCCCGTTACTTTCTCATTTCAGAAACAAAAAAGAAAAAAAAAAAAGAAAAAAAGAAAGAAGAAACCCGCCTCGTCGATCCCGCCCCCTACCCTAACCACCGCCGCCAGGCGATTTCCGCTCCCTCCCCCAATCGCGCGCCGCTCAGCCCCCCCCTCGACGAAGCTTCCTCCCCCCTCGTCTCGACATCTGCGAAGAAGCCGCGCCCCCCTTGAAGCCCTCGACCCTCTCGCGAAGACGCCGCATCGACGAACCGCGCCACCTCGAAGCCTTGCCTCCTGCCTCCGACGATCGGTGAAACGCCCCCCCTTTTTATCTGTAAGTATTTTTTTTTATTTTTAAATTCTTAAAAACTGAATTTTTATAAAATATAAAACTGGAATTTAAAAAAAAAAAAAAAGAATAAAACTGATTTTTTTTATATAAGTATTGAAAACTGATTTTTAAAGTATTAAAAAATTGATTTTTGTTTTAATATTAAAAACTGATTTTTTTTATATAAGTATTGAAAACTGATTTTTAAAGTATTAAAAAATTGATTTTTGTTTTAATATTAAAAACTGATTTTTTTTAAGTATTAAAACTGAAATGTTTTAAAGAAGAAAACTGAAATGTTTTAAAGAAGAAAACTGAAATGGTTTTAAGTATAAAAACTGAATATTTTTAAAGGTATAAAACCGATATTTTTAAAAGTATAAAAACTGAATGTTTTAAAAGTATAAAACTGAAAGTTTTAAAAGTATAAAACTGAAAGTTTTAAAAGTATAAAACAGATTTTTATAAAAGAATTTTTAAAACTGGATTTTTTGTAAAGAAAGTAAAAACTGATTTCTTTTAAAAGAATTTTAAAACTGATTTATAAAAATATAAAAACTGATTTTTCTGAGATTTTAAAAACTGAATTATAAAGGAATATAAAAACTGATTTTAAAATGATTTATAAACTAGAAGAAGATTAGAAATTTAAAAGTAAAAATCAGATTTTTATATATGGAAAGCCAAAGTAAAAATCATATTTTTATATATTGAAAGTCAAAGTAAATTCGATTTTTATATATTGAATAGCATAGTAAAAATTCTATTTTTACATATGTAGAGAATACGGCC
The DNA here is from genome assembly GCA_030737875.1 of Allium sativum. Taxonomy (NCBI): domain Eukaryota; kingdom Viridiplantae; phylum Streptophyta; class Magnoliopsida; order Asparagales; family Amaryllidaceae; genus Allium; species Allium sativum. The sequence goes on from CM060910.1 coordinate 653,914,408, forward strand.
GAAAGCGACAAAAAGGCGAGGTCGACGAAGAATTCTGCAAAAGAAGAGTAAAGGAGCTAGGATAGCTATATGTGAGAATTTCTCACCTTTCTATTTCTTTTCTAGTTATATATATATACTAGGATGCAGACGGTGCTTAGTAGCACCCGACACAATCGTCCACAGGCCATGGACTTGTTTGTTTGGCTGTGTTGTTAGTTAGATTGTTTGGGTTGATTTGAATAGTTTGGTGAAATGAAATTGATATGATTGATGTGTGAATGGCGTGGGCCTTCACTAGACCGGGGATAAGGCTAGGCCTTGTCCCGTTTCTAGTATCGTGCCGTTATGCCGCCGAAATTTTCTAAAATATGTTAGAAAAATAAAAATATCATTTTATTGAATAAATGAATTGAATGGAAATTCATAGGTTGAAATAAAATGTTTTATCGTTAAAAATATAATTTTTAACGTGAATATGAAAATAGTGAAGTGAATAAATAAATATTCATTTACAAACCAGATGGTTTGTTTATGTACACTTATTTGAATGACATTGATTGGGACGATAAATTTTACACATCGCCCAACTGCACAACTAAAATCTGTGTTTGATTGTTTGAAACCCCACACGGGTGTTGGGATGAAATTTGAAGTTCACTCATCCTGATTGATTAGATATGTCGATCGATTGATTGACAGGCTGTTATAAGCGTTAGATATCTTTATTTGATGCTTATACAGTGTAGTGCACTTTGGTTGATGGTTGATCATTTTTCAATGTTATTATATACATGTGTTGTGTGAAAATCCATATAATTAACTTTATATGGTAATTGATTGGGCCTCATTCCAATTTGAAAAATAAAGAATAATATAAAATAAAAGTTCATGTGTTGACAGTACTCATTCATTGAGATTGGTCATGTGTTGAACGAAATATTTTAGTAATAAAATTTACATCTTTATCAATATAAAATAAAAGTTCATGTGTTGACAGTACTCATTCATTGAGATTGGTCATGTGTTGAACGAAATATTTTAGTAATAAAATTTACATCTTTATCAATATAAAATAAAAGTTCATGTGTTGACAGTACTCATTCATTGAGATTGGTCATGTGTTGAACGAAATATTTTGATAATAGCAACTATATTTGAAATAGAAATATTCGAAATGGAATATTTGAAAATATCAATATATGAAGCCGTGTTGATTAGATTGACGCCATTTTGACGTGAACGATATTTATATCGATTTTATTCATTTTAAAATGAATATTAAAAGGTAATTTTGAAATAGAATATTTCGAAATGAATTGAAATCGAATATTTCGAAATGAATTGAAAACGATTTCGAAATGAATTGAATTGAAAACGATTTCGAAATGAATTGAATTGAAAACGATTTCGAAATGAATTGAATTGAAAACGATTTCGAAATGAATTGAATTGAAAACGATTTCGAAATGAATTGAATTGAAAATGATTTCGAAATGAATTGAATTGAAAACGATTTCGAAATGAATTGAATTGAAAACGATTTCGAAATGAAATGAATTGAAAACGATTTCGAAATGAATTGAATTGAAAACGAATTCAAAATGAATTGAAAACGATTTCGAAATGAATTGAATTGAAAACGAATTCAAAATGAATTGAAAACGATTTCGAAATGAATTGAATTGAAAACGAATTCAAATGGAATTGAAAGCGAATTGAAATGAATTCAAATTGAATTGAAATTCGAATTGAATAGAAATGAATTTTAAAACGAATTTATAAAGAAGAATTCAATTTTGGCTTTGAATTGAAATAGAAGTTGAAATAGCTTTTGAAACGATTTTAAAACTATTTATATAATTCGTTTTAAATAGAAATCGACGAAATATATATTATATATATTATATATATAATATAATGGCCTGAATAGAACACGCCGCGCCGCGGCAGTTCGCGAATTTCGACCATTTATTTCAAACGGACATTACGGGAGATCCGACCGTCGGATTCTCCTAAAACCGGAACCGTTGGGTTCGTATCGAAAAGAGCTTTCTAATGAATGTTAGAAATTTGAAATCTAACGGTTGGATTTGGAGATACGTCCAAATCAAATTCGAAAAAGGTCGCTGTAAGTGCAGTTCGATGGCCGTTAATGGAAATCGACTGTACGGGCCTTGATAAAATTATTAAAAATAGTAATAATTTGTGTAAAATCATAAGAAATGATTTGTGAAAGTTTGGAATGAAAAACTCCATATTTGAAAAGATAAAAATAGATTTTTATCGAAATGAACTAGTTTTGAACTAGAATTATAATTCTATTTATTTTTAAATAAATAAATTGAATTTGAAAAGGGTTTTGAAAATAACCAAAATTTCCAATGATTGCATTGGAGTGGATTTGAATCGAAATTGTCTTCGGAATATTTCGATGTTGGAATTCGTGATATTACAGGTGTTGTTATGGAAATTTGAAAGATATATATTTGTATCGTTATTTCCAATACGACATTTGTTAGTCGTAGAATTCGATATTGAATATAAGCCGATATATTATCTATTCAGAGCCTTGTATTGAATATCGAACGTGATTTGGGTTTGTCGTGAATGGTGTCTTCACTAACACTGTTCTTGAACCCAGTTGAGAAAAGATTAAATCTTTTTATTTAGATTTAATGAAGTGTACCAATTAAATAATATTTAATTGGAATTGATATTGATTTTTGGGTTTATCGTGAACAGTGTTTTAAATAACACTTGTTCTTTAACCCGATAATTAATGGAATGTGATTTTGGGTTTATCGTGAATCGTGTTTTAAATGACACTGATTCTTTAACCCAGATAATGATTAAAACTAAGTGGAGTTTTAATGAATCTTTAATTAGATTGAAAAGATCGAGAATGGAGTATCACCAGTTTTGCTCCAGGCGATAGTTAAATCTTTAATTAGATTTGAACGTGAAATTTAGAAACTAACTGTCGGTTAGCCAAGCAGAATGGTTTTCTGGATATTGATCTGATGTTGGTTTCGGCCTTCGGGGTTAATATTTGGGGAATTATTCTCTTGATTAATTTACGGTTAGTGACTAATGAATTGGAATGAGGCGTATGTTGTGTTTGTGTAACACTTATTTAAAATATACGCGAGTTATTCGGAAAGACCGGGTTTATCCCATTCTGAATAACTGATACGACGATAAGTCGAAGATGAAGACGATGGTCGAAGACCGGAGGTCTTCACGTCGTTTGGGTGATAGCTGATGATCTTGATTGGGCTGTACACCCAAGAAGATGGAAACAGTTGGTGATCGTCCAGACGTACTTGGAGATCGATGGATATGCGGGGTACTAGGTGCCTCCGGTTTCGTTCAGACCCAGAACGGACTTGTAAATGGACTGTGTGTCTGACATCGGATTTCATTCTGTGTGACTGATATCGGTTGCATAGGATGGTTTGCCTGTGTGGCATGCTAAGATGCAAATGATCAAGGCTTCTGTTGAAAAGCAAAGTCTTGTGGTTGATGATCGAAGCACGGCCTTTGTGGCGTAGCTTTGTGTAATGTTGATTCGCGAGTATCACACCCGGTATGAATCAAAAAACGGGAGACGGACCTCAGGGAGGGCATGCGTTTCTTTCTAGTTATGAGTGGCGTCAGTGCTTGAACTGGCTGACGAGTTTGACTCATGTGGATGTTACTTATTATTACTTGCTGAAAAGCGAGGCGCCTCGTGATATCGGTTTCGGCCGATGCTTCTGGTCGGCTGACGGGCCAGGCTTACGCCCCAAAGGGTGGGGAGACGCATGTTCAGGCATTTTAATCCACATCGGTGGACCGGCCCTGACGATCCAAGGGTCACTCGAGCTCTGATCCTGAGGGGCGGACTAGAGCGTCTCGAATCATTGAGGATCTTGCCCCTAGCCTCGGTTCATACCATAAGTGATAACCCAACTTCCAATACGACATTTGCGGTTTTGATTGTAAACTTATATATGGCGACATAGTGTTATGGGCCGTTCATGCCGCCTATGATTGATACTTATGATTTGAAGTTGTTTTATACACTATGCACTTATAATAGTATCAAATGATTTGTTTTAACCGTATCAAGCATTCTTTGGCTGTTATAAGGGAAAACCCTATCCCCCGGCTTGCGTTTGCATTGTGTGATAGGACCTGGGTCTTATAACAGCTTCATTTTTCTTTATTTAGCATTGCGCTGTTTGTTTTATGCACTGGTATTCTTGGGAGGAAACCCGTTCCGTGTTATACGGCGTGGTCCCTTGATTTACCTAACTTTAAAAATAAAGATTAACTGTTTTAGTTCTCACACCAGTCACATGACTGACCTGGAGTTTATTGTTTTAACCTAAACTCTGGGTGCCCCTATTTTGACACGGGCAGCTAGTAGTTTTGGTTTTGCAGATTTATATTCACAGGATCCTGGTTTACAGCTGGAACGATATCCGGAAAGCTTTGTATCCGTATATCTCTTCTAGTTGTGTATTGTATTATTTTCCGCTGCTATGTATTTAAATGTAATTTAAATCTCTGATATTTCTGTGTAATATTCTTTTATACTCTGTATATTCTTGTAATCTGATGCACTGTTGTAATATATACAGTGAAATGTTCTTCTGTATGCGTTCTGTTGTGGCTTGTTCTCGAACTATCCGACGCTTTCCTTTACGGGGAAGTTCCGGGTCTTTACATAAAACCATATGGATTTATACAGGATTTCAGTTAAGTCTCCTTTTACTTTATATTCACTTTATATTAGTGAATCAAATCCTTGTTAATTCTTAATTTCTTATTCTTTAGTAAAATCTCCATTGATTATACTTTTAAATCCAAAAGTACATTCCTTAAAATATTTAAATCAAAGCTTAACCATGGTCCTTCTAACTCTTATTCCAATTAAATCTTAAAAGATTTAATTCCATAAATTTATCATCTTAAAACATGTCTTTAAACCAAGAATAATTAAGAATCAAAAATCTTAATAATCATTCATGATTCTTTATCAAGATTCCTATAACGGCCCAAATTCCGTACTCTTTGAGTTGACTAATTACACCACACGTCCAACCCCCAAATTGCATGAAAATACGAATCATTATGGGTTAAAGGAGAAAAGGTAGAAGAAGAACTGAAATTACAACACAGTATCTCACATCGCAGCGGAACAATATTATATATATATATATATATAACAACCATTGAAATACAAAATTTGTACTTACATACATATTAGAGTATATCACATATACAACACAACGAAAAAAAACAGTAGTAGCTAATGTTGAAGCCTCCTGCTCCAAGCTTCTTCAAGGGTATCTATAAGTACCTGAACTACTTCATTGCCCATATAAATTTAGGCACCCAAGAGATTAGGGTAAAACAAAATAAACTGTGGGTCAATCATGGGGCTGGTGTGAGTAAACTCCACCCTTTTGGTTTAATTTTTAAAAATCCTTTTAAAAGAAAGGATAATCATACACATAAAACGGATGGTTTTTACCTTATGATAACCCAAAACATTCTTTAAATCCATACTACTCTGATATTATAATCGTGTCTAAATGAAATAAATAGCAAACTAGCAGAATGCTTGCATCTCACGCTCTACATACATAATATACAATCAAAACCGCGGGCTCTTATGTAACGGCCCGTAGATTCGTACTATTTGTGTTGACTAAATACCACATACGTCCAACCCAAATAACATAGAATTATGAATCACAAATCACTATAGGTTACAGAAGAAAAGATAGAAAAAGAACTAAAGAAACATTAGATCTCACAGCGAAATTGAACAAAATATAATATCATATATCATAACTTTGAAATACAATTATGTATTACAAATACATACCATATCTGAGTACAACACAACATTTGATACAACAGAAATAACTCTATATAACTAACAGTGAAGCCTCCTGCTTCAAGTTCCTCCAAGTGTATCAGTAAAAGCCTGAAAAACTTAACTGCCCGTACAAATTTGGACACCCAAGAGTTTAGGGTAAAAAAAAAAAAACTCTGGGTCAGTCATGGGACCGGTGTGAGTAAACTCCATCTATATTGTTTAATTTTAAAAAACCTTTTGAAAGAAAGGATAATCGTAAGAACGATCCACACATAAATATGAATGATTTTTACCTTACGATAGCCCAAAGCATTTTGATATCAAAATCCGGTGATATTATAATAATTTCTAATCAAATAAGTAACCATCTAGCAGAACGCTTGCATATCACGCTCCACGTACATAGTATAAAACCAAAAACGGTAAGGTGCTTATTGGAGATTGGATCCCAACTATGATAACATGTGGAACCACCTCCCGATCAGTGTACTTTAGAGGGGATACACTGGGGTTCAACAAGAACATCTTGGAACCCGGCCACACATGACCGGTCACTCATTTAGCTTGAGTGGATCGAATGTATTATCACCCTCGGTTGTTGGCCGTCCAACCGTAATCCATAAGACACAGAAACGAAAGAAGAAAAAATGAATTTTCTCTAGATCGGTGATATTACACCCTGCTTGGGGGCAACCCAACTGGCCATGATGTCTGCTCGATTTTTTTTATTTACCGGTTGTGAGGCTTGAGGCTATGTTACCTTTTTAGAACATCCGGTCACCATTTACTTTGAATGCCACATCGTCAAACCCATCAAATTACTAATTGATCTTCCCAAAAATATTACGGGTATAAAAAGCTAAGAGAAACGAATTCCTTCACCACCAAACGTAGTATGAAAAGATCGTCTTATGTGATCTGTTAGAAATACTCTGTCAGACATTCGTCCTTACAAGTTGTCCTGAGAATGGACAAACCAAAAGCATTATCCTGTAAAAAGAACATCCCTTGCATTTTACTCCGTCTTTAATTATCTTCAGCAAAATCTAATTCACAACGCCTTTGCCTATACGGAGTGGTTTTCGGATAATAAATCCAACTGGCTTCTCCGTATTGATAATGATGGTCAAAAACTTCGATAGTCAGTTATTTAACTATCAAAGAAAAACAAACATCCATCCAAATTTTCAATTGGGAATATTATTGACTAACATCAAACAATCACTGGTCCTTTATAATATTCGTTTATTAAATCATTTCCGAGATTCTTTCCATTATCTTCAATATTTCCACAATGCTTTAGACTCTTCAATATTTGGAAAACGTTCCATATCCCATCTTCTTTTACTTTCTATACATATTTTCTATTGATGATTGGAATTCGTTTCCAATTACTTCTCACATTCACGGCCATTCATTCATATACTTAGGAAATATTTATTGTTATACTTCCAAAATTTCACTTACTTGGGTTAAGACGACTGCCGTATAAAACATCGTTACAACAACCCAAAATATTGCATACAACTAATTCTCTTTCACATTGATCTTTGAGACTAAATCTTCCTACTTATCGGTTAATAATGAAATCGATCAAGTTTGGGTATAATTACCTCTCAGACCTTGACTGAATAACATCTTTAACTTCAACACAAACAAGACCACTTATCTCGAATAATCAATACCTACGTTTCTCTTTATATTTTTATCATATTTAATTTTATAGATTTACCTTTTTGTTTATAATATTCTATTTAAGTTTGTTTCCTTATCGAATTATATATATATATATATATATTGATTTCTAGTTATCAAAATTTCTTAAAAATATTCTAACTCCTTAAATTTTCAGAAAATTTTGCCAGCTTCTCCTTTGTACGGCTCAATCGGTACAACTATAACTTGCCTCTCTAGGCCCTTTCCATTCAAAAAGAAAATCAGAAAGCCAAACGGCTTGCTCAATAGGCTCATAAAATCTCATATGGAAATTTAAACATATACTTTCTTGTTGGGCACTCAAAATATAATCTTTATTCTCTTCATTCCATACCTTTTTAACATATAAATGCCCATTCCGAATTTGTTTCAAATCAATTCAATGCTTTTTTTTTAATCGCTTTCCATTCGCTAATTAATTTTCTAATTGGCTTCTTTGCTTAATTTACTTTTAATTTGAATATATCACATTCAAATATATTTGTATTAACTTATGCACAAATCAAGCTCAAATTCATTGCTTGCTTTTAAATTCTTATCCAAGTTTCATACCTGAGTTTCCAAGTTCAGTTTACAAATTCAATTCACTTAACAAAGTTAAGTTCGGTCTAAAACTCTATTAGCTAATTTCTTTGAAATTAGTTAAATTCATTCGGTAATTAGAAACCTGATTTTTGTTCCAAAAATCACTTCCTCTACTCCGTTTGTGTTCATATTTAATTTATAACTCAAATCTGGATTTTACTGATGGAAATTTGAATTTTTATTCACTAAAAATCCTTTTATTTTATTTAATAAACCGTTATGGTTTAAAACAATTATAGCGCTGTTTTTCTGTTACTCAAAATCTTTAGGATGAAATCCAAATTTTCTCTTCCATTAGAAAATTATTAATCAATAGGTCAGAACGGTTCTGGCTTCATAGAATTCCGACTTATATTGACTTCTATATACTCAACTAAGTTCAAAACGCTAAATTACGAACTACTACATTGCGACGAGTTCGTTTTAATTAAATTTAATTATAAACATTTAAAACTTCATTTATAAATAAATTCCAACTCCATTCTTGAATATTTAAATATAAATTAAATTAGTTTTTTCCAAATCTAACTTAAAGATCTCGATTTTCCAAAATCGTTGATTATTTCCTTCAAAATTTCATTACCCGGTTATAAATTATTCACAACTCAGTTTCTATATTAAGTTCTAACTTCCTTAGCCACAAATTATTTTATAAAAATTCGATATAATCAAATTCAAAATTTAAATTCCTTTTATGGAAAAAATCTATTAATTCAACATTTTTACCATTACAAACTAATATCATCCCTTGATAATGTGATGTCGTTGAAGTTGGGGTATTTTATTTACCTCTTATACCTTGATCGACAATGTTCTTATCTTGAGATAGATAAAATCTTGTAATGCGAAAACTCAATTTAAATCTCGCCTTCTATTCCATTTCTGACATTTGGAAATCTATTTCCAAATTTCTCAATGAAAATTTACTTCATCACATTTATAAACATTGTTTTTAAATTGACTTCTTTATTAAAACATACATCCATTTTAATAATCTATTTAATCGATCCCATTTTGGAATATTTTATTTTTAAAACCTATATATATATATATATATACATATATATAAAAATATGGAATCTATTTTCGTATTTAAATTTTAAATTTTAGTTCTATTCAATATAATCCCAACATCTTATCTAGAAATAATTTATTTTTTATAAATTCAAAGTGGTTGAATTCTAATCATAAGTCCGTATGGATTTATTTCAATTCATTTTATGTTCTGAACATTTGAATAAATTACACCATTTCCTTTGAAAATGATCCATAATTCCCTCTTTAAATTCATACTTGAATTTAAATTTGTATATTATTCAATGATAATTCCTCTCTTTTATTTATAAACATCATTTATAAATTTCACTATTGGTTTTAAATATTAAAACAAGTTTCTATTTCAAATTCCATTTGAAACCAATTTCCTTTTCGGGAAATAAAATTTCCCGTTTAAATCTAAAAATTCCTTTTTAGGATCTTTTTAAATACCAGTATCTAGGGCCAGTGATATTTTAACATTCAAACACATAACTCGTCTATCAAATTCAACATATCACACACACACACACACACACACACACACACACACATATATATATATATATGTAGACAATAATAAATTTGAGGAATCTAATTAGAACCCTCCAACCTGTTTCCCTACATCCAAGATGTTAGACAACATAAATATTACCAGTCCTGCTTCAAGGCAGGATATCACGGTATAGAAGGTCATCCACTTAATATATCGTGGGGAGATGGGTCATCCGCTAATGGTACTGCCGGAAATATCCAGTATATATAATAGCGACAACCACCAAGCCTAAATATAATATATATATATATATATATATATATATATATAATGCCCACAATAATTCAATAATTCATTCGTGCATCCAAGCAACCAACAATTTATTTTTAACAATTAGAAATAAATTTAAATATAAAACTCTCAGTGAGATTTACTCACCTTTTTTTTTCAAATATTCTATTAATTCCGTTTGATTTCCAGATTATAAGATCAACAACTTCGAATCCTACTATATGATTTCCCAACCTTGTATAAATTAATTGCATTGCATTTAGATTTTTGATTATATATAAATTATATGGATTAACTAAATTAATTATTAAATTTATACCTTTAATCCACGTTTATAATTTGTCTTCTGCTTCTTCACTGTTCGAACCCGCGAGTACCCACATCTCCATTTCACCATTCACACAAACACTTGCAAACCTTTACCTCTGCCACTATCGACCAGAGCCTCTTACTGACCATCACAATACCCTCGATCAAACCCTGTGACTCGCAACTTCGGTTAACCCTAGCACGGGTGCGACCTTCAGATAGTCCTCCAATCCCAGTCTTTTTCACGCCTGCACCATCCTCCCACAATACCTAGAATGATTTCCTGAAACTTCGCAGATCCGTACTCCTCCATCGCGTTGCCAAACCCCTAAATCACCACTGTCCAAACATCCCATCGAGCATCTCCAATCCCTTAAAACAGCTCTAGCCATCATCAGTAAGTAGAGCTACAGTGAATATCGCGTTCCCTTTTCCCATCGAAAAGCCATCAAATTATGGCAATAGTTTCTCCACGCCTTACTGAACATCGTGCTACGTCCAGAACACCCAGTGCCCTCCCAGTCAAACACTAACCTAAGCTGCTCAAAACTGTCGAGCTTAAAAAAACATTCGCGCACCCTCGATGACGTTGAGTTCATCGCGGTTTCAATCGCGGATCCCCTTTTTTTGTTGGTAGCTTGATTTGGTATTTCATGACCTACTGGAAGAAAAAGGGAACGAAGAGGGAATAAATGTAGAAGACTTTGTTGGATATAATTGGGAATAAACGAATGTGATGGCTTGGTTTTATAGGGGAGAACGGGGAACATAAAGTACCGACCATTAAAATTTTGTTTGCTTGATATTGAAATGGGGAGGCAGAACATACACAGAAGAAACTGACACAAAATAGAATAGGTTTGCGTCGACCTTAGAAATTATAGGGTGGATGGTAGGATTTAAGAAAAGATTTTGATTTGATTTTGATTTTATCCGTTAGTTTTATAATAATAATATCTTGCAGTAATGAACACCAATCAGGGCGCAATGACTGACATTTCTAGGGTTTAACCGCTATTCTAAATGCACTAGGACAGGTTCCGAAGCCTCATTAGATCGTATGGAGAAGACAACAATTTAAATCGATGATTTAAATTAAATTCGGTTTAATTGTTTCTAAGTGTTTTCTAACTGTACAATCAAAAGACAAATCGAAACATTACCATATTTGAAACCCTATAATAATGTGCTAATACGGATCCGAGGAACTGGTTTCGTCGAATTCTAAGGCCGTTTGAAATTTGACTATTTCACATATCAATTAAAATTGATTAACATATAATTTAAATTCAAACTAATCGAATTCATGGATAATAAATTATTATTATCGTTCTATTTCAATATAGAATTTATATCGATCGACTGAATCATTTTGAACTGCCAATTCAACTATTATCATTTCGTATTACGATAATTTAATATCTTCGAAATTAAATCGTATATTGATTATTTAATCGATAAATTCAATACAAAATTATATTTATTATTCCAATTCAACATTTAAAATAATTTAAATATTTAATATGAAATGATTAAAAATCTGGGACGTTACTTCTTAGTGGAGAATGGTTTTCCAACTATGGCAACTTATGGGATCACCTTTCGACAGTGTATCTCTAGAAAGGAATACACCGAGTTCAACAACAACATCTTGCAAACAGTCTAAATATGACTGACCACTCACTTCGCTTGAGTGTTCCGAATGTATTATCACAAACGGTTAGGATCAACAACCGTTCCGAAGCATATAGTAGCGATAAAATATAAAAGCAAATGGATTTTCTCTAGATTAGGTGGTAATACACTCTTACCTTTTTGACATATCACATCCTCATTCACTTTGAATGTCACATCGTCAAACCTGCCCAAATCATTAATTGATTCCCCCAAAAATGTCATGGGTACAAAGCTAAGAGAAACGAATTCCTCCGCCACCAGCCGTAGATATGTTTGTAGAAATCAATGTAGACGATCTGTTAGGCATACTCTGTCAGACATTCCTCTATATAAATTGTCCTGAGACAGGACAAATCGAAGGCACTATTTCCATCAGTCCGTCTTAGGCAATTTTTACCTAGGATTAACAGAAAAAGCCCTTACACTTTCTCTGACTTCGATTATCTTTAATATAATCCGATTTGCAACGCTTATGCCTATATGGAGTGGTTTTCGGATAATAAATCCAACCGATCTCTCCGTATTGACAACAATGGTATTAAATTATCCAATAGTTCGATAGTCAGTTATTTAACTATCGAAGAAACAAACATTCATCCAAAGATCATATTTCCAAATGGAAATATTACTATTTAACACCAAATAACCATTGAGCCCTTTTAATTAATATTTATACTAATTAAATCATTTCCCCATTTCATCTCAAATATCCTTATCGATATGTTTTCTGAACCCGTTTAGCCTCTTCCGATTCTTGGAAAAGCATTTCCATCTATCATAACTATTTATTTTCTATATTCCAGAAAATATCTCTTTTTAACATCTCCAGTCAGTTTATAATTTCCTTAACTCCATTCCTTAACTTCTTATCAACAAAATCATTTCAATTGGCAAAATGTTTGCTTTTAAACCATCATTCACTTTAAAACGTGTATACGTTTCTCCTTCCAACCTCTCAAGATTAAATTTTATAAATTCCATTTTTCTCTTACAAAATTCCATTATACATTTATTATCTTATTAAATTTCATATATAATTGATAAGTCGATTTCTAGTTATCAAACTTTCTTAAATTTTTCTATCTCCTTAAATTTTCAGAAAATTTCGCCAGCGTCTCCTTTGTACGGCTCAATTGGTACAACTACAAATTGCCTCTTTGGGCCCTTTCCATTCGAAAAGAAAATCAAAAAGCCAAGCGGCTTGCCAAATAGGCTCATAAAATCTCATATTTAATTAAAATACGTATCTCTTTTATCGGGCATTCAGTTTATTTTCTTCCAATAGCTTCATTCCATACCGATTTAACCTATATCCCACCATTTCCAATTTATTCGAACTCAAACCAATCGTTTTAACTCAGTTCGCTAATTTATTCTCTATAACATCCACCTTTTACCCGATTCTCGCTGGTAATTAAACCAACTTAAATCGTTCATAAAGACGAATAGTTATGGGTACAGATTTATATGGACATTAAGAACAGAACCTTTCATTTCACTGCAAAATTTTTATATTAGATTTACAATAAATTGGAGTACAACATAAGCCTGGTGGAAACAAAATGCTCACAATGGAATAATAAAACCAAAATAAAGCGCTAGCTCCAAGTATGAAACCAACTCTGAAGACTAAACTACTAGCTGCTCGTGCAAAGTTATGTGCACCCAGATTTTAGGTAAGGTAACAATAAACTCCAGGTAAGTTGTGGGACTGGTGTGAGAACTCAAAACAGTTATTATTTTGGGTTTATTTTAAAGTGGGAAAAATTCACTGGACTGCGCCGCTAACGCGGAATGGGTTTACTCCAGGTGAATTCCCGTGCATAGAAAATCGCAATGACTTTGGAAAATGAAGCTATCATAAGCTCGTCCTACATCACACAATGCAAGCGCACACCAGATGGGCGAATTTTGTCTTATGATAACCAAAAATGCTTTAATATGTGAAAATCCCCTTTTAATACTATCATTAGTGCATAGCGTTGAAACCATTTCACAAATAAATATATTAATCTTAGCAAGCATTGTTGTTATGCCCACATACGTAGTTTACAAACAAATCGAACGACTTGTATTGGTTATTTGGTTTTCCAATATGATGGTTCCTGGCATGAAAGATCAATCGAGGACACCAAGCTAAGTATCTCCCGGTTAACATCCAGACACGGACACCAAATACATAGCACGAAAGTATATATCTCAGTTTTCATCCAGACATCGGACACCATATATACTTTATTTCCTCAGGTTTCGAGGTAGATCTACCGCTGCACCTTTCTATTTTCACTAGAGATTATGTATACAACCTAACCACCAGTTTACCGTCAATCCGGGTTGTGAGGTTCGCCGATGTCATGATATACACAAAGCTACGCTTCAATAAGCCATGCTTTGATCATTATTAGCTCATTTCATAACTCGAGTATGCCACATTGACAATTCACGATATGTCACTGATTTCTATCAATACATAACACCTAAGTTCGTATGTCTCAAAGGCGAGAATAATATATTGCCACAAATCTAATATACATTAACAGAAATCAGTGCTACGCAGTCAATTTCAATGTCAAACAAACAATCCATACAAGTCCATTCTTGGTCTGAACGGAACAACAATCCAAAAATATTCAAATATATTCAGATCTCGTGCCACTTATAACCTCGTATCGGGTGGTCAGCCCAAACGAGACATCAGCAATAAATCTAAACAATTCTCGGTCTTCACTAATCGATTTCCAAGTCTTCAATTTCTTTTTAACATCATATTATTACTTGGAATGGTTTCGAACACATGTTCGATCCCGGTCTTTCCAAGTAATAAGAGTATTCTTAAAACAATAGCCATGGATTACACAAGTTTTGATTCAAATCTCCTTCCAAATCTTTGTTATTTTATTTACAAACAAAGTTGGATTCATTTAAATTTCACAAAACCCCGTTATCGCTTTAATCCTTCCTTGAGAGTTAATATTCGTTTCTAATATTATATTTCAAACCATAATTCTTTTGTTCGTTGTTATCGTTTCCATAAGCTTACAAAATTTCCTAAATCTTAATTTGGTTTTAAATTCCATTCACGATGATTCGAACAATTTATATTTCAAATAGAGGTAAATCGACTTATTTCTCGATATCAATTCACAACTCAAACAATTTATAATTTTCCTTCTCATTTCGATTACTCGACTAACTCTAACTGAACTCATTCCTTTACCTTTTCAAACCTCAATACCTTACCTAACATCAGTAATATTTACATAAATTTTACATGAAATAATTTTAAGCTTCATGAAACCTTTCAAAAACTCTTTCAAAATTTTAAAATGAAATTCATGGTTATAATCTTCAAACATATCATTTCAACGAAAAGTTATAATGACATTAAAAGTGTAATCGAAGGTGCTGAACAATGGTTACTTAGGTCGGATAGATTCAGTATTATTCAAAATTTGAATTATTCCAACTCACATCACTTTTATATAATAAAATATGATTTATCCTAATTTTCCCAGATTCTTAATAATTTCTATAAACCTATTTTTATTCGATTTCCTTTACGGTCGCCGAACTACACATATAACGACCTTTTCAAATTTTGTTTTAAACGTAACTTGAAAACCATACATTAAATTTTGAAAATTTCTCTTCTATCCAAAAACTATTATTAATAGAATTTCGACATTTCTCGTTTCACGTTAGTCTGATTTAAAACGTTCAAGTTATAGTCGTTTGAAAAATAAGTCGATATTTACGCATTGTCGCTACGTAACGCATTTAATTCGAGCTATAAAACAATTTAAATACAAATCATTACTTCATTTCCAAAATAAACTTTAAATTTCATAACTTAGATTCTTAAACCATATTCCAATAATATTTTATATTTACATCTTAGTTTCAAATATTACTTTGCTTCAAACATCATCATTTCAAATTTTCCAATATTTATTTCAAGTTAAACCAAAGCTTGAAATAATATTTCAAATCTCCTTCAATTACTCGCAATTACTCATTACAACCTATTTCACAAACCAATGCGGAGTACATATTTCAATTTATTACTCAATCTAAATTCCAAAACTAATTCAATTTTAGATCATTCTTACGAACATTGGTTGATCATTTTTAAATCTGATTCTAAAATATTTTTTTTTGCATAATAACCAAACCAAATTGGATATAAATTTCGAAATACTTCGGAACTGCTTTGTCTTTTACGAAATTCATTTTATCATTTTTGCTTAGAATTTCAAACTATATTCTAAAAATTTTCTAAATAATATTTTATATTCCCAATTAAAATAACTTATTTCAAAATTATTTTTAAATTTTCGAATATCCATTTTAAATTAAGAAGAATAATAATTCCCTAAAACTCATTTGATTATTTTGATGAAATCAACTATTTGCATAAAATCCATTATTTGAGTATATGACTCAAAATCATATTCCTTACAAATTTCAAACCGGATCACTTTGGAAAAAAATCAAAATTATTTCGTCTTCTACAAAATATCATTTAGATTTTTTTTCAGTTTGAAATCTACATAAAATTAAATTTCCACCCGCTATTTTAATAATAAATCTTCATTTAAATGGAAGGAGAATTTAAATCAATTATTCATATAATTCGCAACTACGATGTGTGTGCAGCCATAAACAAGTAATAAATCAACCATATAACATATATTCATCCATTGTAAACACAACAACTAAACAACCAATTTTATTGTGCGCCAAGCGTTATGTCCAATAACGCTAAGTCTTTTTCGTGTTTTTAACTATATAATGTCCATTCAAACATAGCATACAACCATCCACGACTACCTAAAATCAACTAATATTAATTATGCATACTTATCAATTAATTAAAATTAAACACTAATTTAAAATAAAATATTTAAATCAGAATTCTCATCTTCAATCTTCCAATCAATTTACCATCAAGACCCATATAATTGCAAACAACTCTGGAGGACAACGTGCAAAACTCTATGGACGCCTTCATCGTCATGCACACTTCCCTTCTGCAAACTCTTGTGTAAAATTATACTTCATCATGTTGTCATATAATTACTCATGAACCAAGCCTTGCAACTTCAACACACATTATTATATTTCAACACCTGGAAACTGAGTCATGCTGAACTGAAAAAGCGGTGTGGCCAAAACTGAGTGGTCGGAGAGGTTGCCGGCCAAGCTGAAGCAACTTAAGGGAAAGAACGGAGAGAGAAAAGACCGTGGAAAATGGTTTTGCGTGGGGTAAAAGGCAAACCAACTATTTGTAATATATATATATTTCCTTTAAAGAGGAGGACTGTTTTTTCTTTTTCTTTTTGAAGAGGAAAAGGGATCGCGGGGTCACGAATGAGGATGGGGACAGCCAGAGCGGATGCTATAGGGTCGGTGGAGTCAGTGGTGCTTGGTGGGGAGTTTGGCTGCGATGAGGGTGAAGGAAAGACTTGGAATAATTTACCGGAGGAGAGGTCATGCATGCGACTGCGATATGGGGAGTGATGGAGATTTGAGACGTTCGGTGAATAGGAGGGCTAACGCGTAGTGCATGGGCGACTTGGCGAAGTAGACAGTGAAGGAAGGGAAAGCTGCTAGCAAAACAAGGGCCAAGACTGAGAGGAAGGAGGAATGGATGACAAGAGGGCTTGCATGGAAAAAGAAGTGGGCAGAATGCTTGAGGCTTCCAAAAATTATTGGAGGAAGAGGTATTTGTTTCTTTTAAACATATTGTTCGTATTCTTTTTGTAACAACCCGTATTTTGATAACGTGTTATAACTATAAATCTAGGCAGAATTAATTTTTAAAATGAGAATTAAGGGAAACGGGTTATTCCATTGCGTTCGTCTTGAAATTCTGCTTGGAAACAAGTCCGAGTTTTCGAAAATCGGAGTCCGTATGACCAAGTTATGACCCTTCGAAGTTTTCAGAAAATTTCAAGTTCAAAACAACTCAGAATTCGAATTCAAATTTCGAATTCAAACCACAGAACAGACTGGGCGGGAAATTTCTTGCCCAGGACTAGGTCGACCTAGGGGTCGACCATAGAGTCGACCTGCCCAGGACCAGGTCGACCATAGTGTCGACCTGGGCGTCAACCTGGGGGTCGACCTGGTGGCCGAGCCCACTTTTGAAGCTGGATTCACTTTGATGTTTCTGGCCTCGTTTCTGTATACATTCGTTGACCTGACCCTATATAAACAGCCCCTAACACTAGTCTCTCTACACAAAATTCTCTCTGACCTTATGCTGCTCTAATTCTGGTTGAAAAGTTAGAAAAAGGGACTACTTCTTCTACGTCGAAACTACGTTAAGAGAATTGCAGATTTAGGGATTTCTGTTAGGACTCGACTAAGCATATAAAGATTCAACATCGACTTTCTTTTTCTAATTCTCGAACCACGATCTGTAAGCCCCAGTTACTTTTATATTTAAACTGTAAACGTAATATGAATATGTTGTAAATTGAAATTGGACCTGTGTATGATGACTATTTTACATCCATTCTTGTTCATCTTGGATCTTGACTTTTGGGTATATTACTATGACATTGATTTGGGGCCTATTCATGTTGTAAATCAAAAGGAAAACCCCCTCATATTATCATGCCTGCAATGTTGAATCTGCTATTAGTCACAAGTTTATGACTATCACCTTATGTCAACCGTTACCATGACTATCACCTTATTTCAACTGTTATCTTGACTAGTACCTTATTTTGCTAGATTTGGAATCTTTATGTTTGAGGCCGATATTCCATATGCCAGTAATGTTATAATCATTTATCTCCAGTTATACCATGTTATGCTAGTAATCACTTTTTCCACCTTATACCCGTGCCTTTTTATGTTATTCCCTAATTAGATTTATTTGTATCGATTCGAGTTTACGTGTGATGGGAGTACGGTTTGGGTAGATTAGGTAAAACATGAATTGGTTTTGAACTTGAACATGAACGTTGTTATAACTTGGACCTGGAAATGGACATGAACTTGACACGATTTGATATGAAACATGACCTGAAAACTTGACATGAATTTAGACTCGAAACTTGAATCTGGACATGACACTTAGAATGAATTTGAAAATGGCCAACTCGAGGTTGGGTTGAGTTTGTAGTATAAATCAGCCAGGAACCGCCTGGCAAATCCAGTGACTGCAAACAATAGGATCCAATGTGGGTAGTTGGTCATATCGTACGTAAAACCCGAGGTTAGACTATGTCGTGATAAAAATTTGCCCGGAACCGCCCGGCAAATCCAGTGACCACAACAATTAGTCTAATGTGAGAGGTTGGGTTGCATTAATGAATTAATGCCACATGATAGGGTTAAGTCATGAACCACTTTATACTTAACCAATTTGACACGATGATTTGATAGGGTTAAGTCATGAACCGCTTGAACACACTTAACCAACTTGATACATGATTTGGATAGGGTTAAGTCACGAATTTGAATGCCAACACTTAACCCATTAGAAACCCTAGTTACGCAGTCCTTTTCAGCAGTAACCCACTTAGATGTATCACGATACCCTGGGACTAGGCAGGGTGGGGCACGATTACTGGGCTGATTGTAAGCGACCAGAACGACGGCTGAGTAGGTGCGTCATTGTAGGTTCAGGCGGACTATGGTCGTGCATGTAGTCCGGAGTTGAAAAAGCAGGCATTAGGCACCAGTAGGTTTACACTGTGCGTGCTTGATTCATGTCGGTGGTTGGCACCATATGGCTTGATACACCCTATGGTGGACCTAGCACATGTGACTACATTTCAGGATAGGGCCGTATGACACAGACACATGACGAGCTAGAACTTGTAGGGAGCCGATCGATTAATAGATCGTACCGTAGGACCCCATAATGGGTCACTTCATGATATTGGGCCAAGGAATCATCTCGTGGTTAATACTTGACATGGGTTAAGATACTAGTACAGTGGGTGCAGCGAATCTTGAATATGCGATGCTAGACTTGACTTATCTTGTTATCTTAATTATCATACCAGTTCTGTTATCATCCTTATGTTTAATTCCAGTTTTCACATGTCATGTTACCTTTACTAGTTTTTATACTGAAAGTCGCTAGGGCTTACTAGTCTTATGATTGACCCTTTTTCTTTCGCCTCTTTTTCTTTCATTCCCCCCCAGGTTCTCAGGGAGGAAACACTAGCTCTTAGCTTGGATTTAGCTTGCTTTCTGTCAGCTCATGTACGGTTTGGTCTTGAGCTATGTTATGGCTGCACTTTTGCTATTTATGGGGAATAATTTACTTTTTTATCTTAAGTTTATGCTTCTTTATTTGGAACTTGATGTAATGAATAATTTGTACCTTGGATATATGGGGTTTTGACTCTTTTCTTGAAAGTAATAAAAATTTGGTTTTCAATTTCTACCGCTGCTTTATTTATGTTCTGCCTTGTGATATCTCTGTGTATGTTTACCCAGACAATACTCCACCAAAACTAGTGCATTCCCTTTGTGAGTGAACCTCGTGGAGGTGGGGTGTTACACTTTGTATCAGAGCAGAAGGTTGCCAGACGGGACAAAAGTTTCTAAAACTATTTTCCAAAACCGTATATAAAGAAGCGTTATTTTCAATAAAAGTTTTATGTTTAAAAAGGCTATTCCCCAAAAGCCATTAGCACTTTCCTTTGTTTCCTCGTTTGAATCTTTTTCTTTTTGTTTTTCAGCATGTCTGATCTTAACCTTTCTGAGGGAGTACCCGTACCTGGATGGTTCTGAAGGTACTTAGAAGCTAGGGCCAACGGCGCAGGCCCGGCAGACATCCCTCCTCCTCCTCCCCCAGTGGCCGCGGTTCCTCCTCCTCCTGGTACCGCCTTTGCCAAAATATGCAAAGACTTTAAAGCAATGGGCGGCAAGAACTTCGTTGGAACTGAAACCTTTGTTGAGGCACGAAACTGGCTAAAGGAGACGGAAGACTTGTTTATTATCTTTGATGTGGAGGACCGTAGGAAAGTTCAGTTGGCAGCATGGTTGTTGAAAGAGGAAGCTGCATTTTGGTGGGAAGTCACCAACGCTACCAGGCCAGTTGAGACTAGGGCAAACTTTAGAGAGAGGTTTGGGCTTAAATTCTTGTCGTCAGCAGAAGAGAACCTTTAGATGGAGAGGTTCCTAGCACTCAAGCAAGGGGACATGTCTGTTAGGGAGTACGTGAATAAGTTTAATCAGCTTTCTCAGTTCGGTTTGGATTTGGTCAACACAGCCCAGAAAAAGGCTGTATGCTTTGCTCGAGAATTGAATGAGCCACTATACAGTTTGGCCATAACTCATATACCCATGGGGGCAACCTTTTAAAGCTTGGTGGATATGGCTCTACTTCATGAGGAAGACAAGAATAGCAAGAAGGAGGTTAAGCCTAATGAGACTCAGAATAAGAAAATTGACTTCAATAAGGGAGGCAACAAGAATAACAAGGGCAACAACAACAATAATAACAAGGCACGTGAGACAAGGAAGTGTAACTTTTGTGGTATTACGGGACATCTTGCTAAAGACTGTAGAAAGAAGAAGAGAAAGTTGGGTGAATGCTTCCATTGTGGAGATACTGGACACATCAGCAAGGATTGCCCTAAGAAGCAAGGACAGGGCAAGGGTAGACCCAGCGAGCAGGACCTTCTGGAGGGCAGTTGCATGCTCTCAACACCACTCCAGCTCTTGACCGAGGTAGTAATATTTCCGTAGAAAGCCTTGTTTACATTTCTGACTTTCCTGTTCGAACCTTATTTGACTCTGGCGCATCGCATACTTTTATTTCTTCTGATATTGTTGAAAATCTGCACCTAAGTACTAGTCTGGTTGAGGATCCCGTTATAGTTTCAAATCCAATTGGGGGCTCCGCCCATTTATCTATGATGTGTGTGGATTTGAGGATCTCTATCTTAAGCATAGAATTCACGTGTAATGCTTATGTTCTCGGATTTATGGGATACGGTTTGATCCTAGGTATGGATTGGCTGTCCGATTATGGAGCCATTCTTAATTGTGAACGAAGGGTAGTGAGGCTCATGACTCGCCTTGGTAATACCCTTGAAATTTCTTGTAACCCTAAGGGTCCGATCATGTTGTGTTATCTTGAATCTCTTGACTCGTCCGTCGATAATTTGCAATCTGTAAGAGTGGTCCGAGAATATCCAGATGTCTTTGATGAGGTGAGGGGGTTACCTCCTAGACGCGAGATAGACTTCCGAATTTATCTTGTTGATAATGCCAAGCCAGTTTCATTGCCCGTTAGGCACATGGCCCCGCGAGAAAGAAGAGAGCTCAGTAAACAAGTTAAGGAGTTTCTTGAGAAAAATTTCATAAGACGAAGCATTTCTGAATGGGGTGCTCTAGTGGTATTCGCTACTAAGGCGGATGGTTTGCTTCGTCTATGCGTAGATTATCGTGAGTTAAACAAGTTGACGAAGAAGAATAGGCACCCACTGCCAAGAATCGACGATTTGTTTGACCAGCTTGTGGGAGCATCTGTTTTCTCTCAACTCAATCTAGCCACAGGATTCCATCAGCTTAGAGTGGCTGAGGATAGCATTGACAAAACTGCGTTTAGGACTCCAGATGGGTTCTTCGAATGGCTCGTCATGCCTTTTGGGTTAACGAATGCACCCGCATACTTTGTAGATTTGATGAGTAGGGTTTTCGGGAGTTCTTTAACAAGTTTGTGGTGGTTTTCGTGGATGATATTTTGATCTTCTCAAAAGATGAAGAAGAGCATGCTAGACATCTCAAGGAAGTCATGGAAACGCTTAGAGCACACCAGTTAAAGGCTAAGTTCTCCAAATGCCATTTTTGGAGGAAGGAAGTTCGGTTTCTTGGACATGTAGTTTCTAAGCAAGGCATAGCCGTGGACCCCGCAAAGGTAGTTGCGGTATAAGACTGTAAAATTCCTAAGAATGCAACGGAGGTGAGGAGCTTTCTCGGTTTGGCGGGCTACTACATGAAGTTCATTAAGGACTTCGCTAAGATTTCAGCCCCTCTTACTAAGTTAACAAAGAAGAACCTAGCTTTTTCATGGGATATAGAGTGTGACATTGCTTTCAGAGACTCAAGAGAGCCCTCACCATAGCTCCAGTTTTGGCATTACCTGATGGAGGCAAGGTGTTTACGGTGTACACAGATGCGTGCGGCACAGGATTAGGCGTTGTCCAAATGCAAGATGGAAGAGTAATATGCTACGGGGGCAGACAACTTAAAGTTCATGAGAAAAACTATCCCACGCATGACTTGGAGTTGGCCGCGATTGTTTTTGCGCTTAAAGCTTGGCGCCATTATCTTCTAGGGGAGATGTTCGAGCTGTATACCGACCACAAATCGCTTAAGTACCTCTTCTCACAGAAAGATTTGAATCTGAGACAACAGGGGAGGATGGAATTCTTGGCATCATATGACTTCAATATAGCTTATACCCCTGGCAAGGGTAACATGGTGGCGGACATGCTAAGTAGAAAAAGGTTGACTTTGAGCCCCTTATTTGTTGAAAGGAAAAGCCTTGAGTTTATAGCAACCTTTGATTTTACACCTGCTGTTGAGTCATTGACTTCTATGTTAGCATCTCTTGAGTTAAGACCTACACTTCTAGTTCAAGTAGGGACTTCACAGAAGGAAGACCCACAGATAGTCGAAATCATGGACAAGCTGATTAGTGATGAGACATCAAGTCACCTCGGTAGGTATGCCATAGATGACAAGGGATGGCTAAGGCGCGATGGAAGGCAATGTGTCCCATAAGTGGGAGACCTAGTAAGGAAAGTCCTCGAAGAGGCGCATCACTCGAAGATGACCATACATCCTGGAGGGGATAATATGTACAGAGATATGAAACGCATTTTCTTTTGGGTTGGAATGAAAAAGGACGTGGCAGAGTTCGTTTCGAAGTGCATGGTGTGCCAACAAGTAAAGGTTGAGTCGAAGAAGCCCGGTGGGCTATTACATCCTTTGGAGGTTCCGCAATGGAAATAGGAGAGTATCTCGATGGATTTCGTGGATGGACTGCCTAGGTGAATGAAGGGAAATACTTGCATATAGGTCATAGTTGATAGACTCAGAAAAGTGCTCACTTCATTCCGGTGAAAAGTAAGAGGACCGCATCATGGCTAGCATCTATTTACCTTCGAGAGGTAGTACGATTGCACGAGGTTCCTTCTAGTATAGTTAGTGATCGTGACCCGATTTTCACTAGCCAGTTTTGGAATAGTCTGCAAGAAGCAATGGGTACACGACTGAGTTTAAGCACGGCCTATCACCCACAGACGGATGGACAAACCGAAAGGGTAAATAGGGCACTAGAAGATCCCTTGAGGCTATGCATTCTTGACTTTGGTGGTACTTGGGAAGACCATCTTCCTCTCGTGGAGTTTGCATATAATAATAGTTACCAAGCTAGCATCGGAATGGCACCATTCGAAGCCCTGTATGGAAGACC
Organism: Allium sativum; assembly: GCA_030737875.1. NCBI lineage: Eukaryota > Viridiplantae > Streptophyta > Magnoliopsida > Asparagales > Amaryllidaceae > Allium > Allium sativum. The sequence continues at coordinate 653,938,828 of CM060910.1, forward strand.
ATGCAAATCGCCAACTTGTTGGTGGGAGATGACAGACAGGCTTATACTTGGGCCCGACATGATAAGGGACACTTCTGAGAAGGTTGAGTTGATACGAAGACGGATGAAAACGGCCCAAGATAGACAGAAATCTTATGCGGATAAGAGAAGGACAGACTTAGAGTTCGAAGTCGGAGATATGGTCTTTATAAAAGTTTCTCCGTTACGCAATGTAGTTCGTTTTGGAGCGGTTGGAAAGCTAGCACCAAGGTTCGTAGGACCGTTCCCTATCACTGAGAGGGTTGGGCGGATGACCTATAAGGTAGAATTACCTGGGAGGCTGGCCGGAGTACACAATGTCTTTCATGTCTCGCATCTTCGAAAGTGCTTACATGAATCAGCCGAAGTGGTTGAGCCAAGCATCCTTGAAGGCGTAGAAGTGGAAAAAGAAACAACATTAAGGCGAGTTCCGATTCGTATCTTAGGAACGAATATCAAGAAGCTAAGGAATTGAGAAGTCAAGCTAGTTAAAGTTCAGTGGAGTGAAGCCCAAGAAGACGCAACTTGGGAAACCGAAGAGAAGATACGAGTGCTTTACCCATTTCTTTTTGAGGGTACATTCTCGATCTCTTTTTCCTATAAACTTAAAAACCTTTTCGTATCATGCTTCTACTACCTACGTTTGTCTTGTTATCTTCTCGATCTTATCTTGAGAACCTTAGGTAGAACCATATGGATGTAAACATGTGATTGAAACATGTTATGGTTGATGTTTGCAAATGGTTGCAAGTGATTTCTAGTGGATGCATGGCACACATTAGGCACTAGATTGGCTCAGTCACATTTTCATGTTGCATATACATGAATGCTTATACTTTTACATGGATGGAACTTGTTATGCTATCATGTGGATGTTGCATTTGAATGAATGTTTATGCACTCATGTAGAGATTATAAAGTATGTTAGGAATTTTGCATACATGTTGGATTCATTACACTAACATATTTTGCATTAAGGAGGTCTACTGAATCAGTAACCGCCTGATCTTTTGCATTAGATAAGTACATATACACACGCTTTCTGCATATGTTCATACAACACTAGAAACCTTTTAAGGAAAATGGTTGCTTGTGGATGATGTTTTGAGTAGATGGATGATGGATGGTATGACACATCCTCCCTAACTTAGAGATTTCGGGGACGAAATCCTCTAAGGAGGGGAGAATGTAACAACCCGTATTTTGATAACGTGTTATAACTATAAATCTAGAAAGAATTAATTTTTAAAATGAGAATAAAGGGAAACGGGTTTCTCCATTGCGTTCATCTCGAAATTTTGCTTGGAAACGAGTCCGAGTTTTCGAAAATTGGAGTCCGTATGACCAAGTTATGACCCTTCGAAGTTTTCAGAAAATTTCAAGTTCAAAACAGCTCAGAATTCGAATTAAATTTCGAATTCAAACCACAGAACAGACTGGGCGGGAAATTTCCTGCCCAGGACCAGGTCGACCTGGGGGTCGACCATAGAGTCGACCTGCCCAGGACCAGGTCGACCTGGGGGTCGACCTGGTGGCCGAGCCCACTTTTGAAGCTGAATTCACTTTGATGTTTCTGGCCTCGTTTCTGTCTACATTTGTTGACCTGACCCTATATAAACAGCCCCTAACACTAGTCTCTCTACACGAAATTCTCTCTGACCTTATGCTGCTCTAATTCTGGTTGAAAAGTCAGAAAAAGGGACTACTTCTACGTCGAAACTACGTTAAGAGAATTGCTGATTTGGGGATTTCTGTTAGGACTCGACTAAGCATATAAAGATTAAACATCGACTTTCTTTTTCTAATTCTCGAACCACGGTCTTTAAGCCCCAGTTACTTTTATATTTAAACTGTAAACGTAATATGAATATGTTGTAAATTGAAATTGGACCTGTGTATGATGACTGTTTTACATCCATTCTTGTTCATCTTGGATCTTGACTTTTGGGTATATTACTATGACATTGATTTGGGGCCTATTTCATGCTGTAAATCAAAAAGAACCCCCCCCCTCATATTATCATGCCTGCAATGTTGAATCTGCTATTAGTCACAAGTTTATGACTATCACCTTATGTCAACCGTTACCATGACTATCACCTTATGTCAACTGTTATCTTGACTAGTACCTTATTTTGCTAGATTTGGAATCTTTATGTTTGAGGCCGATATTCCATATGCCAGTAATGTTATAACCATTTATCTCAAGTTATACCATGTTATGCTAGTAATCACTTTTTCCACCTTATACCCGTCCCTTTTTATGTTATTCCCTAATTAGATTTATTTGTATCGATTCGAGTTTACGTGCGACGGGAATACGGTTTGGGTAGATTAGGTAAAACATGAATTGGTTTTGAACTTGAACATGAATGTTGTTATAACTTGAACCTGGATATGGACATGAACTTGACACGATTTGACATGAAACATGACCTGAAAACTTGACATGAATTTAGACTCGAAACTTGAATCTGGACATGACACTTAGAATGAATTTGAAAATGGCCAACTCGAGGTTGGGTTGAGTTTGCAGTGTAAATCTGCTCGGAACCGCCCGGCAAATCCAGTGACTGCAAACAATAGGATCCAACGTGGGTAGTTGGTCAAATCGCACGTAAAACCCGAGATTAGACTATGTCGTGGTGTAAATATGCCCGGAACCGCCCGACAAATCCAGTGACCACAACAATTAGTCTAATGTGAGAGGATGGGGTGCATTAATGAATTAATGCCACATGATAGGGTTAAGTCATGATACACTTGAATATACTTAACCAATTTGACACGATGATTTGATAGGGTTAAGTCATGAACCGCTTGAACACACTTAACCAACTTGATACATGATTTGGATTAGGTTAAGTCACAAATTTGAATGACAACACTTAACCCATTAGAAACCCTAGTTACGCGGTCCTTTTCAGCAGTAACCCACTTAGATGTATCACAATACCCTGGGACTAGGCAGGGTAGGGCACGATTACTGGGCTGATTGTAAGCGACCAGAACGACGGCTGAGTAGGTGCGCCATTGTAGGTTCAGGCGGACTATGGTCGTGCACGTAGTCCGAAGTTGAAAAAGCAGGCATTGGGCACCAGTAGGTTTACATTGTGCGTGCTTGATTCGTGTCGGTGGTTGGCACCATAGGGCTTGATACACCCTATGGTCGACCCAGCACAGGTGACTACATTTCAGGATAGGGCCGTATGACACAGACACATGACGAGCTAGAACTTATAGGGAGCCGATTGATTAATAGATCGTACCGTAGGACCTCGTAATGGGTCAGTTCATGATATTGGGCCAAGAAATCATCTCATGGTTAAAACTTGACATGGGTTAAGATACTAATACAGTGGGTGCAGCGAATCTTGAATATGCGATGCTAGACTTGACTTATCTTGTTATCTTAATTATCATACCAGTCCTGTTATCATCCTTATGTTTAATTCCAGTTTTCACATGTCATGTTACCATTACTAATTTTTATACTGAAAGTCACTAGGGCTTACCAGTCTTATGACTGACCCTTTTTCTTTCGTCCCCCTAGGTTCTCAGGGAGGAAACACTAGCTCTTAGCTTGGATTTAGCTTGCTTTCTGTCAGCTCATGTACGGTTTGGTCTTGAGCTATGCTATGGCTGCACTTCTGCTATTTATGGGGAATAATTTACTTTTGTTATCTTAAGTTTATGCTTCTTTATTTGGAACTTGATGTAATGAATAATTTGTACCTTGGATATATGGGGTTTTGACTCTTTTCTTGAAAGTAATAAAAATTTGGTTTTTAATTTCTACCGCTGCTTTATTTATGTTCTGCCTTGTGATATCTCTGTGTATGTTTACCTAGATAATACTTCACCAAAACTAGTGCATTCCCTTTGTGAGTGATCCTAGCGGAGGTGGGGTGTTACACTTTTGGAAAAAGAAAATTTCGCTGGAACCTTTACTTCCTCTTCGGACCACGAGTATGACCAATGGAGAAGAAGACTATGCTAAAGGAACCAGGAGCAACGTGGCCTTACGTTGGACAAATGTCCCAAATTGGCTTTATTTAAGTATGCATGGTTGTAATTTGTAAAGTAAATAAAAAAAATGGTTGCATGTATTCCTTACGTAGAAAGCACTTAATGTATTGATGTTGCCACCCTATTTGCACTAATACCGTTTAACAAATATTTATTTATTTACTGTCAACGGTAGTGAAGTAAAATTATAATATTGGACAAAAATGTACCATGATTCCAAAACGATACTAAAATAGGCTGGTTGATTAATTCTGTAAAGTGCCAAAGGACCACGGTTGTCTAAAAATACGTTAGAAAAATTTATGCTTATTTTCCATATTAGAAATTACAGCAAATTCTATAAAATATTTCAAGACTACGAGTAAAGAAACTGAATAATTTTTCTAAACAAATATTTAATTATAATTCATATTCTAATTCTGATGGTTACAACAACTAAATAACCAGCCGTCAGGACAATTCAATTAACAACGAACTGTTTCTGCAAAACGAACATCATTTAACAAAATTAATTTCCACCATATTCAAAAAAGTAATATTATCTTAAAATTTCCTTTGACCAAAACAATTTTAAACTTTAAATACTTAACAATCTTTATAAAATTTATACATATAACATTTTGAGTCTCAATATTAAAAATAGATTTGTAAAATACTATATATTACATAACATAGCATCCTTAAAATAATTCAAATAAAATTTTATATTTAAATATGGTCTTAAAATAGCTTAAAGATTCTTTATAAAATCCATACTCCTTAATTTATTATAACAATTCAAACATTTTATAAACATTACTAAACCAAAGTTTACAATTAAACCTTATTAAATCCAATATATATATATTAAGGAGTATATATATATATATATATATATATATATATATATATATATATATATATATACATTCAAAGGTCCAAACAAATTCCATATATTAAAACGTTGAGGATCTTGGATCGTTACATTCTGTTATTTGCTCTTTTACCTATTTCACTTTTTTTTGAACATATCATGTTCATATATATTTTTAACCTGCTTATAAACCAATCAAATTCCATTTTCAACTCAAGTTTCATATTCTGTTTTGAATATGAATTCACAAATCCCATTCACTCATCCAAAGTCCGATTTCGATCCAAAAATCCATTAAATAATTTCTCCTCTAATTAGTTAACTTTATTCGATAATTAAAAATTTGGTTTTTGTTTGAAAAATCTATTCATTTACTCCAGTTGAGTTAATATTTATTTTATAACTCAAGTCTATATTTTTCGAATGGAATTCTAAGTTTTATTGGCTTAAGATCCTTTTATTTTATTAAATAAACCGTTACGATTTATAAACAATAAAAGTGCTATTTTTCAAGAAATTTGATTTTGACATAACTCAAAATCTATAAGCCAAAATCCAGATTTTCCTCTTCCATTAGAAAACTATCATTTAATAGATTCGAACGATTCTTGTTTCATAGAAATCCGACTTATATTGAGTTCTATAAACTCAATTAAAGTTAGAAACATTGAATTATGAACTACCGCGCTGCGGTGAATTTGTTTAAATTAAATTTAAATATAAATGTTTAAACTTTGTTTATTAATAAATTTCAACTTTATTCTTCGATAGTTTAATTTAAATTAAGCCAATTCTCCATATCAAGCTTATAATTTCTGATTATCCTAAATCGTCAAATATTTATTACTTAGTTACACATTTATTTACCACTAAATCTTCTAAATTAAATTTCAATTATAAATTCTTAGGATTTATCTAAATTTAGTTTATATTCTGAATCATGGAATGAAATATATCATTCCCTTTTCGAAACGATTTCCAATTCCTTTTTAAATTCACTCTTGAATTTATATTCCCAAATTATCCCACTTTATTTATAAACATCATTTATAAATTTACTTCCTTGTTTAATACACTAAAATATGTTTCATTTCAAATATAAACCCAAATCTTATTTGGAATATTTTGTTTATTATAACTTATATATATAACATAGAATTTATTTTCATACTTAATTTTAGTTTCTATCTAATACAATTCCCATATGCTTCCTGAAAAACAATTTATTTTTATAATTTCGATATAGTCGAATTTAAATTATAAATCCATACGGATTTATTCCACTTCTATTTACATTACGAACATAAAAATAATTTCATCATTCCCTTTTGAAACAATTCCCAATGACCCAATTTATCCAATGATAGTTTATTTCACTTCATTTATAATCATCGTTTATAAATTCAACTACTTGTTTTTTTAAATAAGTTAATATTGCCAAGCCCATTCGAAATTCAAATTCTATATTTGAAAAAAAAATTCCTTTTAAAACTCAAATCCTTTTCTTTTCATTCGAACATATTTTTGCGGTATTTTAAATACCAATACCTAGGGCCAGTGTTTTTCAAACATCCAAAATGCACAATCATCAATCACAGATTTTCTAACACACCATATATTATAATATATATGTAAACAAACAATAAATAAATTTGTGGAATCTAGATGGATCCCTCCAACTTGTTTTTCCTGCATTCACGGATGTTAGACAACATAAATAATACCCATCCTGGTTCAAGGCAGGATATCGTGGTATAAAAGGACATCCACTATATATATTATGGGGAGCATGGGGTCATCTACTAATGGTACTACGGGAAATATCCAACTGCCAAGCCTAAATATAACTAATGTATATATATATATATATAATAGCCACAACCACCAAGCCTAATTATAACTAATATATATATATATATATATTTAACAGCCATAATTCATCGACAATTATTCAATGCATCCAAACAGCCAACTAACAACATATAAAGATTATCTAAAATCAAAATTCGTTTATAATAAAATTATATATGAATCCAGAGAGTGAGTTTACTCACATTAATTTTTATTCGTCGAAATAGTGATTTTTTTCGATTAAATTAAACAATTGTTTAATTTAACCGAAAATCCTCATTGGCTCCAAATTACTTCGAACCAAATTCCAAAGTGATGTTCACATCCATATGAATCCAATTCCAGTGATTCATCAAAATCTAATATCGTATGAATTTTATACACCGTTATAATATCGATGTAGATTTAATTGTTATTAACTACGTTAATTAAACATTAAATTACCAAGTTTGCGTTAATCATCTACTTTACCTATTGCCAAAATAATTTGAACACGGTTCCTAATCAGAACCACCATATCTGATCTTTCTAGTCTTCCTGTTGAACTTCATTTGAACACCTATGGCTGTCGATTAAGGCCAAGAACCTCACTAAAAATTACAGTGTCCAAATCTCCATCTACACATATACCTTTCTTCAAACTCGATGACCTTTCCCCATCGTGACCATGTAATTCCACAACCGCCATCTACTGTCACTTTTCATCCCCATCGCACCACCACGGCTTCAAGTCCTGATTCAAGGCTTTAGCAACCCACTACAGGTCGCGACATCCGTTCGAACTGAATCTCACCCGAGGTCGCTCGCAATGCTAATATCCAATGAAAACCAAAATCAAATCCTTGTTTTCGCCAACCGATGACCAAACATCCCCTTAATTTCCATTGTGACCTAATCCCTAGGAAATTGTCTCCATTGCCGATCAACATACCCAACCCTATGTCCACGGGTTCCAATTCGAATACCCCAAACTCGAATTGCATGTATCATGAAGGCCTTAGGGTTGAAGAGCGTCATATGTGAGCTCAAAGGAAAAGGTATTTTAGGATTTAATGTATTTAATTTGAATTGGCTTTGTAATGACCCAGATTCTTGGTCAATTAATTTTAAACATTTAATATTATTTAAATGTTGTATTGATAATATAAATGGATTTTTATATCGAGATTAAAGATTTAATAATAAAATATGATTTAATTTCGAGTATATAGAATTATCGTAATACGAAAATGAATTTAGTTGAATTTGAAGATAAACTGAATCGAAACGATTTAAATGATCAATATAAATTCTATTTGAATAGAAATGATAATAATAATTATTATTATTATAATAACAATTTATTATTGAGGAATTGTTGTTTCTAAATTTAAATTATATTATATCGATTTAGTATGGTTATTTTATATATACGTTCGAATTAAGTTTCAAAATCTATTCCGTTGAGTTTAGAGTAGCATTATAACATTGAAACGTCAGTTGTTACGTTAAAATAGGGGTCCATAATTTCGAATTATGAACCATGAGATATTTGATTATAAAATTAGTGGATAATCTTGGAATCAAATGGATATCTATTGAAATAAAATGAAAATCTCTTTATACCTAATCAAATTAAATAAAAATCAAATCATATTAATTTTTACGTACTTAACCTATCACCTATATTTTACCTTATGCAGACCTAATTCCTTAGTTCCCAAGTTCTTCTTCACTTAAAATCGCACGCAAATTCTCTCTTCCATTATTTCTTCAGCAATTCGTTTGTAGCTTTCAGAAGAAATTAAAATGACCATCCCCTGTTAAACTCAAAACCGCTGCTCTCACATCCTCCTCATTTATAAATATGCCTGTTCCCTTAACTTATTTTCATTCCTCAGAAATTAAAAAACCCAAATCCCTTAATTCGAAATCAAAGGCATGTCATCCTCCTTTTTCCCCTCAAATCGGAAACCCGTTCTGTGTATATATATATATATATATATATATATATATATATGTTAAGAATTGCAAATTGCAAATCGCGATAAGGTTATATTGTTCAAAGCTCGAACAATGGGGAAGCTCGATCCGAATTTATGGGAGATTAGGTTCTAAATTGATCGCATACTATCTTGAAGGCTGGAGACCGCAAGGGAGAAGGAGGCAGTAAGGGGCTGCTAGAAGTTCGAGTGGAGGAATAGTGGCGATGGTTTGAATTCCGGCAGCTCGAGTGGGTACATCATGGTTCTGGGATTTGATATTTGTGAAGGATGTTAACTTCGCTCAAAGCAGGACTGGTTGAATGTATTAGTGGGTACAATGTGCTATCGTTTATTCATATAGGACTCCATGATGTTTTATGCAGTTAAAGCCACACTAAATTCCCGCAATATCCCCGCTATAGCCCATAATGCTCTTCAACCGCTACGCTATTTTAATTTAGTGCTGATGAATAGTAGATCCGCTTCTATTTCCACTTTTTTCAGCTGGATCTGCTAAATCAAGGCTTTTTAGCATCATCTTTAGCAATATTAATATATAGCGCTTGATTTAACTATTTCTCTTTTCAAAAAGTTTAGTAAAATTAGCGTAAATGACTAAACTTAAGGTATAAATGCCTAACATATTGTAACAATCAATTACACTCATCAAATTTAGCATGCATAACTATGGTATAACGTGATTTTGTTATATAAGATTTTTTAATATTAGTTTCTTGTACACATATAAGGTGAGAAAGATGATTAATTAATTTTTTAATATTTGTTTTTACATTTAATGAACATTTTTGTGCCTTCGCTATATCCCTGCTATTTCCCCGCTTTATCCCCGTTACACCTTTTTGCACCTCCACCGCAATGGAACCGCTAAGCGCTTTAACTGCACAACATTGTAGAGGGGATTGGGTTGAGGCCGTACTCGGGACTCAGAGGGTAAGATGAACGGTGGTCGGAGCGACGATTGGTGCTAGGCTTATTTAGAAGTCGTGATTTTTGCAGATGGGAGGGGAGAGATCAGTGTAATTTAATCATTGATTAAGGTAAATAAATTATTAATTTAATTATATAAATTCTATACAAGTTGTATCTAATTCTTACAAACTTCAGTTCGAACCTGGTGTACAAAAGTGAGGATGAAACTGTGATTATATTAGCATAGAAATATTTGGTAACTACTATTAACTAAATTTCATTAATAATTTAATTTTAACTTAGATCGATTTAAAAATCTTATAGTGCAATGTATTTAATTTATACAAGGTTCAAAAATAGTGAAGATATTTGGAGTTGATCAGAGTTGATTGAATTTAATTTAAATCGAATGCTATTCGATTTAATTTAAATTGGGATATTCAACGAGTTAAAAATAGAGGTGAGTAAACTCGCTCTTTGGAATCGTTTATAATTTATTATATATATATATATACAGGATATTTCCCAAGTACCATTAGTGGATGACCGTAGTGCCGTTAGCGGATGATTTTCCTATGCGCCCCACAATATATATAGTGGATAACCTTCTATACCGTGATATCCTACCTTGAAGCAAAACGGGTATTATTTATGTAGTTTTACATCTGTGGATGCATGTAAAACAGGTTGAAGGGATCCAACTGGATTCCTCAAATTTATTGTTGCTTGTTTTCATATATATTATCATATATAATGTGTTAGGAAACCTATGATTATTGATTGTGTGTTTTGGATGTTTGAATAGTACTGGCCTTGGGTATTAGTTATTAAAATACTGTAAAAATATATTCTAGTGAAAAGAAAAGGATTTTTGTGATTTAGAAGGGAAAATCTATTTTTCTAAAATAGAATTTAAATTTAGAATGGGCTAGGAAATATTAACTTGTTTTGACTAATAAAAACAAGTGCGGAATTTATAAATGGTGTTCATAAATGAAATGGAATAATTTTCATTGGATAATGTAGGGGATGTAAATTCAAATGTGAATTTAAAAAGGGGAATTAGAATTAGTTTCAAAAAGGAATTGATGAAATCTATTCCGACGTTCGAAATGTAAATTGAATTAAAATAAATCCATATGGATTTATTATTTGAATTTGACTATACCGAATTTTTAAATATAAATTATTTCTAGAAAAGATATTGGAATTGTATTAGATAGAACTAAGATTAAAAATGAAAATAAATTCTACCTTATATATATAAGTTATAGTAAAAGAAATATTCCAAAATAAGATTTGAGTTTTAAATAGATGTTGAAATTGAAGCTTATTTTAATATAAAACAAGGAAGTAATTTATAAACGAAGTTTATAAATGTAGTGAAGAAATTATCATAGTAAAATTTAGAAGTTTAAATTCTAGTATGAATTCAAAGAAGAAATTAGTAATTGTTTGGAAAGAGGGAACGATGGATTTTATTTTGGAATTTGAAATATAAACTGAATTGAGATAATATAATTGGTAACGGGAATAGGAATTCAATATAGAAGATTGAATTATAAATAAATTTAACTGAATTATGAAAAATCGTCGATTAGGAAAAAAACAGAAATATTAAGTTGGATTGGGAAAATTGGTTTAACATATATTAAAATACATAAGAATAGAGTTGAAATTTATTAATAAATGAATTTTAATCATTTATATTCAAATATAATTAAAACGAACTTGCAGCGATGCGGTAGTTCGTAATTTGATGATTTGAACTTCAGTTGAGTATATATAATTTATTTTAAGTCGGAATTTTATGAATCAAGAATCGTCTAAAACTATTGAATAATATTTTTCTACTGGAAGAGAAAAATATGAATTTCGTCTTATAGATTTTGAGTTATGTCAAAATCAAATTTCCAGAAAAACAGCACTATAATCGTTTAAAAATCATATCAGTTTAATTAATATAGTAAAATGATGTCAAGCGAATAAAACTTAGATTTTCATTAGAAAAATCCATACTTGAGTTATAAAAATAAATATGAACTCAAGTGAACTAAATGGAGTGAGTTTTGAAACAAAATCAGATATTTATTATTGAATAGAATTAACTTAATAGAAGAATAATTTGTTAGTCAAGTTTAGGATCGAGTTTGGCTTTAGATAAGTAAGTTGGATTTGTGAATTCATATTTGAAATCGAATATGAAACTTGAATTGAAAATGGAGTTTAATTTGTTTATAAGCAAGTTTAAAATATATTTGAACATGTTATGTTCAAATAAAAAGTGAAATAGGCAAAAGAGATAATTAGAGAATAAATTACCGAGTTGAGTTAAAAACGATTGGGTTGAGTTGGAATAAATTGGAAATGGATGGATATATGTTAAAAAGGTATGGAATGAAGTAATGGGAGAGAAATAAATTGAATGCTTGGAAAATAGGTAAGTATTTCAATTGAATAAGAGATTTTATGAGCCTATTTGGCAAACTGCTTGTCTTTTTGATTTTCTTTTTGAATGGAATGGGCCCAGAGAGGCGATTTGTAGTTGTATAGAGTACTGGTACAAAGGAGATGCTGGCAAAATTTTCCGAAAATTTAAGGAGATAGAAAAATTTAAGAAAAGTTTGATAACTAAAAATGGATTTATCAATTATATATAAAATTTAATAAGAGAATACACGTATAATGGAATTTTATAAGCAAATAAAGGAAATTTATAAAATTAATTCTTAAGAGGTTAGAAGGAGAAACGTATACACATTTTAAAATGAATGATGATTTAAAAGCAAACATTTTGAAGATTGAAATGATATAGTTGATACGAGGTTAAGAAACGGAGTTAAGGAAATTAGAAACTGATTGGAGATTAGAAGAGTTGAATGGCTTCTTGAGTGCCGATCTGATGTTGGTTTCGGCCTTAAGGGTTGATACCTGGGGAGTTGTCCTTTTACTAATTTATGGCTAGGGACTAATGAATGTGGAAGAATAGTGATTTGTGAATATATGGAAATATTTTTTGATGTTAAAAAGAGATATTATCTAGAGTAGAAAATAAATAACTACGATAGATGGAAATGTTTTTTCCAAGAACCGTGAGAGGCTAAACGGGTTTGGAGAAATATCTGGGTATTGAAGAGAAATTGGAAAATGTTAAATTTAATTAATGTAATATTAATTAAAAAGGGGCTCAATCATTGTTTGATACAAATTATTAGTATTCCCTTTGGGAATAAAAATCTATGGATGAATGTTTGTTTTCTTCGTTAGTTAAATAACTGACTATTGAAGTATTTATTATTTTATACCACTGTTGTCAATACGGAGAGGCCGGTTGGATTTATTATCCGAAAACCACTCCGTATAGGCGTAAGCGTTGCGAATCAAATATGACGAAGATAATCAAAGAGGAGTAAAGTGCAAGGGCTGTTTTGTTGATCTTAGGTAGAAATTGCCTAAGATGGATTGATAGAATTGTGCCTTCGGTTTGTCCAGTCCCAGGACAACTTGTATGGACGAATGTCTTACAGAGTATGCTTAATAGATCATCTACCTTGATCTCTTCAAACGTATCTACATTGGTGGCAGAGGAATTTATTTCTCTTAGCTTTATACGCGTGATATTTTTGGAGAAATCAATAAATAATTATGGCGGGTTTAACGATGTGGAGTTCACAGTAAATGAAGATGTGACATGTTAAAGATGGAATAAAATCAGGTTGGTCGCATGGCTAAGTGGGTCGCACCCAATTAGGGTGTATTATCACCTATCTAGAGAAATTACATTTTCTTCTGTAATCTTTCGATGTTGTCCCTTTCGGGAAACGGTTGCTAATCCCAACTGATTCAGAACACTCAAACGTAATCAGTGGTCTGTCAAGTTTAGCCTGGGTTGCAAGATGTTCTTGTTGAACCCTATTTAGTCCTCTATAGAGATAAACTGTCGGAAGGAGGTCCTATACCTTGCCAGTTGGAGTCCATACTCCAATAAGCGCCCGCGGTTTTGATAGTATACTGTGTATATAGAGCGTGAGATGCAAGCGTTCTAGTAGATTGCAATTTACTTGATTTAGACATTATTATAATATCAGAATAGTATTGATTTTAAAAAAATGATTTGGTTTATCGTAAGGTAAAAACCATTCGTATCTCTGTGTGGATCGGTCTTACGATTATCCTTTCTTTTAAAAGAATTTTTAAAAGTTAAACCAAATGGTTGAAGTTTACTTACACTAGTCCCATGACTGACCCAAAGTTTATATTGTTTTGTTTTACCCTAAACTCTTGGGTGCCCGAATTTATACGGGCAGTCAAGTAATTCAGGTATTTACAGATACCCTTGGAGGAACTTGGAGTAGGAGGCTTCAATGTTAGATATTTACTGTTTATTTTCCATTGTGTTGTATATGTGATATACAATATGCAAGTAAAATTTTGTATTCCAAAAGTTGTTATATATATATTATATTTTATTCCGCTGCGATGTGAGATTATGTGTTGTTTCTGTTTCTACTTCTATCTTTTTCTTCTTTTTTCATAATGACTCGTATTTCTGTGCAATTTGGGTTGGACGTGTGGTGTATTTAGTCAACTCAGATAGTACTGACTTGCAGGCCATTAAAGTTGGCATCAGAGCTTAGGTTGGGCGAATACCTAGGCTTTGGTGGAGGTTTACTCATTAGAGATAGGGTCAGTAGTACCCTGGAATGAGTGGAGTGTATATATAAAAGATCGCATATTCGTAAGTTAATATAAAAATTATTTTATATTGTGTTGACTTCTCTGTTGAGTGGCTTATGAATTCTAGTCGAATCATAGGACACCACGACACCGATAGGAGTTTCTAAATACTTAAACAGAGAAATTCGACATAATATTGTTTTGAAGTGGGTAAATGAAATAATTTTACCCAAAACTATATTTTTATAACGACCCAAACTCGCCCTTACGGGAAAGCCCGGATTGAGTTGAGAACACGACAAATCAGAACGCAAACAGAAGAAATTTCATTGCTTCTACCACAATTACATCAGAGTACAAGAATATAACAGAGTACAAATATATATTACATATTAGAAAAATATCAGAGATTTAAATTACATTACACAGCAGTAGAAAAATAATACATAACACAACTGAAAGAAATGCACGGATACAGAGCTTTCCGAATATAGTTCCAGCTGTAAATCAGGATCTTGAAAAATAGAGATCTGCAAAACTGGAACAACTAGCTGCCCATGTGGAAAATAAGGGCACCCAGAGTTTAGGTTAAAATAATAAACTCTAGGTCAGTCATGGGACTGGTGTGAGAACTAAAACAGTTATTTAAAACTTTACTTTAAAATCAGATAAATCAAGGGACCACGCCGTATAACACGGAAGGGGTTTACCCCCAAGAATACAAGTGCATAAAACTAACAGTGCAATGCTAATTAAATAAAAACAAGCTAT
This sequence comes from Allium sativum, assembly GCA_030737875.1. Classification (NCBI taxonomy): domain Eukaryota; kingdom Viridiplantae; phylum Streptophyta; class Magnoliopsida; order Asparagales; family Amaryllidaceae; genus Allium; species Allium sativum. Next base: position 653,953,921 of record CM060910.1, read on the forward strand.
TATAAGACTCAGGTCCCATCACACAATGCAACGCAAGCTGGAGGTTAGAGTTCTACCTTAGAATAGCCAAAGAATGCTTGGTACGTTTTAAAACAAATCATTTGATACTATTATATGTGCATAGTGTTAAAAAAACTTCAAATATAAATGTATCAATCATAGACAGCATGGGTACCATGTATCATGTCGCCATATTAGTTCTACAATTAAAACCAAAAAATCATATTTTGGAAGTTGGATTCCATCTATGAACCAAGGCAAGGGATCATCCTTCCGATTTGAGACAATCTAGCACCATGTCTCAGGCTCAGCCACTACTGCACCCGGAGCGTTTAGGCTGGTCCACACTTAGCGGATTAGATCATAGTTCCTGAACAATATGTTTCCCCATCCTATGGGGCGTATGTCTGGTCAGTATGTCGACCATGTCATCCATCGGCCCTGTAGTGACCGATATATCCGAGGCGCCTCTCTGTCCATCAAATAATATAATATGCAACATCCACATGAGTAAAATGTCTGGACTCCATACCATGACACCACTCCTAGCTAGAAGGAAACACACGTCCTGCTTTGATTATCAACCATAAGGCCCAGCTTTTCAACAAAATCCTTGATCACATGCCACTCAGCATGCCAGACTGTCACTCCATACCGTACCACTGATTTCTGTCGATATATAACCTCTAAGCTCATACGTCTCAGAGAAGGGTGTTAAGCAAGATAATAAATTCTACGCCACCAAACAGATATACATATTTAGAAGAGATCAACGAATACAGTATAAAGTAATACAATGTCAGACATACAATCCATTTGCAAGTCCGTTCTGGGTCTGAACGAAACCAGAGGCACCTTATTCCTCATCCCATATGTCCAATACAGGAGAGAGGTCCTCGCATATTCGGTCGATCTCCAAGTACGTCTGGACGATCATCACTTATTACCTCGTCTTGGGATGCCTCCCAATCAAGACATCAGTGATCATCCAAACGATGTGAAGATCTCCGGTCTTCAACCACCGTCTTCAACGTCGACTCATCGTCATATCAATTATTCAGAATGGGATAAACCCGGACTTTCCGAATAACTCACGTGCTTTATAAACAAATGCTATAAAAACACAACATACGCCTCACTCCAATCCAAAATATCCTTTTATTCAAATATTCTTTTCACAATTTAAACCAAATTAAGGTTTTCTAGACGAGTTGGGATTAGCGAACCTTACCGAAGTAATTATTTATTTTATTTCCCAATCCCAACCTATTCATCCCATAGAGCAAAACTGGTAGCACTCCATATCTAACACCACAGTGTTATCGGTAAAATTATTTACCATTTCACATTCAAATCGAATTAAAGATTTAACTATCGCCTGAAGCAAAACTGGTGATACTCCATTTTCGATCATTTCACAAATTTGATAATTTAAAATATCACATTCACATTTCAATCTAATTAAAGACTTATTAATGTTGAGACACGAGAATTTCGATTGATAACAACAAAATAGAGATCAATGGAAATCATGACATGGAGCTAAGATTATGGATATGTAGATGTTTAAAGGGAGACAGAGCTTATATACAGGGGGAGATAGCAATAAAGATTAAAATATCAAGCTATATTGTCATCAATCAAAAAGGGGGAGAATGTTGAGTCAACGGTTTCAATGCTTATTTTGATTAATGACAAGAAGAAGCTTCATGATCGACAAAAAGAAGATTCAATGGTTTCATAGGTTAGAAGTTGGTTATTTAGAATATTTTATGTTAAAATCTATCCTCAAATAATCATACTTCTCATTGATTTCAAAATTATGCATGAAAACTTGTTTTTATTGTATATTGACAAAAACAGGTCAACCTGTTAAAAATAACAGGTCAACCTATTTTTAAATATAACAGGTCAACCTGTTAAAATTAACAGGTCAACAGCTTTTTGAAATAACAGTCAAAAACCTGTCAACCTATTAATTTTTCCTATCGACCTATTTTTGAATTTCATGAAGAGTCGTCTTCTTTCTTGAAAAGTTGCATCCATTTCTCTTCATTTAAAATCATTTCTTTTGATTGCAACTTTTCACCAATAATTGCAACTTCTCAATTACTATAAATACATCAGTTTTCAATCAATCAAATTACCGAAATTTCTCTCCATTCTCTAATCTATATTGTATTATTCTTAGCATTCTAAAAGCACTCAAAAGCATTCAATTATCGTTTGAATCTCCAAGCATATTTAACACACTTGTGATTCAACTCGATAATCCACTTCCAAATCTTTGCAAACATCAATATATATTTGAGGATAAGATTATAGGAAGGTTGTACTCAATCATTGACTAATCAGTGTTGAAGAAAGAACACATTCAAGGTCAAACTCTTGTAATCGTCTTGTGGGTAAGCTTGTAGCCTGTGAAATCAAGTGGGTAAGCTTGTAGCCCGTGAAATCAAGTGGGTAAGCTTGTGGCCTGTGAAATCAAGTGGGTAAACTTGTAGCCCGTAAATCAAGTAGTTGTGAACCTGTTCCTCCGGGTGAAGCGAGGGTGTTGTTTAGTGAAAAGCCGAAGAGGAGCTTCGTGACTGGACGTAGGACAGGAGGTCCGAACCAGTATAAAAATCTGGTGTCATTACTTTACTTTATCTACAGCATTTATATTTGTTAGTGATATATTTCTTGTTTGTGAATTTTTACCTGCTTAACTATTGAATAGCTTAAGTTATCACATACATTCCGCATAGCCATATTATAGATCCTGCACAAGTCATACACACTCCGACTTTACAATTGGTATCAGAGCAAGGTCATCATATAACCGTAACACAGTTATTTGATATATTCTAGTAATATGGAAAATAACGCAAGTACAAGTAACACCACTTACACTGAAGGTCAATCGACACAAAGACCTCCTTTCTTTAATGGCCTAAACTATAGCTATTGGGCAACACGTATGGCTTTTTATATGCAATCAACAAGTTATGACGCATGGAATGCTACTCAGAAAGAAATAGTTAATCCAACAACTGAGTATGCAGAATGGACTCCTGCTGAGAAAACAGCAGCAGCTGTAAATGCAAAAGCAATAAATATGTTGTTTTGTGCATTAGACCAAAATGAGTATAACCGTGTTAGTATCTATACCACTGCTTATTAAATTTGGCAAACACTAAAGACCACTCATGAAGGTACTAACAAGGTTAAACAAGCAAAAATAGCTTTGTTGAAAAGTCAATTTCAAAATTTCAAAATGAAGCCAAATGAAACAATCAATGAGATGTATTCTAGGTTTCAAACCATTCATCATGCACTTATTGGATTAGGGCAAAAATACTCAGATTTTGATGTAGTTTCAACAGTCCTACATTCAGTGACTAATGAATGGGAAGGAAAAGTATTAGCAATAGAAGAAGCTAATGATCTTTCCACCATGAAGCCAGATGAATTGATAGGAAATCTTATGTCCTATGAAGCTAACTTGCAGGCTAGGAAAGAACAAAAAGAAGAAAAGAAAAATGTAGCTTTTCATGCTGAAAAGGATGATGACATCTCAGATTCCGAAGATGAAGATCTAGCATTCATTGCAAAAGGATTCAAGAAAATCTTAAAGCAACAAAAGGCTAGTCGTTACAACAGAAAGAAGTTCGGATCAAATAAACCATCATCATCAAATGAAGAATTCTTTAATTGTCACAAGAAGGGACACATGCAAAAGGATTGTCCGGAGCAAAAGAAGAAGACAGAAAATGAGAAATTCAAACACAAGAAGGACAAGTCAAAGAAACGAGCATTCTCAGTGACATGGGATGATTCAGATTCATCCTCGCCTGATAGTGAAAGTGACTCAGACGATAAACAAGCAAATGTATGTTTTATGGCTAAAGAAGATGAGGTACAAATTCCTTCTTTTGAAGAAATTCTTGATATAAATGCTGAGTTGATATATAAATTTAAAGATATGAAACGACAATGCAAACAAGCTCAAGCTGATTTAAGTAGAGTAGAATTTGAACGAGATATGTTAAAAGATGAAAAGAAAATATTAGAAGAGGAACTTGAAAAGGCTCAAGAATCATCATCTAATATTGACTCTCAACTATCTCTTTTGACTCAAGAAATTGAAGTTCAAAAAGAGAAAAATGATACACTCACTACTGAAAACCATGAGCTTAAAGCAACGATCAAAATTATGGACCTAGAAAAAGTTAGTTTACAAAATAAGTTAGAAAATATTACTCAAAATGTTTCTAACTTTAACAAAGGTCGAGAAAATTTGACAAAGATCATTGAGAATTCACAATCTACTTCAAATAAGCAAGGTTTGGGATATAAAAACCAAGAAATTAAGAAGCATCTTGGTTATGGAAAGAAGAAAATAGTGCAAAAGAACAAAGCTAAGAAAAATCTTAGTTTATCTTTCAAACCAAAATCGGTTGTGAAATCTCAAAAGAAAAATGTCAATAGCGACTTTGGAAATAAATTTAATAAAACTAATCTTAGAAATAGTACTAGATATGCTTTAATGTACAATAAAAATATTACTGCTAGTACTAATGCTCATCCTAGATCCAATTATTATAGAAATTCGAATACTTCTATGACTAGAGATCTGTATAATAGATCTAGAAGTATGAAAAGGAATATCAATGGAGATTACTTAAGTATTTGGGTTCCTGTAAGTTGGAAAAACAGAGAAAAATATATTGATGATTATTTTGATTCAGTAGTTAATAATGAAAATTTTATCTTTAAAGGTTCCATTAAACCCTCTTGGGTATGGTTACCTTTCATCTAACCTCTGGACCCTAATGAAGTAAGTGGGTACCAAAAGTATACATGTCATATAATTTTTGCAGGTACACCACAACAAAGAGAAGGCTATTCGGTATCTCTAAATATTTTTGAAAATTTAGCTTATCAAAAAACACATGTTTCAATATTTCATCGTCATCGAGGATACAAAATTCATGGGATAAGAATTACAACAAAAATGAAGGTGGAAGCAGAAAATATTCTCCATGGGAACCAAGGAAATAATGATTATATTGGGTCTAAGGAGATTTCTTTATATTCCGTTTAATAATGTTTTTAGTTCCTTTTTTATGAGTTTACATTCTTTTATTTTAATAAAATGATGTTTGGGTATTGATTTCATTCAAAATATAGCCGAAAAAACAGTTTTATACATATCCTGTCGACCTAAAATAAAAGGCTGTCGACTTAAATAGATGAATTTCAAACCAGAGAGTTTTTAGGTCGACCGGTCAAAAAATATAGGTCGACCGGTTTTGTTTTTTCACAATCCAGAGAGTTTTTAGGTTGACCGGTCCAAATATATAGGTCGACCGGTTTTGTTTTGTTTCACAATCCAGAGAGTTTTTAGGTCGACCGGTCCAAATATATAGGTCGACCGGTTTTGTTTTGTTTCACAATCCAGAGAGTTTTTAGGTCGACCGGTCCATGAATATAGGTTGACCGGTTTTGTTTCAGGAAGAAAATCGGTTGATCGGTTGAACATTTAGGTCGACCGGTTTGTGCTATTTCTTTAATTTTCTCCCACCCGAAACTTTTTAGGTCGACCACCTTGATTTTATAGTTCGACCGGTCTCTCTGAAAACTATTTTTTTTATAAAGACACGTCGTTTTAAATTCCAAACTCAAACACCATTTCTTATACTATTTTAAAATTATACTACTCTCGATTATTGAGGTTTTTATGATATCTATTCTTTTTAATCGATGACAAAGGGGGAGAAATATTTTACATATACTATTTAAAATATATGTGCTTAATATGGTAAAAGTATATGTGTGCTAACATTTGTTAATGCAGGAATCAAAAGGTAAGATTATTTACTAACAAATGTTGCAGAAATTCAGGGGGATCTTTATATTCAAAGGGAGAAAATCCAAGGTGTTGTCATAAATCAAAAAGGGGGAGAATGTTGAGACACGAGAATTTCGATTGATAACAACAAAATAGAGATCAATGGAAATCATGACATGGAGCTAAGATTATGGATATGTAGATGTTTAAAGGGAGACAAAGCTTATATACAGGGGGAGATAGCAATAAAGATTAAAATATCAAGCTATATTGTCATCAATCAAAAAGGGGGAGAATGTTGAGTCAACGGTTTCAATGCTTATTTTGATTAATGACAAGAAGAAGCTTCATGATCGACAAAAAGAAGATTCAATGATTTCATAGGTTAGAAGTTGGTTATTTAGAATATTTTATGTTAAAATCTATCCTCAAATAATCATACTTCTCATTGATTTCAAAATTATGCATGAAAACTTGTTTTTATTGTATATTGACAAAAATAGGTCAACCTGTTAAAAATAACAGGTCAACCTATTTTTAAATATAACAGGTCAACCTATTAAAATTAACAGGTCAACAGCTTTTTGAAATAACGGTCAAAAACCTGTCAACCTATTAATTTTTCCTGTCGACCAATTTTTGAATTTCATGAAGAGTCATCGTCTTTCTTGAAAAGTTGCATCCATTTCTCTTCATTTAAAATCATTTCTTTTGATTGCAACTTTTCACCAATAATTGCAACTTCTCAATTACTATAAATACATCAGTTTTCAATCAATCAAATTACCGAAATTTCTCTCCATTCTCTAATCTATATTGTATTATTCTTAGCATTCTAAAAGCACTCAAAAGCATTCAATTATCGTTTGAATCTCCAAGCATATTTAACACACTTGTGATTCAACTCGATAATCCACTTCCAAATCTTTGCAAACATCAATATATATTTGAGGATAAGATTATAGGAAGGTTGTACTCAATCATTGACTAATCAGTGTTGAAGAAAGAACACATTCAAGGTCAAACTCTTGTAATCGTCTTGTGGGTAAGCTTGTAGCCTGTGAAATCAAGTGGGTAAGCTTGTAGCCCGTGAAATCAAGTGGGTAAGCTTGTGGCCTGTGAAATCAAGTGGGTAAACTTGTAGCCCGTAAATCAAGTAGTTGTGAACCTGTTCCTCCGGGTGAAGCGAGGGTGTTGTTTAGTGAAAAGCCGAAGAGGAGCTTCGTGACTGGACGTAGGACAGGAGGTCCGAACCAGTATAAAAATCTGGTGTCATTACTTTACTTTATATACAGCATTTATATTTGTTAGTGATATATTTCTTGTTTGCGAATTTTTACCTACATAACTATTGAATAGCTTAAGTTATCACATACATTCCGCATAGCCATATTATAGATCCTGCACAAGTCATACACACTCCGACTTTACAATTAAAACTCCACTTGGTTTTAATCCCCAAAAATCATTATGCAATGATTATTCAAATTTAGGAAATAAATCCTATCATTAACTGGGTTAAAGAACCGATGTCATTTAAAACACAGTTCACGATAAACCCAAAATCATCTTCCAGTAAAATGGAACCTACACGGAAATCATAATAGCATATAGTCGATATAAATTCCCGTATCAGACTAATAATATAAATGGAATAATGGCAAAGCCTTTTAAATTCCATATATAGCAATAGCCTTCCTTCACAGCAGCTCATTTCAATTATTACCAATCGAATTCCATTCAATTCCAATTTAATATATTAAATTGGAAATTTTCCATTAAATCTTAATAAAAAGATTTATAACTTCCCAATCACATTTCACTGTTAATCGGGTTAACAAACGAATGTTATTTAAAACACAGTTCATGATAAACCTAAATCCAATTCTTTATTCAATTCCAATTAAATATTAATTAATTGGAAAACTTCACTAAACCTTAATTTAAAGATTTATTCTTTTATCAACTGGGTTTAAGAGTAGTGTTAGTAAAGACACCATTCACGATAAACCCAAAACCCAATTCTATTCCAATTAAATTAATTAATTGGTAAATTTTACTAAATCTTAATTAAAAGATTTATTCTTTTCTCAACTGCATTTAAGAACAGTGTTAGTAAAGACACCATTCACGACAAACCCAAGATCTAATTTAATATCAAATACATGGCTCTGAATAGAAATTATATCGGCTTATATTCAATATCAAATTCTGAAACCAACAAATATCGTATTGAGAATAACGATATATATATATATAAAAATCTTCCAAAATTCCTCAACAATATCTGCATAATCACGGAATCAAACATCGAAATATTCCGAAGATTATTTCTATTCCAAATCCATTCCAATTTATTCGTTGGAAAAGTCTGGTTATTTTGAAACCATTTTTCAAATCTAATTTATTTATTTTTAAAAATAATTGGATTATTATTCTAGTTATTAACTAGCTCATTTCGGAAAAAAAATATTTTTATCTTTTCAAAACTAGAAATTTTCATCCAAAATCTTTCCATATCATTTATTATGACTTTACATAATTTTTCCATATTTTTAATAATTTTATTATCACCATTTCAGTCGGTTTCCAATAACGGCCACCGAACTGCATTCATAACGACCATTTCTGAAATTGATTTGGACATAATTCCAAATCCAATCGTTAGATTTCAAATCTCTTATATTCTTTGGAAAGCTCTTTTCGATACGAACCCAATGATTCCGGTTTTAGGAGAATTCGACAGTTGGATCTCCAGTTACGTCCATTTGAAGTTAATGGTCGAAATTCGCGAACAATCGCAGTGCGGGCGTTCTATTCAGGCAATTAATATATATATATATATATATATATATATATTATATTTCATCGATTTCCATTTAAAACGTATTTTATAAATTCATTTTAAAACAATTTCAACTTTATTTCAAATTTCAAATCAAAATTGAATATTCCTTAATAACTCGTTTTAAATTCATTTTAAAACAATTTCAACTTCATTTCAATTTTCAAATCAAAATTGAATATTTCTTAATAAATTCGTTTTAAATTCATTTTAAAATGATTTTTACTTCATTTCAATTTTCAAATCAAAATCGAATATTTCTTAATAAATTCGTTTTAAATTCATTTTAAAATGATTTCTACTTCATTTCAATTTTCAAATCAAAATTGAATATTTCTTATCATTATAACATTAAAATAATAATATTTTCAAAATATTTGGTTTTGATTATACACTGGATATTATTTAAAAATATTCGTTAATTCTGAATTGGAATCAGACTCAATCAATTACCATATAATTTCAATTATATGGATTTTATACATCGCATGTATACCAAGATAATGATAAACAATCATCAAAAATACATACAACTTCCGGAGTGCATTTTACCACTGTATAAGCATTAAAATAAATAAATAAATAACACTTATAAAGTTTATCAATCCATCGATTGACATAACACTAATTACTGGGGTCAGTGTATGTCAAATATCGTCCCAATATCCATGTGGAATTTTCAAACAACAAATACTGATTATTATTTGTGCAATTGTGCGATGTGTAAAATTTATCGTCCCAATCAATGTTAGTTAAATGGGTGTACATAAACAATTTGTCCGATTTGTAAATGAATATTTATTTCAACACATTACTATTTTATACAGTTTTATTACATATTAAAAATGATATTTTTAATGTTCAGATATTTTATTCACAATCAATTTTACAACTACAATCCAAATTTCCACAATACAATCCAAACAAACAACTATGGTTTGTACAGTAAATAGTGTCGGGGGCTTCTAAGCCCTGTCTGCATCCTAGTATATATTTAACTGTAAAATAATTTGAGTGAGGAGTTCTTACATTGGTTTCCACTCCATCAGTCTTTAATTGAATGTTTTGGATTTTGGTTTGCTCCTAGTCAGTTTCATCGCGTTGTGTTCTCCACTATGATCCCCTTGCAATCTGTTTCACGCAGTTTATATTAGAAATCACATTTTTATACCATGTTATTCTTTTTAAAGATCATGCTATATATATATTTTAAAAATCACATTTTTAATATGCTATATATATTTTTTTAAAATCACATTTTTATACTGTGTTATTCTTTTTAAAGATCACGCTATATATATATATATATATATATATATATATATTGAAAATCACATTTTTAATATGCTATATATATTTTAAAAATCCTATTTTTATTCCATTCTATAATACATAAAAATCATATTTTTTTATTCTTTGTTTTAATACATAAAAATCATATTTTTATTCTTTGTTTTAATATATAAAAATCATTTTTTTATTCTTTGTTTTAATACATAAAAAATCATATTTTTATTCTTTGTTTTAATATATAAAAATCATTATTTTTTATTCTTCGTTTTAATAAATAAAAATCATGTTTTTTATTCTTTGATTTTCATATTTTAAATTTTTTTAAAAAGTAAATCAATATTATTTATTTTAAAAAACACATTTCTATGACAATGTTATTTACATTTAAAATTTAAAATTTTAAAAACAATGATATATATATAAATTTTACATTTTAAAAACAATACTAATTTAAATAAGAAAACTTAATTACTTTTACTTTTGAAATCAGGCCGCTCCCTTTTTCTTCTTTCTGCTGAAACCGCGAACCCATCTTCACTCGTAACCCTAGCCTACGTGCCGCCATCGGAGCCCCCAACCATCGATTATCTTCCACCACCCGGACCGCCTCTCCCAACGCCACCCACTGCCTGAACGTGGTCGAGCTCGGTGGCCGCAACATCACAAAAATTGGACCCAAAGTCGGCTTCTTCCAGTCTAGAAATCGCACGAATCACCACACTAAACTTGATCATCACTGCATAGGATTGAAGGGCACAAACTTCTCTTTAATTTTCATGTGAAAATCAAGATTTAATTGGTTGAATTTTGGGCATGATTATCGAATAAAATGAGGAGCGATTTCCGCCTTTGGACGATGGAGGCGGCGGTTTTTGCTATAACGAAAATTAGGGTTTTAGAATTTTGACCAAATTCAACCCCTTATATACACATATATATATATATATATATTTATATATATAATTTTTTTCATTTAATACTTGTTTATCGATTCAAACTCCAAATCAAACCCAACGACTATCGCCCCTAGCTAAATACCCCCATTCCGGACATAATGGGATATGCTTCGTAAGCCAATTCTATCGTTTCGATTAGTTTTCATCAAAATTAAAATATAAATTAATTTAATGTTAAAAATTGATTTCAACATACATTTTAATTTACCGGGGTCACATACTGACTCCAAAAATCTTGGAAAAATAAATCTAGCTATGTTTTAACGATACTGCCATAACAAAACTAATTTCATCAAATTTGGGGGCCATTTGAAAAATGGTCATTTCCTGGTCGGTCTAATTCAACTAAAATTGACAAAACATGTTTTAATTTTCCATGCTCACATATTAATTCCAAAAATTATGAAAATTGGAATCTAGCAATAATTTGACATTCCGGATCCAACAAAAGTGGTTTCATCGAAAATGAAGGTCTTATGCAAAATGGCTATTTTTAAGGGCTATATATTATATTAATATATATATATATATATTCCATATCGACTATTTTAAAATTTAAACTGGACATAACTTTCAATTCTTGTTATGAAATCTGGATTTTTCACATTTGTTAGAAAGATATAATTAAACAGATTCAAATATTTCTGGTTTTACTAAAATCCAATTTATTTTGAATTCTGTACATTCAATTGAAATTTAAAATCAAAATTTTAAACTAGCGCGCCATTACAGGCTTGTTTTATAATTAAAATAAATTAATTCATTCTAACTTCGATTAAAATAATTTTTTTGTTATTATAATTTGAAAAAAATCATTTTAAATATTCAAAATCCATTAAAATAGCTAAAATAAATTTTTTAATTGGTTCTTTAAATCCGGGTTGTTACATTCTCTCCCACTTAAAATCTTTTCGTCCTCGAAAAGGAACAGAGCTAAAAGTTGTTTAACTAACCAACTCAACTTTCATTCCGACTTTCATTCTACAACTTTTCAGTTTCTAAGAATTTTCCAATTCTTGAAAATTTTGGCTAACACCCTATATTTTCGAAAAATTTCGCCATAACCTCCTTTGTACGGGGAGGCCTTTAAAACCGCAACTTGCCTCACAGGGCCCTCATCAATCCAAAAGAAAAAGAAAAGGCGAAGCGGCTAGCCAATCGGCTCATAAAATCATCGAAACCCAATAAATTAGTGAACATGTATCTATTTGTCGGACATACAATTTTATTCCTCTTCTTAGCTACCATGCTATGACCAGTTCACACATAAATATGTACATATATGCGATTCTAATAAATTTCAATCAATTTTCAATTCAGTTCAATATTAGTTCAATTTGGCTAAATTTACCGTTCATTGTCTTATTGGTTTAAATGAATAATCACTCCAAAACAATTAGCAATCAATTAGTTGATTAGTTTTTCAATCACATAACTTTTATATATAGTCAAAAATCATATTTCAGCGCTAATCACAAATAAATAACCCTATCTAGTTTTGGTTCTCACACCAGTCAATTGGAAATGCATAGATATCCCACTTTGAAACTTGAATATAAATACTAATGATGCCACGGGATCGCCAGAATTATTGTCGGGCGTCTAGAGTGTGATTCTATATCCATCCAATATATTTGAGACTTCGAATATATGTTCATGACGCATATATGCAAAATCTTCATATACTCGATTGTCCAAAATAAAATAAGATAATATAGTCAAATACGTAGACTACGGTTTAAATTTTCAAAACAAAATTTGTTTTCATTTTTATTTTTAATAAATAATACTCTTCCAACTCATTCTAGGATACTACTAATCCCATTTCTTACGAGTTATTCTTGTTGGATATTACTAATCCAATCTCTGATGAATTCTTTTGTTTGGTTCTAATGTGTCTGGTTCTCGAGCTCTGTAAACCAATGCTTTGATACCAAGCTATAATGACCCAAACTCGCCCTTACGGGAAAGCCTGGATTGAGTTGAGAACACGACAAATCAGAATGCAAACAGAAGAACATTTCATTGCTTTTACCACAATTACATAAGAGTACAAGAATATAACAGAGTATGAATAAATATTACATATCAGAAAAATATCAGATATTTAAATTATATTACATAGCAGCGGAAAAATAATACATAACACAACTGAAAGAAATACACGTACATAGAGCTTTCCGAATATAGTTCCAGCTATAAACCATGATCCTAAAAAAATAAAAATCTACAAAACAGAAACTACTAGCTGCCCGTGTGCAAAATAGGGGCACCCAGAGTTTAGGTTAAAATAATAAACTCCAGGTCAGTCATGGGACTGGTGTGAGAACTAAAACAGTTATTTAAAACTTTACTTTAAAATCAGGTAAATCAAGGGACCACGCCATATATCACGAAACGGGTTTACCCCCAAGAATACTAGTGCATAAAACAAAGAGCGCAATGCTAATTAAATAAAATGAAGCTATTATAAGACTCGAATCCCATCACACAATGCAACGCAAGCCGGAGGATAGAGTTTTACCTTTTAATAACCAAAGAATGCTTGGTACAGTTTAAAACAAATCATTTGATACTATTATAAGTGCATAGTGTTAAAAACAACTTCAAATATAAATGTATCAATCATAGACGGCATGGACACCATATATCATGTCGCCATACTAGTTCTTTAATTAAAACTGCAAAATCACGTATTAGAAGTTAGATTCCATCTGTGAACCAAGGCAGGGGACCGTCCTTCCGATTTGAGAAAATCTAGCACTATGTCTCAGTGTAACGACCCGGGTTTTCGCGATCCAGAGTAATCGACATATAACCCAATGTCGACTATCAAGCATCGGAAATACCGGATAGTTAATGAAAGAAAATAGAGGGTAAGAATAGATAAGATAGAAACTTGGAATAGAAGAAAAACATACAACATCAGAGTAAACACGAATCTCACAGCGGAACGAACAATATATAATAGATACATATCTTTGAAATAAAATTAGTATATGTATACAGTAACATTATCAGAGTATAATACGTACAACACAGCGGAAATAACAATAGCTATAAAATCCTGTAGCCCCCTCCTCCAAGCTCTCCAAGTATATCTGTAAAACCTGACTACTTTACTGCCCGTAAAAAATTGGGCACCCAAGAGTTTAAGGTAAAACAAAACAAAATAAACTCCGGGTCAGTCATGGGACTGGTATGAGTAAATAATTTAAAACAGTTTGAGAAAATAAACGATATCTCATAAGACAACGCCGTATAAGGGAACGGGGTTTTTCCTTTATGAAAATCCAAAACACTTGATTTGACTCTACAAATCCTTTTGAAAGAAATGATAATCTTTATATCAAAACTCTTTAATATTATAGTAGTGTCTCAATCACAACTAATAATCATGTAGCAGAACACTTTCATCTCACGTTTCACATATATAATATATAATCAAAAATCGTGGGCGCTTATTGGGTAATGGATTCCAACTGGAAAGGTATGGGACCACCTTCCAACAGTGTATCTCTAGAGAGGAATACACCAGGTTCAACAAGAACATCTTGCAACCTAGGCTAAACATGAACGCTCACTCATTTCGGTTGAGTGTACCAAATGTATTATCACCAACGGTTGGGATCTGCAACTGTTTCCCGAAAGGGACAACATCGAAATAGATTATAGAAGTAAATGGAATTTCTAAAGATCAGGTGACAATAACCCTAATTGGCAGCTAATCACTTAGCCATGTGACCTACCCGATTTTATACCATTTCTCCGATGTGGGGTTAGAGGCCATAACGTATAGATCACAACTTTATTTACTTTAAATGTCTCATCGTCATACCCGTCAAATCACAAATTGATTTCCTCAAAAGTAGCACGGGTATACAAATAAGAGAAACAAATTCCTCCGCCACCAAACGTACATACATTTGAAGAGATCAGCTTAAGCGATCTATTAAATGTACTCTGTCAGACATTCTTCCATACAGGTCGTCCTGGGACTGGACAAACCGAAAGCACTATTCTGTAAATCCATCTTAGGGAATTTCTACCTAGGATTTGACACAACGACCCTTGCATAAACCCCGTCTTCAATTATCTTCATCATATTTGATTCGCAGCGCTAGTGCCCATACGGAGTGGTTTTCAGATAATAGATCTGATCTCGGTCTCTCCTTATTGACAACGGAATAATGGTCAAAAACTTTGATAGTTGGTGATTTAACTATTAAAGAAAAACATGTGTACAACAACGGTCGTATTTCCAAATGGAAATCTTACCAATCAATCATCAATCAACTTTTTCTCTTTTTAAATTAATTTATCATTAATTTATTCAGTTACCCATTTCCATATCTCCATAAATTGTTATTTTCTAAATTTAGAAAATATACGTTATTAATCATTGGAAAACATTTCCATATTTAATCTCATTTCTATTTTATTTTATTTTAGAAAACATTTTTGATTCTTATTTGGAAAACATTTCCAAAACTCCTTCATTGGATTTAAATAGATGTTTAGATAAAACATTAATATGCCAACTCGAACTATTACACTCATTAACTAAATTTACTTAACTAACCTTCACTATCGAACCTTAACCATCCCTTAGTTAAAAATGGAGTCAATCAAGTTGGGGTATAACTACCTCTCAGACCTTAACTGAACAACATTTTTAACCTCGAAATAGACAAAGTTCACCTTTTAAATCCTTAACAAACTTCTTTAAGTAAATCTCTTTCGAATAATCTCTATTCGATAACTCTTTCCTTCGAATAAACTATATTCGTTAATCTCTCTTTCGAATAACTATATTCGATTAACTCTATTCAATTAACTCTATTCGATAAACTCTAATCGATTAACTCTTATCAATTAACTCTATTTGATTAACTCTATTTGATTAACTCTAATCAATTAACTCTATTTGATTAACTCTATTGGATTAGCTCTATCGGATTAACTCTATTCGATTAACTCTAGTCGATTAACTCTTATCAATTAGCTCTATTTGATTAACTCTCTAATCAATTAACTCTATTGGATTAACTCTAATGGATTAACTCTATCGATTAACTCTGTTGGATTAACTCTATTTGATTAACTCTAATCGATTAATTCTAATTGATTAACTCTTATCAATTAACTCCTTTCGCATAAACTATATTCGATTAACTCCTTTCGAATAAACTATATTTGATTAACTCCTTTCAAATAAACTATATTCGATTAACTCCTTTCTAATAAACTATATTCGATAATCTCTCTTCCAAATAACTTTATTCGATTAACTCCATTCGAATAACTAATATTCGATTAACTCTGTTCGAATAACTAATGTTCGATTAACTCTATTCAAATAACTAATATTCGATTAACTCCTTTTCCTATCTTATTCAAATTCCCATCTAAATTCCTTTTTCAAAACCTAATTTCCCTTGCAAATGTTTTACTTTAAAAAAATAACTATTTTAATCCATTATTCACATTAAATATGAATAATATTTCTTTTATATATCAATTCAATTTGATTTTGTATTTTAAAATAATATTCCATTTCCAAATTCTATTTATACTTCTGTTTATAGAATTATTCATACGAAATCTCCTTTTTATTTCTAACAACTAAATCTCAATTATAATTCCCTTTATAAATGTTTTATTCACATTCTACTTCACATATCTGTGTCAAAACCGATTTTCTACCCCTCTATATAAGTTCAGACTTATATATCCAGTTTATCTAATGATATAATAATTTGCTTAATTTATAAAACATATTTATAAATTAGTCTTCCCAATCTATCTATTAAAACAGATTTCTATTTAATTCCACTTTAAATAAATCTTTTCCATTTCTTTTATATCCTGCCAATTTTCCTTTTTATTCTATTTGTTTTCCAATTATTTCCTTTATGTAATTTTATTTATTTTCCAAATAAATATTCCTTTTATATAATTCTATTTATTTCCTAAATAAATATTCCTTTTATATAACTTTATTTTGAAATTCCTTTTTATAAAATCATTTGATTTGGATATATATATATATGTTCATATAATATATATATATATATGCTCATATAATATATATATATATATATATATATATAGAGAGAGAGAGAGAGAGACATATATTTCCATATATATATGTGTGCCAAACTACTAATAGATTGGTGAGCTTTTTGCAGTTCTAGGTTGTGGATTTAGAGGAAGTGCTTAGTGGATAGCTGGATGGACTGGTAGCAGTTATGTATCTTTGAGGATTGCAGTTTGGATTGATGATTCATATTTCATTTGGGCGTATTATTAGAGAGTTTTTTGATGATGTATCTCATTATTTTTTGATATTTCATTGAGAGTAGGGGTTATTGTATAGGAGTAGGTATACTTCAATATCGGGTGGTGGCCTTGCCGTAATTCGATATTGGAGTAGATGGGCGGTGGTTTATCCGGAGCTCATCTATCTACGATCCTTACATCCCTAGAGTTGTGTTAGGTTTTATCTTGTATTTTTATGTTCTATAGTCGAACTCTGTACCTTTGATTTTATTATATATATATATTTGTGTTCTCTCTTCTCTTTAGAAGATCACACATTTTTGTTTTCAAAAAAAAAATCATTTGATTTTATATAAATATATTTTATTTTCAATATACACATTGAAAATTCCCTTTTAAATTCCAGTATTTTATATGGTATTTAAAATACCAAATAACAATGATCAAGATTATTCAAACACACATAATCAACAACAGATTATATATCACATCAATATATGAAAACAAACAGTATTATAAATATTGAGGAATCCAGTTGGATCCCTCCAACCTGTTTCTTGGCATCCACAGATGTTACATAATATAAGTCACATCAATTTCAAATAGATATGACATATTCTGATAAACAAAATCTGTGTTTGTTTAATGAAATGTGTATATATCGTTATATGAAATTTCAACCAATCATTCGACAATTCAATCAAACAATCAACACACAGTAATCAATCATCATTTATCATTACTAGATTATATTTTATAAAAATATAAATTGAATAGCGTTAGTGAGTTTTACTCACATTAGACGGTCATCTTTAATAACGATTAACTATCTTTGATTCATACGGACAATTTATTTTGCTATAAATTGTAATGAGCTCCAATTCACTCCCAGTCAGTTCCATTGTGTATCCGCCGTCCATACGATCCTAACAAATCTTGTTCCACTGAATTTCGATCATGTATGAGATAGTTATGATATTACGAAGTTCATATACATTTGAATTAAATTTAAACCTAAAACAAATTAAATCCGGGCCTCACCCCTTTAACAACCTGGCCCATCGTGACAAATACCCCAACTCGCTTTACACTGTTACTTCTTCTTCCAAAAGGAAATACAACGGCTTCAGTATTTGAACTCCTGCCACATCAAATTGAGGCCGCTACTTCCTTATTCCATCAACAACCAACCGGACTCTCACCATCGTTCAACTCCCATACTGAATCTCCTCCACCCTCGCTACATTGCCTCAGGAACGATGCGCCATCACAGTCGGAGCCTCCAGAACCTCGCCACGGTGAAACCGCGACACTTTTGGTGACCAAATCCACCCAACCTCCTCCACAAGACATCTAACCCCACATTGAAACCCGAAACAACACTTAAATCATGATCGATCCTTCATATAGCACCAAATCTCGAACCCTAACCCGCCGTTCCAATATTCGAACAGAACAGGATGGTGTCACACATATTGACGGGTACAAGAGATAAGAGAATCATTTGAGAAATCCAAAAATACTTGTTTCATGATTTTATGATTTGTCTTTGATTTTCTTTTGATTTTCTCGTTTGAGCTTGGAGAATTTTTGGTAGCAGCGGAAAAAGAATTGACCAGAGGAATAAGGTTAGGGTTTAGGATGGGTAAGGGTATTATGTATGATAGTTTTAATATATTTTTATTTGATTATTTTATCCAATTTTAATCAATCGTTATATGCATTTGTCCTTTAAAAATCCATATGGTCACACACGATATCCAAAAATCATGAAAATGGACATGCAAATACAGTTTGACATTACGGACCCAACGAAACTTATTTCATCAAATTCCGAGTCCGTTTGCTCACACAACGTATTTTTAAAGGTCAAATTATTGACTGTTCTTCACATTAAAATCCCATACGGCCACACATTGACTTCAAAAATCACGAAAACTGAAATTTAACAACAATTCAATATTCTGGATCCAACAAAATTAGTTTCGTCAAAAACAGAGGTCATTTGCAAAAATGGCTATTTTTAAAGCTCTAAAATAACCCAATTTAAATATTAATATATTTAAAAATATTTAAATTTAATATTAATAAATTAATATTATCATATATATTCACAATAGAATATCATACAGTTCCAGATTATCCCTATTTGAATTTATAACTCGACATTTCAAATCCAGATTAAATCAGTATTCATTTTATACTGGAAATCCATTTATAATATAAATAAAACATTATAAATTATGAAGGAATTCCATAGCGACTTTTCAAAAATTTGATTTGGACATAACTCAAAATCTACACAATGAAATATCAAATTTTCTCTTCCATTACAAAAATATACTTCACCAGCTCCGAACGCTTCTTGTTTCACAGAAATCCAACTTAAAACGGATTTTGTATATTCGTTTAAAGTTCGAATCGCCAAATTACGAACTGCAGCGCCATTTCGAGCTCGGTTATAATTATAATATAATTATACGTTCAACTGTCGTTCAAATAATATATTCGTTATTCTAATTCAATTCTAAACTGAATTAAATATCATAAATGATCCAATTCACACAATATTGTGAATTCAGTTAGTTCCAACTATTTCGGCATTATAATATATTATTATATTATTAATTTAATTAAATATTCATTATTATTTAATATAACCATTTAAATTTCTAAATCACTATTTAAATAATTAAATTAATTAATTATTACACCGTAAAAATACGGGACATTACATTCTTCTCCCCTTAAAATAATTTCGTCCTTGAAATTGCTAAGGTAGAAAACTAACCCTATTGACTGGTTAAAAATTATTTGTTCACTTCTTAACTTCAGTTTCAACTGAACCAATTTAATTTCAATTAAATATTTATTCATTCCAACAAATGAAAATTCCCAAAAATCCTGAAAATTTTCTAGCGCCTTAACTTTTCGAAAAATTTCGCCAGCACCTCCTTTGTACCGGTCAATAGCTCAAACTCCAACTCACTTCTCTAGGCCTTCTTCAATTCAAAAGAAAATCAAATAGCCAAGCGGTTTGCCAATTTGGCTCATCAAAATCTCAAACCCATATAAAATAAACTTGTACCTTTTTGTCGGGCATATCAACTTTATCACTTTTGCCTGCTATCAATTCAGCATATACCAATGTCGTCTCAACCAATTTCCAATCAATATCTATTCAACAGATTTATTTGCTTATACCCAAACCAAATTTCATTTCAACTCGAGTTCCATTCTCGATTCCAATTCTTAACTGATCACTTCAACATAATTCTAGATTCCTGTCTCATAATCCAATCTTATTCGATATCTTCTATTTTAATTCAATTTTCCATTTAATTGGCTTTAATTAAATTTTCAATTTCTATTGGCTTTTACAAATTCTAATTTAATTTGTTTTAATTAAAACAACCTTCCCCATGGATTTTCAAATAGTTTAGCTTTTCTAAAACCAGATATCCCCTTCTAGGATTCAAAACAACTTGCTTTTCCACAAAACAATTTGAAAACAAAATCTTTGGTAGTAATCTATCACTTAGCAACTCAAAATGAGCATCGATGATGCAGCTGTATCATCAGAATCCATTATCCAGCGATCGAAGTGAGTTCAATACTATATCACTTTAAAAACCATTTCTAAACACTTCCATTTGAAATACATTTCAAAATACCATTCACAATGCTTTGCAAACAATTTAAAATCTCCCAGGATTTTAAAATTCTCATATATTTAATTCAATTCCATCTACAAACGCCTTTCCAAATTTCCAGGGTTTTAAATTTCAGTTCAAATTTAAATTCAGATTTAATTCATTTCGTAACACTTATACGAATTCTGATTGGTTATTTACATAACCGTTTCAATTATAATCTTATCTGATTATAATACAACCAACACATCCAATATATGATAATACTTCAAATATTAATCATCCTTTTATATCAAAATATAATTTGGGTAAAATTATATCATTTACCCTCTTTTCAAAACATACCGTGTCGGTTTATCGTATTCAAGTGTTTATAAGCCCCTGCCGATACAGTGGATCAAATCGATCGACCAGAACCCATAAACAACTCAATCAATAAATCTCTACAATACAAAACCATTTTATATTAAATAACTAATACATTCACTCATATATATACTCTCAACTCAATCTAGGGTATTACTAACCCCATCTCTATTGAATTATGCCACAGAGCCAGGGTAATTACTTAACCTTCAGCTTTGATACCACGGTAACGACCCAGGTTTTTGCGATCCTGAGTAATCGACATATAACCCAATGTCGACTATCAAGAATCGGAAATTGCGGATAGTTAATGAAAGAAAATAGAGGGTGAGAATAGATAAGATAGAAACTTAGAATAGAAGAAGAAGAACATACAACATCAGAGTAAACACGAATCTCACAGCGGAACGAACAATATATAATAGACACATATCTTTGAAATAAAATCAATATATGTATACGGTAACATTATCAGAGTATAATACTTACAACATAGCATAAATAATAATAGCTATAAAATCCTGAAGCCTCCTGCTCCAAGCTCTCTAAGTATATCTGTAAAACCTGACTACTTGACTGCCCGTACAAATTTGGGCTCCCAAGAGTTTAAGGTAAAACAAAACAAAATAAACTCCGAGTCAGTCATGGGACTGGTATGAGTAAACAATTTAAAACAGTTTTAGAAAATAAACGATATCTCAGAAGACCACGCTTTATAAAGGAATGAGTTTTTCCCTTATAAGAATCCAAAACACTTGATTTGACTTTCAAAATCCTTTTGAAAGAAACGATAATCTTTATATCAAAACTCTTTGATATTATAGTAGTGTCTATCAATCATAACTAATAATCATCTAGCAGAACGCTTTCATCTCACGTTCTACATATATAATATATAATCAAAAACCGTAGGCTCTTATTGGGTAATGGATTCCAACTGGCAAGGTATGGGACCACCTTCCGTTAGTGTATCTCTAGAGAGAAATACACTGGGTTCAACAAGAACATCTTGCAACCCAGACTAAACGTGACCTGTCACTCATTTCACTTGAGTGTAACGAATGTATTATCTCCAACAGTTGGGATCAGCAACCGTTTCCCGAAAGGGACATCATCGAAATATATTATAGAAGTAAATGGAATTTCTCAAGATCAGGTGACAATACACCCTAATTTGCAGCTAACCACATAGCTATGCGACCTACCCAATTTTATACCATCTCTCGGTTGTGAGGCTAGAGGCCATAACGTATAGATCACACCTTTATTTACTTTGAATGTCACATCGTCATACCCGTCAAATCACAAATTGATTTCCTCAAAAGTACCATGGGTATACAGCTATGAGAAACGAATTCCTCCGCCACCAAACGTACATATGTTTGAAGAGATCAACTTACGCGATCTATCAAATATACTCTGTCAGACATTCTTCCATATAGGCCGTCCTGGGACAGGACAAACCGAAAGCACTATTCTATAAATCCATATTAGGCAATTTCTACCTAGGATTTGATAGAACGACCCTCGTATAAACTCCATCTTCAATTATCTTCATCATATTTGATTCACAGCGCTAGTGCCCATACGGAGAGATTTTCAGATAATAAATATGATCTCGGTCTCTACGTATTAACAATGGAAAAATGGTCAAAAACTTTGATAGTCAGTGATTTAACTATCAAAGAAAAACATGTGTACAACAACGGTCGTATTTCCAAATGGAAATCTTACCAATCAATCATCAATACTCCTTTTCTCTTTCTAAATTAATTTATCAGTAATTTATTCAGTTACCCATTTCCATATTTCCATAAATTCTTATTTTCTAAATTTAGAAAATATAGGTTATTAATCATTGGAAAACATTTCCAAATTTACTCTCATTTCTATTTTATTTTATATTAGAAAACATTTCTGATTATTATTTGGAAAACATTTCCAGAACTCCTTCATTGGAATTAAATAGATGTTTAAATAAAACATCGCTATGTCAACTGAAACTATTACACTCATTAACTAAATTTACTTAACCAACCTTCACTATCGAACCTTAACCATACCTTAGTTAAAAATGGAGTCAATCAAGTTGGGGTATAACTACCTCTCAGACCTTAGCTGAACAACATTTTTAACCTCGAAATAGACAAAGCTCACCTTTTAAATCCTTAACAAACTTCCTTAAGTAGCTCTCTTTCGAATAATCTCTATTTGATAACTCTTTCCTTCGAATAAGCTATATTCGATAATCTCTCTTTCGAATAACTATATTCAATTAACTCTATTCAATTAACTCTATTCGACTAACTCTAATCGATTAACTCTTACAAATTAACTCTATTTGATTAACTCTATTCGATTAACTCTAATCATTTAACTCTATTGGATTAACTCTATTTGATTAACTCTAATCGATTAACTCAATTGGGTTAACTCTATTCGATTAACTCTAATCGATTAACTCTATTTGATTAACCCTATTCGATTAAATCTAATCAATTAACTCTACTGGATTAAATCTATTGGATTAACTCTATCGATTGACTCTATTAGGTTAACTCTATTTGATTAACTCTAATCGATTAACTCTATTCGATTAACTCTAATCGATTAACCCTTATCAATTAACTCCTTTCGAATAAACTATATTCGATTAACTCCTTTTGAATAAATTATATTCAATTAACTCCTTTTGAATAAACTACATACAATATTTTCTCCTTCGAAATACTACATTCGATTAACTCCATTCGAATAACTAAATTCGATTACTCTATTCAAATAACTAATTTTCAATTAACTCTATTTGAATAACTAATATTCGATAAACTCGTTTTTCTATCTTATTCCAATTCCCATCTAAATTCCTATTTCAAAACCCAATTTCCCTTATAAATGTTTTACTTTTAAAAAATAACTATTTTAATCCATTATCCACATCGAATGTGAATAATATTTCTTTTATATATCAATTCAATTTGATTTTGTATTTTAAAATAATATTCCATTTCCAAATTCTATTTATACTTCTATTTATAGAATTATTCATACGAAATCTCCATTTTATTTCAAACAACTAAATCTCAATTATAATTCCCTTTATAAATGTTTTATTCACATTCTACTTCATATATCAGTGTCAAAACCGATTTTCTACTCCTCTATATAAGTTCAGACTTATATATCCAATTTTTCCAATGATAAAATAATTTGCTTAATTTATAAAGCATATTTGTAAATTAATCTTCCCAATCTACCTGTTAAAACAGATTTCTATTTAATTCCGCTTTAAATAAATCTTTTCCATTTCTTTTATATCCTGGCAATTTTACTTTTTATTTTATTTGTTTTCCAAATATTTCTTTTATGTAATTCTATTTATTTTCCAAATAAATATTCCTTTTATATAATTATATTTATTTCCTAAATAAATATTCCTTTTATATAATTCTATTTTGAAATTCCTTTTTATAAAAGCATTTGATTTTATATAAATATATTTTATTTTCAATATACACATTGAAAATTCCCTTTTAAATTCCAGTATTTTATACGGTATTTAAAATACCAAATAACAATGATCGATATCATTCAAACACACATAATCAACAACATATTATATATCACATCAATATGTGAAAACAAACAATATTATAAATATTGAGGAATCCAGTTGGATCCCTCCAACCTATTTTCCTGCATCCACAGATGTTACACATTATAATTCACATCAATTTCATTTCGATATGACATATTCTGATAAACATAATCAATGTTTGTTTAACGATATGTGTATATATCGTTATCTGAAATTTCAACCAATCATTCAACAATTCAATCAAACAATCAACACACAACAATCAATCATCATTTATCATTATTAGATTATATTTTATAAAAGTATAAATTGAACAGCGTTAGTGAGTTTTACGCACATTAGGCGGTCTTCGTTAAATAATGATTAACTATCTTTGATTCAAACGGACAATTTATTTTGCTATAAATTGTAACGATCTCCAATTCACTCAGAGTCAGTTCCAATGTGTAGTCGCCGTCCATACGATCCAAATGGATCTTGTTTCACTGAATTTCGATCATGTATGAGATAGTTATGATATTACGAATTTCATATACCTTTAAATTAAATTTAAACTCAAAACAAATTAAATCTGGGACTCACCCCTTTAACAACCCGGCCCATCTTGATAAATACCCAAACCCGCTTTACACTGTTACTTCTTCTTCCAAAAGGAAATACGACGGCTTTAGCATTCGAACTCCTGCCACATCAAATTGAGGCCGCTACTTCCTTATTCCATCAATTACTGACCGGACTCTCACCATCGTTCAACTCCCATACAGAATCTCCTCCACCCTCGCTACATTGCCTCAGGAACGATGCACCATCACAGTCGCAACCTCCAAATCTCACCACGGTGAAACTTACAACACTTTTGGTGGTTAAATCCACCAAACCTCCTCCATAAGCCATCTAACCCTACGCTGAAACCCGAAACAACCCTTAAATCATGATCGGTCCTTCATATACCACAAAATCTCGAACCCTAATCCGCCATTCTAGTATTCAAATAGAACAGGATGGTGTTAGACATATTGAAACTAGTACCGAAGCTAAGAGAATCATTTGAGAAATCCAAAAATACTTGTTTCGTGATTTTATAATTTGTCTTTGATTTTCTTTTGATTTTCTCTTTTGATCTTAAAGGATTTTTAGTAGCGGCTGCACAAGAATTAACCAGAGGAATAAGGTAAGGGTTTAGGATGGGTAAGGGTATTATATAGGATAGTTTTAATATATTTTTTATTTGATTATTTTATCCAATTCTAATTAATCGTTATATGTATTTGTCCTTTAAAAATCCATACAGTCACACACGATATCCAAAAATCATGAAAATGGACATACAGCTACAGTTTGATATTGTGGATCCAACAAAATTTGTTTCATCAAATTCTAAGTCTGTTTGCTCACACAACGTATTTTCAAAGATCAAATTATTGACCGTTTTTCACATTAAAATCCCATACGGCCACACATTGACTTCAAAAATCACGAAAATTGAAATTTAACAATAATTCGATATTCCGGATCCAACAAAATTAGCTTCGTCAAAAATGTTGGTCGTTTGCAAAAGTGGCTATTTTTAAACTCTAAAATAACCCAATTTAAATATGAATATATTTAAAAATATTTAAATTTAATATTAATAAATTAATATTATCGTATATATTCACAATATAATATCATACAGTTCCAGAGTATCCCTATCTGAATTTATAACTCGACATTTCAAATCCAGATTAAATCAGTATTCAATTTATACTGAAAGTCCATTTATAATATAAATAAAACGTTATAAATTATAAAGGAATTTCATAGCGACTTTTCGAAAATTTGATTTGGACATAACTCAAAATCTACACAACGAAATCTCGAATTTTCTCTTCCATTCGAAAAATATACTTCACCAGCTCCGAACTTTTCTTGTTTCATAGAAATCCGACTTAAAACGGATTCTGTATATTCGTTTAAAGTTCGAATCACCAAATTACAAACTGCAGCGCCATTTCGAGCTCGATTATAATTATATTATACGTTCAACTGTCGTTCAAATAATATATTCGTTATTCTAATTCAACTCTAAACTGGATTAAATATCATAAATGATTCAATTCACACAATATTGTGAATTCAGTTATTTTCGACTATTTCGGCAATATAATATAATATTTTATTATTAATCTTAATTAAATATTCATCATTATTTAACTATATAACCATTTAAATTTCTAAATCACTATTTAAATAATTAAATTAATTAATTATTACACCGTAAAAATATGGGACATTACACTCAGGCTCAGCCGGAACTGCACCCAGAGCGTCAGGGCCGGTCCACACTTAGCGAATTAGATCATAGTTCCTGAACAGTACGTTTCCCCATCCTATGGGACGTAAGTCTGTTCAGTATGTCGACCATGTCATCTATCGGCCCCGTAGTAACCGATATATCCGAGACCCCTCTCTATCCATAAATAATATAATATGCAACATCCACATGAGTAAAATGTCTGGGCTCCATACCATGACATCACTCCTAGCTAGAAGGAAACGCATGTCCTCCTTGAGGTCCTCTCCTATTTCTGGTTCATACTAGAGTGTGAGGCTCGCGAGTTAATGTTATACACAAAGCTATGCTATTTAAAGCCGTACTTTGATCATCAACCACAAGGCCCTGCTTTTCAAAAAAATCCTCGATCACTTGCCACTCAGCATGCCACACTGTCACTCCATACCGTACCACTGATTTCTGCCGATATATAGCCTCTAAGCTCATATGTCTCAGAGAATGGTGTTAAGAAAGATAATATATTCTCCGCCACCAAACAGATATATATTTAGCAGAGATCAATGAATACAATATAAAGTAATACAATGTCAGACATACCATCCATTTGCAAGTCCGTTCTGGGTCTGAACGAAACCAGAGGCACCTTATTCCTCATCCCATATGTTCAATACAGGAGAGAGGTCCTCACATATTCGGTCGATCTCCAAGTACGTCTGGACGATCACCACTTATTACCTCGTCTTGGGATGCCTCCCAATCAAGACATCAGTGATTATCCAAATGATGTGAAGATCTCCCGTCTTCAACCACCGTCTTCATCGTCGTATCAATTATTCAGAATGGGATAAACCCGGTCTTTCCGAATAACTCGCGTATTTTATAAACAAGTGTTATAAAAACACAACATATGTCTCATTCCAATCCAAAATATCCTTTTATTCAAATATTCTGTTCACAATTTAAGCCAAATTAAGGTTTTCCAGACTAGTCGGGATTAGCGAACCTTACCTTAGTAATTATTTATTTTATTTCCCAATCCCAACCTATTCATCCCATAGAGCAAAACTGGTAGCACTCCATATCTAACACCACAGTGTTATCGATAAAAGTAATTACCATTTCATGTCCAAATCTAATTAAAGATTTAACTATCACCTGGAGCAAAACTGGTGATACTCCATTTTCGATCATTTCACAAATTTGATAATTTAAAATATCACATTCACATTTCAATCTAATTAAAGATTCATTAAAACTCCACTTAGTTTTAATCTCCGAAAATCATTATGCAATGATTATTCAAATTTAGGAAATAAATCCTGTTTTTAACTGGGTTAAAGAACCGATGTCATTTAAAACACAGTTCACGATAAACCCAAAATCATATTCCATTAAAATGGAATCTACATGGAAATCTTAATAGTGCATAATCGATATAAATTCCTGTATTGGACTAATAATATAAATGGAATAACGACAAAGCCTTTTAAGTTCCATATATAGTAATAGCCTTCCTTCATAGCAGCTCATTGCGATTATTACCAATCGAATTCCATTCAATTCCAATTTAATATATTAAATTAGAAATCTTTACTTTGAAAAATTTCCATTAAATCTTAATAAAAAGATTTATAACTTCCCAATCACATTTCACTGTTAATCAGGTTAAAGAACGAATGTTATTTAAAACACAGTTCACGATAAATCCAAATCCAATTCTTTATTCAATTCCAATTAAATATTAATTAATTGGAAAACTTCACTAAACCTTAATTTAAAGATCCATTCTTTTCTCAACTGGGTTTAAGAGTAATGTTAGTAATGGCACCATTCACGACAAACCCAAAATCCATTTCCATTCCAATTAAATTAATTAATTGGTAAATTTTACTAAATCATAATTAAAAGATTTATTCTTTTCTCAACTGGGTTTAAGAATAGTGATAATAAAGACACCATTCACGACAAACCCAAAATCTAATTTGATATCAAATACAAGGCTATGAATAGAAATTATATCGGCTTATATTCAATATCAAGTTCTGAAACCAACAAATATCGTATTGGGAATAACGATATATAGCTTCCAAAATTCCTCAACAATATCCGTATAATCACGGAATCCAACATTGAAATATTCCGAAGATTATTTCTATTCCAAATCCATTCCAATTTATTCGTTGGAAAATTCTGGTTATTTTAAAACCATTTTTCAAATCCAACTTATTTATTTCTAAAAATAATTGGATTATTGTTCTTGTTATTAACTAGTTCATTTTGATAAAAATATATTTTTATCTTTTCAAAACTAGAAATTTTCATTCAAAATCTTTCCAATTCATGATTTTACATAATTTTTCCATGTTTTAAATAATTTTATTATCGCCATTTCAGTCGGCTTCAAATAACGGCCACCGAACTACATTCATAGCGACCTTTTCTGAAATTGATTTGGACATAATTCCAAATCCAACCGTTAGATTTCAAATCTCTTATGTTTTTTTGGAAAGCTCTTTTCGATATGAACCCGAAGGTTCCGGTTTTAGGAGAATCCGATGGTCGGATCTCCCGTTACGTCCATTTGAAGTTAATGGTCGAAATTTGCGAACGGTCGCAGCGCGGCGCATTCTATTCAGGCCATTAATATAAATATTATATATATTTCATCGATTTCCATCTATAACGTATTTTATAAATTCATTTTAAAACGATTTCAACTCTATTTCAATTTTCAAATCAAAATTGAATATTTCTTAATAAATTCGTTTTAAATTCATTTTAAAACGATATCTACTTCATTTCAATTTTCAAATCAAAATTGAATATTTCTTAATAAATTCGTTTTAAATTCATTTTAAAACGATTTCTACTTCATTTCAATTTTCAAATCAAAATTGAATATTTCTTATCATTATAACATTAAAATGATAATATTTTCAAAATATCTGATTTTGATTATACACTGGATATTATTTAAAAATATTCGTTAATTCTGAATTCGAATCTGACTCAATCAATTACCATATAATTTCAGTTATATGGATTTCATACATCGCATGTATACAACAATAATGATAAACAATCATCAAAAATTCATACAACATCCAGAGTGCATTTTACCACTGTATAAGCATTAAAATAGATAAATAAATAAATAACGCTTATACAGTCTGTCAACCCATCGATTGACATACCACTAGTTATTGGGATCAATGTATGACAAATATCGTCCCAATATCCATGTGGGGTTTTCAAACAACAAATACTAATTATTATTTGTGCAGTTGGGCGATGTGCAAAATTTATCGTCCCAATCAATGTTAGTTAAATGGGTGTACATAAACAAATTGTCCGATTTGTAAATGAAAAATTATTATTTGTGTTCAGTTGGGCGATGTGTAAAGTTTATCGTCCCAATCAATGTTAGTTTAATGGGTGTACATAAACAAATTGTCCGATTTGTAAATGAAAAATTATTTCAACACATTACTATTTTATATAGTTTTATTATATATTAAAAATGATATTTTTAATGTTCAAATATTTTATTCACAATCAAATTTACAACCACAATACAAATTTCCATAATACGATCTAAACAAACAACTATTGTTGGTACTGTAAATAGTATCGGGGGCTTCTAAGCCCGTCTGCATCCTAGTATATATTTAACTGTAAAATAATTTGAGTGAGAAGGTGTTCTTACGTTGGTTTCCACTCCGTCAGTCTTTAATTGAACGGTTTGGATTTTGGTTTGCTCCCAGTCAGTTCCATTGCGTAGTTTTCTCCACTGTGATCCCCACGCAATCTATTTCACGCAGTTTATATTAAAAATCACATTTTTATACCATGTTACTCTTTTTAAAGATCATGCTATATATATCTATATATTAAAAATCACATTTTTAATATGCTATATATATTTCAAAAATCACATTTTTATACTGTGTTTTTTTTTAAAGATCATGCTATATATATTTTTTAAAAATCACATTTTTAATGTGCTATATACATTTTAAAAATTCCATTTTTATTCCATACTACAATACATAAAAATCATATTTTTTATTCTTTGTTTTAATATACAAAAATCATATTATTATTCATTGTTTTAATATATAAAAATCATATTTTTTTATTCTACGTTTTAATATATAAAAATCATATTTTTATTCTTTGTTTCAATATATAAAAATCATTTTTTTATTCTTTGCTTTAATACATAAAAATCATATTTTTTATTCCTAGTTTTTCATATTTTAAAATTTTAAAAAAATAAATCAATATTATTTATTTTTAGAAACATATTTTTATGACAATGTTATTTACATTTAAAATTTCAGATTTCACAAACATTGATATATATATAAATTTTAGATTTAAAAAAAAATACTAATTTGAATTGAAAAAAACTTAATTACTTTCCCTTTTGAAATCAGGCTGCTCCCTTTTTCTTCTTTCTGTTGAAACCGCGAACCCATCTTCACCTGTAACCCTAGCCTGCGCGCCGCCATCGGAGCCCCCGACCAACGATCATCTTCCACCACCCGGACCGCCTCTCCCAATGCCACCCACTGCCAGAATGTGGTCGCGCTTGGTGGCCACAACACCACGAAAATTGGACCCAAAGTCGGCTTCTTCCAGTCTAGAAATCGCACGAATCACCACACTAAACTTGATCATTACCACATAGGATTGAAGAGCACAAACTTCTCTTTAATTTTCATGTGGAAATTAGGATTTAATTAGTTGAATTTTGGGCGTGATTATCAAATAAAATGAGGAGCAATTTCCGCCTCTAGCTAAATACCCTCATTCCGGACACAATGGGATATGTTTCATAAGCCAATTCTATCATTTTGATTAGTTTTCGTCAAAATTAAAATATAAAGTAATTCAACATTCAAAATTGATTTCAACGTACATTTTAATTTACCGGGGTAACATACGCACTCCAAAAATCTCAAAATAAATAAATCTAGCTATGTTTTGATGATACGGTCCTAACAAAACTAATTTCGTCGAATTTGGAGACCGTTTGAAAAGAGGCCATTTCCTGGTCGATCCAATTCAACTAAAATTGACAAAACACATTTTAATTTGCCACGCTCACATATTATTTCCAAAAATTATTAAAATTGGAATCAAGCAATAATTTGACATTCCGGATCCAACAAAAGTGGTTTCATCAAAAACGGAGGTCGTTTGCAAAATTGCTATTTTTAAGGGCTATATATTATATTAAAATATATATAAATTCCATAGCGATTATTTTAAATTTTAAACTAGACATAACTTTCAATTCTCATTTGAAATCTAGATTTTTCACATTCGTTAGAAGATATAATTAAACGGATTCAAATATTTCTAGTTTTACTGAAATCCGATTTATTTTGAATTATGTACATTCAATTGAAATTTAAAATCAAATTTTCAAACTACCGCGCCATTTCAGGCTGGTTTTATAATTAAGAAAATTTTATTCATTCTAACTTCGATTAAAATAAATTTTTACTTGTTATTATATAAAACAAATCATTTTAAACATTCAAAATCCATTAAAATAGCTAAAATAAAATTTTTGAATTGGTACTGAAAATCAGGGTTGTTATAATTTTGATACAAAAAGAATAATTTTTTGAAATTATTATAATATGGATGAGTTGGTTGTTATAATTAAAATAAAATGTGATTATAAAATTAGAATGGTTATGTATAACCAATATAACTTGTATATGGATAATATATACAAAAGAGATGAAATAGAATTGGATTCAAACCAGGAATCTGGAATTTGAATCCCGGATGCTTGGAAAAATATTTTCTGAATGAATATAATGTAATATAGTATTACTTTGAAAATTTTGAATGAAAACTATTTTTGAATGGATTTTGAAAGTAATAAACCAATGAACTCACTTCAGTGGCTGGAAAATAATTCTGATGATGACTACAGCATAATATGTGTCCATTTTCGAGTTTCTAAGTGATGGATTGCTACCTTAGAAAAACTTTTGATGGAAATTTGTTTGAAAGAAAATAAGATGGTTTGAAAATTCAAATGCTTTGAATGTGAAATTGGTTATGAATATATATACGTGTAGATATAAATGATTTCAAAGTGATTTGAAATAAAAACTTAAGAATTTGAATTTTGGAAAATAAAATTTAACTCAAGCAAGTTAAATGAATTGAAATGCATAAATTGATTTGGAATCAATTTTAAATTTGACAGAGAAATAAGTGGCTATTTTGATAGCCAAATATTACATAATATGCATATGAATGGAATATGAATTGGATGTGAATATATGGTTGTAAATCATTCAGATTAAATGAATGTAAGCATATATGACGTGCAATATGAATAAAAACCAAAAGTTTTGGTAGAACTTAAACTGTGGAAGTATGAAATGTTGAGTTTCAACATTAGGGTATTTTGAAAAGATAACGGGTTTTCAGCATTATTTCTACCTTAGTAATTTCGGGGACGAAATTCTTTTAATAGGGGAAGAATGTAGCGACCTAGATGATCAATATAAATTCTATTTGAATAGAAACAATAATAATAATTTATTATCGAGGAATCGATTGTTTATGATTATATTATATTTATTTCATATTTTTATTTTATACATATGTTCGGATTAAGTTTCAGAATCTATTCCGTTGAGTTCAGAGTAGCATTATAACATTGAAACGTCGGTCATTACGTTAAAATAGAGGTCCGTTATTTCAAATTATGAACCCTGAGATATTTGATTATAAAATTAGTGGATAAGCTTGGAATCAAATCGATATCTATTTAAATAAAATAAAAATCACTTTATATCGAATCGAATTAAATAAAAATCAAATCAAATTAATTATTACGTACTTAACCTATCACTTATATTGTACCTTAAATAGGCCCAATTCCTTAGTTTCCAAGTTCTTCTTCATTTATAAAATCACACACACAAATTCTCTCTTCCATTCTTTCTTTAACAGTTCGTTTATTTCTTTCAGAAGAAATTAAAATGTCCATCCCTTGTTAAACTTAGAACCGCTACTCTCGCATCCTCCTCATTTATAAATACACCTATTCCCTTATCTTATTTTCATTCCTTAGAAACTAAAAAGCCGAAATCCCCTAATTCGAAATCATAGGCATGCCATCCTCCTTTTTACCCTAAAATCGAAAACCCATTTTGTATATATAAAAAGAAGAAGTGTGTATCGCGAACCGTGATGGGTTATGTGGTTCAAAGCTCGAACAAATGGGGAAGCTCGATCCGAATTTTTGGGAGATTCGGTTCTAAGTTGATCACATACTGTCATGAAGGCTAGGAACTATAAGGGAGAAGGAAGCAGTAAGGGGTTGATAGAAGCTCGAGTGGACGAAGAGTGGCGATGCTTTGAATCTTGGCGGCACGAGTGGGTACATCGTGGTTCTAGGATTCGATTTTTGTGGAGGATGTGAATGATCGTCGCTAATCTATGAATTAGAAAAGCGCGACATTTGTAATAAATTCTGCAAGCATATAGGTGTGTAGCATACAGGTCGAACACAGGGAGGTGAATTAAATCAATTATTTATCTAATCTCTTGGGCGAGTTAGACACAGCTTAGAGGTTGATTTTTTTGCAAAACAAAATAAAAGGTGAAACTACGAATAAAAGATGCAATTAAATTCACTACAGATTCGAATCTATTCGGATCTGTAATAAATTCAATGATTAAAATAAAATAGAACACTGGAAATAAAATTGCAAAATAGAATTAAACGAACAGAAAATAAAAACTAGGATTACCGCTGAATCTAATCAGACGGTCAATCACCAGTAAGAAAAATAAAAGCAATAGCAAATTGTGTTCTAGCAAATCTAATTGACTAGACAACACAACTTGCCATGAAATAAAATGCAGAAACTAAAGAAAAGAAAGCTTTATTAAAACTAAAAGAGAGTACAGAAGAATGAATGATTTTTACAATGGTTACAACACATATTTATAGATGAGAAAGGGGAAAACCATAATTAGGTCTATGAATACGTGGGCCTCCTCATTCATGAATATCTCTTGCCTTCCTTGACTCAGCTTGATTGGAGAAAAATCTGGCATATCATGGTAAATATTTTCCATATCTCTCAATTCTCTCATGTGGCTAATTGATTGGTGCATGTAATTGATTCTTCCAAACAAGGATGCTTATTAGAATCCCAAGGCACAAAGGATAAAATCTTCACAATGGATCTTTTCTTGGCAGCAATTCAATCAGAAATTCTTCTAATTGAAATTGAATGATTTGAATTTAATTCCATGATAAGAATATGGCTATTGCTGAAATGTTAATTGGTGCACATCATAAATACATACACATGAATATGTGTATGTATATATATAACATAACACTAGTCCAAATATTTCTCAAAGCAAAGGGCCAGTGTGAACGCGCTCCGTTTCTTTGGCAAAAAGTGAGCTTGACGGGGTTCGAACTCGGGTCTCTCAGCACCAATTCCTATGCCTTTACCAGTGAGCTACTACTTCTTTTGCAATTGAAGTGAATTTGATGTGAGGAAGTAGCTCTTTCTTGTAGTTGGCCTTTGATTTGAATTGAAGGAGGCAACGCTTGAAATCTGTAAAAACACATAAAAAAAATACCCAAAGTGTCATTTATTTATTTACAAAAGATAAAGCATAAGAGTCATAAAATAAGCACTTTTCAATGTCAATCAAATACCCCCACACTTATCTTTTACTCGTCCTCTAGTAAAACAAAAAAAATGAAAAACTAAACTAGATAGGTCACACTTTCGTAGGAAACACGATTGCATTGAGCGTATGCAACAAGCCGTTAAACCTCTAGGTGTCCCTAGTAGGACGAGTGGTGTCTCGTGAGGGTTTTCAGCAGATACTACCCACAAAATCCAAATGCAGTATGCTATGATTCTAATGAAACTACATGAATGCAATGGACATATGCAAAAATAAAAACGAAAATTGACAACACGACTTATTTCAGGAAAGTGGTATAACAAATTAAGTTAATAATTTCTAACCAGTTGATTTTATTTTAAATACCTCGACTTGTCACAAATTTTCAATATAAATCAAGTTTTCAAATGTTAAATTCCAGTTTGGCCAGTTAGTTTGGTCGATAACATAGTGCAGCCATGAAATAAATTGTAGTTTGCTTGGCACAGTTTGCAAAGTGGTATTCTAATTTTCTCATGTATGGCTAGTCGAATCAATAAGGTCAAGAAGTGTTTGGGTATCATCGCTTATTCTTTATTCTATAAAAATTTTAAGATTTATGATTAAGTACATACACCTAACTAAAAAGACCAAGGTTTACCACCCATGCACTGCCTCGCGGACTAGCGGAGAGTAGGTAAAGAGCTTGGCGGATTGTGCAGGCCGACTTTGACTTTGTCAACAACGTGTCGGTAATCCTTAGGTGTCCAATCTCATAAAATGAGACCAAGATATTCCAACTTTGACTTTGTCAACAACGTGTCGGATAGAGCTTGGTGGGTTTGCACACCAATGCTCGATATACAAGCAATGTTGGATACCCTTGGAATACTATTATTATTATTATCGAAAATATAAGCACAAAAGAGAGTTACGCGAATTCAACTTGACACAACTTAGTTTTAAAGATTTGAAAAGCCAAAATAAGTATTTTAAGTCCTCCACTTATTTAAACAAAGTCTACAATATAGAATAGATTTCATGGCCATCACCTAAGAATCTCCCTATGTACCGGTTACACTATTATCCCTCAAAATTAAACTTTTCATTATATTTCAAATTCGAACTTAGCTGAGAGAGAAAAATACTATCAACTGGCTAAAAATTGTAAACTTGTTTTGCTGTATCAATTGAAAATGAGTCGTATTTCAAAAAAAAATATTATGGTATGTTACTACAATCTAAAATGTATGATGATCCTACTTAAATGGCTGAAAATAAAAAGAAATAAAAACAAGGAAAAATGAAAATGGATGAAATGCAGACTCCCCCCCACACTTGATTGAGACAGTGTCCCAACTGTCTAAAGCAGAAAAACAAAAATAAATAAAATGAAAAATAGAAATAAAAGAAAAAGAACGTGTACCACCTGATTTCATGGTGGATGATCATGCAGATCGATAGAGTCATCTTCGTCATATTGCTCGAATTCTAAAAATGGTTTCAGTCGTTGACCGTTTACTTTGAAGACTTTTCCATCCCTAGGATTTTCAATTTCAACCGCTCCATGAGGGTATACTGTTTTCACGACATAAGGTCCAGTCCATCGAGATCTGAGTTTTCCTGGAAACAAGTGAAGTCTAGAGTCGTATAAAAGAACTTTTTGACCTATGTTGAATTCCTTACGAAGTATGTTTTTGTCGTGTTGGGCTTTGGTTCTTTCTTTGTAGATTTTCGCATTTTCATACGCCTCATTTCTTAATTCCTCTAATTCAGAAATTTTAACTTCCTGTGTGAGCCGGCTTTTTCTAAGTCAAAGTTCAAAAAATTTATGGCCCAAAGAGCACGATGCTCTAATTCAAGAGGTAAGTGATAGGCCTTTCCAAAGACTAATCGATATGGTGACATCCCTAGATTGGTTTTATAAGCAGTGCAAAAAGCCCAAAGTGCATCAGTCAGTTTTACAGACCAATCTTTTCTATTGGAATTCACGGTTTTCTCAAGAATTTGTTTGATTTGTCTATTGGAAACTTCTACTTGTCCACTAGTTTGTGGATGGTAAGGTGTTGACAGCTTGTGTGTGATTGAGTATTTCTTGAGCAAGGACTCAAAAGCACGATTACAGAAATGAGTGCCATTATCACTAATGATAGCTCGAGGTGTGCCAAAGCGTGAAAAGATGTTTTCTTTGAGGAATTTGACAACAACCTTGTTGTCGTTGGTTTTGGTCGGAATGGCTTCAACCCATTTTGAGACATAATCTACCGCAAGTAAGATGTAAAGATTCCCAAATGAATTAGGGAATGGTCCCATGAAATCGATGCCCCAAACATCGAATAACTCAATCACTAAAATGGGGTTGAGAGGCATCATGTTTCGCTTAGAGATTCGACCCGTTCTTTGACAGCGCTCACATTTAGAGCAAAATTCGAAAGCGTCACGGAAGAGTGTGGGCCAATAAAAACCGCTTTGCAAAACTTTTGCAGCAGTTTTTCTTGCTCCAAAATGACCGCCACAAGCATGGTCATGTGAGAAAGAGAGAATACTTTGGTGTTCATGATCGGGTACACACCTTCGAATGATTTGGTCTGGACAGTATTTGAAAAGATATGGGTCATCCCAATAGAAGTTTCGAACTTTCGAGAGAAATTTTTGTTTATCTTGTTTCGACCATTCAGCGGGCATTTGTTGTGTGACAAGATAGTTTACAATGTCAGCATACCAAGGGGTGTTAGAAATCGAAAGGAGTTGTTCGTCAGGAAAATAGTCATCGATTTGGGTGTCGTTATCATTTTCGTGCACAATTCGAGAGAGATGATCAGCTACGACATTTTCAGAACCCTTTTTATCTCGTATTTCTATATCGAATTCTTGAAGAAGAAGGATCCAACGAATCAAGCGGGCCTTGGCCTCCTTTTTAGAAAGCAAATATCGTAGGGCAGCATGGTCAGTGTAAACTATGACTTTGGATCCTATGAGATATGGTCTGAATTTCTCAAGAGCGAAGACAACTGCCAAAAATTCCTTTTCAGTAGTTGAGTAATTCAGTTGGCCTCGTTTAAAGTTTTGCTAGCGTAATAAATGACTCGAGGGAGTTTATCGATACGCTGACCCAAGACGGCTCCAATAGCAAAATCAGATGCGTCGCACATAAGTTCAAAGGGTTGAGTCCAATCAGGAGGTTGAATGATGGGAGTTGTGGTCAAGATTGACTTAAGAGTTTCAAAAGATGTTTTGCACTCATTGGAAAATTCAAACTTTACGTCTTTGGCAAGTAAATTCGAGAGAGGTTTTGAAATTTTCGAGAAATCCTTAATGAATCTTCTATAGAATCCCGCATGGCCAAGAAATGAACGAACATCTTTGACAGACTTAGGAGGAGGTAAATTAGCAATCAAATCGATTTTGGATTTATCGACTTCTAGGCCATCTTTGGAGACGACATGACCTAGAACTATCCCCCTTTTTACCATAAAGTGGCATTTCTCCCAATTAAGCACGAGTGATTTCTCCTTACAACGCTTAAGGACGAGTTCTAAATGAGTGAGACATTGGGAAAAAGATGATCCATATATTGAAAAATCGTCCATGAATATTTCCAAGAATTCTTCCACCATATCAGAGAAAATACTCATCATACACCTTTGGAAGGTCGCCGGGGCATTACAAAGACCGAAAGGCATGCGATGATAAGCAAAGGTTCCAAAGGGACAAGTAAAGGTGGTCTTATGTTGATCTTCTAAAGCAACATGAATTTGGTTATAGCCAGAGTATCCATCGAGAAAATAGTAGTACTCATGTCCCGCTAAGCGTTCAAGCATTTGGTCAATAAAAGGCAAGGGAAAATGGTCTTTTCGTGTGGCTGAGTTAAGCTTTCGATAGTCGATGCACACACGCCATTTGGTTTTGATTTTTGTTGGGACGAGTTCATTACTGTCGTTTTTGATCACTGTGACTCCCGACTTCTTTGGTACAACTTGTACCGGACTTACCCAAGTACTATCAGAGATGGGATAGATGATGTTATTGTCTAGACATTTGATTATCTCCTCCTTGACCACTTCTCTCATGTTTGGGTTTAATCGCCTTTGAGCCTCACGGGTGGGTTTAGCCTCATCAACTAAATGTATGCGATGTTCCACAATTGATGGGCTAATTCCTTTTATATCGCTAATTTCCCACCCTAAGGCGTCTTTATTTTCCCGTAAAATTTCCAAAACTTTTTCTTCTTGGTCTTCGGTAAGATCAGAGGCCAAGATTACGAGAAAAGTTTGTGATGGGTCCAAGTATGCATACTTAAGGTCGTGTGGCAATGGTTTGAGGTCCAACTTGGGATGTTCGTTTGTGTCCACATTGGTCAACATTCCTTGGTTAGATTCAGGTGACGAAGTGTCGGAGTCAAGAATTTTGTTTAGTTCAGAAATGTATTCGAGTTCATCGAAATCAGAGTCGAAATGGTCAAGACACATTTTCAGGGCTTCAGAAGTGTCACTAGAGGTTTCATCAACTGTGGTTTGAATCATGTCAATTTCATCGACCTCAAAATCCCTAGGTTGCTTGTTGAGATTAAAGATGTTTAGCTCAATGGTTAGGTGCCCGAAGGAAAGTCGAAGCTGACCATTCCTACAATTAATGACAGCATTAGAGGTTGCTAAGAAAGGGCGTCCTAAGATCAATGGTATTTGAACTTTGGGATTTGAGGCAGGCTTTGTTTCTAGAACTATAAAATCGACAGGGAAGTAGAACTGTTCGATCTGTATCAAGACGTCTTCGATAATTCCCAATGGCTTTTTGACAGATCGATCGGCTAGTTGAAGTGTGATGTTTGTTGGTTTAATCTCCCCTAGTCCAAGTTGACGATAGACAGTATAAGGGAGAAGGTTGACACTGGCACCAAGGTCGAGTAGGGCACGAGAGATGTGAGTGTTTCCTATTTTACAATCAATCGTAGGGTAGCCAGGGTCTTTATACTTGACTGGGGCAAGATTCGAAAGAACAGAGCTTGTATTTGCAGTTAGAAAAGCGGTTTTTGGGACATTGGTCGCACGTTTTTGTGTGCACAATTCCTTCAGACATTTAGCATATTGAGGAATTTGTTCAATGGTGTCTAAAAGAGGAATGTTCACACGAACTTGTTTGAAAATTTCCAAGATTTTATCGAAATTTGCCGCTTTCTTCTTATTATTGAGTCTATGAGGGAAAGGAGCTACTGGTTTTTCAACTCTGTGATGAGTTTCATCATTCGAAGAAGAAGGTTTATCCAAAGGAATAGAAGGTGCTAAGGTCGTAGAAGATGGAATGTTGGTATTGCCAACATCAATTTTCGAAGGTGGGTCGGGTTTGCCGACACTGGAAGGAGAACTGTTGGGATTGCCAACATTTGAGGGGGGTTTAGAAGAATTGGCTTTCGAAGCCAATGGGTGGTCATCAAGATTAGGGGTTGGGGTCGAGTTAGAGGGTTCGTCAGGGTCGCCCATGTTATTATCAATCCTCTTTCCAGATCGAAGGGTTGTAATAGCGTTGACTGGATTATGGTTTTCGTCCTCACAAGAATTTACAGCACGAGAGTTATATTTTGGATTCACCTCAGGTTGACTAGGCAACTTTCCCTTCTCATGAGTTTTCATAAATTCCTTCATCATATTAAACATTTGGTCCATTTTAGCGTCTTGCGAGTTTATTTTAGCTTCGTAAGAGTTCATCTGTTTTTCTAGACGCCCAATGTCTTGTGATGGTTGAGAAGATTGAGATGATTGGTTTGATGATTGAAAATTAGGGTGCCTATAAGGTTGTTTGGATTGAGGTGTAGCTTGAGAGGTTTGAGAATTGGGGGGTGGACCTTGGTAATTCGGATTGGGAATAAAGGGTTGCACGTGAGATGGGTTAGCCGAATTATTGGGGTTCGACCAGGAAAAATTTGGGTGGTTCCTCCAACCAGGGTTGTACGTGGATGAGTAAGGATTATTTTGAGCTATGGCATTGGCTTGGTCCTGAGAGTAATAGTGGGGTAACCCTTCTCCGGCTTGAGGAGTTTGATTTTCTAAAGGAATTTGACTTGGGTCCACGACATGCACTCCTCTAGTAGAAGTACGAATTGGAACACGAATCGATTCCCACTGCATGTCCTTTTCAGAATAATCTTCTAAGAATTGCCAAGCTTCATCGGCTGTTTTAGACATAAAGTCTCCTCCACACATTGATTCTAGTTGAGTTCTAGTCTGATAGTTTAGCCCTTCATATGCAATTTGACATAAGTGATCTTTTAGAATTCCATGATGGGGGCAACTATATAATAGCTGGTTGAATCTCTCAAAGTATTTTGAAAAAGTTTCCCCCTCATTTTGACAAAATTGATTTATCTCGGTTCGGATTTTTAGAGTTTTATGGAAAGGGAAAAACTTTTTCAAGAATGCAGTGACAAATTCATCCCAACTTCTTATGGAATGTCGTGGAAGAGAATTTAGCCATCTTTTAGCGCTTTCAAGTAGTGCAAATGGAATTAGCCTTAGCATGATCGATTCGTTAGATAGTTGTTGCATTTTTGTTGTGGAGGCATACAATTCAAATTCACTCAGAAATTCATAAGCATTTTCAGACCCAGTAAATTTTGGTACCCCTTGGATAAAAGAATGTTTTAGCTCAAAATTGTTTCCTTCAGCTGGTGGGAACACAATGACAGATGGTTGAACGGTCCTAGTCGGATAACATCGATCACGAAGAGACAAGGGTCTATCCATTTGGATATTGAGGTTTTGAAAATTTTGATTTATTTGGTTTTGATCCCCAAAGATTTGAAAGTTTTGATTCACTCGATTTTGATCCAATTCGGTTGGAAAATTTTGGTTGATTCGAGAACCCCTAGGAGAATTTTGTTGGCTAACACTTTTTTCACTCATTTGTTGTTAAATGCAAGCACAGAAATTAGCTACAATGAAGTTTTCTGTCCTTATTGGCTCTTAACCCAAAATTATAAAGTGATGCGTTTGATTACTTAGATCAAAAGATTTCTCAGCCAGTTAACGGACAGGAGTTATCGGTGCACCAGGAATCACCCTAGCAATGCAGCCGAAGGTTTAAGTACCTTCAGAGTAACAACCGATATAATATTTACGAATCACCATAATATTTATAAACGGTTATTTCTCTGCCGTAGTCTAGACACGAAGAAATAATTTGTTCCAAATGAATCAACTATCACAATATAATTAAGCCCTAGATGAGCCCGTGACTCCCTTAAGTCCAACGTCTAACCGTTATTATTAGTCAGATTCTACGATGAAATGCAATTTGTAGGCTAAGGAAAGGGTGATGAAATCCCTCACCTTATGTGAATTGGGGTATTGCCCTTAACAGAATGAATAAAAGATGCAGAAATAACAACAATCACACAAAATAATTGCAAAAATTAAAAATTGTACATTCAAAGCCGCTGCCCCTGCAGAATTTTTTTACAACAATTGTCTATATATTTTTTTCTTTGCGGAAGAGCACCTGTAGAGTTTTAAAAGTTTTCACCTTGATCGGCAGTCCTCCAGTGAATTTGGGAAGCTCTAGCGCGTTCACACCCCACTTGGTGTGCAACCGCTCCAACCCATTTGAATCGTCCACTGCTTTCTGTTGTTATCCCCTTCTATTAATTGCTTGACTGCGCTGCGGCACGGGTTCGGGTTATGTGGTTCAAAGCTCGAACAAATGGGGAAGCTCGATCCGAATTTTTGGGAGATTCGGTTCTAAGTTGATCACGTACTGTCATGAAGGCTAGGAACTATAAGGGAGAAGGAAGCAGTAAGGGGTTGATAGAAGATCGAGTGGCCGAAGAGTGGCGATGCTTTGAATCTTGGCGGCTCGAGTGGGTACATCGTGGTTCTAGGATTCGATTTTTGTGGAGGATGTGAATGATCGTCGCTAATCTATGAATTAGAAAAGCGCGACATTTGTAATAAATTC
This sequence comes from Allium sativum, assembly GCA_030737875.1. NCBI lineage: Eukaryota > Viridiplantae > Streptophyta > Magnoliopsida > Asparagales > Amaryllidaceae > Allium > Allium sativum. The sequence continues at coordinate 653,997,645 of CM060910.1, forward strand.
TGCAAGCATACAGGTGTGTAGCATACAGGTCGAACACAGGGAGGTGAATTAAATCAATTATTTATCTAATCTCTTGGGCGAGTTAGACACAGCTTAGAGGTTGATTTTTTTGCAAAACAAAATAGAAGGTGAAACTACGAATAAAAGATGCAATTAAATTCACTACAGATTCGAATCTAATCGGATCTGTAATAAATTCAATGATTAAAATAAAATAGAACACTGGAAATAAAATTGCAAAACAGAATTAAACGAACAGAAAATAAAAACTAGGATTACCGCTGAATCTAATCAGACGGTCAATCACCAGTAAGAAAAATAGAAGCAATAGCAAATTGTGTTCTAGCAAATCTAATTGACTAGACAACACAATTTGCCATGAAATAAAATGCAGAAACTAAAGAAAAGAAAGCTTTATTAAAACTAAAAGAGAGTACAGAAGAATGAATGATTTTTACAATGGTTACAACACATATTTAAAGATGAGAAAGGGGAAAACCATAATTAGGTCTATGAATACATGGGCCTCCTCATTCATGAATATCTCTTGCCTTCCTTGACTCAGCTTGATTGGACAAAAATCTGGCATATCATGGTAAATATTTTCCATATCTCTCAATTCTCTCATGTGGCTAATTGATTGGTGCATGTAATTGATTCTTCCAAACAAGGATGCTTATTAGAATCCCAAGGCACAAAGGATAAAATCTTCACAATGGATCTTTTCTTGGCAGCAATTCAATCAAAAATTCTTCTAATTGAAATTGAATGATTTGAATTTAATTCCATGATAAGAATATGGCTATTGCTGAAATGTTAATTGGTGCACATCATAAATACATACACATGAATATGTGTATGTATATATATAACATAACACTAGTCCAAATATTTCTCAAAGCAAAGGGCCAGTGTGAACGCGCTCCGTTCCTTTGGCAAAAAGTGAGCTTGACGGGGTTCGAACTCGGGTCTCTCTGCACCAATTCCTATGCCTTTACCAGTGAGCTACTACTTCTTTTGCAATTGAAATGAATTTGATGTGAGGAAGTAGCTCTTTCTTGTAGTTGGCCTTTGATTTGAATTGAAGGAGGCAACACTTGAAATCTGTAAAAACACATAAAAAAAACCAAAGTATCATTTATTTATTTACAAAAGATAAAGCATAAGAGTCATAAAATAAACACTTTTCAATGTCAATCAGTGAACTTTGCTCGAAGCAGGAATGATTGAATATATTAGTGGGCACAACGTTCTATCGTTTATTCTGGTGGGGCTCTGTGATGTCTTATGTGATAACCCAAAACTTCCATAGTACGAAAGCATGGATAATCATTGGAATATAACATATTTACAACAACAATAGATCTCAGATAACATCATAACACATAAATCATAGCAGCGGAAAACAGAAATGTCATCAACATCACAACATCAAAACATCAGAGTGGCATAGTTACAGGATACAAATCCATATATAAAAGTCCAAGCGAATAGAAATAGGTCTAAAACACCATCAAATACAACATAGATAAATGATGTCTAAATGTCTCAAAGTAGAAATATAAGATAAAAATGATCTTTGTCTTCTGTCCATAAGCATACTTCAATCCAGCGCATATCCAGAACAACCTGAACCTGTCACTTGGCTGCCCGTGTTAAAAAGAGGGCACTCGAGTTTGCAAAGTGAAACAAACTACGAGTCAGTCATGGGAATGGTATGAGAAATCTTTCCTATGCATATTGGCATGCCACATTGACAATCCACGCCGTGCGATTGATAACTATCAATTTACATAGAATGAAATCCAATGTTAGACACAAATTCATTTACAAGTCCGTTCTGGGTCTGAACGAAACCGGAGACACCTTATTCCTCGTCCCGTATGTCCAATACGAAAGAGAGGGACTCGCTTATCCAGACAATCAACAAGTACGTCCAGACAACTACCACTTTAGCCCTTTACTGGGAGCTACCCAATGCCGGGCATCAGTAGTCGTCCATTCGATTTGAAGATCGCCTGTCTTCAATCACCATCTTCAATATCTTCGATTTAATCGTCATATAATTATTTGAAATGAGATTGAACTTGGTCTTTTCAAATAATTCTCGCATATATATAATTCAAATTATTACATATCGTTAATACTATTTTATAATGATTTATCGCTATTTTCGTTTATATAAAAATAGCCCAATTTAATTTAACGACGCTTTAGGTCAACAGGTGGCCCTGGCGCTGTTTTTATCCAAATTTGATTTACACATTTCTCAAAATCTAACCGTTGGAGTTTAACAAAGTTTATATCGTTGGGAAGATCTTCCTAAAGCGGTCCTAATGGTTTTTGGGAAAATCCGACGGTCGGATCTTTCAGTATAATCGTTTAAAGTTACGGTTCCGAAACGCGAACTACCGCGTGCGATTCGTTTAATTTATATATATATATATATATATATATATATAAATATAAGTCACTCGACGATTCTACTAATGTGTTTAACACGCCAAATAAAAGAATGTTTTATTTGCATAACATATCTACATGTTTTAAATGTCAAATAAAAATGTATTTTATTTGCATTCATTTCTACATGCTTCTAATATCAAAAAAAATGTAATTTATTTACATGACATTTTCTACATTTCTAATGTCAAATAAAGTGTAATTTATTTACATGACATTTTTGCTAATGACAAATAGAAAGATAATTTTTATTTTCATTATTCGTATGCAATTTCTATTTTTAACTTTAACAAATAAAACAAATATTTTCATTTGTATATCGTTTCAATGTATAACATGACACATAAAAATGTTTATTTTAATTTGCATACAAATTTTAATGTATACATTAACGTATAAAAATGTCTCTTTAATTTGTATACAATTCTAAGTCTAACAATAATTGATATTTTTATTTTGTCAACCATTCTATTTCAACAACACAGATATAAATGATATTTCTATTTTGTTGACAATTCCATTTCAACAAAATGATTAAAAACGATTCTTTCACTTTTGTTGACAATTCTCTTTCAACAAAATGATTAAAATTGATTCTTTATTTTTTTTGATAATTCTATTTCAACAAAATGATTAAAAATGATTTTGTTGACAATTCTATTTCAACAAAATGATTAAAACTGATTCTTTCATATTGTTAACTATTCTATTTTAACAAAATGAATAAAGGTGATAACTTCATATTGTTAACAATTCTATTTTTAAAAAATGAATAAAGGTGATAACGTCATAATGTTAACAATTCTATTAATGAATAAAAGTGAAAATGTCGTATTGTTAACAATTCTATTTTAACAAAATGAATAAAAGTGATAACTTCATATTGTTAACAATTCTATTTTAACAAAATGAATAAAAGTGATAATTTCTTTTTGTTAACAATTCTATTTTAAAAAAATGAATAAAAGTGATAATTTCATTTTGTTAACAATTATAATTTAACAAAATGAATAAAAGTGATAATTTCATTTTGTTAAAAATTCTATTTTAACAAAATGAATAAAGGTGATAACTTCATATTGTTAACAATTCTATTATAACAAAATGAATAAAAGTGAAATCTTCATATTGTTAACAATTCTATTTTAACAAAATGAATAAAAGTGATAACTTCATTTTGTTAACAATTCTATTTTAACTAAATGAATAAAAGTGATAATTTCATTTTGTTAACTATTCTATTTTAACAAAATGAATAAAAGTGATAATTTCATTTTGTTAACAATTCTATTTTAACAAAATGAATAAAAGTGATAATTTCATTTTGTTAACAATTCTATTTTAGAAAAATGAATAAAAGTGACAACTTCATTTTGTTAACAATAATCTAATTCAACAAAATTTGAAATTTTTATTTTAACCAAATCTATTTAACAAAAATGTTATTTTTGTTCTAACCCTAATCTATTTAACAAAAATGTTATTTTTGTTTTAACCCGAATCTATTTAACAAAAATGTTATTTTTGTTTTAACTCAATTCTATTTATAAAAAAATTTATTTTTGTTTTAACCAAACTCTGTTCAACAAAAAATGATTATTGTTGTTACAACAATTTTATTTCTACAAAAATGATAATTTTTGTTACATCTATTTTATTTAGACAAAAATGATTATTTTTGTTTCAACTATTTTATTTCAACAAAATGATTATTTTTGTTTCAACTATTTTATTTCAACAAAAATGATAATTTTGGTTTCAACTATTTTATTTCAACAAAAATGATTATTTTTGTTTCAACTATTTTATTTCAACAAAAATGATTTTTTTTTTTGTTTCAACTATTTTATTTCAACAAAAATGATTATTTTTGTTTCAACAATTTTTTTTCAACAAAAATGATTATTTTTGTTTCTACTATTTTATTTTTGATAAAAATGTCAATTTTGTTTTAACCAATTATTTTTGACAAAAATGTCAATTTTGTTTTAACCATTTAATTTTGACAAAAATGTCAATTTTGTTTTAACCATTTCATTTCAACCAAAAAGGTTAATTTTGTTCCAACAATTTTATTTCAACCAAAAAGGTTAATTTTGTTTCAACACAAAAATCAACAGATCTACATAAGAACATCAATCCCAGATCAAATCACTATAATAGCAAATAGAATTTAACAGCGAACTGTTAATAACACAATCATAATTAATTAATTTTAATTATTTAAAAAATAGATTTCTCACAGTGCTTCAAATTCTGTATAGTTCAGAATTGAATTTTCCCCCAAACTATGATTTGCTCCGAATTCGTTCTAGTCTATCCTAAAATGTAGATCTCGGATTCACGATCCCAACGGTTTTGAAATTGTCCAATTCTGAATTCGTTTGAGTAAGATATGAATTTATTTAGGTTTATAATATTTTTAAATTAATTAATTAAATAATAAAAAGGGAAATACCCTTCTTCTTCTCAAATTAGATCAAGGCCGATATGTTTTCAAGGTTGTTCAAAACTAGGGCTTCCGATTGCTTCCCAATCACGAAGGGTTGGCACGATCAAATCGCACCACGATGGAGAGCACGGAAGGGCGCACGAACGGCAGCGGCAATGCCCAACTCGGTGGCGCCAGGGTGGAGTGGTGGCGGTCGACGCGGTGGACCTTCCTCGCTCTGGTTCTCCTCCAATATGCGACTATAGCTCACACAATCCGCATGGATTTGAAGAGGGAAGAATTATGTTTAAAAACTTCAACTGGAGTGAGAGATTTTGTTGAATGGATTCAGATTTATTGGAGGGAGAAGTTTTGAAGAATTCTGGCCATTAACAGGAAAGGGGCGGCTGTTACAGTATTGTGTATTAGGGTTATTTTTTAAGGGTTAATGTATATTTATAATAAAATAATATTTAATTTCTAGTTTTGCAAATAAACCCATTAATCCTCAATAGCTCCAAATTCAGCCCAATGAGAGTTATTCCTAGCCAAATGCCCCCGTTCCAAACACAATGGGTTAGGTCCCGTTAGCCCAATCGATCATTTTCCGTCTGTTTTCTTTAAATTAAAATATAAATCATTTAATTATTTAATTTGATCGTACATTTAAATTCACGGCGGCACATACGAAAAAATTCCCAAAAAATAAGTCTAGCTATGTTTTGATGATATGGTCCTAACAAAATTAATTTCGTTGAATTTGGAGACCATTTGAAAAATGGCCTTTTTAACGGTCGATTAAATTCAACAGAAATTATCGAACACAGTTTAATTTACCACGCTCACATATTAATTCCAAAAATTATGGAAAATTAAGCTTAGCAATAATTTGACATTCCGGATCCGACGAAAAATGGTTTCGTAAAAAACGGAGGTCGTTTATAAACTGACTATTTTTAATAGCTTGAATATTATTTGAAAATGGAATTTTTTAAATTCTGGCACATTTTCTCTCAAAATTTCTTAAAATAAAAGTTTAAATTTGGTTATGATTTTCCTGGTTGTTACAATCTCCCCCACTTAAAAACTTTTCGTCCCCAAAAAGGAAACAATAGTAAAGTAGGAAACAAAATGGAAAATGCAAAACATTGTAAATGTACCTCAACACAAGAGCTACTCGGAGATATCCACTCTGCACTTGGGATAAGCCTGTTTGATGCTATCATCAGTCTCCCATGTACAGTCTCTAGGATCCTCGCTCCACTGCACTTTGACTAAGTGGATCCTCTTGTTCCTCAGAATTCTGGTTTCTTTGCCAACAATTTTCACTGGCTCCCTTCTCACTGCTAAGCTCGGGGTAATCTTCAAATCTTCTTGTGTTGCTTCCTCCATAATCAAGTCTGGATCATGTACATGCTTCCGGAGTTGAGACACATGGAATACATCATGCACCCCTAGAAACCAGTCAAGCAACCACACTTTATAAGCGAGAGTTCCAATCCTTTGGAGAATAGGAAATGGACCAATGAATCTCAGCGCCAACTTCCCAGTCTTCCCAAAACAAACTAATCCTCTCGATGGGGAGACCCGCAAGTATACATAATCACCAACAGAGAATTCTAAATCCCTTCTTCATGAGTCTGCATAGCTCTTCTGTCGGCTTTGAGCGGTCAGAAGTTGCTTCTTAATAAAATCAACTTTATCCGATGCTTCATGAATCATGTCGGGACCCAATACTAACCGATTGCCTAGTTCCACCCAACATGCGGGAGATCTAAATGGCCTTCCATATAATGCTTTAAATGGCGACATCTGAAAGCTTGCTTGGTAACTGTTATTATAAGAGAACTCAACCAAATGCAAGTGATCTTCCCATGACCCGCCAAAATCAAGAATGCATGCTCGCAACAAGTCTTCAATTATACGATACACCCTCTTAGTCTGGCCATCATTCTGAGGATGATAAGCGGAGCTTAGATTCAACTTTGTCCCCAGCTCCTCTTGGAATACTTCCTAGAATCTACTAGCAAATATTGGATCACGATCACTAACAATGCTACTGGGAACTCCATGTAGTCTGACAATCTCTCTGAAATAAAGCTGCGCCAGACTTCGAGCTATTCTATTAGATCGCACAAGAATAAAATGAGCGGTCTTCGTGAAACGATCTACAATCACTCATGTACTGTCATTGCCTTTTCTGGCTTGGGGAAAACCATCAATGAAATACATAGAAATTTTGTCCCACTTCCAACTTTCAACCTATAGTGGTTGCAACAATCCTACGAGCTTCTGTTGATTGCTTTTGACTTGCTGACAAGTAGAACATCTGCCAACATATATGGAAATGTCTCTCTTCATCGCCTTCCACCAGAATGTGCGCTTAAGATCGTGATACATCTTTCATACTTCTGGATGGATGCTAAGTTTAGATTTGTGACATTCATCCACAACTTCTCTTTTGAGCTCAGGAATATCTAGCACACAGATTTGCCCTTGCAGTCTAAGAGTACCCTTGCTGTCAATTTGGAAGATTGAAGCTTCGCCCTTTCGAACTCGCTCGCTAATCATCTAAATAAACTTATCGTCTTTCTGAAGAGCAAAGATCTTATCAATTAATGAAGGTGTAATGATAAGAATGGCGAGGACCGCATTCTTCCTGTTGAGCGCATCGGCTACAACATTGGCTTTCCCTGGAGCATACAAGATGTCCAGATCATATGCCGCAAGGAATTCCAACCAACGTTGCTACCTCAAATTCAAGTCCCTTTAGGTGAACAGATATTTCAAGGATTTATGCTCTGTATATAATTTGAATTTCTCACCTAAAAGATAGTGCCTCTATATCTTTAAAGCAAATACGATGGCCTACAACTCAAGATCACGAGTGGGGTATCTCTTCTCATGCGGCTTCAACTGACGGCTATCATAAGCAACTACTTTGCCACATTCCATTAACACCACACCAATACCTTCAATAGAAGCATCAGTATAGACTGTCAAATCTTGGTCGCCATCAATAATGGTCAACAAGGGAGCAGCTGTCAAAGGAAAACATTCTTCGGCAATGCGTAATTGATGGAAACCTGTAGCTAGGTCCATTCTAGAGAATACTTGCACTCCATTCAAGCGGTCTAATAGATCATCAATACGCGGCAATAGATATTTGTTTTTCAGCGTTTTCTTATTGAGGTCACGGTAATCCACACATAGTCTGAGAGTACCATCTGACTTTGGGACAAACACCACTACTGCACCCCAATTTGAGAAGCTAGGCCTGATCAGGCCTTTCCACAAAAGTTGTTTAGTTTGATTGCTCAGCTCTTCTTTTTCTTTCAGCGTCATCCTCCGAATAGCATGCACCACGGACCTTGCATTTGGAACTAAGTCAATCCTGAAGTCAATTTCTCTTCGCGGAGGTAAGCTATCAACTTCTTCAAACACTTCCGCATAATCTTTAACTGCAAGAATATTCTCAATAGAAGTCGGAGTGACTTCTCTAGAAGACCAGAATTCTTTTCTATCAAGTACTGAGCCGTGGCATGGTATAAAAATATCTCTGGTCTTCGTTTTAACTATAATAATTCTTTCGGCGCATTTAACTTCGGCCTCATGTTTTGTTAGCCAGTCCAACCCAAGAATAACATCATATTCAGAAAAATTCATGATGATCAGATCGAAAGGAAACTGGTAACGAGAATAAGAGATTGACACTCTACAATATTAACCGAGAATAAGAGATCCCCCCTATCGAATTATGGACACTAATTGATTCTTTAAGATTTCTTGGTTTCAAACTTAACTTTTTAACAGTATTACTAGAAATGAAACTTCGTGATGCACCAGTGTCAAACAATACTATAACAGGGATATTCTTAATAGTAAGGGTACCTCTCAAAACATCTGGTTTACCTGCTCCTTCGGAAGAAGATGGTGCAGCTGCTCCATCGTGTACATGAGCCACCTCGGATTTCTTCAACAGTGGACAATTATTGATAAGATGCCTGGCGTGTGGTAATTAAAGCATTCCCTGGTACTGTGAGAATTCTGGTTGGGCCCTGACTCATTCCTCCTTGGCCTTTTAGGAGCTCTACATTCATAATCAAAGTGTCCCATCTTCTGGCAGTTAAAGCACCCGACTTTGGCTTTTTTACTTCCTTGAGGCTTGGCGGCTGAAGAGTTGCTCACCTCCGGCTTCTTGTCAGACTGCTTCCTCTTGTTGTTATTTTGATTCTTCTCTCAATCTTGCTGAGAATTCTTGTCATTTTCTTCATATTGGCTTGCCATCTCAACCACCTCGTTAAATGGAAGCTTAATATGTGTTGTCACTATGTTAAGATACTTCCTTGAAAGGACATTAATGAATCTCTGATTCTTCTGGAATGGCTCCTGAATTAATTCAGGAGCATATCCTGAAAGCTCTTCAAATTTCCACACATACTCAGAAACAGTCTTATCTTCTTGTTGCAAGTTAGCAAACTGATCATGAATACGCTCGACTTCTTGTCGGGAATGAATTTCTCATTAAAGAGCTCCTTGAATTTTGTCCAAGGCATGTCGGCAACAGTACCTCCAATCATAACAGTCTCCCACCAATTTTGAGCCTTATCCTTCAGTAGCCACGATGCCATGAATCGCTTACGGTGGTTTTCAAGTTCCAAACCTCCAAATATCTTCTCGCATGTCTTGAGCTATGCTTGAGCTTCCATCACTGTCTCATGGCCCGTGAACGACACGCCACCCAAGTTTCTAAACTTCTTAGCTACTTTGTCCAGATCAAAAGGCTGTGGGGGTGGAGGTGGTGGTGGTGCTACAGCCTCAGGGTTGGGCTAATCCTGAATAGTAGGGGTTTCATCCCTTCCCAGTCCTTTGGCTCTGCCTCTGCCTCTCGATCTTATGCTCATTTTCAGTCAGTTCTATACCATCAAGGAAAGAGTCAGACTAACAGAATTGATTATTTTTAAAGTAAAGGACATATAAAAAGATGATGATGTAATGACTAATTATGGTGTGCTATTTTGCTGTGCTCATTCTAGGACATTACTAATCCTATCTCTAATGAGCTACTCGCCTTAGAATATTGATGATTCTATCTAGAAGAATTGTTTTAAATATGTCATACTCTGAAGCTAAGGTTAACCATTAGCTCTGATACCAACTGTGATAACCCCAAACTTCTGTAGTACGAAAGCAAGGATAATCATTGGAATATAACATATTTACAACAACAGCAGATCTCAGATAACATCATAACACATAAATCATAGCAGCGGAAAATAGAAATGTCATCAACATCACAACCTCAGAACATCAAAGTAGCAGAGTTACAGGATACAACTCAGCATATAAAAGTCTCAGCGAATAGAAATAGGTCTAAAACACCATCAAGTACAACATAGATAAATGATGTCTAAATGTCTCAAAGTAGAAATAAAAGATAAAAATGATCTTTGTCTTCTGTCCATAAGCACACTCCAATCTAGCGCATATCCAAAATAACCTGAACATGTCACTTGGCTGCCTGTGTGAAAAAGAGGGCACATGAGTTTGCAAAGTGAAACAAACTACGAGTCAGTCATGGGACTGATATGAGAAATCTTTCCTAACTTATCTAACAATATGGCTAATCACAGGACCACGCCGCTAACGCAGAACGGGTTTACTCCATTTGATTGCTAGTGCATAAATTAAATAATTTTTTATTCAAAACAACGCAATGCTTTTTAGAAAAATGAAATCATTATAAGACTCAAGTCCCATCACACAATACCACACAAACCGGAGGATAGAGTTTTACCTTATAATGATCAAACATGCTTGATACGTTTGAAATAATATTTAATATTATTATTAGTGTCTAATCAGTTTTAAAGTATTTTCAAAATAAATGTATCAATCCTAGACGGCATAGTACCCCATCCTAATATGTCGCATTATATAGGTTTACAATCAAAACCATAATGTCATATTGGAAATTGGGTTTCCATTTTGAGTCAAGGCTAGGGACGACCTCCTTACCAATTCGAGACACTATAGCAAATGTCTCGGGATCACACATACGGGCAACCCTTGGATCCTGCAGGGCCGGTCCACAAATACTGTAGTGGATTAGTTATGCCCGAACACACGTTTCCCGGTCTTATTGAACCTATCAATTGGTCACTATCGACCAATATAACCGAGGACTCGTAATCCACCATCCACATAAGTAAAAATGTCTGGGCTCCACACCATGACACTGCTTCTAGCTAAAAAGAAACGTGTGCACTCCCTGCGTTCCCATATCCCGTTTTTGACTCATACCAGGGTGTGAGGCTCGTGAGGTTACGCTATACACAAAGTTATACCGAAATAAGTTGTGCTTTGATCATCCACCACAAGGCTCTGCTTTTCAACAAAAGGCTTGATCATTTGCATCTTGGCATGCCACATTGACAATCCACGCCATGCGATCGATAACTATCAATTTACATAGAATGAAATCTAATGTCAGACACACATCCATTTACAAGTCCATTCTAGGTCTGAACGAAACTGGAGATAACTGATTCCTCGTCCCATTTGTGTAATACGGAAGAGAGGTGCTCGGTTATCCGAACAATCAATAAGTATGTCTAGACAACTACCACTTTAACCCTTTACTAGGAGCTACCCAATGTCGGGCATCAATAGCCGTCCATTCGATGTGAAGATCGCTGGTCTTCAATCACCGTCTTCAATATCTTCGATTTAAATCGTCGTATAAATATTTGAAATGAGATTGAACACGGTCTTTTCAAATAATTCTCACATATATATAATTTAAATAATTTTATATCGTTAATATTATTTTATAACGATTTATCGCTATTTTTATTTATATAAAAATAGGCCCAATTTAATTTAACGACGCTTCAGGCCAATAGGCGGCCTTGGCGCTATTTTTATTCAAATTTGATTTACACAATTCTCGAAATCTAATTGTTGGATTTTAAAAAAAATTATATCGTTGGGAAGATCTTCCCAAAGCAGTCCTTACGGTTCCAGTTTTGGGAAAATCCGACGGTCGGATCTTTCAGTATAATCGTTTAAAGTTACGATTCCGAAACGCGAACTACCACGCGCGCTTCATGTAATTTTAATTTATATATATATAAAAAATTATATATAAATATAAAACACTCGACGATTCCACTAACGTGTTTAACACGCCAAATAAAAGAATGTTTTATTTGCATAACATATCTACATGTTTATAATGTCAAATAAAAATGTATTTGAGACGACCCAAAATCCCGTTCAGACGGAAACAAGGTTATCTTTGGAATATAACACAGAAACAGATAATAGCAGAACAGAATTAAATAAATACACCAGATAATGAACAATAGAATATACTGGATAAAAGTAATCATCAGAGTTACACAATATACAGGATCTTACTTAGTACAAATACAGTTCAGCTATACATAAATGTCTACAGCGGAAATAAACAAAATATGTACAATAGGAGCTGAACAGCATAAAAAGAGATAAATGATAGAATCCATCTTCAGCTCCAGCTATCCAGAAAGAACCAGCTAAACCTGAATACAAGGCTGCCCGTGTAGAAAAGGGGGCACCCGAGTTTGAGAGTGAAACAAACTACGAGTCAGTCATGGGACTGGTATGAGAAATCTACTCAACACATATATAATTGGCTAATCACAGGACCACGCCACTTTCGTGGAACGGGTTTACTCCATTGGATTGCTAGTGCTTTAAAACAAATCTTTCTTTTAAACATCGCTATGCTTTTTATAAAATGAAGCCGTTATAAGACTCAGTTCCCATCACATAATGCAACGCAAACCGGAGGATAGAGTTTTTACCTTATAACGGCCAAATATGATTGATACGAATAAAACAAAGGCAATTGATATTATTGCTAGTGTTAATATGTTTTGTAAACAATTTCAAATCATAACTATCAATCATAGACGGCATTAATGCCCCATACCACTATGTCGCCATATATAGGTATACAATCAAAACCGCACGATGTCGTATTTGGAAATTGGATTTACGTCATGAACCAAGGCAAAAGATAGTCCTTACCGAATTCGAGACGCTCTAGCCCGCCCCTCAGGATCAGAGCTCGAGTGACCCTTGGATCGTCAGGGCCGGTCCACCGATGTGGATTAAAATTCCTGAACACTGCGTTTCCCCACCCTTTGGGGTGTAAATGAGCCAACGAATGACTCCATCGGACCCGGATCGTCCAATCAAACCGAGGCGCCTCGCAACAGCAACAACCACATAGGTGAAAAGTATATAAATGTCAGGGCTGGTAGGTCACTGACACCACCCTAGCTAGAAAGAAACGCAGGCCCTCCCTGATGTCCTCTCCCGTTTTAGGTTCATACCGGGGTGTGAGGCTCGCGAATTTACGTTATACACAAAGCTACGCCACACAGGCGGTGCTTTGATCATCACCACAAGACTTTGCTTTTCAACAGAAGTCCTGATCACTGCATCTTAGCATGCCACACAGAATAAATCCTATGTCAGACACACAGTCCATTTACAAGTCCGTTCTGGGTCTGAACGAAACCGGAGGCACTAAATACCTCGCAAACCCATCGATCACCACGTACGTCTGAACGATCACCACTCATTATCCATATTTCGGGATGCCTCCCAATCAGGACCTCGGTTACCATCCAAACGAGGTGAAGATCTCCGGTCTTCGACCATCGTCTTCATCTTCGACTTTCAATCGTCGGTCAATTATTTGAAATGAGAATTAACTCGGCCTTTTCAAATAATTCTCGTATATTTAGAATTTCAAATCAATTTATTTCAATGGTTAAATTATTTGACAACACCAATCTTGTTCTTTAATGTAATTTTCACACCAAACACATTCAACCATCAAAAACCACATAAATCGAACAAATTCAGTTTATTTCTATTCCATATCGCTTATGATATTTTATAACTATTTATCGCTATTTTTATTTATTTTAAAATAGCTATTTTATTCAAAACGACGCTTCGGGCCATAAAGCGGCCGTGGCGCTGTTTTTCTTTAGATTTGATTTGCACATATCTGAAAATCTAACCGTTGGATCTTCACAAAATTTACATCATTAGAAAGGTCTTTTCAAAACGAATCCAACGGTTCCAGTTTCGGGAAAATCTGACGATCGGATCTCCCGGTACAATCGTTTGAAGTTTCGATTTCAAAATACGAACTGCAGCGTCGTTATTCGATTAAATATAATTATATTTATATATATATATATAAATATAATCGTTTCTGGCGCTGTTTTTCTTCAGATTTGAATTAAACATTCCAGACAATCCAACCGTTGGATTTTTACAAGGTTGGTGCCGTTGGGAAGATATTTTCAAGGCGTACCCGACGGTTGAGGTTTCGGGAAAATCCAATGGTCGGATTTCCCGTACTAGTTATTTGAAATCATGGTTTCAAAATACGAACTGCACGGCTTCGTTTCGTTTTAATTTTATTTATATTTATATATTTATATAAATATAGTTCATTCAATGATTTCCATATCGTTTTCACTTCAAATATTTTTCTAACACCTTAAAATTTTGGAAAATTTCGCCATAACCTCCCCTGCACCAGGAGCATCGGGAAATCGCAAATAGCTTTCCCGGTCCTTCTAATCTCAAAAAGAAAAAGAAAAAGCCAAGCGGCTAGCCAATAGGCTCATAAAATCATCACCCAAACAAAACAGTAAATGTGTACCTATTTGTCGGGCACAAAATTTTATTCCTCTTCTCTAGCCCCTTTGCTATAACCTGTTCAATGAATATGCATGTACATATATATACAGTTCTTATCATTTATCATTTTCTATTCAACTTCATATTTGATTTCTATTTGGTTTAAAAACATCATTCATTCTAATGTTACATAAATAGGTGCAAATCATTTCATTAGCTAATTAATGAATATTTCAACTCATATATGTTTATTTTGAACAAGTGGCTATTTTTAACACTTCACATTTCAACGATTTATGCATACAATAAAAATGTGATTTTTATTGTAGAACAATTCATTTCAAAACACTATTTTTCTATATAGTTCAAGTTGGTGATAAAAATGGGATTTTTATCATAAAACAATTTCTTTTAAAACGAGATTATTTTACACAGTTCATATAGTCGATAAAAGGTGATTTTTATTATCAAACAATTTATTTCAAAATATGAATACCATTCAACACATGAATTTCTAATCAACGAATGAATATCAATTCAACACATGAATGTTTTTTATTGTTTCTATATATAGATTAAAAATGTGATTATTATTATCAAACAATTTATTTCAAAATATGAATACCATTCAACACATGAATTTCTAATCAACGAATGAATATCAATTCAACACATGAATGTTTTCTATTGTTTCTATATATAGATTAAAAATGTGATTTTTATTATCAAACAATTTATTTCAAAATATGAATACCATTCAACACATGAATTTCTAATCAACGAATGAATATCAATTCAACACATGAATGTTTTCTATTGTTTCTATATATAGATAAAAGGTGATTTTTATTATCAAACAATTTATTTCAAAATATGAATACCATTCAACACATGAATTTCTAATCAACGAATGAATATCAATTCAACACATGAATGTTTTCTATTGTTTCTATATATAGATAAAAATGTGATTTTTATTATCAAACAATTTATTTCAAAATATGAATACCATTCAACACATGAATTTCTAATCAACGAATGAATATCAATTCAACACATGAATGTTTTCTATTGTTTCTATATATAGATAAAAATGTGATTTTTATTATCAAACAATTTATTTCAAAATAGGAATACCATTCAACACATGAATTTCTAATCAACGAATGAATATCAATTCAACACATGAATGTTTTCTATTCAATGAATAAATATAGTTTAAGCATATGATAATAATTCAAACACACGAATATTATTCAAAATTTCGGCAGCATAACGGCAGGGTAGTTAAACCGGGACCGTCCCTAGTACGGCTCCTCGCTCTACCTTAAAACCTCGCGGTTTTTGACAATGGGGTTCATGCATCTAGTTCGCACGCAGGCGGCATGTATATATTTATTTCATTTCCACAAACTAATCCTATGTGGTTTCAACCAAATATTTCTCAATCACAAATGGGTATTTTTCAACCACAATCAACCCCAAACAATCCCAAACAACCATTCACTATCAATCAATTTTCACAACAATTTCAACCAATAAATATCGTCCATGGTTTGTGGACGAGGGGCGTATATATATATATATTATATATAGCAATTCACTTTTATTTCAACACACACACACATATATATATATATATATATATATATATATATATATAGCTAGAAATTGAAGAGTGAGAAATTCTCACTGAATAGCTAATTCAATCCCACGACTCTTCTTTGCATAAAATCTTCGCCAATCTCTCTTTTTGTCGCTTTGTTGCCCGTATTCTATACATAGGTAAAAATCGAATTTTTACTATGTTATTCAATATATAAAAACTGCATTTCAAAAATATATATTCCGCCTTTTCAAAAATAAAGATTATATTTTTAATATTCCTATGATGTAAAGATTATATTTTTATTACTTTAAAAATATAAAAATCATATCTTACTTCTTTTACTTAATAAAAATTCCGTCTTTTCTATTTTAAAGCTCAAACCTTTTTTATTTTAAAGTTTAAACCTTTTCCTATTTAAAATTCAAATCTTTTTCTATTTCAAGTTTAAATTAAAAATCAGTTTTTAAATCTGTTAAAAATCAGTTTTTAACTTCTTTTAAAAATCAGTTTTTAAATCTGTTAAAAATCAGTTTTTAAATCTGTTAAAAATCAGTTTTTAAATCTGTTTAAAATCAGTTTTTTTCTTTTTACAAAAAAAAATCAGAATTTACTTATTAAAATAAAATAAGTTTTTAAATGCTTTTAAAATCAGTTTTAAATTCTTTTTAAAATTCAGTTTTAAACCTAAAAAGGAAAACAGTATTTAACCCTAAAAAAAAGAAAACAGTATTTTCAGAATTTAAAAATAAAGATAAAAATAAAATAAAATACTTACTGTACGCGAGGGGGGGGGCGTCGTTAGGCTCGGCGGCAGGAGGTCGTCGGAGCTGGCTTCGAGGGGTCTCGGACTGGGGGGGGGCGCTAATCGGGTGTCGCGATGCTTCGAGGGGGACGGGGTCTTCGGGGGTTGCGCACTGGGAGGAGGAGGCTGGACGGAGGGAGCGGTCGTGGGTGGAGCTTGGTGGAGGCGTCGCCGATCGATTGCTTTAGGGTTTTTTTTCTTTTTTTTTTCTCTGAGCGATTGAATTTTGAAGGGGGGGAGGGCCAGAACGACAGATAAAGGGAGGGAGATATTATTTTATATTTTTTTTTATTAATTAAATTAATTGCATAAAGTTGACTTTTACCCACGACCTCGAAACGAGGCCCACCGCCTGTCGTCCATAGCGTTTAACCCCCATTCCGAACACAATAGGATATGTATCGCAAGCTGATTTGATCGTTACAATCAGTTTCCGTTGAATTTACATTTAAATCACTATATTGAATTTTAAACGTACCTTTCAATTTAGTGGGGCCACATACGAACTCGAAAAATTCCAGAAAAATATTTTCTAGCTTCGTATTGACGATACGGTCCTAACAAAACTAGTTTCGTCGAATTCTGAGACCGTTTGAAAAATGGCCAATTTCCAGTCGATTAAAATTAACTAAAACTGGTCAAACGCGTTTTCCTTTGCCACGCTCACATATTGATTCGAAAAATTATGAAATTTGAAACCTAACAATAACTTGACCCTGCGGATCCAACAAAAGTGGTTTCGTCGAAATCCGAGGTCATTTGCAAAATGTCCATTTTTAAGGGCCTGAATTCCATAGCGACTATTCAGAATTTTCAACTGGACATATCTTTTGATTCCCGCTATCAAATTTCGATTTGTCAGATTCGTTGGAAAGATATTATCAATTAGATCCTAATGTTTTTGGTTTCACTAAAATCCGGATTGTTTTGCACCCGGTATATTCAAACGAAGTTTGAAATCGAATTATCGAACTACCGCGCCATTTTCAATTCTATATATAATTATAATTAATTATATTCGTTTTCAAATGTCGATTCAAACCCAGTTTTCATCGCCATTATTTAAAATATTTATTTTAAATATCTAAAATCCATTATTTTAGCCAATTTAAAATTTTTAAATTGGTTCAGATTTTCTGGGTCGTTACAATCTCCCCCACTTAAAACTTTTCGTCCCCGAAAAGGAATAAATTCGAAAGTGGTTTGATATATCTACAATCACACAACACAACAACCAATCCAATTTTTTTTAACCTTTAAAAATATACTAATCAAATCCTATACCCCTTTAAAATCATTCAGACTATAGAATTAAAAGTGCACATCTATGAAAAGAAAATAACAATAGAGTAGAGAATTGAATGGTAATGCAAAGTAGGGTAAATGTACCTTGCACCGGAGTCAATCAGATATATCTACTCGGCATCTGGGATAAGCTTTCTGAATGCTCTCCTCAGTTTCCCGAGTACAATCTCGCGGATCTCCACTCCATTGCACTTTGACTAAGTGAACCTTCTTGTTTCTCAGCTCTTTGGTTTCTTTGCCGATGATCTTTAGCGGCTCTCGCCTCACAGCTAATTCTGGAGTAATTTCAATATCCTGCTGAGCTGCTTCTTCCACGATCAAGTCTGGATCATGAACGTGCTTTCGAAGTTGAGATATATGAAATACATCATGAACTCCAGGCAACCAGTCTGGCAATTTAACTTTATATGCGAGAGTCCCAATCCGTTCCAGAATAGGAAACGGACCAATGAATTTGGGTGCCAACTTTCCAGTTTTACCGAACCGGATAACTCCTCTCATCGGCGATACTTTCAAATATACATAGTCGCCAACTTTAAAGGATATATCTCTTCTTCTTCTATCAGCATAGCTCTTTTGTCGGCTTTGAGCGGCGAGTAATCGCTTCTTAATAAAATTGACTTTGTCGGCAGCTTCTCGAATCATATCGGGACCTAACACAAGTCTATTTCCAGGCTCGACGCAACAAGTAGGAGATCGGTACGGTCTACCATACAATGCTTCAAATGGCGACATTGTCAGACTCGCTTGGTAGCTGTTGTTATAAGAGAATTAAGCCAAATGCAGATGGTCTTCCCATGATCCACCGAAATCTAGAACACAAGCCCGCAATAGATCTTCTAAAATGCGATTCACCCTCTCAGTCTGACCGTCTGTCTGAGGATGATAAGCGGTGCTCAAGTTTAACTTCGTTCCCAGCTCGACTTGAAATGCTTCCCAGAATTTGCTAGTGAATATTGTATCTCTATCACTGACTATACTGAGTGGCACTCCATGTAGTCTAACTATTTCCCTGAAGTATATCTGCGCCAGGCTCTGAGCGGTTCTGTTTGATCTGACAGGTATAAAATGGGCGGTCTTCGTGAAGCGATCTACGATCACCCAAATACTGTCATTTCCTTTTCTGGCTCTGGGCAGACCATCGATGAAATCCATAGAAATATGTTCCCACTTCCAGCCAGGAACTTCTAGCGGTTGTAATAATCTAGCCAGTTTCTGTTGGTCACTCTTGACTAGCTGGCAAGTAGGGCATCGGCTAACATATATTGAAACGTCTCTCTTCATAGCCTTCCGCCAGAATGTTCTTTTGAGATCGTTATACATTTTGGCCACGCCAGGATGGATACTCAGCTTGGACTTGTGACACTCGTCTAACACTTCCCTTTTTAGCTCAGGAACGTCAGGAACACAAATCCTTCCTTTTAACCTCAAGGTCTCGTCGGTATCTATTTGAAAGCACGAGGGTTCGCCTTTCTGAATCCTTTTGATCATATCTTTTATAAAGTTATCCTCCTTCTGAAGAATAGATATTTTGTCAATCAAGGAAGTCGTGATAATAAAGCTGGCAATCATTACATTCTTTCGGCTCAGAGCATCGGCCACGACGTTGGCTTTTCCTGGAGTATATATAATTTCAAAGTCATATGCTGCAAGAAACTCCAGCCAACGCTGTTGCCTCAAATTCAGGTCTTTCTGAGTGAACAGATACTTTAATGACTGATGTTCTGTAAATAGTTCAAATCTCTCACCCAGAAGATAGTGTCTCCAGATTTTCAAAGAGAATATGATAGCCAATAACTCAAGATCATGAGTTACATAGTTTTTCTCGTGCGGCTTCAGTTGACGGCTAGCATAAGCAATCACTTGACCCCTTTGCATTAACACTGCCCCAAGGCCTTCTCTAGAAGCATCAGTCCAGACTTTTAGATCTTGGTTGCCATCGATAATGGTTATCACTGGAGCAGTTGTTAATCTCAACTTTAGCTCTTCGAAAGCCTCCTCACTTTCTTGAGTCCATTTGAACTTAGAATGCTTCTTGGTAAGCTTCGTTAGATGGCTAGATATCTTCGAAAAGTCTTTAACGAACTTCCGGTAATAGCTAGCCAATCCGAGAAAACTACGGACTTCAGTGGGAGTACTGGGCTGCTTCCAATTCTGAATGGCTGTGATTTTACTTGGATCCACAGCGATTCCTTCTTTTGATACAACGTGACCCAGAAATTTCACTTCATCTTGCCAGAAGATACATTTGGAAAATTTGGCTTTTAATACATTCCTTCTGAGGATTTCTAACACTTGTTCCAAATGTTTTTCATGCTCGGCCTTTGATTTAGAGAAGATTAGAATATCATCAATAAAAACCAGAACAAATTTATTCAATACTCCTCTGAATACTCTGTTCATTAGATCTACGAAATAAGCTGGAGCGTTACATAAGCCGAATGGCATTACTAACCACTCATAGAATAAGTCGGGGCCTCTGAACGCTGTCATTGGAACACACTCTTCGGCAATTCGAAGTTGATGGAAACCTGTAGCTAGGTCCATCCTTGAGAATACTTGTGCGCCATTTAATCGATCCAACAGATCATCAATTCGCGGCAATGGATATTTGTTCTTTATGGTCTGCTTGTTCAGATCACGATAATCCACACATAGACATAGAGTACCGTCAGATTTTGGGACAAATACCACTGCTGCACCCCAATCAGAGAAACTAGGCCTGATCAGACATTTCCATACTAGCTGTCGTGTTTGATTGTCTAATTCCTCCTTCTCTTTCAAGGACATTCTTCGAATAGCGTGAACTACCGGCCTTGCATTGGGAATTAAAGCAATTTTGAAATCTATTTCTCTCAGCGGAGGTAAACGAACAACTTCTTCGAACACATCCGCATAGTTCTTGACGACAGGAATGTCTTTGATGAGGTTAGGAATATCCTCTGTGATCTCAGGGACATTTTCAATTTGGGCTGGAGAAACATTTAGAGCTGCCCAGAAGTCTTTTCTATTAGCATTCTGACCTTCACAGGGAATGGTTATATAATCGCCTGATTTAATCTTAGCTCTAACAACTCTCTCGGCGCATCTAACCTCTGCTTCATATTTGGTTAACCAATCCAATCCCAAAATAAGATCGAATTCATCAAAATTCATGACGACAGAGATAATAGGGAATTTATAGCAAGAAAAAGAGACGGGTACTGCACAAACCCAACTGAGATTGATGGATCCTCCAACTGGATTTCGGACAGTCATTGGCTCTTTGAGCTTCTTCAAATTCAAATCCAACTTCTTGACTGCACTCTTTGCAATAAAACTTCGTGATGCGCCTGTGTCAAACAGTACTTTAACTGGAATGTTTTTGACATTGAGCGTGCCTTCTAAAACATCAGACCTTTCCTGAGCAGACGGGGAGGCAGGTATTTCTACCACTTCATTTACATGTACTGCTTTAGGTTTTCTGAATAGCGGGCAGGCCTTTAAAAGATGACCCGACTGATGACATCCACCACATTTCCTATTCTCTTGAAATCCCTTCTTGGGTGGGAACTTATTCTTTCTTTGTTGGTTCCAAGATTTGCAACTTATCGCCAAATGTCCTTTTCTATTGCAGCTTGAGCACGTGGCGGTCGTTATTCGTTCGTTCCCAGATTCAGCCCTTTTTCTCTTGGCACTGAGCCTCTTATTGACCTCAGACCTCTTACGGGCTTCAGGAATATCAGTTTCTGACTCTGTTTTATCACTAGAACAGACTTCTTCTTCGTCGTGCAACATTCCTTTCTTATGGAGATCTTCATACTGATAGGCCATATATATCATTTCAGAAAAAGGAAGCTTCACATGCCCCAATACCTTATTCCGGTATTTCCTTTGAAGTCCGTGAATAAATCTCATATTTTTCCTCTTTGGATTTTGAATTAGATGAGGAGCAAAGTGAGCAAGTTCGTTGAATTTCTTATGATTTTCGGGAATGGTCATGTCACCTTGTATTAGATAAGAAAATTCATCACATAATCTCTCGGTTGCTTCGGGAGGAGTAAATCTTTCTAGGAAAATCACTTTGAATCTGTCCCAGGTGATATCACCTTCTGGATTATCTTTGATGATTGTTTCCCACCAGATTAAAGCTTCTTCTTTGAGCGCCCAAGATGCTACTAACCGTTTCTGGTCATCTCTTAGCTGGATATGCTCATAGATTCTTTCGACAGAACCCATCCAAGCTTGAGTTTGAATAATAGATTCATTGCCCGAGAATTGAGCTCCACCCAGATTTCGATATCTCTTAAATAGAGCCTCTAGATCGGGTTCTCCATTTCTCCTGTTTCTGGCACTCATTTTTCTAGTACTTCTGCAATTAGCAGATCAAGTGTCAGGTCACAGAAAAGATAGTTTAAAATATAGAAACACATACTTCAATGTAAATGTGTCTATCGAGGTGTAATTTCATTCTGCTTTACTCATACCAGGATATTGCTGATCCTGTCTGTATAGAGTTACCCGTCCTAGAACACTACTGGTTCTATTTCTGACGAGTTCGTTCAAATGTTATATTCCAGAACTAAGCTTAACCAAAGCTCTGATACCACGTTGAGACGACCCAAAATCCCGTTCAGACGGAAACAAGGTTATCTTTGGAATATAACATAGAAACAGATAATAGCAGAACAGAATTAAATAAATACACCAGATAATGAACAATAGAATATACTGGATAAAAGTATTCATCAGAGTTACACAGTATACAGGATCTTACTTAGTACAAATACAGTTCAGCTATACATAAATGTCTACAGCGGAAATAAACAAAATATGTACAATAGGAGCTGAACAGCATAAAAAGAGATAAATGATAGAATCCATCTTCAGCTCCAGCTATCCAGAAAGAACCAGCTAAACCTGAATACAAGGCTGCCCGTGTAGAAAAGGGGGCACCCGAGTTTGAGAGTGAAACAAACTACGAGTCAGTCATGGGACTGGTATGAGAAATCTACTCAATACATATATAATTGGCTAATCACAGGACCACGCCACTTTCGTGGAACGGGTTTACTCCATTGGATTGCCAGTGCTTTAAAACAAATCTTTCTTTTAAACATCGCTATGCTTTTTATAAAATGAAGCCGTTATAAGACTCAGTTCCCATCACACAATGCAACGCAAACCGGAGGATAGAGTTTTTACCTTATAACGGCCAAATATGATTGATACGAATAAAACAAAGGCAATTGATATTATTGCTAGTGTTAATATGTTTTGTAAACAATTTCAAATCATAACTATCAATCATAGACGGCATTAATGCCCCATACCACTATGTCGCCATATATAGGTATACAATCAAAACCGCACGATGTCGTATTTGGAAATTGGATTTCCGTCATGAACCAAGGCAAAAGATAGTCCTTACCGAATTCGAGACGCTCTAGCCCGCCCCTCAGGATCAGAGCTCGAGTGACCCTTGGATCGTTAGGGCCGGTCCACTGATGTGGATTAAAATTCCTGAACACTGCGTTTCCCCACCCTTTGGGGTGTAAATGAGCCAACGAATGACTCCATCGGACCCGGATCGTCCAATCAAACCGAGGCGCCTCGCAACAGCAACAACCACATAGGTGAAAAGTATATAAATGTCAGGGCTGGTAGGTCACTGACACCACCCTAGCTAGAAAGAAACGCAGGCCCTCCCTGATGTCCTCTCCCGTTTTAGGTTCATACCGGGGTGTGAGGCTCGCGAATTTACGTTATACACAAAGCTACGCCACACAGGCGGTGCTTTGATCATCACCACAAGACTTTGCTTTTCAACATAAGTCCTGATCACTGCATCTTAGCATGCCACACAGAATAAATCCTATGTCAGACACACAGTCCATTTACAAGTCCGTTCTGGGTCTGAACGAAACCGGAGGCACTAAATACCTCGCAAACCCATCGATCACCACGTACGTCTGAACGATCACCACTCATTATCCATATTTCGGGATGCCTCCCAATCAGGACCTTGGTTACCATCCAAACGAGGTGAAGATCTCCGGTCTTCGACCATCGTCTTCATCTTCGACTTTCAATCGTCGGTCAATTATTTGAAATGAGAATTAACTCGGCCTTTTCAAATAATTCTCGTATATTTAGAATTTCAAATCAATTTATTTCAATGGTTAAATTATTTGACAACACCAATCTTGTTCTTTAATGTAATTTTCACACCAAACACATTCAACCATCAAAAACCACATAAATCGAACAAATTCAGTTTATTTCTATTCCATATCGCTTATGATATTTTATAACTATTTATCGCTATTTTTATTTATTTTAAAATAGCTATTTTATTCAAAACAACGCTTCGGGCCATAAAGCGGCCGTGGCGCTGTTTTTCTTTAGATTTGATTTGCACATATCTGAAAATCTAACCGTTGGATCTTCACAAAATTTACATCATTAGAAAGGTCTTTTCAAAACGAATCCAACGGTTCCAGTTTCGGGAAAAATCCGACGGTCGGATCTCCCGGTACAATCGTTTGAAGTTTCGATTTCAAAATACGAATTGCAGCGTCGTTATTCGATTAAATATAATTATATTTATATATATATATATAAATATAATCGTTTCTGTCGATGTTTTTCTTCAGATTTGAATTAAACATTCCAGACAATCCAACCGTTGGATTTTTACAAGGTTGGTGTCGTTGGGAAGATATTTCCAAGGCGTACCCGACGGTTGAGGTTTCGGGAAAATCCAATGGTCGGATTTCCCGTACTAGTTGTTTGAAATCATGGTTTCAAAATACGAACTGCACGGCTTCGTTTCGTTTTAATTTTATTTATATTTATATATTTATATAAATATAGTTCATTCAATGATTTCCATATCGTTTTCACTTCAAATATTTTTCTAACACCTTAAAATTTTGGAAAATTTCGCCATAACCTCCCCTGCACCAGGAGCATCGGGAAATCGCAAATAGCTTTCCCGGTCCTTCTAATCTCAAAAAGAAAAAGAAAAAGCCAAGCGGCTAGCCAATAGGCTCATAAAATCATCACCCAAACAAAACAGTAAATGTGTACCTATTTGTCGGGCACAAAATTTTATTCCTCTTCTCTAGCCCCTTTGCTATAACTTGTTCAATGAATATGCATGTACATATATATACAGTTCTTATCATTTATCATTTTCTATTCAACTTCATATTTGATTTCTATTTGGTTTAAAAACATCATTCATTCTAATGTTAAATAAATAGGTGCAAATCATTTCATTAGCTAATTAATGAATATTTCAACTCATATATGTTTATTTTGAACAAGTGGCTATTTTTAACACTTCACATTTCAACGATTTATGCATACAATAAAAATGTGATTTTTATTGTAGAACAATTCATTTCAAAACACTATTTTTCTATATAGTTCAAGTTGGTGATAAAAATGGGATTTTTATCATAAAACAATTTCTTTTAAAACGAGATTATTTTACACAGTTCATATAGTCGATAAAAGGTGATTTTTATTATCAAACAATTTATTTCAAAATATGAATACCATTCAACACATGAATTTCTAATCAACGAATGAATATCAATTCAACACATGAACGTTTTCTATTGTTTCTATATATAGATTAAAAATGTGATTTTTATTATCAAACAATTTATTTCAAAATATGAATACCATTCAACACATGAATTTCTAATCAACGAATGAATATCAATTCAACACATGAATGTTTTCTATTGTTTCTATATATAGATTAAAAATGTGATTTTTATTATCAAACAATTTATTTCAAAATATGAATACCATTCAACACATGAATTTCTAATCAACGAATGAATATCAATTCAACACATGAATGTTTTCTATTGTTTCTATATATAGATAAAAGGTGATTTTTATTATCAAACAATTTATTTCAAAATATGAATACCATTCAACACATGAATTTCTAACCAACGAATGAATATCAATTCAACACATGAATGTTTTCTATTGTTTCTATATATAGATAAAAATGTGATTTTTATTATCAAACAATTTATTTCAAAATATGAATACCATTCAACACATGAATTTCTAATCAACGAATGAATATCAATTCAACACATGAATGTTTTCTATTGTTTCTATATATAGATAAAAATGTGATTTTTATTATCAAACAATTTATTTCAAAATAGGAATACCATTCAACACATGAATTTCTAATCAACGAATGAATATCAATTCAACACATGAATGTTTTCTATTCAATGAATAAATATAGTTTAAGCATATGATAATAATTCAAACACACGAATATTATTCAAAATTTCGGCAGCATAACGGCAGGGTAGTTAAACCGGGACCGTCCCTAGTACGGCTCCTCGCTCTACCTTAAAACCTCGCGATTTTTGACAATGGGGTTCATGCATCTAATTCGCACGTAGGCGGCATGTATATATTTATTTCATTTCCACAAACTAATCCTATGTGGTTTCAACCAAATATTTCTCAATCACAAATGGGTATTTTTCAACCACAATCAACCACTAACAATCCCAAACAACCATTCACTATCAATCAATTTTCACAACAATTTCAACCAATAAATATCGTCCATGGTTTGTGGACGAGGGGCGTATATATATATATATATATTATATATATATATAGCAATTCACTTTTATTTCAACACATATATATATATATATATATATATATATATATAGCTAGAAATTGAAGAGTGAGAAATTCTCACCGAATAGCTAATTCAATCCCACGACTCTTCTTTGCATAAAATCTTCGCCAATCTCTCTTTTTGTCGCTTTGTTGCCCGTATTCTCTACATAGGTAAAAATCGAATTTTTACTATGTTATTCAATATATAAAAACTGCATTTCAAAAATATATATTCCGCCTTTTCAAAAATAAAGATTATATTTTTAATATTCCTATGATGTAAAGATTATATTTTTAATACTTTAAAAATATAAAAATCATATCTTACTTCTTTTACTTAATAAAAATTCCGTCTTTTCTATTTTAAAGCTCAAACCTTTTTTATTTTAAAGTTTAAACCTTTTCCTATTTAAAATTCAAATCTTTTTCTATTTCAAGTTTAAATTAAAAATCAGTTTTTAAATCTGTTAAAAATCAGTTTTTAACTTCTTTTAAAAATCAGTTTTTAAATCTGTTAAAAATCAGTTTTTAAATCTGTTTAAAATCAGTTTTTTTCTTTTTACAAAAAAAAAAAATCAGAATTTACTTATTAAAATAAAATCAGTTTTTAAATGCTTTTAAAATCAGTTTTAAATTCTTTTTAAAATTCAGTTTTAAACCTAAAAAAGAAAACAGTATTTAAACCTAAAAAAAAGAAAACAGTATTTTCAGAATTTAAAAATAAAGATAAAAATAAAATAAAATACTTACTGTACGCGAGGGGGGGCGTCGTTCGGCTCGGCGGCAGGAGGTCGTCGGAGCTGGCTTCGAGGGGTCTCGGACTGGGGGGGGGGCGCTAATCGGGTGTCGCGATGCTTCAAGGGGGACGGGGTCTTCGGGGGTTGCGCACTGGGAGGAGGAGGCTGGACGGAGGGAGCGGTCGTGGGTGGAGCTTGGTGGAGGCGTCGCCGATCGATTGCTTTAGGGTTTTCTTTTCTTTTTTTTTCTCTGAGCGATTGAATTTTGAAGGGGGGGGGGGGGGGAAGGGCCAGAACGACAGATAAAGGGAGGGAGATATTATTTTATATTTTTTTTATTAATTAAATTAATTGCATAAAGTTGACTTTTACCCACGACCTCGAAACGAGGCCCACCGCCTGTCGTCCATAGCGTTTAACCCCCATTCCGAACACAATAGGATATGTATCGCAAGCTGATTTGATCGTTACAATCAGTTTCCGTTGAATTTACATTTAAATCACTATATTGAATTTTAAACGTACCTTTCAATTTAGTGGGGCCACATACGAACTCGAAAAATTCCAGAAAAATATTTTCTAGCTTCGTATTGACGATACGGTCCTAACAAAACTAGTTTCGTCGAATTCTGAGACCATTTGAAAAATGGCCAATTTCCAGTCGATTAAAATTAACTAAAACTGGTCAAACGCGTTTTCCTTTGCCACGCTCACATATTGATTCGAAAAATTATGAAATTTGAAACCTAACAATAACTTGACCCTGCGGATCCAACAAAAGTGGTTTCGTCGAAATCCGAGGTCATTTGCAAAATGTCCATTTTTAAGGGCCTGAATTCCATAGCGACTATTCAGAATTTTCAACTGGACATATCTTTTGATTCCCGCTATCAAATTTCGATTTGTCAGATTCGTTGGAAAGATATTATCAATTAGATCCTAATGTTTTTGGTTTCACTAAAATCCGGATTGTTTTGCACCCGGTATATTCAAACGAAGTTTGAAATCGAATTATCGAACTACCGCGCCATTTTCAATTCTATATATAATTATAATTATTTATATTCGTTTTCAAATGTCGATTCAAACCCAGTTTTCATCGCCATTATTTAAAATATTTATTTTAAATATCTAAAATCCATTATTTTAGCCAATTTAAAAATTTTAAATTGGTTCAGATTTTCTGGGTCGTTACAGTATTTTATTTGCATTCATTTCTACATGTTTCTAATGTCAAATAAAATGTAATTTATTTATATGATATTTTCTACATTTCTAATGTCAAATAAAGTGTAATTTATTTATATGACATTTTTGCTAATGACAAATAAAAAGATAACTTTTATTTTCATTATTTGTATGCATTTTCTATTTTTAACTTTAACAAATAAAAGAGATATTTTTATTTGTATATCGTTTCAATGTATAACATGACACATAAAAATGTTTATTTTAATTTGCATACAAATTCTAATTTATACATTAACATATAAAAATGTCTCTTTAATTTGTATACAATTCTAAGTCTAACAATAATTGATATTTTTATTTTGTCGACCATTCTATTTCAACAACACAAATAAAAATGATATTTCTATTTTTTGACAAATCCATTTCAAACAAATGATTAAAAATGATTCTTTAACTTTTGTTAACAATTCTCTTTCAACAAAATGATTAAAGCGATTCTTTCATTTTTGTTGATAATTCTATTTCAACAAAATGATTAAAAATGATCCTTTCATTTTTGTTGACAATTCTATTTCAACAAAATGATTAAAAGTGATTCTTTCATATTGTTAATTATTCTATTTTAACAAAATGAATAAAGGTGATAACTTTATATTGTTAACAATACTATTTTAACAAAATGAATAAAGGTGATAACTTCATATTGTTAACAATTCTATTTTAACAAAATGAATAAAAGTGAAAACTTCATATTGTTAACAATTCTATTTTAACAAAATGAATAAAAGTGAAAACTTCATATTGTTAACAATTCTATTTTAACAAAATGAATAAAAGTGATAACTTCATTTTGTTAACAATTCCATTTTAACAAAATGAATAAAAGTGATAATTTCATATTGTTAACAATTCTATTTTAACAAAACGAATAAAAAGATAACTTCATTTTGTTAACAATTCTATTTTAACAAAATGAATAAAAGTGATAATTTCATTTTGTTAACAATTCTATTTTTTTAAAAATGAATAAAGGTGATAATTTCATTTTGTTAACAATTCTATTTTTACAAAATGAATAAAGGTGATAACTTCATATTGTTAACAATTCTATTTTTACAAAATGAATAAAGGTGAAAACTTCATTTTGTTAATAATTCCATTTTTAACAAAATAAATAAAAGTGATAACTTCATTTTGTTAACAATTCTATATTAATAAAATGAATAAAAATGATAACTTCATTTTGTTAACAATTCTATTTTAACAAAATGAATAAAAGTGATAATTTCATTTTGTTAACAATTCTATTTTAACAAAATGAATGATAAGTTCATTTTGTTAACAATTCTATTTTAACAAAATGAATAAAAGTGACAACTTCATTTTGTTAACAATAATCTAATTCAACAAAATTTGACAATTTTTGTTTTAACCAAATCTATTTAACAAAAATGTTATTTTTGTTTTAACCCAAATCTATTTAACCAAAATGTTGTTTTTGTTTTAAATATTTTATTTCAACAAAAAATGATATTTTGGTTTCAACTATTTTATCTCAACAAAAATGTCATTTTGGTTTCAACTATTTTATCTCAACAAAAATGTCATCTTGGTTTCAACTATTTTATCCCAACAAAAATGATAATTTTTGTTTCAACTATTTAATTTCAACAAAAATGATTATTTTTGTTTCAACTATTTTATTTCAACAAAAATGATTATTTTTGTTTCAACTATTTTATTTCAACAAAAATGATTATTTTGGTTTTAACTATTTAATTTCAACAAAAATGATTATTGTTGTTCCAACTATTTTATTTCGACAAATTTATTAATTTTGTTCTAACTATTTTATTTCGACAAAAATGATAATTTTGGTTTCAACTATTTTATTTCAACAAAAATGATTATTTTTGTTTCAACTATTTTATTTCAACAAAAATGAATATTTTTGGTTTCAACTATTTTTTTCAACAAAAATGATTATTTTTGTTTCAATTATTTTATTTTTGACAAAAATGTCAATTTTGTTTTAACCATTTAATTTTGAAAAAAATGTCAATTTTGTTTTAACCATTTAATTTTGACAAAAATGACAATTTTGTTTTAACCAATTATTTTTGACAAAAATGTCAAATTTGTTTTAACCTTTAATTTTGACGAAAATGTCAATTTTTTAGCCATTTAATTTTGACAGAAATGTCAATTTTGTTTTAACAATTTTATTTCAACCAAAAAGGTTAATTTTGTTTCAACACAATAATCATCAAATCAACAGATCTACATAACAACATCAATCCCAGATCAAATCACGTATAACAGCAAATAGAATTTAACTGCGGATTGGTAATAACACAATCATAATTAACTAATTTTAATTATTTTTTAAAAAAATAGAATTCACACAGTGCTTCAAATTCTGTATAGTTCAGAATTGAATTTTCCCTAAATTCTGATTTGCTCCGAATTTGTTCTAGTCTGTCCTGAAATGTAGATCTCGGATTCACGATCCCAACGGTTCTGAAATTGTCCAATTCTTAATTCGTCTGAGTAAGATTTGAATTTATTTAGGTTGATAATATTTTTAAATTAATTCATTAAATAATAAAAAGAAAATACCCTTATTCTTCTCAAATCAGATCAAGGCCGATACGTTTTCAAGTTATTCAAAACTAAGGCTCCCGATTGCTTCAAAATCACGAAGGGTTGGCTCGATCAGATCGCACCACGATGGAGAGCACGGAAGGGCGCACGAACGGCAGCGGCGAGGCCCAGCTCGGTGGCTCCTGGGTGGAGTGGTGGCGGTCGATGTGGTGGACCTTCGTGGCTCCGGTTCTCCTCCAATACACGACTACAGTTCACACAATTCGTATGGATCTGAAGAGGGAAGAATTCTCTTTAAAAACTTCAACTGGGGTGAGAGATTTTATTGAATGGATTTAGATTTATTCGAGGGAGAAGTTTTGAAGAATTCTGGCTATTAACAGGAAAGGGGTAGCCGCTACAATATTGTGTATTAGGGTTTTGTTTTAAGGTTTAATGTATATTTATAATAAAATAATATTTAATTTCTAGTTTTGCAAATAAACCCATTTATCCTCAATAGCTCGAAATTCAGCCCAACGAGAGCTGTTCACAGCCAAATGCCCCCGTTCAGGACACAATGGGCTTGGTACCGCCAGCCCAATTGATCGTTTTCAGTCTGTTTTCTTTAAATTAAAATATAAATCATTTGATTATTTAATTTGATCGTACATTTAAATTCACCGGGGCCACATACGGACTCCAAAAATTCCCGAAAAATAAATCTAGCTATGTTTTGATGATACGTTCCTAACAAAATTAATTTCATCAAATTTGGAGACCGTTTGAAAAATAGCATTTTTAACGGTCAATTAAATTCAATAGAAATTATCACACAATTTAATTTACCACACTCACATGCTAATTCCAAAAATTATGGAAAATTAAATTTAGCAATAATTTGATATTCCAGATCCAAAAAAATTGTTTCGTCGAATACAGAGGTCGTTTATAAAATGACTATTTTTAATAGCAATAATTCTGGTACATTTTCTCACATAATTTCTTAAAATAAAATTGGTTCTGATTTTCCGGGTTGTTAAATCTTAGGTCAAGGTTCACTATAGAGAGGATCGGGTTAAGGTCGAGCTCGGGATTCAGTGGATAAGAATGGTGGTCGGAGCGAAGTCTGGTGCTAGGCTTATTTAGAAGTCATGATTTTTACAGATGGGAGGGAAGAGATCAGCGTAAGTTAATCATTGATTGAGGTAAATAAATTATTAATTTAATTATTTAAAATATTATATAAGTTGTATCTAACTCTTACAAACTTCAGTTCGAACCTGGTATACAAAAGTAAGGATGAAACCGTGATTATATTAGCGCAGGAATATTTGTTAAGCAGTATTAACTAAATTTTGTTAGTTAATTTAGATTTAACTTAGATCGATTTAAAAATCTTATAATGCAATGTATTTAATTTTTGCAAGGTTCAAAAATAGTGAAGATATTTGGAGTTGATCGAAGTTGGCTAGGATTTAATTTATATATTCGATTTAATTTAAATTGGATATTCAGCGAATTAAAAATCAAGTTGAGTAAACTCACTCTCTGGATTCGTTTATAATTTATTATAAATGAATATTTATTTTATATGATATTATACATTGTTTGTTGGTTGTTTGGATGCACTGAAATATTATCGTGGCTATTATATATATTTATTAGTTACATTTAGGCTTGGTGGTTGTGGCTATACACACACACACACACACATTGGATATTTCCCACAATACCATTAGTGGATGCCCGAAGTACCATTAGGGGATGATTTCCCGATCCGCCCCATAATATATAGTGGATGATCTTCTATACCGCGATATCCTGCCTTGAAGCAGGATGGGTATTATTTATATTGTCTAACATCTGTGGATGCAGGAAAAACAAATTGGAGGGGTCCAATTGTATTCCTCAAATTTTTTTTTGTTTTCATATATATTATCACATATGATGTGTTAGGAAACCTATGATTGATGATTGTCTATTTTGGATGTTTGAATAGTACTGGCCCTAGGTATTGTTATTAAAATACCGTAAAAATATATTCGAGTGAAAAGAAAAGGAATTTTGAGATTTAAATGGGAAAATTTATTTTTCTAAATTAGAATTTGAATATCGAATGGGCTAAGAAATATTAACTTGTTTTGAATAATAAAAACAAGTACTGAATTTATAAGCGGTGTTTATAAATGAAATGAAATAATTTTCATTGGATAATATGGGGGATGTAAATTCAAATGTGAATTTAAAAAGGGGAATTGAAATTAGTTTAAAAAAGAAATTGATGAAATCTATTCCGACGTTCGGAATGTAAATTGGATTAAAATGAATCCATATGGATTTATGACTTGAATTCGACTATATCGAATTAATAATAAAAAATTCTTGAAAAGATATTGGAATTATAATAGACAAATTAAGATTTGAGTTTTAAATAGATGTTGAAATGGAAGCTTGTTTTAATATATAAAACAAGGACGTAATTTATAAATGATGTTTATAAATGTAGTGAAGAAATTATCATCGTAAAATTTGGAAGTTTAAATTCAAGTATGAATTTAAAGAAGAAATTAGAAATCGTTTCAAAAAAGGGAACAACGGTTTTTATTTCAGAATTCGAAATATAAACCGAATTGAGATAATATAATTGATAATGGGAATTGGGATTCAGTATAGACGGTTGAATTATAAATAAATTTATAACTAAATTATGAAAAATCAATGATTAGGAAAAATAAAAAAAAATATTAAGTTGGATTAGGAAAATAACGATCATAAATGTCAACCGTTACTGCTTCTCTTCCACCTCCCTCAACTTTCACACCTCCACTCTCCTCCCCCGAAGCTCCCCTTCCATTGAACCTCTCCCTCAACTGCCACCAACACCAGCTGACCCACCTCCTGCAATCCTCCCTATGAGCTCCAACCCACAACCTTCTACCACGTCTGTAACATCTCTCATATTTCGATCATTTAAGTTATTGAATTAAATTTTATTATTGAATATAAAATGGTTTATAACAAAGAACTAAACAATAAATTTAATTTAAAATGTATGTATTTAGAAATCAAGACATGAAATTGGTTTATAATGAAACGTTTATCTTTAAAGATTTATTATTTTCATTTAGAAGTGAATTAAATAATTTTATATTGAAAACGTCAAAGTTCAGTCGCTCCGTTTGAATCGGGTTTTGATGATTATATGTGGTAGCGACAACTGATATAGCTCAAATCAAAATAAAAATAAAAATCCAAAAAATTTATATTTGCGATGCGTCCAATTAACTTAGCGTAGGAATTGATTTCTAAGAAAAATATGCAAGTTTGTACCGTTTGCGCTAATTTGATTAAGCAATTAATAATTGCTACGAATGAAACTTTGTAGGAACTTGAGCGGACTTAAACTAAAAATACTAGACCATATCCTGAAGAGAACTTCATTTTTCGTTTCGTGAAATTCGGACATACGGACCACCATATCCATGTCCATGTACATGATTTTATAGAAAAAGGGCTACATAAAGCGTTTTTGATTGGAGAGTCGTGGCACTGATATCTTTGCATCCTTGTGTTTGTCTCATCGAACTGATCACCGTAGTATATTCATTTGTATATTTTGGTGTCCGACGGACACCCGTATCAATGAAACAACAAATTATATCGTATCGGTACCCAACGTTTTTATCATTTTTGAGTTTTGTGTCCTTGTGTGTGTTTAATTAGAAAGCGTGACTAAATATATACAATAGTATCTAGTTTTTCTTTTAAACAGAATATATAGGACTAAATACAACATATCTAGTTTTGTGTATAAGGGGATAGGATTAATACGTAAGACGTGGCATTGCATGGCATACGCATGGATTGGTAATATTTTTGCAAAGTTGTATTAATAGTATGGCACACATGAAACATGTAGATTATGCCATATTGCATATAAAAAAAACATACACGCAAATGCCAAAGCATCAAGGAGACATTGCACATCCAACACAAAACCCGTTGACACGTTCAAGAAGGAAATATTTAAATTGTTCGGAATAAAGAATGCACGTTGGATATTTTGAATTAGTATGCCTGGGCTTGCCATGTTGAGCTATTCTCAGGCAAAACTATTCTCATGCAAACATTAAAAAAACATGTGTTAGAATTGATATGCGTTCAGATCCGTTTTTAACTCTCGTGACTTCCCCTTATTCATCTTTCAATAGACACGTTCTAATTTTCACATACTGCACTTTGTTTCTTTATTTCTTCACTTCTCTTTCCCATCCTTCACCTCCATTATACTTTTCTCTATGCATTGCTACCATAAAAAAAATCGCACCCAAATCAAGACTGCCTCCTCCTTCAATTTTTCTCAACCGTTCGCCCTTCAGCTCGTCGCCTCAGCTTCGAGTATCGACTACCATCGACAAATCGAAGCTTCCTTCCATCTCCTTGAAACTCAGAACCACAAGAAAAAATGTTTAAAGCCGTGCCCATTATCGCTGTGGCCGCTTTGTTCTTCGTGTCGCCGTGTTAAAGGTGCGACTTTCTCACTAATTTAAATTCAAGTAAATTAACTGCTTAAAAAAATTGGGTATATAGATTAGTTAGAGTAAATTACTTGCAGTTGATGGTTGTGGGTTGTTTTGTTTCCATCATTGTTGCCATGTTGTTCTTGATTTCCATTGCAATAGTTATTCTCTATGTTGGTGCATACCCTGCTCACGCATGTCATTTTACACTATTATATGCTATACAATTTAATCTAAACTACACATGTTGGTTCACCGAGCACTGCATGGTTAGTTATCTTCATGATTGACAAAACTGAACTGTAACACCCCGTATTTTATGTAAACTTTAGAGTAATGAATTAAAGAATTAATAATTACAAATGTGAGAATTAAGGGAAATGGGTTACGACATTGCGTTCGTCTCGGAATTCTGCTTGACACAGATTCTGAGTTTGCGTAAATTGGATTCCGTATGAAGGAGTTATGACCTTCAGAAGATTTGAGAATTCAAATAAACAGCTATGTTTATAGTCCAGAAAATTCAAAATTCAAAATCAGAAGCAGAAGCGGGCTGGGTGAGAATTTTCCCACCCAAGGCCAGGTTGACCAGGAAGTCGACCTCCCCCCATACAGGTCGACCTAGGGGTCGACCTGGGTGTCGACCTGGGGGTCGACCTCCCCCTTGGGTCAGATCTGAAATCTGACGTGTTTCTCTGTGTGACGAATTGCTGTGTCATTAGGGCTTGCGTGGCTAGTTCTGGTTGGTTCCCTTAGAATTGAATGGCTTTGATTTGCTCTAGGTTAATCTGACGGCTCCTATTAAATCAAACTTCTATATGAGAAACCTAAATCTAAACCCTAAGCCACACAAAAATATTCCTAAGACCGTCATGTTGTCAACACTCAACCTAGAGTAGCCACCATTCTCATTCACCTAGGAAGCAAGTTAGGAATTGCAAATCAAATCTAATTCAACTAAGAGAATTCAACTTCTACAACAAAAGAGAGCTATTCAAATTCAGAACACAGATCCCAGAACACAAGATTAGTCTCCTTTTTGTAAGTCCAGTTATCATTTAGACCTAAATGATATTAGATTCGTGACTAAATAAATGGATGTAGAGCATCGCCTAATGTAAATCTATGACTATCCTTTTGATAAAACTGAATTGATTGAGGCTATGATTCTTATCATGCTAAGTTGTGTTCATGTTGTATGTAATTTGATGATAAATGTTAAATGCTTGGCAATGAATCCATATGTGGTATAATTTGGCAATGACATATATGTTGTGTAATTTAGCGATGACATATTATGTTGTATATTTGGCGATGACATAAATTGGCGATGACATATTATAATTTGGCGATGGAATATCATATTGTGTAATTTGGCAATGACATACCATATTGTATGATTTGGCGATGGCATATCATATTGTGTAATTTGGCGATGACTTACCATATTGTATAATTTGGCGATGATATTTCAAGTTCTATGATTTGGTAATAACACCTATATGTTGTATGACAATTTAGGAATTTTGCTATATTTATGCAAGTTCAACCATGATCACATACATGACCAAAACGACATGCTAATATGATTAGGTTCATGTTAAATTTGATCCAACTAATTTGCAAGTTCGCAACTACATGCCTAATTTTAAGTTTATGTAGTTCTATGTAAAACCCCTATTTTACGATTCATGTTGAGTAGATCTAAATTTGCAAGTTCATAATTGAATGTATATTGTTCTATGCCAAATACATATGATACATGTGTAGTTAGATCCATATTTTTATGATGTTGGAATTATTACATGTTCCTCTTTTTCCCCTTTTGTGTATAAGTTAGGCTATGTATCGAGCCTAACATTTTATGTGATTTATGCGAACGTTTAACGGGGGTAACATTGGGGAAAACTTGAAGTTACATATAATTGGCATATTTGGCTCATAAACATGTAAATGTTTTATGGCATAAAGTGGTATAAATTTTTATACCTAAAAAGATTATGAACTTGATTGAAAAGGAAAAGTGGGGCTTGACTTGAATGACAATAATTTACATATAAATACAAAGAGGTAAATATGTAAATTTAGAAAAGACGAATATGCCTAACCTG
Source organism: Allium sativum (assembly GCA_030737875.1). NCBI lineage: Eukaryota > Viridiplantae > Streptophyta > Magnoliopsida > Asparagales > Amaryllidaceae > Allium > Allium sativum. Next base: position 654,035,775 of record CM060910.1, read on the forward strand.
AGGTTAGATTGAGTTACGGTGTAAGACTGCCCGGAACCGCCCAGCACATCCAGCAACTGTAACAGTATATGTCTAATGTGGGAGGTTAGTGCATCAAGCTCAAAAGAACCCGAGGTTAGACTGAGTTACGGTGTAAAACTGCCCGAACCCGACCGGCACATCCAATGACCACAACAATACCTGTCTAATGTGAGTGGTTGGTGCTTTAATGAATGTTAGACCAAAAAGGGGTTCTAACACCCAAATTGAGTAAATCGAAATAAAATAAGATCAAAAGTAAAATGGAGACACAGAATTTATAGTGGTTCGGCGTCGAAAAGCCTACGTCCACTTTATAATCACTTTCCTCGATGATATAAATGTAAATACAATGAGATATTCACTCAATTTCACTCACTTTTCATGTACATTCATTCAATTATCTCAAAATATATGTTGAATGATGATTTGGATTATCTGGGAATGCTGGAATTCGGTTCTTGAAAGTGTTTGAACTCTCAAAGTGCCAAAAAAGATCCTTTCAAATGTCTCTTGACGGGGTATTTATAGGTGGAAATTCACTCAGAATTCGGTTCGGGTCAGAGCTACGTGTCTTTCATCCCATCGTTCTCGGGATCAGATGGATTCCAGTGTTGACAGCGCATCAGATTAGTGGTTATCATGGGTAGGAAATGGTCATAACTACTCTGAACATTCAGGAGATCGTGGGGGTGAAGTGATATGGTACGTTGGGTTCGGTTCGGAGGAGCGAGCAGAAGGGGTTCGGATCGGGGCATCCGATCCGACCCGACCTGAGCTGAACCTGGGTCCTTGTCCATTTTGCTCTGTTCCGTCCCGAGCTGGTAGTAGCCCTCCGATCTGACTGGTAGTAGCCCTCCGATCTGAATTGATAGTAGCCCTCCGATCCGACCTGATACTTTCTAAGAAGAAATGTTCTTCAACGCTTGACATCTCGACTTTGTGTTGCCTAGTTCACAAAGTAGGCTAACATTTTGCCCCCTCAAAGGATGCTTCTGTTGGATACGGAGCATGCTTTGATTATCATTGCACAGTGCCTTCCTGAAGTTGAATCGTTGAAAAGTTGTACCCATTGACATATAGAGACACGCTGCTTCAGGGAGTTGCATCTTTTGATGTTTATATATGTACTTCGCATAGTATGTAAATCTCTTTCTTCATTTTCAAATAGTTGGGAGAACTCTTGTTAACATTTGATTATCCTTCCAGGTAATTTTCCTTTTGATTTTCCTTGTGCTTTTATTTTCCTCTTCGAATTTTAATTTAATTTAAATGCCAAGTTGACATATGAAATTCTGTTCGCTTCGGGCTTCGACCCGAATGGCTCCTTTTCTTTTTCTGTTTCGTATTGGGCTAGCAGGCCAAACTGTGCTGCTGGGCTCTTGATCCGGTCCGAGCGGGAAGATAGGGCAGGAATACGAGGGGTCAGTGCTATTATATACATAAATCCGTCACTCGTCTACTTTCTTCTTCCTTTTCTATTATTCTCGTTTTCTAATTCACATACCAAAACCCTAATCCTCAAAAAATCTCAAAATTCTTGCTTCGATTCTTGAAATAAACATATAGGTAGTCTCGAAACCCTGAATCTTATCGTTGTAACTACCTTTAATTAAGATTTTGCGGTTAATTTGAACAAATTGGGCATGTCCATAGCATGGCTTCGACGCCATGGTTACTTCTTTCATCGCAGTCATTGCTGGTGGCTCTGCCATCACCTCGAGGCACTGGGAGGTTGGAGAGGATATATGCTCATCCCTATATGGAGTTTTGGAAATCGAATTGGGTCCAACTGTGGTTGAGGATGAAGAAGAAGATACAGAACGTGGAGGATCGGTTCGGGTGGAGAAGCATGGGGGACGTAGGAGAAGAGAAGGATATGAGGTTTTCAGTACCTGATCGGGTCGGAGTTAAATGTGAAAGAGGGAAGGTGAAGTCTACCTAGCCGGATCGGGTCGGAATGTGGATCAAGGAAGAAGGGGTGTTGGGACTCAAGTCCATCCGATCCGCTCCGAACACATAATCCCGAACCGATCCGATTAGATACCCACTTCTGACCAAAACAAAGCCTTACCTCCGATCTAATCCAATCATTTATACCCGAACCGATCTGAAGCAGCCCCATCTTAATACACAGGAGTCTGTCTAATTGGCCAACTCAATACTTGACATAACTTCCAACTTCATGAACAGTTAGGATAGTGCCCTGCGAACATAAATGAACATCAAGAACTGCCTTGAACATTATTACTTTGCCAAGATCTTGCGTCGCACTTTCGAGCGTTAACTTTACATTTTCTGCATACACTGTTCACACTTTAGTTTATACACATGCACGGGGGGATACAGGCTAATTTACTCTAACTTGTGCTATTGCTTCTTCAATAGTTTCGCGACCATGATGTCCAGACGTTCCTCTAGATTAGCAGACAAGAAAGAGATCCCAGAGACATCCAACAAAATTACTCTTGAAGACATATCTTCTTCCTCAAATCCAGAATGGGATGATGAGGGCTCAGGCTACGAGGTTGAAACTCACGAAAGAGATAATGTGTCTTCTGAGGGTGGAGTTTCCCTAGGTTGTGAAGAGGAAGGAGGGATTGGAGATGATCGAGCTCCTGATGAATTTGAGTCTGCCATCATACTGGAATCACCTCAAGATTCAGTTGAATCGACGATCGACAATGACAGACTTATCCGAATACGACTAAAGTACGGGATACCCAAAGGGGATACCTTGTTGCCATCAAAAGCTGATCGTCCCCACAACCCTCCGGAGGGGTATATGGCAATCACTTGATTGATGTGCATGGTCGGGGCTATCCCTCCATTTTCTCCTTTCGTCGTCGATTTTCTAAGACAAATGCGGATTGCCCCCATGCAGCTGCATCCCAATTCCTATGCTTACTTGTACACCCTATATGTAGCGTACCGTGAGATCTTAGGCATAGAGCTCACTTTTGACGATGTTCACTTCTTTTATAACTTCAAGCACCGAACTCAAGAAACTCCTTCTTTTTGTTACTTCGAGTCTGTCCCTAAGAGGAAAATAATTCCAGCACCGTTCAGTAGTAAAGCGGGTGACTCCAGGCTGGAATGGTTTTATGTAAAGCAACAACCAGGGTGTGCTAGGAGATGGACGGAATCAAGTAAAGCACTGGTTTTCTGAATCTTGACTCTGTACATCCAAACCATCACATTAACCTGTTTTCTTTTTGTTTGCAGTTGATAACCCAAAGCAAATATCGGATCAAGCGTTCTTTGATCGGATGCACCAGCTCCTTAATGGTGATCAGAAGCTTTTAACTATTGATGAAGTCCTTAAGGACGAATATCTTCATCTTCATGGCTTGCTGTCCATTACCCGTAGCATTAGTCATGGGATGGGTCCATATGTATATATTCCCCCAGTGGACGTAGTCCCAGAAACGGGCGAAGGTTCGAGAGCTCCTACAGTGCCTCTTCAGACTTCACCCTCTCCATCTTCTACTCAAGATGATGAATTGGCTAACATGGCCGAAAAGCACCGCGAGGGGTATATTGTTCCCGAGGATGCCATTTCTCCGGAAAGGTCAAAGTCTTCCAAAGATCTGCCGATTGATGCTTCTGAGGGAGATGTCCCTAGTACCTATGACCCACTATTTCAGGGTTTGGGGGATCTCCCCTTACCTGAAACTATTTACACTTCAGAGGATTTTGGGAAGAATCCTCTAGTTTTCACTTCTTCCGAAGAGACCACTCCTGCTAAGGCCAAAGAGCCTGCTCGTACTAGTTTGGCTTCGGACTCGGGTTTGTCGGGGGGAAAACACCACTTAGGACGCACTTAACACAATAGCACCATAACTCATAGAATCTTTCTTTTTTTGAAAATATTGATCCTGAATTTCATTTGTCTTGTTGTGCAGGTACGATGTCCCGATCCTATTATGATATCAAGAAACTTCGCCGCAGCATGTCTAATCCGCCCCATGATACTGAGTATGATCATCGCGAAGATCGCAGTAGGGAGGATAGAAGGCCCTATGATCCTTATCGTTCGCGGTCCTCACGCTCTCGCTCTCCTGTCCGAACAGACCCAGAGCGATATAAAGGTTACCAAGGTCGTCGGGAAGAGGACAGGCCGCAATCAAAAGGCTCAATCTCTTCTCAAGAAAAGCGCATTAGGGAGAGGAGCCCGCCAAGAGATGCCGAATCAAGAAGCAAGCGTAAGGTTCCCGCTATACGGTCTAGAAAGGATGAAGAGGACATTGAGCCCTCCACGCACAGGGATACCGAGCTGACATTCCCCGCACCTCCACCGCTAGATGCTGAAACTGCAGTTAAGCGGGCGTATCTGGAGGAGCAATTTCCTGAACATTACTTCGTAAACTTGACTTTTTGCCCTGCTCTCGAGCCTATTTCTTCGAGGTGGGAAGATAAGGCCAAAGCAAAAATAGATGCGGTCGAGAAACAGTATTCAGAGATGTTCAAGTATTCGCGCAGCCTTTCCAGAATCATCCGCACTTTAATCACGAATGCTGACTCGATGCAAAAAACCACAGAAGACGATGCAAGGGCCTTAAAAAATTTAGGAAAAGACTTGGAGGATACACAGGCTCAACTTTATGTTGCTCAACTGGATGCTACTAGCTTCAAGCAACAATTTGAAGATCTGCAAAAACGCTACCATGATTTGCTTGAGTCCCATACCTAAGAGCGTTCGAAATTGAAAAAACAAGCCGAAGATGCCAAGTCAGATGCTGCCAAAATGCGACTTGCTTACGCTGACCTTGAGCGGGAGAAGGCCGAGTTAGCGAGGAAGATTGCTGAATTGGAAAAGAAAAACGCTGACTTGGCTTCTAAGCTAGCGGAGGCGGAGAACAGGGCTGCCCTGGCGGAGGGTAACGTCGAATGTGCTATCAAGTCCGCTGAAGAGGCCCGCAAACAACTATCGGAGGCTGAGGGAGAGGTGCATGGTTTCGGCGAATTAATGATTGAATTCTTTGCGCATATCATTCGCCGCCGGAACATTTCTTGGATTGAAGATTATCCATCTACCCTAGTCCAAGTATGGAGTCAAATCGTTGAATGGGAGAAAGAGGACCTCAAGGTTGATTCCATTGACGAGGACAAGCTGATGGAGAAATATCTATGAGATGATGAACCAGAACGCCTAGCCGAAGGACGCCGCCTCATTGCTGCTGTTATGGACGAAGAGAGGCGAAAGGCTAAGCAAAAGAAAATTCCTGAGGCTGGTTTTTCCTCTACTGCCTCTGAAACTTCTGAAGTAGAGGGATATGATTCTGAAAACCCGGGGATCCCTCGGGCATCTCTTTTATCCCCCATACCCGAAACGGCATCGGGGACAGCGGTCACTCCAGCCGAGAAGTCGTCGGAAGCTATCTCTACATTTTCACCTCAATTCGTCAAAGCTATCTCTACCTTTCATCACGTAATTGAGCAATCGATGAAGAACCCGTTATTTTCTCCTGAGTTGATAACTATTGCTTCTCACTCTGTAGGTATTGAACCATCCGAAAAGACAGATGTGTCCTAGGGAACCGCCTCTGGAGCAGAGCCTACGGAGAAGGCTAAAGGGGGAAAAGACAAGGTTGCCCCCATAGATTCGGGAGAAGGAATTGAACCGTCTAAGTCTGACACTCCTCATGATGACGAAATGATAGATGCCTTAAAAGATGATGGCGGCAACGGGGGACATGAGGAAGACCCTGAGGTGGCTATAGTCGAGGAGTCGAAAAGCGCCGATGATGTTACCTTAGCTGCACTGAAAGCCAAACAAGATAAACGCATGCAGCTTAAAGATGAAGACTTAGACCCTGAAAGCCTTAAGCCCCTCGTAGTAGTGGATGCAGGATCAAGGTTAGTTGTTAAGCTTTCGACTAGATCTATTACAGAGGAACTTGCTAAAAAGTCTTCTCTTGATTCCAGCGTTCCGCCTTCCGGGAAAAAGTCAACTGATTCCAGCACTTCAGCATCAAGGAAGAAAAAGTCAAAGCGCATCTTGACAAAGGCCGAAAAAAGGCGAGGGATGCGGGGAAGGCTGCTAAGAAGTCCAAGCCCGCTTCAAAGTCTAAATGATGGAGTGTCTTGCGTTATTTTAGCATTTGATTGACCCATAATTGTTGCTGCAAGGGTGGCCCTTGCACCTTCTTTTTGCCTGGTTTCCTGTACAAATTCGTTCATTTGTAAATAAAAATAATTCGTTTTCTGCAATGTCTGTTAGTTGTCAGTTCTGTACTTATGTAAAAATGCATGTCCTACTATAGTTGTGTAATGAAGTTATGGTGGGGGGGGGGAATATGTGTGTACATATATGCCCCCAGTCAATCTTGAAAAACTATTCAAGACTTAGTCAAACAGTCTGAATGACCCCGATTCTCCGATGGGGTCACATTCTTTGTGTCATTGATGCCTGTCGTTTTTTCTGGCATTTTCTATACTCTCCTGTCTTATACTCAGGTTAGAGTTCTTACTGAAGCGGTCTCTTGTCTGGGTACACCTTCACGCCTCAGAGGACGTCGTCTTCCCGTCCTTTATACTCTCTCTCAATTCTCGAGAGTTAGAGTTAAGAATGTCATCTTCCCATTCTTTCATGTCTTATCGCACAAACAGTCGTTGTGCTTGTCCCTGCATATAAGCTGTTTTCAACCTTTCAGGTTTTAAATCATCTTATATTCCATAATCGTAACGGAATAGTAGTTGAAGGTATATATAATGCAGGAAAGTAAATGACACACGATATTTTTATAGTGGTTCGGCTAAGTCGTAGCCTACATCCACTTTATATTTCTTTGTTCATATCAACAGACTTTTCTAAGGCAAGTCGTGCCTTTTTACAGAGTTCATAAGGAAAACAGCAAAGAGTACAACATTCCTAATTCAAATATCGCATCAAGTGTTGGGCATTCCAAGCCCTAGGTACCTCTTCGCCATCTACGGTCGTTAACTTGAAGGTTCCTGTTTCAAGTTTCCGTTGGATGACAAAGGGTCCTTCCCACTTTGGACCGAGGTGAGGAAGGGATGGAAAGACTCGCTTTAGCACCAAATCTCCCGGTTCAAAAGTCCTAAAACGAACTTTTTTGTCATAATAGCATGCCATCTGACGTCGATGTCTTGACGCACGCAAGTCTGCCTCGTCCCTTTTTTTCTTTGATTTCATCAAGAGACTTGAGTAAGAGTGCCTGATTTGTCATCAGGTCATAATATGTTACCCTGTGAGAGGGAACTTCAAGCTCTACTGGAATTACTGCTTCTGAACCAAATGAGAGAGAGAAAGGGGTATGACCGGTAGCTGTCTTAAACGTTGTCCAATATGCCCACAAAGCTAAGGGCAATTCATCCACCCATTTTGCCTTTGCGCGTTCTAATCGTTTCTTGAGGATGGATTTTATGACTTTGTTTATTGCTTCTACTTACCCATTTGACTGTGGATGAGCGACCGCAGTGGACCGTTTGTCGATCTTATATTTCTGGCAGAAATTTCTGAATTCGGCACCATCGAACTGGGTTCCATTATCAGTTATAATGGTCCTTGGGATCCCAAATCGGCATATAATATTTCTAACCACGAAACTTATCACCTTTCTCACCGTGATTTTGGTTAGGGGCTCAGCTTCCACCCACTTCGTAAAATAGTCCACGGCGACTATTGCATATTTCGCTCCTCCTTTAGCAATTGGTAGAACTCCGATGATGTCAATTCCCCACATAGCAAACGGCCAAGGACTCACCATCGATCTGAGTTGGGTCGGTGGTGCTCTGGGGATTTTGGCGAGTCTCTGGCACTTGTCGCAGCGTCGTGAATAATCAGCTGCATCTTTATTAATTATGGGCCAGAAGTATCCATACCGCAATACCTTCTTTGCTAAGGTCTGACCTCCTGTATGATCTCCACACTCACCTTCGTGTACTTCTCTTAGTACACGTTTGATGTCTTTGTGTGCTATACATCGTAACAGGGGCATAGAAAATCCTTGTCTATAAAGAGTATCATCTTGAAGGATGTATCTGGTGTCCTTGCGAACTATAGCCCGTCTCTCACTCTTCTTTGACGGGAGTATCCCATTCTTAAGGAAATTCTTAATTGGGGTCATCCACGACTCCTTCTCCGGTTCTGCTTCGAAAGCAAATTCAATTTCCATCGACTCAAAGCTTAGCGATCCCAACGTTTCAATTGGAATTATTTCAGTTTCTTCTGGGTTGTCGGAACTAGCTAGCTTTGCTAGCCTGTCTGCCTTCTGGTTTTCGGCTCTTGGGATATGCGTTATGTTATACCGTTCCAAGTTGCTCAACAGCTCTTCCACTTTCCCAAGATAGGCGATAAGTCGAGGTCCCCGAGCCACAAACTCCTTTCGCACTTGGCAAACAACTATTTTGGAGTCGCAGAATATATCCAATGTCTTTATTCCGAGTTCTTTAGCAAGTTTCAGCCCGGCAATCAGGGCTTCATATTCAGAGTCGTTATTAGTCGCTGAAAATTCTAATCGTAGAGCGTAATATAACGATCGTCCCTCAGGAGTAACTAAGACGACTCCAGCTCCGGACCTTCGGTCGTTCTTGGCTCCGTCTGTGTACAGCTTCCATGGATCTAATTTTAACTCGTCCTCTGACTTGACCACCTTGTCATCGATCATTTCCTCCTCTGGGACTGTGAACTCTGCTATAAAGTCAGCCAGAGCTTGCCCCCTGATCGACCTCCGCGGTTGAAAATTTAAATCAAACTGACTTAATTCAATATTCCATTTGATCAAACGCCCCGATGCTTCGGGTCTCTGCAACACCTGCCTCAGAGGCTGGTCAGTGTATATGGTTATTGGGTGAGCTTGGAAATAGTGACGAAGTTTTCGTGAGGCGATCAGGAGGCTGTAAGAAAGCTTCTCAATCCTTGGGTAGTTGTGTTCTGCAGCTACCAATTTCTTGCTTACATAATATACCGTCCTTTGCACTTTGTCTTCTTCTTGGACCAAGGCTGCGCTAACAGCGTGAGCCGAAACCGCTAGGTAAACAAATAACTCTTCATGATCCACTGGCTTTGACAAAATCGGTGGTTTCTCTAGTAATTCCAATAAATTTCGAAAGGCCTCAACACAGTCCGGAGTCCATTCGATGTTCTTCTTTCCCCTTTTAATCAAGTCAAAAAATGGGACGCATTTGTCCGTTGCTTTGGAGATAAATCTACTCAACGCGGCTACTTTCCCTGCAAGACTTTGGACATCTTTGATTCTCCTCGGTTCTTCAATGTTTCTTATCGCTGCTATTTGGCTGGGATTGATTTCAATCCCTCGAGAGCTCACAATGAAACCTAGAAACTTTCTCGATGCCACTCCAAATGAGCATTTCAAAGCATTTAACTTCATCCGATACTTTCGCAGGATACCAAACATCTCTGCCAAGTCTTGTGTATGGCTGGAGGACTGTTTTGATTTGACAAGTATATCATCCACATAGACTTCCATAGTCTTCCCGATTTGGTTATAAAACATCTTGTTCACCAAGCATTGATAGGTGGCTCCAACGTTTTTCAATCCGAACGGCATGACCACATAGCAATACAACCCCAAATTTGTAATGAAGCTCGTGTGTTCTTGATCTGGCACGTGCATAGGAATCTGGTTGTACCGGGAATATGCGTCCATGAAAGAAAGAAGTTCGTGTCCCGCTATCGAATCTACAAGCTGGTCAATTCTGGGGAGTGGGAAACTATCTTTCAGGCAAGCTTTGTTCAAGTCTGAAAAATCAATGCATGTCCGCCACTTTCCGTTTGGCTTTTTTACTAAATCAGGATTCGATATCCAGTCGGGATATGTCAAATCTCTAATAAATCCGTTCTCTTTCAGCTTCTCCACTTCTTCTTTCAGAGCTGCCGACCTCTCTGGGCCCAGCACACGTCTCTTTTGCTTTACAGGCGGGTGTTTTGGGTTTATATTTAGTGAATGACTTATGATGGATGGCGATATCCCACACATGTCGGCGTGGGTCCAGGCAAACACATCCAGGTTTGCCTTCAGGAAGTCAATTAGTTCTTTGGCTCGATGTGGATCCAACTGGGATCCAATCTTCAAAACTCTTGTTGGATCAGCTTCGTCAATGGGTATGTTCACTGTCGCTTCGTTAGGAGTTGCATTTCAAGCCTTTGGTTCCTCATCTTTTCTGGGATCCAAGTCTTCAGGCGTTCCTTTGGGCAACTCCTTCGGGGATGATCCCTCTAATTGCTACGCCGAATCCTCCTTTGGAGGAGGCGAGGCACCTTTACTCTCGATGTTGAGTCCCTTCATCAACATCTTTAATTCGGCAACATAGCAAGCCCGTCCGGGGACTTGATCTCCTCTCATTACTCCCGTTCCGGCTTCAGTTGGAAACTTAAGCAATAAACACCAAGGGGCGATGCAAGCCCTGAACTCTGCAAGGGCAGGTCTTCCCAAAAATGCGTTGTAGGGTGAATCCACATCCAACACTACGAACTGAAGCATTCGTACTCTTCGACGTTCCCCTTGCCCCAATGTTACGGGCAATTCTATATACCCCATTGGAGCTGTCGACGCTCCGTTGAAGCCTCGGATCCAACTTTCGCATGGCTTCAAATCTTCAGACTCAAGTTTCATCTGATCGAATGATTTTTTAAACAAAATATTAACAGAGCTTCCATTGTCTACTAGCACCTTATGAACCAATGCCGGTCCAATGGTAGTGGTAATGACCAACGGATCTTCGGTGGGTGACTGGATTCCGGTATTGTCTCTGCTACGGAACACCACGTCATCAAACATTGTCCTCTGCTGTTTCACAGGGGCGATATCTTCCAAATCATCAAATTCATCCACATCTACGTGCTTAGCTGCATTAATGTATTGGTCCATTGCTCTAAAACTGTGGATAGCTGGGTGGGGTCCACTTATTATGGTATTAATAACAACTCCCTTGCCTTTTTGCTGCGCTGTAAGATTGGGAGCAGATTGGTTCTGGTTTGGAGCCTGTTCTCCTTGCCCCCTGTCTCTTGGCGCAGCCTTATATTCATCCAATTTTCCTTCGCGCAGCAGCTTCTCAATCACATCTCTCAAATGTCGACATTCATTCGTTGAATGCCCATGAGTTCCATGAAATAAACAAAATTTTCCAGTTGCGATTTCTTTCTCCGTTGAGTCTCGAGGCGGCGGTCTTTTGTATTGCAAAACATTGTATGTATCCAAGTAAATGTTCTCCAGAGTGTCGTTCAGCGGTGAATAATTCTCATAGGTCTGGAACCGGGGTCTTTTGTTAGAATTACTTCCTCGGTTCCTATTTCTCCTGTTACCATTCGCGTTACGGTTGCTGTCGCCCATGTTTCCATTATTATCATTTCCACACTTGTTTCCCACATTCACCTCAACTTTCCCGGAACTTTCTCCAGACTGCTTCACGGCGACATTACTCTGAACAGTTTCTTTTGAAGCTGCTCCGGATTTTCTCTTTCTGTTTTCCCTTGCCTCCTCTCGTCTTAAGTGAATATCGGCCTTTTCATAAAATAACTCTCTCGTGGGAGGTGGCTTCCCAGAAAGATAATCTCCAAACTCGGAGTCAGGATCGACTCCTTCCATCAAAGCCATCAAGATGGTGGGCTCGTGCGGGTCACTGACTTCTGTCACAGCTAAGTTGAAACGGCCGAGATATGACTTCAAAGACTCGCCCGGCGCTTGCTTAATTCTTGATAATTCAATAACATTCTTAGACTTTCGGGCATGGAGTCAACTGATTCATAAAACGTTCTCTTAATTCCGTAAAATTCGATATCGACCGAGGAGGAAGTCAGGTAAACCATAGCAGCGCCACGTCTTCTAAATAGATCGGGAAGGCTTTACACTTCACTGCGTCAGGGGCAGCAGCATCATTCATGAGCCATGCGTATCACATCAAATGTTGTCCCGGGTCGGTTCTCCCGTTGTACCTGTCCATCTGCGGCAGGTTAAAACGTCGGGGAAACTGAAGGTTGAGGATGTCATCAGTAAAGGGAGTATGGCTTCGCTCAATGCCATAATCCTCATTGGTGTAGTTCCGACTTTCAGACATTATCTGGCGTACCATAGTCCATACGTCAGCATTGATCAAGGGTCGTTCAGGCTCCCTGGCTCTGATATCCGGGTTTCCTCTGGGCTCTTGATCAGGGGACGCCCTCCTTCTGATGTTCGGGTTTCCTCTGGGCTCCTGATCAGGGAACGCCCTCCTTCTTCGAGCCGCTTCTGCTCTGCTTTGTTCCCTACGTTCCCGGTCGATCTCGGGAGGAAGGGGCTGGAGCATTTGTCCCTAAGTGGGATTGGTAAGGTTAGGGTCTCTAGGTAGTACATGGGATCCCCGCATTCGTAACAACATAGGCTCTCTCAAGCTCGGATCATTGGGTCCTAGTACCCGTGCAGCGTCCTCGCGGGACCCCAAAGATCCGAACGTCATCTGCTCCAAATTCTGAGGTCGTTCGAGCGGCCTTCTTTCACGGGGCCGTTCTTCCTCAGAAGAAGAAGACTGATCCATTGATGTGTGATGAACCGGGGATGGGGTTCTCTGTCTGCGGAGTTCGCTAATTTCCCTACTCATGATTCTCATGTTCTCTTGCATCATGAGATTGGTGCGCTCGTGGATTTTCATAGCCTCCCTAGTGCTCTCAAGCAAGTCAAGAAGGCGCGAAAAATCTCCTTAGGTAATAGGCGTAGATGGATAATCCTGGTAGCTGGAGTCGGAGCATTTGGAGGAGCTCGAGTAGAGGTTCCAACATCACCTAGCGACGGATCGGATCAGAGCTGAGAAATCTGTTCGGGTCGGAGCTGGGAAACTTGTTTGGATCGGAGCAGAGCAACTTGTTTGGATCGGTTCGGGTTAGGGGAGTGCACTGCTTCAGATTCTCCTACTCGGATCGGATCGGAGCTCTCTCTTTGAGTTCGATTCGGATTTCCTGTACCTGTCCGATCCACTCCCGAGCTCTGCCCACGAGACCTTGTCACAACCGGGTTTTGCTGATCTTCACCAACTCCATTCCCTCGACTGGTTTGAACTTCCTTGCCTTTTCCTTCGGCCATAGTTCTTCAACAATCAACCAACAAATATTCAAAAGCGTCGAAACTTGAGGATTAACTTCTTTGAACTCAACGGTCCAACAAGTAGAACGATAATCCGGAAAAACAGAGAATTCAAATGGTTCTCAAAGAAAGCACCAAAATGTTAGACCAAAAAGTGGTTCTAACACCCAAATTGACTAAAATCAAAATAAAATAAGATCAAAAGTAAAATGGAGACACAGAATTTATAGTGGTTCGGCGTCGAAAAGCCTACGTCCACTTTATAATCACTTTCCTCGATGATATAGATGTAAATACAATGAGATATTCACTCAATTTCACTCACTTTTCACGTACATTCATTCAATTATCTCAAAATATATGTTGAATGATGATTTGGATTATCTGGGAATGCTGGAATTCGGTTCTTGAAAGTGTTTGAACTCTCAAAGTGCCAAAAAAGATCCTTTCAAATGTCTCTTGACGGGGTATTTATAGGTGGAAATTCACTCAGAATTCGGTTCGGGTCGGAGCTACGTGTCTTTCATCCCATCGTTCTCGGGCTCGGATGGATTCCAGTGTTGACAGCACATCAGATTAGTGGTCATCATGGGTAGGAAGTGGTCATAACTACTCCGAACATTCAGGAGATCGTGGGGTGAAGTGATATGGTACGTTGGGTTCAGTTCGTAGGAGCGAGCAGAAGGGGTTCGGATCGGGGCATCCGATCCGACACGACCTGAGCTGAACCTGAGTCCTTGTCCGTTTTTCTCTATTCCGTCCCGAGCTGGTAGTAGCCCTCCGATCCGACTGGTAGTAGCCCTCCGATCTGACTTGATAGTAGCCCTCCGATCCGACCCGATACTTTCTAAGAAGAAATGTTCTTCAACGCTTGACATCTCGACTTTGTGTTGCCTAGTTCACAAAGTAGGCTAACAATGAATAAATTAAAGCTAAGTCAGGAATGGTAGGGTTAAGTCAATTAAGGCGAAACTTAACCAATACAACATGTTAACTAAACTGATGGGTGGGGTTAGGTTTACTTGGACACTTAACCAATTTAACATGTTGATTAGGAAACCCTAGTAACGGGGACCTATTTCAGCAGTAACCCACATAGATGTATTATGGTACCCTGAACTAGGCAGGGTGGGGCACGATTACTGGGTTGATTATAAGCGGTCAAAACGATGACAGTTGGTGTGTCAGTGTAGGTTCCGACGGAGTACGGGCGTCCACGTACTCCAGAGTGGAAAAGCCGGCACTGGGCATTAGTAGTTATACACTATGCATCTTGAATCGTGTCAGTTTGCCACCATAGGATTTGATACACCCCATGGTGGGACCAACATAGGTATCTACAATCGAGCGGGACCGTATGACACATGTGGTAAACGCGTGCGAGTAGGAGCCAATCGGTAAAAAGGGATCACCGGGTTTGAACTCATGATGATGGTTGAAATATCTAGTAGGTGCAGAGAATATGGATATGAGTGCGATAATTAGTTTATCTTGCCTTGTTTATCTTACCCTATCCTATTTTACCTTATTTCCTTATTATTGTCCTGTGTCCAGCTTATTCAAGTCATGGTTCTCTTATCAGTTTACATGCTGAATAATCACTGGACTTACCAGACTTATGCCTGACCCATTTTTCTTTTGCTCTCTTTTCTTCCGTTTCCCCCGGTCAGGTACCCAAGGAGGGAATAGCTCAGCTTAATTTGGATTATTTATCTTTCCAAGCTTGAAGACTCTGTGATGTATAGCTTGGAACTTCTTATCTTTGGCTATGGTTTTCGACACACTACTACTTGGGGATTTATGCAGTTTTATTTTGTTTTATGCTTCTTTATGATATAATCATGACAGAGATTCTAATGTAACGATTTGGAAGTTGTTTTGAGACAGTTTGCTATAGTGTTTTTGTTATGAACCACGAATGAAATAAAATTAGTTTTTCCACTGCTTGTATATGTCTGTCTTGTAAATTATCTGTGTCTTTTACCTATAATGCTCCACCAAAATTAAGGCATTCCCTTTGTGAGTGACCTTAACGGAGGTTGGGTGTTTCACTTGGTATTAGAGCAAAGGTTTTCCAGATCAGATAAAAAATTTGGAAAACTATTTTTCAAAAAGAAGTTTAAAGAAGCAATTTTCAAGAAAAAGTGTTTTATTTTAAAAAGACATAATCCCCCAAAGCCATATGCACTATCTTTCTATCCTTTGTTTTGAATCTTTCCTTTTTTCATTTTAGCATGTCTGGGGATCTTAACCTTCCAGAGGGCGTGCCGGTACCTGGCTGGTTCAGAAGGTAGCTAAAGGCTAGGGCTAATGCCACAAGCCCAGCAGACGTTCCTCCACCCCAGCTGCTACAGTTCCTCCTCCTCCGTATGCAAATGCTTTCTCAAAAATATGTAAGGACTTTCGAGCCATGGGAGGGAAGAACTTCGATGGAAATGAATCCTTCGTAGAAGCAAGAAACTAGCTCAAAGAAACTGAGGATTTGTTTGATATCTTCGAAGTAAATGATAGGCAGAAGATACAATTGGCCGTATGGTTGCTCAAAGACGAAGCTTCCAATTGGTGGGAAGTTGCTAACGCTGAAAGGCCAATTGAAACTTGGATGGATTTCAGAATAAGGTTTGAAATGAAGTTCCTCTCACATGCTGAATGAAGCCTACAAATGGAGAAGTTCTTAGCTCTCAAACAGGGGAGTATGTCGGTCAAGGAATACGTTAACCAATTCAACCAGCTGGCTAGGTTCGGATTGGAGTTAGTGAACAATCCACATAAGAAGGCTCTCCGTTTTGTTAAAGGATTGAATGAGCCACTGCACAGTGTAGCTATGTCCCATATACCTATGGGTGCAACTTATGAGAGACTGGTGGATATGGCACTGTTACAAGAAGAAGATAAGGTTGGCAAGAAAGAGACAAAGGCGGAAGTACCTCAAGATAAGAAAGTGGAAGGATCACAGAGCAAGAAGACAGATTCCAAGAAGGGCGGGAAGAAAAACAAACCCCGTGATAAGAAGAAGTGTAATTTTTGTGGCATTTCTGGACATTTGGTTAAGGACTGCAAAAGGAAGAAGAGGAAGATGGGTGGTTGTTTCCATTGCGACGAGGCAGGACACATGGCTAGGGACTGCCCAAGAAATTAAGGGCAAGGGCAGAGAGACGGATCTACTTCTGGAGGGCAGGTTCACGCTCTCATGGAACCTCTGCAAGAACGAGGTAGAAAAGTTTCTGTTGAGAGTTTAGTTTATCTTTTTGATCATCCTGTTCGTACACTCTTTGATTATGGCGCATCGCACTCTTTTATATCTAATGCTTTAGTTGAATCTCTGCACCTAGACACCAGTTTAGTAGAGGATCCCTTGGTTGTTTCAAATCCAATTGGTGGGCTCAACTTATTTGTCAATGATTTGTATGGATTTGGAAATTTCTATACTAAGTGTGGGGTCTAGATGTAATGCCTATGTTCTGGGCTTCACGGGCTATGGGTTGATTCTAGGCATGGATTGGCTATTCAGTAATGGTGCCATCCTCGATTGTGAAAAAAGAATGGTTAGACTCGTGACTCGCCTCGGTAACACTCTCGAAATTTCTTGTAATCCCATGAACTCTGTTATGCTTAGCTATCTAGAATCTCTTGATGCGTCTGTTGAGAACTTGCAGTCTGTTAGAGTAGTCCGTGAATACTCGGATGTGTTTGAAGAGGTGAAGGGCTTACCTCCGAAGCGGGAGATAGACTTCCACATATACCTCGTTGATAATGCAAAACCTGTTGCTTTACCCATTAGACACATGGCTCCAAGGAAGAGGAAAGAATTCAACAAGCAAGTTAAAGAGTTGCTTGAGAAGGGGTTTATAAGGCGGAGTATTTCTGAATTGGGTGCTCCAGTAGTGTTCACAACCAAAGCAGATGGTTCACTTTGCCTATGCGTTGATTATAGGGAGCTAAACAAGCTGACCAATAAGAATAGACACCCACTACCAAGAATAGACGACTTGTTTGATTAGCTTGTAGGTGCGTCTGTTTTCTTCCAACTAGATTTGGCTACCGGGTTTCATCAGCTAAGAGTGGCTGAAGACAGTATTGATAAGACCGCGCTCAGAACTCCGGATGGTTTCTTCGAGTGGCTTGTCATGCCTTTCGGCTTGACAAACGCACCCTCTTATTTCGTTGACTTGATGAGCAGGTGCTCAGGGAGTTCCTCAATAAGTTTGCGGTGGTCTTCGTAGATGACATTTTGATTTTCTCAAAGAGTGAGGAAGAGCATGCTCAACATTTAAAAGAAGTCATGGATACTCTTCGAGCGCATCAGTTGAAAGCCAAATTCTCCAAATGCCACTTCTGGAGAGAGGAAGTAAGATTTCTTGGACATGTGGTATCCAAAGAAGGATTAGCTGTGGACCCCGCAAAAGTAGTTGCGGTGCAAGATTGGAAGGTTCCACAGAATGCGACCGAAGTCCAAAGCTTCCTCGGGCTAGCAGGCTTTTACCGAATGTTCATCAAGGAATTTGCGAAAATCTCATCTCCTCTTACAAGGTTGAAGAAGAAGAACCTAACATTCAATTGGGATTTGGATTGCGATGTTGCTTTCCAACGATTGAAGAGGGCTCTATCAACAGCCCCAGTTCTGACATTGCCAGATGGGAGCAAGATGTTTACCGTATACATGGATGCATGTGGTACGAGACTAGGTGCTGTCTTGATGCAAGAAGGGAAGGTAGTAGCTTATGGAGGCAGAAATTTGAAAGCACATGAGAAAAACTACCCAACCCATGATCTAGAGTTCGCTGCCATCGTCTTTACGCTTAAGTCTTGGCGCCATTATCTCCTAGGTGAGAAGTTTGAATTGTATATTGACCATAAATCATTGAAGTACCTTTTCTCGAAGAAAGATCTTAACTTGAGGCAACAAAGGTGGATGGAATTCTTAGCATCCTACGATTTCGAGATTTCCTATACCCCTGGCAAGAGCAATGTAGTAGCTGACGCCTTAAGTAGAAAGAAGCTGACCTTAAGCCCTCTCTTTGTAGAAAGGCAGAGCTTGGAGTACATAGCCAACTTTGACTTTAGAACCTCCATCGATCATGTGACTGGTTTGTTAGCATCGCTAGAAGTGCGGCCTACTTTTGTGGACTCAATAGGAACCGCGCAACGTGAAGACCCTCAGTTAGTTGATGTGATGGATTAGCTAATTAGGGGTTAGACTTCTAGTCACCTCAATAGATACTTCATCGATGATAAGGGTTGGTTAAGGCGGGATAGAAGGCTATGCGTCCCACAAGCAAGGGATTTGGTAAAGAAGGTTCTCGAAGAGGCACACCATTCCAAGCTGACCATACACCCAGGCGGAGACAAGATGTATAAGGATCTAAAAAGGGCTTTCTTTTGGAATGGCATGAAGGGTGATGTAGCTGAGTTCGTCTCTAAGTTTTTGATATCCCAGTAAGTCAAGGAGGAGAAAAAGAAGCCTGGTGGTTTGCTTCATCCTCTAGGGGTCCCACAGTGGAAATGGGATAGCATTTCAATGGACTTTATTGATGGGCTGCCTAGGTCAAGAAGGGGCAATACCAGTATTTGGGTAATAATGGACAGGCTCACAAAAAGTGCTCACTTTATACCCGTTAAAAGTAGAAGGACTGCCTCATCTTTAGCATCCATTTATCTTAAAGAGATGGTTCGACTCCATGGGATACCCTCGAGCATTGTAAGTGACCGAGATCCTATCTTTACGAGCGAATTTTGGAAGAGTTTGCAAGAGGCTGTAGGCACACAGCTATGCTTAAGCACGACCTATCACCCTCAAACCGATGGTCAGACGGAAAGGGTGAACAGAGTATTAGAAGACCTCTTGAGATTATGCATTCTTGACTTTGGAGGAACATGGGAGGATCATCTTCCTTTGGTGGAGTTCGCCTACAATAATAGCTACCACGCCACCATAGGCATGGCACCCTTCGAAGCTTTATATGGAAGACCATGCCGATCACCAACTTGTTGGTGGGAGGCTACAGACAAGCTCATACTTGGACCAGATATGATTAGAGAAAATTCAGAGAAAGTGGACTTGATACGAAGAAGAATGAAGACTGCCCAAGATAGACATAAGTCCTATTCAGATAAAAGAAGGACCGACCTTGAGTTTGAGGTTGGAGACAAGGTTTTCCTTAAAGTATCTCCTTTGAGGAATGTCGTTCGCTTCGTATCCGCAGGAAAGTTGGCACCAAGATTTGTTGGGCTGTTTCCTATCATTGAAAAGATTGGGAAGATGGCTTACAGAGTAGAGCTGTCCGAAAGATTGGCTGGAGTTCATAATGTCTTTCATGTTTTTACCTACGAAAGTGCTACATGAGTATGCGGAAGTGGTGGAGCCAAACATATTAGAGGAAGTAGAAGTAGAATGAGAGGCGACTGTGAGAAGAGTTCCAACTCGTATCTTTGGTACAGAAGTCAAAAAGCTACGCAACTTGGAGAATGTTTACAGGAAGACGCGACTTGGGAGACTGAGGCCAAGATACGCGCAGCCTACCCTTTTCTTTTTGAGGGTACATCTTTGATCTCTTTTTCCTTAAGTTTGTTCATGCTCGTATCTATCTTTTCAGTATTTTTCCTCAGTGCTATTCTCGATCCTTATGTAGAAACCAATGGATGTAAACATGTATTTGAAACATGTTATGATTGATGGTTGCAAGTGATTGCTAGTGGTTGCTCGTGGATGCATATACACAGACATTAGGTGTTAGATCGACTCAGTCACTTTCATATTGCATATGCATATATGTAATTGTATATGATTGAAACTTGATGTGTTATCATGTGGATGTTGCATTTGTATGAATGATTGTGCACTCATGTAGAAAGTATGATTAGGGATGATTGCATACATAATGGACTCATGGCACCGACATGACTTGCATTAAGGAGGTCAACTGAATCAGTGGACCACCTGATTTTGCATTAGATAAGGACATGTACACACATTATGCATATGATCATGAAGCATTAGAAGTCTTTTTAAGGACAATGGACGCCTGTGTTTGATGGATGAGTGGATGGATGATTGGATGGTAGGATATACATTCTCCTTGACTCGAAGATTTCGGGGACGAAATCCTTTAAGGAGGGGAGAATGTAACACCCCGTATTTTCTGTAAACATTAAAGTAACAAATTAAAGAATAAATAATTACAAATGTGAGAATTAAGGGAAACGGGTTACGACATTATGTTCGTCTCAGAATTATTCTTGAGATAGAGTCCGGGTTTGCGTAAATTGGATTCTGTATGAAGGAGTTATGACCTTCAGAAGATTCGAGAATTAAAATAAACAGCTCAGTTTAAATTTCAGAAAATTCAAAATTCAAAATCAGAAGCATGCCGGCCGGGAATTTTCCCACCCAAGGCCAAGTCGACCAGGAGGTCGACCAGGGGGTCGACCAGGAGGTCGACTAGGGGGTCGACCTCCCCCCATACAGGTCGACCTCCCCCTCGGGTCAGGTCTGAAATCTGACTTGTTTCTCTGTGTGATGAATTGCCGTGTCATTAGGGCTTGCATGGCAAGTTCTGGTTGGTTCTCTTAGATTTGAATGGCTTTGATTTGCTCTAGGTTAATCTGACGGCTCCTATTAAATCAAACATCTATAAAAGCAACCTAAATCTAAACCCTAATCCACACAAAAATATTCCTAAGACCTTCATGCTGTCAACACTCAACTAAGAGTAGCCACCATTCTCATTCAACTAGGAAGCAAGTTAGGAATTGCAAATCAAATCTAATTCGACTAAGAGAATTCAACGTCTACAACAAAGGAGAGCTATTCAAATTCAGAATACAGATCCCAGAACACAAGACTAGCCTCCTTTTTGTAAGTCCAGTTATCATTTAGACCTAAATGATATTAGAATCATGACTAAATAAATGAATGTAGAACATCGCCTAATGTAAGTCTATGCCTATCCTTTTGTTAAAACTGAATGATTGAGGCTTTGATTTTTATCATGCTAAGTTGTGTTCATGTTGTATGTAATTTGATGATAAATGTTAAATGCTTAGCAATGAATCCATATGTGGTATAATTTGGCAATGACATCTATGTTGTGTAATTTAGCGATGACATATTATATTGTATATTTTGGCGATGACATAAATTGGCGATGACATATTATAATTTGGCGATGGAATATCATATTGTTTAATTTGGCAATGACATACCATATTGTATAATTTGGCGATGGCATATCATATTGTGTAATTTGGCGATGACATACCATATTGTATAATTTAGCGATGACATTTCATGTTGTATGATTTGGTAATGACACCTATATGTTGCATGACAATTTGGGAATTTTGCTATGTTTATGCAAGTTCAACCATGATCACATATATGACCAAAACTACATGCTAATATGATTAGGTTCATGTTAAATTTGATCCAACTAATTTGCAAGTTCGCAACTACATGCCTAATTTTAAGTTTATGTAGTTCTATGTAAAACCCCTATTTCATGATTCATGTTGAGTAGATCTAAATTTGCAAGTTCATAATTGAACGTATATTATTCTATGCCAAATTCAAATGATACATGTGTAGTTAGATCCATATTTTTATGATGTTGGAATTATTACATGTTCCTCTTCTTTCCCTTTTGTGTATAAGTTAGGCTATGTATCGAGCCTAACATTTTATGTGATTTATGCGAACGTTTAACGGGGGTAATGTTAGGGAAAAACTTGAAATTACATATAATTGGCATATTTGGCTCATAAACATGTAAATGTTTTATGGCATAAAGTGGTATAAATTTTTATACCTAAAAAGATTATGGACTTGATTTAAAAGGAAAAGTGGGGCTTGACTTGAATGACAATAATTTTCATATAAATATAAAGAGGTAAATATGTAAATTTAGGAAAGACGAATATGCCTAACCCGAGGTAAGATTGAGTTACAGTGTAAGACTGCCTGGAACTGCCCGGCACATCCAGCAACCGTAACAATATACATCTAATGTGGGAGGTTAGTGCATCGAGCCCAAAAGAACCCGAGGTTAGACTGATTTGCGGTGTAAAACTGCCCGGACCTGACCGACACATCCAGTAACCGCAATAATACCTGTCTAATGTGAGTGGTTGGTGCTTTAATAAATAAATTAAAGCTAAGTCAGGAATGGTAGGGTTAAGTTAATTAAGGAAACACTTAACCAATACAACATGCTAACTAAACTGATGGGTGGGGTTAGGTTAACTTGGACACTTAACCAATTTAACATGTTGATTAGGAAACCCTAGTAACGGGGACCCATTTCAGCAGTTACCCACATAGATTATGGTACCCTGAACTCGGTAGGGTGGGACACGATTACTGGGCTGATTATAAGCGGTCAAAATGACGGCGGTTGGTGTGTCAGTGTAGGTTCCGACGGAGTACGACATGTTGAATAATCATTGGACTTACCAGACTTATATCTGACCCATTTTTCTTTCGCTCTCTTTTCTTCCGTCCCCCCCCCCCTTAGGTACCCAGGGAGGGAATAGCTCAGCTTAATTTGGATCGTTCATCTTTCCAAGCTTGAAGACTCTGTGATGTATAGCTTGGAACTTCTTATCTTTGGCTATGGTTTTGGACACACTACTACTTGGGGATTTATGCAGTTTTATTTTGGTTTATGCTTCTTTATGATATAATCAAGACAGAGATTCTGATGTAACGATTTGGAAGTTGTTTTGAGACAATTTACTGTAATGTTTTTGTTATGAACCACGAATGAAATAAATTTAGTTTTTCTGCTGCTTATACATGTCTGTCTTGTAAATTATCTGTGTCTTTTACCTATAATGCTCCACCAAAATTAAGGCATTCCCTTTGTGAGTGACCTTAACGGAGGTGGGGTGTTTCATGAACCGTGTCTACCTTGGTTTTTTTTGTTAATTCTAAAACATCTTAGTTGTACATGCTGGTGTTTCTATGTCATGCCAGATGCATTTATGTACATGTTTTTCTATGTAGTCTGCACCATAAATTTTATTTTTTGGCTGCATGTCATTTGATTTGAAGATGGCAATTTCGGATGTATATTTGGACGTCCATATGGTTCTACAGTTAACAACCACCTGTACGGAAATGAAAAAAATTAGCTTAACATTGAAACTAGTATGTAAACTGTCTATAATCACTTGCATGTCGAAAGATGACTTATGTTTTGGTTAAATGTTAAAATACTTGTATTAGTCATGTCTGGAATTAAATGATACGCACTCCAATTGTCTTGGTTTGAAATAGTCATCATCTCGGCTGGCTCCATTGTGGGTTGAGATATTGTGTTGTGTTCACATATTTTTGGTTTGCATTCTTTTGTCCATAATCATATTGCATTGCCACGTATACCTTGGCCTGAATTTGAGACTATGTCGAGCTATCCACTTTGTACCTGTACCCATTTGAAAATCCATGATTTATTAAATTTAATAAAACTTATTTATGTGCACTTCATTTTGTGATGATTTTATATTTTAGTTTATTGAAATAAATTTAGTTGAATACAACCTGACCCAAGTTTGTGTCTAGCTCGGGTCGGGATCAAACTTGAGTAATTGCAGCTTAGATTGAAGTATACGACGGTGAAGATTCAGGAAGACGCATGCGCTCGCAAAGCCGACAACGAAACCATAAAACTTTATTCTTTAAATTTCATGTATATATTTTATATTTTCCGCTGTACCAATTTTGTAAAACTCTAATATTTGTGTATATGAAATCCCGCTGTGAGATACTACTGTATATTTTTCCGTATTGTGATTCTATGTGTTTATTATGTTAAACCTTGTAAGCTAAATAACGAGCTGTCGTTTTGAACGTTTTGAGTTGGTTTAATTACCAACTTGGAGCGGTCAAAAAGGCTTTGGTTTATACAAAGCTTAGCTTATCAAGTTTAAAAATTCATTAGAGACGGAGTAGCAATACCTTAGAATGAGTGGAATTATCAAAGGAATTACTCTTTAGAGAGCGTATTTTTATAAATAAAGCTTTTTGAAAATATAAATTATTTTGAAATGTGAAGTATTTTGAAACTTAAATCTTTTCGAAATTCCTACTCTTCGAATCTGTTCTCTTCGATGCTTTCTTTTTTAAGCTCTCCTTAGATTTGAGTCTTGATCTCATTCGAAATCCATTATTGAGTTGTCGTGGTTTGTCAAGAAATACGAGTGTAATATAAGTAAATTAATGAAACTAGTTATTCGCTAATTGAATTTGAATCAAGTAATTGGAAAATACTTGTTATAACAACAAATTGATGTTGAAATTTAGAAAGTGTTAACTAATAAGGTATATAAGGTGAATGGATGAATAAATAAATAAAAACATTGAACCATTGGAATGCAATATGAAATGTGTATTCCAAGCAAAGATAAATTGTGGAATAAAATGAATTTAGTTATAATTAAGGAGATCGTTGACTAAAATTTGAGACTTTAGTTTCAGAATAATTTGAAATTGATTTCTAAGGTTTTATAAAAAGTACTATTAGAATATACAAGTATTTTCTAATAAAAAAATTTGAAGTGATTTTATGAAATGTTTTCAAAAAGGAAAATATATGAATGGAGACCACTTTTGTAGCTTTTCTAATTATTTATTTAGCGAAGTTTGATTTGTGAAGCATGATTTGAAATACACATATGTGTATATTTTCAATGATTGGAAGAAAATCAGGAATTTATTCTCCAGTTTGGTTGAATGATAATCCTATGTTGTAGGATAGTGTAATTGTACATCTTGAGATGTTTTGATAAGAAATGATTGAACTCATGATCTCTAATTATTGAATTGAAATATATATTTTTCGATCAATTGAATGATCTAACCCTTTCTGAACAAGATTAAAAATTTAAGTTGAAAATAATCTAAATAGCTGATTAAATATTGGAAATGGAAAAAGGGATATTGTACAAGTTTGAAAATTTGAAATATCTTGAATAAACTTTTGTTTAAGGAACATTTTAACAAAAGTAATAATTGCGAAAATTTATTTTAGGTTGACTTTTAAAATCAAAGGGTTTTGATATTAAATTGCAAACTTAGATTAATGTGTTAAAATATTTAAACTGAAGTTATGAATTTAACTTAAATAATTCGATGAATGACTTTGATTTATTAAAATTTAGTTAGTATGTTGATAATATTGAAGACAAATGCAAAGTTTAAACGGTGTTTAAATTTAAAATGGTTAACTTAAGGATTCTATTAAGTTTAATGGTTTAATGGACTAAAAAGATAAAATTTAACTTGTGAAGAATTGATTTAAGTGATGAACTTGATATTTAGAAATTTGGAAGTTGGCTAAAAACCAATAATATAGAATGAATGAAGAATTTAAACTTCAAATGAAAATTGAAAATGAAAAATTGAATGAGAAATTTGAGTTGTTATCTAAATTGAACACTTGGTTCAAACTGAAAAGTTTTCTATTGAATCTTAAGTTAAATTTAAGTTTGACATCGATATCGGAATTGATGTTAGCTAAAATTGAAAGGTTCTGAAAATTGGATCGGATTGGAATAACTTTTGAAATTAGTATTATTTACTATATGTTTTACCATTGTTTGTTTGAACTAAAGTATTATTTTTATCCATCTTATCTAATTATTTTATACCAAATCTATTTTAATTCCACGTAATTTTGCGAACTATTTTGTATCAAAAAACATTTAATTTATTCAAACCTATTTTATAAAACCTATCTATTTTATTTAAACTATTTTAGAATAAAACCTAATTATTTTATTAAAATCCATTTTATTTTAAGCTTATTAATTTACTTAAACTATTGTATATTTAACTATTTTAAAATAGAAATATATATTTTCAATTCGAGCAATTTAAATCCAAAACGATTGAATGTGAAGATTCAATTGGATAATGAAAATTGTGATATGTAACCCAAATCTAATGAGATGTTTTTAAAATGAATTGATTTCGAATATGAACCGAATTTAGAATGATATTAAAATTCGAATCGATTGTGAAATCAAAATTGAATTGATATTGAAACGAAAATTTCGAGAATCTTGTACTTGGATTATTTGATATGAAGTTTTCGAACCTTATATATATATTTATATTTATATATATATATATGGAGGATTTATATAAGAGTTATGATTAATTCAAAAACTATCGATTTGGGAGGTAATTGCTTTGAAATGAAATCTTATATAATGGAATTTATATGAGGATGATATGTTTGAAACATGATTTGAAAAAAGGAAATCTTATATAACTTGATATTTATGTAAATGCGATATATGTGAAACATGAATTGAAGTACTATATATATAGTATGTATGTTTTCAAAATAAAGATATGGGAAGTACCTACCATTGAAAATCAAAATTCCTAATGAGAAGGGTTGTGTTGGTGCTCGTTGAGAGTGTCCATTGAAAATCAAAAATCATAGCTACGTTTGTGCTCCGTTGATTGGAGTATCCATTGATATTGGGATCTTACTCGGTGAGATCACGTGGATTATTATTACTTATTTGCTCTAGCGTAATTCGAGGGGCGCGATGCCTACAGTTACAAGCGATTACACTGGGATAGTGGTGTAATCGCTGCGTAACTACGATCTAGTCGCCATAGCGAAATTCGATGGGGGCGCGATGCCTACAATTACAAGCGATTCCACTAGGATAGTGGCGCAACTGCCGCGTAACTGTGATCTAGACGCAATAGAGAAATTTGATGAGGGCGCGATGCCTACAATTACAAGCGATTCCATTGGGATAGTGGCGTAACCACCGCGTAACTGCGATCTATGGCAACGACCATGGCGAAATTCGAGGGGTGTGATACCTATGGTTAAAAGTGATTCTACTGGGATAGTAGCGTAACTGCCGAGTAAACACGATCCATGGAGGAATGAATTTTCCATATCTATTTGAAATGTTTTAAGTGTTTTCACTGACAGTTGAAACAAGTATATTTAGCACTTACAGATTTTAGTCGTGTGCCTAGCCAGGTATGCCTAACATCTATAAGAACGATAGTAAACTTGTTAAACTTTGAGTTATTAAGTATTTTCAAATGTTAAATAATAAATCAATAATTTGCAACTAAATTTATATAACTACAATATAATAAACTAAGAAATGAAAGTTTTAAATGTCTTGAGAAATACAACAACTTCATTTTTTAATAAAATACTTATTTCTGATTTCAAAAGTTATTTTTAAACACGAGAATCATATTTTCAAAATTTGAGTTTTGTTTTAAATAATTTAAGTTTTGACTATAAGGAAACTTCGAAATAATTTAATAAAAATGTTTGAAATCAAAATTGTTAATTTAATAAATGGATTTACAACAAATAAAATAAATTAATACTATAAGGACGAATTTTCGAATTTGAAATCCTATAATTTGTTTTGTTCCAAACTTAGTAAAATTTGTAAAAGTAAGAACATTTTGTTACATATATAAGCATATTTTTAACAATCTATCTTTTTCGAGGACGAAAAGCTCTGAGTGGGGGAGACGGCAACATCCCGCATATTTCGATCATTTAAGTTATTGAATTAAATTTTATTATTTAACATAAGATGGTTTATAAAAAGAATTAAACGATAAATTTAACTTAAAATGTATGTATTTAGAAATCAAGTCATGAAATTGATTTATAATGAAACGTTTAATTTTAAAAATTTATTATTTTCATTTAGAAGTAATTTAAGTAATTTTATATTGGAAGTTCAGTTGCTCCGTTTGAATTGGGCTTTGATGATTATTTGCGTTAGCGGCAACAGATATAACTCAAATAAAAATAAAAATAAAAATCCGAAAAATTCATATTTGCGATGCGTCTAATTAAACTTAGCATAGGAATTAATTTCGTAGAAAATACGCAAGTTTATACCGTTCGCGCTAATTTAATTAAGCAATTAATGACTGTTATGAACGAAATGTTGTCGGAACTTGAGCGAACTTGAACTAAAATTACTAGGCCATATGCTGAAGATAACTTCATTTTTCGTTTCGTGAAATTCGGACATACGGACTGCCATATGCACGTCTGTATACATGATTTTGTAGAAA
Organism: Allium sativum; assembly: GCA_030737875.1. Classification (NCBI taxonomy): domain Eukaryota; kingdom Viridiplantae; phylum Streptophyta; class Magnoliopsida; order Asparagales; family Amaryllidaceae; genus Allium; species Allium sativum. The sequence continues at coordinate 654,063,915 of CM060910.1, forward strand.
AAGAGCTCCATAACTCGTTTTTGATTAGAGAGTCGTGGCACTGATTTCTTTGCAACCTCATGTTTGTCTCGTCGCACTGATCACTGTAGTATATTCATTTGTATATTTTGGTCCGACGGACACCCGTATCAATAAAACAACATATTATATCGTATCGGTACCCAACGTTTTTATTATTTTTGAGTTTGGTGTCCCTGTGTGCGTTTAATCAGAAAGCATGTTTAAATATATACAATCTTATCTAGTTTTTCTTTTAAATAGAAGATATGGGATTAAGTACAATCATATCTAGTTTTGTGTATATGGGGATAGGATTAAATACATAAGACATGGCATTGCATGGCATACGCATGACCTGGTAATATTTTTGCAATGTTGTATTAATAGTATGACACGCATGCAACATGCAGATTATGCCATATTTGTAACACCCCACACCCGCTATGGTCACTCGCTAAGGGAATGCCATAACATCGGTGGAGTATTTTAAGTGAATATAGAACAGAAAAATTACAACAAGACAGATATAAGTAATACTTGAAAATTTTAAAACATCATTTCATTGCAGCGGAAAGTAAAACATGTTTGGTTACATCACAAAACCATAATAAGAGTCAAGTACAAAATATCCATCCTGATAAATAAAAGTACATAATCCCATTACATGAAGTGATAGCCATAAAAGAAAGGGTAAGCTGAGCTCTACACCTATGGTCCAAGCTCCAAAAGAGAATAAAGCAGCCTGGTCAAAGCCCACTCGTACTGGGCCCACTCTGATAACCTGAGGGTTGGGAAAAAAAGATAAAAACAACGGGGTCAGACATAAGTCTGAGCGAGTCCTATAACTTTAACAATACAATCATTAAAGTAACCAGAGAAGACATAAGCTTGATATACGGTAACGTCTGGGGATGAATGGCTGAACTAAGCAGCTTGGTAGACTTAGGATAAACTAAGATAACCGTAAAGACGCATCTACCCACTCAAGGATAATTCCTAGATTTCACCATCCCAGATCTACCCTCCCAAGGGTAATTCCTACACTGCACCACACCAGTTCTACCCACCCAAGGGTAATTCCTACTTAAAGGTTGATCCCACTAAGTGTACTTAGAAATTTCACCCAGTAGATCCGTGTACCCCTACATAGGTGTCGTCTTCCCCTATCTTTACTAGGTGTACCCACTACTCCCAAGCGATCGGCTCCCTAGCGTAGATACCCGTGCTGGTCCCACAATGGGGTGTATCATTCCCCAAAGTGGCCACCTGATAATATCAACGGTGCACGGCTTTATATCTACACGATGCAACAACGACTTACCAACCAGCCCGGGTCCACACACGCATATGAAACCCGTTGATCCTGCGTTGCCACCGCTAACCCGTTTGGCCTCTTATAGTCAAGCCCAATATGCGTGTCCCGTCACTCGACTAGAGTCGAGCCTACTAAGATACGTTTGGGATATTGGTTGAAATGGGCCCCCACAAGCTACCACCTAAGCTTGTTATTTCTAGTGAATCCCACTTAACCCTTTAACCATGTCCACTTACATGTTATAAATTTTGGTTAAGTCATTAATCATATTTTAATTGCCATTCAAGGCACCCACTAGATCTCTACATGCCACCCAAAAGCACTTACTTAACCCTTTAACCATGTTTTAATTACATGTTCCACTTTGGTTAAGTATTCTAATCGTATTTTCTATTGCCACCTAAGGCAACCACTAGATTTCCTCATGCCACCCAAGGCACCCACTTAACCCCTCATGTCCCACTACATGCTAATAAGGTTAAGTGTTTCTTAATTAATTAAGACCGTGATCTCCCATAAAGACCTCCCACATTAGACTGGCTTTTATGACAACTGGTTAAGCCGGTAGGGTCCGGGCAGTTTTACGTCATAACAGAGTCTAACCTCGTGTCTTTACTTTAATCACGTATTTAATTTGTGCCTAAGACCTCCCACATTGGGCTAACATTTGTAGCAACTGGTTAAGCCGGTAGGGTCCGGACAGTTTTACACTACAAATGAGTCCAACCTCGTGTCTTAGTCGATTAATTACACCTAATTAATCACCCCCATATTAATTATCCCTAATTAATATCAAGTTTTTCATAACATGGGTAGACCTAACTCAATAGGTAAATTCCCATGGGGTAGACCTAACTCAATAGGTAAATTCCCACTTATGTTAATTTATTTTTATGGTATGCTTAATCATAACCATTTCACACCATTTCATTAACATGTCTATTAACCCCATCGTTTCCCACGTACTTATACTAACACGACATATTTCCAAGAGAAGATTCTCTCACAATTAACATGGGTTTCACTTAGCATACATTAGCATTAACATGGGTTAAAAGGTGTCCACTTACATCATGATATTAACCCAACTAGCATTACTAAATAACCCAACTTGCATGAACATACATATGTCATGTATAAAGGCAACTTGCATAAGTGTTCATAGGTTATACAAAGGTGAACTTGCATGTGTCTTAAAGGTGTGAACTTGCACAACATGTTACATGTTAACTTGCATAACATCATACACATAACTTGCATAATATCATAAACATAACTTGTATATCAACATACACATAACTTGCATAACATCATGCACATAACTTGCATAACATCATACACATAACTTGCATATGAACTTGCATAACAACATGCACATAACTTACATAACATCATACACATAACTTGCATAACATGTTGAACTTGCATATAAGCATACACATAACTTGCATAACATGTTGAACTTGCATATAAGCATACACATAACTTGCATAACATGTTGAACTTGCATATAAGCATACACATAACTTGCATAACATGTTGAACTTGCATCTTAAAGGAGGGTAGACATGCATATATATATATATATATATATATATATATATATATATATATATATATACATAGCATATAAAGGTGTCATCTTGCATATGTATGCATCACATAAAAAGGGTAAACTTGCATGTCATGATTTATGCATAATACCAAACACTTAGCATGCATAAAACCACATACTTAGCATGCATAGAATCAATTACTTATTATGCATAAACCCACCACTTAACTTGCATAAACCCACATACTTAACTTGCATAAACTCACATATCCAACTTGCATAAACTCACATATTCAACATGCATAAACTCACATATTCAACATGCATAAACTCACATATTCAACATGCATAAACATAGGATTAATATTAAACATAGATTAGCATATTCACATCATATCATATGACTTGAAAACCCATTAATCCTCATGCAAAACCATAGATCTTATCATATCTCATCTACTTAATTTAACAATTGATCATCAAAGTGATAGAAACTCACCAAAACCTAGATTAGCAAACTTATGAAGTGGAATTAGTTGCTTTAGTTGAAGAAGATGTTGATTAGAGGTTGATTAGCTTGCAACTCTCTTCATTGATTTGTGGAGGCCATGATTAAGTTTCGTTTTGCCATAGTTTAGTTACAAGATCTAATTATGAATAAATTAGGGTAGGGTTGGGGTCTTATTTATAGGATTAGGTAGTGTTTTAGGCCCTTAGATTAACCCTAAATTAGATTAGGACCCTTAGATTTCGGCACCTTCCAGAAACCAGCCCTAAGACCAAGCCCAAACCCCAAACTAGTGCACCCAACCACAGAACTCTCAAGAAACTGTGCAGGTTTCCTGGCTCGGCACGGGCGCACTTCCCAAGTGCGCCAGTGTATTTTTGTACTGGCGCACTTCATAAGTGCGCCAGTGCATTTTTGTACTGGCGCACTTCACAAGTGCGCCAGTGCATTTCTGGCCTGTTTCTGGTTTTTCTGCCTAACTTCGTTCGTCCATACCTCTTTCATACGGTACCCGTTTTACGCAAACTCGGACTCTATTTCGCGTATTTTTCCGAGACGAACGCAATGACGCAGCCCGTTTCCCCTAATTCCCACATCTGAGATTAATTATACTTTAATTTGTGAATTTTAGCATTAACCGAAATTCGGGGTGTTACATTCTCCCCTCCTTAAAGGATTTCGTCCCCGAAATCTCTAAGCTAAGGAGAATGCATATCCTACCATCCAAACAACCATCTACTCAATCCATCAAACACGGGCATCCATTGTCCTTAAAACAATTTCTAATGATGTATGAGCATATGCAAAGAGTGTGTGTATATGTTCCCTATCTAATGTATGAACATATGCAAACCATGATAGTGCCATGCATCCATTATGTATGCGAGATAACCCTATCGACACATACAGTATCTATATGAGTGCACAATCATTCACCAAAATGCATCATCCATATGATAACACAATCTTTATACATCCATAAATATAGCTATCTACACACAATTATATGCAATATGCAATATGAAGTGATTGAGCCGATCTAGCGCCTAGAGTGTGTATATATGCATCCACGAGCAACCACTAGCAACCACTTGCATCCACATGCATCCATCAAACATAACATGTCTCAAACACATGTTTCAACCATAGGTTTACCCTATCTAAAGGTCAAAGGTACTAATGAGAGGACATACTAAAGATAAGATAAGCACTAGACAAACGATAAAGGAGATGTTTAAAGGACATACCCTAAAAAATGGGTATAACGAACGCATCTTCGCTTCTGTCTCCCCAGTAGTACTGCTCTCACCTTCTCCCCTTTTCATTTTGGACTAGTCGAACCTCTCTGTTTCTCAACTTCCCAATCTCTGACCCAAGGATGTGGGTAGGAGCTCGTCGAATAATCACATCACGCTTTACTTCTCTAAGCAAGCTCGGCTCTACTGCCTCTGCGGTCTCATGTAGGCACTTCCTCACATGGAATACATCATGTACACCACTAAGTCTGTCGGGCAACTCCACCAATGGAAGATGCTCTTCCCTTGTACCTTCAAAATTCAAGATACATTGCCTCAGAAGGTTTTCTAAAATACAATTCACCCTCTCGGTCTGACCGTCCGTCTGAGGATGATATGCGGTACTCAAACATAACTGAGTCCCTACCGCCTCTTGCAAACCCTTCCAAAACTCTCTAGTGAAGATAGGACCTCGATCGCTCACTATACTGGAAGGTACACCATGCAATCTAATAATCTCTCGAATGTAAACTGAAGCTAGACATGGAATAGTCCTCTTGCTCTTCACGGGTATGAAATGGGCACACTTAGTAAGTCTATCTACCACAACCCAAATCCCCGTATTACCCTTCCTTGATTTCGGTAATCCTTCGAGACACTATCCCACTTCCTTAGCGGAACTTCCAATGGGTGAAGCAACCCACTTGGTTTCTTTTGCTCCGCTTTCACCAAGCATCTAGCGACATACTCAGCCATGTCTTTCTTCATACCGGCCCAAAAGAAAACTCGCTTCATGTCTTGGTACATCTTGTCCCTACCGGGATGAATGGTCATCTTTGACCGATGTGCATCATCAAATATAGCCTTCCTCAAACCCCTGTCTTGCGGTACGCAAAGTCTACCGTCTCTACCAACTTAACTAACTGTGGGTCGTCCCGCTGTGCTCCGCCAATCCGTCCCAGAAGAGTAGGCCTAACCTCCAAAGAGGCTAGCAAACCGGGTACAAAGTCAATGGAAGGTCTAAAGTCAAACATAGAATTAAACTCCAAGCTTCGTTATCCCACGAACAATGGACTCACAGACAGCCTTCTTCTGCTTAAGGCGTCTGCCACCACGTTACCCTTGCCAGGGGTATACGCTATCTCAAACTCATAGGATGCTAAGAATTCCATCCACCTTTGTTGTCTTAAGATAATGCGCTCAAAGAGTCTCCAACACTTCCCTAAGATGTTGAGCATGCTTTTCTTCACTTCTAGAGAAAATCAGGATATTCTCCCATGCAAAATCATCACAATTGTCCATCTCTCACGCAGACCACCCTAGTCGAACTCGGCATCCCCCAAATGCAAGCCCCAAAGGCCTAAACCAATATCAGACAAACACCCAAGGGATACCTCCTTCGAATTCAGACGACTTACGTGAGATGATACTAGTAAAAACGGCTAAATAATTAAGCCTTTGTCCAACTCTGGATGTCCTCGCCAGTCTCGCTCCAAAACCACCGTTTATCTCATAACTGGCTTTGCTCAACCTATTGAGCACATACGGAAACTTATTTCGCTCCTAGGAAAGACCAAGATGTCATTTACAAAGACCATCACGAACTTATTTAGGTACTCCCTGAACACCCTTCTCATCAAATCAATAAAGTATGCGGGGGCGTTCGTCAAACCAAATGGCATCACCAACCACTCATAAAAAAAAATCATCCGGAGTCCTAAAGGCAGTCTTCTCTATACTATCCTCAGCCACTCTCAACTGACGAAACCCCGTGGCTAAGTCCAACTACGAAAATACTGAGGCGCCAACTAACTGACCAAAGAGATCATCAATCCTCGGCAATGGGTGTCTATTCTTCTTTGTGAGCTTATTTAGTTCTCTTTGGCCTACACAAAGTCTGAGGGACCCATCCGCCTTCGTGGCAAAAACTACCGGAGCACCCCACTCTGATATACTTCGTCTTATGAACCCCTTCTCAAGCAAATCGCCTACTTGCTTATGGAGTTCCCTCCTCTCACGAGGAGCCATGTGGCACACTGGCCAAGATACTGGTTTGGCATTGTCAACCAGATATATTCGGAAGTCAATCTCCCGCTCCGGAGGTAAGCCCTTCACCTCCTCAAAACACATCCGAGTATTCCCGGACCACTCTACAGATTGCAAACTCTCGACCGACGTGTCAAGCGATTCTAGATAACTTAGCATAACCAATTCCATGGGATTACAAGAGATTTCGAGAGTGTTACCCAAGCGGGTCATAAGCCTAACAACTCTCCCTCCACAATAAGAACGGCACCATTACTGGATAACCAGTCCATGCCCAAAACTAACCCATAGCCCGTGAAGCCCAAAAAGCATCACATCTAAACCCAGCGCCAAGTATAGCAACTTTCAAACCCAAACACATCATGGAGCCCCAATTGGGTTTGAAACAACTAAGGGATCACCTACTAAACTGGTGTCTAAGTGCAGTGACTCAACTAACAATGATGAGATAAACGAATTCAATGCATCAAAATCAAATAAAGTATGGACAGGATGATCGATCAGAAAAACTAGACTTTCAATAGAAATAGTTCTACCTCTTTCCCGAATCGCGAGAGCCTGTACTTGCCCCCTAGCCTGACCTGGTGCCACAAGAGCTTGCACCTGTCCTCCTGAGGTAGACCCCGTCCTTTGCCCTTTCTTAGGACAGTCTTTCACTAGATGTCCTGCTTCGTCACAGTGGAAACAGCCAGTCTTCTTCTTCTTGCGACAATCCTTGTTTAGGTGGCCTAGTGTTCCACAATTGAAGCACTTCTTCTTTCCCTTGCCACCATTGCCTTTCCCACCCTTGTTTTGCTGTTGTTGTTGAGGTTTCTTCTGATCTCCTTCCTTCTCGGGTGCTTTATTAGCATTGGGACCCTTCTCTTCCTCATGCATAAGTGTCATGTCCACTAGCTTCTCGAAAGTGGCCCCCATAGGGATGTGAGACATAGCCAATCCGTGCATCGGTTCGTTCAAGCCTTTAACAAACCTCAAAGCTTTCTCTTCCGGTGTGTTTACCAAGTCCATGTTGAATCTCTCTAACTGATTAAACTTGTTAACATATTCTTTCACCGACAAGTTTCCTTGCTTTAAGTTCAAGAACCTTTCCACGTGCATATTTTCTTCCGCTTTTGAGAGAAACTTTGCCTCAAACCTTTGCCTGAAATCCACCCAAGAGTCAACAGGGCGTTCTCCATTAGTGACCTCCCACCAGAACGAGGCCTCTCCTTCCATTAACCAAGCGGCTAACCTGACTTTCTTTCCCTCTTCCACTTCCAAGATTTCCATCAATTCTTCTGTCTCATTAAGCCAATCCCTAGCTCCCACAAAAGGTTTTCCTCCCATAGCCTTAAACTTCCTACAAGTCCTAGCAAAAGTATCCGCGCGAGGAGGAACGAGTGCAACGGGTGGAGGAGGAACATTTGCTGGACCTGCAGCGGCGGCCCTAGCCTCTAACAACCTCCTATACCATACTGGTACCGCTACACCATCCGGAAGATAAAGACCTTCAGCCATGCTGAGACGAAAAAGGAAAGATTCAAAACGGAGAATTCGAAAGATAAAGATATGACTATCGGGGATTATGCTTTTCTTTCAAAAACTTTTCTCTTTAAAGACATGTTTTTGAAAATATCTCTTCCAAAAATGTTTTTAGAAAAATAGTTTTCTAAAAATTTTATCTGTTCCGGTAACCTTAAGCTCTGATACCACATGTAACACCCCACACCCGCTATGGTCACTCGCTAAGGGAATGCCATAACATCGGTGAAGTATTTTAAGTGAATATAGAACAGAAAAATTACAACAAGACAGATATAAGTAATACTTGAAAATTTTAAAACATCATTTCGTTGCAGCGGAAAGTAAAACATGTTTGGTTACATCACAAAACCATAATAAGAGTCAAGTACAAAATATCCATCCTGATAAATATAAGTACATAATCCCATTACATGAAGTGATAGCCATAAAAGAAAGGGTAAGCTGAGCTCTACACCTATGGTCCAAGCTCCAAAAGAGAATAAAGCAGCCTGGTCAAAGCCCACTCGTACTGGGCCCACTCTGATAACCTGAGGGTTGGGAAAAAAAGATAAAAACAACGGGGTCAGACATAAGTCTGAGCGAGTCCTATAACTTTAACAATACAATCATTAAAGTAACCAGAGAAGACATAAGCTTGATGTACGGTAACGTCTGGGGATGAATGGCTACACTAAGCAGCTTGGTAGACTTAGGATAAACTAAGATAACCGTAAAGACGCATCTACCCACTCAAGGATAATTCCTAGATTTCACCACCCCAGATCTACCCTCCCAAGGGTAATTCCTACACTGCACCACACCAGTTCTACCCACCCAAGGGTAATTCCTACTTAAAGGTTGATCCCACTAAGTGTACTTAGAAATTTCACCCAGTAGATTCGTGTACCCCTACATAGGTGCCGTCTGCCCCTATCTTTACTAGGTGTACCCACTACTCCCAAGCGATCGGCTCCCTAGCGTAGATACCCGTGCTAGTCCCACAATGGGGTGTATCATTCCCCAAAGTGGCCACCTGATAATATCAACGGTGCACGTCTTTATATCTACACGATGCAACAACGACTTACCAACCAGCCCGGGTCCACACACGCATATGAAACCCGTTGATCCTGCGTTGCCACCGCTAACCCGTTTGGCCTCTTATAGTCAAGCCCAATATGCGTGTCCCGTCACTCGACTAGAGTCGAGCCTACTAAGATACGTTTGGGATATTGGTTGAAATGGGCCCCCACAAGCTACCACCTAAGCTTGTTATTTCTAGTGAATCCCACTTAACCCTTTAACCATGTCCACTTACATGTTATAAATTTTGGTTAAGTCATTAATCATATTTTAATTGCCATTCAAGACACCCACTAGATCTCTACATGCCACCCAAAAGCACTTACTTAACCCTTTAACCATGTTTTAATTACATGTTCCACTTTGGTTAAGTATTCTAATCGTATTTTCTATTGCCACCTAAGGAAACCACTAGATTTCCTCATGCCACCCAAGGCACCCACTTAACCCCTCATGTCCCACTACATGCTAATAAGGTTAAGTGTTTCTTAATTAATTAAGACCGTGATCTCCCATAAAGACCTCCCACATTAGACTGGCTTTTATGACAACTGGTTAAGCCGGTAGGGTCCGGGCAGTTTTACGTCATAACAGAGTCTAACCTCGTGTCTTTACTTTAATCACGTATTTAATTTGTGCCTAAGACCTCCCACATTGGGCTAACATTTGTAGCAACTGGTTAAGCCGGTAGGGTCCGGGCAGTTTTACACTACAAATGAGTCCAACCTCGTGTCTTAGTCGATTAATTACACCTAATTAATCACCCCCATATTAATTATCCCTAATTAATATCAAGTTTTTCATAACATGGGTAGACCTAACTCAATAGGTAAATTCCCATGGGGTAGACCTAACTCAATAGGTAAATTCCCACTTATGTTAATTTATTTTTATGGTATGCTTAATCATAACCATTTCACACCATTTCATTAACATGTCTATTAACCCCATCGTTTCCCACGTACTTATGCTAACACGACATATTTCCAAGAGAAGATTCTCTCACAATTAACATGGGTTTCACTTAGCATACATTAGCATTAACATGGGTTAAAAGGTGTCCACTTACATCATGATATTAACCCAACTAGCATTACTAAATAACCCAACTTGCATGAACATACATATGTCATGTATAAAGGCAACTTGCATAAGTGTTCATAGGTTATACAAAGGTGAACTTGCATGTGTCTTAAAGGTGTGAACTTGCACAACATGTTACATGTTAACTTGCATAACATCATACACATAACTTGCATAATATCATAAACATAACTTGTATATCAACATACACATAACTTGCATAACATCATGCACATAACTTGCATAACATCATACACATAACTTGCATATGAACTTGCATAACAACATGCACATAACTTACATAACATCATACACATAACTTGCATAACATGTTGAACTTGCATATAAGCATACACATAACTTGCATAACATGTTGAACTTGCATATAAGCATACACATAACTTGCATAACATGTTGAACTTGATACATAGCATATAAAGGTGTCATCTTGCATATGTATGCATCACATAAAAAGGGTAAACTTGCATGTCATGATTTATGCATAATACCAAACACTTAGCATGCATAAAACCACATACTTAGCATGCATAGAATCAATTACTTATTATGCATAAACCCACCACTTAACTTGCATAAACCCACATACTTAACTTGCATAAACTCACATATCCAACTTGCATAAACTCACATATTCAACATGCATAAACTCACATATTCAACATGCATAAACTCACATATTCAACATGCATAAACATAGGATTAATATTAAACATAGATTAGCATATTCACATCATATCATATGACTTGAAAACCCATTAATCCTCATGCAAAACCATAGATCTCATCATATCTCATCTACTTAATTTAACAATTGATCATCAAAGTGATAGAAACTCACCAAAACCTAGATTAGCAAACTTATGAAGTGGAATTAGTTGCTTTAGTTGAAGAAGATGTTGATTAGAGGTTGATTAGCTTGCAACTCTCTTCATTGATTTGTGGAGGCCATGATCAAGTTTCGTTTTTCCATAGTTTAGTTACAAGATCTAATTATGAATAAATTAGGGTAGGGTTGGGGTCTTATTTATAGGATTAGGTAGTGTTTTAGGCCCTTAGATTAACCCTAAATTAGATTAGGACCCTTAGATTTCGGCACCTTCCAGAAACCAGCCCTAAAACCAAGCCCAAACCCCAAACTGGTGCACCCAACCACAGAACTCTCAAGAAACTGTGCAGGTTTCCTGGCTCGGCACGGGCGCACTTCCCAAGTGCGCCAGTGTATTTTTGTACTGGCGCACTTCATAAGTGCGCCAGTGCATTTTTGTACTGGCGCACTTCACAAGTGCGCCAGTGCATTTCTGGCCTGTTTCTGGTTTTTCTGCCTAACTTCGTTCGTCCATACCTCTTTCATACGGTACCCGTTTTACGCAAACTCGGACTCTATTTCGCGTATTTTTCCGAGACGAACGCAATGACGCAGCCCGTTTCCCCTAATTCCCACATCTGAGATTAATTATACTTTAATTTGTGAATTTTAGCAATAACCGAAATTCGGGGTGTTACAATATTACATATATAAAAAATCATACACACAAATGCCAAAATATCAAGGAGACATTGCACATCCAACACAAAACCCGTTAACACGTTCAAGAAGGAAATATTTAAATCGTTCGGAATAAGGAATGCACGTTGGATATTTTGAATTAGTATGCCTGGGCTTGCCATGTTGAGCTATTCTCAGGCAAAACTATTCTCATGCAAACACTAATTTTTTTAATAAACGTGCGTCAGAATTGATATGCGTTCAGATCCGTTTTTAACTCTTGTGACTTCCCCCCGTTCATCTTTCAATAGGCACATTATAATTTTTCACATACTGTCACTTTGTTTCTTTATTACTTCACTTCTCTTTCCCATCTTTCCAAAATAAAATCCTATACCTCCGTTATACTTTTCTCTATGCATGGCTACCATAAAAAAAATCACACCCAAATCAAGACTGCCTCCTCCTTCAGTTTTTCTTGACTGTTTGCCCTTCATCTCATCACCTCAGCTTTGAGCATCGACTACTATCGACAAATGGAAGCTTCCTTCCATCTCGTTGAAACTCAGAACCGCAAGAAAAAAAAGGTTCAAAGCCGTGCCCATTGTCGCTGTGGCCGCTCTGTTCTTCTTGTCGCCGTGTTAAAGGTGAGACTTTCTCACCAATTTAAATCCAAGTAAATTAACTGCTAAATTTTTTTTGGGTATCTAGATTAATTGGAGTAAATTATTTGCGGTTGATGGTTGTAGGATGTTTTATTTCCATCATTGTTGCCATGTTGTTCCCGATTTCCATTGTAATAGTTGTTCTCTATGTTGGTGCATACGCTGCTCACGCATGTCATTTTACATTATTATATGCTATCCATTTAAATCTAAACTACACATGTTGGTTCACCGAGCACTACATGGATAGCTATCTTCATGATTGAAAAAACTGAATCGTGTCTACCTTATTTTTTTTTGTTAAATCTAAAACATATTAGTTGTGCATGCTGTTGTTTCTATGTTATGCCAGATGCATTTATATACATGTTTTTTCATGTAGGCTACACCATAAATTTTAGTTTTGGCTGTCATTTGATTTGAAGATGGAAATTTTGGATATATATTTTCACGTCCATATAGTTCTACAGTTAACAACCACTTGTAAAAAAATGAAAAAATTAGCTTAACATTGAAACTAGTATGAAACTATCTATAAGCACTTGCATGTCGAAAGTTGACTTATGTTTTGGTTAAATGTTAAAATACTTGTATTTTCTTTAGTCATGTCTGGAATTAAATGATACACACTCCATTTGTCTTGGTTTGAAATAGTCATCATCTCGGCTAGCTCCATTGTGGGTTGAGATATTGTGCTGTGTTCACATGTTTTCGGTCTGCATTATTTTGTTCATTATCATATTGCATTGGCACATATACCTTGGCCTGGGTTTGAGACCATGTCGCGTTATCCACTCTGTACCCGTACCCATTTGAACATACATAATTTATTAAATTTAGAAAATTTATTTATATGCACTTCATTTTGTGATGATTTTATATTTTAGTTTAATTAAATAAATTTAGTTGAATACAACCTGACCCGAGTTTTTGTTTTGCTCGGGTCGGAGTCAGACCTGAGTAATTGCAGCTTAGATTAAAGTATACGACAGTGAAGATTCGAGAAGACGCATGCACGCGCAAAGCCGACAGCGAAACCGTAAAATTTTATTCTTTAAATTTCATGTATATATTTTATATTTTCTGCTGTACCAATTTTGTTAAACTTTGATATTTGTGTATATGAAATTCCGCTGTGAGATGCTGCTGTATATTTTTCCGTATTGTGATTCTGTGTGTTTATTCTATTAAACCCTGTAAGCAAAATAATGAGCTGTCGTTTTGAAAGTTTTGAGTTGGTTTAATTGCCAACTTGGAGCGGTCAAAAAGGTAGGTCATTACAACGTCCCCCTCTTCAACCATAGATTCAAAGCCTTCACCATACGTTCCTCTTCATTCCTCATCCACAGCACAACTTGCCTTGGCGTTCCCACTAGCAAAGTCGCTACCCATGCCTTTCCCTTCTCCTTCTACTTTTGGCACTTCTACCACTATGACATTTCCTCAAGCATCTCCTCCACACAATAGTCAACGTATTGGACTTCCATGTTCCAGCATTTACCACGCAATGCCAGGAAGTACAAGTCTAATCTATGGTCCACGGTGATGAACTTGTTCAAGCTGGCACTCGTGTTTGGAAAGATTCGCTAGTAAGTTTCTTCTTAGATGAGCCACTGTCGTATTCGCAAGTTGTTCAAAAGATAACCAATATGTGGAACTTAAAAGGGACAATGTTAGTTAAATCCGACGGTACGCTCTTTCTCTTTTAGTTTACCTGTGCTGGAGATAGGCAAAATATTTTAATGGGAGATCCCATCATTATGATGAATAAATTGTTTATAATTAAACCTTACGACCCTCGTGTTTGCAACATGCACGAATCTGTCAAAGCAGTACCCATATGGGTTTAACTCTCTAATATCCCTTTCTTCCTTTGGTCCCTTCCTGGAGTTAACTGGTTGGCATGTAGAATTGGCAGACTTATTTGCTTTGATGAAATGACTGAGAGATTGGAACGTTTGGAATACGCTAAATGCCTAATTGAGGTAACACCGAATCAAGAACTTATGGATGACTATTTGGTTACTACCCCAGATGGAGAAACACAAAGAATATGAGTCAACTATCTCTAAATGCCGTTAGTTTGCACAAAATGTAAGGTTTTTGGTCACTCGATAGAAAACTATGAAGGCAATACGCAGAGAGTTAAGAAACAAGAAAGTTCAGGTCAATAGAGTACAAGTACTTACAGAGTGCTCTCAGTAACTAAACAAGTCAACACCAATGTAAACGTCAATGCTGTGAATGTCCCAGTTCAATGGAGCAACGACAAAGGGAAGGATTTATCAACTATAGAGAGAGAGAGTGGTATTGCCTAAAAAGAACCCATGGCAGAAGGTAGAGAGAAATAAGAAAACTGTCAAATTCAAACATTATGGTAATAAAACCACTTTTGGTGACTACTGGCCTGCTGCTAGTAAATCACAGTGGCAAAAACGGAAAAGTTCAGGGAATAATTAAAATATTGGGGAAATTGAGGAAGGAGAGATTTAGGATGAGATAGTGATATACACGTAAATGTGTATATTTTATCCACTTATTTATCTTATTTTCCCTTTAAAATAATTGATATTGTGTATTTATAGCTGTGTTTTCAGATTGTTTATAAAAAGCATGGTTTAGAGCATTTGATGGATAAAGCATGAAGAATTTCTTAAAGGAGTGAAGTTTGAAACTACTAAAGCTTAACGAGTGTAAAGCTTGAAGAACGGTTGCAAATAGAGTTCATTTAGGAAGATTTGGCTTAATGATTACTCATGTTGCGTTCACATTGGCTCATTTGCAAGGCCTCTTACTCATGTTACGTTCACATTAGCTCATTTGCAAGGTCACTCACTCTACAGCTGCGTTCACACTGGCTATGTGTTATTTAGGCTAAATCTTTAGTCCCACATTGTGTAATTAGCCGTCTTTGTCATATCAGCTATAAATACACTTGTATCTTGTTCATTTGGAGTGACATTAGGTTTTATTCTGTAACTCTCTCTTGGAATAAAATCATTCTTCTCTCTTTCTCTTTACTTTTTATTGTAATTTATTTATGTTGTTTATTTTATTTTTCTCTTCTTCTTTAGCTATTTCTAGCTAATCCCCTTTAATTAGGGGGTGATGACGCTGGATTAGATTCAATATGAATCACATAGCCAAAGAGATTAGAACTTCATGTATGTAGATCTAGATCTGAACCAAGAATTAGATCTGAACCTTCATACTCTGTGTCGTTTAAGAGCTGTGCTCCTTCACAACGTACATTCGAGTTTGATCTAACACTTTTCTGATTTAGATCTAACATTTAGGGTTTTAGAAATAAATTAGTGAATCTGTCCTGATAGCCTATGGTTATTTAAGAGCTGAGCTCCTGCATAGGCTATGCTTGTCATTATTTACATATTTGTTTCTAGAAACCTAATTATCGTTGATTCATGTTTGTGATAAAAACATGAATTAGATCTGATTAATCTAATTGGTTATTAATTCATATGAATCTAGTTTATGTCATCGCTCCCTAATTGCTTTCTTTAATCATATAAAACTCTATTTTGTTTAATTTCTGTTATTTTTTGTGTTTTCAACCAATCAAAATTCTGGAATAACTTGATTGGATTTACTAGTAAAATAATTTTTGGTCCTAGAGTTCGACACCCTCTACAACTATCCTTGTTGTTTAGGAAAGCCGAACGGATTTTACCGTTGTTTACAATTGTTTAATTCATTCGCAAACAAATTTTGGCTCCATTGTCGTGGACCAAAATAATTTTTGTTAGTAAATTCTTCGGGTTATATATTTATTTTTATTTATTTTCACTTTACTTTTCCTTCGTTAAAAAAAACAACACAAAAATATTTTTATTCCTTTCAATTTCTTAGTTTCCCATTAAAAAAATTCCTTCTATTTTATATATATATATACAAAAAAATCTCCTGATTAGTTTTGATTTGGTAGCGCTGATTGATGCTCTGACCTTCTAATTAAGAGAGAAAAAAGTGCAATTTTCAGTTTGATTTCTTTCCCCTTTCAGTGCCTGTTGTTTTCAATTGTTTCCCTTTTCTTTAATTTATTTCATTCTGATTTTCTATAAATTCCTTTCCTTTTTACAAATTTTCATAAATTAAAAAAAATACAACTTGCCAATTTTTGTTCAATTTCTTTCCACTTGTTTTGCTCGTTTTCTTTCCCTCCTTTTCAGATTCTTTCCTATCTTTGTACATTTTTTCCTCTTTACAACAAAAAAAAAACCAAAAATTTGTTGTTTTCCTTTTCTTCTCCCTTGTGTTACTTCTTCCACCTTCATAACAGATCACACAACAATCCTTCCTCCACCATAAACTCACGCCCTCTTGGGTCCTTCATTACAACTTCTTTGAACCCGCCTCACTACTCAACCAATTCAAAAGAGAACCGCACCTCCCCTTTTGTCATCATCGCTTCCTAGAACTCCGACTTAACAGTCAACACACAAATCTACCTCTGTCAAAGACAATTCCGTTCTTCCATAAATCATCCCTCATGCATTAACACCCCTCCAACTCTCTTCCCACAACTGCAAAACCATATACCGTCAATTCACCCACGCCATAACATCAACCCCTGACCTCTGTAATCTTCACCAACCGACAACCACGTTCATCCTTCCCACCCCCATACAGTCCACAACAAACCGACCTTTCTTCACCGCACCACTTAATTCAAACCCCCTCTATTTCCAAATCCACACGCCATACTCTCCCACACAATCGCTGCTGTCATTCTTAACTGCACAACGCCGCCTAAGCACAGTCACTATTCAAACCCATCAATACGCAGCAGTCCACCATCAACAAGGCCACACTACGCCTCTCAAAATACTCCATACACATCCTCCATACTCAAATACCACACAACATCACAGTCTAGAACACCCCATCACCACATACACTGCCTTTTGACAACCTCCAAACCAACACTTCTAAAACCCCTCTAAAACCAAGTTCATCGGCTCAACCATCACAAACGCAGACAATTCATGTTACCTTCCCTCGTCACAAGCAACAACTTCGGTTCTCCAAAAATTACACAGCCCACCATATCACTATAGCATCCAGCCTTACAACCACTTCCGCTCAACAGTCCCTCCACCTGATTATCCTGCAACTCAGAACTCCGAGTCACTCACAGATCATGCTTCACAAATTACCACAATTTCTAACTCAAACCCAATCATCCCTATCACACCACACTTCAGACCCTAAAAAACCTACGTCATCATCAATCTTGCAAATACTCTGCCTCAGACCATTGCACCAACAATCCGAACAGCAGCAAGCTTTTAACTTCCACACGTCCTTGATCTTCTTCCACGCAACCACCAAAATCCCAAATCGCAACTCACGAGACCACTGAAAACCACTCCAAATTTGATAAACCCCCTTCGAGCTCCTTCGTCGATTCCCGGAACCGCCCTAAATTTCACCAGAAATCATTCACTACTCACTAAACAGGAAACTCCTCCAGAATCGCAAATCCTCAGCCACCGAAAATCGATTCCGTTCTTGATTTCGAAAGCCCTCCTTTTTCTTTTATTTTGGTCTGAATTTCGATCTCATGGATGACCAATTTATTTTGATTTTGGTTTTAGCGTTTGGATTATTCTTGGCTTAAGGAAATATAAGTGTATTAGTGTGTGGCGTGGCCTTCTTCTGTCTTTGATCGGGCTTTGCAATTGGGTGTGAAATAGCTTTGGCTTCTGTTAGTTTGGTTTTGTTTTGTTTTGCCTTTTTAATTTCTTTATCTTTTGAGATTTAAAACACACAAGAAAAATTTATATATAAAAAATGGAAGGCAACTCGTTTTGAGTGGATTGAAATTCTGTTTGAATCTTGAATTGCTTGTTTCATTTTAATGCCTTTAATTTTTAGTTTCTAAAAAAAACCACAGGTAGGTTTAGTTTTGTTGTTTTATTTCTAGCTTAATTTTGTTTGTTTCCGTTTAACTTAGTTTAGTTTTTATTATAATTTTCGAGTTTGTTTCTGTTTTTGTGTCATTTATTTTCTTTTCTTTCCAAAAAAAGAAAAAGAAAAAAAGGAAAACGAATCAAAGGCAAAAGCGAAGGAGAGAGTTTAAGCATCACTCAAAAATTCAAAGGTCAAACAATTAGCAGAATTAGAATTGTTGGAGTGGTTGCACACCAAGTGGGGTGTGAATGCGCTAACGCTACTCAGTTGCACTAGACGGACTACCAATCTAGGTGAGAATATTCTAAACTCTACAGGGTCTGGTGCTGTTGAAAAATATATAGAAATTGCTTGTAAAAAATTTCTATAGGTGCTGCAACATGCTTGTAAAAAAAAATATTTCTGCAATTTATAATTCTGTGATTGATGATTCTATCTGTTGATGTGGTTGGAAATTTTAATACAACGTGGGATAAATTGGAAAGTTTGTTTTTGAAATAAATTACTTTTGAATCAAATAGAGGATTCCCCAAAGCTCATAGGTCAAAATATTCGTTAAATTGACAATTAGGATTGATACTCTCTGAGGCGTCTAAGGAACGTAAGAGTCTAGAACTCAAACAGGTTCTTAAACCTTTAGTCGTGTTTCTACAGTGATTCGTGGCACACTGATAATCCCTGTCCAAACCCGGCCTGGATTTGTATTCATATAATCTGAAGTTGTTAATTTTAACATATTTTTTAAGAGTTTCTTTAGAGCCACAAATTTTGAAACTGGTTTTTTTCGATAAATAACTCTCTTCTTCTAGTACATGCGCGTTTGCCCCATGTACAACCAAAATTACAATTCTTTTTCAAAATTTCAATGATTTTGGTTACAGTTCAAATCCGAATGAATTTCAAGTTGAAAAACCTTTTGAATACTCTCCACAAATCTCATCAAAAGATTACACCCCACTATGAAAAACGTCATTCTATGATTGAGGAGAATTTATCTAAGGCGCATCAACTTGCGCAAATGGCTAAGCAAAGTGCTGAAAATCAAAACAATTGCAACATGGGTTTTAACGAAATTTTTGAAAACCAAAATGATTTTCATAATGCAAGTGGATGTCAAATGTTGGTTATCGAATATGAAAAATGTGTTGCGAACAAGCTAAATTTTTGGTGATGCTGATTTTGGAAAATAAATAATGAACGACTTCTAAGAGATGAGGTGGATGAATTTTTAAGGTCAACTAGTCAGGAAAACATAGAAACGATGAATCAAAAAAACAACATTTTGAAGTCTGGTGTGTCTACCAATTTGATAGAAGAGAGCCTGAGTGAAATTGATCAATTAATGCATGACATTTGGAATTGACACGAGGACATCAAGGAATGGGCGCGAATTTTAGATGAAAAACAAAATTCTAAAAATAAATATATCGAAAACATGCATAACATTGAATAATTGGCTCAATACACTATTGAACTTTGGAAAAATCTAGAGAAGTTATTACCGGAGGGAATTGATGATGTTGATGAATTTGAGGATTAATGAAACTTGGCTTGACTTACATCGGAGAACTAGCTCAAAGAATAACAGACAACAAACAAAGTTGCACTAGGATAGTTTATCACATTTCTCTTCTTCAAACTGAAGTTACGAACTTGTACAACAACTACAAATCCCAATCTGGTGACAAACAACTTTCTGTCAACACTTGTTTTGAAACAAATAATCAGCTAGTAACTTCGTCACAACATCACATAATGATTATTGATGATTCTGACGATATGACTATTGATGAAAATGAAAATTTTGAAAAATCTCTTGTGCAAAACACTGATTTCTGTGAAACTAAAATTCAAACTCAAACAGATGCTTCTACTGAAAATTCAACTCTTACTGACATCAAAAATTTTCAAATAACAACTTGTGAAATTGATGAAAATCTTAATAAAGTTGTTGAAATCTCTGTAATTGATATGAATTTGAATTCTCTTGAAAACGAAGACGTCAATCTTCAATTTGATCTTCCTCTCTTAGATTCCGAAAATTTTGAAACTTTAGCAATTTTAGATTGTCAACCTGAAAGAAACGATGAAGTTGGTAACAACTGTTTGAGTGAGGACGGCTTTGATGAGCGAAAACTTCTTGAACTGATTGACGATAATGTTGTTGGGTCTGAAATTGAAAATGAAACATTTCAAAACTTTGAAATTCTTGAGGGTGAAAACAACGAAACTGCCGAATGTGATCCTAAACACAATGACAATTTTTCTAAAACTGTTGAAACTCCTTGCGACTTGATCGTTTCAACTAAACCTCACTGTGATCACTTGTTTTTCATTGATAAATTTCAGCAATATATGAACTCTTTTTAGAATAACACGGTTTTTGAGAAAACACGATTTCAAAATTTACTGAAAATTCACTTGTTTGGTTTTAACTTTAGGTTTATGAATGAACCTTTAGTCAACAAAAATTTCCAATATCAAAGCAAAACTGAACAATATTTCTTAAAACAATTGTGGGGGTGAGAATGATGCACGCATCTCTCAATTTATACATCATCTGAACAAGTCAAACTTTGTTTTTGAAATTTTTGCTGAATCCCATCTCGATGACTTCACTTTAGTTGCTACAGAAATTCAATTCGATTTTAGGATCAATTGTAAGCTCAAAATTTTAAATTTAGAAACTCAACTTAAAAAAAAATGTTTTTCCAAGTCTGGAACGTGATATAATATTCTTTATGATTTGGTTTCTGTGCTTCAGCTGTGTCTCATAATCTTAATGAGGCTTATCCATTGGTCCATTGTGGACCAGTTCATCTATTCGATGACTGCGTATTTTCTGCACGTGTACTCGGTAAGCCGTGCTGAGCCTCTTATTTTATTTCCCTTTTACTAAGATATGTCTGATTAACGACTGTGAGGGCATAGTTACACTCAAGTGTAGGGGGATTTACGTTACATCAGCAATCAAATTTTATGAACTAGGTCATTCACTGAACAAGGACTAACTTAAAATACATAAATAACACCTTGATTCTTGTTTGATAAGTCGAATTGTTGGGTGATGGGAATGAGCATTATTTATTCATTGAGTCGTAATGTGTCTTTTTAAGATGCTAGCTTGAGACTGTGTAGACGTTAGTCGTGTTCTGGAGTAAGCGTGTCAATCCTTGTTATACATGTTAGAATGCAAGTAAAAAAAATCAAAAAAAAAAAAAAAAAAAAAAAATCAAATAAACAATGATTTTGCACCTATGTTTGTTGGATTTTCTGAGTTTGTTTTCATGCATAATATTTTTTCTCACTTAAATTTTCAAAATCGTAAGTTCTAAAATCCACTTGGCCCAATTAAGGAGAAATGACTCATTGTAGCGTTCTTCTTCGATACCCCACATTATTCAAACCCAAGTTTTAGTTGAATTACATCTATGTTTTGACAAGATTTTCTTATATTGGTATAGTTAATAACCTTGTACTGATTTATTTTCAAAGGTTCAAAAATGTCACTTTTACACCAATATTACACTACCCTCTCTGTACTTGTTTTAAGGTAGGATAACCATATACCACATCTTAATTTATATAGGTTGACTGATCTTACGAAAATTTGCTTATCATTCCTTTTAGCTTTTTATATAATATCAATCTAGACTAGTGTGTTGAATTAGGGTTATAGAAGTAAAGTAACTAGTGCACAAAACTTTCCTTTAATGAAGTGTTGGTTATGATTTGCTTAGTAGAGGAGGAACCAAATGAAATAATGTATGATATCATTCCATTCCATCTCCACTCATCATTTATCATGCAAAAAAGAAAAAAAGAAAAAAAAATAGAAAAGAAAGAAAAAAAGAAGAAGAGAAAAATGCAATAAAGAGAATATCTCTGAGAATAAAAAAGTCATTCTTGACTATAAAGCATTCATTTCCATTCCATTCACATCCATCATACCGTACTTGGAAGTGAGGATTGTAGCAGAGGAGATGAAAAGAAACCAAAAAAATGTTCATATGTGCCCTAGTGTTATTTTATCTTTTGTAGCTTGAGGTTCAACTAATACACTTTCCCTCTTATCAATAACATATTTAGAACTTACAAAATTTTCTTTCATCTATGCATAACTCACATCCAATACAGTTACACTGGTGCAAAATTATTCAAAAAAAAGAAAAAAAAAAGAATAAATAAATGATTGGTGGCGCATTGTCGATGTGTATAACTTTGGTTGACACCACGCTCTTAACCTTCAAGACAATTACAGTGTTATCAACGAGTTACGATTTAGCTTGAAATTTTTTATTCATTTCTGCACCAATAATAGGATGGACAATTTGGGACTAAACTGTTATTATTGAAGTTAGGTAAAGTCCATGGAATGTGAAAGACTTTAATTTTATTGTTTGATTAATCCGCGTACATAAGACGCTTTGGATTTTGTGGGTAATATCCGCTGAAAACCCTCACGAGACAACACTCATCCTACTAGGGATACCTAGGGGTTTAACGACTTGTTGCATACGCTAAATGCAATCGTGTTTCCTACGAAAATGTGATATATCTTAGTTTAATTTATTCAAGGACAAATAAAAAGATAAGTGTGGGGGTATTTGATATATACGTAAATGTGTATATTTTATTCGCTTATTTTCTTATTTTCCCTTTAAAATAACTGATATTGTGTACTTATATCTGTGTTTTCAGATTCTTTATAAAAAGCATGGTTTAGAGCATTTGATGGATAAAGCATGAAGAATTTGCTTAAAAAGAGTGAAGTTTGAAATTACTAAAGCTTGAAGAACGGTTGCAAATAGTGTTCAGTTTGGAAGATTTGGTTCAATGATTACTCATGTTGCGTTCACATTGGCTCATTTGCAAGGCCTCTTGCTCATGCTACGTTCACATTAGCTCATTCGCAAGGCCACTCACTCTATAACTGCGTTCACACTGGTTTGTGTGTTATTTGGGCTAAATCTTTAGTCCCACATTGTATAATTAGCCAATTAGTCTTTGTCACATCAGCTATAAATAAATTTGTATCTTGTTCATTTGGAACGACATTAGGTTTTATTGTGTAACTCTCTCTTGGAATAAAATCATTCTTCTCTCTTTCTTTTTACTTTTTATTGTAATTTATTTATGTTTATTTTATTTTTCTCTTCTTCTTTAGCTATGTCTAGCTAATCCCCTTTAATTAGGGGTGATGATGCTGGATTAGATTCAATCTGAATCACATAGCCAAAGAGATTAGAACTTCATGTATGTAGATCTAGATATGAACCAAAGGTTAGATCTGAACCTTCATACTCTGTGTCATTTAAAAGCTATGCTCCTTCAAAGGGTATATTCGAGTTCGATCTAACACTTTTCCGATTTAGATCTAACATTTAGGGTTTTAGAAATAAATTAGTGAATCCGTCCTGATGGCCTATGGTTATTTAAGAGTTGAGCTCCTGCATAGGCTATTCTTGTCATTATTTACATATTTGTTTCTAGAAACCTAATTATCGTTGATTCATGTTAGTGACAGAAACATGAATTAGATCTGATTAATCTGTTTGGTTATTAATTCATATGAATTTAGTTTATATCATCGCTCCTTAATTGCTTTCTTTAATCATATAAAACTCTCTTTTATTTAATTTCTGTTATTTTCTGTGTTTTCAATCAATCAAAATTCTGGAATAACTTGATTGGATTTACTAGTAAAATAATTTTTGGTCCTCGAGTTCGACACCCTCTACAACTGTCCTTATTGTTTACGAAAGCCGAACGGATTTTATAGTTGTTTACAATTATTTAATTTGTTTGCAAACAGATAGCTCAAGCAGCTAGAATAAATAAAATCAAAGGCAAAGACCACATCAATGATTCTGTAGAAGGCAACTTTCAAAAGCAAGCCTCTAGTGTTAATACTTTTGACTGTTTCAGCCCTTTGTGACACTGCCCATATTGAGCTTGTTAAGAAGGCTAATGTAGACAAATACAACACTGAAGGGGATGTTGAAGAAAATAATGAGAGAAAATACGGAAATGAAATGGGAAATCAAAGTACTAACAATGAAAAGTTGCATGCAGAGGACACTATCAAAAGTAAAGAAGATTGCCTGATAGGAAACATGACAAAGGAAGGAAAATCCACGACAATAAAAGTCAATGGAAACAGGAGGTTTCTGTTGTTGTTACCTAAAATACAAACATTATATTAACTGACTCTCTTTTAACGAAAACAATACATTGGTTGAAGGTGAAATACCTAATAAAGGAAAATAGTGTGAAAACATTGTCTCAACCTCTGGTATGGCGGATACGGCTCCAATAATGAGAGATAAACAAGAGGGAAATAGTATAAACGCTAGAAGTAAGAATATTTCTACCATTTTGAGTACCGTAAAAGAAAAGAAAATGAACACTGCAACTCAAATTAGAGATTATGCGAACATCCCATTCAAAAATGACAGTGAGAACGAGTCAACACTACAGCAAAATGACTTGTCGGTGGATCTTAATGACCCAAATAATCTACACCCACTGATGCGCAATATTTTTTCCTCTTACTGGTGGTTTGAACTCGACTGATCAACTTGCAGTAGAAAATATGACATACAAACTAGTGGAACCACATGAGCAAGAATATTTAATCAATGAAACTATCGTTACTACTGCCGATGAACAATGCAATGAGCAATCACTTGATAACAAGAAAGCCAGCCATGATAAGGCACAATCTCAGCAATTTTTCGAACTACATCAACATGAAACCTTGCCCATAATAGACAAAACAACTTCCAACAACAGCGCATGCAACATCTCCCCACCACCAGGGCACAAGTCACCGACAGACTCTCACCATTATGATGAAGGAAAGAAATTTAAAGAATTGCAAGGCAACATTGGATTAAAGTAAGGCAAGCTCCCTACTGTGGAATCTCTGCGGCCTACAAACACCCTAATTACATCAGAAGCTTCTTAGGTCCAAATGCGATCAATGGCAAATAGTACTACTAAAAAAATAGTTTCATTATGATGCAAAACATCTACGCTTGGAATATTAGAGGTGCACATTCTGACCTCAAGCTAGACCAATGTAAGTTACTGATTAGGAAGTACAATCCTAATGCGCTTGCGATTCTCAAAACTAAGCTTAATGAAGCACTTTCAAGGAGAGCTGCCAGGTATATTGACCCAAATTCTTTCATGTTGCATAACCTTAATGATGCTATTTACGGTAGGATTCTACTACTTTATGATCCAACTATCTACAGATTCACTGTTGAAAACTCCTCCAGTCAGCACATACATTGTTTTACAACCCATTTACCCACTTCTACCTCATTTTTTTCCATGTTTATGTATGCCTTTAATGATGCTACTGCTAGAGAGCCTTTTTTTTAAATGTATTACCCTCCTTAAAACATCTTTTGATCCGTGGCTAGTCTATGGAGATTTCAATTCTCCTTTCAAAGTAGCTGATAGAGTAGGGGGAAATCTGTAACCCTGAATGATATCAGACCTATCAAAATAGCTATAAGTAATTATGATTTATTAGAGATTAAAGCAGTTGGACCTGAGTATAATTGGAATAATAGTAAGTGCAAAGGAACTAGAACGTTTTCTAGAATTGATCATGCTTATTATAATGTTAGTGCTCTCAATAAATGGCCAACGTTATACAATGAAGTTTTGTTGCCTGTTTTGTTGGATCACTCCCCTCAGTTAATTCATATTAGTGAGCTGTTTAATATTAGAAAACCTTGCTTCAAATTTTTCAATACTTGGACTTTAGAAACTGACTATATTGAAATTGTTAACACTATTTGGAGTGCACAGTGTTATGGCAACCCGATGTACATTAAGGATGCTCTCAAACCAGGGGCGTCCCCACGTAAGGCCGAGTGGGGGCCATCGACCCCACTGAGATTGTTAAAACCTTTAATAAAAAATTGAAGCAGCATATATTTGCTTTTGTACTCAACGCATGTTGTCCCCACTTTCTGTTTGCAAAAGCTGAAACCTTAAGTAAACCTAGATACACAAATATATACCCAAATTTCTTCATTTCTTCATATATTTAGCATCAAAAACTAAATTTTGTTGATGGCTTTCTGATCCACGCCCTTCTCATCCTCTTGCAAGCTCTACTCTCAGGTAGTTTGATTATGTTTGAGTAAAATATTTTATATTTTTTGTTAAATTGATTTGCTTAAGTAGATTGATTTTGTATTGCATATTGAATTGATTTGTTTAGCAAATGTTAGTTGAATTGATTCGTTCTGCAAATCTTAGTATTGTTGAACTGAGGCATCATTTTGTGTTGCTAGTTGAAGCGATTTTGACAAGATTTTGCAAACTGATCTACAGACTACAGGAAATAATCTTTACGCAAAGCATGAATAACAAAAATTTGTTGAGCTATTTCACAAAATCAAAAGAAAACAATTCAAGTTTTAATAGTGCTCCTCATCCATCACCTCACGTTTGCTTGTTTTGGGTCATTAATTTGTTTAATGTTACTATAAACGATGATGAATTCAGACTTTAAGTTTTTTCCGCCCCCACGATGTAAAATTTCTGCGTACGCCCCTGTCTCAAACGATGGGCAAAGATCAGATTCGGAAGCGGCACCTTATTATCATCCATGTGGTTGAATCAACTGACATATATTCAAAATCAAATGCTCAATGACCTCGCCAATAGCTCTCTGGCTCAAGTAGAAACTGAATTATCTTTAAAGCACCTGAATGCTCTTCAAACTGAAGCTCAAATGTAGAAACAAAAGTCAAGGACACGATGGTTCGAAGATGGAGATAGGAATACTGCATACTTCCATGCAGTATTAAAAGAGAAACAAAAAAAGCAAGGCATGCACTTTATTACATATCAAAATGGCCAGGTACACTCTACTATGAATGACATTCAGCAAGCTTTTATCCATTAATATGCTAACCTCTTTGGTAATGAGAATAACTTCTACCCTCTCTTGGATGATGTTAACCCATATTTACTACCTAAAATTAATGAGACCCAGTGTGATATGCTTTCTGCGCCTATTGATAGTGGGATAAAAGAAGCAATTTTTTCTGTTGACACTAACTCGAGTAGGGGACCCGATGAGTTCAATGCTAAATTCTACCAACATAGCTAGGT
This sequence comes from Allium sativum, assembly GCA_030737875.1. Taxonomy (NCBI): domain Eukaryota; kingdom Viridiplantae; phylum Streptophyta; class Magnoliopsida; order Asparagales; family Amaryllidaceae; genus Allium; species Allium sativum. Next base: position 654,091,490 of record CM060910.1, read on the forward strand.
TACAATCAGTGTTGATGTATGTAAAATGGTGAAACGATTTTTCTTTCGTGCTAGAATGATGGGTTCCTACAACATTACAACTATTGCCCTCATACCTAAGACTAAAATTGCTAATAATGTTAATGACTTTAGGCCTACTTCATGCAGTAACACTATCTACAAATGTATTGCCAAAGTTCTTGCTAGTAGATTGAAAACTGTGTTATCTCGGGTTATTTCTCACAACCAATCTGCATTTCTACCACACCATAACATTCTTGATATTGTTTTATTATCTCATGAACTAACTAAAGGCTATTATACCAAACATACTTCTCCACGTGCTATGATTAAACTAGATATAAGAAAAGCCTTCGACACCCTACAATGGAAATCTATCATTCGTGTCCTAAGCTTCATGAATTTCCCCTTTAAGTTTAATGCTTGGATTTACATATGCATTAGTACTGTTCATTATTCTGTCAATGTAAATGGTATAACTTGGTCGGATTCTTTGGTAGGAAATAAGGAATACGACAAGGAGACTCCACTTACCTTTTCATTGCGGTGATGGAGTTGGTCACTGGCATGAGTAACAACTTGATTGATGAAAAAATATTTTCATTGGACCCCAAGTGCAAGAACCCTAGAATCAGTACTCTCTTGTTTACTGATGATTTTATCATCTTTTGCAAATCGGATAATAACACATTGAACAACATTATGGCAACCCTCGATCACTTCTACCAAATGACCGACCTGAAAATTAACTATTATAAATCTGTTATCTTCGTTGGTGGAGTTAGTCAAATGAGAAAACAACAAATACATGCCATGACAGGTCTGAATATTAATTGCACCAATTCTACTTACCTTGGGTTGCCGTTGTTGGCTTCGAGACTTACGACGGCGCAACGTATGCCCTTATTCAACAAAATTATCGGCAAACTTGAGTGTTGTTCTTCCAATATTCTAGGTCAAGCTGGTAGAATCACTCTTGTAAAGTCAGTGATCGTATCTGTGTAGGTTTATTTGGCTAGAACTTATGTTCTCCCTCATAAACTTCTGTGTATGATTAAATCCGCCTTTATGAGGTTCATCTGGAAAGGGAATATTTACACTAAATTCTTAGCTCCTATTTCATTCAAAGTGCTTGAAAACCCAATCAGTAAAGGTGGCCTTTGTATACACAACATGATACTTTGGAACCATGCTGCCTTTACTCAGCACATAAATGATATTTTGTGCTTTAAAAAAAGCCTCTGGGTATAATGGTCGTATAAATACGTTTTGAAAGATAATTCTTTCCGGACATTGCACAAAGCGCAACACTTCAGTTGGACGTGGAAGTGTATCCTCAATATGATAAGCAAAATTCTATCGCACTTTAAATAGGGCATGCTTCTTTCTCTTATGCTCGGTTTTGGACCGATCCTTGGGTGGATTTTAGCCACATAAATGATGATGCTGTCACTTATTTTGAAAGAAATAATACTGGTGTTGGTATAAATTCTTGTGTTAATAACTTATTTGCTGGAAATGTGTTGAGCCTACCTCCCACTTCCAATTAGAACGTCGACATGCTTTGGCAAAGAATATAAAATACTGACCAACAAGGATTTAAAAAATGCAATGCTATCTGGAATTGCAGAGGTGAGCAGTTCCATATCAATAAAATGTATAATATTCTGTTGGATACCTCAAACATGTATGATTGTAGATGGCACAAGGCAGTATGGCATGGAGATAACAATACTAAAGAAAATCTAACATTATTGAAGATCGTTGCCGATGGCCTCCACACTAAAGATAAGCTTGCAAATTATGGACTGGTTGCTGATAAGTGTTGTCTATTCTCCCATACTCAAGATGGGAGCAGTCAGCACCTCTTATTTGATTGTCCTGTTACGAGCCACATAATGGATGATGCCTACTACAAATAAATGAAAATGACAGAAGTAGCTCATCCAATTTTGAATGGGAAAGAATCCACAGAAGAATCGGAGGCAAGAGTGCTAAAGCAAGGCTTCTTTGCTATATGCTAAAGAAGATAACAAGTAACATTTGGAAACAAAAGAACATGAGTGTTTTTTACGCTAGCAACAACATGAATTTTGGCCGGTGGAAGCAAAGTGTATGGCACGACATTATGGATAGGCTAAAATTCTTAAAATTCACATATGACCCTAGTATTTTTGGCTAAGCACTCTTCTTGCTGTTGTATATATGTGTATTGTGTAAGTTCTGTTAGATATTGGTATGCCTTGTAGCACTATATTTCTTTTTTGTATTTCTTCTTCTTCCTTGTTAACTATGTAATCGTCTATGGTATATCAATAAAATGGTAGGGAGGCCATTTAACCCCCGTCGGCTTTGGCCAAAAAAATGGTTTAATATATATTTAAATATATAAGAATAAAGTTAAAATTTATTAATAAATGAAGTTTAATCATTTATACTTAAATATAATTAAAATGAACTTGCCGCGATGTGGTAGTTCGTAATTTAACGATTTGAACTTCAACTGAGTATATATATAACTCAGTTTAAGTCGGAATTCTATGAAACAAGAATCGTCTAAACCTATTGAATAATATTTTTCTAATGGAAGAAAAAAAAAATATGAATTTCATCTTATAGATTTTGAGTTATGCCAAAATCAAATTTTTAGAAAAACAGCGCTATAATTGTTTAAAAACCGTATTAGTTTAATTAATAAAAAAAGGATTTTAAGCGAATAAAACTTAGATTTTCATTAGAAAAATCCATACTGGAGTTATAAAATTAAATTTGAACTCAAGTGAACTACATGGATTGAATTTTGAGACAAAATCAAATATTTATTATTGAATAGGATTAATTAAGTAGAAGAATAATTTGTTAATCGAGTTTTGGGTTGAGTTTGGCTTTGGATAAGTAAATTGGATTTGTGAATTCATATTTGAAATCGAATACGAAACTTGAATTGATAATGGAATTCAATTTGTTTATAAGCAAGTTAAAAATATATTTGAACATGTTATGTTCGAATAAAAATTGAAATAGGCAAAAGGGTTATAATTAGAGAATAAATTAGCGAGTTGAGTTAAAATGGTCGGGTTGAGTTGGAATAAATTGGGAATGGATGGATATATGTTAAATAGGTATGGAATGAAGTAATGGAAGAGAAATAAATTGAATGCTCGACAAAGAGGTAAGTATTTCAATTGAATATGAGATTTTTTGAGCCTACTTGGCAAACCACTTGGCTTTTTGATTTTCTTTTTGAATTGAAAGGGCTCAGAGAGGCGATTTGTAGTTGTAATGACCCAACTTTCCAGTGCCTCGGAAGGTTGTGACATTATATAAGAAAAGAAATAGGTAAAAGATAGAACTAAGTAAAACATCAGAATCTCACAGCGGAACTTGGGACCATATATTAATAACCCAAAATATTACATATCATAAGTCAAGTACATTTAAAGTACTGGAAACATAGGGATAAAAGTTACATCGATTACATAATAATCAGTTGTAATACTAACTTGCATAATGATAGTACATAACATCATAACTGAACCAACATTCGGATATTTATACATAACATAAGATAGATAAGCCAATGCTCTAGGGTCTGCCATCCTGCTACTCCAAAGTTACCTTAAAACCTGGATCACTTGTCTACTCATAATAAATATTATGAGTACCCAAGAGTTTTAGGAAAACACAGAACATAAACTCCGGGTCAGTCATTGACTGGTATAAGTAAACAATTTATAAACAAGTTTTAATAAATCACAAAGATTCATAAGACCACACCGTGAATACGGAATGGTTTTTTACCTTATGAGATCAAAACAGTTTGCTTATTTAAACAGATATTATGATAGTGTCTAGGGTGTCCACAAATAATTCATAATCTAGTAGAATGTTTGCATCTCACATTCTACTTAATAATATACAAACAAAAACCGCTTGTGCTTATGGATATTGAGTTTCCAACTATGACAAGGTATGGAATCACCTTTCGGAGGTGTATCTCTAGATACGAATACACGGGTTCAACAAGAACATCTTTAACCCGGCCACACATGACCGACCACTCATTTCTCTTGAGTGTATCGAATGTATATCACCAACGGTGGTAGCAAGCCAACCGTTTCCCGAAATGGGTCAGAATCGATAGAATAAGAAACAAGGAAATATCTCTAGATAGGTGATGATACATCCTAATGGGAGCTACCCACATAGCCATGTTGCCTGCCCGATTTTTGTCATTTCCGGTTGTGAGGCTTTGAGGCTAAACTTACCATTTTCAAACACGGTAATTTTCTTTGAATATCACATTGTCAAAACAAGCCAATCTCTAATTGACTTTCCCAAAAATATGGTACGAGTATAAAGCAAGAGGAACTAGTTCATCTGCCACTACGTACATACGTTTGGAAAGATCAATGTACGAGATTAGTTAGAATTACTTTGTCAGATATTCGTCTATACAAGTTGTCCTGGGATTGGACAAACCGAAGGTGTTATTTTATAAGTCCATCTCAGGTAATTTCTACCTAGGATTTACAGAATAAATCCTTGCATTTCATCGTCTTCTATTATCTTCGATAATTATTTACTGGCGACGAAAAATCTGAATCGAAGTGGAACGTAGTTCCGAACTCTTCCAAAATATTTGCGTTTAATATCTTTTAGGGACAAGTGCTACTTAAGGGATCAGTTTTAAGTACCTAATTAATTCACTTTTATTTACAAATGATTTGATTCGTTAAATCATTCAAATACGATTTCTGACTTAATTTGACCAAATCGTATTCCACTGTTTATTCAATACGTTTTAAATATTCATATTTACAAAACCTTTTTCCCTTGATCCACTCTTTGTTTTAGTGATTTTTGACTTGATCAAAATTAATAAATAACTTCCTTAGTTCGGATTTTTAATAAAACTACACACCGCTTTACATTTTCAAATGTCTGACGAAGTGTTATATAAATTATCCCTACTTTATATAATTAAATTAAGTCTCATTTATTTAATTATTTATTTTATTTATAATTAAAATAATTAAATAAATTCATAAATAACTTCCTAATCTTTTTTTAAAAGCTCGATTGGCGATCTGGCAAGGCCGATCACCTCGAAAACCAGTGATCTGCATGGAAGATAACTTGGTTTTCAAGTGATCTAGCCAGGTACCAGGTTCGGTGATCTGCCAAGTGCAGATCACTTGAAACCATAGTGATCTGCATGGCAGAACACTTGTTTTGACGTGATCTGGCACTTGCCAGATCCAAGTGATCTGCCAAGTGCAGATCACTTGAAAACATAGTGATCTGCCTGGCAGGTCACTGTGTTTTCAAGTGATCCACTCGGTGGATCACTACAAAACTGGTGCTTGTCCATTTGCAAAAACCTGATGTGGTACTACCACATTTTCAACAACAGCCGTGACCTGTATAGATGAAACCCGATCACCTAAACTCCCCACAGCTCACGCCTCCGACCATCGAACTCCAGGCGACTGTGACCACACCTCGCACTTGACCAGACGCGCCACCTGACCTAGGTGCGGCGGTCCTCCACATCTTCGATGAAGTGCAGTTCGACTGCAAAGTCGAGCTGTGTATTTTTAACCCAACACACACGAAATCTCATCCCAACACCAAACTACATGTTATAAAGTCACGTTTGTATTTTTCCTACCATCTAGAGTCTGTTGCGCAATTTTATACCAAACCATTCGACCTCTAACGCCGTGGATTATCCACGTTTGATCAAAACCCATATTTTGGCCAACTTACATTTTCTCTTTAACTACTGACCTAAAAATCATGATCTTTGTTTTAAAAATCATATTTTCTTATGGTGCTCAGGTTCTATACCCTGAGATCCACAAATATGGCAGTTTGTTTTCATGTTTGAAGGTTGGTTCCTAACAGTACATATGTGTTTAACTGTTATATGTGATAAAACATACATTTGCTACTTAGTGTATGTGTATATGAGTGTATGGACCTGTGTGTGTAGGAATCCATATCTCCCTGTGTTCATGTGATCAACTTGTATCACAGTCGTAAAACAGTTCACAGCAAGGTCAAAAAATGTGTTTCAAGTGGTTCAACCAGCAAACATGTACTGGTAAGTTCAAAACAGTTCAACATAGCAAACATATACATATGTTCAGGAGTTCAATAGAAAGTACATTTATGAGTGTTTCTAACTGTTAAAGATTCCAAACCAATACAGCAAAAATCCCATTTACTTGCATACATAAATACTTAAGTGTTCATGACAGTTAAATGCTCCAACCAACACAGCAAGTTCCATTTACTTGTATACATAATTACATGGGTAGAAAGTGGTGTTTACTCACTTAGAAAAATCTGGTTTGCTGGTGTTTTAAAAACCTCTGTTCTCTTGCTTTTCTCTCAGGATTCAGGTGGAAAATAAAAATGGGTATTGATACCTTATTTATAGGCTACATTAAAGTATAAAATATGGTTTTCTTTAATTCATCAAAATAGGAAAATCCTATTTTCTCCTGAACTAGGATGTAGGCGCAGGTTTACAACAGAGGGAATGTTCCCTTGATAGCTCAGTTTAGTTTGTCATCAAATGCTAAAAGTCTTGTTGGAAAGAGGGTGTCTACTTTCTTGCTTAAGCTATGACAAAAACATTAAATGACTACAGTCCTTTTTGATCTAAAGAAATGTATCAAATTCTCTTAAATCCTCACGGCTAGAATAGAAATTGAGATGTGGTTGGCTGCAAGAATTACACCACTTAAGGGAATGAAACTTAAATCAAAAAAGCAAAAATCCTAGTACACGTTTCATTTAATGCTTTGTTGCGCCAGATCTTGTGTGTGCAGGCAAATTCTTTCATCATATCTTTAAAACACTTAAGTGCTTTTACCTCTAATCACATGTCCAATTCCCCTTGTACTTCCTACTTAACTATGAAGTGTTTGTCCACATAAATGGGCTTTTGTTCATCTGGGTGGGTTTTGATTCTTGCGCACACACATAGGCTGAAATGAGGCTTGGTTAGTTAAAGTGTTTAACTAAGGTTTTGGGCTAGCTAATGCAAGTGTTCATGGTATTGGTAAGGTCCATGTTTCCTCCATACTTGCTGCTAGGCCTTGTGTGACAAAAACTTGCATTATAGTATTTGAATGGTTAAGTAGTCTTCATTTAAATGTCTTGTTTTCCTTAGTATTTGTTCTCATATAGTTCATGGGTTCTTGCACAAGAATGACTTGAGTGAAAGTCTTGAATTTGATTAAATAACTAAGTCTTACTAGCATAGTGTACGTACTAGTTTGTGTCGAAATCATCTTGTTCATTTGCTATCAAATTAGTTTTCTCAAAACACATTATTATTCTAGTAAAGTTTTAGCTACGCTTTTTGTTACGGTGATCCAATAACGCTTCGCCACAGTGCTTTAGTAGCGCTATCGTTGCTAAATTTTAGTTATACTTACATTGTACTAAATTAGCTACGGTTTAGATCGTCGTAAATAAATCTTACTTTAGATTTATCAACATTAATTAGTTTAATTATTAATGTACCGTTCATTTTTAAGTTATTACACAAATTTGTTTTTCGTCCGAAATTTCTGGGTCATTACAATCTTTCCCCCTTATAAAAATTTCGTCCTCGAAATTTTTAAACACAGATATAAATCAAGCCAAAAGTGATATGTCATAAACCATCATAGAAAGTGCTACAAACAATACAATAAGTGTTATACCCGACTAGTTCGAGTTATAGTCATAATGCGATAATAATTGCTATATCCGACTAGTTCGAGTTATAGACTAATACAAAGTCCTATGTACATACATAGCGTACTCTCCTACTCGGAGTCATCACTGCTGATGTTAATCACGTCCTCCCCCTCATCATCAGAAATGTCAACTATCTCTTCATCATCAGAGATATTGACTACCTCCACTACCTCGTCATCTTCCTCCACTTCCTCCTCATCATAAATGTAAATGATCACTGTAGGTGCTGGTGGGTGTAACAACATACCTGGATAGTCAAGGTCAATCTGAATCCCCTGCTCATCTACTGCAACATGGTACTCCAATAAATCATAAATATACTGCACCCATGCAGAAATCAACTCCTCATCTAGCTCGATGGGTGGGGTCTGTACTACTAGGTCAACATGCATCAGTTCCGGTACCACCTGATCTTCCTCCTCATCCATCTCCTCTGGCTCTTCCTCAATCTCCTCTATCTCATCCTCCTCCTCCATCTCCTCTGGCTCTTCCTCAATCTCCTCTATCCCCATATCTGAGTCACTATCATGGTTGCTGATGTCGTCTCCCTCTCCATCGCCATCGTAACCTACCTGCAGGCTCGCCTCATCTCCTGTGCCATCCTGATCCTCTAAAAAATCTATACTCCCTTCCTCCTCCATCAGTTCAGGCTGTCCTGATATAGGTTCGTCTGGGTCTACATACATGTCCTCATCATCCCTGGGCTGCATCGTCTCAGTCCTAACACTAAACTCTACTAACTCACAGTTACTGGCACTGAGTCTTTGTTCCTGTGAAGGGGTTAATCTCTTTCTAGCAGTTCTCTTAAAAATGGGGGCCATCTGATAAATAAAGGACAAAGTTTCAGAAAGTGAACATAAACTGTAAAAAGTTCATAGGCCCTTAGAATACTGAATCCTCAATAACTCATGCTGATAAATAAAAAGTCCAACATTTCATTTCTAATCATAGGATAACATCCAAAACGATGCATATGATAACATCCAAAACGATGCATATGATAACATCCAACATACGATAATATCTAATCAAACATACAATAAACCGACACTTAGTCCATAGCAAAGTTCGGATAAAACTCCTTGACGTGCTTCTCCGTTTCCCAAGTACAGTCGTTTGGGTTCTCGCTCCATTGTATTTTTAACAACTTCACAGTCTTGTTTCGGAGTTGCTTTTCTTCTTTATCAATTACATAGACTGGATAGCGTATCACAGTCATGTTCGAATCTGTCTCTAGATCTTCTTGAACGGAGGGTTCTAAAATCAAAGATGGGTTGTGGACACACTTTCGGAGATGGGACATATGGAAAACGTTGTGAATCCCTGCCATCCTTTTTGGTAATTCTACTCGAAAGGCTAGTGATCTAATCTTCTCAATAACATGGAAAGGTCCTACAAATCGTGGAGCTAACTTCCTTGTTTTACCAAATCTGACTGCTCCTCTGATGGGTGCAATCTTTACAAACACTAGATCTTCAACAACAAAAATTAGATCTCTTCGCCTTTGGTCTGCGTAACTCTTCTGTCGATCCTGGGCATCTTTCATCTTACTCTTGACTAACTCAACCTTCTCAGTTGCCTCTCGAATCATATCTGGACCGAGAACAAGTTTATTACCGGACTCAACCTAACAAGTCGGTGATCTACACGGTCTTCCATAGAGAGCTTCGTAAGGTGCCATACCTATACTGATTTGATAACTATTGTTGTAGGAGAATTCTACCAAATACAAGTGGTCTTCCCATGATCCTCCGAAATCAAGAATACACGCTCTCAGTAGGTCTTCTAAAGTTCGGTTCACCCTCTCTGTTTGGCCATCTGTTTGAGGATGGTAAGCCGTGCTTAGATGTAGTTTAGTACCCAAGTTTGTTTGAAGTGCTTCCCAGAATTTACTAGTAAATAAGGGATCTCTGTCGCTTACAATATTCACTGGAACTCCATGTATTCTTACGATCTCTCTCATAAAAAGTTCGGCTAGCGAAGCTGGAGTTCGTGTCGGTTTTACCGGAATGAAATGTGCACTCTTCGTTAGTCGGTCTACTATAACCCATACTCCTTCATTTCCTCTCTTCGTCTTGGGTAACCCATCAATGAAATCCATTGATATCATCTCCCACTTCCAATTGGGAATCTCCAATGGTTGCAGTAGTCCCGCTGTTTTTTGGTGATCTCGTTTGATTTGCTGGCAGTTTAAACAATTACCCACACAAGTTTGAATGTCCTTCTTCATTCTAGGCCACCAGAATACTCGTTTCATGTCTTTATACATCTTTTGATTTCCTGGACGAATACTTAACTTTGATTGATGGCCTTCGGTCAATACTTCTTGCCTGAGCCCGTCAATGTCAGGAATGCATAATCTCCCATTAATTCTGAGAGTACCTTGATCGTCTAGTTCAAAGTCTGACTCCTCTCCCTTCCTTACTCCTTGGATTATCTTTTCTAGATGAGTATCCCTTCTTTGATATCTCTTTATCCTTTCATGAAGTTTTGGAACGATTTCTAGAAGAGATAAGATTGTGTTTTTGCTTAGAGCGTCTGCTACGACATTAGCTTTTCCTGGTGTATAGATAATATCTAGGTCGTACGCTGCAAGAAATTCTAACCACCTTTGTTGCCTCAGATTCAGATCTTTTTGGGTGAACAAGTACTTTAATGGCTTGTGATCTATGAAGAGTTCGAACTTCCCTCCTAACAAATAATGTCTCTATATCTTCAATGCAAAGACAACTGCCAAAAGTTCTAGGTCGTGCGTTGCGTAATTCCTCTCATGTAGTTTTAACTGTCTGCTGGCATATGCAATTACACGTCCATTCTGCATCAAGACTGCACCAAGTCCAACTCCACAAGCGTCAGTATATACTATGAATTCATTTTCCCCATCGGGAACAGCTAGAACTGGTGCTTTCGTTAACTTCTCTTTCAGTTCTTTGAATGCTTCTTCACACTTCGGAGCCCACATAAAATTTTCCCCTTTCTTTGTTAACTTCGTTAAGTGGGAAGATATTTTTGAATAATCCTGGATGAACCTCCGATAGTATCTTGCTAATCCCAAGAAACTACGGACTTCTGTTGGTGCTCGAGGTTGTTTCCATTCTCGTATTGTTTCTACTTTGATTGGGTCAACAGAGATACCATCTCCGTTCACGATATGCCCCAAGAATCTAACTTCTGACTTCCAAAAATGACATTTGGAAAACTTCGCCTTCAATACGTGCTTTCTTAGAGTCTCCAATACTATTCTCAGATGGTGTCTGTGCTCTTACTCAGATTTTGAATAAATGAGAATATCATCAATGAAGATTAGGAATTTTTTTTTTAGAATTTTCCTAAAAAACGGTTCATAAGATCAACAAAATAAGCAGGTGCATTGGTTAGTCCAAATGGCATTACTAACCATTCGTAAAAGAAATCTGGTCCTCTGAAGGCAGTTAAAGGAATGCTATCTTCAGAAATTCTGAATTGGTGAAAACCTGTTGCTAAATCCATTTGTGAAAATACGGTAGCTCCATTTAATTGATCAAAAAGATCGTCTATCTGGGGTAAAGGATATTTATTTCTAATGGTCACCTTGTTCAACTCCCTATAGTCAACACATAATCTCAGTGACCCATCAGTTTTTACCACAAAAACTACTGCTGAACCCCAACTTGAAAAACTTGGTTGGATTAAACCCTTAGCTAATAAATCTTGAGTCTGCTCCTCAAGTTCTTTAACTTCTTTTGGTGCCATTCGTCATTTTGGTTGAACTAAAGGTCTTGCATTTGGGATTAAATTAATTTGGAATTCTATTTCGCGGTGAGGAGGTAAACTAGTGACCTCTTCAAATACGTCGGAGAAATCTCTGACTATTTCTACCATCTCAAGATTTTCTTGCGGTGTTTCTAAAGCATACAAGGAACTACACATATGAATACCGGGTTTCCCACACGGTATCCTAGCTTTTCTTTCGATACCAGTTATTAGAGTTATGATTTCCTTGTCATAATTTATCTGTGCTTGGAATTTACTTAACCAGTCTAACCCAAGTATAAAATTAAACCCTTTAAAATCCAAAACATAGAAATTGAATAGGAAGGTATGTGAAAGATATGAGAGGGCTATGTCATCGCAAAACATTTTTAACTCTGTCTTTCCGCCTATAGGATTAGATACGCAAATCGGATTTGGTGAAATTTGTGGGGTAAGTTGCAATTTTCCTATGGTGCTAGATGAAATAAAACTTTGTGAGGCACCAGTATCAAATAAAACATGAACATCAATTCCTTTAAATTGTAAGGTACCTTCGAGGACTCCTTTCCCCTTCACATTCTGGGAAGCGGACGCCTCATTCTTAATAGCATAGACATTGGTCTGTTGTGCCTTCTTCATAAGTGGGCAGTCTTTGATCAGGTGTCCAGGTTGGTGACAATTGAAGCATAGAGTCTTCCTAACCATGTCATTTCCCGGCCCTTGCTATTGTTGATGCCGTTGAGTTTGTTTCTGAGGTTGACATTGAGGCTGTTGCTGAGGTTGTTGTGGCTTTCCCACTATTGGCTTCTTACAGAACCTAGCAATGTGACCCTTCTCCTTACAGTTGTGGCATACGGTGTTCTTGAAATGCTCCTCAGCTTTCTCTCCCATTTCTCCCTTTCCTTTCCAGTTTGGATTAAACTTCCTCTTCTGAGGATTTTCCCCATTGGCTTCCCCGGTTTGTGCCTTTGTTACTGGTTTCTTCGTACTTAGTGCCTCATAACGAATTGCCATGTCGACTATGTCACTAAATGAACTCTTTAGATGTCTAATCACCTTATCTTGCAAATTTTCTTTCAACCCTGCTATGAACATCTCGTTTTTCTTGAGCGAGGTATTGATCAGTTCTGGGCCAAAACAAGAGAGTGCATTGAACTTATTCTCGTATTCTGCTATTGACATGTTTCCTTGCTTCAGATCTATGAAATCGCGATACATTCTGGTCTTGCCTGCTGCGGGAAGAAATTGTGCTTCAAATTCCTCCTTGAACCTACCCCAGGAATAATCATTCTCAGAAACGTTCGTAGTCTGTGCGTCCCACCAGATTGTTGCTGCTCCTTAAAGTTGTCGTGAAGCCAAAAGTCGTTTCTGTTCATCATTCAAATTCTGTCCTTTAAAAATTCTTTCACAATATCTTAGCCACGCTTGAACTTCGATGAAAGATTCTGTTCCTTTGAAAACTTTCCCTCCCGGTGTTTGATATTCCTTACAGATAGTGGCAAAGTTCGACTTAGGTTGAACTGGTGTAACTGGCATAGTTGGTGCAACTTCTTCTACAGTTTCTACCGGAGTCTGAGTAGTGTTACGACCATTGGTAGTGGTGGTTCCTCTAGCTTGACCTCTTTGTGCACGGGTAGTCATACTTACTAGCCTGAATATAATAGGTTGACATCAAAACTCGATTGGATATTAAGATATCTAATCTATACGAAACTTAAGTGATCCTTCCTAAGTATGTATATTACATAATAGCATCCAACTTTTAAAATACGCTCTCTCAACACTCACCCAAAGCCTAGGTATACAGTAACCTATGCTCTGATACCAACTGTAATGACCCAACTTTCCAGTGCCTTGGAAGGCTGTGACATTATATAAGAAAAGAAATAGGTAGAAGATAGAACTAAGTAAAACATCAGAATCTCACAACAGAACTTGGGACCATATATTAATAACCCAAAATATTACATATCATAAGTCAAGTACATTTAAAGTACTGGATACATAGGGATATAGGTTACATCGATTACATAATAATCAGTCGTAATACTAACTTGCATAATGATAGTACATAACATCATAACTGAACCAACATTCGGATAGTTATACAAAACATAAGATAGATAAGCCAATGCTCTAGGGTCTGCCATCCTGCTACTCCAAAGTTACCTTAAAACCTGGATCACCTGTCTACTCATAATAAATATTATGAGTACCCAAGAGTTTTAGGAAAACATAGAAAATAAACTCCGGGTCAGTCATGGACTGGTATGAGTAAACGATTTATAGACAAGTCCTAATAAATCACAATGATTCATAAGACCACGCTATGAATACGGAATGGGTTTTTACCTTATTAGATCAAAACAGTTTGCTTATTTAAACAGATATTATGTTAGTGTCTAGGGTGTCCACAAATAATCCATAATCTAGTAGAATGTTTGCATCTTGTAACACCCACCTCCGCTAGGGTCACTCACAAGGGAATGCACTAGGTTTGGTGAAGCATTATCGATGTAAACATGCACAGAAATATTACAAGACAGAACATATATATATAAAATAGCGGAAGTAAAACAAATTTCATTACCTTATAAAATAAGGTCTAAAGCCTTTTACATCAGAATACATCAAAACCTGTCTTGCAATAGTAAAGAAGCATAAACCATTTCATAAATTATTCCCCAAGTAAAACAGTAAAGTAGCCATAGCCAAGAAAAGTCCAAGCCATGCGTGATGACCTTCAGTAGAAGAAGTCCGAACTAGATAACAGTGTTTCCTCCCTGAAAACCTGGGGGGGGGGGGCGAAACGGAAGACAAGAGGCGAAAGAAAACGGGGTCAGTCATAAAGACTGGTAAGTCCTATCTACTTCCAGTATAAAAACAGGTAAAGGTAACATGACACGCATAAACTGAAAGTAAACATAAGGATGACTACAAGATAGATAAACTAAAACAGGCTGAACTACTGTAGCAAGGTAAACTAAGATATCATGATAAACTACGGTGTCATGATAAGTCAAGGTATCACATCGTCCGGTTTCTATCAAGTACAATATCCCCAGGTATCTATCCTGTACAACGTCCCACGGTATCTATCATGCATATTTCTCATGGTCCTAACATGTATATTTGCTCTGCACCTCTCGTACTAGTATCCCAACCCGCGTCATGTGTTAACCATGAATGTCCCTTGCCAATGTCATGTAATGGTCCATGTCAACCTAATATATAGCATATGTAGGTTTTCCCAACTCGTATGTTTCTTTCCATGTATAAGTTCAGTCCTTTGCCGTAGGCCATACGGGCTTTCCCATGTAAACGTTTTATCCTTGAGGTTATTTTGGACTGCTACCCTTGATCTAGTTATGTTTCCTTACCATGAACTATCGCGCGTTCACTTAGGATTTATGCCGCCTAGGACCACTAGGGATTATGCTACCTAATGAACGTTTCCGTGTCTCGATTTGGGTTTTGGCCACCTAGGACCACTAGGGATTATGCCACCCGTCAACCACGCCCTTTTATCCCACGTATGTATCGTGAACCATTTTCCATGTCTAGACGCACATGTTCCTCAATGTGCCATCCGAGTTCCGTGCCAGGGCAAATCAAGAAATACGGAACTCGGTCGGGAGCTTTAAGTCGTCTGCTGATGCAGATATCAAGGTCTGTTTTTGTACCCGTGGCTATGGTCCCACGTGACCCCTCCCTCAACTACTGAAAGGCAACCCAAGAAAAAATCATGTATGAGAACTACACTACGGCCCATCGATGCCCATTTCCAGATAGCTAACCTCACCCATAACTCGATAGCTAGTATATGGTCTTTTGGGAGTTCCCTGCCTTTCCGTACGTACACGATTGACTAAAGATGGTAGGTAGTCGGCGACATGCTATCCCGGGGCAAAATCAAGTATCGTCGACTCCACGCTAATCCATCCCAGTCTTTAGGTCGCTCGCATAGCAACCAAGGCATACTCTTGGCTCTTCTACCGCAGACCTTAACCCCTGTGAGGCCGGGTTACATGGACCACTCGCCACCTCACAGAGGGATACCAAGAGTACCCTCACGTTCCCCGAAGCTTTCGCTTCGTCACCCAGTTCGCTGGAGCTTTTATCCAAGTCAGATAACTTGCTCCTCCTCGTATACTAAGCGATGACCTACCGTACCAGGTTACTCATCTCTTTATGAGCTAGTCCATGTCCTTAGCTAAGAATTATTACTTAGTTACCCTTAACTAAGGTTTACCACTTAGCCCCTCTTTCCTCTATCCTTGTTAACTACGATTTCCAACCTAGTCCCCTGAGCTAGGGTTTTGTCAAATGGGTTAAGTGTTGTTATCCAAGTTCATGACTTAACCCGCCTACGAATCCTGTCAAGATTGGCTAAGTACTCAAGTTCAGGGCTTAGCCCTACAAGTTGGTTAAGTGTACCAAGAAGCTCATGACTTAACCTTATCAAGTCAAACTGGTTAAGTATTTATTTGTCTTAACCCTATCAGATTATCATGTTAGATTGATTAAGCATAGATTATCTTAATCCCATCAGATTATCTAGTCGGATTGGTTAAGTATGGGTTAGCTTAACCCCATCCACTAATCATATTACAATGGTTAAGCCTACTTTTAAAAGGTCTTGTGACTTAACCCTATCAGGTCCACCTATTAGATTGGTTAAGTATAGGTTACTTAACCTCCTCAAATCATTACGTATAATTGGTTAAGTATAAGTTACTTAACCCCATTAAATTATCATGTTAAATTGGTTAAGCATTGGTTACTTAACCCCATTGAATTACCAAGTTTAGATTGGTTAAGTGTTTAACCTAACCCCGTCGAATTCCCGTGTTTAGATTAGTTAAGTATAGGTTACTTAACCCCATCTAATTACCGTGTTTAGATTAGTTAAGCCTTAATTACTTAACCCCATCTAATTATCGTGTTTAGATTAGTTAAGCCTTAATTACTTAACCCCATCTAATTACCGTGTTCAGATTAGTTAAGCCTTAATTACTTAACCCCATCTAATTACCAAGTCGGATTAGTTAAGTGTAAATTACTTAACCCCATCCCCTAATTGTCTTGTATGGTTAAGTGTCATTAAGAAATCAAGTCCGGTCCCACTTAACCTACCCATTCATGTCATATCGGTTAAGTGTCATTAGTCAAATTTACTTAACCTTATCATGTGGCATTAATTTAATTAATGCACTCTCAACCTCTCACATTAGACCTTGTTGTGGTTACTAGTTAAGCCGGGCGGGTCCGGGTAGAATTACACCACAACCTAATCTAACCTCGGGTCTTAAGCGCGACATGACCAACTTCTCACATTGGATCCTATTGTTTGTAGCCACTAGTTAAGCCGGGCGGGTCCGGGTAGATTTATGCTACAAACTCAACCCAACCTCGAGTTGGCCACTTTCATGTTTGGTCTAGTGTCACATTACACCTACAACCCATACGTATCTAGCCCCAAGTTCCATGTTTTCGTATGTGTCATGTTCATGTTTACATGTTTCAAGAGTGTCCCCTTTTTCATGCAACCCCATGTCAAGTTTTTCATGTCATACCCACGTTTCTCCTAAGCTACCCAAACGTATTTCCATCCCTAGTGGAAGCGAGTCACATAGTAGGGTATTATGCCAACATATTTGCCACAAACATGCATAGTATCATAAGGAAATTTGGCCATAAACATGCATAGTACCATAAGGGAATTTGGCCACAAGCATGCATAGTTTAGTAAGAGGATTTGGCCACAAACATGCATAGTGTCATAGGGGAATTTGGCCACAAACATGCATGATACATAAGGGGTTTGGGTTCATTTACATGCATAAGCCCCAAAGTCAAATCTTTGCCAATGTTTCATAAGTCAAATGGTTCCCAAAGGTTCATGCTAGCATTCCATAGATAAAGATTCAAACTTGCAAGATATACTAGGTTATACATAACATGAGTGGCATGATTAAGTCGCTAAAACATAACCCAAAGTCATATGTTCATGATAAAGGGGTAACTAGGTTTACATGGGTTAACATACTCATGTTACATCTCATTTTATCCCATGTCACATTAGAACCACCGTTAGAATCTACAAGTAGCTAGAACTTACATAGCGAGGCTTAGGAAAAGGATCATGCATCATCTTGACGAAGAAAGGTGGCTCCTTTGTTGAAGAACCGTCATGAAACTCGCATAGCAACGTTGATTTGGCCTCTATTTGGTGTATCAAGCTTGCACCTTTTGATTTGAACCTGATTTGAATGCATAGTCTCTAGGAATTGGAGATGGAGGCCATGATCACTTGGCATTTGGGCAGCACTTCGTGGCATGAGTGATTTGTGAGGGTTTAGGGTAGGCTTAGGGGTCTTTTTATAGAGATTAGGAGTAGTTTAGGCCGTTAGATTAACCCTAGGATAGATCCAAGCCCTCAAAAATCGTCACAAGCCTCCAAAACCGAGCCAAACAGCAAAACAGGTGCACCAGGTTGCCTGGGTCCGACCAGGCAGGTCGACCCCCAGGTCGACCCTGGGGTCGACTCCCCAGTCGACCTGGCCCCACCAAGGTCGACTCCCAGGTCGACCCCCAGGTCGACCTGGTTCTGGCGGGATTTTTCCCGCCTACATGATTTTCTGAAATTTTGGAATCTGTTTTAAATTCTGATTTTTCGTGAAACTTCCGAAGGCCATATCTCGGTCATACGGACTCCGATTTACGAAATTTCGGACTCTATTTCGCGTATTTTTCTGAGACGAACGCAATGGCACAGCCCCTTTCTCCTGATTCAGATTTTAACATTTAATTCTGCCTTGATTGTTTTTTAAAAATTCGGGTTGTTACATTCTCCCCTCCTTTAAGGATTTCGTCCCCGAAATCTCCAAGTTAGGAAGAACGCATCCTACCATCCATCATCCATCTACTCAAAACATCATCCACAGGCAACCATTGTCCTTAGACGATTTCTAATGCCATATGAACATATGCAAAACATGTGTGTATATGCTCCTTAGCTAATGCTAATGATCAGGCCTGAATGATCTTTCTAATGCAAATTATGTTTAGTGCCATGAGTCCAACATGTATGCAAATAGTCCTAGTCATATAAGTACTATATGCGTGCACAAACATTCATTCATATGCAACATCCGCATGATAACACATTCAATTTCATCCATAAACAAGTATAAATACTCGTGCATATGCAACATGAAACGTGACCGCGTCAATCTAGTATCTAATGTGTATTCGCGCATCCACGAGCAACCACTTGCAACCATTTGCAACCATATCAATCATAACATGATTCAAATACATGTTTACATCCATAGAGTTCTATCTAAGGTTTCCAAGATAAGATCGAGGAGATAAACAAGACAAACTCCTTACGGGGTTTGTAACAGAAACATGACCGAGAGGATATCCACCAAAAGATAACATGCGAGCAAGCTCTACAGGAAAAACCAGGGATCATGGATACACCCCATAAACAGAGGTACGAGGCGCGTGTCTAGCCTTACATCTTCTAAGTCGCGTTCCCTTAAGATTAATTCCTCGATGCCTTGACCGCCTCTTTAACTCCATGATTTCGTAGCTCCTTGATTCCTATTTCCAAGATATGAGTTAGAACTCATTTCATTGTCGCCTCTTATTCCACTTTCACTTATCCTTTCCCTAGTATACTTGGCTCAAACGTGTCCACTTACTCATGCAAGCTCTCTAAAATTCCCTAGGGAATTCTGGATCTCGTTTGCCGATGCCAATCCATGTTGCCAAGAGTACTTACTAGGGTGATTCCCATAACTCATGCATAAGTGAAACGAACCATCTGCCTTAGCGGCGAATTCTATTCGAACGGATTACCAACAACTGCATCCCGAGATTCTAGGTAACTAACCATGACAGATCCCAAAAGGTTACACGAGACTTCGAGGGTATCACCAAGGTGAGTCGAGAGTCTAACTACCCTCTTTCCTAAAACCGAGAATGGCACCCCTTATTGGGTGACCATTTTATCCCTAGAATCCATCCGTAGCTGAGACATGTCATTCTCAAATCCAAACAAGTCATGAAGAAATGGACCAACTCTCCAACCAGATTTTTGGGACAAAAACTGGGATCCTCTACCATGCTAGTACTAAGGTGCAGAGACTCAACTATCCAAGCAGACTTAAACGATTCGATGACCAAGACAAAGTCTGGACGGGATGATAGAATGACTAAACCTTTACCAGAAACGGTACCATCTCTTTTAGGTACCCTAGAAATGGGAGCGTACAATTGCCCTCTCCGATGACCTTGTCCTTGTCCTCCTTGATGGACTAAGCCATACCAACAGTTGCTTATCCTTAAGCTCGCGTCCTTTATCCTTACTCTTATTATCCTTCCTTGTACCACGGCAACAGGTCTCTCGAGAACCACCTCCATCGTACGGGAAACACCTACGTGGCTAGACAAAGATTGGTCACAGCTAGAACTACTGTGACCACAGATGGAGGAAAGAAAGGAAAGGAGATTCAATCAAGTAAACAAAGGATAGTGCTAATGGACTTTTGGGGAATAGCCCTTAAAAACAAAACTTTTCTTGAAAAATGCTTCTTTGTAAACGGTTTTTCAAATAGTTTTCAGAAGGTTTTTTTTTTAAAATTTTTGCCCAGTCTGGTAACCTTCTGCTCTGATACCAAATGTAACACCCACCTTCGCTAGGGTCACTCACAAGGGAATGCACTAGGTTTGGTGAAGCATTATCGAGGTAAACATGCACAGAAATATTACAAGACAGAACATATATATATAAAACAGCGGAAGTAAAACAAATTTCATTACCTTATAAAATAAGGTCTAAAGCCTTTTACATCAGAATACATCAAAACCTGTCTTGCAATAGTAAAGAAGCATAAACCATTTCATAAATTATTCCCCAAGTAAAACAGAAAAGTAGTCATAGCCAAGAAAAGTCCAAGCCATGCGTGATGACCTTCAGTAGAAGAAGTCCGAACTAGATAACAGTGTTTCCTCCCTGAAAACCTGGGGGGGGGGGAACGGAAGACAAGAGGCGAAAGAAAACGGGGTCAATCATAAAGACTGGCAAGTCCTATCTACTTCAAGTATAAAAACAGGTAAAGGTAACATGACATGCATAAACTGAAAGTAAACATAAGGATGACTACAAGATAGATAAACTAAAACAGGCTGAACTACTGTAGCAAGGTAAACTAAGATATCATGAAAAACTACGGTGTCATGATAAGTCAAGGTATCACATCGTCCGGTTTCTATCAAGTACAATATCCCCAGGTATCTATCCTGTACAACGTCCCACGGTATCTATCATGCATATTTCTCATGGTCCTAACATGTATATTTGCTCTGCACCTCTCGTACTAGTATCCCAACCCGCGTCATGTGTTAACCATGAATGTCCCTTGCCAATGTCATGTAATGGTCCATGTCAACCTAATATATAGCATATGTAGGTTTTCCCAACTCGTATGTTTCTTTCCATGTATAAGTTCAGTCCTTTGCCGTAGGCCATACGGGTTTTCCCATGTAAACGTTTTATCCTTGAGGTTATTTTGGACTGCTACCCTTGATCTAGTTATGTTTCCTTACCATGAACTATTGCGCGTTCACTTAGGATTTTTGCCGCCTACGACCACTAGGGATTATGCTACCTAATGAACGTTTCCGTGTCTCGGTCTGGGTTTTGGCCACCTAGGACCACTAGGGATTATTCCACCCGTCAACCGCGCCCTTTTATCCCACGTATGTATCGTGAACCGTTTTCCACGTCTAGATGCACATGTTCCTCAATGTGCCATCCGAGTTCCGTGCCAGGGCAAATCAAGAAATACGGAACTCGGTCGGGAGCTTTAAGTCGTCTGCTGATGCAGATATCAAGGTTTGTTTTTGTACCCGTGGCTATGGTCCCACGTGACCCCTCCCTCAACTACTGAAAGGCAACCCAAGAAAAAATCATGTATGAGAACTACACTACGACCCATCGATGCCCATTTCCAGATAGCCAACCTCACCCATAACTCGATAGCTAGTATATGGTCTTTTGGGAGTTCCCTGCCTTTCCGTACGTACACGATTGACTAAAGATGGTAGGTAGTCGGCGACATGCTATCCCGGGGCAAAATCAAGTATCGTCGACTCCACGCTAATCCATCCCAGTCTTTAGGTCGCTCGCATAGCAACCAAGGCATACTCTTGGCTCTTCTACCGCAGACCTTAACCCCTGTGAGGCCGGGTTACATGGACCACTCGCCACCTCACAGAGGGATACCAAGAGTACCCTCACGTTCCCCGAAGCTTTCGCTTCGTCACCCAGTTCGCTGGAGCTTTTATCCAAGTCAGATAACTTGCTCCTCCTCGTATACTAAGCGATGACCTACCGTACCAGGTTACTCATCTCTTTATGAGCTAGTCCATGTCCTTAGCTAAGAATTAATACTTAGTTACCCTTAACTAAGGTTTACCACTTAGCCCCTCTTTCCTCTATCCTTGTTAACTACGATTTCCAACCTAGTCCCCTGAGCTAGGGTTTTGTCAAATGGGTTAAGTGTTGTTATCCAAGTTCATGACTTAACCCGCCTACGAATCCTGTCAAGATTAGCTAAGTACTCAAGTTCAGGGCTTAGCCCTACAAGTTGGTTAAGTGTACCAAGAAGCTCATGACTTAACCTTATCAAGTCAAACTGGTTAAGTATTTATTTGTCTTAACCCTATCAGATTATCATGTTAGATTGATTAAGCATAGATTATCTTAATCCCATCAGATTATCGAGTCGGATTGGTTAAGTATGGGTTAGCTTAACCCCATCCACTAATCATATTACAATGGTTAAGCCTACTTTTAAAAGGTCTTGTGACTTAACCCTATCAGGTCCACCTATTAGATTGGTTAAGTATAGGTTACTTAACCTCCTCAAATCATCACGTATAATTGGTTAAGTATAAGTTACTTAACCCCATTAAATTATCATGTTAAATTGGTTAAGCATTGGTTACTTAACCCCATTGAATTACCAAGTCTAGATTGGTTAAGTGTTTAACTTAACCCCATCGAATTCCCGTGTTTAGATTAGTTAAGTATAGGTTACTTAACCCCAACTAATTACCGTGTTTAGATTAGTTAAGCCTTAATTACTTAACCCCATCTAATTACCGTGTTTAGATTAGTTAAGCCTTAATTACTTAACCCCATCTAATTACCGTGTTCAGATTAGTTAAGCCTTAATTACTTAACCCCATCTAATTACCAAGTCGGATTAGTTAAGTGTAAATTACTTAACCCCATCCCCTAATTGTCTTGTATGGTTAAGTGTCATTAAGAAATCAAGTCCGGTCCCACTTAACCTACCCATTCGTGTCATATCGGTTAAGTGTCATTAGTCAAATTTACTTAACCTTATCATGTGGCATTAATTTAATTAATGCACTCTCAACCTCTCACATTAGACCTTGTTGTGGTTACTAGTTAAGTCGGGCGGGTCCGGGTAGATTTACACCACAACCTAATCTAACCTCGGGTCTTAAGCGCGACATGACCAACTTCTCACATTGGATCCTATTGTTTGTAGCCACTAGTTAAGCCGGGCGGGTCCGGGTAGATTTATGCTACAAACTCAACCCAACCTCGAGTTGGCCACTTTCATGTTTGGTCTAGTGTCACATTACACCTACAACCCATACGTCTCTAGCCCTAAGTTCCATGTTTTCGTATGTGTCATGTTCATGTTTACATGTTCCAAGAGTGTCCCCTTTTTCATGCAGCCCCATGTCAAGTTTTTCATGTCATACCCACGTTTCTCCTAAGCTACCCAAACGTATTTCCATCCCTAGTGGAAGCGAGTCACATAGTAGGGTATTATGCCAACATATTTGCCACAAACATGCATAGTACCATAAGGAAATTTGGCCATAAACATGCATAGTACCATAAGGGAATTTGGCCACAAGCATGCGTAGTTTAGTAAGAGGATTTGGCCACAAACATGCATAGTGTCATAGGGGAATTTGGCCACAAACATGCATGATACATAAGGGGTTTGGGTTCATTTACATGCATAAGGCCCAAAGTCAAATCTTTGCCAATGTTTCACAAGTCAAATGGTTCCCAAAGGTTCATGCTAGCATTCCATAGATAAAGATTCAAACTTGCAAGATATACTAGGTTATACATAACATGAATGGCATGATTAAGTCGCTAAAACATAACCCAAAGTCATATGTTCATGATAAAGGGGCAACTAGGTTTACATGGGTTAACATACTCATGTTACATCTCATTTTATCCCATGTCACATTAGAACCACCGTTAGAATCTACAAGTAACTAGAACTTACATAGCGAGGCTTAGGAAAAGGATCATGCATCATCTTGACGAAGAAAGGTGGCTCCTTTGTCGAAGAACCGTCATGAAACTCGCATAGCAACGTTGATTTGGCCTCTATTTGGGGTAGCAAGCTTGCACCTTTTGATTTGAACCCGATTTGAATGCATAGTCTATAGGAATTGGAGATGGAGGCCATGATCACTTGGCATTTGGGCAGCACTTCGTGGCATGAGTGATTTGTGAGGGTTTAGGGTAGGCTTAGGGGTCTTTTTATAGAGATTAGGAGTAGTTTAGGCCGTTAGATTAACCCTAGGATAGATCCAAGCCCTCAAAAATCGTCACAAGCCTCCAAAACCGAGCCAAACAGCAAAACAGGTGCACCAGGTTGCCTGGGTCCGACCAGGCAGGTCGACCCCCAGGTCGACCCTGGGGTCGACTCCCCAGTCGACCTGGACCCACCCAGGTCGACTCCCAGGTCGACCCCCAGGTCGACCTGGTTCTGGCGGGATTTTTCCCGCCTACCTGATTTTCTGAAATTTTGGAATCTGTTTTAAATTCTGATTTTTCGTGAAACTTCCGAAGGCCATATCTCGGTCATACGGACTCCGATTTACGAAATTTCGGACTCTATTTCGCGTATTTTTCCGAGACGAACGCAATGGCACAGCCCGTTTCTCCTGATTCAGATTTTAACATTTAATTATGCCTTGATTGTTGTTTAAAAATTCGGGTTGTTACACATCTCACATTCTACTTAATAATATACAAACAAAAACCGCTTGTGCTTATGGATATTGAGTTTCCAACTATGACAAGGTATGGAATCACCTTCCGGAGGTGTTCCTCTAGATACGAATACATGGGTTCAACAAGAACATCTTGTAACCCGGCCACACATGACCGACCACTCGTTTCTCTTGAGTGTATCGAATGTATATCACCAACGGTGGTAGCAAGCCAACCGTTTCTCGAAATGGGCCAGAATCGATAGAATAAGAAACAAGGAAATATCTCTAGATAGGTGATGATACATCCTAATGG
The DNA here is from genome assembly GCA_030737875.1 of Allium sativum. Lineage (NCBI taxonomy): Eukaryota > Viridiplantae > Streptophyta > Magnoliopsida > Asparagales > Amaryllidaceae > Allium > Allium sativum. The sequence continues at coordinate 654,116,373 of CM060910.1, forward strand.
GAGTTACCCGCATAGCCATGCTGCCTGCCCGATTTTTGTCATTTCTGGTTGTGAGGCTTTGATGCTAAACTTACCATTTTCAAACACTGTAATTTTCTTTGAATATCACATTGTCAAAACTCGCCAATCTCTAATTGACTTTCCCAAAAATATGGTACGATTATAAAGAAAGAGGAACGAGTTCTTCTGCCACTACGTACATACGTTTGGAAAGATCAACGTACGAGATTAGTTAGAATTACTTTGTTAGATATTCGTCTATACAAGTTGTCATGGGATTGGACAAACCGAAGGTGTTATTCTATAAATCCATCTCAGGTAATTTCTACCTAGGATTTACAGAATAAATCCTTACATTTCATCGTCTTCTATTATCTTCGATAATTATTTACTGGCGACGAAAAATCTGAATCGAAGTGGAACATAGTTCCGGACTCTTCGAAACAATTTGCGTTTAATATCTTTTAGGGACAAGTGCTACTTAAGGGATCAGTTTTAAGTACCTAATTAATTCACTTTTATTTACAAATGATTTGATTCGTTAAATCATTTCAAATACGATTTCTGACTTAAGTTGACCAAATCGTATTCCACTGTTTATTCAATACGTTTTAAATGTTCATATTTACAAAACCTTTTTCTCTTGATCCACTCTTTGTTTTAGTTATTTTTGACTTTATCAAAATAAATAAATAACTTCCTTAGTTCAGATTTTTAATAAAACTACACACTGCTTTACATTTTCAAATGTCCGACGAAGTGTTATATAAATTATCCCTACTTTATATAATTAAATTAAGTCTCATTTATTTAATTATTTATTTTATTTATAAATAAACTAATTAAATAAATTCAGTAATAACTTCCTAATCTTTTTTTTAAAAGCTTGACTACCGATCTGGCAAGGCCGATCACCTCGAAAACCAGTGATCTGCATGGCAGATCACTTGGTTTTCAAGTGATCTGGCCAGGTACCTGGTTCGCTGATCTGCCAAGTGCAGATCACTTGAAACCATAGTGATCTGCATGGCAGATCACTTGTTTTGACGTGATCTGGCACTTGCCAGATCCAAGTGGTCTGCCAAGTGCGGATCACTTGAAAACATAGTGATGTGCCTGGCAGGTCACTGTGTTTTCAAGTGATCCACTCGGTGGATCACTACAAAACTTGTGCTTGTCCGTTTGCAAAAACCTGATGTGGTACTACCACATTTTCAACAATAGCCGTGACCTGTACAGATGAAACCCGATCCCCTAAACCTCCCCACAGCTCACGCCTTCGACCATCAGACTCCAGGCGACTGCGACCACACCTCGCCCTTGACCAGGCGCGCCACCTGACCTAGGTGCGGCGGTCCCCCACGTCTCCGATGAAGTGCAGTTCTACTGCAAAGTCGAGCTGTGTATTTCAAACCCAACACACACGAAATCTCATCCCAACACCAAACTACACGTTATAAAATCACGTTTGTATTTTTCCTACCATCTAGAGTCTGTTGCGCAATTTTATACCAAACTATTCGACCTCTAACGCCGTGAATCATCCACGTTTGATCAAAACCCATATTTTGGCCAACTTACATTTTCTCTTTAACTATTGACCTAAAAATCACGATCTTTTTTTTAAAATCATATTTTCTTATGGTGCTCAGGTTCTATACCCTGAGATCCGCAAATATGGCAGTTTGTTTTCATGTTTGAAGGTTGGTCCCAATAGTACATATGTGTTTAACTGTTATATGTGATAAAACATACATTTGCTACTTAGTGCATGTGTATATGAGTGTATGGACCTCTGTGTGTGTAGGAATCCATATCTCCCTGTGTTCATATGATCAACTTAGTATCACAGTCATAAAACAGTTCACAGCAAGGTCAAAAAATGTGTTTCAAGTGGTTCAACCAGCAAGCATGTACCGGTAAGTTCAAAAAGTTCATCACAACAAACATATATATATATATATATGTTCATGAATTCAATAGCAAGTATATTTATGAGTGTTTCTAATAGTTCAAAGATTCCAAACCAACACAGCAAAAATCCCATTTACTTGCATACATAAATACTTAAGTGTTCATGACAGTTAAATGCTCCAACCAACACAGCAAGTTCCATTTACTTGTACACATAATTACATGGGTAGAAAGTGGTGTTTACTCACTTTAAAAGAGATATTGTCTAGAGTATAGAAAATAAATAGTTATGATAGATGGAAATCTTTTTTCCATGAATCGTGAGAGGCTAAATGGGTTTGCAGAAATATCTAGGTATTGAAGAGAAATCGGAAAATGTTATATTTAATTAATGTAATATTAATTAAAAAGGGGCTCAATGATTGTTTGATACAAATTATTAGTATTCCCCTTGGGAATAAAAATCTTTAGATGAATGTTTGTTTCCTTCAATAGTTAAATAAGTGACCATCGAAGTATTTATTATTTTATACCACCATTGTCAATACGGAGAGACCGGTTGGATTTATTATCCGAAAACCACTCCATATAGGCATAAGTGTTGCGAATCAAATATGCTGAAGATAATTGAAGACAGAGTTAAGTGCAAAGGCTGTTCTGTTGATCCTAGGTAGAACTTGCCTAAGATGGATTGACGGAATAGTGCCTTCAGTTTGTCTAGTCTCAATACAACTTGTACATACAAATATCTGACAGAGTATGCCTAATATATCATTTACATTGATGTCCTCAAACGTATCTATGTTGGTGGCGAAGGAATTAGTTTCTCTTAGCTTTATACCAGTGATATTTTGGAGAAATTAATAAATGATTTTGGCAGGTTTGACGATGTTGCATTCAAAGTAAATGAAGATGTGACATGTCAAAAGATAAGCATGGCCTCAAGTCTCATAATTGGGAAAATGTCGGTTCATTACATGGTTCATTGGGAATGAACGAAGAAGATGCAATCACTTTTGATTTAAAATGATTAGTGAAAAAGAGAGATTTATGGTTTTAGTTGAATGAAGAAGGAAAGACTTCGAATAATTTAAAAGGAAATAAGGGAAGGGGGTCGACTTCGAAGATTTAAATGAAAAGGAGGGAAAAAATTCGTTGCTAAAGCAAGAAAATATGGGGAGGGTGTGTGAAAATTTATAGAGGAAGAGAGGCAGTAGTAGGTCGGCTATAGTACACTAGGTAGGCTAGCTTAAGTGCACGAAATTAAATTCGATCTACTTTCATATTTAATTCGATTTGATATCAAATTTAATTCGATTTGATATCAAATTTAATTCGATTTGATATCAAATTTAATTCGATTTGATATAAGAGATTTTTATTTATTCAAGAAGATATCTGTAACAACCCGGAAATTCTGGGCCAGTTTAAAATTTTTATTTTGGCAATTATAGCGAATTTTGATTATTTAAAATAGATTATTTTAAATAGTATCGACGAGAAATTTATTTTGAATAGAATTCGAACGTATATATTTATACGCGTCATCGTTAGAATGTAAATATTTATATATATTTATAAATAGAATTGAAAATGGCGCGGTAGTTCGAAAATTCGATTTCTAATTTCAAATGAATATACAGAATTCAATATAAGTCAGAATTGAACGAAACAAGAAATATTTGAATCTGTATAACTATATCTTTGGAACGAAGTTAACAAACTGAGATTTCACTTTATAAATGATGAGATATGTCCAGTTGAAAATTAGAAATAGTCGCTGTGGAATTTATATATATTTTAATATAATATATAGCCCTTAAAAATAGCCATTTTGCAAACGACCTCGGATTTCGACGAAACCAGTTTTGTTGGGTCCGGGATGTAAAGTTATTGCTAGGTTTCAAATTTCATAATTTTTCGAATCAATATGTGAGCGTGGCAAAGGAAAACGCGTTTGACCAGTTTCAGTTGATTTTAATCGACTGGAAATTGACCATTTTTCCAACGGCCTCAGAATTCGACGAAACTAGTTTTGTTAGGACCGTATCGTTAATACGAAGCTAGAAAATATTTTTCGAGAATTTTTAGAGTTAGTATGTGACCCCGGTAATTTGAAATGTACGTTTAAAATTCAATTTAGTGATTTAAATGTAAATTCAAAGGAAACTGATTGTAACGATCAAATCAGCTTGCGATACATATCCCATTGTGTTCGGAATAGGGGTGAAACCCTATGGGCGACAGGCGGTGGACCTCGTTTAGAGGTCGTATGTGAAAGTCAACTTTTTAATAATTAAATAATAAATAAAAAAAAAATAAAAAAAAAATAAACCCTCCTCTCTCCTTAACTACCTAGGCCCCCCCCCCCCGTTCGTTTTATTTCAGATCAATGATAAAAAAAAAAAAAGAAGAAGGAGACGAGCGCCCTCGCGCTCGAACCCAGGCGGCGGCGATGCTTCGCCGAACCCCCCTCCTCCGAACCCTCGACGAACCAGAACCCCCCCCCTCCTCCGAACCCTCGACGAAACCGCCGCCTCCCTGAAAGGACCCAAACCCCCACAGCCACGCACCCCCACAGCCACCGAGACCAAACCCTAGCCTCCTCTGCCAGGAGCCCCACCGCGACGACAGAAACCCCCCCTCCCTGTAAGTGCCCTGATCTTGTTTTTTTATTTTATTTTCTTTAAAACTGTTTTTTTTATTTTCTTTAAAACTGATTTTATTTAAAGTAGAAAACTGATTTTATTTAAAGTAGAAAACTGATTTTATTTAAAGTAGAAAACTGATTTTATTTAAAGTAGAAAACTGATTTTATTTAAAGTAGAAAACTGATTTTATTTAAAGTAGAAAACTGATTTTGTTTAAAATAGAAAACTGATTTTATAAAACATTTAAAAACTGATTTTTATGTTTTTAGATTCTGATTTTAATTAGATTCAAAACTGTTTCTTTTTTTTTAATGATTTAAAACTGATCTTTAAAATGATTTAAAAAAAAAAAACTGATTTTAAAAACTGTTTTTAAAAATAAAAACAACTTTGTTTTTGTAAAGATATCAACTTTGTTTTTTTTTAAAAAGATATGAACTTTGAAAATAAAAAGGCGAGTACTTTAAAAATAAAAAGGCGAGTTCTTTGAAAGTAAAAAGGCGAAATCTTTATTTTAGAAAAGGCAAAATCTTTAGGTGGAAAATAGCGTGATAAAAATATAATTTTTATCTATATAACATAGATGTGAAAATATGATTTTTATATGTTGAACTTCGAACTAAAAATTCGATTTTTATATATTGAATAGCGAACTAAAAATTCGATTTTTATATGTTGAATAGCGAACTAAAAATTCGATTTTTATATGTTGAATAGCGAACTAAAAATTCGATTTTTATATATTGAATAGCGAACTAAAAATTCGATTTTTATATATTGAATAGCGAACTAAAAATTCGATTTTTATATATGGAATAGCGAAGTAAAATTCGATTTTTACATATGTAGTGAAAGCGGACAACGAAAGCGACAAAAGGCGAGTTGGCGAAGGTTTCCTGCATTAGAAGTGCCGTGGAGCTTGGATAGCTATCGGTGAGAATTTCTCACCTTTCAATTTCTTGTTCTAGTTATATATATATACTAGGATGCAGACGGTGCTTAGTAGCACCCGACACAATCGTCCACAGACCATGGACTTGTTTGTTTGACTGTTTGGTGATTGATTGCGATATTGGTTTGAATGTGGTTTGTGATGTGAAAAATCGAATCGATAAATTGGTTAGGATTAGACGTGCGCCGTTATAAGGCGAAGGAGTAAGGCTAGGTTAGACCCTTACTCCAAATTTTGTGGTTTGCATAACGAAAGTGAATTCGATTGATGTGTGAATGGCGTGGGCCTTCACTAGACCGGGGATTAGGCTAGGCCTTGTCCCGTTTCTAGTATCGTGCCGTTATGCCGCCGAAATTTTCTAAAACATATTAGAAAAATAAAAATATCATTTTATTTAAAGAATGAACTGAATAGAAATTCATATGTTGGAATAAAATGTTTTATCGTTAAAAATATAATTTTTAACGTGAATATGAATCCAGTGAATGTGAATAAATAAAATATTCATTTACAAACCAGACGGTTTGTTTATGTACACTGATTTGACTGATATTGATTGGGTCGATAAATTTTACACATCGCCCAACAGCACAAATAAAATAGGTGTTTGATTGTTTGAAACCCCACACGGGTGTTGGGATGAAATTTGAAGTTCACTCATCCTGATTGATTAAATATGTCGATCGATTGATTGACAGGCTGTTATAAGCGTTGAATATCTATATTTGATGCTTATACAGTGTAATGCACTTTGGATGATGGTTGATTATTCATCGTTGTTGATATATACATGTGTTGTAGAAAATCCATATAATTAACATTATATGGTAATTGATTGGGCCTCATTCCAGTTTCGAAAAAGAAATATTTGAAGTGAAAATATTTGAAATAGAAATATTTGAAATAGAATATTTGAAAATAGAAATTTATGAAGCCGTGTTGATTAGTTTGACGCCATTTTGACGTGAACAATATTTATATCGATTTTAAACGATTTCGAAATGAATTGAATTGAAAACGATTTCGAAATGAATTGAATTGAAAACGATTTCGAAATGAATTGAATTGAAAACGATTTCGAAGTGAATTGAATTGAAAGTGATTTCGAAGTGAATTGAATTGAAAGTGATTTCGAAATGAATTGAATTGAAAACGAATTCAAAATGAATTGAATTGAAAACGAATTCAAAATGAATTGAATTGAAAACGAATTCAAAATGAATTGAATTGAAAACGAATTCAAATTGAATTGAATAGAAATGAATTTTGAAACGAATTTATAAAGAAGAATTCAATTTTGATTTGAATTGAAATGGAAGTTGAAAAATGTTTTTGAAACGAATTCAAAACTATTTATATAATTCGTTTTAAATAGAAATCGACGAAGTATATATTATATATATTATATATATAATATAATGGCCTGAATAGAACGCGCCGCGCCGCGGCAGTTCGTGAATTTCGACCATTTATTTCAAACGGACATTGCGGGAGATCCGACCGTCGGATTCTCCTAAAACCGGAACCGTTGGGTTCGTATCGAAAAGAGCTTTCTAATGAATGTTAGAAATTTGAAATCTAACGGTTGGATTTGGAGATACGTCCAAATCAAATTCGAAAAAGGTCGCTGTAAGTGCAGTTCGATGGCCGTTGTTGGAAATCGACTGTACGGGCCTTGATAAAATTATTAAAAATAGTAATAATTTGTGTAAAATCATAAGAAATGATTTGTGAAAGTTTGGGATGAAAAACTCCATATTTGAAAAGATAAAAATAGATTTTTATCGAAAGGAACTAGTTTTGAACTAGAATTATAATTCTATTTATTTTTAAATAAATAAATTGAATTTGAAATGGTTTTGAAAATAACCAAAATTTCCAATGATTGCATTGGAGTGGATTTGAATCGAAATTGTCTTCGGAATATTTCGATGTTGGAATTCGTGATTATACAGGTGTTGTTATGGAAATTTGAAAGATATATATTTATATCGTTATTTCCAATACGACATTTGTTAGTCGTAGAATTCGATATTGAATATAAGCCGATATATTTTCTATTCAGAGCCTTGTATTGAATATCGAATGTGATTTGGGTTTGTCGTGAATGGTGTCTTCACTAACACTGTTCTTGAACCCAGTTGAGAAAAGATTAAATCTTTTTATTTAGATTTAATGAAGTGTACCAATTAAATGATATTTAATTGGAATTGAATTGGTATTGATTTTTGGGTTTATCGTGAACAGTGTTTTAAATAACACTTGTTCTTTAACCCGATAATTAATCGAATGTGATTTGGGTTTGTCGTGAATGGTGTCTTCACTAACACTGTTCTTGAACCCAGTTGAGAAAAGATTAAATCTTTTTATTTAGATTTAATGAAGTGTACCAATTAAATGATATTTAATTGGAATTGAATTGGTATTGATTTTTGGGTTTATCGTGAACAGTGTTTTAAATAACACTTGTTCTTTAACCCGATAATTAATCGAATGTGATTTGGGTTTGTCGTGAATGGTGTCTTCACTAACACTGTTCTTGAACCCAGTTGAGAAAAGATTAAATCTTTTTATTTAGATTTAATGAAGTGTACCAATTAAATGATATTTAATTGGAATTGAATTGGTATTGATTTTTGGGTTTATCGTGAACAGTGTTTTAAATAACACTTGTTCTTTAACCCGATAATTAATGGAATGGGATTTTGGGTTTATCGTGAATCGTGTTTTAAATGACACTGATTCTTTAACCCAGATAATGATTAAAACTAAGTGGAGTTTTAATGAATCTTTAATTAGATTGAAAAGATCGAGAATGGAGTATCACCAGTTTTGCTCCAGGCGATAGTTAAATCTTTAATTAGATTTGAACGCGAAATTTAGAAACTAACTGTCGGTTAGCCAAGCAGAATGGTTTTCTGGATATTGATCTGATGTTGGTTTCGGCCTTCGGGGTTAATATTTGGGGAATTATTCTCTTGATTAATTTACGGTTAGTGACTAATGAATTGGAATGAGGCGTATGTTGTGTTTGTGTAACACTTATTTAAAATATACGCGAGTTATTCGGAAAGACCGGGTTTATCCCATTTTGAATAACTGATACGACGATAAGTCGAAGATGAAGACGATGGTCGAAGACCGGAGGTCTTCACGTCGTTTGGGTGATAACTGATGATCTTGATTGGGCTGTACACCCAAGAAGATGGAAACAGTTAGTGATCGTCCAGACGTACTTGGAGATCGATGGATATGCGGGGTACTAGGTGCCTCCGGTTTCGTTCAGACCCAGAACGGACTTGTAAATGGACTGTGTGTCTGACATCGGATTTCATTCTGTGTGACTGATATCGGTTGCATAGGATGGTTTGCCTGTGTGGCATGCTAAGATGCAAATGATCAAGGCTTCTGTTGAAAAGCAAAGTCTTGTGGTGATGATCAAAGCACGGCCTTTGTGGCGTAGCTTTGTGTAACGTTTACCTCGCGTGTTTCACACCAGGTATGAACCAAAAACGGGAGACGGACCTCAGGGAGGACTTGCGTTTCTTTCTAGTTAGAAGTGGCGTCAGTGGTTTTACACGCCCTGACGAGTTTGACTTATGTGGTTGTTGCTGTTGCGAGGCGCCTCGGTTATATCGGTTTCGGCCGATGCTTCTGGTCGGCTGACGGACCAGACTTACACCCCATAGGGTGGGGAAACGTAGTGTTCAGGCATTTTAATCCACATCGGTGGACCGGCCCTGACGATCCAAGGGTCGATGCGCTCTGACCCTGTGGCTCGGGCTAGAGAGTCACGAAAACGGTTGAGGACTATCTTTTGCCTCGGTTCATAGACGGAAATCCAATTTCCAAATACGTGACATTTGCGGTTTTAATTGTAATCCTATATATGGCGACATAGTGGGATGGGGCGCTTATGCCGCCTATGATTGATACTTATGATTTGAAGTTGTTTTATACACTTATAATAGTATCAAATGATTTGTTTTAAAACGTATCAAGCATTCTTTGGCTGTTATAAGGGAAAACCCTATCCTCGACTGCGTTGCATTGTGTGATGGGACCTGGGTCTTATAACAGCTTCATTTTTCTTTATTTAGCATTGCGCTGTTTGTTTTATGCACTGGTATTCTTGGGAGGAAACCCGTTCCGTGTTATACGGCGTGGTCCCTTGATTTACCTAATGATTTAAAATAAAGATTAATAACTGTTTTAGTTCTCACACCAGTCACATGACTGACCTGGAGTTTATTGTTTTAACCTAAACTCTGGGTGCCCTTATTTTGACACGGGCAGCTAGTAGTTTTGGGTTTTGCAGATTTATATTCACAGGATCCTGGTTCACAGCTGGAACGATATCCGGAAAGCTTTGTATCCGTATATCTCATTCTAGTTTGTGTATTGTATTATTTTCCGCTGCTATGTATTTAAATGTAATTTAAATCTCTGATATTTCTGTGTAATATTCGTTTATACTCTGTATATTCTTGTAATCTGGTGCATTGTTGTTATATACAATGAAATGTTCTTCCGTCTGTGTTCTGTTGTGGCTTGTTCTCGAACTATCCGACGCTTTCCTTTACGGGGAAGTTGCGGGTTTTCACAGTTGGTATCAGAGCTTTGGTTTACAAAGCTCAGAGAACAAGACACATTAGAACCATACGAAAGAAAGATGATTGGATTATTAATATCCAATGGGGATGACTCGTTAGAGATGGGGTCAGTAGTATCCTAGAACGAGTGTGAAGAGTATATTTTTAAAATGAAAACAAATTTTGTTTTGAAAATTTAAATCAACTATTCGTATTTGATTATTTATTTATATTGATTTTGGACAGTCCAGTATATAAAGAATTTGCATACACGCCTTGCAAACGTATATTCAAAATTTTAATATATTGGATAGATATAGAATCACACTCTAGTCGCCCGGACCTGATTCTGATGATTGACGCGTCATCATTAGTAATTAGTTTCGTGTTTCGAAGGTGTGATTTTCTATATATTTCCTATTGACTGGTGTGAGAACCAAAATTAGATAGGGCCTATTGTGGTGATTTGGCATCAAAAATCTGATTTTTGACTATATATCAAAATTATGAATTTGAAATGATAATTCACTAATTGATTGATGTTTGTGTTGTTTGTTTATTTGTTTGCTAATTTTTAGCCATTTAGCCTAATTGAATCACATATTGAATTTTATTGAAAATTGGTTGCATTTGCTTGCATATACATATACTTACATTGAACAGGTCATAGCAAGGAGGCTAGAGCCAGAGAATAAAATTTGTTTGCCCGACAAATAGGTACATGTTTACTACATAATTTCCTGTTTTGTTTGGGTGATGATGATTTTGTGAGCCTATTGGCTAGCCGCTTGGCTTTTTCTTTTTCTTTTTGAGATCTGAAGGACCGGGGAAGCTATTTGAAATTCCCCGATGCTCCCGGTGCAGGGGAGGTTATGGCGAAATTTTTCGAAAATTTAGGGTGTTAGCCAAATTTTTGAAATTTTAGAAAATTCTCAGAAACTGAAAGGTTAGAGAATGAAAGCCAGATCGAACGTAGTGTTGATTAATCAAACCACTTTCGACTTTGTTCCTTTTCGGGGACGAAAAGTTTTAAGTGGGGGAGATTGTAACAACCCGGAAATTCTGGGCCAGTTTAAAATTTTTATTTTGGCAATTATAGCGAATTTTGATTATTTAAAATAGATTATTTTAAATAGTATCGACGAGAAATTTATTTTGAATAGAATTCGAACGTATATATTTATACGCGTCGTCGTTAGAATGTAAATATTTATATATATTTATAAATAGAATTGAAAATGGCGCGGTAGTTCGAAAATTCGATTTCTAATTTCAAATGAATATACAGAATTCAATATAAGTCAGAATTGAACGAAACAAGAAATATTTGAATCTGTATAACTATATCTTTGGAACGAAGTTAACAAACTGAGATTTCACTTTATAAATGATGAGATATGTCCAGTTGAAAATTAGAAATAGTCGCTGTGGAATTTATATATATTTTAATATAATATATAGCCCTTAAAAATAGCCATTTTGCAAACGACCTCGGATTTCGACGAAACCAGTTTTGTTGGGTCCGGGATGTAAAGTTATTGCTAGGTTTCAAATTTCATAATTTTTCGAATCAATATGTGAGCGTGGCAAAGGAAAACGCGTTTGACCAGTTTCAGTTGATTTTAATCGACTGGAAATTGACCATTTTTCCAACGGCCTCAGAATTCGACGAAACTAGTTTTGTTAGGACCGTATCGTTAATACGAAGCTAGAAAATATTTTTCGAGAATTTTTAGAGTTAGTATGTGACCCCGGTAATTTGAAATGTACGTTTAAAATTCAATTTAGTGATTTAAATGTAAATTCAAAGGAAACTGATTGTAACGATCAAATCAGCTTGCGATACATATCCCATTGTGTTCGGAATAGGGGTGAAACCCTATGGGCGACAGGCGGTGGACCTCGTTTAGAGGTCGTATGTGAAAGTCAACTTTTTAATAATTAAATAATAAATAAAAAAAAATAAAAAAAAAATAAACCCTCCTCTCTCCTTAACTACCTAGCCCCCCCCCCCCCCGTTCGTTTTATTTCAGATCAATGATAAAAAAAAAAAAAAAAAAGGAGACGAGCGCCCTCGCGCTCGAACCCAGGCGGCGGCGATGCTTCGCCGAACCCCCCTCCTCCGAACCCTCGACGAACCAGAACCCCCCCCCCTCCTCCGAACCCTCGACGAAACCGCCGCCTCCCTGAAAGGACCCAAACCCCCACAGCCACGCACCCCCACAGCCACCGAGACCAAACCCTAGCCTCCTCTGCCAGGAGCCCCACCGCGACGACAGAAACCCCCCCCTCCCTGTAAGTGCCCTGATCTTGTTTTTTTATTTTATTTTCTTTAAAACTGTTTTTTTTATTTTCTTTAAAACTGATTTTATTTAAAGTAGAAAACTGATTTTATTTAAAGTAGAAAACTGATTTTATTTAAAGTAGAAAACTGATTTTATTTAAAGTAGAAAACTGATTTTATTTAAAGTAGAAAACTGATTTTATTTAAAATAGAAAACTGATTTTATAAAACATTTAAAAACTGATTTTTATGTTTTTAGATTCTGATTTTAATTAGATTCAAAACTGTTTCTTTTTTTTTAATGATTTAAAACTGATCTTTAAAATGATTTTAAAAAAAAAAACTGATTTTAAAAACTGTTTTTAAAAATAAAAACAACTTTGTTTTTGTAAAGATATCAACTTTGTTTTTTTTTAAAAAGATATGAACTTTGAAAATAAAAAGGCGAGTACTTTAAAAATAAAAAGGCGAGTTCTTTGAAAGTAAAAAGGCGAAATCTTTATTTTAGAAAAGGCAAAATCTTTAGGTGGAAAATAGCGTGATAAAAATATAATTTTTATCTATATAACATAGATGTGAAAATATGATTTTTATATGTTGAACTTCGAACTAAAAATTCGATTTTTATATATTGAATAGCGAACTAAAAATTCGATTTTTATATGTTGAATAGCGAACTAAAAATTCGATTTTTATATGTTGAATAGCGAACTAAAAATTCGATTTTTATATATTGAATAGCGAACTAAAAATTCGATTTTTATATATTGAATAGCGAACTAAAAATTCGATTTTTATATATGGAATAGCGAAGTAAAATTCGATTTTTACATATGTAGTGAAAGCGGACAACGAAAGCGACAAAAGGCGAGTTGGCGAAGGTTTCCTGCATTAGAAGTGCCGTGGAGCTTGGATAGCTATCGGTGAGAATTTCTCACCTTTCAATTTCTTGTTCTAGTTATATATATATACTAGGATGCAGACGGTGCTTAGTAGCACCCGACACAATCGTCCACAGACCATGGACTTGTTTGTTTGACTGTTTGGTGATTGATTGCGATATTGGTTTGAATGTGGTTTGTGATGTGAAAAATCGAATCGATAAATTGGTTAGGATTAGACGTGCGCCGTTATAAGGCGAAGGAGTAAGGCTAGGTTAGACCCTTACTCCAAATTTTGTGGTTTGCATAACGAAAGTGAATTCGATTGATGTGTGAATGGCGTGGGCCTTCACTAGACCGGGGATTAGGCTAGGCCTTGTCCCGTTTCTAGTATCGTGCCGTTATGCCGCCGAAATTTTCTAAAACATATTAGAAAAATAAAAATATCATTTTATTTAAAGAATGAACTGAATAGAAATTCATATGTTGGAATAAAATGTTTTATCGTTAAAAATATAATTTTTAACGTGAATATGAATCTAGTGAATGTGAATAAATAAAATATTCATTTACAAACCAGACGGTTTGTTTATGTACACTGATTTGACTGATATTGATTGGGTCGATAAATTTTACACATCGCCCAACAACACAAATAAAATAGGTGTTTGATTGTTTGAAACCCCACACGGGTGTTGGGATGAAATTTGAAGTTCACTCATCCTGATTGATTAAATATGTCGATCGATTGATTGACAGGCTGTTATAAGCGTTGAATATCTATATTTGATGCTTATACAGTGTAATGCACTTTGGATGATGGTTGATTATTCATCGTTGTTGATATATACATGTGTTGTAGAAAATCCATATAATTAACATTATATGGTAATTGATTGGGCCTCATTCCAGTTTCGAAAAAGAAATATTTGAAGTGAAAATATTTGAAATAGAAATATTTGAAATAGAATATTTGAAAATAGAAATTTATGAAGCCGTGTTGATTAGTTTGACGCCATTTTGACGTGAACAATATTTATATCGATTTTAAACGATTTCGAAATGAATTGAATTGAAAACGATTTCGAAATGAATTGAATTGAAAACGATTTCGAAATGAATTGAATTGAAAACGATTTCGAAGTGAATTGAATTGAAAGTGATTTCAAAGTGAATTGAATTGAAAGTGATTTCGAAATGAATTGAATTGAAAACGAATTCAAAATGAATTGAATTGAAAACGAATTCAAAATGAATTGAATTGAAAACGAATTCAAAATGAATTGAATTGAAAACGAATTCAAATTGAATTGAATAGAAATGAATTTTGAAACGAATTTATAAAGAAGAATTCAATTTTGATTTGAATTGAAATGGAAGTTGAAAAATGTTTTTGAAACGAATTCAAAACTATTTATATAATTCGTTTTAAATAGAAATCGACGAAGTATATATTATATATATTATATATATATAATATAATGGCCTGAATAGAACGCGCCGCGCCGCGGCAGTTCGTGAATTTCGACCATTTATTTCAAACGGACATTGCGGGAGATCCGACCGTCGGATTCTCCTAAAACCGGAACCGTTGGGTTCGTATCGAAAAGAGCTTTCTAATGAATGTTAGAAATTTGAAATCTAACGGTTGGATTTGGAGATACGTCCAAATCAAATTCGAAAAAGGTCGCTGTAAGTGCAGTTCGATGGCCGTTGTTGGAAATCGACTGTACGGGCCTTGATAAAATTATTAAAAATAGTAATAATTTGTGTAAAATCATAAGAAATGATTTGTGAAAGTTTGGGATGAAAAACTCCATATTTGAAAAGATAAAAATAGATTTTTATCGAAAGGAACTAGTTTTGAACTAGAATTATAATTCTATTTATTTTTAAATAAATAAATTGAATTTGAAATGGTTTTGAAAATAACCAAAATTTCCAATGATTGCATTGGAGTGGATTTGAATCGAAATTGTCTTCGGAATATTTCGATGTTGGAATTCGTGATTATACAGGTGTTGTTATGGAAATTTGAAAGATATATATTTATATCGTTATTTCCAATACGACATTTGTTAGTCGTAGAATTCGATATTGAATATAAGCCGATATATTTTCTATTCAGAGCCTTGTATTGAATATCGAATGTGATTTGGGTTTGTCGTGAATGGTGTCTTCACTAACACTGTTCTTGAACCCAGTTGAGAAAAGATTAAATCTTTTTATTTAGATTTAATGAAGTGTACCAATTAAATGATATTTAATTGGAATTGAATTGGTATTGATTTTTGGGTTTATCGTGAACAGTGTTTTAAATAACACTTGTTCTTTAACCCGATAATTAATCGAATGTGATTTGGGTTTGTCGTGAATGGTGTCTTCACTAACACTGTTCTTGAACCCAGTTGAGAAAAGATTAAATCTTTTTATTTAGATTTAATGAAGTGTACCAATTAAATGATATTTAATTGGAATTGAATTGGTATTGATTTTTGGGTTTATCGTGAACAGTGTTTTAAATAACACTTGTTCTTTAACCCGATAATTAATCGAATGTGATTTGGGTTTGTCGTGAATGGTGTCTTCACTAACACTGTTCTTGAACCCAGTTGAGAAAAGATTAAATCTTTTTATTTAGATTTAATGAAGTGTACCAATTAAATGATATTTAATTGGAATTGAATTGGTATTGATTTTTGGGTTTATCGTGAACAGTGTTTTAAATAACACTTGTTCTTTAACCCGATAATTAATGGAATGGGATTTTGGGTTTATCGTGAATCGTATTTTAAATGACACTGATTCTTTAACCCAGATAATGATTAAAACTAAGTGGAGTTTTAATGAATCTTTAATTAGATTGAAAAGATCGAGAATGGAGTATCACCAGTTTTGCTCCAGGCGATAGTTAAATCTTTAATTAGATTTGAACGCGAAATTTAGAAACTAACTGTCGGTTAGCCAAGCAGAATGGTTTTCTGGATATTGATCTGATGTTGGTTTCGGCCTTCGGGGTTAATATTTGGGGAATTATTCTCTTGATTAATTTACGGTTAGTGACTAATGAATTGGAATGAGGCGTATGTTGTGTTTGTGTAACACTTATTTAAAATATACGCGAGTTATTCGGAAAGACCGGGTTTATCCCATTCTGAATAACTGATACGACGATAAGTCGAAGATGAAGACGATGGTCGAAGACCGGAGGTCTTCACGTCGTTTGGGTGATAACTGATGATCTTGATTGGGCTGTACACCCAAGAAGATGGAAACAGTTAGTGATCGTCCAGACGTACTTGGAGATCGATGGATATGCGGGGTACTAGGTGCCTCCGGTTTCGTTCAGACCCAGAACGGACTTGTAAATGGACTGTGTGTCTGACATCGGATTTCATTCTGTGTGACTGATATCGGTTGCATAGGATGGTTTGCTTGTGTGGCATGCTAAGATGCAAATGATCAAGGCTTCTGTTGAAAAGCAAAGTCTTGTGGTGATGATCAAAGCACGGCCTTTGTGGCGTAGCTTTGTGTAACGTTTACCTCGCGTGTTTCACACCAGGTATGAACCAAAAACGGGAGACGGACCTCAGGGAGGACTTGCGTTTCTTTCTAGTTAGAAGTGGCGTCAGTGGTTTTACACGCCCTGACGAGTTTGACTTATGTGGTTGTTGCTGTTGCGAGGCGCCTCGGTTATATCGGTTTCGGCCGATGCTTCTGGTCGGCTGACGGACCAGACTTACACCCCATAGGGTGGGGAAACGTAGTGTTCAGGCATTTTAATCCACATCGGTGGACCGGCCCTGACGATCCAAGGGTCGATGCGCTCTGACCCTGTGGCTCGGGCTAGAGAGTCACGAAAACGGTTGAGGACTATCTTTTGCCTCGGTTCATAGACGGAAATCCAATTTCCAAATACGTGACATTTGCGGTTTTAATTGTAATCCTATATATGGCGACATAGTGGGATGGGGCGCTTATGCCGCCTATGATTGATACTTATGATTTGAAGTTGTTTTATACACTTATAATAGTATCAAATGATTTGTTTTAAAACGTATCAAGCATTCTTTGGCTGTTATAAGGGAAAACCCTATCCTCGACTGCGTTGCATTGTGTGATGGGACCTGGGTCTTATAACAGCTTCATTTTTCTTTATTTAGCATTGCGCTGTTTGTTTTATGCACTGGTATTCTTGGGAGGAAACCCGTTCCGTGTTATACGGCGTGGTCCCTTGATTTACCTAATGATTTAAAATAAAGATTAATAACTGTTTTAGTTCTCACACCAGTCACATGACTGACCTGGAGTTTATTGTTTTAACCTAAACTCTGGGTGCCCTTATTTTGACACGGGCAGCTAGTAGTTTTGGGTTTTGCAGATTTATATTCACAGGATCCTGGTTCACAGCTGGAACGATATCCGGAAAGCTTTGTATCCGTATATCTCATTCTAGTTTGTGTATTGTATTATTTTCCGCTGCTATGTATTTAAATGTAATTTAAATCTCTGATATTTCTGTGTAATATTCGTTTATACTCTGTATATTCTTGTAATCTGGTGCATTGTTGTTATATACAATGAAATGTTCTTCCGTCTGTGTTCTGTTGTGGCTTGTTCTCGAACTATCCGACGCTTTCCTTTACGGGGAAGTTGCGGGTTTTCACAATATC
Organism: Allium sativum; assembly: GCA_030737875.1. Lineage (NCBI taxonomy): Eukaryota > Viridiplantae > Streptophyta > Magnoliopsida > Asparagales > Amaryllidaceae > Allium > Allium sativum. Next base: position 654,134,320 of record CM060910.1, read on the forward strand.
GATCTGATTCCGATATGATTTATTATAATAATATTCTTATGAAACTTACGGTTGAAGTTTCATGCTTAAACGACTATATATGAGCTCCAATCACGATGAAAATTGACATACTACTATTGTTTGACATTTCGAACCCGATAAAATTGGTTTCGTCGAAAATAGATGTCGTTTGTAAATCTAATATTTTTAATACCATATTAAATCTATAGAATATGATTTATATTCAAAACAATCAACTTCTCGGTAATAAATTATTATTATCGTTTATATTCCAAATAGAATTTATATTGATCGTCTGAATCATTTCGATTCAGTCTAACTTTCGGATTCAATTATATTTTGTTTTCATATTACGATAATTCGATATACTCGAAATTAATTCGTATTTGATTATCAATCAAAAAACTCAATATAAAAATCCATTTATATTATCAACTCAACATTTAAAACAATATTAAATGTTTAAAATTAATCGACTAAAAATCTGGGTCGTTACATTCTTCCCCCTTAAAAGAGTTTTGTCCCCGAGATTACTAAGGTAGGAAAAATGCTTCAAACCCATTAATTTTTCAGATGCTCTCTTAGCTGAAACTCAACATTCCATATTTCTACAAATTTAGTTCCAACAAATCTTTTGGTTTTTATTCATATTGCACATCATATATGTTCACATTCATTTACTCTAAATGATTTACAACCAATATATTTACATCCAATTCATATTCCGTTCATATGCAATACTAAATTAATTTATTCATTTCGATCCATTTAACTTGCTTAAGTTAAATTTAAATTCCAGAATTCAAATGCTCAGATTTCTATTTCAGATCCTCTAGAAATTAGATAAATATACACTATATTTTTTAATCATCTCAAATTCAAAACATTTGAATTTTCGAACCAATTTGTTTGCTTTCAAGCAAATTTCCTTCAAAACAATTTCTAAGGTAGCAACCTATCACCTAGAAACTCGAAAATGAACACTGATGATGTTGTAGTCATCATCAGAATTATTCTCCAGTGACTGAAGTGAGTTCAATGCTTTAACAATTTCCAAAGTCCATTCAAAACGATTTTTGTTCAAAAATCCTTCCAAAACAAAGTTATATTATTTTAATATGCTTCGAAAAAATATTTTCTAGCTTCCCTGGATTAAATTCCGAATTCTAGTTTGAATTCAATTACATTTCATCTCATTAGTATATATTATTCATATACGAATTATATTTGATTATATATATCCATTTCAATTCTATAATCTCATTTGGTTATAATAACAACCAACACATCCATATATTATAATAATTTCAGAAAATTATTCGTTCTATTCAAAATAAATTTTTGGGCAAAATTATTTCATTTACCCGCTTTAAAACAACAACTGTGTCGAATTGCTCTGCTCAAGTGTTTAGAAACACCTATCAATACAGTGGTACTTTCTATATCGAGCAGAACTCATAAATGACTCACTGAACCAATCAACACAATATGCGCTCTCTATATATACACTCAAACTCACTCTAGGGTACTACTGATCCTATCTCTAATAAGTAAATCCCCACAAAAGCCTAGGTATTCGTGCAACCTAAGCTTTGATACCAAATGTAACGATTGGAATTTCCGTACTCTTTGAGTTGACTAAATACACCACACGTCCAACCCCCAAATTGCTTAGAAATACAAATCATTATGGGTTAAATAAGAAAAAGATAGAAGAAGAACAGAAATAACAACATGGAATCTTACATCACAGTGGAACAAAATATAATATATATATATATATATATAATAACCTTTGAAATACAAAATTTGTACTTACATGCATCATCAGAGTATATCACATATAAAACACAACGGAAAACAAATAGTAAATATCTAATAATAAAGCCTCCTACTCCAAGCTCCTCCAAGAGTATTTATCAATACCTGAACTACTTGACTGCCCATATAAATTTGGGCACCTAAGAATTTACAGTAAAACAAAACATAATAAACTCCGGGTCAGTCATGGGACCGGTGTGAGTAAACCCCAACCACTTAGTTTAACTTCTAAAAATCCTTTTAAAATAAAGGATAATTGTAACACCAATCCACATATAAATACGGATGATTTTTAGCTTACGATAACCCGAAACATTCTTTAAATCCATATAATTATGATATTATAATAGTGTCTAAATCAAATAAATAGCAACCTGGCAGAACACTTTCATCTCTCCCTCCGCATACATAATATACAATCAAAACTATGGGCTCTTATTGGAGAATGGATTTCCGACTATGGCAAGGTATGAGACCACCTTCCGATAGTGTATCTCTAGAGAGGAATACATCGGGTTCAATAAGAACATCTTGCAACTTAGGCCTAACATGACTGATCACTCATTTCGCTTGCAACTTAGGCCTAACATGACTGATCACTCTCGCTTGCAACTTAGGCCTAACATGACTGATCACTCATTTCGCTTGAGTGTACCGAATGTATTATCACCAATAGTTGGGATCGACAACCGTTAAATAGCAGCGAAAAAATAAAGAAGCAAATGGATTTTCTCTAGATCAGGTGATAATAATGCACCCTAATTGGGAGCGACCCACTTAGCCATGCGACCTACCTGATTTTGTACCATCTTCCGGTTGTGAGGATTGAGGCCATGCTTACCTTTTTGACATATCACATCTTCATTCACTTTGAATGCCACATCATCAAACCCACCAAATCATTTATTAATTTCCCTAAAATATCACAGGTATAAAACTAAGAGAAATGAATTCCTCCACCACCAAACGTAGATACGTTTGAAGAAATTAATATAGATGATCTGTTAGGCATACTCTGTTAGATATTCGTCTGTACAAGTTGTCCTGGGACTGGACAAACCGAAGGCACTATTTTCATTAATCCATCTTAGGCAATTTCTACCTAGGATTAACAGAAAAAGCACTTGCACTTTCTCCGGCTTCGATTATCTTCAATATAATCCGATTCACAATGCTTATGCCTATACGGAGTGGTTTTCGGATAATAAATCCAACCGGTCTCCCTGTATGGACAACGATGGTATCAAATTATCCAATGTTTCGATTATCGGTTATGTAGCTATCGAAGAAACAAACATTCATCCAAAGATCTTATTTCCAAATGTAAATATTATTGTTTAGCACCAAACAACCACTGAGCCCTTTTAATTAATATTTCATTAATTAAATCATTTTCCCATTTCATCTCAAATATCTTTACAAATATGTTTTCCAAACCCGTTTAGCCTCTCCCGTTTCTTGGAAAAACATTTCCATCTATCATAACTATTTATTTTCTGTATTCCAGAAAATTTCTCTTTTTACCATCGGAATACATTTCCATATATTCACAAATCATTATTCTTCCACATTCATCAGTGCTTAACCGTAAATGAAACACCCCACCTCCGTTAAGGTCACTCACAAAGGGAATGCCTTAACTTCACTTGAGTGCTTTAGGTAAAAGATGCAGATAAATTACAAGGCAGACAAATTTAAACAACGGAAAATAATACTTTACTTCATTGATAAAACAGCTTATACAATAATTGTTTTCCAATACCAAAGTATCTGTCTTACATAACAAAATAAAGAAACATAAAATAACATTTACCTTCCCCAATGTAGCATGAGCCAGCCATAGCAATGGAAAAGAGAATCCAAGCAAGACCTCGACTGATCTTCAAGCTTGGAAGGAGATGTGGTCCAAACTAAGCTGAGCTATTCCCTCCCTGACTACCATGGGGGGGGGGGGGACGAAAGAAAAGAGGCGAAAGCAGACTAGGTCAGACATAAGCCTGGTAAGCTCAGTGATTCTTAGCATTTAAATGAGGAAATGGATCATGACATGAATAAACTAAATATAAGACTAAACCATAGTAACAAGGTAACATGGGATAAGAAAGGGATATGATATGGCAAGATAAACTGAATGTACTGATAAAATGGATATAGTGATAAACTGAATGCGCTTCTACTCCTTCTCTACTTCGCGACTAGCCTGTTATACTGATTTCTATATCTCTGCACTACCTAACTGGTGTCCAAACTAGTAATCTATGATCATACGATAACGTGATCCCAATCCCCGTATTTGCGGTTGCCTTTAGGTGTGCTTCTATTATGGGGATTCCATTTATTACCTAGATCTAATCTAGGGTTACGTATCGAGTTCTTACTAGATTCAACCAGGGTTTACGCTACCCAGGGCCCCTGGGGTTTATGCTACCTATTGAACGCTTCTCGGATTCAGGGTTTACGCGACCTAGGTCCAACTAGGGATTATGCTACCTACTTCGTATTAATTTTCCATGTGTCTGTGTCAGTCGGCCCTCTCTTGCATGTAGATACTCTGTGCTGGCCCCACCATAAGGTGTATCAAGCCTTATGATAGCGACCCGACATGATTCTAGGTGCACAGTGTATAACTACTGGTACCCAGTGCCTGCTTTTTCCACTCGGAGTACGTGCACGCCCATAAACCGTTGGAACCTACACTGACATACCCCCTGGTGCTATTTTTGACCTCTTAAAATCATCCCAGTAATCGTGCCCCACTCTTCCTAGTTTCAGGGTACCATGATACATCTATGTGGGTTACTGCTGAAATGGGTCCCCGTTACTAGGGTTTCCTGCTGGTTAAGTTTGTGGGCCTATATATATAAATATTACCCACCTATATGAGATGTACTTAACCCTCCCACCGATTCTAGCATGTTTTCTTAATGGTTAAGTTTATGAGCCTATATGTACTAATATTACCCACCAACCCGACGTGTACATAACCTCCTACTTGTCAAGTCGTGTTGGTTAAGTGGTTCTTATTAACTTAACCTCTCTTGCTTATCATGTTGGATTGGTTAAGTGTGATTTATTAACTTAACCCTGTTCATTCATCAGGTTATATTGGTTAAGTATTTCCCATTTTACTTAACCCCATTCGCTCATCAAGTTATATTGGTCAAGTGTCATTAATCAATTCAAGTTAACTTAACCCATCCACCCGTCACGTCATGTTGGTTAAGTGTTTCCTTTTGGTGTTGACTTGACCCTACCTCAAATCATGTTATATTGGTTAAGTGTTGTTCTCGTGTTAACTTAACCCTTCCCATACATCATGTTATATAATTGGTTAAGTGTTTTCCTCTTGTATTACTTAACCCCACCACATGTCATTATATATTTTGGTTAAGTGTTACCTTAGTTAACTTAACCCTATCATCTACTAAATTAACATGTTACAACGGTTAATTGTTCTAAATTTACTTAACCTCACCTACTTGTCTAATTAACATGTTGTAACGGTTAAGTGTTCTAATTTTACTTAACCTCACCCACTTGCCTAGTTAACGTGTTATTACGGTTAAGTGTTTCCTTAATTACTTAACCTCACCATTTCTAGCTTGATTTATTCATGAGCCTTAACGAATTAATTAATTAATTAAAGTACCAACCACTCACATTAGAAAGATATTGTTGTGATTACTGGATGTGCCGGTTGGTTCCGGGCAGGTTTACACCACAACTCAGTCGGGTCTTTCTGGGCTTGATGCCCTAACCACCCACATTAGAATGGTATTGTTGTGGTCACTGGATGTGCCGGTCGGTTCCGGGCAGTTTTACACCACAACTCAGTCTAACATCGGGTTAGGCATATTCCTCTTTTACTAAATTTACATATTTATTATTTATGTAAATTTTCCGTAAATTAATTTAGCCTAGATCATACTTATTTGTCATGCAAATTAGCATACTTATATTCTATGCCAAAACTTGATTTACCAATCAATTAACCCAACTTGCAGTTTATACCAATTTTGATTTAATATCCCTCTTTTTCAATTCATGCCCAATCTAGATTAATATTCCAATCTACGATTCATGTCAAAACTAGATTTAATATTCTAGTTTACCGTTTATGTCCAAGACTTGGTTTACATGCCAATTACATACTTTGCGGCCAATTAAAAATCTATCATTTATGCCCAAGTCTAATATGCGTAAATTATTCACTATTATAGCCAATTCGGATTATGCCAAGATATTTATTATGCCGAATTAACTTAATTAAGCTACGCCCAATCCCCATGTCATAATCGTACGTATAACATGGTTTCACAAGTTTTCTAAGTACTCATGAAATGGCACAAACAGAAGGAACAGGGGATAAGCACAAGAATTGATATAAAAGAATAGGTATGCAATAATGAACCAAGTACAAAAATAATGGCTCCAATAGGTTCGATGTACATAACAGTGAATAGGAATAAACTAGCCAAGTTACACACTAAATATGAGATCGAACATAATTTAGGGAATAGGCATAGGTGATTTGGTCCAACATAATGCCAGTTCAAGGTACAACATGATTGGTTAATTGTAAAAATGGGAATAAGCATAAGTCACTGACTACAATAGTTATAGATAATTAACCACAATAGTCATGGGCGACTAATCACAATAGTTTCTTAATCAATGTCATAGGCAACAGTCCCATAGTCATAAATCTTGGTAATAGTCTCATAGTCATGAATCATATGCAATAGTATCAAAATTATGAATCATAGTCATAGTCATAGGCAACAGTCTTATAGTCATAGTCATATGTAATAGTCTCTTTGTCATGAATCATAGTCATAGGCGATAGTTTCATGGGAAACAGTTTCATAGTCATAGTCTTAGGCAAATGTCCCATAATCATAGTCATTTGGCAATTAGCCACAAAAAGTTCTAGGCCACAATCGAGAATCAGATACAAAGGCATAGATAACGTTAGATTTGACATAAGCACGAATCAAAGATAATTAACTTGCAAACTGGTATAGTTCTATATTTTGATTCATTACATTCACAATCCCAATTACACGTTCAAATCTAAGGAATAACCGAACTTACAGTGATCAGTTTAGAGAGCGACGTTGCTTGAAGAGGAATGCCTATGGTCCAACTTGAAGCTTTATCTTGATTCTCTTTTAATTCTATTCAGTTTGGAAGAAGATGCATTAATCCTAGTTTTGATTCCAGCAGAGTAGCGATGCCAATTTTTTTAATTAGAATTGAGGCAGAGTATAGGCAGAATGAAATTGTATGGAGAGAAAGCTAGGTTTGGGGTGTTTAAATAGAATAAGGGTCACGAATCTGGTCAGAAAGGCGTCCAGGTGCAGAAAAATGGATCTATCTCCAGATCTAGAAAACAGGAGGGAGGTCGACCCTAGGGTCGACCCTAGTGTCGACCTGTATACCCCGGTCGTCCCCCAGGTCGACCTTAGTGTCGATCTGTGTAGGTAGGTTGACCCTCAGGTCGACCCTAGTGTCGGCCTGGGTCCTGTCTGTTTTGAATTTCGGGCTGAAACTTCTGAAGGCCATATCTTCTTCATACGGAGTCTAGTTTACGCAAACTTAGACTCTATTCCAAGTAGAATTTTGATACGAACGAAATGGTGTAGCCCGTTTCCCTTAATTATTCTGTTACAATTTAATTATTCCCTGATTTTTTACTCTTATGAACACAAAAAATACAGGGTGTTACAGTAAACTAGTAAGAGACCAACTCTGTAAGTATCAATCCCGAAGGCCGAAACCAACATCAGATCAACACTCAAGATGCCATTCAACTCGACCAATCTCCCATCAGTTTCTAATTTCCTTAACTCCATTCCTTAACTTCTTATCAACAAAATCATTTCAATCTGCAAAATGTTGGATTTTAAACCATCATTCACTTTAAAATGTGTATACGTTTCTCCTTCCAACCTCTCAACATTTAAATTTATAAATTCCTTTTTTTTTCTTATAAAATTCCATTTTACGTTTATCCTCTTATTAAATTTCGTATATAATTGACAAGTCGATTTCTAGTTATCAAACTTTCTTAAAATTTTCTCTCTCCTTAATTTTCTGAAATTTTTTGCCAACGTCACCTTTGTACGGCTTAACTGGTTAAAGTACAAATTGCCTCTTTAGGTCGTTTCCATTTAATTAGAAAATAAAAAAGTAAAGCAGCTTGCCAAATAGGCTCATAAAATCTCTATTTAATTAAAATACATACCTCTTTTGTCTAGCATTCAATTTATTTTCTTCCATTAGCTTCATTCCATACCTGTTTAACCTATATCCAACCGTTTCCAATTTTTTCCAACTTAAACCAATTATTTTAACTCATTTCCCTATTTTATTCTCTAATTAGCTCTTTTGCCTATTTTACTTTTTATTTGAACATATCACGTTCATAAATATTTTTAATTCACTTATAAACCAATCAAATTCCATTTTCAAACCAAGTTTCATATTTGATTTCGAATATGAATTCACTAATCCCATCCACTTATCCAAAGTCCAATTTCGATCCAAAACTCCATTAAATAATTTCTCCTCTAATTAGTTATCTTTATTCGATCATTAAAAATCAGATTTTTGTTTGAAAAATCTATTCAATTACTCCATTTGAGTTCATATTTATTTTGTAACTCAAGTCTAAATTTTTCTAATGGAAGTCTAAGTTTTATTCGATTAAAATCCTTTTATTTTATTAAATAAAACATTATGATTTATAAACGATTATAGCGCTGTTTTTCTGGAAATTTGATTTTGTCCTAACTCAAAATCTATAGAACAAAATCTATATTTTAGTTTTCCATTAGAAAACTATCATTTAATAGATTCGAACGATTCTTGTTTCATAGAATTCCGACTTATATTGAGTTTTATATACTCAATTGAAGTTTGAAACATCAAATTGTGGACTACCGCACTGCAGCGAGTTTTCTTTAATTAAATTTTAATATAAACGCTTAAACTTCGTTTATTAATGAATTTCAACTTTATTCTTCGATAACTTAATATAAATTTAGCCAATTTTCCAAATCCAACTTAACATTTCCGATTATCCTAAATCGTCAAATATTTTGTTTCTCGGTTACATTTATTTACCACTCAATCTTCTATATTAATTTCAGTTATAAATTCCTAAGACTTATCTAATTTCAGTTTATACTATGAATCCCGGAATAAAGTCTATCGTTCCCTTTTGGAAACGATTTGCAATTCCTTTTCAAATTCACACATGAATTTATACTCCTAGATTATCCCATGATAATCATCCCACTTTATTTATAAACATTGTTTATAAATTTACTTCCTTGTTTTGTACACTTGAAAAAGTACCATTTCAAATCTATTTAAAACCCAAATCATATTTGGAATATTTTATTTATTATAACTTATATATAATGTAGAATTTATTTTCATATTTAATTTTAGTTTCTATCTAATACAATTACCATATCCTTACTGGAAACAACTTATTTTTATAAATTCGACATAGTTGAATTCAAATCATAAATCCATATGGATTTATTCAAATTCTCTTTAAATTATGAACATCAAAATAATTTCATCATCCCCTTTTGAAACATTTCCCAATTTCCCAAATTAAACAATGATGAATTTTTTCACTTTATTTACAAACATCATTTATAAGTTTAGTGAAACACCCCACCTCCGTTAGGGTTACTCTCAAAGGGAATGCCCTAATTTTGGTGGAGGTTTATAAGTATAAATCACAGATATACAAGATAGATATAATAACACATATTTTTGAACAGCGGAAAAACAACAACTTTTATTTCATTAAAATACGTGTTACACCAACCATACCATAATTGTCTTACAATACTTCCAAAAACATAACATCTTCATAACTGTCTTGATTACATTATTTAAAGAAGCATAAAGAAAACATAAATAAACTGCAAAAGTCCCCTAGTTGTTGTCCAAAGCCATAGTCCAAAACGAAAAGATCTAAGCAATACATTCTTTCTCTTCAAGTTGGATATGAAGGCCGGTCAAGCTGTGGTATTCCCTCCCTGTGGACCTGGAGGGGGGGGGGAATGGAAGAAAAGAAGACGAAAGAAAAGTAGAGTCAGACGTAAAGCCTGAGTAAGTCTAGGACTATTCAGTCTATGAATAAAGAACTGGGTATGATAAGTATAAACTAGAAATGGGAAAGCACCATAAACCAAGTTAAGTTGTCTAGGGTCGAATATACTATCGTACCCCATATTAATCTCTGTACCCATATAAACTAGTTCCCAACAGGCACCCCATAATCAGGGTGAAGTGATCCATTTTATGATGATCGGCTCCTACTCGCGTAGTTACATGTGTCTTACGGCCCCCGATGTTGTAGTTACCTATGCTGGTCCCACCATGGGGTGCATCAAGTCCGATGGTGGTGGCACGACACAATCCTAGAATGCACAGGTATGTTACTGGTGCCCAGTGCCTTATTTTTCTGCGCCGGAGTGTGTGCACGCCCGCACCCCGTTAGAACCTACACTGCTACACCACCGCCGTCGATTTGACCTCTTACAGTCAGCCCAGTAATCATGCCCCACCCTGCCTAGTTTCAGGGTATCATGATACGCCTTGTAGGGTTACTGCTGAAAAGGATCCCCCGCTACTAGGTTTTCTATTTCTAGCCAACATGCTAAGTTGGTTAAGTGTTTTATAAACCTAACCCCCAATCAGTCTATTTAGTTTAGCATGTTCTATTTTGATTAAGTCTTAATTCACTTAATCCTATCAATCCTGACTCAGCCTTAATTGTCTTATTAAAGCCTTGACCTCTCACATTAGACAGGTATTGTTGTGGCTGCTTGTTGCCGGTTGGGTCCGGGCAGTCTTACGCCACAACTCAGTCTAACCTCGGGTCCTTATTAGGCTCCATGTTTAACCACCCACATTGGATAGGTATTGTTGTGACTACTGGACAGCCGGGCAGTTCCGGACAGGTTTACATCACAACTCAATCCAACCTCGGGTTAAACACATCGTATTTTCTACATTTACATATTTTGTCTCTTTTCTTTTTATATTTAAATATTTGCAGCCCATTACTCAAATTTACTTTTATTGATTAGAATTCATTTATGCCACTTAATTGATTTTCAAGATCGTTGGCATGCGTCGAACATGCCAACACATATGTTCTATATTTTAGCCCAAACGTCATTACCCCCGTTTTACACGTTCGTTCAAATGTAAGGTGTATTGGGTTTAATACTTAAACCCAATTTAGCCATATGAAAAGGGGAAGCTTATAACATGGTGTTTATAAGGTAACATAAAAAGGGGAGTGTGAACGCATGAACTTGCAACATAACGATTTAATTAACATAAGGTAGGCACATGTGAACTTGCATTTATAACAACATATAATATAAGCAATACTTAAACATGAATCATTCTATTCACATAATCATGGTATAAACAAAACATGAATCATTCTATTCGTGTAGTCATGGCATAAATGATACTTAAACATGAACCATTCTAATCATATAATTATGGCATAATCATAATTGAACATGAGTCCTTCTATTCATATAGTCATGGCATAAACATAATTGAACATGAATCCTACTATTCATATAATCATGGTTTTTATCCTATCTATGTAACTTGTAAGTGGGATGCAATTCTAGTGTAATTTCTAATGTAACTTATGTGCCAAATATATTATCATATGATTATGATAACAATATAAGCCTAGAAACATGTTTTCTACTAGGCATAATAACAAACATAGTTTAGTCATGTTCATAAAATTAATACAAGCTTACAAAGACGCTTGCTTTTGTCACTATTACAAAATCGTGATTTTTATACTTGAACTATGATGCCAATTCCAACATAACCTTCATATGAATCATAATACTTAAGTGAATCAAATTACACTAAAGATGACCATAGAATTATACATCATGTTGGCATAACAATAAATCATATACTTGCATGAATTTCAAATAAACTATTACAACATATAGTTGTTATTTTCAACATGAATCATATACTTGCAATTATCAAATGGGTGTTGTAAATAACTACCACAAACATGTAGTTTTCAATATGAATCATATGCTTGCATGAATCCCAATTAAAATTCCACAACATGTGGTTGTCAACATAAACCATATACTTGTATGAATCAAATCGTACACCATAGCATAGCAAAATCAAAATAACATACAAACATAAGCTATTATCGCACAATTCCATTTCGTTGTTAACTTCCTACGCAAATCGCATACTTGCAAATATCCAATCGTATACCGTAATATTCCCAAATCGTTTAGCATCAAAGAAACATACAAATATAGATTATTATCGCCACAATTCCATTTCTTACTTTACACAAATCAACACAATTATTTAATTCACATTGGAATAGCACTCTACTTACAACGTGTGACGAATCTTCAATTCAGGAATCTGAATTCTGAATTTGGAGATGCTATCCTTTGTTGTAGGCGTTGCTTTGATTTGATTAACGTTGCTTTAAGCTTTTGATTTATCTCCTAATTGTCTCTCTATTTCTGACGGCTATCCTCAGTCTCTCCTCAGCAGCATGACGGTCTCATCTCCATTTTAGTTTATGTGAATTAGGGTTAGTCTTAGGTCCTTTTTATAGAGTTTTTGAGTTAATTTAGACCGTCGATGAAGCTTGGTTTAACAATAGCCGTTCGTTCAAAGAAGAGACCAACCAGGAGCTGACACCTAGCCCTAGTGACAAGGCAAGGCTCAGAAAATCGACCAAACATAGACTAGGCCAGCCAGGGTGGGCTGGGTTCGACCTGGCTCAGGGGCCAGGTCGACTCCCCAGTCGACCCCCAGGTCGACTCTAGAGTCGACCTGCCTGGGCAGGTCGACACCTAGGTCGACTCCCAGGTCGACCTGGCCTGGCAGGTCGACCCTAGGGTCGACCCCCAGGTCGACCTGGTGGGTTTGGGCGGGAATTTCCCCGCCTACTCTAATTGGGCTGAATTTTAAATCTGTTTTCGAATTTTGAATTTTCTGAGACTTCATCGGGACCTAATTTGGTCATACGGGCTCCGTTTTTCGAAAACTCAGACTCTATTTCGCGTATTTTTCCGAGACAAACGAAATGGCATATCCCGTTTCCCTTCATACTTTAATTAGAATTTATTATACTTTAATTTGTGAATTTTACTGTTATAAAATACACGGGGTGTTACATTCTCCCCCACTTAAAAGGATTTCGTCCCGAAATCTTCAAGTTCAGGAAGAATGTACATCCTAACATCCAAACATCCATCTACTCATCCATCAAACACGAGCATCCATTGTCCTTAAAAGACTTCTAATGCTTCATGATAATATGCGAAGTGTGTGTGTACATGTACTTATCTAATGCAAAATCAGGCGGTCTACTGATTCAGTTGACCTCCTTAATGCGAATTATGTAAGTGCTATGAATCCATTATGTATGCAAATCCTCCTATTCATGATTCTACATGAGTGAATAATCATTCATACAAATGCAACATCCATATGACAACACATTAAAGTTCAACCATATACGAATGCAAACATATATGCATATGCAATATGAAGTGATTGAGCCGATCTAAAACCTAGATTGTGTGTGTATATGCAACCACGAGCAACCACTAGCAATCACTTGCAACCACTTGCAATCATCATCCATAACATGTTTCAATTACATGTTTTCATCCAAAGGGTTTCTACCTAAAAGATAGGGTCGAGGAGATATACCTAAAAAAAAGATAGATAAAAGCGCAATTTAAGGAAAAAGGAAAGATCAAAGATGTATCCTCGAAAAGAAAAGGGTAGGCTGCGCGTATTTTAGCTTCAGTTTCCCAAGTTGCATCTCCTTCGGCGTCGCTCCACTGAACTTTGACGAGCTTGACTTCGCGGTTGCGTAGCTTCTTCACTTCCGTCCCTAATATGCGGGTTGGAATTTCCTTATGGTTGCTTCGCATTCCACTTCAGCTTCTTCTAGGATATTTGGCTCTACCACTTCAGCAGACTCATGTAGACATTTTCGGAGATGTGAAACGTGAAAGACGTTGTGTACTCCGGCCAATTTTTCAGGTAGCTCTAATTTATAGGCCATTTTCCCAATTTTCTCAATGATAGGGAATGGCCCTACGAACCTTGGTGCTAGCTTTCCTGTGGTTCCAAAACGAACAACGTTCCTTAGCGGAGATACCTTAAGAAAAACTCTGTCCCCAACCTCAAATTCAAGGTCGGTCCTCCTCTTATCGGCGTAGGACTTTTGTCTGTCTTGGGCCGTCTTCATCCTTCTTCGTATTAAGTCTACTTTTTCTGAAGTCTCTCGGATCATATCTGGTCCAAGTATGAGCTTATCAGTAGATTCCCACCAACAAGTGGGCGATCGGCACGGTCTTCCATATAAAGCTTCGAAGGGCGCCATTCCGATGGTTGCTTGATAGCTGTTGTTGTAGGCAAATTCCACCAAAGGAAGATGGTCTTCCCACGTCCCTCCGAAGTCAAGGACGCACAATCTTAGAAGGTCCTCCAAAACTCTGTTCACTCTTTCTGTTTGGCCGTCGGTTTGGGGATGATAGGCTGTGCTCAAGCATAACTGTGTGCTTACCGCTTCTTGCAGACTCCGCCAAAACTCACTTGTGAAGATAGGGTCTCGGTCACTAACAATGCTGGATGGTATTCCATGGAGTCGAACGATTTCCTTGAGGTAAAGAGATGCTAGGGATGAGGCAGTTCTTTTACTTTTGACAGGTAAAAAGTGGGCGCTTTTAGTAAGCCTATCCACTATTACCCAAATGCTAGTGTTGCCTCTCCTAGACCTAGGCAGCCCTTCGATGAAGTCCATTGAGATGCTATCCCACTTCCACTGTGGGACCTCTAGAGGATGTAGCAGACCGCCAGGCTTTTTCTGTTCCGCCTTAACCTGTTGGCACACCATACACTTAGAAACGAATTCTGCCACGTCCTTCTTCATGCCGTTCCAAAAGAAAGTTCTTTTTATGTCCTTGTACATTTTATCTCCGCCTGGGTGTATCGTCATCTTGGAGTGATGTGCTTCCTCGAGAACCTTCTTTACTAAATCCCTTGTCTGTGGAATGCATAGTCTTCCATCTCGCCTTAGCCAACCCTTATCGTCGATGGAGTATCTGTTGAGGTGACTTGAAGTCTCACCCCTAATCAGCCTATCAATCGTCTCCACAAGCTGAGGGTCCTCGCGTTGTGTTGTCCCTATCGAGTCCACTAAAGTCGGGCGTACTTCGAGAGATGCTAGCATGCCTGGTACAAAATCAGAGGAAGGCCTAAAGTCGAAGCTGGCTATAAACTCTAGGCTTTGTCTTTCAACAAACAGCGGGCTTAGGGTCAGTTTCTTTCGGCTCAACGCATCTGCCACTACGTTGCCTTTGCCCGGAGTATAGGAGATCTCGAAATCATACGAGGCAAGAAACTCCATCCATCTCTGTTGCCTCAAGTTAAGATCTTTCTACGAGAAAAGATATTTCAAAGATTTATGGTCAGTGTAAAGTTCAAACTTCTCACCTAGGAGATAGTGTCGCCAAGACTTGAGTGCAAAGACGATGGCAGCTAACTCAAGATCGTGGGTCGGGTAGTTCTTTTCGTGCACTTTCAATTGTCTTCCGCCATAAGCTACTACCCTTCCTTCTTGCATTAAGACGGCGCCTAGCCCTGTCCCACATGCATCTGTATAAACGTTGAACATCTTGCTTCCATCTGGCAACGTCAAAACTGGGGCTGTTGTAAGAGCCCTTTTCAGTCGCTGGAAAGCAAACTCGCAATCCAAGTCCCAATTGAACACTAGATTCTTCTTGGTCAACTTTGTGAGCGAAGCTGAGATTTTCGCAAAATCCCTTATGAACTTTCGATAGAAACCTGCTAGTCCTAGAAAACTTCGGACCTCAGTTGTATTCCTTGGTGTCTTCCAATCCTGTACCGCCACTACCTTAGCAGGGTCCACTGCTAACTCTTGTTTGGATACTATGTGCCCAAGGAACCTCACTTCTTCTCTCCAAAAGTGGCATTTGGAGAATTTGGCTTTTAGCTGATGGACTCGCAGAGTTTCCATGATTACCCTTAAGTGCTGAGCATGTTCCTCTTCACTCTTTGAGAAGATAAGGATATCGTCTACGAAGACCACTACGAACATATTGAGGAAATCTCTGAATACCCTACTCATCAGGTCCACGAAGTAAGCAGGTGCATTTGTCAAGCCGAAAGGCATGACAAGCCATTCAAAGAAGCCGTCTGGAGTTCTGAATGCTGTTTTATCGATATTATCTTCAGCCACCCTTAGCTGATGAAAACCGGTCGCTAAATCGAGTTGGGAGAAAACAGACGCTCCTACAAGTTGATCAAACAGATCGTCAATTCTGGGGAGAGGGTGCCTATTCTTTTTCGTTAGCTTGTTGAGCTCCCTATAGTCAACACATAAACAGAGTGAACCATCCGCCTTTGTAGCGAACACCACTGGAGCGCCCCATTCTGAAACACTCCTCCTAATGAACCCCTTTTCTAGAAGCTCTTTAATCTGTTTACTGAGCTCTTTCCTTTCTCGTGGAGCCATGTGTCTAACGGGCAACGCAACAGGCTTTGCATTATCTACAAGATATATGCGGAAGTCTATCTCCCGCTTCGGAGGCAAGCCCTTCACCTCTTCGAAGACATCCGGATATTCCCGGACCACTCTAACCGATTGCAAATTTTCAACGGAGGCATCTAGCGATTCAAGGTAACTAAGCATAACCGCATACGAGGGATTACAAGAAATTTCCAAAGTATTACCGAGCTGGGTTAGGAGCCTAACAACCCTTTTCTCACAATCGAGGATGGACCCATTACTGGATAGCCAATCCATGCCCAAAATCAAACCATATCCCGAAAAGCCCAAAACAAAGGCACTACATTTAAATTCTACGCTTAGAATAGAAATTTTCAATCCCAAACAGATCATAGACAAATGAGTTGGGCCCCCAATTGGGTTTGAAACAATTAAGGGGTCCTCTACCATACTAGTTTTTAGGTGCAGAGATTCTACTAAAGCAGACGAGATAAAGGAGTGTGATGCGCCAGAATCAAATAAAGTGCGAACGGGGTGATCATAAAGATAAACTACACTTTCTACAGAAGTATTTGTACCTCGCTGTTGCAGAGGTGGCGCTTCTAGCACATGAACTTGTGCCCCTGAGGTGGATCCAGCCCTCTGCCCCTATCCTCGTTTCTTTGGGCAGTCCTTTGCCATGTGGCCTGTCTCACCGCAAGAAAAGCACCCACCATTCATCTTGGCCTTCTTTTTTCGGCAATCTTTCACTAAGTGCCCCACTTTGCCATAGAAATTACACTTCCTCTTCTCTTTGTTGCCTTTCCCGCCCTTCTTAAAGTCTGTCTTCTTATGCTGCAAACCCTCTTTCTTCCCTTGAGAGTTTTCTGCCTTTATCTCCTTCTTGCCCTTATCCTCTTCGTTCAGCAACGCCATCTGTACCAACCTTTCATACGTAGCTCCCATGGGTATATGGGTCATGGCAAAACTGTGTAATGGCTCATTCAACCCATTGACAAAACGGAGAGCCTTCTTGTGCGGGGTGTTGACTAGGTCCAGTCCGAACCTAGCCAGCTCATCAAACTGATTAACATACTCTTTGACTGTCTTGTTCCCTTGCTTAAGAAATAAGAATTTTTCCAACTGCAAACTCCTTTCCGCGTCTGAGAGAAATTTAGCCTCAAACCTTGCCCTAAAGTCCTCCCATGTTTCCACTGGTCTTTCTGCATTAGTGACTTCCCACCAGTAGGAAGCCTCGCCTTTAAGTAGCCATACTACCAGTTGTACTTTCTGTCTATCCTCTACCTCAAAGATGATGAATAAGTCTTCGGTTTCTTTCAGCCAATTTCTAGCTGCCACGAAGGACTCAGTTCCATGAAAATCATTTCCTCCCATAGCTTTAAAATCTTTACATATCTTAGCAAAGGTGTTTCCCCACGGAGGAGGTGGAGGAAGAGGTGCTGCTGCAGCTGGATGATTTCCTGCAGCTGGGGGAGGAGGAACGGTAGGACCTGGCTGAGTGGCCCTTGCTTCTAAGAACCGTCTAAACCAACCAGGTATTGGTACACCCTCTGGCAAGTTAAGTTCTTCGGACATGCTGAAACAAAAAGGATAGATTCAAAACGAAGGATAAGAGATAGTTCCTATGGCTTTGGGGGGGGGGGAGACTTTGCCTTTTAAAATAAAATAATATTATCTTTTAAAAATGCTTCTTTAAATTTCCTTTTTTGAAAAATAAATTTTCAAAACTTTTTATCTTATCTGGTAAACCTATGCTCTGATACCAAGTGAAACACCCCACCTCCGTTAGGGTCACTCTCAAAGGGAATGCCCTAATTTTGGTGGAGGTTTATAAGTATAAATCACAGATATACAAGACAGATATAATAACACATATTTTTGAACAGCGGAAAAACGACAACTTTTATTTCATTAAAATATGTGTTACACCAACCATACCATAATTGTCATACAATACTTCCGAAAACATAACATCTTCATAACTGTCTTGATTACATTATTTAAAGAAGCATAAAGAAAACATAAATAAACTGCAAAAGTCCCCAAGTTGCTGTCCAAAGCCATAGTCCAAAACGAAAAGATCCAAGCAATACATTCTTTCTCTTCAAGCTGGATATGAAGGCTAGTCAAGCTGTGGTATTCCCTCCCTGTGGACCTGGGAGGGAAACGGAAGAAAAGAAGACGAAAGAAAAGTAGAGTCAGACATAAAGCCTGAGTAAGTCTAGGACTATTCAGTCTATGAATAAAGAACTGGGTATGATAAGTATAAACTAGAAATGGGAAAGCACCATAAACCAAGTTAAGTTGTCTAAGGTCGAATATACTATCGTACCCCATATTAATCTTTGTACCCATATAAACTAGTTCCCAAAAGGCACCCCATAATCAGGGTGAAGTGATCCATTTTATGATGATCGGCTCCTACTCGCGTAGTTACATGTGTCTTACGGCCCCCGATGCTGTAGTTACCTATGCTGGTCCCACCATGGGGTGTATCAAGTCCCATGGTGGCGGCCCGACACAATCCTAGAATGCACAGGTATGTTACTGGTGCCCAGTGCCTTATTTTTCTGCGCCGGAGTGTGTGCACGCCCGCACCCCGTTAGAACCTACACTGCTACACCACCGCCATCGATTTGACCTCTTACAGTCAGCCCAGTAATCATGCCCCACCCTGCCTAGTTTCAGGGTATCATGATACACCTTGTAGGGTTACTGCTGAAAAGGGTCCCCCGCTACTAGGTTTTCTATTTCTAGCCAACATGCTAAGTTGGTTAAGTGTTTTATAAACCTAACCCCCAATCAGTCTATTTAGTTTAGCATGTTCTATTTTGATTAAGTCTTAATTCACTTAATCTTATCAATCCTGACTCAGCCTTAATTGTCTTATTAAAGCCTTGACCTCTCACATTAGACAGGTATTGTTGTGGCTGCCTATTGCCGGTTGGGTCCGGGCAGTCTTACGCCACAACTCAGTCTAACCTCGGGTCCTTATTGGGCTCCATGTTTAACCACCCACATTGGATAGGTATTGTTGTGACTACTGGACAGCCGGGCGGTTCCGGGCGTGTTTACATCACAACTCAATCCAACCTCAGGTTAAACACATCGTATTTTCTACATTTACATATTTTGTCTCTTTTCTTTTTATATGTAAATATTTGCGGCCCATTATTCAAATTTACTTTTATTGATTATAATTCATTTATGCCACTTAATTGATTTTCAAGATCGTTGGCATGCGTCGAACAGGCCAACACATATGTTCTATATTTTAGCCCAAACGTCATTACCCCCATTTTACACGTTCATTCAAATGTAAGGTGTATTGGGTTTAATACTTAAACCCAATTTAGCCATATGAAAAGGGGAGGCTTATAACATGGTGTTTATAAGGTAACATAAAAAGGGGAGTGTGAACGCATGAACTTGCAACATAACGATTTAATTAACATAAGGTAGGCACATGTGAACTTGCATTTATAACAACATGTAATATAAGCAATGCTTAAACATGAATCATTCTATTCACATAATCATGGTATAAACAAAACATGAATCATTCTATTCGTGTAGTCATGTCATAAATGATACTTAAACATGAACCATTCTAATCATATAATTATGGCATAATCATAATTGAACATGAGTCCTTCTATTCATATAGTCATGGCATAAACATAATTGAACATGAATCCTACTATTCATATAATCATGGTTTTTATCCTATCTATGTAACTTGTAAGTGGGATGTAATTCTAGTGTAATTTCTAATGTAACTTATGTGCCAAATATATTATCATATGATTATGATAACAACATAAGCCTAGAAACATGTTTTCTACTAGGCATAATAACAAACATAGTTTAGTCATGTTCATAAAATTAATACAAGCTTACAAAGACGCTTGCTTTTGTCACTATTACAAAATCGTGATTTTTATACTTGAACTATGATGCCAATTCCAACATAACCTTCATATGAATCATAATACTTAAGTGAATCAAATTACACTAAAGATGACCATAGAATTATACATCATGTTGGCATAACAATAAATCATATACTTGCATGAATTTCAAATAAACTATTACAACATATAGTTGTTATTTTCAACATGAATCATATACTTGCAATTATCAAATGGGTGTTGTAAATAACTACCACAAACATGTAGTTTTCAATATGAATCATATGCTTGCATGAATCCCAATTAAAATTCCACAACATGTGGTTGTCAACATAAACCATATACTCGTATGAATCAAATCGTACACCATAGCATTTCCAAATCAAAATAACATACAAACATAAGCTATTATTGCCACAATTCCATTTCGTTGTTAACTTCCAACGCAAATCGCGTACTTGCAAATATCCAATCGTATACCGTAATATTCCCAAATCGTTTAGCATCAAAGCAACATACAAATATAGATTATTATTGCCACAATTCCATTTCTTACTTTACACAAATCAACACAATTATTTAATTCACATCGGAATAGCACTCTACTTACAACGTGTGACGAATCTTCAATTCAGGAATCTGAATTCTGAATTTGGAGATGCTATCCTTTGTTGTAGGCGCTGCTTTGATTTGATTAACGTTGCTTTAAGCTTTTGATTTATCTCCTAATTGTCTCTCTATTTCTGACGGCTATCCTCAGTCTCTCCTCAGCAGCATTACGGTCTCATCTCCATTTTAGTTTATTATAGAGTTTTTGAGATAATTTAGACCGTCGATGAAGCTTGGTTTAACAATAGCCGTTCGTTCAAAGAAGAGACCAACCAGGAGCTGACACCTAGCCCTAGTGACAAGGCAAGGCTCAGAAAATCGACCAAACATAGACTAGGCCAGCCAGGGTGGGCTGGGTTCGACCTGGCTCAGGGGCCAGGTCGACTCCCCAGTCGACCCCCAGGTCGACTCTAGAGTCGACCTGCCTGGGCAGGTCGACACCTAGGTCGACTCCCAGGTCGACCCCCAGGTCGACCTGGTGGGTTTGGGCGGGAATTTCCCCGCCTGCTCTGATTGGGCTGAATTTTAAATCTGTTTTCGAATTTTGAATTTTCTGAGACTTCATCGGGTCCTAATTTGGTCATACGGGCTCCGTTTTTCGAAAACTCTGACTCTATTTCACGTATTTTTCCGAGACGAACGAAATGGCATATCCCGTTTCCCTTAATACTTTAATTAGAATTTATTATAATTTAATTTGTGAATTTCACTGTTATAAAATACACGGGGTGTTACATTCAACTACTTGTTTTTATTTTAAAACAAGTTAATACTCCCTAGCCCATTCAAAATTCAAATCCTATATTCAAAAAAAAATTCTTTTTTAAAACTCAAATTCTTTTATTTTCGTTCGAATGTATTTTTGTGGTATTTAAATACCAATACCTAGGGCCAATGTTATTCAAACATCCAAAATACACAATCATTAGTCACAGATTTTCTAACACGTCATATATCTATTACATGTAACTAGTGTGTAACCACTGCATTGCACATGACAATATTATCAAAATTAACGTATTATTTTGGTGTTAAAACGATAACTTTGTAATGCAATATAAGATAAATTTTAATGTGAAATACATAAATTGTTAACTAAATTATTATTACTGTTTGTGTTTAATTAATGTTCCATAACTAACACAATAATATACATGTGTTTGTATTTGAGAATTTTTTAATCTTTTTTGTTAATATAGATATACATGTTGAAATTGATCAATCTTAGTAATTTACTCAATGAATTAGCCAATAAAATTTAATAGAATTTGTTTTAATAAGTTAAATATAAAATTATAAAGTTAGTAGAAATATATAGCTTTGCAGGAAAAAAAATGAAAAGATATTGCAAAAAATGTATAAATTTATTGTGGAGTAATTGATGATCAAAAAGAATTTTATGATATAATATATGGCAAATTCTTGATATAATTGAATCATAACTATTTTACAAATTAACTTTGTCATTATCGTTGATATACATAGTTCATGTTATGTGATTTATACATCTTTATATTTGCATGGAAAATAACTTTTTTTTAATATAAATACACATAGTAAAATTGACATATATTTTTAAGAGCTATTAGAAAAATGAACTAAATACTCTCTAAGATTGTTTAAAAATTAGAATTTAAGATTTCATGGGTAGTTTAAATATATGGATTAAAATATAGAATATCACGAAAGAATTGAGGAAGTTCAACAAATAATTGTAGAAATGTTAAAACATAGGTATTTAAAGCAGAAACTGATACAACCCGAAACCCCCGCCCGACCTACACCGAACTGGAATACGGATAGGTTGAGAACGCAACGCATCGAAACACAAAAAAATAGAATATTTTATTGCTATTACAACAATTTACATCAGAGTACGAGAATATTAGAGTGTGGAAAATAATATACATAGCGGAAATACAAATATCAGAGAATAAGTAAATTACATGGCAGAGGAAAATGTAATAAATAAATATACAATGCAGCGGAAATACATCAACAACCATAGCTGAAGGCAATACACAGATACAGAGCTTTCCGAATATAGCTTCATCCGTATTCTAGGATCCTGTTAAAGAAATGAATCTGCAAAACCAAAACTACCGATTGCCCATGTGGAAAATATGGGCACCAAAAGTTTAGGTTAAAACAATAAACTCCAGGTCAGTCATGGGTCTGTTACGAAAGCTAAAATAG
The DNA here is from genome assembly GCA_030737875.1 of Allium sativum. NCBI lineage: Eukaryota > Viridiplantae > Streptophyta > Magnoliopsida > Asparagales > Amaryllidaceae > Allium > Allium sativum. Next base: position 654,157,462 of record CM060910.1, read on the forward strand.
TTAATAAATCTTTACTTTTGAAAGTGAGAAAATCATGGGACCACGCCTTATGACACGGAATGGGTTCACTCCACATGAAATAGTTTAGAAGTAAAACAACGCAATGCTTTTTGGAAAATGAAGCTATTATAAGACTCAGGTCCCATCACACAATGCAACCCAAGCTGGAGGATAGATTTCTGCCTTATAACAGCCAAACATGCTTGGTACATCACGAAAACAATAATTTGGGTATTACTGTAACACCCCATGGCCACTAAAGTCACTCACAAAGGGAATGCATTAGTGTCATGAAGCATTATAGTAGTATAGAACAGATAAATTACAAGAATAAATAAATAAAACACAGCGGAAGATAAAACTTATTTCATAACATCATAACTTCAAAACAAGCTTACATAAGTAGTCTCCAAAAACCATTACAACAGGATCAATTGTCTTTTCCAAAAACTTCAAAGTACATAAAGAAGCAAATACTTAAATAACATAAATGCATAAATCCCCACTGAGCATAAGCAAAGCCATAAAGATGAGAGAGTCCAAAGCGATACATCTACTCTCTTCAAGCAACTGAAAGAAATCGGCACTAAGCTGTAGTATTCCCTCCTTGCAAACCTGAGGGGGGGAAGGAAAGAAAAGAGGTGGAAACAAAATGGGTCAGACATAAAGTCTGGCGAGTCCAGTAATTTTAACAAACAATAGGTAAGGTAAATGATCAAGACATAAATAGGCATCATGTATGGCTGTAACATAGATAAGGTAGATAAAAAGGATGGACAAGATGATTCCGTTCCTAAGTACTAAGACAATCCTACACCTTGGCTAAGCGAACAACCCTCCAAGTACTAACCTCGAAGACCGAAGTCAACATCAGACTAGCACCCAAAGGACTACCCAACTCAACTGACATGTATTTCGTTACACTGTACTTTTGCTAAATTACACAACATTACTTAATTACATCGCACATCTGCTAGTCTCTATTTACTAAAGGTTGATCCCTTCCCACTAACTGTACCTACATGACAAACTTGGTAGTTACTTGTACCTAGCTGCTATCGTAGGTGCCGGCTTGCTCCTACCACCGCCAAGGTACCCTTACCCTACCCATTCGATTAGCTCCCTAAACCCCGTAGGCACCCGTGCTGGCCCCACAGTGGGGTGTATCACTCCCCAAAGTGGCAACCCCGATACCAACATAAAATGCACGACCATACCTACACGATGCAACAACGTCTTACCTCCCAGCCTGGACCCATGCACGCACATGAACCCGTTGGACTCGCGTTGCCAACGCTACTCACGTTTTGACCTCTTACATTCAAGTCCAAAAAGCGTGCCCAAACCCTGGCCTAGTACCGGGCCCAATTAGATACTCAAACGGGTTACTGGTTGAAACAGGTCCCCCATCCGACACAAGCCTCCCACCTATGCTTGGTCCCCACTAGGTTTTTCTCCCACTTAACCTTTTTAATTTAAATGTCGATGTCTTACACATGCTATGGTTAAGTCCATACTTACATGTCATAATTTACATGTCTTATCTTATTCTGGTTAAGTCCATATTTACATGTCATAATTTACATGTCACCCCACTTAACCCTCTAACCATACCCATGTCTTATTATGGTTAGTATTCCTTAATTCATTCCTTATGACGAACGGTGCATGACCTCCCACATTAGACCGAACACTTTGTGGCGCTGGATTTGCCGGGCGGTTCCGGGCAGTCTTATGCCACAAACCCGGTCTAACCTCGTGTCATTAACCGTTGCGCCTACATTTCATTCCTTTGACCTCTCACATTAGACGTCCAATTGTGGCAGTTGGATTTGCCAGGCGGTTCCGGGCAGTCTTATGCCACAATTGCGCCTAACCTCGTGTCAAAGGTTTATTAATAATCGTATTTCACCCATACCCAATTTCCAATTAAACATATAATCATGTTTATAATATTGCCTATTCCAAATTGCCACTAATTACATATTAATTAGCCTCAATTACAAATTTACAATTATAGGCAATTTCATCAATTCCATGTAATTCATACCCAAATATGCCAATTTCACATATTATCCGATTATCCAAAATAACCAATAATATCCAATTTTCCATATTTCACATATTCCCATCGTTCCCATGTATTTGCATTCGCACGTATTTTTAACATAGGCTCGAAGGTAGCCTAGATCCAAAAATAAAAGGAATAGGGATAAGAAGAGAGAATCAAATCACAGAAAATTGGAATTAACACAACATCATGAAATAAAGGGGCATGTAAACTAGCATAGAGGCATAATGACAGATTCAACATGAATAAACTGATAAAGATATGAACTTTACATAGAAACATATGCATATGATGACATGAATAAAAAAGGTGAAGACTTGGATGAGATTAAAATTACATACATACATATGAATCCTCTTTACAACTTCATCATGTTACTTTTAATCCCATTATATTGTGAAAATCACCGTACTCACCTTTCGTGGTTAAAGAATAGAATTATACACTAAAATTGGTGTAGAAACGTTGGGGTGTTGCTGATTTATCTTCTTGAATTGTTGTAGAAGCTCTAATCTTTAATTTGAGTTGAAGAGATTTGATTTAGAGCCAGCAGCTAGGGTTTAAGAGAGAATTTGACAGCATAATGGTGTCATAGATAATATTTATGAATTAGGGTTAGGCCTTAGGGTGTATATATAGGTGTAGGAAGTTATTTGGGCCTTAGGATTAACCCTAGAACTGATCTGGACCACTCAAATGCCATATCAGCCCTTAGGGCGAATCGGGCCATGGGTTGGCACCAAACACCCTGGATTGACCTCTAGTCGACCCAGAGGGGCTTGGGTCGACTCCAAAAATGGTGCGGTTCGGCTATTCCCCCTCCCAATTCGCTGTTTTGAACTTTTTTTTTGAATATTTATTTATTTAATTTTTTATATATCTATATATATATATATTTCTCTCATATGCATACAAACTTCATGGCTTAATAACTTCTTCATAATTAACCATTTTCACACTAAACCACTTTTTGAACTGCGTTCACACCAAGCCACTTTTTAGCCATTCCCCTAAAACAAAAATATGGCGCTGGCGGGGATTGAACTTTGTACATCTTTTATGCAAGTCACATGTTCTAACAAAATGAGCTACTAAGTATTTTGCTTACAAACCTTAGAACAATGCTAAACATCATTCTTTTCTCATTCCTCTTTTTCAAATAAATTATTCTTTAATCTGTTATTTTAATATTCTCAAAAAATACGGGGTGTTACATTCTCCCCTACTTAAAGGATTTCGTCCTCGAAATCTCTAAGTCAAGAAGAACATATCCTACCATCCAATCATCCATCTACTCAACCATCAACCACTAGCAACCATGGTCCTTAAAAGATTTCTAATGCTTTTCATGTACATATGCATAGTGTGTGTATATGTCCGTATACTAATGCAAAATCAGGCGGTCCATTGATTCAGTCGACCTCCTTAATGCAAATAATGATAGTGCCATGTATCCATCATGTACGCAAGGAACCCTATACATATCATTACTACATGTGTGCACAACCATTCATTTAAATGCAACATCCATATGATACACACATTCAACGTACATTCATTTTACTGAATACATTCATTTATATGCAATATGCAATATGAAAGTGACTGAGCCGATCTAGTGGCTAAAGTGTGTGTATATGCATCCACGAGCAACCACTAGCAAACACTTACATCCACATGCATCCACCATACATAACATGTCTCAAACACATGTTTCAACCATAGGGCTACCCTATCTAAAGGTCAAAGATACTAGTGAGAGGACATACTAAAGATAGAATAAGTACAAGCTAAGCGATAAAGGAGAATTAAAAGACATACCCTCGAAAAGAAAAGGGTACAATGAACGCATCTTCTCTTCCGTCTCCCAAGTAGCGTCGCTCTCATCATCTCCACATTGCACTTTGATTAGCTTGACCTCTCGATTCCTCAACTTCTTAATCTCCAACCCAAGAATGCATGTAGAAGCTTGTCGATTCGTCGCATCACACTCTATTTCCACCTCTCTAAGCAAGCTCTTCCAAAACTCGCTAATAAAGATAGGATCACGATCGCTCACTATGCTAGAAGGAACACCGTGCAAACGAACTATCTCTCGAATGTATACGGATGCTAACCATGGAGCAGTCCTCTTACTCTTCACGGGAATGAAATGGGCGCTCTTAGTAAGTCTGTCTACCATGACCCAAATCCCCGTATTACCCTTCCTTTATCTTGGTAACCCATCAACAAAGTCCATCGAGACACTCTCCCACTTCCATTGTGGGACCTCCAATGGGTGAAGTAACCCACCGGGCTTCTTTTGCTCTACTTTTACCTGTTGGCACACCAAGCATCTAGCGATAAACGTGGCCACATCCCTCTTCATAACGGTCCAAAAGTAAACTCATCTCATGTCCATGTACATCTTCTACCTGCCGGGATGAATGGTCATCTTCGAACGATGTGCATCATCAAGAATGGTCTTCCTCAAGTTCACGTCTCGTGGTACACAAAGTCTAATGTCCCTACGTAACCAACCCTTATCATCTAGGGTATACCTACTGAGATGGCTCGATGGCTCCCCCCTTATGATCTTCTCTACTAACTCAACCAACTATGGGTCATCTCGTTGTGCCTCATCAATCTGTCCCAAAAGCATAGGTCTGACCTCTAAGGATGCTAGAAAAGCGGGTACAAAGTCAATGGAAGGTCTAAAGTCAAACGTAGAGATGAACTCTAAGCTTCGCCGCTCAACAAACAACGGACTCAAGGACAACCTTTTCCTACTTAAGGCGTCTGCCACCATGTTACCCTTGCCAGGGGTATATTCTATCTCAAAATCGTAGGACGCTAAGAATTCCATCCACCTTTGCTGCCTTAAGTTCAAGTTCTTTTGAGAGAACACGTATTTTAGCGATTTGTGGTCTGTGAACAATTCGAACTTCTCGCCAAGAAGATAATGGCGCCAAGACTTAAGCGCGAAAACAATAGCGGCCAACTCTAGGTCATGTGTAGGGTAATTTCTCTCATGCACTCTCAACTGCCTTCCTCCATAAGATATTACCCTCCCCTCTTGCATTAAGACTGCGCCTAGTCCTATCCTACAAGCATCGGTATAAATGGTAAATGGCTTACTCCCATCTGGCAACATTAAGACTGGGGCTATTGTCAAAACTCTCTTTAAACGTTGGAATGCATCATCACAATCTACGTCCCATGTGAAAACTAGGTTCTTATTCGTCAAGCGTGTCAATGGGGCTGATATTTTTGCGAAGTCCTTGATAAAATTCCTATAGTAGCCAGCGAACCCCAAGAAACTCCTCACCTCGGTAGCATTTTTGGGGACCTTCCAATCTTGGATGGCCACCACCTTGGCGGGATCCACAGCTATCCCTTCTTTGGAAACCACATGCCCTAAGAATTGTACTTCCTTCCTCCAAAAGTGACATTTAGAAAATTTAGCTTTAAGGTTATGCGCTCGAAGGGTCTCTAACACTTCCCTAAGATGTAGGGCATGCTCTTCCTCGCTCTTAGAAAAGATCAAGATGTCATCCACAAAGACCACCAAGAATTTATTAAGGTACTCCCTAAACACCCTACTCATCAAATCAACAAAGTATGCGGGGGCGTTTGTGAAACTAAAGGGCATCACAAGCCACTCATAGAAACTGTCCGGAGTCCTAAAGGCAGTTTTGTCTATGCTATCCTTAGCCACTCTCAATTGATGGAAACCAATGCTAAGTCCTACTGCGAAAACACCGAGGCGCTAACTAACTGATCGAAGAGATCGTCAATCCTCGGTAGTGGGTGCCTATTCTTCTTAGTAAGCTTATAAAGTTCTCTATAATCCACACAAAGTCTAAGGGACCCATCCGCCTTCGTGGCAAATACTACTGGAGCACCCCACTCCGATATACTACGTCTTATGAACCCCTTCTCAAGCAACTTCCCTACTTGCTTATTGAGTTCCCTCCTCTCACGAGGAGCCATGTGGCGTACTGACAGAGATACGGGTTTTGCATTGTCTACAAAATAAATACAAAAATCTATCTCACGTTTTGGGGGTAGACCCCTCACCTCATCGAAGACATCAACATATTCACGGACTATACGAACAGAATGTAAATCATCATTGGATGCGTCAAGTGACTCAAGATAACTAAGCATCACCAATCCTCTAGGGTCATAAGAAATATCAAGGGTCTTTCTACTACGAATCAACAATGTTACTACCCTTCGTTCACATTCTAGGATGGCACTATGTCTGGCTAGCCAATCCATCCCTAGAATCAACCCATAGCCCATGAAACCAAGCACAAAAGCATTACTTTCAAAACCAATGCCTAAGATAGACAATCTCAAATCCCTACAAACCATGGATAAATGAGCCGAACCACCAATAGGATTTGAGACTATAATGGGATCCACAACGAGACTAGTATTTAAGTGCAATGTTTCAACTAATGATGTAGAGATAAACGAATGTGATGCGCCGGAATCGAATAAAGTACGGACAGGATGATCAAATAAGAAAATCAAACTTTCGACAGAAATTTTTCTACCTTCTTCCTGCCTCGGAGCCATGAGAGCATGAACCCGCCCTCCCGAAGTAAAACCTTCCCTCTGCCCTTGCTTCTTAGGACAGTCCTTGACAGCATGACCTGGATCACCACAATGATAACAAGCGAACTTCTTCTTTCTACAGTCTTTCTTCAAATGGCTGGGTATCCCATAGTTGTGACACTTCCTCTTTTCTTTACCACCTTTCTTTTGTTGTTGGGCTTTCTTTGGATCCTCCTTCTTATCTTGCGGCCTAAAAGTACTTACACCCTTCTCTTTTTCATGCATGTATGCCACATCAACAAGCTTTTCATACGTAGCCCCCATTGGAATGTAGGACATAGCCAAACTGTGAAGCGGTTCATTTAGGCCCTTTGCAAACCTCAAGGCCTTCTTGTGAGGTGTATTCACCAACTCTAGCCCAAATCTCGCCAACTTATTAAATTCGGTCACATACTTCTTTACGGTCAAGGTTTTCTGCTTCAATGTCAAGAACCTCTCCATGTGCATACTCTCCTCAGCTTGAGAAAGGAATTTCAACTCAAATCTTCCACTAAAATCTGCCCATGTCTCTACAGCACGCTCTCCATTAGTAACCTCCGACCAAAACGAAGCTTCGTCCTTCATTAACCAAGCAGCCAATTGGACCTTCTTACAATCGTCCAAATCGAAAATGCCAAACAGATCCCCCACTTCTTTCAACCAATTTCTATCTTCAACGAACGTTTCAGACCCACTAAAAGGTTTTCCACCCATCGAACGAAAGTCTTTACATATCTTGGAGAAAGAATCTCCATGTGGAGGAATGACTGGAGCTAGGGGAGGAGGAGGAGAAACGTCGTCCGGACCCACGGCAACGGCCCTAGCCTCGAGATATTGACGAAACCAACCGGGTACATGAACACCCTCTGGTATCTCAGATGGTCCAGACATGCTAAAAAGAAAAAGAAAGAGTTTCAAAACAAGGGAAGCGAAAGAGAGATGTATGGATTGAGGGGATTATGCTCTTTAAAGTAAACTTTCCTGGAAAATAGTTTCTTTAAAACAAGTTTTTGAAAATACTTTCTATGAAAATAATACTTTTGAAAACACCTTTCAAAACTTTTTATCTGTTCTTGCAACCATAGCTCCGATACCACATGTAACACCCCATGGCCATTAATGTCACTCACAAAGGGAATGCATTAATGTCATGAAGCATTATAGTAGTATAGAACAGATAAATTACAAGAATAAATAAATAAAACACAGTGGAAGATAAAACTTATTTCATAGCATCATAACTTCAGAACAAGCTTACATAAGTAGTCTCCAAAAACCATTACAACAGGATCAATTGTCTTTTCCAAAAACTTCAAAGTACATAAAGAAGCAAATACTTAAATAACATAAATGCATAAATCCCCACTGAGCATAAGCAAAGCCATAAAGATGAGAGAGTCCAAAGCGATACATCTACTCTCTTCAAGAAACTAAAAGAAATTGGCACTAAGCTGTAGTATTCCCTCCTTGCAAACCTGAGGGGGGGGGGAAGGAAAGAAAAGAGGTGGAAACAAAACGGGTCAGACATAAAGTCTGGCGAGTCCAGTAATTTTAATAAATAATAGGTAAGGTAAATGATCAAGACATAAATAGGCATCATGTATGGCTGTAACATAGATAAGGTAGATAAAAAGGATGGATAAGATGATTCCGTTCCTAAGTACTAAGACAATCCTACACCTTGGATAAGCGAACAACCCTCCAAGTACTAACCTCGAAGACCGAAGTCAACATCAGACTAGCACCCAAAGGACTATCCAACTCAACCAACATTTATTTCGTTACACTGCACTTTTGCGAAGTTACACCACATTACTTAATTACACCACACATCTTCTAGTCTCCATTTACTAAAGGTTGATCCCTTCCCACTAACTGTACATACATGACAAACTTGGTAGTTACTTGTACCTAGCTGCTATCGTAGGCGCCGGCTTGCTCCTACCACCGCTAAGGTACCCTTACCCTACCCATTCGATCGGCTCCCTAAACCCCGTAGGCACCCGTGTTGGCCCCACAGTGGGTGTATCACTCCCCAAAGTGGCAACCCCGATACCAACATAAAATCACGACCATACCTACACGATGCAACAACATCTTACCTACCAGCCCGGACCCATGCACGCACATGAACCCGTTGGACTCGCGTTGCCATCGCTATTCACGTTTTGACCTCTTACATTCAAGTCTAGTAAGTGTGCCCCAACCCCGGCTTAGTACCGGGCCCAATTAGATACTCAAACGGGTTACTGGTTGAAACGGGTCCCCCATCTGACACAAGCCTCCCACCTATGCTTGGTCCCCACTAGGTTTATCTCCCACTTAACCATTTTAATTTAAATCTCGATGTCTTACGCATGCTATGGTTAAGTCCATACTTACATGTCATAATTTACATGTCTTATCTTATTCCGGTTAAGTCCATATTTACATGTCATAATTTACATGTCACCCCACTTAACCCTCTAACCATACCCATGTCTTATTATGGTTAGTATTCCTTAATTCATTCCTTACGACGAACAGTGCATGACCTCCCACATTAGACCGAACGCTTTGTGGCCTCTGGATTTGTCGGGCAGTTCCGGGGCAGTCTTACGCCACAAACCGTGTCTAACCTCGTGTCATTAACCGTTGCGCCTACAATTCATTCCTTTGACCTCTCACATTAGACATCCAATTGTGGCAGCTGGATTTGCCGGGCGGTTCCGGGCAGTCTTACGCCACAGTTGCGCCTAACCTTGTGTCAAAGGTTTATTAATAATCGTATTTCACCCATAACCAATTTCCATTTAAACATATAATCATGTTTATAATATTGCCTATTCCAAATTGTCCCTAATTACATATTAATTAGCCTCAATTAAAAACTTACAATTATAGGCAATTTCATCAATTTCATGTAATTCATACCCATATATGCCAATTTCACATATTATCCAATTGTCCAAAATATCCAATAATATCCAATTTTCCATATTTCACATATTCCCATCGTTCCCACGTATTTGCATTCGCATGTATTTTTAACATAGGCTCGAAGGTAGCCTAGATCCAAAAACAAAAGGAATAGGGATAAGAAGAGAGAATCAAATCACAGAAAATTGGAACTAACACAACATCATGAAATAAAGGGGCATGTAAACTAGCATAGAGGCATAATGACAGATTCAACATGAATAAACTGATAAAGGTATGAAGTTTACATAGAAATATAGGCATATGATGACATGAATTAAAAAGGTGAAGACTTGGATGAGATTAAAATTACATACATACATATGAATCCTCTTTACAACTTCATCATGTTACTTTTAATCCCATTATATTGTGAAAATCACCATACTCACCTTTCGTGGTTAAAGAATAGAATTATGCACTGAAATTGGTGTAGAAACGTTGCAGTGTTGCTGATTTATCTACTTGAATTGTTGTAGAAGCTGTAATCTTTAATTTGAGTTGAAGTTGAGCACTTGAGATTTGATTTAGAGGCGGCAGCTAGGGTTTAAGAGAGAATTTGATAGCATAATGGTGTCATAGATAATATTTATGAATTAGGGTTAGGTCTTAAGATGTATATATAGGTGTAGAAAGTTATTTAGGCCTTAGGATTAACCCTAGAACTGATCTGGACCACTCAGATGCCATATCAGCCCTTAGGGCGAATCGGGCCATGTGTTGGCACCAAACACCCTGGATTGACCTCTAGTCGACCCAGCGAGGCTTGGGTCGACTCCAAAAATGGTGCGGTTCGGCTATTCCCCCTCCCGATTCGTTGTTTTGAACTTTTTTTTTGAATATTTATTTATTTAATTTTTATATATATATATATATATTTCTCTCATATGCATACAAACTTCATGGCTTAATAACTTCTTCATAATTAACCATTTTCACACTAAACCACTATTTGAACTGCATTCACACTAAGCCACTTTTTAGCCATTCCCCTAAAACAAAAATATGGCACTGGCGGGGATCGAACTCTGTACCTCTTGTATGCAAGGCACATGTTCTAACCAAATGAGCTACTAAGTCTTTTGCTTACAAACCTTAGAACAATGCTAAACATCATACTTTTCTCATTCCTCTTTTTCAAATAAATTATTCTTTAATTTGTTATTTTAATATTCTCAGAAAATATGGGGTGTTACAATTACTATAAGTGCATAGTGTTGAAAGCAGCTTCAAATATAAATGTATCAATCATAGACGACATACTACCTCATCCTACAATGTCGCCATATAGCTTTACAACTAAAACCAAAAGGTCGTGTATTAGAAATTGGATTCCATCTATGAGTCAAGGAAAGGAATCTTCCTCACCGGTTTCAGAACACCTCTATCCAGATTTCCAAGATCACACCTATAGGCAACCCTTAGTTAGTGGCAGTGTCGGTCAACACCTAACGTTTGTGGATTGGTTATTGCTGAACATGTAATGAACAGGGATTTTCGATCTCGAAAATCGACATAAAAACACCGTGTCGAACCTTCAAGCATCGAACATACCGGAACGTTAATAGAAAGAAGTTAGAGGGTGAGATAAGAAGGAAAGAAATATTAGAATAGAAGAAGAAGAAAAACAACACCATCAGAGCCTCACACCGAAGCAATACAAAATATAATATAGAAATAACTTTATTGAGAGCTTTGAAATAAAAACTTACAATCATCATAGTACATCAATACAACGGAACAGTTATAATAATCTATCCTCGTATACATCACATAGCAGAATAATACTAGATAATATCATATGTCTGAACACCCTCAGCTCGTCTTTGGGATTCACAGCATCCGGTAACCTAAACCTATAAAACCCGGTCTAGCCCAAGCATTTACAAAACACCGGGTCAATCTGGTGAACCAGAGGGAGAAAAACTCGAAAAGTGTATGGGGAATCATCCAACCTGATTTTAAAGTTCAAATTCATTTTGAAAGAAAAGGATAATCGTAATACCAAATCCACACATAAATACAGACGTTTTTACCTTATGATAACCCAAAACATTTTTGAAAATCAGTACTTTTCTTATTTTATAATAGTGTCTAAATACAAATAAATAAAATCTAGTAGAACATTTGCATCTCGCGCTCCACATATATAGTATACAAACAAAACTACGAGCGCTTATTTGAGATTGGATTCCGACTATGACAAGGTATGGAACCACCTGCCAATAGTGTATCTCTGGAGGCGAATACACTGGGTTCAACAAGAACGTCTTGCAACCCAACCCACACATGACCGACCACTCATTTCGTTTGAGTGTATCGAATGTATATCACCAACGGTTGGGAGCTACCCACCATTTCTCGAAAAGGGACAGCATCGAAATAGATTAAAGAAGCAAAAGGAATTTCTCTAGATAGGGGATAATACACCCTAATGGGATCGACCCACATAGCCATGTTGCTTGCCCGATTTTTTTCATTTCTTGGTTGATGAGGCTTGAGGTTAGAACTTTGTTTTAGAACATCTGGCCACTATTTGCTTTGAATGCCACATCATCAGATCCGCTGGATATCACCAATTGACATCCACAAAAAATACTCTAGCCGTTAAGCTAAGCGAACGACCATTCTCCACCAACAACTAAAGTACGTTTGAAGAAATCAACATACGTGATCCCTTTGGAAATACTCCATCAAACACTCGTCCATACAAGTCATCCAGGAACAGGATGAACCGAAGGCCCCCTCCTACCACATTCTAGGAATCACCCTATGGATTGGTAGTGAGTTGTAACACCCCACGTCCATTAATGTCACTCACAAAGGGAATGCATTAACTTCCATGGAGGTTTTAAGTGAATATAGAATAGAAAAATTACAACAAGAAAGATAATAAGTAGTACTTGGAAATCTAAAACTTTATTTTATTGCAGCGGAAATTAAACATGTTTGTTACATCATAAAACCATAAATCAGAGTCAAGTACAATATCCATCTTCATAAAACAAAATATATAATCCCATTACACGAATAGCCATTAAAGAAGATAACAAGCTGGACTTTACTTCAACGGTCCAAGCTTTCCAAGAGAGATAAAGCAATCCAATCAAACTCCACAAGAGCTGGATCCAACCTGAGGACCTGGAGGGGGAAAAAGGATAGAAATGGAGGGGGTCAGACATAAAGTCTGGCGAGTATGATAATTCTAACAATACTATTATCAAAATAACTAGACTAAGGCATAAGCTGGAAGACAAGTAAATGTCTATGAACGATTAGGTATGGAATGAGAAGATAAAGATAACGTTAAAGAAAGCGTTAAAGGCACACCTAATTACTAACGAATAATTACTTCACTGCACCGCACATTACTACACTGCACCGCACCAGTCACCCTAAAGGTTGATCCCACTTGCTTCACACAGAAACTATATAAATAGCCTTGCGTACCCCTAGCTGACTACATAGGTGTCGTCTGCCCCTATCTCCATTAGGTGTACCCCACTACCCACTTTCGATCGGCTCCCTACTCGTAGATACCTGTGCTGGCCCCACAGTGGGGTGTATCACTCCCCTAAAGTGGCAACCCAATACAACTTGAGAATGCACGGCTTATACCTACACGATGCAACAACGTCTTACCTACCAGCCCGGGTCCACACACGCATATGAAACCCGTTGGACTTGCGTTGCCACCGCTCCCTGTTTTGGCCTCTTATAGTCAAACCCAGTATGCGTGTCCCGTCCTCGACTTGGGTCGAGCCCACAAAGATACGTTTGGGATACTGGTTGAAATGGGCCCCCACAAGCTACCCACCTAAGCTTGTCACCACTAGTATATCCCACTTAACCCTCCTAGTCATGTTCATTTACATATGTGTTTGGTTAAGTCTTACTAATCGTATTTCACATGCCACTAAGGGCACCCACTAGATTCCTCATGCCACCCAAGGCACCTACTTAACCCCCATGTCCCACCTTACATGTTTATCTGGTTAAGTATCTCTTAATTCATTCAGGCCATAACCTCATAAAGACCTCTCACATTAGACTGGCATTTATGGCAGCTGGATTTGCCAGGCGGGTCCGGGCAGTCTTACACCATAAAAGAGTCTAACCTCTTGTCTTTACAACTGCTATGCTTTAGTTTAGGCCTAGGACCTCTCACATTGGGCTGACATTTGTGACCACTGGATTTGCCGGGCGGGTCCGGGCAGGTTTACATCACAATCGAGTCCAACCTCGTGTCCTAAGCATTGATTATCACTTATAATCTTTTACCCCGGTTTTAATAATTCCCTATTCAAATTATTAATTAAGTCCACTTTTAATGATGTCCATAATTGACTCAATTATGGTCATCCACTCATGGCATGCAAAATCATATCAATTGCACCCCAACTTCTTTATATTAAATCCTTAATATTACCCCTACCCCACGTTTATATGTTCGCTTATTCAACGCAGAATATACGTTAGACTCGAATAGTCTAACTCATAGCACAGAAATAAATTATCACAACATATAGACAATTAAAATGAATCTAATCATAATAGGGGTGAAACTTGCATAAACTACACATGTTAAGGATCTAAAGGTGTCAACTTGTTAAACGTCACAATTTACATGATATGATCATAACCCAAATTTATGTATAAACTTGCATATGGGGTTTTAGGCAACATAATGATGGTGTGAACTAGCATAGAATTTCACATATGTCATAGCATAATTCTAGATGTCATAATGGATGTCATGGCATATGTTCATAACTTTTCCTAAACTTGCATATGTGACTTGTCATATAGATCAACATAGCCCAAATAATATCAACATCATGATTTGATAAACATGAACTAATTAGCATAGATAGTAACATCTTGGCTTTTTAACATGTATGATTCATCACAACTTAGCATAGAAATTCTCAACATACATAACATCATCATAGCATGATTTACAACATATAGGATATCATCACCACATAGCATAGGATTTATAACATACATGATAGCATGAGATTTACAACAACATGTATGACAATTCATATCATCTACTCATAATCCATTCATGACTTAACCTAACTAAAATAATAATAATCTTGTTAAGATCATCATACTCACAATTTAGAGAAGAAAAGAAAGTCTTGATTTGCTTTAGAGTTGAGTAGAATTAGGTTTTGATTATCTTTTCTTCCTTCTTAGTTGGCGGCGGCTCCATTGAGTTCCATGGTGGCGGTATGACGGTAGCTATTCTATTTTTCATATGAATTAGGGTGAGAGACTACCTAGGTATTTATAGAGTTTAGGATTTATTTAGACCGTCAGATCAACTCAGAACTAAACTGAACCGTTTAATTTGCCAACTCAGCCCTAAAGACACATCAGCAGCTCAGAATTGGGCTCAGTCAAAACCCTAGCTGACTGACCAGGTCGACACCTAGGTCGACACTATAGTCGACCTGGTGGGGGGGGGGTGGAGGTCGACACTAGTGTCGACTCCCCAGTCGACCTGCCTGGGCGGGAATTTTTCCCGCCCAGCCCGCTTCTGCACTTTCAGTTTGAATTTTAAATTTCCTGCGAACTGTTTTGAATTTTCTGAAACTTCCGATGGCCATAACTTCTTCATACGAAGTCCAATTCACGCAAACTCGGACTCTATTTCAACCAGAATTCCTAGACGAACATTATGGCGCAACCCGTTTCCCACAATTCTCATGTCTGAGATTAGTTATTCTTTAATTTGTGAATATTAATATTAACAGAATTACGGGGTGTTACATGAGTAGTCCTTGCAGATCCATAGATTTCAATCACGACAGAATCATTATCAAATATATATATATATCTAGGGATCAGCTAGAGAAATTCAACAATAGTTCCCCCGCTCTTGAATATTTACGGTCTTCAATTGCACCATCTCGAGTGTCATCTTCAATAATAACGTATTTGCTAGTTCGGAATGGTTTTCGAATATAAATTCGATCCCGGTCTTTCCGTACCAACAACGTGTTTAGCCATATTTTAATTGTCGGTTATTTAACTATCAAAATAAACAATCATAAAATAAAATAAATCCATTGGTTGATTATACAACGTTACTTGGCCAACAAAATAACATATCATTTGTAATGTTCACTTAATCAATAATGTTCACTTAATCAATAATTATTTACATTAAATAAAAAAGTAATTAATTTAATAAATCCATTTTTATCAACATAGTTGGCCTAGTCAGCTCTTAACATGATTAATCTTTAATCAAATCTTGATTCATCTTTCTATTTAAATTCAGTTAATTCAAATAATCCCATTTGATTATTAAAATAATAATCAATTCAATATAGTCTCCTTTAAATTGTTTCATAAAATAATTTATCTCAGTTACTGGTCGTCACATTAATCCCTGCTTACTTGCTTATCAATCTTATTAATATAAGAATTTACGTTATAAATCATTTAAAAATTAAAAAGAGGCACGTGCTTCACACACGACAGATTTTGGTACAAAAATGGTGAATAGTGGTTAAAACAAACAATACATACATACATATATATATATGGTTGGTTTATTCCCTTTTAATAAACTTCATTTAAAATAATATATTTAAAAAACTATATCAAATTATAAAAAAAAATTCATAACTTCACTTCTATCGATTTACCTGATGGTAAATCAATCTTTATAAATAGTGTATATTTGGCCATCTGCTATTTATTCTTCAACCAATACTACCCATTGGTTAATATCAAAACAATGTTGAATTTGGATTCAACAACTAGTAAGCAAATCAATAATAATCAATTCAACTGATAGTGATCAACCAATAATAATAATAATTCAAGCATCCAATTTAATTTTAAATACGTTTATATTATTATAAACATAACCAACAAGGTGAGTTACCTCAATTGGAAATAATCATTAAAATAACGATGTCATTTTATTTAAATTAAAAAATGTTTAATTTTAATAATCGATATAACAATATTTAACAACATCCAAACAATCATCAAATCAACCAGAAATTAGCAAACATGACATACAAATAATAAACTTGACTTATAATTATAAGTGGGAGAACTGGGTGAGTTTAACTCACCTGATTTCCATTTATCGTTGAAATTGTTCGTTTTTAATTAAACTAAACTACCGTTTAATTTAACTAAAATCTCCAGTGCATTCCGTCTCTGTCCAACTGACTCTATCATGAAGCGTCCGTCGTCACGGTTCTAGCGTCCTCTTTTGGTGCAATTTCGCTAATGTAGTACGAGTTGTAATTATTATAAATTGTATATTATCTAGATTAAATAGTGCATGCTTGCTTCACTTTTAAAATTCATAGTCATGTTATTACCTTTAGTTGGCCATGTCACTTCCCAAGTAAACGCTGAGGCTTGTTAATCGTTTACTGTACACCCTGTATTGGCCTTCCCCATTTAAAAACTACCGAACCATATCCATGACTTATTTTACCTCAACTCCAAGTTGTTCCATATACATCTCGAAACATTCAGTATTAGGCTGTTATCGAACCAAAACCAGAAAACACCATTCCCTTTCCCTTTTTTGTTCCCATCTCTCTACCCAAACAATTCTTCTTCCTCCTGTACAGTTTCATTCTTTCAATATTTTTTTTTTTAAATCTAAAAGCCCATCTGGCCATTTAAAAAATATCCCATCTTCCCAATGCGTTATGTATTTCCTTCCCCTCTCAGTGAGCCTCCAATTGTTTTCACGCAACAATTTGTGCCAAGAGCCTACATTTCCTATCCCAATGTATCCTTCCCAGCCTCATTTATTCCCCTTTTCTTTTCCCCCGTACTATTACCGTTCCTCCCTTCTTTCTCTTTATATTTCTTCACACGCAACTATATCCTTCCCATGTTGGTTTTCCTCCCCATTCTTCTTACTGTTTGTTTTGAAACAGTAACTACATGCACTAAAAACATGAACCCATGCTCCTTTATTATTTCCGCACCATCCAGCTCGTACTCACCTCGTCCCCTTTCTCTATTCTTCCTGAGTTCTTCCACGCCATACCACCATTTGCCTCACCTTCACTATTCAAAACCTCCGACCACTTCCTAACATCACTGGATCTGACGACCCAAACACTGTACTTTTCCACTATGATGTCACCCTGACCGGCATTTAACCGCACCTTCCCACTGCCACTCTTCGAAGCTTGTTATGTTATCCTTTGTTTGTTGGAGAGAACGAACAAGGTGTGTGTGTATATATATATATATATATATATATATATATATATATGTGTGTGTGTGTGTGTGTGTGTGTCTATGTGTGTTATCTGGTTTATGGGAATTGGTTTGGAGTTTATATTTATCATTTATAAAACTTACGAAGTATACATATATAATGCAGTGACTTGCGGTTCCATTCTTGGGAATGGAATGAAGGAGGCACACAACATATATATAGGGGAGGGAATGAGACAGATAAGATCAAAGTTATCTCATATAGTACATCATAGGGTGTTAGACTGGGCAATATGAGGGCGATGGATTTGAAATTTGATAGCAACCTGGGAAGGAAGTAGAACAGGTTGGTTGGCTATCAGGTCGGCTTGAAATGATATGTTTAAAAAGAAGAGAACTGTGCATGAAATATTTTCGGTTTGGGTTGTTTGAATTTTTTTTCTTTTTGTTTCCAAATGGGATCAGGCTTCACATGTAAACAGATGAAAATGGCATTTTATATTAAGATAGCCAGCTGTATTTTTGACAGAAGCACATGCGAAGGAAAAGTGCTTTGGTAATAGTTATTTCAGACTTCACATGGACAAGTAACAGAGGGAAAAAAATGTTTTGTCGGTGAGCATAAAGGCATGTTCTTAGCTGCGTTTTAGGTCTGCGTTGGTACCTAGTTTAGCAGCTACACGGGTTTAGGCATGCGCGTAGTCATGCACTCTATGCGCATGGATTAGCTTCGGAATATATAGGTTGACAGGTGCTTGTTTATTTTGGGAAGTGATGGCCTATGGATAGATATATGCAATATATTGTTTCAAAGACAAACCATAGGTAGCAAGAGAATGTTGGATGCAGTGTTTTAAAGACCCAATCCAACCTTGGTTCGACCACGGTTAACCTCCGACCTTGGAGCATCACGGCTCTGAAAATGAAATAACCTTGTGTGTTCACAGACCCGCGGTTTAACCTCAAAACCCTATAAAACCTCTGATCGGACCTCTTTGAACCTCACGGTTCTTCAACTTTGTGAAAAAATAATTGCTTCATTCTTTATTTTTTACTATAACAAATAATTCCATAGCCATTATCATTGAGTTTTGAATGATATAATTCATTTTTATGTACATTTTACGATCTATAATTGAACTAATCCTTTTTTTACAATGAAAAAAATAGTAAATTTACAATTTTGTTATGATAAGTTGTTATACATTTATTTCAATTAGGTAGTTTGGATACGGTTGTTTGTCATAATTGATTAAATTTTATCTATATTTAAAATAACTTTATGTTTAAATCAGAAAAATAGACATAAACTATCAGCGCGGTTCTCACGGTCTAACCGGTTGAACCACGAAAACCTTGGACCTTTCACTACCACAGTTTGACGTACGGTTCGGTCTTCACAACTATGGTTGGATGAGAAGATTTTCACAACTTTTAGCCCGCCCATGGATAGGAAAATGTGTAGAAAAATCTTGAGTAGAAACCAAGTGGGATTTTATTTTATTTGCTACACCGTTTATTTATACGCAGTTATTTAATTTTACCATTAACGGTCGTTGAACGTTCAGAAATTAACGTCACCATATACGAACTCCAAACGAAATAGTATATGACTTCAAATAAGCTAATACAGAATTTAAACCCAATGTTAAAAATCCCGGGTTAAACGGATTCAAATATATATAAAATTCCTTTATAAATCGCTAAATGACGTTATCATTTATTAACGATTCCATAGCGACTATATGAAAATTAGATTTGAACATAACTCGCAATATATAAGCTGAGATCTCAATTTTTCTCTTCCATTAGAAAATTATAACCAATCTGATTCTAATGTTTCTTATTTCACAGAATTCCAACTTTAAACGGATTCAGTATGTTCAGTTGAAGTTCAAAACTCAATATTACGGACTACCGCGCAGTTTTGAGTTCGTTTTATAATTAATATAAATATATATGTTTAATCATCGTTAAATAAATGAATTCAATATTAAATCCATTAATATTCGAAATATAATATTTAAAACAAGTTTAAATATTCGAATTCAAATAGCCGAAAATTCTGGTTCGTTACAGAACACTACGTTTCCCGGTCCTATCAGATCTGTCACTTAGTCAGTATGTCGAAAAATCATATTCGAGAGCCCTCGCATCCATCATCTACAAAAGTAAAATGTTTGGGCTCCATACCATGACATCACCTCTAGCTAGAAAGAAACATATGTCCTGAATGCGGTCCTCATCCTATTTTTGACTCATACCAGGGTGTGAAGCTCATGAATCAACGCTAAACTCGTACGTCTTAGAGAAGGGTGTTAAGAAAGAGAATAAATTCTCCGCCACCAAACAGATACATATTTAGATGAGATCAACAAATACAATGCGAAGCACAATGTCATACATATAATCCATTTTCAAGTCCGTTTTGGATTTGATCATCATCCACAAAGCTCTGCTTTTCAACAAAAGCTTTGGTCATTACATCATAGCATGCCACATTATCCATCTATACCATTGATTTCTACCAATATATAACCTCTAAGCTCGTACATCTCAGAGAAGGATGTTAAGAAAGAGAATCATTTCTCCGCCACCAGACAGATACTTATTTAGCAGAGATTAACAAATATAGCACGAAGCACAGAGTCATGCATAAAATCCATTTTCAAGTCCGTTTTGGGTTTAAACGAAGCCAAGTCACCTTATTCCTCATCCTATATGTCCAGTATAGGAGAGAGGTCCTCGCTTACCCTATCGATTTCTATTGACACACTTTTTGGTCAAAGCTATCACACACGGAATTCTTGAATAGCAACACACTCAAGTTGTGGAAATAACATTAGAAGACATAGAGCGATTTGGTCGAAATCACACCATTAACGTAAAATGGCCCGAAACTCCTATCAGACAACCTCTTTTGGGCTCGAAAACAGCAATACGAAGTTGATCTTGGTAACTCTTGTATCCCTCTGAGTGAGCTTCAAGTAGAGCATTTGTTTGGCTCAATCGGACTTAAGGTTTGAAAGTTATGCCCATTTTCGTGAATGCACGTAGAAGAGCAACTCTGGTTCGTGAGCTTGGTCTCAATTCACCCTCAACATGAATCCTCCTAGACTAGCTCGTGGGACCCCCTTGGGCTCACTCCTCCTTAGCTCGTGGAGCCTCTTCAACTCGTGAAGCACCCTTCTTGACTCGTGATGCGCCTCCGTCACGTGAAACTAACTCTGGCTCGTAGAGCTCAGGTGGATCACGACCCTCTTCCACGACCCGCCTGTGGATACTAGCTTCACCACTCCAGCTCGCGACCAGACATCGGCTCGTGAAGCCCAAATCACGATCCGACCCCATGACCACGAACCGATCCCTGCACCTACTGATATACGTGTAGATCTTGACCTGTTCTCAAGGCTACTTCCGCTCCTACTATCCCAGATCGTGTGCCACGTGCTCTGTCATGAACCAGTCTTCCCAGAAGCCCTCTTACAACTATAAATACACCATTTGAAGGCATTTTCGAGGACTTTTGGCCATTCTTCTTTGCGGCTTCTACCATTACTGAAGTGCAAGGACTTTGCACCCTTTTACATCTAATTTCCCCTCTTGCAACCTCAATTAACACACGGATTATGCGTCTACATGTAACAGATTCTTGTAATCTGTCAGTATAACAATAAGATTATAAAGTGGACGTAGGCTACATCTACAGGCGAACCACTATAAAAACATCGTGTGTTCCCTCTGATTTTATTGTTTTCTGCATTCTGTGATTTGTGATCTGCATTTGGGTGTTAGTGCCATTTTTTGGTCTAACATTCTGGCACGCCATGAAGGGGACACACGATACTACTTCAATTTCTAGCTCTAAAGGAAACAATTTGCTTGGCTATTGGATCAATGGTTAAAAGAAAGAAGGATGGAACTTTCTCCCGTACTGAAGGTGCTGAGGCCGAAGGCACTACGAACGAGGAGAGCCAGGAGGCATCCTCACATGGAGATCCTTTTGAATACTTGACCGGAGAAGTGATGGACAACGTTCTCACTGAATTGAGAAACCAGATGGCAAAGTAAGAGGAGATGATCAACGGATTCTTCGTTCGGATCGATGGAAGGCCGAGCAATATACGATGCACAGGAGATGAAGCCACAGAAGAAGCTCATGCATCACTTAGACTCGGGGGCAACCCCCTCACTCTTGGAAATGGTCAGGGTCAACCGACATTAGCTCCAGTTCAGATGGATGCTGGATTGCAAGTTCCCATCCCTCATCAGTAATCGGCTCGTGATGGACCAGAACCGGCTCGCGATGGTGGCCCATGACCCGATCGGATCACCCTCCTCCAGCCGCGAGCCGTGAGACGTGAACTCCTCGATTATGATCCATCTTGTGATGCACCTCCTGGCCCATGAACAGCTCCCAGCGACTCACTCCCAGCAGCTCACTAGTAGCTTCCTTCTCTCACATTTAATGCTGGGGGCACCAGTTCTGACCTTGGCAACTTGCAACAAGTTTTTGAAGGAAATCGGCTAGCAGAACTGATTGAACGCATCTCAAGAGGCCGCACTTATCAGAATGACGTGGATGACGTCAACCGCACTCCTTTCACTAAGGAAATCAGGAATTCTCGTAATCCCCCAGATTTCAAACTTCCACAATTAGAGCCCTACAACGGCAGGACCAATCCTACAGTGCATCTGATGCGCTAACAAACGACATATGGAAGTTCAGTTGGCATTGGAAAACGTCATGGCAAATTGTTTTCCCCTCTTTTTGACTGACATAGCCGCTATGTGGATTCGGCAGCTAGAAACAGAATCGATCAGCAGTTGGAACATGTTAGTCGCACGCTTTATTGAATAATTTCGGGTTCGCATTGCACGGCATAAGAACGTCATGTCACTCGCTACAATCAAGCAAAGGCTTAGAGAAACTCTGCGTTCATTCCTGGAAAGATTCAATGTTGCAGCAGCATCAGTTGATCGCCCTGAACCGCCTATGGTATTGACGGCAGCAGTATCTGGCATTCTAGATAACTCAGAGTTCAAAAAAAATCCATGTACCGAGATCCACTACAAAACCTCGGCGAATTCTACCTTGAAGCAGATAGATTTTTGCGGGAAGAAGATGCGACTTCCGAGAAGCGCATACTCGATGTCAACATGCTTAAAGATGGAGAACTGTCTGATTCTGGAAAAGGTAAAGGAAAAGCAGATGTCAAGAATGACTGTAACACTCATCCCCCGAGAGGGCCCAAATATGCAAGGTACACTGAACTGAATGACACTCTGATCAACATTTACATGGGCATAGGAGGTGCCCCCTCCTATCCGACCCAAGAGGGAGCCAACACTAGCTCAACGCAACTCTGGAAGGCATTGCATATTTCATGACATAGACGGTCACAACACTGATGACTGCACACACACTTGCGAGACCTTATTGAGGATCAGGTCAGAAGAGGAGAGCTACCCGTGTATGTCACTCAACCAACAGCGCCTACACCCGTCCTGCCACCACCTATTCCCTAGAGAGGGAACGATCCTGGAACGAGCAATCGCGGGATTATCATTAACTGATCTCACTCAGTGGATCTCTTCAGTTTGCCGAACACAGGTTCGTAGTTCATGTTTTTTTAGGCATTTAGGCGACTTCTCGCCCCTCTTTATTTACTCTGCATGTAATAAGCGCGGTAACATCGGCCCACACGCATGGAACCGACCCGTAGTCTCCAATCGTGTTTAGGGTTAGAATAACCACCGCTCAGCTTTCATGAATCAATAAAGATGATTAATGAGCTCCGGCTCTCAACTGGATTTGTCCAGTATAAACAGACATGAGCTCCGGCTCCAAACTGGATCCGTCCAGTATAAACAAACAGCATTAGCATTTCCTTGGTCGTCTTACTCCGGTAGGGCCGTCTTGGAACCTCATGGTATTTCCTCGGTCACCTTACTCCGGTAAGGCCATCTTGGAACCTCATGGCATTTCCTCGGTCATCTTACCCCGGTAAGGCCGTCTTGGAACCCCATAGCACTTCCTTGGTCGTCTTACTCCGATAAGGCCATCTCGGAGCCATTTTTGCATTGTTTGTCTTATCTTTTTGCAGGTACGGATTATGGATCTTACAGATTATCCAGAACTCATCTTCCTTCAACCAACAATATATGTTCTGGGGGGCAATCTTGTTGACACGCTTTTTGGTCAAAGATGTCATACATGGAATTCCTGAATAGCAACATGCTCAAGTAGTGGAAACAACATCAGAAGACATAGAGCGATTTGGTCGAAATCACACCATCAACGTAAAATGGACTGAAACTCCTATCAGACGACTTTTTTGGGCCTAGAAAACAGCTATTATGTAGCTCAGCTTTGTAACACTTGTAGCGCTCTGAGTGACCTTCAAGTAGAGCTTTCGTTTGGATCAATCGGACTTACGGTTTGAAAGCTATGCCCATTTCCGTGAATGCGCATAGAAGAGCAACTCGGTTCGTGAGCTTGGTCTAGATTCGCCCTCAACATGACTCCTCCTAGACTGAATCGTGGGTCCCCCCTTGGGCTCGCCCCCTTGGCTCGTGGAGCCTCTTCAACTCGTGAAGCACCCTCCTCAACTCGTGATGCGCCTCCGTCTCATGAAACCAAATCTGGTTCGTGAAGCTCAGGTGGACCACGACCTCTTCCACGACCCGACCGTGGACACTAGCTTCACCACTCTAGCTCACGACTGGATATCGGCTCGTGAAGCCCACATTACGACCCGAATCTGTGAGCACGAACAGATCCCTGCACCTACTGATACACATGTAGATCTTGAATTGTTCTCAAGGCTACTTCTGCTCCTACTATCCCAGATCGTGTGCCACGTGCCCTGTCATGAACCGGTCTTCCCAGAAGCCCTCCTACAGCTATAAATACACCATTTGAAGGGGTTTTCGAGGACTTTTGGCCATTCTTCTTCGCGGCTTCCACCATTACTGAAGTGCAAGGACTTTGCACCCTTCTACATCTAAATTCCCCTCTTGTAATCTCAATTAACACACGAATTGTGTGTCTACATGTAACTGATTCTTGTAATTTGTCAGTATAACAATAAGATTATAAAGTGGAAGTAGGCTACATCTACATCTGAACCACTACAAAAACATCGTGTGTTCCCTATGATTTTATTGTTCTCTGCATTCTGTGATTTGTGATTTGCATTTGGGTGTTAGTGCCATTTTTTGGTCTAACATTCTGGCGCGCCTGGAAGGGGACACACGATACTACTTCGATTTCTAGCTCTAAAGGAATCGATTTGCTTGGCTATTGGATAAATGGTTAAAAGAAAGAAGGATGGAACTTTCTCCCGTACTAAAGGTGCTGAGGCCGAAGGCACTAGGAACGAGGAGAGCCAGGGGGCATCCTCTCATGTAGATCCTTTTGAATACTTGACCAGAGAAGTGATGGATGGCGTTCTCGCTGAATTGAGAACCCAGATGGCAAAGCAACAGGAGATAATCAATGGATTCTTCGTTCGGATGGATGGAAGGCCGAGCAATGTACAACGCACTGGAGATGAAGCCACAGAAGCAGCTCGTGCATCATTTGGACCCGGGGGAAACCCCCTCGCTCTTGGAAATGGTCAGGCTCAACCATCTTCAGCTCCAGTTCAAACGGATGCTGGATTGCAAGTTCCTATCCCTCATCAGCAATCAGCTTGTGACTTAGAGCTAGGAGCAGCTCGTGATGGACCAGAACTGGCTCGCGATGTTGGCCTACCACCCGATCGGATCGCCCCCTCCAGCCGCAAGCCGTCAGACATGAACCCCTCGATTATGATCCAGATCGTGATGCACCTCCTGACCCACGAAACGCTCCCTGCGACTCACTCCCAGCAGCACACCAGCAACTTCCTTCTCTCACATTTAACGCCGGGGGGACCAGCTCTGACCTTGGCAACTTGCAACTAGTTTTTGAAGGAAATCGGCTAGCAGAACTAATTGAACGCCTCTCAAGAGGCCGCACTTATCAGAATGACGTGGATGATGTCGACCACACTCCTTTCACTTAGGAAATCAGGAATTCTCATAATCCCCCAGATTTTAAACTTCCACAACTGGAGCCCTACAACGGCAGGACCGATCCTACCATGCATCTGATGCTCTACAAACGACATATGGTAGTTCAATTGGCATCGGAAAACGTCATGGCAAAGTGTTTTCCCCTCTTTCTGACTGACATAGCCGCTATGTGGATTCGGCAGCTAGAAACAGAACCGATTAACAGTTGGAACATGTTAATCGCACGCTTCATTGAATAATTTCGGGTTCACATTGCACGACCCAAGAACGTCATGTCACTCACTACAATCAAGCAGAGGCCCAGAGAAACTCTGTGTTCATTCCTGGAAAGATTCAACATTGCAGCAGCATCAGTTGATCGCCCTGAACCATCCATGGTATTGATGGCAGCAGTATCTGGCGTTCTAGATAACTCAAAGTTCAAAAATCCATGTACCGAGATCCACCATGAAATCTCGGCTAATTCCACCTTGATGAAGATAGATTTCTAAGGGAAGAAGATGCAACTTCCGAGAAGTGCATTCTCGATGTCTACATGCTTAAAGATGGAGAACCGTTTAATTCTGGAAAAGGCAAAGGAAAACCCGATGTCAAGAATGACCATAACACACATCCCCGGAGGGGGCCCAAATTTGCAAAATACACTAAACTGGATGACACTCTGAGCAACATTTACATGGACACAGGAGGTGCCACCTCCTATCCGAGGCCTCCCAAGAGGGAGCCAACACTAGCTCAATGCAACTCTAGAAGGCATTGCATATTTCATGACATAGACGGTCACAACACTGACGAGTGCAGACACTTGCGAGACCTTATTGAGGATCGGGTCAAACGAGGAGAGCTACCCGAGCATGTCACTTGACCAACAGTGCCTACACCTGCGCTGCCACCACCTATTCCCCGGAGAGGGAACAATCCTGGATCAAGCAATCATGGGATTATCATTAACTGACCTCACTCAGCGGATCTCTTCAGTTTTCCGAACTCAGGTTCGTAGTTCATGTTTTTAGGCATTTAGTCAACTTCTCGCCCCTCTTTGTTTTCTCTGCATGTAATAAGCGCGGTAACATCGGCCGACACGCATGGAACCGACCCGTAGTCTCCAGTCGTGTTCAGGGTTAGAATAACTGCCACTTAGCTTTCATGAATCAATAAAGATCATTGATGAGCTCCGGCTCCCAACTGGATCCGTCCAGTATAAACAGACATGAGCTCCGGCTCCAAGCTGGATCCGTCCAGTATAAACAAACTACATTAGCATTTCCTCGGTCGTCTTACTTCGGTAGGGCCGTCTTGGAACCTCACGACATTTCCTCGGTCGTCTTACTCTGGTAAGGCCATCTTGGAACCTCATGGGGATTCCTCGGTCGTCTTACCTCGATAAGGCCATCTTGGAACCCCATAGCACTTCCTTGGCCATTTTACTCCGGTAAGGCCGTCTCGAAGCCATTTTTGCATTGTTTATCTTATCATTTTGCAGGTACGGATTATGGATCATACAGATTATCCAGAACACATCCTCCTTCATCTAGCAAGATATGTTCTGGGGGCAATCTTATTGACACACTTTTTGGTCAAATCTGTCACACATGGAATTCCTGAATAGCAACATGCTTAAGTAGTGGAAACAACGTTAGAAGACATAGAGCCATTTGGTCGAAATCACACCATCAACGTAAAATGGACAGAAACTCCTATCATATGACTCTTTTGGGCCCGAAAAACAGCAATTACAGATCTAAGCTTTGTAAGTCTTGTAGCCCTCTGAGTGAGCTTCAAGTCGAGCTTTCGTTTGGCTCAATCGGATTCACGATTTGAAAATTATGCCCATTTTCGTGAACGAACGTAGAATAGCAACTCCGGTTCGTGAGCTTGGTCTCGATTCACCCTCAACATGACTCCTCCTAGACTGGCTCGTGGGACCCCTTTGGGCTCGCCTCTCCTCGGTTCATGGAGCCTCTTCAACTCGTGAAGCACCCTCCTCGACTCGTGACGCTCCCCTGTCTCATGAAACCAACTCTGGCTCGTGGAGCTCAGGTGGACCACGACCTCTTCTATGACCCGACCGTGGACACTAGCTTCACCACTCCAGCTCATGACCAGACATCGGTTCCTGAAGCCAACATCATGATCCGACCCCATGACCACGAACTGATCCCTGCACCTACTGATACACGTGTAGATCTTGACCTATTCTCAAGGATACTTCTGCTCCTACTATCCCGGATCGTGTGCCACGTGCCCTGTCATGAACCTGTCTTCCCAGAAGCCCTCCTATAGCTATAAATACACCATTTGAAGTCATTTTCAATGACTTTTGGCCATTCTTCTTCGCGGCTTCCACCATTACTAAAGTGCAAGGACTTTGCACCCTTCTACATTTAAATTCCCCTCTTTTAATCTCAATTAACACACGGATTGTGTGTTTACATGTAATTGATTCTTGTAATCTGTCAGTATAACAATAAGGTTATAAAGTGGACATAGGCTACATCTACAGCCGAACCACTATAAAAACATCTTGTGTTCCCTCTGATTTTACTGTTTTCTACATTATGTGATTTGTAATCAACATTTGGGTGTTAGTGCAATTTTTTGGTCTAACATTCTAGCGCGCCAGGAAGGGGACACACGATACTACTTCAATTTCTAGCTCTAAAGGAATCGATTTGCTTCGCTATTGGATCAATGGTTAAAAGAAAGAAGGATGGAACTTTCTCCCGTACTAAAGGTGCTGAGGCCGAAGGCACTAGGAACGAGGAGAGCCGGGGGGCATCCTCTCATGGAGATCCTTCTGAATACTTGACAAGAGAATAGATGGACAACGTTCTCGCTGAATTGAGAACCCAGATGGCAAAGCAAAAGGAGATTATCGACGGATTCTTCGCTCGAATGGATGGAAGGCCGAGCAATGTACAATGCACTAGAGATGAAGCCACAGAAGCAGCTCGTGCATCACTTGGACTCGGGTGCAACACCCTTCGCTCTTGGAAATAGTCAGGCTCAACCGACTTAAGCTCCTGTTCAGATGGATGTTGGATTGCAAGTTCCCATCCCTCATCAGCAATCGGCTCGTGACTTATAGCCCGGAGCAGTTCGTGATGGACCAGAACCGGCTCGCGATGGTGGGCCATGACCCGATCGGATCGCCCCCTCCTGCCGCGAGCTACAAGACGTGAACCCCTGTATTATTATCCAGCTCGTGATGCACCTCCTAGCCCATGAACTGCTCCCAGCGACTCACTCCCACCATCTCACTAGCAGCTTGTTTCTCCCACATTTAACGTTGGGGGCACCAGCTCTGACCTTGGCAACTTGCAACAAGTTTTTGAAGGAAATCGGCTAGCAGAACTGATTGAATGCCTCTCAAGAGGCCACACTAATCAGAATGATGTAGATGACGTCAACCACACTCCTTTCACTCAGGAAATCAGGAATTCTCGTAATCCCCCAGATTTCAAACTTCCACAATTGGAGCCCTACAACGGCAGGACCGATCCTACCATGCATCTGATGCGCTACAAACGGCATATGGAAGTTCAATTGGCATCAGAAAATGTCATGGAAAAGTGTTTTCCCCTCTTTCTGACTGACATGGCCGCTATGTGGATTCGGCAGCTAGTAACAGAATCGATCAGCAGTTGGAACATGTTAGTCGCACGCTTCATTGAACAATTTCAGGTTCACATTACACGGCCCAAGAACATCATGTCACTCACTACAATGAAGCAAAGGCCCAGAGAAACTCTGCATTCATTCCTGGAAAGATTCAACTTTGCAGTAGCATCATTTGATTGCCCTGAACCATCCATGGTATTGATGGTAGCAGTATCTGGCGTTCTAGATAACTCAGAGTTCAAAAAATCCTTGTATTGAGATCCACTACGAAATCTACGCGAATTCTACCATGAAGTAGATAGATTTCTGGGGGAAGACGATGCAACTTCTAAGAAGTTCATTCTCGATGTCAACATGCTTAAAGATGGAGAACCATCTGACTCTGGAAAAGGCAAAGGAAAAGCCGATGTCAAGAATGACCGTAACACTCATCCCTGGAGAGGGCCCAAATATGCAAGATACACAAAACTGAATGACACTCTGATCAACATTTACATGGACACCGGAGGTGCCACCTCCTATCTGAGGCCTCCTAAGGGGGAGCCAACACTAGCTCAACGCAAGTCTGGAAGGCATTGCATATTTCATGACATAGACGATCACAACACTGACGACTGTAGACACTTGCGAGACCTTATTGAGGATCCAGGTCAGACGAGGAGAGCTACCCGAGTATGTCACTTGACCAACATCGCCTACACCTGCGCTGCCACCACCTATTCCCCAGAGAGGGAACGATCTTGGATCGAGCAATCGTGGGATTATCATTAACTGATCCCTCACATCATATCTCTTCAGTTTGTCGAACTCCAGTTCGTAGTTCATGTTTTTTAGGCATTTAGGCGACTTCTATCGCCACTTTGTTTTCTCTGTATGTAATAAGCGCGGTAATATCGGCCCATATGCACGGAACCGACCCATAGTCTCCAGTCGTGTTCAGGGTTAGAATAACTGCCACTTAGCTTTCATGAATTAATAAAGATCATTGACGAGCTCAGACTTCCAACTGGATCCGTTCAGTTTAAACAGACATGAGATCCGGCTCCAAACTAGATCCGTCTAGTATAAACAAACTGCATTAGCATTTCCTCGGTCGTCTTACTCCGGTAAGCTGTTTTGGAACCTCACGACATTTCCTCGGTCGTCTTACTCCGGTAAGGCCGTCTTGGAACCTCATGGCATTTCCTCAGTCGTCTTACCCTGGTAAGGCCATCTTGGAACCCCATAGTAGTTCCTTGGTCGTCTTACTCCGGTAAGGCCGTCTCGGAGCCATTTTTGCATTATTTGTCTTATCTTTTTGTAGTATGGATTATGGATCTTATAGATTATCCAGAACACATCTTCCTTCAACCAGCAAGATATGTTATGAGGGGCAATCTTGTTGACACACTTTTTGGTCAAAGCTATCACACATGGAATTCCTGAATAGCAACATGCCCAAGTAGTGGAAACAACGTTAGAAGACATAGAGCGATTTGGTCGAAATCACAAAAATGGCCTGAAACTCCTATCAGACGACTCTTTTGGGCCTGAAAGCAGCAATTACGGAGCTAAGCTTTGTAACTCTTGTAGCCCTCTTAGTGAGCTTCAAGTAGAGCTTTCGTTTGGCTCAATCAGACTTACGGTTTGAAAGTTATGCCCATTTCCGTGAATGCGCGTAGAAGAGCAACTCCGATTCGTGAGCTTGGTCCTGATTCGCCCTCAACATCACTCCTCCTAGACTGGCTCGTGGGACCCCCCTTGGGCTCGCCCCTCCTTGGCTTGTGGAGCCTCTTCAACTCGTGAAGCACCCTCCTCGACTCGTGACGCGCCCCCATCTCCGGAAACAAACTCAGGCTCGTGGAGCTTAGGTAGACCACAACCCGACCGTGGACACTAGCTTCACCACTCTAGCTCACGACCAAACATCGGCTTGTGAATCCCACATCACGACCCGACGCCATGACCACGAACCGATCCCTACACCTACTAATACACTTGTAGATCTTGACCTGTTCTCAAGGTTACTTCTGCTCCTACTATCCCAGATCGTATGCCACGTGCCCTGTCATGAACCGGTCTTCCCAGAAACCCTCCTACAGCTATAAATACATCATTTAAAGGCATTTTCGATGACTTTTGGCCATTCTTCTTCGTGGCTTCCACCATTATGGAATTGCAAGGATTTTGTACCCTTCTACATCTAAATTCCCCTCTTTTAATATCAATTAACACACGGATTGTGTGTCTACATGTAACTGATTCTTGTAATCTGTCAGTATAACAATAAGAGTATAAAGTGGACGTAGGCTACATTTTCAGCCGAACCACTCTAAAAACATCATGTGTTCCCTCTGATTTTGCTATTTTCTGCTTTTTGTGATTTTTGATCTACATTTGGGTGTTAGTGGCATTTTTTGGTCTAACATTCTGGCACCCCAGGAAGGGGACACACGATACTACTTTAATCTCTAGCTCTAAAGGAATTGATTTGCTTGGCTATTGGATCAATGGTTAAAAGAAAGAAGGATGGAACTTTCTCCCGTAGTAAAGGTGCTGAGGCCGAAGGAATTAGGAACGAGGAGAGCCAGGGGGCATCCTCTCATGGAGATACTTCTGAATACTTGACCAGAGAAGAGATGGACAGCGTTCTCGCTGAATTGAGAACCCAGATGGCCAAGAAACAAGAGATGATCGACGGATTCTTCGCTCGGATGGATGGAAGGCCATGCAATGTACAATGCACGGGAGATGAAGCCACATAAGCAGCTCGTGCATCACTTGGACTCGGGGGCAACCCCCTCGCTCTTGGAAATGGTCAGGCTCAACCGACTTCAGCTCCAATTCAGACGGATGTTGGAATGCAAGTTCCCATCCTTCATGAGTAGTCTGCTCGTGACTTAGGGCCATGAGCAGCTCGTGATGCACCAGAACCGGCTCGCGATGGTGGCCCACGACCCGATCGGATCGCCCCCTCCAGCTGCGAGCTGCGAGACGTGAACCCTTGGATTATGATCCAGCTCGTGATACACCACCTGGCCCAAGAACTACTCCCAGCGACTCACTCTCAGCAGCTCACCAGCAGCTTCCTTCTCTCACATTTAACGTTGGGGGCACCAGCTCTGACCTTGGCAACTTGCAACAAGTTTTTGAAGGAAATCGGCTGGCAGAACCGATTGAACGCCTCTCAAGATGCCGCACTTATCAGAATGACGTGGATGACATCAACCACACTCCTTTCACTTAGGAAATCAGGAACTCCCATAATCCCCAAGATTTCAAACTTCCATAACTGGAGCGCTACAATGGCAGGATAGATCCTACCGTGCATCTGATGCGCTAAAAACGACATATGGAAGTTTGATTGACTTCGGAAAATGTCATGGCAAAGTGTTTTCCCCTCTTTCTGACTGACATAGCCACAATGTGGATTCGGCAGCTAGAAACAGAATTGATCAGTAGTTGGAACATGTTAGTCGCATGCCTCATTGAACAATTTCGGGTTCACATTGCACGGCCCAAGAATGTCATGTCACTCACTACAATCAAGCAGAGGCCTAGAGAAACTATGCGTTCATTTCTGGAAAGATTCAATGTTCAAGTAGCATCAGTTGATCGGCCTGAACCGTCCGTGGTATTGATGGCAACAGTATTTGGCGTTCTAGATAACTCAGAGTTCAAAAAATCCTTGTACTGAGATCCACCACGAAATCTTGGCAAATTCTACCTTGAAGCAGATAGATTTCTGTGGGAAGAAGATGCAACTTCCGAGAAGTGCATTCTCGATGCCAACATGCTTAAATATGGAGAACCGTCTGATTCTGGAAAAGGCAAAGGAAAAGCCGATGTCAAGAATGACCGTAACACTCATCCCCGGAGAGCGTCCAAATATGCAAGATACACTGAACTGAATTACAATCTAGGCAACATTTACATAGACATAGGAGGTGTCACCTCCTACCCGAGGCCTCCCAAGAGGGAGCCAACAATATCTCAATGCAACTCTGGAAGGCATTGCATATTTCATGACATAGACAGTCACAACACTGACGACTGCAGACACTTGAAAGACCTTATTGAGGACCGGGTCAGAAGAGGAGAGCTATCCAAGTATGTCACTCGTCCAACAGCGCAGCCACCACCTATTCCCCAAGGAGGAAACGATCCTGCATCGAGCAATCGCGGGATTATCATTAACTGATCCCACTCAACGGATCTCTTCAGTTTGCCGAACTCGGGTTCGTAGTTCATGTTTTTTAGCATTTAGGCGACTTCTCGCCCCTCTATGTTTTCTCTACATGTAATAAGCGCGGTAACATCGACCCACACGCACAGAACCAACCCGTAGTCTCCAGTCATGTTCAGGGTTAGAATAATTGCCACTTAGCTTTCATGAATCAATAAAGATCATTGATGAGCTCCGGCTCCAAACTGGATCCGTCCAATATAAACAGACATGAGCTCCGGCTCCAAACTGGATCCGTCCAGTTTAAACAAACTGCATTAGCATTTCCTCGGTCGTCTTACTTCGGTAGGGCAATCTTGGAACCTCACGGCATTTCCTCGGTTGCCTTACTCCGGTAAGGCCGTCTTGGAATCTCACGGCATTTCCTCAGTCATCTTACCTCGATAAGGCCGTCTTGGAACCCCATAGCACTTCCTTGGTCGTCTTACACTGGTAAGGCCGTCTCGGAGCCATTTTTTCATTGTTTGTCTTATCTTTTTGCTGGTACGAATTATGGATCTTACAGATTATCCAGAACACATCTTCCTTCAACCAGCAAGATATGTTCTAGGGGGAGATCCTGTTGACACACTTTTTGGTCAAAGCTGTCACACATGGAATTCCTGAATAGCAATACACTCAAGTAGTGGAAACAACGTTAAAAGACAGAGCGATTTGGTTGAAATCACACCATCAACGTAAAATGGCCAAAACTCCAATCAGACGA
Organism: Allium sativum; assembly: GCA_030737875.1. Taxonomy (NCBI): domain Eukaryota; kingdom Viridiplantae; phylum Streptophyta; class Magnoliopsida; order Asparagales; family Amaryllidaceae; genus Allium; species Allium sativum. Next base: position 654,191,908 of record CM060910.1, read on the forward strand.
CCTCTTTTGGGCCCGAAAACAACAATTACGGAGCTGAGCTCTATAAATCTTGTAGCCCTCTGAGTGAGCTTCATGTAGAGCTTTCATTTGGCTCAATCGTACTTACGGATCGAAAGTTATGCCCATTTCTATGAACGCGTGTAGAAGAGCAACTCCGGTTCGTGAGCTTGGTCTCGATTCGCCCTCAACATGACTCCTCCTAGACTGACTCCTCGGACCATCCTTGGGCTCGCCCCTACTTGGGTTGTGGAGCCTCTTGAACTCGTGAAGCACCCCCCTCGACTCGTGACGCACCCTCGTCTCGTGAAACCAACTCTGGCTCGTAGAGCTTAGGTGGACCATGACCCGACCGTGGACACTAGTTTCACCCCTCCAGCTCACGACCAACCATCGGCTCGTGAAGCCCACATCACGACCCGGTGCCATGACCACGAACCGATCACTGGACTTATTGATACACGTGTAGATCTTGACCTGTTCTCAAGGCTACTTCTGATCCTACTATCCCGGATCGTGTGCCACGTGCCCTGTCATGAACCGGTCTTCTCAGAAGCCCTCCTACAGCTATAAATACACAATTTGAAGGCATTTTCGAGGACTTTTGGACATTCTTCTTCGTGGCTTCCATCATTACTGAAGTTCCAGGACTTTTCACCCTTCTACATCTAAATTCCCCTCTTGTAATCTCAATTAACACATGAGTTGTGTGTCTACATGTAACTGATTCTTGTAATCTATCAGTATAATAATAAGATTATAAAGTGGACATAGGCTACTTATACAGCCGAACCACTATAAAAACATCGTGTGTTCCCTCTGATTTTACTGTTTTCTGCATTCTGTGATTTGTGATCTGCAATTGGGTGTTAGTGCCATTTTTTGGTCTAACATTCTAGCGCGCGAGGAATAGGATACACGATACTACTTCAATTTCTAGCTCTAACGGAATCGATTTGCTTGGCAATTGGATCAATGGTTAATAGAAAGAAGGATGGAACTTTCTCACGTACTAAATGTGCTGAGGCCGAAGGCACTAGGAACGAGGAGAGCCAGGGGGCATCCTCTCATGGAGATCCTTCTGAATACTTGACCTTGAAGAGATGGACGACGTTCTCACTGAATTGAGAACCCAGATGGAAAAGCAATAGTAGATGATCGACGGATTTTTCGCTCGAATGGATGGAAGGCCGAGCAATGTACAACGCACTGGAGATGAAGCCATTGAAGTAGCTCTTGCATCACTTGGACTCGGGGGCAACCCCCTCGCTCTTGGAAATGGTAAGGTTCAACTGGCTTCAGCTCTAGTTCAAACGGATGTTGGATTGCTAGTTCCCATCCCTCATCGGCAATCGACTCGTGACATAGGGCCAGAAGCAGCTCGTGATGGACCAAAACCACCTCGCAATGGTAGCCCACGACCCAATCGGATCTCCCCCCTCCAGCCGTGAGCCGCAAGACGTAAACCCCTGGATTATGATCTAGCTCGTGATGCACCTCCTGGCCCACGAACCGCTCCCAGCAATTTGCTCCTAGCAGCTCACCAGCATCTTCCTTCTCTCACATTTAACGCCGGGGGCACCAGCTCTGACCTTAGCAACTTGCGACAAGTTTTTGAAGGAAATCAGCTAGCATAACTGATTGAATGCCTCTCAAGAGGCCGCACTTATCAGAATGACATGGATGTCGTCAACCACACTCCTTTCACTCAGGAAATCAGAAATTCTCGTAATCCCCCAGATTTCAAACTTCCACAACTAGAGCCCTACAATGGCAGGACCGATCCCACCGTGCGTCTGATGCGCTACAAACGGCATATGGAAGTTCAATTAGCATCAGAAAACGTCACGGCAAAGTGTTTTCCCCTCTTTCTGACTGACATAGCCGCTATGTGGATTCGGCAGCTAGAAACATAATCGATCTGCAATTGGAACATGTTAGTTTTACGCTTCATTGAACAATTTCGGGTTCACATTGCACGACCCAAGAATGTCATGTCACTTACTATAATCAAGCAGAGGCCCAGAGAAACTCTACGTTCATTCCTGGAAAGATTCTACGTTGCAGCAGCATCAGTTGATCGCCCTGAACTGTCCATGGTATTGATGGAAGCAGTATCTGGTGTTCTAGATAACTCAGAGTTCAAAAAATCCTTGTACCGAGAACCAACAAGAAATCTCGGCGAATTCTACCTTGAAGCAGATAGATTTCTGCGGGAAGAAGATGCAACTTCCGAGAAGCGCATTCTCGATGTCAACATGCTTAAAGATGGAGAACCATCTGATTCTGGAAAAGGCAAAAGAAAATCCGATGTCAAGAATGACCGTAACACTCATCCGTGGAGAGCGCCCAAATATGCAAGATACACTGAACCGAATGACACTCTTAGCAACATTTACATGGACACAGGAGGTGCCACCTTCTATCAGAGGCCTCCCAAGAGGGAGCCAACACTAGCTCAACGCAACTCTGGAAGGCATTGCATACTTCATGACATAGACGGTCACAACATTGACGACTGCAGACTCTTGCGAGACCTTATTAAGGATCGGGTCAGACGAGGAGAGCTACACGAGTATGTCAGTCAACCAACAGCGCCTACACCTGTGCTTTCACCACCTATTCCCCAGAGAGGGAACGATCCTGGATCGAGCAACCGTGGGATTATCATTAACTGATCCCACTCAACGGATCTCTTTAGTTTGCCGAACTCTGGTTCGTAGTTCGTGTTTTTTAGGTAGTTAGGCGCCTTCTCGCCCCTCTATGTTTTCTCTGAATGTAATAAGCGCGGTAACATCGGCCCACACGCACGGAACTGACCCGTAGTCTCCAGTCGTGTTTAGGGTTAGAATAACTACTACTTAGCTTTCATGAATCAATAAAGATCATTGATGAGCTCCGACTCCCAACTGGATCCGTCCAGTATAAACAGACATGAGCTCTGGCTCCAAACTGGATCCGTCCAGTATAAACAAATTGCATTAGCATTTCCTCGGTCGTCTAACTCCAGTAGGGCCGTTTTGGAACCTCACGGCATTTCCTCGGCCATCTTACTCCGGTAAGGCCGTCTTGGAACCTCACGGCATTTCCTCGGTCGTCATACCCCGGTAAGGCCATCTTGGAACCCCATAGCACTTCCTTGGTCGTCTTACTCTGGTAAGGCCGTCTCGGAGCCATTTTTGCATTGTTTGTCTTATCTTTTTGCAGGTACGGATTATGGATCTTACAGATTATCCAGAACACATCTTCCTTCAACCAGCAAGATATGTTCTAAGGGCAATCTTGTTGACACACTTTTTGGTCAAAGCTATCACACATGGAATTCCTGAATAGCAACATGCTCAAGTAGTGGAAACAACGTCAGAAGACATAGAGCGATTTGGTCGAAATCACACCATTAACGTAAAATGGCCCGAAACTCCTATCAGAAGATTATTTTAGGCCCGAAAACAACAATTACGGAGCTAAGATTAGTAACTCCTGTAGCCCTCTGAGTGAGCTTCAAGTAGTGCTTTTGTTTGGCTCAATCGGACTTATGGTTTGAAAGTTATGCCCATTTCTGTGGACGCGCGTAGAAGAGAGACTCCGGTTCGTGAGCTTGGCCTCGATTCGCCCTCAACATGACTCCTCCTAAACTGGCTTGTGGGACCCCGCTTGGGCTCACCCCTGCTCAGCTCGTGGAGCCACTTCAACTCGTGAAGCACCCTCCTTGACTCGTGACGCGCCCCCGTCTCATGAAACCAACTCTGGCTCGTGGAGCTCAGTTGGACCACGACACTCTTCCACGAACCGACCGTGGACACTAGCTTCACCAGTCCAGCTCGCGACCAGACACCGGCTCGTGAAGCCCACATCACGACTCGACCCTATGACCACGAACTGATCCCTGCACCTACTGATACATGCGTAGATCTTGACCTGTTCTCAAGGCAACTTCTGCTTTTACTATCCCCGGTCGTGTGCCACGTGCCCTGTCACGAACCGATCTTCCCAAAAGCCCTCCTACAGCTATAAATACACCATTTGAAGGCATTTTCGAGGACTTTTGGCCATTCTTCTTCGCGGCTTCCACCACTACTGAAGTGCAAGGACTTTTCACCCTTCTACATCTAAATTCCCCTCTTGTAATCTCAATTAACACACGGATTGTGTGTCTACATGTAATTGATTCTTGTAATCTGTCGGTATAACAATAAGATTATAAAGTGGATGTAGGCTAAATCTACAGCTGAACCACTATAAAAACATCACGTGTTCCCTTTGATTTTACTGTTTTCTACATTCTATGATTTGTGCTCTGCATTTGGGTGTTAGTGCCATTTTTTGGTCTAACAATTTCCAAGTAAGTTTTAGACTACCACCACTTATTACCTTGTCTTAGGTGTGCGGCCTAATCAAGACATCAACAATTAGCCCAAAAGATGTGAAGATCTCTGGTCTTTAATCACCTTCTTAATCTTTGACTTTTAATCATCGTAATAATTATTCAGAATGAGTTAAACTTAGTCTTTCCCAACAACTTGCGTATGTTTATAATCATATGCCAAATACACAAAAGATAACACTCATTTCATTCCAATCCAAAATATTCTTTTATTTAAATATCATTTCCTTTAAAGAAAACGTTCTTGTTAATTTTATCAAAGATAAAATTCCTTTAATCTCAAAAATCATATCTCAATGATTATCCAAATTTTAGAAATTCATCTCATCTTAACTGGGTTAAAAAACAATTTCCATTTAAAAGCCTTGTTCACTATAAGCCCAAAATATCAGTTTCAATTTATTATGAAATCTTCACAAAAATCCGATTAATTCATAATCAATATAAATTTCTGTATTGGGCTAATAATATTATTCCTATCGGACTAATACTATTAGTGAAATAATGGAAGGCCTTTTAAATTTCATCAATAGTAAGGGCCCTCCTTTACTGAACTTCATTTCGATTATTGTTAATCGAATTCCATTCAATTCCAATTTGATTAAATAAATTGGGAAAATTCAATAAGTATTATTTAAAAGATTTAACCTGCTTCGTATTTGGAATCAAGAACAATATTATCTAAGATATCAGTTACAGCGATCCCCCATCAATTTATTACGTTTGTATATTAAATCTTCCCGTTGTTGAAAAATAGCAATTTTAGATAAAAATAATATTTATCTTTCAAATTGTGGAATATTTTACCCAAACTCTTTCCAAATCACTTATTATGATTTATCATAATTTATTTATATTTGTAATAATTTTATTCAGGCCTTTATAGTTGGTTTCCAATATCGGCCATCGAACTGTGTCCATAACGACCTTTTCAAAACTGATTTGGACATAATTTAATATCAACCACTAAAATTTAAAACACTTATGTTCATGTAATGATCTTTTCAATATGAAGCCTACGGTTCTAGTTTTAGGAGAATCTGACGGTCGCGTCTCCCGCTACGTCAGTTCGAAGTTACAGGTTGACGTTCGTGAACTATCGCTATGCGACGCGTTCTATTCAAGTCCGAATCGATTTTATAATTTATAAATAAATCGAAATGTTTCTATACTTCCTTTATTAATTATATAAAACTTATAAAATCACGTTAAAGAATTTGTTTCAGTCATTTAGCTTCAAAATCGAATACTTCACTAATTGGTCAAATTTTATATTATTCTAATGATTAAAATAGTATTATTTTTTGAAAGTCATCCATTTACGCTCAAAATTTCCTTACAGTAGTAATAAAAATAAACGAGAAACTTTCAAAAGAAAACTTCCTTTCAAACGTCTATTGCATATCCGAACTAAACTTCACTCGAAAAGTTAATATTCATTAAAAATTCAAATACTTTAACTAGCCATAAGTATATTAGAAATACTTCAAAATCATCCTTCATAGTTGCAAATATTCATCGATATTTTGATATAAACGTGTTCATCCAAAATCGGACATCGGATTTTAATTTTAGTTTTCACCTCATATTTAAAGTTATTAAAATATTCATTTTTATTCTAGATTAAAATAAAATTCAACCAAATATCATGCAATTCCATACATATGAATCCAATACATCCAATAATAGTCGCAAACAACTATTAAACATCCAAATGACATTCAGTGTGCATTTATTTCCAGACAAGCTGTAATAACCCGGAAATTCTGAACCAGTTTAAAATTTTTATTTTGGTAATTTTAGCGAATTTTGAACATTTAAAATGGATTATTTTAAATAATATCAACGAAAATTTATTTTGAATATAATTCGAACGTATATATTTATACGCGTCGTCGTTAGAATATAAATATTTATATATAATTATAATAGGAATTGAAAATGGCGCGGTAGTTCGATAATTCGATTTCAAACTTCAATTGAATGTACCGGGTGCAAAACAATCCGGATTTTAGTGAAACCAAAAATAATAGGATCTATTTGATAATATCTTTCCAACGAATCCGAAAAATCAAGATTTCATAGCGGGAATCAAAAGATATGCCAGTTGAAAATTCTGAATAGTCGCTATGGAATTCAGGCCCTTAAAAATGGACATTTTGCAAGCGACCTCGGATTTCGACGAAACCACTTTTTTTGGATCCGTAGTGTCAAATTATTGCTAGATTTCAAATTTCATAATTTTTCGAATCAATATTTGAGCATGGCAAAGGAAAACGCGTTTGACCAGTTTCAGTTGATTTTAATCGACTGGAAATTGGCCATTTTTCTAACGGTCTCAGAATTCGACGAAACTAGTTTTGTTAGGACCGTATCGTCAATACGAAGCTAGAAAATATTTTTCGGGAATTTATAAAGTTAGTATGTGACCCCGGTAAAATGAAATACGCATTCAAAATCAATATATAGAGTTATATGTTGATTTTAATGGAAACTGTTCGAAACGATCGAATCAGCCTACGATACATATCCCATTGTGTTCGGAATGGGGGTGAAACGCTATGGACGACAGGCGGTGGGCCTCGTTTAGAGGTCCTATGTGAAAGTCAACTTTTAGTAAATAAATTAATTAAATAAATTAAAAATTCTTTCTCTTCTCATTAAATCACTCTGCCCCCCCCCCCCCCCAAATCATTATTCCCGATTTCATTTGACAGGAAAAGAAAAAAAAAGGGGAATTCGACGGAGGCGGAAAACCTCCATCGCCATCGCGCCCCAGCGGCGGCGGCGCCGCCACACCCTCCCCCTAAACCACCGCGACACCCTCCAAACCCCCCCCTATCGATGCATCGTAGACCCCACCCCCCCATTGGCAATCGAGCACTGCACCCCCCCAGGAAAACCCGAACCCTAGCCCTCCCTCCCAACCGCCGCACCCGCCATCCCCGACCTCGATCCGACCACTGCGACCACCCCACACCCCCGCGACGGCGCCAACAGCTCGAGCCGCCACCTCGATCCGTGCAGAAATAGCCCCTTCCCTCTTCGAAACTCTGTAAGTTTTTATTGGCTTTTTATTGCAAGTAAAAACTTTTTTTTTATTTTAACATAAAGTTTTGTAAAAAGATTTGATTTTTCATGAACGATAACATTAAAAAGGTATGATTTTTAACATTAAAAAGGTATGATTTTTAAACATATGTAGTGGGTTAAAAATATGATTTTTGTTTAAGTAGAGAATTAAAAATATAATTTTTACATGATAGGAATATTAAAAATATCATCTTTAAATTTGAAAAGGCGAAATCTTTAAATTTGAAAAGGCGAGATTTTTATATATTGAATGGCATAGAAAAATTTGATTTTTATATATTGAATAGCATAGTAAAAATTCGATTTTTATATATTGAATAGCAAAGTGAAAATTGCATTTTTATATATTGAATAGCGGAGTGAAAATTCGATTTTTAAATGTATGAAGTGATTATAAAAATATGATTTTTATATTTTTAAAGTAATAAAAATATGATTTTTATATTTTTAAAGTAATAAAAATATTATTTTTATATTTTTAAAGTATTAAAAATATAATCTTTACTATATAGAATATGTAGAAATATGATTTTTGCTTAAATAGGAAAGAGTATATTTTTAGAGAAAAAATAGGATTTTTGCTTTCGTGAAGTTCGGATTTTTAATATCTAAAAGTTCAGATTTTTAATATTAGAAAAGGCGAAACTTCATACTAGAAAAGGCGAAAACCTTAATATTTGAAAAGGCGAAATCTACATATTGGAAAATGGGATTTTTATATATTGAATAGCATAGTAAAAATTCGATTTTTATATATTGAATAGCATAGTAAAAATTCGATTTTTATATATTGAATAACGAAGTAAAAATTCGATTTTTACATATGTAGAGAATACGGGAAACGAAGGTGATAAAAAGGCGAGAATGATGAAGATTTCTCTAAATAAAGAGTCATGGTATTGGATAGCTATTGGTGAGAACTTCTCACCTTTCAATTTCCTTTTCTAGTTATATATATATACTAGGATGCAGACGGTGCTTAGTAGCACCCGACACAATCGTCCACAGACCATGGACTTGTTTGTTTGGTTGCGTAGTTGGTTAGATTATTTGATTGAAATTTGAGTTGTTTGGTGAAATAGAATGGATTGATTGATGTGTGAATGGCGTGGGCCTTCACTAGACCGGGGATAAGGCTAGGCCTTGTCCCGTTTCTAGTATCGTGCCGTTATGCCGCCGAATTTTTTTAAAATAAGTTAGAAAAATAAAAATATCATTTTATTGAATAAATGGATTGAATAGAAATTCATATGTTGAAATAAAATGTTTTATCGTTAAAAATATAATTTTTAACGTGAATGTGAATAAATAAATTATTCATTTACAAACCGGACGGTTTGTTTATGTACACCTATTTGAAGGACATTGATTGGGTCGATAAATTTTACACATCGCCCAACTGCACAATTAAAATCTGTGTTTGTTGATTTGAAACCCCACACGGGTGTTGGGATGAAATTTGAAGTTCACTCATCCTGATTGATTCAATATGTCGATCGATTGATTGACAGGCTGTTATAAGCGTTAGATATCTATATTTGATGCTTATACAGTGTAGTGCACTTTGATTGATGGTTGATTATTTTTCAATGCTATTATATACGTGTGATGTATGAAAATCCATATAATTAACTTTATATGGTGATTGATTGGGCCTCATTCCAATTTAGAAAATAAAGAATATTATAAAGTAAAGGTTCATGTGTTGACTGTACTCATCCGTTGAGATTAGTCATGTGTTGAACGAAATATTTTAATAATAAAATTTATATCTTTATTATTATAAAGTAAAGGTTCATGTGTTGACTGTACTCATCCGTTGAGATTGGTCATGTGTTGAACGAAATATTTTAACAATAAAATTTACATCTTTATCAATATAAAATAAAGGTTCATGTGTTGACTGTACTCATCCGTTGAGATTAGTCATGTGTTGAACGAAATATTTTAACAATAAAATTTACATCTTCATCGTATATAGAATTAGAAATCAACTGGAAAATAGATGAGATGAGTGGTCTCCTGGATATTAATCTGATGTTGGTTTCGGCCTTCGGGGTTAATATTCAGGAAATCGTTCTCTCACTAAATTACGGTTGGAGTCTGATTCAATATCAAACGATAGATACCTTAATTTTTATAAAATATATTAAATAACAAAAATAGTCACACGTGGACAGTACTCATTCGTTGAGATTAGTCGTATGTTGACACAAATAAATATTCATTTGTTGAATAGAATATTTGAAAATAGAAATATATGAAGCTGTGTTGGTTAGATTGACGCCATTTTGACGTGAACGATATTTATATCGATTTTATTCATTTTAAAATGAATATTGAAAAGTGATTTCGAAATCGCATATTTTGAAATGAAATTTGAGTCAAATTGAATAGAAAACGAATTCGAATTGAATATATAAAGAATTGAATTCGAATTGAATATAAAATGAATTTGATTTCAATTGAATATATAATGAATTTGATTCAAATAGAAAACGGAAATGAATGGAATATAAAATGATTTCGAAATGAATGGAATATAAAGCGATTTTGAATTGAATTGAATATAAAACGATTTCGAATTAAATTGAATAGAAAACAAATTGAATTCAAATGGAATAGAAAACGAATTTGATTTAAATTGATTAGAAAACGAATTTGATTTAAGTCGAATAGAAAACCAATTTGAATTGAATCGAATAGAAAACCAATTTGAATTGAATCGAATAGAAAACGACTTTGAAATTGAATCGAATTGAAAACGAATTCAAATTGAATTGAAAGCGAATTGAAATGAATTCAAATTGAATTGAAATTTGAATTGAATAGAAATGAATTTTAAAACAAATTTATAAGGAAAAATTCAGATTTGATTTGAATTGAAATGGAAGTTGAAAATGTTTTTGAAACGAATTCAAAACTATTTATAAAATTCGTTTTAAATAGAAATCGACGAAGTATTTATTATATATATTATATATAAAATATAATGGCCTGAATAGAACGCGCCGCGCCGCGGCAGTTCGTGAATTTCGACCATTTATTTCAAACAGACATTACGGGAGATCCGACCGTCGGATTCTCCTAAAACCGGAACCATTGGGTTCATATCGAAAAGATCTTTCTAATGAATATTTGAAATTCAAAATCGAACGGTTGGATTTGGAGATACATCCAAATCGAATTTGTAAAAGGTCGTTGTAAGTGCAGTTCGATGGCCGTTGATGGAAATCGACTGTACGGGCCTTGATAAAATTATTAAAAATAGTAATAGTTTGTGTAAAATCATAAGAAATGATTTGAGAAAAATTGGGATGAAAAACTCCATATTTGAAAAGATAAAAATGGATTTTTATCGAAATGAACTAGTTTTGAACTAAATTTAAAACCCGATTATTTTTAAATAAATAAATTAGATTTAAGAAGTGGTTTTAAATAATCGGAATTTTTAATATATTTGATTGGATTTGAAATGGGTTTATCGTGAACGGTGTTTTAAATAACACTAGTTCTTTAACCCGATAATAAATAGAATGTGATTTGGGTTTGTCGTGAACTGTGTTTTAAATAACACTAGTTCTTTAACCCAGTAAAAGGAGTTTTAACGAATCTGCAATTAGATTGAAATGTGAATCTATAATCTAAATTATCAAATTTAGAAATGAGCGAGAATGGAGTATCACCAGTTTTGCTCCAAAGCGATAGTTAAATCATTAATTAGATTTGAACGTAAAATGGTAATTAATTTTACCGATAACACCATAGTGTTAGATATGGAGTATTACCAGTTTTGCTTCATGGGATGAATAGGTTGGGATTGGGAAATAAAATAAATAATTACTTCGGTGTGGTTCGCTAATCTCGACTAGTTTAGAAAACCATAATTTGGTTTGAAATGACATCCAAAGGAAGATTAAAGGATAAATTTTAAAGAATTTATCTTGGATAAAATTAATGGGAACCTTTCCCTATAAATGTGATTTTGTGAATAAAAGAATATTCAGAATTGGAATGAGGCGTATGTTGTGTTTGTGTAACATTTGTTTTTAATATACGCGGGTTGTTCGGAAAGGCCGGGTTTACACCCATTCTGAATAACCGATTCGACGATAAGTCGAAGATGAAGACGGTGGTTGAAGACCGGAAGTTTTCACATCGTTTGGATAATTACTGACGATCCTGATTGGGCTGTACACCCAAGAGGATGGAAATAGTTGGTGGTCGTCCAGACGTACTTGGAGATGGATGGATATGCGAGGAAAGTGACTCTGGTTTCGTTCAGACCCAGAACGGACTTGTAAATGGATTGTGTGTCTGACATTGGATTTTATTCTGTGTTGATTGATTTCTATTAAATATACATCTGTTTGGCGATGGAGAATTATTCTTTTGCTTAACGCCCTTCTCTGAGACGTAAGAGCTCAGAGGTTGTATATCGATGGACATTAGTCGCATGGCATGAATTGCCTGTGTGGCACGCTAAGATGCAATGATCAAGGCTTTTGTTGAAAAGCAAAGTCTTGTGGTTGATGATCAAAGCACGACCTACGTGGCAGCTTTGTGTATAACGTGAATTCGCGAGCCTCACGCCTCGGTATGAGTCAAAAAGGGATACAGACTGCAGGGAGAGCACGACGTTTCTTTCTAGCTTTGGTGGTGTCAGTGACTTACCAGCCCTGACATTTATATACTTTTCACCTTTGTGGTTGTTGGATGAGGCGCCTCGATTCTAGGTCTGTAAGGACCGGGAAACGTGTGTTCAGGAATACTAATCCTCTAATGTAAGTGAGGACCGGCCCTGAAGATCCAGGATTGCCCAGAGTGTGTAGTCCTGAGACATTTGCTAGAGTGTCTCGAACGCGGAGAGGAGCTTGCCCCTTGCCTCGGCTCATGACGGAATCCAATTTCCAATACGTGATATTGCGGTTTTAATTGTAGAACTAGTATGGCGACATAGTAGATGGTAGCTATGCCGCCTATGATTGATATTTATGATTGAAATTGTTTTGACACTATACACTTATTATAGTATCAAATGATTTGTTTTAAACGTACCAAGCATGTTTGGCTGTTATAAGGGAAAACCCATTCCTCCGGCTTGCGTTGCATTGTGTGATGGGACCTCGGTCTTATAACAGCTTCATCTTTCTTTATTTAGCATTGCGCGGTTTGTTCTATGCACTGGTATTCTTGGGAGGAAACCCGTTCCGTGTTATACGGCGTGGTCCCTTGATTTACCTAACTTTAAAACCAATATTAATAACTGTTTTAGTTCTCACACCAGTCACATGACTGACCTGGAGTTTATTGTTTTAACCTAAACTCCGGGTGCCCCTATTTTCGACACGGGCAGCTAGTAGTTTTGGTTTTGCAGATTTATATTCACAGGATCCTGGTTTACAACTGGAATGATATCCGGAAAGCTCTGTATCCGTATATCACCTTCAGTTGTGTTTTGTATTATTTTCCGCTGCTATGTAAATTATTGTAATCTCTGATATTTATCGAATGTAATTTATCCAATTACACTCTGTATATTCTTGTATCTGATGGAATTGTTGTAATAGCAATGAAACGTCCTTCCGTTTGCGTTCTGTTGTGTGTTGTTCTCAAAGTATCCGCCCTTTCCTTCACGGGGAAGAAACAGGTCCTGTCAGTTTGGTATCAGAGCTTTGGTTTACAGAGCTCGAGAACAAGACACATTAGAACCATACGAAAGAATTCATCAGATATTGGATTAGTAATATCCAATTAGAATGACTCATTAGAGATAGGATCAGTAGTTTCCTAGAACGAGTGTGAAGAGTATATTTTTCAAATGAAAACAATTTTGTTTTGAAAGTTAAATTCAAGTATGCGTATTTGAATATTTATTTGTATAGAATTTGGACAATCTAGTATATAAAAGTTTTGCATATACGCGTCATGAACGTATATTCGAAGTTTTAATATATTAGATAGATATAGAGTCACACTCTAGTCGCCCGGAGATGATTCTACTGATGACTATATAGCATCAGTAGTGTGTGTTCGAGTTTCGAAGGTGTGATTTTCTATATATTTCTATTAGACTGGTGTGAGAACCAAAACTAATATAGCTAGAACACATTGTTGTGAATTGGCATCAAAAACATGATTTTCTGTATATGTATCAAAATTATGAATTTGAAACTCTAATTCACTAATTGATTGATGTTTGTGTTGTTTGTCTATCTGTTTGATAATTTTAAACCATTTAGCCTAATCGAATCACATATTGAATTGTATTGAAAATTAGTCGCATTTGCTTGCATATACATATACTTACATTGAACAGGTCATAGCAAGGAGGCTAGAGCAGAGAATAAAATTTGTTTGCCCGACAAATAGGTACATGTTTACTATAATTTACTGTTTTGTTTGGGTGATGATGATTTTATGAGCCTATTGGCTAGCGGCTTGGCTTTTTCTTTTTCTTTTTGAGATTAGAAGGCCTATATGGCAATTTCGGGATTTTCCCGTGGCTCCCGGTGCAGGGGAGGTTATGGCGAAATTTTTCGAAAATTTAGGGTGTTAGCCAAATTTTTGAAAAATTGAAAATTCTCAGAAACTGAAAAGTTGGAAAATGGAAGCCAGATCGAACGTAGAGTTGATTAATTAAACCACTTTCGACTTTGTTCCTTTTCGGGGACGAAAAGTTTTAAGTGGGGGAGATTGTAATAACCCGGAAATTCCGAACCAGTTTAAAATTTTTATTTTGGCAATTTTAGCGAATTTTGAACATTTAAAATGGATTATTTTAAATAATATCAATGAAAATTTATTTTGAATATAATTCGAACGTATATATTTATACGCGTTGTCGTTAGAATATAAATATTTATATATAATTATAATAGGAATTGAAAATGGCGCGGTAGTTCGATAATTCGATTTCAAACTTCAATTGAATGTACCGGGTGCAAAACAATCCATATTTTAGTGAAACCAAAAATAATAGGATCTATTTGATAATATCTTTCCAACGAATCCGAAAAATCAAGATTTCATAGCGGGAATCAAAAGATATGCCAGTTGAAAATTCTGAATAGTCGTTATGGAATTCAGGCCCTCAAAAATGGACATTTTGCAAGCGACCTCGGATTTCGACGAAACCACTTTTGTTGGATCCGTAGTGTCAAATTATTGCTAGATTTCAAATTTCATAATTTTTCGAATCAATATGTGAGCGTGGCAAAGGAAAACGCGTTTGACCAGTTTTAGTTGATTTTAATCGACTGGAAATTGGCCATTTTTCTAACGGTCTCATAATTCGACGAAACTAGTTTTGTTAGGACCGTATCGTCAATACGAAGCTAGAAAATATTTTTTATAAAGTTAGTATGTGACCCCGGTAAAATGAAATACGCGTTCAAAATCAATATATAGAGTTATATGTTGATTTTAATGGAAACTGTTCGAAACGATCGAATCAGCCTACGATACATATCCCATTGTGTTCGGAATGGGGGTGAAACGCTATGGACGACAGGCGGTGGGCCTCGTTTAGAGGTCCTATGTGAAAGTCAACTTTTAGTAAATAAATTAAATAAATTAAAAATTCTTTCTCTTCTCCTTAAATCACTCTGCCCCCCCCCCCCCCCCCAAATCATTATTCCCGATTTCATTTGACAGGAAAAAAAAGAAAAAAAAGGGGAATTCGACGGAGGCGGAAAACCTCCATCGCCATCGCGCCCCAGCGGCGGTGGTGCTGCCACACCCTCCCCCTAAACCACCGCTACAACCTCCAAGCCCCCCCCTATCGATGCATCGCAGACCCCCCCCCCCCCATCGGCAATCGAGCACCGTACCCCCCTAGGAAAACCCGAACCCTAGCACTCCCTCCCAACCGCCACACCCGCCATCCCCGGCCTCGATCCAACCACTACGACCACCCCACACCCCCGCGACGGCGCCAACAGCTCGAGCCACCACCTCGATCCGTGCAGAAATAGCCCCTTCCCTCTTCGAAACTCTGTAAGTTTTTATTGGCTTTGAAAAACTGATTTTTATTGCAAGTAAAAACTTTTTTTTATTTTAACATAAAGTTTTGTAAAAAGATTTGATTTTTCATGAACGATAACATTAAAAAGGTATGATTTTTAACATTAAAAAGGTATGATTTTTAAAAATATGTAGTGGGTTAAAAATATGATTTTTGTTTAAGTAGAGAATTAAAAATATAATTTTTACATGATAGGAATATTAAAAATATCATCTTTAAATTTGAAAAGGCGAAATCTTTAAATTTGAAAAGGCGAGATTTTTATATATTGAATGGCATAGAAAAATTCGATTTTTATATATTGAATAGCATAGTAAAAATTCGATTTTTATATATTGAATAGCATAGTGAAAATTGCATTTTTATATATTGAATAGCGGAGTGAAAATTCGATTTTTAAATGTATGAAGTGATTATAAAAATATGATTTTTATATTTTTACAGTAATAAAAATATGATTTTTATATTTTTAAAGTAATAAAAATATGATATTTATATTTTTAAAGTATTAAAAATATAATCTTTACTTTATAGAATATGTAGAAATATGATTTTTGCTTAAATAGGAAAGAGTATATTTTTAGAGAAAAAATAGGATTTTGCTTTCGTGAAGTTCGGATTTTTAATATCTAAAAGTTCATATTTTTAATATTAGAAAAGGCGAAAACTTCATACTAGAAAAGGCGAAAACCTTTATATTTGAAAAGGCGAAATCTTCATATTGGAAAATGGGATTTTTATATATTGAATAGCATAGTAAAAATTCGATTTTTATATATTGAATAGCGTAGTAAAAATTCGATTTTTATATATTGAATAACGAAGTAAAAATTCGATTTTTACA
Source organism: Allium sativum (assembly GCA_030737875.1). Lineage (NCBI taxonomy): Eukaryota > Viridiplantae > Streptophyta > Magnoliopsida > Asparagales > Amaryllidaceae > Allium > Allium sativum. Next base: position 654,208,252 of record CM060910.1, read on the forward strand.
TATGTAGAGAATACGGGAAACGAAGGTGATAAAAAGGCGAGAACGATGAAGATTTCTCTAAATGAAGAGTCGTGGTATTGGATAGCTATTGGTGAGAACTTCTCACCTTTCAATTTCCTTTTCTAGTTATATATATATACTAGGATGCAGACGGTGCTTAGTAGCACCCGACACAATCGTCCACAGACCATGGACTTGTTTGTTTGGTTGCGTAGTTGGTTAGATTATTTGATTGAAATTTGAGTTGTTTGGTGAAATAGAATGGATTGATTGATGTGTGAATGGCGTGGGCCTTCACTAGACCGGGGATAAGGCTAGGCCTTGTCCCGTTTCTAGTATCGTGCCGTTATGCCGCCGAAATTTTCTAAAATAAGTTAGAAAAATAAAAATATCATTTTATTGAATAAATGGATTGAATAGAAATTCATATGTTGAAATAAAATGTTTTATCGTTAAAAATATAATTTTTAACGTGAATGTGAATAAATAAAATATTCATTTACAAACCGGACGGTTTGTTTATGTACACCTATTTGAAGGACATTGATTGGGTCGATAAATTTTACACATCGTCCAACTGCACAATTAAAATTTGTGTTTATTGATTTGAAACCCCACACGGGTGTTGGGATGAAATTTGAAGTTCACTCATCCTGATTGATTCAATATGTCGATCGATTGATTGACAGGCTGTTATAAGCGTTAAATATCTATATTTGATGCTTATACAGTGTAGTGCACTTTGATTGATGGTTGATTATTTTTCAATGCTATTATATACGTGTGATGTATGAAAATCCATATAATTAACTTTATATGGTGATTGATTGGTCCTCATTCCAATTTAGAAAATAAAGAATATTATAAAGTAAAGGTTCATGTGTTGACTGTACTCATCCGTTGAGATTAGTCATGTGTTGAACGAAATATTTTAATAATAAAATTTATATCTTTATTATTATAAAGTAAAGGTTCATGTGTTGACTGTACTCATCCGTTGAGATTGGTCATGTGTTGAACGAAATATTTTAACAATAAAATTTACATCTTTATCAATATAAAATAAAGGTTCATGTGTTGACTGTACTCATCCGTTGAGATTAGTCATGTGTTGAACAAAATATTTTAACAATAAAATTTACATCTTCATCATATATAGAATTAGAAATCAACTGGAAAATAGATGAGATGAGTGGTCTCCTGGATATTAATCTGATGTTGGTTTCGGCCTTCGGGGTTAATATTCAGGAAATCGTTCTCTCACTAAATTACGGTTGGAGTCTGATTCAATATCAAACGATAGATACCTTAATTTTTATAAAATATATTAAATAACAAAAATAGTCACACGTGGACAGTACTCATTCGTTGAGATTAGTCGTGTGTTGACAAAAATAAATATTCATTTGTTGAATAGAATATATGAAAATAGAAATATATGAAGCCGTGTTGGTTAGATTGACGCCATTTTGACGTGAACGATATTTATATCGATTTTATTCATTTTAAAATGAATATTGAAAAGTGATTTCAAAATCGCATATTTTGAAATGAAATTTGAATCAAATTGAATAGAAAACGAATTCGAATTGAATATATAACGAATTGAATTCGAATTGAATATAAAACGAATTTGATTTCTATTGAATATATAATGAATTTGATTCAAATAGAAAACGGAAATGAATGGAATATAAAATGATTTCGAAATGAATGGAATATAAAACGATTTCGAATTGAATTGAATATAAAACGATTTCGAATTAAATTGAATAGAAAACAAATTGAATTCAAATGGAATAGAAAATGAATTTGATTTAAATTGATTAGAAAACGAATTTGATTTAAGTCGAATAGAAAACCAATTTGAAATGAATCGAATAGAAAACCAATTTAATTGAATCGAATAGAAAACGACTTTGAAATTGAATCGAATTGAAAACGAATTCAAATTGAATTGAAAGCGAATTGAAATGAATTCAAATTGAATTGAAATTTGAATTGAATAGAAATGAATTTTAAAACGAATTTATAAGGAAAAATTCAGTTTTGATTTGAATTGAAATGGAAGTTGAAAATGTTTTTGAAACGAATTCAAAACTATTTATAAAATTCGTTTTAAATAGAAATCGACGAAGTATTTATTATATATATTATATATAAAATATAATGGCCTGAATAGAACGCGCCGCGCCGCGGCAGTTCGTGAATTTCGACCATTTATTTCAAACAGACATTACGGGAGATCCGACCGTCGGATTCTCCTAAAACCGGAACCGTTGGGTTCGTATCGAAAAGAGCCTTCTAACGAATATTTGAAATTCAAAATCGAACGGTTTGATTTGGAGATACGTCCAAATCAAATTTGTAAAAGGTCATTGTAAGTGCAGTTCGATGGCCGTTGATGGAAATCGACTGTACGGGCCTTGATAAAATTATTAAAAATAGTAATAGTTTGTGTAAAATCATAAGAAATGATTTGAGAAAAATTGGGATGAAAAACTCCATATTTGAAAAGATAAAAATGGATTTTTATCGAAATGAACTAGTTTTGAACTAAATTTAAAACCCGATTATTTTTAAATAAATAAATTAGATTTAAGAAGGGGTTTTAAATAATCGGAATTTCTAATATATTTGATTGGATTTGAAATGGGTTTATCGTGAACGGTGTTTTAAATAACACTAGTTCTTTAACCCGATAATAAATAGAATGTGATTTGGGTTTGTCGTGAACTGTGTTTTAAATAACACTAGTTCTTTAACCCAGTAAAAGGAGTTTTAACGAATCTGCAATTAGATTGAGATGTGAATCTAAAATCTAAATTATCAAATTTAGAAATGAGCGAGAATGGAGTATCGCCAGTTTTGCTCCAAAGCGATAGTTAAATCTTTAATTAGATTTGAACGTGAAATGGTAATTAATTTCACCAATAACACCATAGTGTTAGATATGGAGTATTACCAGTTTTGCTTCATGGGATGAATAGGTTGGGACTGGGAAATAAAATAAATAATTACTTCGGTGTGGTTCGCTAATCTCGACTAGTTTAGAAAACCATAATTTGGTTTGAAATGACATCCAAAGGAAGATTAAAGGATAAATTTTAAAGAATTTATCTTGGATAAAATTAATGGGAACCTTTCCCTGTAAATGTGATTTTGTGAATAAAAGAATATTCTGAATTGGAATGAGGCGTATGTTGTGTTTGTGTAACATTTGTTTTTAATATACGCGGGTTGTTCGGAAAGGCCGGGTTTACACCCATTCTGAATAACCGATTCGACGATAAGTCGAAGATGAAGACGGTGGTTGAAGATCGGAAGTCTTCACATCGTTTGGATAATTACTGACGATCCTGATTGGGTTGTACACCCAAGAGGATGGAAATAGTTGGTGGTCGTCCAGACGTACTTGGAGATGGATGGATATGCGAGGAAAGTGCCTCCGGTTTCGTTCAGACCCAGAACGGGCTTATAAATGGATTGTGTGTCTGACATTGGATTTTATTCTGTGTTGATTGATTTCTATTAAATATACATCTGTTTGGCGGTGGAGAATTTATTCTTTTGCTTAACGCCCTTCTCTGAGACGTACGAGCTCAGAGGTTGTATATCGATGGACATTAGTCGCATGGCATGAATTGCCTGTGTGGCACGCTAAGATGCAATGATCAAGGCTTTTGTTGAAAAGCAAAGTCTTGTGGTTGATGATCAAAGCACGACCTACATGGCAGCTTTGTGTATAACGTGAATTCGCGAGCCTCACGCCTCGGTATGAGTCAAAAACGGGATACGGGCTGCAGGGAGAGCACGACGTTTCTTTCTAGCTTTGGTGGTGTCAGTGACTTACCAGCCCTGACATTTATATACTTTTCACCTTTGTGGTTGTTGGACGAGGCGCCTCGATTATAGGTCTGTAACGACCGGGAAACGTGTGTTCAGGAATACTAATCCTCTAACGTAAGTGAGGACCGACCCTGAAGATCCAGGATTGCCCAGAGTGTGTAGTCCTGAGACATTTGCTAGGGTGTCTCAAACGCGGAGAGGAGCTTGCCCCTTGCCTCGGCTCATGACGGAATCCAATTTCCAATACGTGATATTGCGGTTTTAATTGTAGAACTAGTATGGCAACATAGTAGATGGTAGCTATGCCGCCTATGATTGATATTTATGATTGAAATTGTTTTGACACTATACACTTATTATAGTATCAAATGATTTGTTTTAAATGTACCAAGCATGTTTGGCTGTTATAAGGGAAAACCCTATCCTCCGGCTTGCGTTGCATTGTGTGATGGGACCTGGGTCTTATAACAGCTTCACTTTTCTTTATTTAGCATTGCGCGGTTTGTTCTATGCACTGGTATTCTTGGGAGGAAACCCGTTCCGTGTTATACGGTGTGGTCCCTTGATTTACCTAACTTTAAAACCAATATTAATAACTGTTTTAGTTCTCACACCAGTCACATGACTGACCTGGAGTTTATTGTTTTAACCTAAACTCTGGGTGCCCCTATTTTCGACATGGGCAGCTAGTAGTTTTGGTTTTGCAGATTTATATTCACAGGATCCTGGTTTACAGCTGGAATGGTATCCGGAAAGCTCTGTATCCGTGTATCACCTTCAGTTGTGCTTTGTATTATTTTCCGCTGCTATGTAAATTATTGTAATCTCTGATATTTATCGAATGTAATTTATCCAATTATACTCTGTATATTCTTGTATCTGATGGAATTGTTGTAATAGCAATGAAATGTCCTTCCGTTTGCGTTCTGTTGTGTGTTGTTCTCAAAGTATCTGCCCTTTCCTTCATGGGGAAGAAACGGGTCCTCACATAAGCTTTAAAATAATTTATTGAAGCTTATCTCGCTTTGTTAATCAATTGATTCACACACGCACTAAAAACAAGGGAAATGTGTAAATCAAAAATCATCACAAGTCCTGTGTGGGGTTTTCAACCATCAAACAATTATTTAATTATTTATTTATTTCATTTAATTGATTTTATTTAAATGGGTGAACATAAACAAGCTGTTCGACTTGTAAATAGATGTGTAGTCCAGTTTCAACCACCACAAATAACTTAACACTATTTTCAGCATGTTAATCAGTTCAAATCCACATTCAAATCGTAACATAAATAATCATTCATTGCGATTTATGGCGCCACAAAATGTCCATCCACATTGTTTGAAATACGTGGGTCGTATATTCAAACAACACTTCAGATAATAAATAAACTTTAGTGAATAGTTCATGTGTTGAAATCAAGGGATATCACATGTAACAAATAAAAGAACTGTACAAAATAATTTTAATGTCGCGCTAATCATGACATAAATTGTTTTCTACTTGCAACTTAATTAACCTAAAACGGTTCACTAATTAACTTTTTAAAAATAATTAGGCTACTCAAATACACTAATTATAGTAAGAATCTCTCACGCCGGCCATCAGATAACAATACACTACAATGCCAGACTTTTCGGCGCTCGCTACCACTTAAAAGTGTCGCCTTTTTAGCTTAGAATGGCTCCAAAATACCCGACAACTCTTGCACACATCTTTACTAATGAATGGAGCAAAAAAGTGATGATCTTTAGTGAAATGGAGGACTCCGAAGCACGGGGCTTGGTTGTCCAGCGAAGAAAGAGAGTTTAGTGGGCTCCACAAGGTGGCATATGGCACGTAGGGTCCACAAATGAGTAGCTAAGGGTAGTATGAGATGTAGGAACCCTTTAATAAAGCACCTTTACATGTTTTGAAGCAAATGGAATAAGAAAAGAGGTAAGAGAGAGGATAGGTAGGCCATCGGCCTGACGTGGGGGAGGGGGAGGGAGGCTGCTGCCGACATGGCAGGTGGAGAAGTGGTCGTGGGGACCACGTGGAAGGGAGAAGAGGAAGTGGGGTTTCCATTTTCAAAATTTTAAGCTCCTAAAACCTATTTTGCAAAGAGTATGACAACCTTAGCACCAATGAAGCTTAATTAGCCTCTAACCCTTTCATGTGGGCATCAAATGAGAAGAGCAAGCCATGTGGAGGTGAGAGATGCCTAAGTGACTAATTATCATTGGCTTAACACTGTTCATCGAATGACCAGAAGGGAAGAAGTATTTATTACTAAATGTAAACTTCGTTCCACTCCCACGACCATACGTTAACTCCAAAAATTACGAAACTTGGAATCTCACTACATTATGGAATTATGGTTCCAACAAATCTATCTGCATCGAATTTGGAGACCATCTGAAAAAAGACCTAATTTTGAGTTAAATTTGAATTCGAACAGATTTTCGACGTACATTCATAGGTTATTCTTCTACATACGAAATCCGTTGAACTTAAAATTTTAAATCCTGACTTATTTCAACATTCAGGATCCAACAAAAGAGTTTTCGTCGAATTCCGATACTGTTCGAAAAATGTTCTTTTTATAAGCGATCGATATAGCTTTAAAATACCGATATTCAGATCCAAGGCTTATAAATGGATTTAAATATTTTATTGACCCCATTTTACATCAAATAAAATAAAAAAACTAATTTTAAAATTATTCTCAGATTTTATCAAGCAAAAATAACTAATTTATATTCAAAATCCATTAAAATATATTAAATTGAAATTTTAAACTGGTTCTGAAATTACGGGTTGTTACAATCTCCCCCACTTAAAACTTTTTTGTTCCGAGAAAGGAACAAAGATGAAAGTGTTTAACTAACGAACTCAACTTTCATTCTGGCTTGCGTTCTTCAACTTTTCAGTTTCTAAGAACTTCCAAATTCCCCTGAAATTTGGTCGACGTCTTAAATTTCTGGAAAATTTCGCCATTACCTCCTTTGTATGGGGTGATCTGAACAAATATATATGGCTTAAAATGGCTCTAATAAATCAATATATACCACACAAACCAATTGTGACCTATCTACACTCAAGGGAGATGTGTGAAAAGTCATCCCTTGACCTGGTGATGGGGATTAGTCGTGATCCATGTGTCGTATCTACAACAAGAGAGACGTGTATATTTTTGTCATCTCTAGACCCAGTGATGGGGTTTTATTATTAAATCCGGCCATTTCATTTATATGCTATTAAGTCCATATTCAATCCTTAGTTTAACCTATAATTCAGTCACCATACAAGTGTCAAATAATGACATGCTCATATGGAAATCAAAACCTCGTCATACAAGCACCAAATAATTGCATGTTTGTATGGAATATGCTATGCTATGCTATCCATTGTACATGTTATACGATGTAGTCCATACCTGTTTACCATCCTGTGGTGTATGTTTAATTCCACACAAGAATCCATCACAGCACATCCAACTCACTCACGGCAATATAATAACAAAATTGTGCAACCAACTAAATAAGGTGCACCTGTTTGTCGGGCACGTAATATATTTCTATACTCAGCATTTAGTCAATAACATGTTCAACAAATATATATGTATGTACTCAACATAAGGTAAGGTGTCCATGTTTTATTTTGTTCATAGGGTCCTTCTGGCCCTCTTCATATAAGCACCAAGTAATGATGGGCTTATATGGATAATATATACTCCATAATATATGTTAGACAGCGTAGTCATATCACACAAACATCCAAGCATATATAAAACATCAACCATCCACATCATCATATCATATATAATATCGTAGCGAAACATCGCCAAAAAGATCAACTATACCACAAACATAGTGTATACTCTAGTCTGAAGTGTCACTTAAGGTATAAACCATGTATATGTACCTGACTAACCATATCCATTCTCACTCGAGTACTGCTACGTACTTGAAGTAGCCTATATCCCAAAATATCATACACCCAAAATATACATTGTGTGCCTACGTCGCACCAAAACAGGACTTGCACATACCCATCATACATATATGTACGTACAAACTACTAACTAGTAATTAGTGGTCAACGCTGGAGCTCTACACAGACGACCTAGATAGAGCATCTCCTCAGTCTCCTGCGCCAACTCATCCTCAAATCCCGGAGGGAAAAGAGCCCAGTCCTCTAGAATGTGGTACTCTATCTCAAAATCATCTGGTAAATCTTATTCGCTATTGGGATCCGACCAGTCAACTTCCTCATCATCCTCGTCGCCTTCCTCCACATTTTCCTATTCTTCCACTTTCTCTTCTATGAGAATCTCCTCAGGTACTCCCTCAAGAACAATCGGGGCTACTAGGAACTCGTCATCTCCTAACAGATCAGAGGCTAAATCCCAAGCAGGCAACTCCACTTGTCTTAAAGGCTAAGAACAATATGTAGCCATATCGTCGATCTCCATAATGTGGTCAGGGAAGATGTCTAAGGCTATTAAGGGCTGGTCCAATAATATAGCATCCTCCTCGAGAATCACGGGCGGGTCAAAGTCATCTGTCATCATTTGATCCCACACATGGGCATCCAGCTCGGGGTGGGGAAAGACGGGAAACTCGGGATTTATGTCATAGAAGATTGTCTATCTCGGGCTCGGGAACCTGGTCAGGGATAATCGGGGGCGTCAAGGGTGGATCCTCTCCAACCAGCATCTATCACCGGAGGGGATATAGGAACAGGGTCTTCCATGATCACATGATCATACTCATCCAGTGGGGTCCCATAATTAGCGAAATCCTCAGGTTTTAGTGTGGCCGAGTCCATAGAAACATCATCTGAATCTGGGCTTGAATCGATATCAAGAAGTATTGGAGGTATGAAAATAGAGGAAATATCTGATACGTATGCTCATCCCCATCTTGATCTGGTACTACCGGGACACTGCTATGGTGATAATAAGAATCGGAAGGGTTGCTACCTGAGTAATCTGTCGAATTATCTGATGAACTAGTACTATAAGGTTTATACATACTATCGTCGGTAGGCAGGGAAGCTGAGGAACTATTGTCCATACTAAAGGATGAATTACCATCCGAAGATGTAAGGATAAACATAAGCTCAAGATGTCCAAGGGGTGTTGACTTGCCTCTCTACGAATTTGGACCAAGAAACTCCAAATCAGGAATTAAATTAAAATCAAATTATTTAAAATAAATAACAATCGATTTTCATATATTCACTGACCAAAATCATGAATACATTTTCTTACGTTTCAAATTCTAAGTTATTTAGAATTCATCGACTGTGCAAAATCGCCGAAGATTCCTTTTTAATTAAGCCTAATCAAAGCACTTTGTTTTCCAAAATAAGAAATCAAACAACAAAGCAATTTTTTAATTTTAAATCATATATGTTTGCAAAACATACATTTCCTTTACATTCATAATACATAATTGAAAATCAAATTATATATACAACAATCGCTTATGTTTTCTCATAAACATGCAACTCTCAACTCACCCTAGGGTATTACTAATCCCATCTCTAACGAGTACTCTCATTCTAGGATACTACTGATGCTATCTCTAATGAGTATTCTTTAATAGAATTTTACTAATTCTATCTCTGATGAATTCTTTCATTTGGTTCTAATGTGTCTTGTTCTTAAGCTCTGTAAACCAAAGCTCTAATACCACATCTGACACAACCCGAAATCCCCGCCCAGCCTAGACCGAACTAGAATACGTATTGGTTGAGAATACAATGCATCGGAGCACAAAACAACAGAATATTTTATTTCTATTACAACAATTTACATCAGAGTACAAGAATATCAAAGTGCGAAAAATAATATACATAGCGGAAGTTTAATTATCAAATAATAAGTATATTGCATGGTAGTGGAAAATGTAGTATATAAATATACGATGTAGCGGAAATACATCAACAGCCACAGTTGATAGCAATACACAGATACAGAGCTTTCCGAATATACCTCCAGTTGTAATCCAGGATCCTGTTAAAGAAAAGAATCTGCAAAACCAAAACTACTGATTGCCCATGTAGAAAATATGGGTACCAAGAGTTTAGGTTCGAACAATAAACTCCAGGTCAGTTATGGGACTGGTATGAGAGCTAAAATAGTTATTAAATCTTTACTTTTAAAAGTGAGAAAATCATGGGACTATGCCATATGACATAGAACAGGTTCGCTCCACATGAATAATAGTTTAGAAGTAAAAAAAACACAATGCTTTTTGGAAAGTGAAGCTATTATAAGACTCAGCTCCAATCATACAATGCAACGCAAGCAGAAGGATAGAGTTTTGCCTTATAATAGCCAAACATTCTTGGTACGTCATCAAAACAAATAATTTGGGTATTACTATAAGTGCATGTGTAGAAAGAAACTTCAAATATAAATATAACAATCATAGACGGCATAGTACCCCATCCTACTATGTCGCCATATAGGTTTATAACTAAAACTGAAAGGTTTCCTATTGGAAATTGGATTTTATCTATGAGTCGAGGCAAGGGATCTTCCTCACCGGTTTCGGAACAGCTCTAGCCAGGTGTCCAGGATCACACCTATGGAAAACCTTTTGTTGGCGGCAGGGCCGGTCCACACCTAATGTTTGTGGATTGGTTATTCTTGAACACTACGTTTACCGGTCCTATCAGACCTGTCACTTGGTCAGTATGTCGACCAATTATATCCAAGGGCCCTCACATCCATCATCCACATAAGTAAAATGTCTAGGCTCCATACCATGACATTACCTCTAACTAGAAAGAAACGTATGTCCTCTGTGCAGTCCTCATCCCGTTTTTTACTCATACCGAGGTGTGAAGCTTGCGAATTAACCCTATACACAAAGCTACGCTATATTAAAGTCATGCTTTGATCATCATCCACAAAGATCTGCTTTTCAACAAAAGCTTTGGTCATTGCATCTTAGCATGCCACATTGTCAGTCCATATCATACCATTGATTTCTACTAGTATATAACCTCTAAGCTCGTACGACTCAAAGAAGGGTGTTACGCAAGAGAATATATTCTCTACCACCAAACAGATACATATTTATCAGAGATCAACAAATACAGCTCAAAGCACAATGTCAGACATATAATCTATTGTCAAGTCCATTTGAGTTTGAACGAAACCGGAGGCACCTTATCCCTCGTCCTATATGTCCAATATAGGAGAGAGGCCCTCGCATATCTGGTCGATTTCCAAGTACGTTTTGGACTACCACCACTTAATACCTTGCCATGGATGTACGGCCCAATCAAGACATCAGCAATAGCCCAAACGATGTGAAGATCTCTAATCTTCAACCACCTTCTTTATCTTTGACTTTTAATCGTTGTAATAATTATTCAGGATGGGTTAAACTCGGTTTTTTTGAATAACTTGTGCATCTTTATAATCATGTGCCAAATACACAAAGATAACATTCATTTCATTCCAATCCATAATATTCTTTAATTTAAATATTCATTTCCACTAAAAAAGGTTCTCAATAATTTTATCAAAAATAGAATTCCTTTAATCTCAAAAATCATATCTCAATGATTATCCAAATTTTAGAAATTCGTCTCTTCTTAACGGGGTTAAAGAACAATTGCCATTTAAAAGCCTTGTTCACTATAAACCCAAAATATCACTTCCCATTTATTATGGAATCTTAACAAAAATCTGATTTATTCATAACTGATATAAATTTCTATATTGGGCTAATACTATTAGTGGAATAAAGGCCTTTTGAATTCCATCAATAATAAAGGCCCTCCTTTACTAAAGTTCATTTCAGTTATTTTTAATTAAATTCCATTCAGTTCCAATTTGATTAAATAAATTGGAAAAAATTCATTAAGTCTGATTTAAAAGATTTAATCCGCTTCATAGTTGGATTCAAGAACAATATTATTTAAGATATTGTTCACAGCGATCCCCACATCAATTTATTATGTTCACATATTAAATCTTTCCATGGTTCAAAAATAGCAATTTAAATAAAAAAATAATATTTATCTTTCAAATCGTGGAATATTTTACCCAAACTCTTTCCAAATCACTTATTATGATTTATCATAATTTATTTATGTTTCTAATAATTTTATTAGGGCCCTTACAGTCGGTTTCCAATATCGGCCACCGAACTGCATCCATAACGACCTTTTCAAAACTGATTTGAAAATAATTTAAGATCAACCATTCAAATTTAAACCACTTATGTTCATTAGAAATATCTTTTTGATACAAACCCAATGGTTTGAGTTTTAGGAGAATCTGACGGTCGGATCTCCCGCTACGTCAGTTTGAGTTACGGGTTAAGTTCGCTAACTATCGTTTAGCGACGCGTTCTATTCAAGCCCGAATCGATTTTATAATTTATAAATAATTATAATGTTTCTAAACTTCCTTTATTAACTATATAAATTTATATAATCACTTTAGAAGATTCGTTTCAGTCATTTAGCTTCAAAATCAAATACTTCACTATTTGGTCAAATTTTGTATTATTCTAATGAATAAAATAATATTATTTTTCGAAAGTCATCCATTTACGCTCAAAATTTCCCTACAGTCGTAATAAAAATAAATGAGAAACTTTCGAAAGAAAGCTTACTCTCAAACCTTTACTACGTATCCTAAATGAACTTCACTTCTAAAAGTTACTTCTCATTTAAAATTCAAATACTTTTACTAGCCATAAGTATATTAGAAATACTTCAAAATCATCCTTCACAGTTACAAATATTTATTGATATTTCAATATAAACATGTCCATCCAAAATCGGATAACGATTTTAACTTTAGTTTTCACCTCATATTTTATATTATTAAAATATTCATTGTAATTTTGGATTTAAATAAAATTCAACCCAATATCATGCAATTCCATACATGTGAATCCAATACATCCAATAATAGTCGCGAACAACTATTAAACATCCAATGTGTATTTATTTTCAGATAAGCTTCAAAATAATTTATTAAAGCTTATCTCGCTTTGTTAATCAATCGATTAACATGCGAACTACAAACAAGGGAGATGTGTAAATCAAAAATCATTCCAAGACCCGTGTGGGGTTTTCAACCATTAGACATGTATTTATTTAATTATTTATTTCATCTAATTGATTTTATTTAAATGGGTGAACATAAACAAGCCGTCCGACTTATAAATGGATATTTAGTCCAATTTTAACTACCACAAATAATTTAACACCGTTTTCCACATGTTAATTAGTTCAAATCAAAGCATAAATAATCATCCATTGTCATTTACGGTGCCGCAAAGTTTCCATCAACATTGTATGAAATACGAGTGTCGTTTACTCAAAGAACGCTTCTAATAATATATAAACTTTAGTGAATAGTTCGTGTGTTGAACTCAAGGGATATCGCATGTAATGAATAAAATAACTATACAAAATAATTTTAATGTTGCGCTAATCGTGACATAAACTATTTTCCACTTGCAACTTACTTAACTTCGCCGCAGTAATTCTTAATATAAAACGATTAATTAATTTACTTTTAAAAATTAATTAAGCTACTTAAATACACTAATTAAAGTGAGAATCTCTCACCCCAGCCATCGGATAACAATATACTGCAATGCTGGACTTTTCGGCACTCGCTACCACTTAAAAATGTCGCCTTTTTAGCTTGGAATGGCTCCAAACTTCCCGATAACTCTTGCACACGTCTTTGCTAGTGAACGGAGCAAGAAAGTGATGATCTTTGGTGAAATGGAGGCCTCCTGAGCACAAGGCTTGGCTGATCAACAAAGTAAGAGGGTTTAGTGGGATCCACAAGGTGACATGGGACACGTAGAGTCCTTAATTGAGTAGTTAAGGGTAGTATGAGATGTAGGAACCCTTAAATGAAGCACCTTTCCATGTTTTGAAGAAAATGGAAGAAGAAAAGAGAGGAGATAGGAGGAGGAGGCCATCATCCTGAGGTGGGGGAGGGGGGAAGGTTGTCGCCGACATGGAAGGTAGAGGAGCAACTGCAATGGGGACCACTAGGCGTCGATGGAAATGAAAAGAGGAAAGGGATTTCTATTTTCAATTTTTTAAGATCTTAAAACCTATTTTTGCAAAGTGTATGACAAACTTTTCACTAATGAAGCTTAATTAGCCTCTAACTCTTTCATGTAGGCACCAAATGAGGAGAGCAAGCCATGTGGAGGAGGGAGATGCCTAAGTGATGAACGGATATTTCAATGATTTATGATCTATACATAATTCGAACTTCTCACCCAAAAGATAGTGTCTCCATATCTTCAAAGAAAATACCATGGCTAATAGCTCTAGATCGTGAGTAAATACCTCCTCTCATGCGGCTTCAACTGGCGGCTTGCATAACCAACAACTTGGTCTTTTTGCATTAATACCACACCTACTCCTTCATGAGAAGCATCCGTATAGGCAGTCAAATCCTGATTGCCATCTATAATAGTCAACACTGGAGCAGTAGTCAAGCTTACCTTCAGCTCTTGGAAAGCTGCCTCACATTCTGTCGTACCATTAAACCTCGAATGCTTCTTTGTAAACTTCTTCAATGGACTAGATAAGTTCAAAAAATCCTTAATGAATTTTAGATAATAACCTGCCAATCCCAGAAAACTTCTAACTTCTATGGGAGTGCTACGTTGCTTCCAATCTCTAATGGCTATAATCTTGCCTGGAACCATGCAAATTCCCTCCTTTGGTACCACATGACCGAGGAACTTCACTTCTTCTTGCCAAAATATGCATTTAGAAAATTTGGCTTTTAATACATTCTTTCTCAGAATTTCCAAAACTTGTACCAAATGCTTTGCATGCTCGCTAGCTGACTTAGAGTAGATAAAAATATCATCAATAAAAACTAGCACAAATTTATTCAAGACTCCATGAAATATTCGATTCATCAAATCAATAAAATAAGCAGGAGCGTTACATAGGCCGAATGACATTACTAACTACTCATAAAATAAGTCTGTACCTCTGAAAGCTGTCAAATGAACACATTCTTCTGCAATTCGCAATTGATGGAAACCTGCAGCTAGGTCCATCTTTGAGAACACTCCAGCTTCGTTTAAACAATCTAATAAATCATCAATGCGCAACAATGGATAATTATTCTTCAATGTTTGCTTATTTAAGTCTTGGTAATCTACGCACAATCTGAGAGTACCATCTGACTTTGGAAGAAATACCACGGCTGCTCCCCAACTCGAGAAACTAGGCCTGATTCGACTTTTCCATAGCAATTATTGAGTTTGATCACTCAACTCTTATTTCTCTTCCAATGTCATTCTTCGAATTACATGCATGACTGGCCTTGCATTCTAAACTAAATCAATTTTAAAATCAATTTCTCTTCGCGGAGGTAAGCTACCATCTTCTTCAAGCACATCCGCATAATCTCTATCAACGGGAATATTCTCAATAGAAGTAGGGGCAACTTCAAGAGCAGACCAAAATTCTTTTCTATCTAAACTTAAGCCTATGCATGGTATAATAATACTCCAAAGTTTTGTCTTAACTTTAACAACTCTCTCGGTGCACTTAACTTCGGCCTCATACTTCGTCAACCAATCCAACCCATGTATAATATCAAATTTGGAATTCATGATGATCAAATAAAATGAAAACCGGTAAAAGAATAGGTGACAAGAACCCAACTATATAAACGAATAACAAGCGAACTCCCTATCGGATTATGAACACTAATTGATTCTTCAGGACATCTCAATTTTAATTTTTACTTCTTAATTGTGTTACTCGAAATAAAACTACGTGACGCTTCCATATCAAATAATACTTTAACAAATGTTCTTTCTACTTGACTCTTGAATTAATTTTGGGCCATAGAGAGAGAGTGCATTGAACTTGCTGACATACTCATGAATGGTTCAGTCACCTTGCTGAAGGTTAGCAAATTCATCATGCAAGCGCTCGACTTCCTGTCGCGGAACAAAACTTTCCTCAAAGACTTCTTTAAACCTCGCCCAAGTCATGTCAACTTAAAGATCACCTGCAATCATGGTTTCCCAACAAATTAGGGCCTCATCATTAAGTAGCCAAGATGCTGAAAATCTTTTCCTGTTATCTACCAATTCTAGGCCCACGAAGATCCATTCGCAGGACCTCAACCAAGCTTGAGATTCCATTACGGTTCCAATGCCTGTGAATGGAACCCCGCCTAAGTTCTTATGTTTCTTGGCGAATGCACAAATATCAAACGGTTCGTGTGGCTGTTGTTGCAATACGGGCTCGCTATGAGCCGCTGATCCAACATCCTCGAGATCAGGCTGATTATTAATAATGAGGATATCGCCCCTTCGTTGTCCTCTACCTCTTCTGCCTCTGCCTCGTCCACTCATTTCCTTTCAGTTCTATGGATAGCAAGGGAAGAGTCAGGCCAACAGAAAAGATAGCTCAAGGAATGATAGAAGCATATAGATATATGCATAAATAATGATGTAATGATCACATGATATGCTATTCTGATGTACTCATTCTAGGATATTACTAATCCTATCTCTAATGAGTTGCTCGCCATAGAATACTACCGATTCTATCTATGACGAGTTATTTAATATGTTTTCTTCAAGAACTAAAGTTAACAAAAGCACTGATACCACGCCTGACACGAACCAAACCCCCGCTCCATGGTGGCAAGGTCGGTCTTTGGAAATTAACACATTAATCACATCAGCAGATTAGAGAAAATAGCATAATACATAAAGTTGCAGAGTAATTTACATCATATCATAACAGCGGAATCATATATCATCATCAGAGTTACACAGATATAGGATCCTACTTAGTACATAACAAGTTTCATTAAATAGATAATAAGTCTACAGCGGAATCAAATATAAACATACATAAGATAGTGTTTAAGAGTTCAAAAGAAATGATAAAAAGACAAGTCTTCATCATCAACATAAAAAGCAACAATGCTACGGTGCATATCCAAAAGAAAGCCAATCACCTGTTCACTAGGTTGTCCGTGTAAAAATAGGGGCACCCAAGTTTGCAAGGGAAAAAGAAACTACGAGTCAGTCATGGGACTGGTATGAAAAATCATATATTTACTTAATTTATTTAAAAGCGAGGCATATCACAGGACCATGCCGTATAACACGGAACAGATTTACTCCATTGGATTGCCAGTGCATAAAAATGAGTACATTTAATAAACAATGCAATGGTCTTTAGAAAACGAAGCTGTTATAAGACTCAGTTCCTGTCACACAATGCAACACAAGCCTGAGGATAGAGTTTGACCTTATAAGGGCCAAATATGCTTGCTAAACAGAAATTAAGAATCATTTGATATTATTATTAGTGTCTAGACGGTTTAAACAATTTCAAAATAAATGTATCAATCATAGACGACATAGGATATTATGTCGCCATATAGGTTTACAATCAAAACCTCACAATGTCGCATTGGAAATTGGATTTCCACCATGAGACAAGGCTAGGGATGGTCTCCTTACTGATTCAGACCACCTCTAGAAAGATGACCTAGGATTACACACTTGGGCAACCCTTGGATCCTGCAAGGCCGGTCCTTACTTACATTTGAAGATTGGTTATTCCAGAATAATACATTTCCTAGTCCTATCAGACCTATCACTCGAGCCTTTTAGTCGGCTCTAATTCGATGCGCCTCACAAATCCATCATCCACATAAGTAAAAATGTCTGGACTCCATACCATGACACAACTTCTAGCTAGAAAGAAATGTACGAACTCCTTGCATCCCTTATCCCGTTTCTAACTCATATCGGGGTGTGAGGCTCGCGAATTAATGCTATACACAAAGCAATGCTACTTAAAGCTGTGCTTTGATCATCATCCATAAAGACTTAGTTTTCAACAAAAGCCTTGTTCAATTGCATCTTAGCATGCCACACTGTCAATCCATAGCATGTCGTTGATTTCCACCAGTATATAACCTCTAAGCTAGTACGTCTCAGAGAAGGGTGTTAAGCAAGAGAATAAATTCTGTGCCATCAAACAGATATATATTTAGCATAGATCAATTACATAACACACATTTCAATGTCAAACATACAATCCATTCATATGTCCATTCTGGGTCTGAACGAAATCGGAAGCACCTTATTCCTCATTCCATAAGTCCAGTACAGAAGAGAGGTCCTTGCATATCCGGACTATCAACAAGTACGTCTGGATAACTACCACTATAACCCCTTCAAGGGAGTTGCCCATATCCGAGGCATCAGTAATAATCGATTTAATGTGAAGATTGCCCATCTTGCACCGTCTTTATTATCTTCGAGTCGTCGTTTAATTATTTGAAATGAGATTCAACTCAGTCTTTTCAAATAATCATCGCATAAAATTTCAAATCAAATTCCTTCCCTTGGTTAAATTATTGGCCTTCCCCATTCATTACCTAATATAAAAAGGTTTAGTCGATAATTTAATTCGGTTATCGAATTGAATACTCAAGTCATATCATATCCAATAATTCATTTTTTATACGTTTTCATGCCATACAACTTAACCATTTATATTTTACACACCAGGAAAAAAACTATCTACACACATTTTAAATCGTTTAACAACTTGAAACGATTTATAAAATGATTTCAAATAAAAATGATTGCTGAAATCTGCAAATTAGTGAAACTGACAAGTCACAAACGAAGTCGAAATGGGCCGAAACTCGGCAGGGAAAGAGCCTGGATGGACCTAAACTGTTGAATGTGGTCTACACTGGTCAACAGCAAAAATATGCCAACAGACGTCTATCACACCTGGATAGACATCTGTTGTCAAGAAAAAAAAAATCCCGAGAGTTTGGACAGACATTTGACCATTTTTGGTCAGACATCTAAGCTGATGCAATTTTTTTCTAAAACATGGATGGACGTCTGTCCCCCTCTCGGACAGACGTCTAAGCTAAAGCATGGGCAAATTTTTGCCTAGGAAATGATGTGCAAACGGTTCTCAGACGAGCTTGGATCAATGGTGGTAGCTTCTAATGTTTTCTAAATGAAAATAAAGCCTCCATAGCTCACCGAAAACACTCAAGAACACATGCACACATTCATACAAGAGATTCGCGATGATTTTGATCATAAGTTCAAAGTTGAACTAAATTCCAAACCAACGCTATCAAATGAGATTCAAGCTAGAACGAGATGTTTTGCAATGTTAAAGGGAAGCTACAAGAGCATCAGTGCTCACAATAACTTCACTTATAGCATATACAACTCGAGTATCAATTGTACTAAAATTTCGGATACAAGAAAAGCAAGGAAATCGACAACCCAAGCAATTAACTCAATGCATACATAACATATACTCAATTCAAACGTGCCATAGAAACACTTATACAAGCATAAGGCTTGAGGCATTAATGTAAATTCTTGAATAACTCCCCCATAACATATAATTGTATTTTCATTGCACTACTTAGCATTTAACATCATATTAAGTCATATGATCAATCAAAAGTCATTCTATCAATCCAAACTTAATCAACTACTACACAAAATTCAGTTGACACTCAAATCTTTTTTCACACTACTTGTCATTAACCCATACCAAACATCATTAAATCATATCATGCATTCAAATTGATCATTATAGACCATTAAACAACCTAACCAAGCTCATGAACAACAAGCAATATATATAACTAGCCCTTATTCGTTTGGAGGTTCTCACCTTTTCTTGATTACAAACAAGGAATAGATCCAACAGCAAGAAAAATCAACCTCTCTTCCAATATTGCATGCAAATCTCTAATCTAAGCACATATAAGTAGATTTCGTAAGATTTAGGTCATAGGAATCATCAAAAATCAAAGAGGAGATAAGCTAGAGAAGATGAAGAGAAGCTTACCTGAGCCTCTACATTTGATTTCAGCAAGAATTGGGCTTAGAATAAAGAACCCTAGCTTAGGAATTTTAATTTCCCATTCCTTTCCCCATTTTCTAATTTGGTTATGTGTTGAAGTGGAATGAAGGATAAAAGGGCTGATTTGGGGCATTTAAATGAAGTGGCTAAGTTGGCTAACCAAACCGTAACCGAAGTACCAATTTTCACAAACTCTAAACATATCGATCCTTATAGTTTTTGACCACCTAAACGACGTTTTTAGTCAATGGAATTGGTTTCGAATCCAAATTCATCCATATGCAAAATGTGACTTTTAGGACTACATGTAATATTCCATAATGACTATTCTAAATTTTAATATGGAAATAACTTACAATTCATAAAAGTGAAATCTCAATTTCTTACATTCACTAGAAAATCACAATTTAAAATATCTAACATTTCTTGTTTTATCAAATTCTGATTTATATTGAATTCTATACATTCATTCAAAGTTTAAAATCAAATTTTCAAACTACCACGCCATTTCAAGTTCGTTTTAATTAAATTTAAATTTATACATTCTAACTTTTATTAAAACAAATTTTAAGTCGTTTATTCTCAAAATAATTCATCCAAAATATTAAATTTTAATGAAAATCAATTAAAAATAAATTTTAATTCGGTTCCAAAAATGTGGGTTGTTACAATCTCCTTTACTTAAAAGTTTTTCATCCACGAAAAAGAAATGACCGCAAAGTAGGAATTATTAGTAACGTAATATAACATAAATATACCTCTCAAACAGAGCTAACCAGATATATCCACTCTGCACTTGGGATAAGCCTGTTTAATGCTATCTTCTATTTCCCATGTATAGTCTCTAGGATCTCCGCTCTATTGCACTTTGACTAAATGCACCTTCTTGTTCCTTAGAACTCTGGTTTCTCTATCAATAATCTTTATCTGCTCTTTTCGTACAACTAAACATGGAGTCATATCCAAACATTGTTGCGATGCTTCTTCCACAATCAAATTGGGATCACGAACATGCTTCCGAAGTTGAGAAATGCGAAACACATCATGCACTCTGGGCAACCAATCTGGCAATTGAACCCCATGAGTAAGAGTCTGGATCCTCTCGAGTATAGGAAATAGGCCAATATATTTAGGTGCCAACTTCCCTGTCTTCCCAAATAGAAATACACCTCCCATCAAAAAAATTCTCAAATATACGAATTCACTAACTGAAAATGCTAAATATCTTCTTTTAGAATCTGCATAACTCTTCTGTTGACGTTGAGCTGCTTGTAGTCGCTTCTTAATGAAATCCACTTTATCTGAAGCTTCTAGGGTCATGCCTGGACCCAATACTAACCGACTACCAGGCTCTATCCAACATGTAGGAGATCTACATGGTCTACCATACAATGCTTCAAACGGTGACATTTTTAGACTTGCTTGGAAGCTATTATTATTTGAAAACTCAATCAAATGTATATGATCTTCCCAGGATCCTCCAAAATCAAGAATACAAGTCCGCAATCAATCTTCTAATATAGATTTACCCTCTTAGTTTTGTCGTTTGTATGAGGATGATATGCAGTGCTAAGATTGATCTTGGTTCCCAATGCAAATTGGAATGCTTCCCAGAACTTACTAGCAAAGATCGGATCACGATCACTAACAATGCTACTGGGAATTCCATGCAATCTAACAATCTGTCTCACATAAACATGGGCAAGACTCTGAGCTGTTCTAGTTGATTTCACTAGAATAAAATGGGCGCTCTTCGAGAAACGATCAACTATAACCCAAACACTATCATTTCCCTTCTTGGTTCTAGGCAAACCATCTATAAAATCCATAGAAATATGATCCCACTTCCAGTATACAATCTCTAAAGGTTGCAAAAATCTAGCAAGCTTTTGTTGATCGCTCTTAACCTATTGGCAAGAAGAACACCTGCTAACATATATAGAAATATCTCTCTTCATAGACTTCCACCAAAAGGTACGCTTAAGATCGTAATACATCTTGTTCACCCCGGGATGAATACTAAGCTTGGATTTGTGACATACTTCCAATACCTCTTTTCTGAGCTCGGGAATATTCGGAACATAGATTCGGCCTAACAATCTCAGAATTCCATGCTATTAATTTGAAAACTCGAGACTCTGCCTTGTTGAATTCTTCTAATAATTTTCTGAATAGCATCATCGCCCTTTTGAAGATCAGAGATCTTCTCAATCAATGAAGGTGTAATAACAAGCTTAGCGACGATTGCATTCTTTCTGCTAAGTGTATCCGCTACGACATTGGCTTTCCCTCGAGTATACAAAATATCAAGATCCCATGCTGCAAGGAATTCTAACCACCGATGTTGTCTCAAATTCAAGTCTTTTTGGATGAACAGGTATTTCAATGATTTATGATCTGTATATAATTTGAACTTCCCACCCAAAATATAGTGCCTCCATATCTTCGAAGAAATACCATGGATAATAGCTCTAGATCGTGAGTAACATACCTCCTCTCATGCGGCTTCAATTGGCAGCTAGCATAAGCAACAACTTGGACTTTTTGCATTAATACTGCACCTAATCCTTCATGAGAAGCATCCGTATAGACAGTCAAATCTTGATTGCCATCTATAATAGTCAACACTAAAGCAGTCAACCTTATCTTCAGCTCTTGGAAAGCTGCCTCACATTCTGTTTTCCAATTAAACCTCGCATGATTCTTTGTAAGCTTCGTCATTGGACTAGATAACTTCGAAAAATCCTTAACGAATTTCCGATAATAACCTGCCAATCCCAGAAAACTTCTAACTTCTATGGGAGTGCTACGTTGCTTCCAATCTCTAATAGTTGTAATCTTTTCTGGATCCATGGAAGTTCCCTCCTTCAATACCACATGACCGAGGAACTTCACTTCTTTTTTCTAGAATATGCATTTAAAAATTTTGGCTTTTAATACATTCTTTCTCATAATTTCCAGAACCTGTTCCATATGCTTTGCATGCTCGCTAGCTGAATTAGAGAAGATCAAAATATTATCAATAAAAACTAGCACAAATTTACTCAAGACTCCACGAAATACTCAAAATTCATCAAATCAACAAAATAAGCAGAGCATTACATAGGCCAAACGGAATTATTAACCACAGATAAAATAAGTTTGGACCTCCGAAAGCTGTTAAAGAAACACATTCTTCTGCAATTCGTAATTGATGGAAACCTGTAGCTAGGTCCATTTGTGAAAACACTCGATCTCCATTCTAACACTTTAATAAATCATCAATGCGCGACAATGGATATTTATTCTTCAATGTTTGCTTATTTAAGTCTCGGCAATCTACGCACAAATCGAGAGGTCAGTCTGACATAGGAACAAATACCATTGTCGCTCCCCAACTCAAGAAACTAGGCCTGATTAGACCTTTCCATAGCAATTGTTGAGTTTGATCACTCAACTTTTCTTTCTCTTCCAATATCATTCTTCGAATTGCATGCACAACTGGCATTGCATTCGAACTAAATCAACTTTAAAATCAATTTCTCTTCGCGGAGGTAAGATATCAACTTCTTCAAACACATCCGCATAATCTCTAACAACGGAAATATTCTCAATAGAAGTAGGGGAAACCTCAAAAGCAGACCAAAATTCTTTTCTATTTGAACTTGAGCCTATGCATGGTATAATAATACTCCCAGGTTTTTTTTAACTTTAACAAATCTCTCAGCGCACTTAACTTTGGCTTCATACCTTGTCAACCCATCCAACCAAAGTATAATATCAGATTCGGAAAGATTCATGACGATCCAATTAAAGGAAAATCGATAAAAAGAGTAGGAGACAGGCATCCTACTATATAAACAGAGAATAAGCGAACCCCCTATCGGATTATGAATAATAATTGATTCTTCAAGATTTCTCAATTTTAATTTTAACTTCTTAACTGTGTTGCTCGAAATAAAACAACGCGATGCTCCCGTATCAAATAATACTTTAACATGAATATTTTTAGTTGTAAGCGTACCATCCAACATGTCGGGTTTACATTCGCCGGTAGAAGGAGATGGTAGATCTGCCACATTATATACATGAACCACTTCAGAATTTTTCAGCAATGGGCAATTCCTGCTAATATGCCCTATCTTATGGAAATTGTAGCATTCTCTAGTGTCTCTAGGCTTCTGACTATGGCCAGATTCATTTTTTCTTATCCTTTTAGGAGCGTTGTATTCCCTAGATATGTGGCCGTACTGATCACAGTTGTAGCATTTAATTTTTACCCGCTTATCTTCTTGAGGTTTAGCTACATCAGTCTTGCTTGCGTCAGGCTTCTTATTGTGAAGCTTTGTCTTGTTGCTAGCTTGACTCCTTTCCCGATCTTCTTGAGAGTTTTTATTATCGATACCCAGATATCTACAAGCCATCTCGACAACCTTAGCAAATGGAAGTTCTATATGTCCTATCACTCTGCTGTGGTATCGCCTCTGAAGACTGTCCATGAAACGCTTGTTCTTTCTGATCGGCTCTTGAATTAATTCCGGGCCATACCCAGACTCCTACAGGAGGCAGCGAGAGAGTGCATTGAACTTGCTGAAATACTCATGAATGGTTCGGTCACCTTGCTGAAGGTTAGAAAATTCATCATGCAAGTGCTCGACTTCCTGTCGTGGAACAAACCTTTTCACAAAGACTTCTTTAAACCCCGCACAAGTCATGTCAACTTCGAGATCACCTACAGTCATGGCTTCCCACCAAATTAGGGTCTCGTCTATAAGTAGCCAAGATGCTTAAAATCTTTTCCTGTTATCTACCAATTTTAGGCCCGCGAAAATCCGTTAGCAGTACCTCAACCAATCTTGAGCTTCCATTACGGATCCAATGCCTGTGAATGGTACCCCGCCTAAGTTCTTATATTTCTTGGCGGCTACATCAAAGTCAAATAGTTGTTATGGCTGATGTTGCAATACAGGCTTGATATGAGCCGCTGATCCAACCTCCTCGAGATCAGGCTGATTATTAACAGGGGGTATTGTCCCTTCCTTGGCCTCTGCCTCTGCCTCGTCCACTCATTTCCTTTCAGTTCTGTGGATAGCAAGGAAAGAGTTAGGCCAACAGAAAAGATAGCTCAAGGAATGATAGAAGCGTATCGACATATGCATAAATAATGATGTAATGATCACGTGATATGCTATTCTGATGTACTCATTCTAGAATATTACTAATCCTATCTCTAGTGAGTTGTTCTCCCTAGAATACTTCTGATTCTATCTCTGACGAGTTGTTTAATATGTTATCTTCCAGAACAATGGTTAACCCAAGCTCTGATACCATACCTGACACTAACCAAACCCCCGCTCCCTGGTGGCAAGGTCGGTCTTTGGAAAATAACACATTAATCATATTAGCAGATTACAGAACATAGCATAATGCATAAAGTTGCAGAGTAATTTACATCATATCATAACAGTGGAATCATATATCATCATCAGAGTTACACAGATATAGGATCCTACTTAGTACATAACAAGTTTCATTAAATAGATAATAAGTCTATCGCGGAATCAAATATAAACATACATAAGATAGTGTTTAAGAGTTCAAAAGAAATGATAAAAAGACAAGTCTTCATCTTCAGCCAAAAAAAGCACCAATGCTACGGTGCATATCCAAAAGAAAGCCAATCATTTGTTCACTAGGCTACCCATGTAAAAATAGAGGCACCTGAGTTTGCAAGGGAAAAACAAACTACAAGTCAGTCATGGGATTGGTATGAGAAATCATATATTTACTTAACATATTTAAAAGTGAGGCATATCACAAGATCACGCCGTATAACACGGAATGAGTTTACCCCATTGGATTGCCAGTGCATAAAAATGAGTACAATTAATAAACAACGCAAAGGTTTTTAGAAAATGAAGCCATTATAAGACTCAGGTCCTATCATAATGCAACGCAAGCTAGATGATAGTGTTTTACCTTATAAGGGCCAAATGTGCTTGATACACAGAAAACAAGAATCATTTTATATTATTATTAGTGTTTGGACGGTTTAAAACACTACAACAAAAAGACCATATTACAACTATAGTTTTACAACTGTCACAAAATGACAGTTGTAAGAAACATTTTTTACAAGTTTTTTCTACAAAGTTG
Source organism: Allium sativum (assembly GCA_030737875.1). NCBI lineage: Eukaryota > Viridiplantae > Streptophyta > Magnoliopsida > Asparagales > Amaryllidaceae > Allium > Allium sativum. Next base: position 654,234,142 of record CM060910.1, read on the forward strand.
TAAAAAACTTATTTTTAACAACTCTATTATTTTGCCAGTTGTAATAAATGTTTAAAATTATAGTTTAAAAATCAGCATAATTGATAATTATTATTAATAATTAATTAAATAATAATTATTAATACATAATAATAATTTATATTAATAATTAATTAAATAATAATTGTTAATACATAATAATAATTTATATTAATACGTAAGTATTATTAATTGAACAACATCAGCGAGTAGGGGCCATGGCTCTTGGAAAAATGCAAGTGGTCGCCATTTTGCTGTGATATTCTCAGACTATCCGTCCAATCTTGATTGATAAGCTTTGAAAACTGTTGTTGACCATAATGTATGTCGAGCCGAAGGCGAGCCGTCAGTGGGTTCGGGTGCAGCGTCGGTAGGGTTCCAGGGCCCCACAGTCCCGGTGGCGATCGACCTAGCCAGTTAGGCCGAACAAGTGGACACTGCTCGATTCACTCGATTTCGGAAGACCAAGCCTTCTTTGAAACAACTAGAAAATTGCATTTTTTTCCCAAAACTGACTAATAATTAATAGCTACTCTTAAATTATGTTACTTGATAACTAATTTAAAATATGAAGTAATTCTAATGATTAATCAGTAATTAATAATCAATCAGTAAGTATTAAATATTATACATTTCATTAATAATTAATACTTTATAAATAATTCGCTATTCTTTACTTGCTCCAAAATCAAATTTTGCATGTCCGCCCAAAATTTTCAATAGCAATAAAACTTTGGCTCCACTTCTCAAAATTTTGGCTCCACTTCTCAAATCTTTGGCTCCATCCCTTAAATTTTTTGGTGTAATTCAGCCAAATTTTGCCTCTATAAATTCTGCACATTCTATTGATTCGCATTCCACTTCACTCATTTTCTCATTATCTTCTCAAACAATCCCAACCACTTCAGTTTAACCCTTTTCCAATTTTCATCTTTGACATCGTTTCTCTTCTCAACTCCCCAATCCTTTACGTATCTTTCCGCCCATATCTTCATGCCGCCCTCACGTAGATTGAAATCTTTGCCTTTGTCTACTAGTAGATGTGAATGGGTATGAAAGATGCTTTTTTGGGTCTCACAATTACCCAATGACAAGAAGGCACTTTTGGGAGTCAGGATGCAAATTCTCAAACGTTGTGTCGTAGTCTACCTTTGACCCATATGCTTTGTGCTGCCAAACACGTGTTTGGTCTTGGTTTCACACTACATATCTTCTTGCACCCCAAAATTGCTGATTTGGTTTTACAGCACTTTGAAAATTCAGAGTTGGACCATGATTTCTTTGGGTATAAATTGGCTTATTAGTTAAAGCAACAGTTTCTTGTTTTCCTTTTTCACATGAAACTGGAAAGGCCTGACTGCTATGAGGCAAAGAAACTATGGTGCTCCAAGTGCTTTCTGGTATAGAAACCATGGTGCTCTGAGTAGTTTGAGGCAAAGAGAAAGGGGTGTCCTTGGTGGTTTGGGAGGCAAAAAAAGGGGGCCTTTCTGGGATCGAAAGATCAAATTCTTTGATTACTTGGCGTAGCTTAAGGAGAATCGAAAGCTTGTGTCACCAAATGTATAATTTTTTGAATGCCTTGACTTGTATCAGGTTCTAGGGATGTATTTATTTAAAAATCACAAGCAGAGCGTTTCTTAACAATGCGGTCTTCTGTGATGGTGAGTCTCCCTAATTTTCTGGTAGGAAATTTGTTTTTGGTATAAAAATATATTTCTGTTTGAATAATGAAATTTGATAGGGTCGTTTTGGGTATATGCAGTTTCAGTTTTCTTTAGTTTCTTGGTGGTTTGAGTGGCAAATTGCATCTCCTGTTAAGGCTATTTTAGCTCGAGTTGATGACGCTGAGCTTAATATAGTGCTTTAGTAAAAAAAATAGCACGCTAAGTGCTTGTGATATTGCCATATCAAAATGTGTTGCAATTTTAACGTCCTATTGTTGATTCTCCCAGCTGGGTTCTTAAAATAAGGTGATGTAATTTCAATGGCATCGGGCCAGGTCGTAGTTCTTCTAGGATTTCCTGCTTTTGAGATATTTGATGTAGAAGAAAGGTTGTCGTTGCTTGGTATTGAGGTATCTAATTCAACTATCTGTCCTAATGCTATCGTCTGAATTAACAGGAACCAATGTAATTTTGTTTATCTTTTATAAACAGATGATAATGATTTGGGTTCAGATGGACAAGGCATCCATAGTAAAGAATGCAATCGAATACATTCAAGATTTGCAAGGACAAGAAAAGAGAATTGCAGTTGAGATCGTTGAATTGAAATTAAGCAAGGCACTAAAAAAGCATGCTGCAGTAGTGTTCCAAAAAGAAGAAACATGGGCACCATTGGATCGATATATATTATTATGATTATCATTTGTAACCATAATTTGTAATTGAGAATTGATATATATCACTGTGATGGTGTATGATTCATTAGTTTTTTATTTTGAATATAAAATTGTAAAGTTTTATGTATGAATGGATCTGATACTTTGAATTTATATCAATTTGTTTTCTATTTATCTAGCTTTTGTTGCACCTGTAAAATGTATTAAATTATAGTTCTAATAAAATGTAGTACAATCGATGGAAATAGTTGAAAAAATTTATGAAGTTACAACAGTGCGTAACAGTTGTAGTATGTCTGACTACAACTCTGCATAAAAGTTGTAATAAAGTTTACTACAATAGTGAAAAATAGTTGTAAAATACACGAAATCACAATGGTGTTGCAACGGTCAAAAATAGTTGTAAAAGATTTTATTCTGTTACAAATTCTTAATATGTGACGGTGGATCCACCATTGTAAAAAGTAAATTACTGTTTTCCACAGTTGTAATATGGTCATTTTGTTGTAGTGAAACAATTTCAAAATAAATGTATCAATCATAGACGACATAGGATATTGTCGCCATATAGGTTTACAATCAAAACCGCACAATGTCGCATTGGAAACTGGATTTATATCATGAGTCAAGGCTAGGGATGGTCTCCTTACCGATTTGGATCACCTATATCAAGATGAACTAGGATTACACACTTGGGTAACCCTTGGATCCTACAAGGCTGGTGAAACGACCCGAACTCGCCCTTTTGGAAAAGCCTGGATTGGGTTGAGAACAGGACAAACCGAAACACAAAAAAAAGAATGTTTCATTGCTTATTACAACTTACATCAAAGTACAAGAATATAACAGAGTATGAATAAATTATGTACATCAGAAAAATATCAGAGACTAAAATTACATAGCAGCGGAAAGATAATACATAACACAACTGAAAGAGATATACAGATACATAGCTTTTCGAATATAGCTCCAGCTGTAAATCCACGATCCTAGGAAAATAATATCTGCAAAACCAAAACTTCTAGCTGACCGTATGGGAAATATGGGCACCCAGAGTTCAGGTTAAAACAATAAACTCCAGGTTAGTCATGGGATTGGTGTGAGAACTAAAACAGTTATTTAAAACTTTCCTTTAAAATTTAGTAAATCAAGGGACCCCGCCATATAACATGGAACGAGTTTTCTCCCAAAAATACCAGTGCATAAAAAAGTTTATAAACAGCACAATGCTTCTGGAAAAAATGAAGCTACTATAAGACTCAGGTCCCATCACATAATGCAACGCAAGCCGGAGGATAGAGTTTTCCCTTATAATAGCCAAACATGCATGATACATCTAAAACAAATCATTATTATATTACTGTAAATTTATAGTGTCAAAATCAACTTCAAATATAAATGTATCAATCATAAACAGTATAGTACCCCATCCTACTGTGTCGCCATACTAGTTCTTCAATTAAAACTGAAATGTCACGTATTGGAAATTGGATTATGTCATGAGTCGAGGCAAGGGATGTACTCCTCGCCGGCTTTGAGACACTCTAGCAAATGCCTCAGGGTTCCCCGCAGTGAACCCTTGGATCCTCCAAGGCCGGTCCACACATACGTTAGTGGATTGCTTATTCCTGAACACACATTTCCCGTTCCTATAGGACCTATCCATCGGCTCCGTAGTAACCGATATATCTGATGCGCCTCGCAATCCATCATCCACAGAGGAAAAAAAAATGTCTGGGCTCCATACCATGACACCACCCATAGCTAGAGGGAAATGTCCTACACTCCTTGGGTCCTTTATCCTGTTTTTGACTCATATGGAGGTATGAGGCTCGCAAATTAACGCTATACACAAAGCTATGCTATTTAAAGCCGCGCTTTGATCATCAACCACAAGACTCTGCTTTTCAACAGAAGCCTTGATCACTGCATCTCAGCATGCCACACTGACAACTCATGCCATTCAACTGATGTCTATTAATATAAAATCTCTAAGCTGTACGTCTCAGAGAAGGGTGTTAAGCAATAGAATAAATTATCCGCCACCAAACAGATATATATTTAATAAATATCAATCAACACATAATAAAATCTAATGTCAGACACACATCCATTTAAAAGTTCATTCTGGGTCTGAACGAAACCGAAGGCACCTTATTCCTCGTACCATATGCCCAATACACGAAAGAGTTCCTCGCATATCCGGTCGATCTCCAAGTATGTCTGGACGATCACCCCTTATTACCTTGTCTTGGGTGTACAGCCCAATCAAGACATCAGCAATCATCCAAATGATGTGAAGAACTTTGGTCTTCAACCACATTTTCATCGTCGACTTATTGTCGAATAAATTATTCAGAATGGTTATAAAACCCGGCCTTTCCGAATAATTCATGTATCTTATAAACAAGTGCTATAAAAACACAACATACGCCTCATTCCAATTTAGAATATTCTTTTATTCAAATATTCACATCATTTGGGAAAGGTTCCCATTAATTTTATCAAAGATAAATTCTTTAAATTTATTCTTTAATTTTCCTTTGGATACGGTTTATCCAAACTAGTTGGGATTAGCGCACCTTACCAAAGTAATCATTTGTTATATTTCCCCAATCCCAACCTATTCATCCCTATATAGCAAAACCGGTAATACTCCATATCTAACACCACGGTGTTATAGGTAAAATTAATTACCATTTCACGTTCAAATCTAATTAAAGAGTTAACTATCGCCTGGAGTGAAACTGGTGATACTCCATTCTCGATCATTTCCCAAATTTGATAATTTAAATTATCACATTATCATTCAAATCTAATTAAAGATTCAATAAAACTCCAATTAGTTTTATTCTTCCAACAACCATTATTTAATGATTATTTAACTTTGGAAACACGAACACGCCACATCGACAATCTACACGGTACCACTGATTTCTGCCCATATATTACCTCTAAGCTCGTATGTCTCAGAGAAGGGTGTTAAGAAAGAGAATAAATTCTCCACCACCAAACAGATATATATTTAGCAGAGATCAGCAATATAGTTCGAAATACATTGTTAGACATGTAATCATGTCTTTAACTGGGTTAAAGAACCAATGTCATTTAAAACACAGTTCATGATAAACCCAAAATCACATTCCATTAATTATTGAATCTTCACTGAAAACAGATGTATATAATCGATATCAATTTCTATATCCGACTAATAACATAAATGGAATAATGACAAAGCCTTTTAAATTCCATATATATTAACAGTCTTCCTCCACAGAAGCTCACTTCGATTATTACCAAATCGAATTCCATTCCATTCCATTCCAATTTATTTTATTAAATTGGAAAACTTTACTTTGGAAAATTTCATTAATCTTAATTAAAAGATTTATATATTCCAAATCACATTTCACTGTTAATCGGGTTAAGGAACGAATGTTGTTAAAACATAGTTCACAATAAACCCAATACACATTCCATTTTATTTCAATTACTAAATATAATTGGAATCTATAATAATCTTAATTAAAAGGCTTATCCTTTTCATAGGGGTTTAAGAATAGTGTTATTTAAGACACCATTCACGAAAAACCCAAAATCCACTTTGATATTAAATATAAGGCTCTAAACAGAAATTATATCGGCTTACATTCAATATCAAATTCTAAAACCAACACATATCGTATGGGGAATAATGATATATACCTATCTTCGAAATTCCTCCACAATATCTGTATATTCAGGGAATCCAATATCGAATTACTCCAGAGATTATTTCTACTCAAATCCATTACAATATATATATATTGGAAATTTTTGGTTTTATTAAAACCCTTTATAAATCCAAATTATTTATTTAAAAATTACTGGATTATTTTTCCTAGTTAATAACTAGTACATTTTAATAAAAATATATTTTTATCTTTAAAAACGTGGAATTTTTCATCCAAATTCTTTCCAAATCACGTATTATGATTTTACACAAATTATTAATATTTTTAGTAATTTTATCAAGGCCCATACAGTCAATTTCCAATAAAGGCCCTCGAACTGCATCCATACCGACCTTTTCCAAATTTGATTTGGATATAATTCCAAATCCATCCGTTAGATTTCAAATCTCTTATATTCCTTGGAAATCTCTTTTCGATACAAACCCAACGGTCCTAGTTTTAGGAGAATCCGACGGTCGGATCTCCTGTAATGTCAATTCGAAGTCAATGGTCGAAATTCGCGAACGGTCGCGGTGCGGCTCGTTCTATTCAAGCCATTAATATATATATATATATATATATATATATATATATATATATATATATATATATATATATATTTCGTTTAGAATGTATTTCATAAATTCATTTTAAAAATGATTCCCACTTTCATTTCAATTTTAAATCAATATTAAATACTCCTTATCATTATAATATTTAAATGATAATATTTTCAAAACATCATATTTTAATATAATTTCCTTTTCGATATTCATTATAAAAATGAATAAAGTCGATATAAATATCGTTCATGTTAAAATGGTGCAAATCTAATCAACACGGATTCATATATTTTAATATTTTTGTGTCCATCTCAAATCGGACATCAAAATCATATTTTAATCCTTTATAGAATATTATTTTAAAATATTCGTTTTTTTTAAATGTTCGTTCTTTCTGAATTAGAATCAGACACAATTAATTACCATATAGTGTTATTTATATGGATTTCATACACACATGTACACAAGAATAATGAGACACAATCAACCATCATCCAGAGTGCATTACACAACTACGTAAGCATTAAATATAAATAATTAACGCTTACAACAGTCTGTCAACCAATCGATTGACATATAACTGAACAATTGGGATTAGTGTACGTCAAATATCATCTTAATACCCGTGTGGGGTTTCTACTAACAAATACTGAATATTATTTATGTAGTTGGGCGATGTGTAAAATTTATCGTCCCAATCAATGTCAGTTAAATGGGTGTACATAAACAAATCGTCCGATTTGTAAATGAATATTTATTTTTAATTCAGGAGAATTTTATGCCGTTCATATATACAATAAAAATTATATTTTTAATGATAAAATATTTTTTCAACACTTGACTATTTTGTATAGTTCATACTTTTAATAAAAATGATATTTTTGTTATTCAAACATTTTATTCAACACATGAATATTTTATACAGTTCATATACACATTAAAAATTATATTTTTAATGAACAGTATTTATTTTAGAAAATTTCGGCATTATAACGGCGCGATATTAAAATCGGAGTAATGTCTAGCATTACCCCTCTCTTGATACTGGCTCGCGCCATACACAATCAATCACAAAACCACAATACAATTCATTTCCACAATACAGTCAATTTCACCACAATTCAATCCAAACAACATACATGGTTTGTACAATAAATAGTGTCGGGGGCTTCTAAGCCCTATCTGCATCCTAGTATATATTTAACTGTAAAATAATCAGAGTGAAAAGGAGTTCTCATCTTTAGTTTCCACTCCGTCATTCTTTAAAAGAAGGTTTGGATTCAAATTTGCCCTAAATTCTAACTAGCTCCAAATTGGGTCCGGTTAGTCTTGTTGTAAAGCTCTCGTCCCCACGATCGCAATGGATCCAGTTTTGCGTGATTTGGACCTCGTATGTAAAAGATATTGATTTTAATATGTTTGATAATTAAATGAATAATTAATTAAAATAATTAAAATTTATTAATGTTAGAAAAAGGTTACCCTTCTTCCCCGTATAACAACCGAACTCGATCAAACCCTGCTCCGCCACTTTCTCTCCTCTGCGCCGCCACATCAGCCAACCGAACGACGATCAACACCCACTCCTACAACCGCCTACGAGCAGCACACCTCCGCCCCAAGCTTCACCAGGTCCATTGGTCCCCACGCCTAGAAATTCATCCACGAACGGTGAGACTTTACGTAAGAAATTCGAACAAGTTACTCAACCAGAAATGATCAAACTAAAACTGATTTGAAGATTGGAGAAACCTCAACAAATTTCACTTTGATTCCATTTGACAATTCGGTGCGGATTGAGAGAAATTTGGATTTCTTTTTTTGGAGCATTCTGTCTGTCGATGGAATGAAGACGGCGGCTAGGGTTTTGGCCCTTATATAATAATTTTTTATTAATTATTTAATTCTAATTATTTCCCAAAAGTGAATTTCGCATCCGAACCCCAAATCAAACCCAACGACTGTCGCCCCTAGCTAAATACCCCCATTCCGAACACAATGGGATATGTACCATAAGCCAATTCTTTTGTTTCGATCAGTTTTCTTTAAAATTAAATCATAAATCAATTTAAAATTGAATTTAAACATACATTTTAATTTACCGAGGCCACATACTGAGTCCAAAAATTCCCGAAAAATAAATCTAGCTATGTTTTGACGATACAGTCCTAACAAAACTAATTTCGTCGAATTTGGAGACTGTTTGAAAAATGATTATTTTCTGGTCGATCCAATTCAAACTAAAACTTCCAAACACTTACCACGCTCACATATTAATTCCAAAAATTATGAAAATTGGAATCTAGTAATAATTTGACATTCCAGATCCAACAAAAGTGGTTTCGTCGAAAACGAAGGTCGTTTACAAAATGGCTATATATTATATTAAATATATATAAATTCCATAGCGACTATTTTAAATTTTAAACTGAACATAACTTTCAATTTGTATTATGAAATCTCATTTTTTTTTTCACCTTCATTAGAAAGATATAATTAAACAGATTCAAATATTTCTTGTATTACTAAAATCCGATCTATTTTGAATCCTGTACACTCATTTGAAATTTGAAATCGAATTTTCAAACTATCGTGCCATTTCAGGCTCGTTTTATAGTTCAAATAAATTTATACGTTCTAACTTCGATTTAAATAAATTTTTAGTCGTTATTATTTAAAACAAATCATTTTAAATATTTAAAATCCGTTAAAATAGCTAAAATAAAAATTCAAAATTGGTTCTGAAAATCCGATTTGTTACAATCTCCCCCACTTATAATATTTTCGTCCTCGAAAAGGAACGGAGCTGAAAGTCTTTTAACAAATCAACTCAACTTTCATTCTGGCTTTCATTCTTCAACTTTTCAGTTTCTAAGAATTTTCTGATTTCTCAAAAATTTAAATAACACCCTAAATTTTCGAAAAATTTCGCCATAACTTCCTTTGTATGGGTTGATATTTAAAATCGCAACTTGCCTCACAGGGACCTCACCAATCCAAAAGAAAAAGAAAAAGCCAAGCTGCTAGCCAATCGGCTTATAAAATCATGAAAACCCAAGAAAATAGTAAATATGTGCCTATTTGTCAGGCATACAATTTTATTCCACTTCTTAGCTTCCATGCTATGACTTGTTCATTGTATATACATGTATATGTATGCAATTTCAATAAATTTTCAATTCAATTCAATGTTCGAATTGACTTGGCAAAATTTACCTTTCATTTACATATTGGTTTTATTGTTCCAACATTTTAATTAGTCAAATTAATTATCAAACAACCCAACCAACAATTAATTAGTTGAATTGCTTTTCAATCATATATCTTTAATATATTCAAAAATCATATTTTTATTGTTAAATCACAACAATAAACCCTATCTAGTTTTGGTTCTGACACCAGTCAATTGGAATCATATAGATATCCCACTTTCGAAAATCGAAAATAAACTACTAATGCTACGTAGTCATCAGTAGAATCATTCCCGGGCGACTAGATTGCCATTCTATATCTATCCAGTATATTTGAGACTTCGAACATACGTTCATGACGCTTATATGCAAAATCTTTATATGCTCGATTGTTCAAAATAAAATAAAATAATATACCCAAAAACATATAATTAGATTAAATTTTCAAAATTAAATTTGTTTTTAATAAATAATACTCCTCTAACTCATTCTTGGAGACTACTGATCCGATCTCTAACAAGTCATTCTCCTTGGATATTACTATCCAATCTCTGATGAATTCTTTTGTTCGGTTCTAATGTGCCTTGTTCTCGAGCCATGCAAACCAAAGCTCCGATACCACAAATTAAACGACCCGAACTCGCCCTATCGGGAAAGCCCGGATTGAGTTGAGAACCGGACAAATTGGGACACAAACAGAAGAACGTTTCATTGCTTATTACAACAATTTACATCAGAGTACAAGAATATAACAGAGTATGAATAAATAATATACATCAAAAAAATATCAGGGATTAAAATTACATAGCAGTGCAAAGACAATACATAACACAACTAGAAGATATATACGGATAAAAGCCTTCCGAATATAGCTCCAGCTGTAAATCCAGGATCATGAGAAAACAATATCTACAAAACCAAAACTACTAGCTACCCATGTGGAAAATATGGGCACCCATAGTTTAGGTTAAAACAATAAACTCCAGGTCAGTCATGGGACCGGTGTGATAACTAATAAAGTTATTCAAAACTTTACTTTAAAATTTAGTAAATCAAGGGACCCTGCCGTATAACACGGAACGGGTTTTCTCCCAAGAATACCAGTGCATACAATAGTTTATAAAAATCAATGCTTTTTGAAAAAATGAAGCTATTATAAGGCTTAGGTCCCATCACATAATGCAGCACAAGCCGAAGGATAGAGTTTTTCCTTATAATAGCCAAACATGCTTCATATGTTTAAAATAAATCATTTTGATATTACTATAAATGTATAGTGTCAAAATCAACTTCAAATATAAATGTATCAATCATAGATGGCATAGTACCCCATCCTACTATGTCGCCATACTAGTTCTACAATTAAAACCGAAATATCACGTATTGGAAATTGGATTTTCGTCATGAGTCGAGGCAAGGGATGTACTCCTCGCCGGTTTCAAGACACTCTAGCAAATGCCTCAGGGTTCCCCGTAGTGAACCCTTGGATCCTCCAAGGCCGGTCCACAATTACGTAAGCGGATTGGTTATACATTAATATACGTTTCCCGATCCAGTAGGACCTATCCATCGGCTCCGTAGTAACCGATATATCTGGGGCGCCTCGCCATCCATCATCATATAAGTAAAAATTAATAAATGTCAGGGCTCCATACCATGGCACCACCCATAGCTAGGAGGAAACGTCATGCACTCCTTAGGTCCCTTGTCTTATTTTGACTCATACCAAGGTGTGAGGCTAGAGAATTGATGCTATACACAAAGCTATGCTATTTAAAATCGCGTTTTGATCATCAACCACAAGATTCTGCTTTACATCAGAAGCCTTGATTACTGCATCTCAGCATGCCACACTGACCATTCACGCAATGCAACTGATGTCTATCAATATATAACCTCTAAGCTCATACGTCTCAGAGAAGGGTGTTAAGAAAGAGAATAAATTTTCTTGTAACACCCCGAATTTTCTGAGAATATTAAAATTAATAAATTCAAAAACCACTTAATTTTTAGAAGAAGAATTAAGTGAAATGGGTTGTACTATTACGTTCGTCTCAAAATTTTGGTCAAGATAGACATTTGGTTTGCATAAAACGGATACCTTGTGAAGAAGTTATTAAGCCTTGAAGTTTGTATGCATATGAGAAATATATATATATAGATATATATAAAAATTAAATAAATAAATATGCAAAAAAATTCAAAACAGCGAATCATGAGGGGAATAACCAAACCAGCCCATTTTTGAGGTCGACCCGAGCCTCCCTGGGTCAACTAGGAGTTGATTCAGGGTGTTTAGCTGTCAACCCATGGGCCGATTCACTTTAAGGCAGATGTGGCATCTGATTGGTTCTGATGGACTCCTTGCTGAGTCATTAGGGCTGATGTGGCTATTCTATCTTGTCTGAATGGCTTTGATTTGCTCTAGGTTAATCTGACGGTTCCTATTAAATCAAACTTCTATATAAGCAACCTAATACATCAACCCTAAATCATATTAAAAATCAAACCAAGAGCTGTCAAGCTGTCGTTGGACAACCTCGAGTAGTCGCCATTCAACTTGAAGCAAATTAAAAGAGACAAACCAAATCAAATCAAAATTAAACTAAAACAACGATTGTCTACATCAAATGCGAGCATTTCAACTTCAGAATACAGATTCCAGAAATCAAGATTGTCTTTTGTAAGTGTGGTTATCTTTTAGATGTAAATAAATTTAAGACGTGATTTGATATAAAGTGAAAAATATAATTATACCATGTTGTATAATATTGACGATGATAATCCATGTCTGTTTCTTGTGATGATTTTATCATGAATTGTCTTGGAATGTTTGTGGCATATTGGACTTGGTGTTGAATCTATTAAAGATTGAGAATGAAACTATCAATATCATATGCAAGTTATATGTTTTATGTTAAGATCTACATATATATATATATATATATATATATATATATATATGTTTATATGATTAATGCAAGTTGTATGTATTATGTTAGATCCAAGTCAAGATCTACATATATATATATATATATATATATATATATATATTCATATGCTTTATGTTAGATCCATATGCCTATATATATGTTCATATGCAAGTTACAAGTTTTGTTGGATCCATGTCAAGATCTATCTAGGTTCATATGATTAACGCAAGTTTTATGTTTTATGATAGAACCAAGTCACGATCTAATTATACATATGTTCATATACAAGTTACATGTTAGATCCAAAACTAGATTTATATTTATATGCATATTTGTAAAGTGGACTTATGCAAGTTCACCTTGTTAGATCTAGTTCACACCTATATGTTAATGTTAAAATTATACATGCCTTGGGATTGGACATGTCATGATTATGTCATATGCTAGTTTATAATTGAGGTTATGTTCACACATGCCTAGATCTACATATTAACATGTTTTAGGCTTATGATTATCTAAGTCTAAATTATGTGCAAGTTCATGTGACATGTTAAATTACATGAATAAAGTTTTATGCAAAATTTACATGTTTGGTTGAATGTATATTATACATGTTCCCATCTTTACCTCTTGTTTATAAATTGGGCTAATATGCGGGCCCAGTGACTTTATGTGATTAATACGAATGAACAAACGGGGGTAACGTTGGGATAGTTATTAAATCAAAACATGTTAATAATGTAGGTGGACCTAAAACCATGTACATGGTTAAGGCGATGAATGGTATAATTTATACCATTAGTCTTGAACATAATTAAAATATGTGACATGAAACACTTGTAGAAAATTCACATATATAAAATGTAAAAGATGAATATGCCTAACTTGAGGTTAGACTGAGTTGTGGTGTAAACCTGCCCGGAACCGACCGACACATCCAGTAACCACAACAATACCTGTCTAATGTGAGAGGTTAGTGCATTAAGCCCAAAAAGACACGAGGTTAGACTGAGTTGTGGTGTAAAATTGCCCGGAACCGACTGACACATCCATTAACCACAACAATACCTATCTAATTTGAGTGGTTGGTGCTTTAATTAATTAATTAAAGCTCATGAACAATCAAGCTAGAAATGGCGAGGTTAAGTAATTAAGGGAACACTTAACCAACTTAACATGTTAACAAGACAAGATTGGTGGGGTCAAGTAATTGAGGAAACACTTAACCAACTTAACATGTTAACTAGACAAGATTGATAGGGGTTAAGTCAAACCAAGGACACTTAACCAATTTAGCATGTTGACTAGAAAAACCCTAGTAATGGGGACCCGTTTCAGCAGTAACCCTCATGGATGTATCAAGGTACCCTGAACTAGGAAGGGTGGGGCACGATTACTGGGCTGAATATAAGCAGTCAAAATGGCGGCGGTTAGGTGCATCAGTGTAGGTTCCGATGGAGTACGGGCGTGCACGGGCTCCGAAGTGGAAAAAGCAGGCACTGGGCACCAGGCGTACACTTGTGCATCTTTGAATCATGTCAGGGTTGCCATTATAGGACTTGATACACCCTATACTGGAACCAGCACAAGTACTTAAAAATCACGTGGGGCCGCATGGCACCGGGAACATGAATGCGAGTAGGAGCTGATAAATACATGAATGGGATCACTTTATCATGAACATACATTGCTAGTTAAATAGCTCTTAGTGGGTGCAGAGAAGTAAAAGTGGGTGCGATAGCTAAATCTAGTTAAATCTTACTTTACCTCGTTTTAGGACTACCTATCCTTGTGGTATCATTCTAAGTTCAGTTTATTTATGTCATAGTCTTTTATTGGTTTACATGCTATTAAATAACTGGGCTTACCAGACTTATGTCTGACCCATTTTCCTTTCGCTTCTTTTCTTCCGTCCCCCCCCCTCCAGGTCCGCAGGGAGGAAACACTTCTGCTTAGTCCAGGTTAGCCAAAGCTTGAAGATCGTAGATGTAAGGCTTGGGCTTTCCTTTTTGAGCTATGGCTATGATCAAGCACTTATTGGGGATTTATGTCATTTTATTTTTAGTATTGCTTCTTTATGTTTTCAATACAGATGAAAAGTTGTAATAATTTGGAAGGTTGAAACAGTTGTTGAATTGTTGTGTTGAACAAGTATTTATGAAATAATATTGATCTTTTTCTGCTGCATAAATTTTCTGTCTTGTAATTTATTAGTATCTTGTACCTTAAAACACTCCACCGAAGTCAACGTATTCCCTTTGAGAGTGACCTTAACGGAGGTGGGGTGTTACATTTCTGCCACCAAACAAATATATATTTAATAGAGATCAATCAACACAGAATAAAATCCAATGTCAGACACAGTCACACACATCCATTTACAAGTACGTTCTGGGTCTAAACGAAACCAGAGGCACCTTATTCCTTGTCCCGTATGTCCAATATAGGAGAGAGGTCCTCGCATATATGGTCGATATCCAAGTACGTCTGGACGATCCCCACTTATTACCTTATCTTGGGTGTACAGCCCAATCAAGACATCAGTAATCATCCAAATGATGTGAAGAACTCTGGTCTTCAACCACCGTCTTCATCGTCGACTTATTGTCGAATCAATTATTCAGAACGCGTATAAATCCGATCTTTCCGAATAATTCACGTATCTTATAAACAAGTGCTATAAAAACACAACGCACGCCTCATTCCAATTCAGAATATTCTTTTATTCAAATATTCACATCATTAGGGAAAGGTTCCCATTAATTTTATCAAATATAAATTCTTTAAATTTATTCTTTAATTTTCCGTTGGATATCAATTCAAACCAAATTAAGGTTTATCCAAACTAGGAGGGATTAGCGCACCTTACCAAAATAATCATTTTTTTATTTCCCCAATCCCAACTTATTCATCCCATGGAGCAAAACCAGTAATACTCCATATCTAACACCATGGTGTTATCGGTAAAATTAATTATCATTTCACGTTCAAATATAATTAAAGATTTAACTATTGCCTGGAGTGAAACTGGTGATACTCCATTCTCGATCATTTCTTAAATTTGATAATTTAAATTATCACATTCTCATTCCAATCTAATTAAAGATTCATTAAAACTCCAATTATTTTTGTTCTTCCAACAATTATTATTTAATGATTAATTAACTTTGGAAACACGAACACGCCACATCGACAATCTACGTCGTACCACTGATTTCTGCCAATATATAACCTATAAGATCGTAGGTCTCAAAGAAAGGTGTTAAGAAAGAGAATAAATTCTCCACCACCAAATAGATATATATTTAGCAGAGATCAGCAATATAGTTCGAAGTACAATGTTAGACATGAAATCCTGTCTTTATCTAGGTTATAGAACAAATGTCATTTAAACACGGTTCACGATAAACCAAAAATCACATTCCATTAATTATGGAATCTTCACAGGAAATAGATCAATATATAATCAATTCCAATTTTCGTATCTAACTAATAATATAAATGGAATAATGACAAAGCCTTTTAAATTTCATATATATTAACAACCTTCCTCCATAGAAGCTCACTTCGATTATTACCAAATCGAATTCCATTCCATTCCAATTTATTTTATTAAATTGGAAAACTTTACTTTGGAAAATTCCATTAATCTTAATTAAAAGATTTATATATTCCAAATCACATTTCACTATAAATCAGGTTAAAGAACGAATGCTGTTAAAACATAGTTTACAATAAACCCATTTTAGATTCCATTTTTATTTCAATTACTAAATATAATTGGAATCTCTATTAATCTTAATTAAAAGATTTATCCTTTTCAAACGGGGTTTAAGTATTGTGTTATTTTAAGACACCATTCACGAAAAACCCAAAATCCACTTTGATCTTAAATATAAGGCTCTAAATAGAAATTATATCGGTTTACATTCGATATCAAATTCTGAAACCAACACATATCATATGGGGAATAACGATATATATCTATCTTCCAAATTCCTCCACAATATCCGTATATTGATGGAATCCAATATCGAAATATTCCGGAGATTATTTCTATTCAAATCCATTCCAATTTATATATTCGAAATTTCTGGTTTTATTAAAACCCTTTATAAATCCAACTTAATTATTTAAAAATTATTGGATTATTTTTCCTAGTTAATAACTAGTTCATTTTGATAAAAATATATTTTTATCTTTACAAACGTGGAATTTTTCATCCAAATTCTTTCCAAATCATTTATTATGATTTTATACAAATTATTAATATTTTTATTAATTTATCAAGGCCCGTATAGTCAATTTCCAATAACGGCCCTCGAGCTGCATCCGTAACGACCTTTTCCAAATTTGATTTGGACATAATTCCAAATTCAACCATTAGATTTCAAATCTCTTATATTTGTGGGAAAGATCTTTTCGATGCGAACCCAACGGTCCCTGGTTTTTGGAGAATCCGACAGTCGGATCTCCCGTAATGTCAATTCGAAGTCAATGGTCGAAATTCGCGAACGGTCGTGGCGCGACGCGTTCTATTCTAGCCATTAATGTATATATATATATATAATATATATTTCGTGCAGAACGTATTTCATAAATTTGTTTTAAAAACGATTCCCAATTTCATTTCAATTTTTAATCAAAATAGAATACTCCTTATAATTATAATTTTTTCAAAATATCAGATTTTGAAATAATTTCCTTTTCGATATTCATTATAAAAATGAATAAAATCGATATAAATATCGTTCGCATTAAAATGGAGTAAATCTAATCAACATGACTTCATATATTTTAATATTTTCGTGTCCATCCTAAATCGGACATCAAAATCATATTTTAGTCCTTTATAGAATATTATTTTAAAATATTCGTTATTTTAAAATGTTCGTTCTTTCTGAATTGGAATCATACACAGTCAACTACGATATATTGTTTATTATATGGATTTCATACACACATGTACACAACAATAATGATACACTATCAACCATCATCTAGAGTGCATTACACAACTCCGTAGGCATTAAGTGTAAATAATTAACGCTTACAACAGTCTGTCAACCAATCGATTGGCATACAACTAAATAATTGGGATTAGTGTACGTCAAATAACATCCCAATACCTGTGTGGGGTTTCAACCAACAAATACTGAATATTATTTGTGTAGTTGGGCGATGTGTAAAATTTATCGTCCCAATCAATGTCAATTAAATGGGTGTACATAAATAAATCATCCGATTTGTAAATGAACATTTATTTTCAATTCAGGAGAATTTTATGTCGTTCGTATATACATTAAAAATTATATTTTTAATGATAAAATATTTATTTCAACACTTGACCATTTTGTATAATTCATACTTTTAATAAAAATGATATTTTTATTATTCAAACATTTTATTCAACACGTGAATATTTTATACAGTTCATATACACATAAAAAATTATATTTTTAATGAACAATATTTATCGGCATTATAACGGCGCGATATTAAAACCGGAGTAATGTCTAGCATTACCCCTCTCCTGATACTGGCTTGCGCCATACACAATCAATCACAAAACCACAATACAATTCATTTCCACAATACAGTCAATTTCACCACAATTCAATCCAAACAACATACATGGCTTGTACAATAAATAGTGTCGGTGGCTTCTAAGCCCCGTCTGCATCCTAGTATATATTTAACTATAAAATACTTAGAGTCAGAAGGAGTTCTCACATTTGGTTTCCACTCCGTCATTCTTTAAAGGACGGTTTGAATTCGAATTCGCACTAAATTCTAACTAGCTCCAAATTGGGTCCGGTTAGTCTTGTTGTGAAGCTCTCGTCCCCACGATCACAACGGATCCAGTTTTGCGTGATTTGGACCTTGTATGTAAAAGATATTGATTTTAATACATTTGATAATTAAATAAATAAATAAATAAAATAATTAAAATTTAATATCGTTAAAAAAATGTTACCTTTCTTCCCCGTATAATAGCCGAACTCGATCAAACCCTGCTCCGTCACTCTCTCTCCTCCGCGCCACCACATCAGCCAACTGGACGACGATCAGCACCCAATCCTCCAACCGCCTATGAGCAGCGCACCTCCGCCCCAAGCATCACCAAGTCCGGTGGTCCCCATGCCCAGAAATTCGCTCACGAATGGTGAGACTTCACGCAAGAAATTCGAATGAGTTACTCAACCAGAAACGATCAAACTATTACTAATTTGAAGATCGGAGAAACCTCAACAAATTTCGCTTTGATTCCATCTAACAATTCAATGCGGATTGAGAGCAATTTGGATTTCTTTTTTGGAGCATTCTATCTGCCGATGGAATGAAGTCGGCGGTTAGGGTTTTGGCCCTTATATAATAATTTTTTATTAATTATTTAATTCTAATTATTTCGCAAAAGTGAATTTCGCATCTGAACCCCAAATCTAACCCAAAGACTGTCACCTTTAGCTAAATACCCCCATTCCGGACACAATGGCTATGTCTCATAAGCCAATTCTATTGTTTCGCTCAATTTTCCTTAAAAAAATATAAATCAATTTAAAAATGAATTCAAACATACATTTTAATTTACCTGGGCCACATACTGACTTCAAAAATTCCCGAAAAATAAATCTAGCTATGTTTTGATGATACGATCCTAATAAAACTAATTTCGTCGAATTTGGAGATCATTTGAAAAATGACTATTTTCTGGTCAATCCAATTCAAACTGAAACTGCCAAACGCGTTTAAACTTACCACGCTCACATGTTAATTCCAAAAATTCCGAAAATTGGAACCTAGCAATAATTTAACATTTTGGATCCAACAAAAGTGGTTTCGTCGAAAACGGAGGTTGTTTGCAAAATGGCTATTTTTAAGGGCTATATATTATACTAAATATATATGAATTCCATAGCGACTATTTTAAATTTTAAACTGGATGTAACTTTCAATTTATACTATAAAATCTCAGTTTTTCACATTCATTAGAAAGATATAATAAAACAGATTCAAATATTTCTTATTTTACTGAAATCTGATTTATTTTGAATCATGTACATTCATTTGAAATTTAAAATCGAATTTTCAAACTACCATGCCATTTCAGGCTCGTTTTATAATTAAAATAAATTTATACATTTTAAATTCAATTTAAATAAATTTTTAGTCATTATTATTTAAAACAAATCATTTTAAATATTCAAAATCCATTAAAATAGCTAAAATAAAAATTTTAAATTGGTTCTGAAAATCCGGTTTGTTACAATCTCCCCCACTTAAAATCTTTTCGTCCTCGAAAAGGAACGGAGCTGAAACTTGTTTAACTAATCAACTCAACTTTCATTCTGGCTTTCATTCTTCAACTTTTTGATTTCTAAGAATTTTCTAATTTTTCAAAAATTTGTGTAACGACCCGAACTTCCCCGGTCTTCGAAGAGAAGAGAAAGAACGGATTGTCTGAGAACACGATAAATCAGAACACAAACCGAAGAACATTTTATTTCTTATTACAACAATTTACATCAGAGTACGGGAATATACAAAGCATGAACAAATAATATACATTTGATAAATATCAGAGATTTACTAATTATTATGCAGCGGAAAATAATACAAAACACAACTGAAAGAAATACACGGATATTGAGCGTTTCGAATATAGCTCCAGCTGTAAACTAGGATCATGTGAATATAACATCTGCAAACTAAAACTACTAGCTGCCCGTGTGGAAAATAGGGGCACCCATAGTTTAGGTTAAAACAATATACTCCGGGTAAGTCATGTGACTGGTGTGAGTACTAAAATAGTCATTTAAAAATTTACTTTAAAATGGAGTAAATCAAGGGACCACGCCGTATAATACAGAATGGGTTTTCTACCAAGAATACCAGTGCACAAAACAAACAGCGCAATGCTTTTTTGGAAAAATGAAGTTATTATAAGACTCAGGCCCCATCACACAATGCAACGCAAGATGGAGGATAGAGTTTTACCTTATAATAGCCAAACATGCTTGGTACATTTAAAACAAATCATTTTGATACTAGTACAGTGCAAAGTGTATGAAAACAACTTCAAATATAAATGTATCAATCATAGACGGCATAGTATCCCATGCTACTATATCGCCAATACTAGGCTCTACAATCAAAACCGAAATGTCACGTATTGGAAATTGGATTTCCGTCATGAGTCTAGGCAAGCGATGTACTCCTAACCGCTTTGAAACACTCTAGCAAATGCCTCGTGTAACGACCCGCATTCTACGCATCGGAGGATCATAGAATATTTATTTCTTCTTCATGCGAAGTCGTATAGTCGCGTAACTTTGCAGAACGACTATTGGGGTCATTTCCTATGTTCACGATTATTGCCGATTTTTAAATGACCATTTTTCCCTTGGCGAATCTTGTTTCTCCTATAACTTTTGATTGGCAAGGAGTTTTGACCTGAAACCACGTCCATTAGATCCGGATGATGGTTTACCTTTCCGTAGAGTGGTCACCTTAATCAAACGGACTTACCGTTTGGAAGACATGGCTGAATTAATGTTTAGATGGTGAAAAACAGCTTAACTGGGCCAAATAGGGTGATTAGCAGCTAGGCCCATTGGGGGATTTCGGGATTAGGGGTATTTAATGACTGAAAGGGACTACCGAAACCCTTCTTTATCATTTTTGCAGCCTCCGCTTACATTCCTTCAACCCTAGTAATGGTTTCTACCTTCTAAAAACAACTCCAATCACCTTCTAATCAAGGATTAAGCTAATCAACATCAAATCAAGTTAAAATAGCATCAAATCAGAGTTGGAGCTACTGTGTTGTATAGAGATTCGGCCAAAATCAGAGATATTTTTAGATCTAAGATTAATTTGTGGATAAGGTGAGTGATTTGCATTTTTTTCACTAATTACAGCTAATTAGGAGTGATTAGTGATAATTAGCGAAATTATGGCTCAGAAAAATCTGGAAAAATTTGTAAAATTCTAAAATATTATTTTATGCATTTGTTAGAAATTTGGGTTAATTAGGACATGTTCTGCTAATCGTATGGTAAAATCATGATTAAGGGGATTAAAGGGAAAACATGGATTTTGGGTATGTTTGATTCATATTAACATGTTATATCATTGTTTTGGTGGTTGTGGTTGATTATGCATGTTGCTTTCACTATATAGTATGCTTTGTGGTTGCTTAGTAAAGTTAGAATGGTCAAAAATGTCATCGTATGGCGTAAATAGCTCGATGGAAAAGTTGCAGGAAATTGGTCATAGACCCGTTCATGAAGCACATGTCATGACCCGACCCGCTCGAGACTAGGAGACCACGAACCGCTACAACACCAACATCAGGAGATCACGAACCAGACTGCGAAGCTTGACCCCAAATGGATGGCTCGCGCTTGGATTCCACGATCCAACCCGGCGTACGAACCGAAGCACCCACGAGCAGAAGCCACGAGTCGCCTACCTGTATGAGTCACTAATCGGTTGCCTCCACGACCAGATGTGTATCACGAACCAGAGGAGCATGCTTCATGAGTCGCTCACACTCACGAGCCGAGGAAGAATTCATGAGCCGCCTACCTGTACGAGTCATAAACCGCAAACCTAAGCATGGACATGAATGGAAGCTTGGAGCAATGAACTGAAGAGCCACGAACGAGAATAGACCAAAACCCGAGATGCAAAGGTAGTCCAAATAGGAAGTTAGAACTTAGGATCCATATGGGAACTGACGAGTTCACTTCATGATTGGGCTTTGCTGCGGGACGTGTGCAAAGGGGTTATCGATATCTATAACTTTAGTTCACCACTGGGAGACGAATTAGTGGCTATGGGTCAGTGCATTGGGGTCATTGTGACTCCATGGAGCAAAGTGATCGTAGCAAAGGATTAGGTGATCGAGTGGTGCATATCGTATGCTTTACGCACTGAGTAAGAGATGTGAGGATGCTTGCTATGTTTGATGCTTGCTATCACCATGATCCCCACCCCATTTACACTTTATGTTAGTGTTACCTTATAGTATTGTACATCTTATTGTGCTAACTCTTTGGTTGCAGGAACAGGTTCAGGTATGATTAGATTATACCTGTTATTGTTTTGTTTTGCTACTTATCACTCATACCAGACTTTTGTCTGACCCGGAGTTTTATGTCTCTTCTTATTACTCTGGGTGCTCCTAAACGAGTAGACTAGAGACATGTTAGGTGGTAATGCGCGAGTAGGTGTCCGGAGACGAGCATGAGGCTTCCACGTATGATATACATATATACTACCTGTGTTGTAGCTGGTCACTGCTTGGGCATTAGTGGTGTACCTTTTCTATCTTTTGCTTTAGAGACAGAAATTTGAAGTTGTAATAATGATGTTGGATCATAAGTTGTATTATGGATCCCGCTGCTATGATGATTTAGTTTTCATCTTATGCACTGTCTCGCCTATTTTATGTCAAAGTTACGTTGTTATTACATTTTATTCCATGCCTTGTGAGATACACTACATGTTCCTTGTTAATTCATAGTTTCAAATTCCTTTCTTCTCTTTTCTTTTCTTTTCTTTCGACGACCGTCCCGTGCTAGTTGGACATCGGTACAACGCATTTCGAAGGAAATGTCGGCTGGTTTGGGTCGGGCCGTCACATTTGGTGTCAGAGCTTTAGGTTGCGTAGTTAACCTAAGGAAAAACACCAGGGAGAGATAGTATACGTACATGAGAGCGCGTATTTGTGATATTTTGGTTTTTTTAAGGTTATATTTATTTCGTTTTCATACGAAGTCATATAGTCGTATAACTTTGGAGAACGACTATTGGGGTCATTTCCCATGTTCAAGATTGTTGCCGATTTTTAAATCACCGTTTTGCCCTTGGAGAATCTTGTTTCGCCTATAACTTTTGATTGGTAAGTAGTTTTGACCTGAATCCACTTCCATTAGATTTGTATGACGGTTTACCTTTTCATAGAGTGGTCACATTAATCAAACGGACTTACCATTTGGGAGATGGCTAAATTATGGTTTAGAAGGTGAAAAACAGCTTAACCAGGCCGAATAGGGTAATTAGCAGCTAGGCCCATTTGGGGATTTCAGGATTAGGGGTATTTAAGGACTGAAAGGGACTAGAGAAACCCTTCTTTGTCATTTTTGCAGCCGCCACTTTCATTCCTTCAACCGTAGTAATTTCTTCTACCTTCTAAAAACACCTCTAATCATCTTCTAATCAAGGATTAAGCTAATCAACATCAAATCAAGTTAAAATAGCATCAAATCAGAGTTGGAGCTGCTGTGTTGCATAGAGATTCAACCCAAATTAGAGATATTTTCAGATCTAAGATTAATTTATGGCTAAGGTGAGTGATTTGCATTGTTTTTCACTAACTATGGCTAATTAGGGGTGATTAGTGTTAATTAGCGAAATTATGGCTCAGAAAAATCTGGAAAAATTTGTAAAATTCTAAAATATTATTTTATGCCTCTGTTAGAAATTTGGGTTAATTTGGACATGTTTTGCTAATCGTATGGTTAAATCATGATTAAGGGGATTAAGGGGAAAACATGGGTTTGGGTATGTTTGATCCATATTAACATGTTATATCATTATTTTGGTGTTTATGGTGATTTCACATGTTGCTATTACTATATGGTATGCTTTGTGATTGCTTAGTAAAGTTAGAATGGTTGAAAACGCCGTCGTATGGCGTAAATAGCTCGCTAGAAAAGTTGCAGGAAATTGGTCATAGACACGTTCGTGAAGCACATGTCATGACCCGACCCGCTCGAGACTAGGAGACCATGAACCGCTCCAACACCATCAGGAGATCACGAACCGGACCGTGTAGCTTGAACCCAAACCAGATGGCTTGCGCTTGGATTCAATGACCCAACCCGGCTTCGAACCGAAGCGCCCACGAGCAGAAGCCATGAGCCGCCTACCTGTACGAGTCACGAACCAGTTACCTCCACGACCAGACGTGTGTCACGAACCAGAGTAGCATGCTTCCACGAGCCGCTCACACTCACGAGCTGAGGAAAAAGTCACGAGCCGCCTACCTGTATGAGTCACGAACCGCGAACTTAAGCATGGACATGAATGGAAGCTTGAAGCTATAAACTGAAGAGCCACGAATGGGTAGAGACCAAAACTCGAGATGCAAAGGTATTGCAAATAGGAAGTTATAACTCAGGATCTATATGGGAACCGACGAGTTAACTTCATGATTGGGCTTTGCTGTGGGACGTGTGCAAAGGGGTTATTGATATCCATAACTTTAGTTCACCACTGAGAGACGAATTAGTGGCTTTGGATCAGTGCAATAGGGTCACTGTGACTCCATGGATCAAAGTGATCGTAGCAAAGGATTGAGTGATCGAGTGGTGCATATCGTATGCTTTATGCACTCAGTGAGAGATGTGAGGATGATTTCTATGTTGATGTTTGCTATCACTATGATCCCCACCCCATTTACACTTTATGTTAGTGTTACCTTAGAGTACTGTACATCTTGTTGGCTAACTCTTTGGTTGCAGGAATTGGTTCAGGTATGATTAGATTATACATGTTATTGTTTTGTTTTGATGCTTATTGCTCATACCAGACTTTTGTCTGACCTAGAGTTTTGTGTCTCTTATTATTACTTTGGGTGCTCCTAAACAAGCAGACTAGAGATAGGTTAGGTGGTAATGCGCGAGTAGCTCTCCGGAAACGAGCAGGAGGCTTCCACATATGATATACATGTATACTCCCTGTGTTGTAGCTGCTCACTACTTGGGCATTAGTAGTGTACCCTTTCTTTCTTTTGCTTTAGAGATAGAAATTTGAAGTTGTAATAATGATGTTGGATCATAAGCTATATTATGGATTCCGCTGCTATGATGATTTAGATTTTAGCTTATGTACTGTCTCGTCTGTTTTATGTCAAAGTTATGTTGTTATTATATTTTATTCCATGCGCTGTGAGATATACTACAGGTTCCTTGTTATTTCATAGTTTCAAATTCCTTTCTTTTCTTTTCTTTCGATGACCATCCCATGCTAGTTGGACATTGATACAGCGCATTTCGAAGGAAATGTCGGCAGGTTCGAGGTGGGCCGTCACACTTAATATCAGAGCTCTAGGTTGCATAGTTAACCTAGGGAAAGACACCAGGGAAAGATAGCATACGTATATGAGAGTTCGTATTTGTGATATTTTGGTTTTTTTAATGGTTATATATATACTATTAGTATATGTAAGGATGAAGTTGCACTGCACTGGCACCACTATGGAGATAGTTAATCGTTTTCTCTTTATAGATTTGATGATGAGCCGATATATGAGGAGTATGGGTTCAGGGGCTAGTAATAGGAATGTCCCTGATATGAGGACGATGTTCACTACTTTCGTGCAAGAGATTCTTGGGGATGCTCGGGGAGCAGTTACTAATGCTGCTAACGGTGGTGGTGCAGTAGTGCAGGCGCCTAGGGCCGATTTCGCCAAGCTCTGTAAAGACTACACTAGTCTTGGTGGGAAGCCGTTCCACGGAACGGAATCGGCTACAGAAGTTCAGGATTGGTTGGATAGCTGTGAGTGTATCTTCGAAGACTTGGGTATCGATGATGCGATGAAGAGAAGGCTAGCATCCCGTCAGATGCGAGGACGGGCAATGAATTGGTGGAACGCTATTAAGGCAGCTACCCCTGAGGATCAAGTTACTTGGGATCATTTTAAGGCCCGATTCAGTGATAAGTTCATCCCAGCTACTCAGAAATCAGAATTGTTTAGGAAGTTCTTGGAGCTTAAGCAGAATGGTAGGGCAGTCTCGGAATATATTGCTGAGTTCGATACTTTTTCGAAGTATGGATTATCTCTTATCGACACTACCGAGAAGAAGAACGAGAAGTTCATAACCAGCTTAGATGAGTACTTGGGGGAAAGGCTGATAAACCACATCGACGAGACGTTCGAGTCTATAGTGGGGAAAGCATTGAGATTGGAAAGTCTTTACCCTAAGTCAATGGCCGATGTTGCTATTGCATTTGTAGAGGAACCAAAGCCGCAAGCGAGCGGTGGAGGTAAGAAGGAGTCTCAAAATAAGAGAAAACATGATCAGACCAAGAGTCATCAGAAAAAGAAGGACAAGAAAGATAAAGAGTGCTTTAGTTGTGGCAAGAAGGGCCACTATGTTAGAGATTGTCAGGAAAAGCCTGGGGAAAGGAAGTGCTTCAATTGCGGCCAAGTGGGACATCACAAGGATAATTGCCCGCAACCCCCTAAAGAGAAGCAGATTGTGAAAGCATGTGCTATCAATGATGTTCCTTCTTCGTCGAATTCCCGAACTACGGCGGAGAAGGGAAAGGGCTTCATTATTCGAGGTATGCTTTCTATTTATGAAGTTTTTGTTCTAGTTTTGTTGATAGCGAGGCATCCCATTGCTTTATATCTAGTGACCTGGTAGATAAGTTAGGACTGGAACCTGAGATAGTCTATTGTGACGAAAAATGATAGGTGGCTCGACTAGTCTTTGCATGATTTGTTGTAATGTGGTCTTATCGAGTTATGGATATATGTTTGCTTGTGATTGCTTAGTTGTTTTGCTAGTATCATCTCATGTAGATTGTCTGAATTCGGAGGAGATGTTCCTTGAGTGCTTGTCTGATATTGGTTTAGGCCTTTGGGGCTTGTGCTTAGGGAATGTCGAGTTTGACTAGGACGGTTTGCGTGAGATATAAGTAGTTGTTGTGATTTCCACTGAATGATATCTCGGCTTACTCGAGGAGTGATGTGCAACTGTGGCATGATAAGACTGTTCAATGGTATGGACTGCCCCGAGTTGGATTCGACAAGGCTAGGAAATGACTCGAGTTGGACTTGAGGAAGCTGCAAGGTAATGGATTGTTTAGGACCCTATGTTGATGTTTTCTTTGGTTCAAGAATGGTAGAACTTCGAAGGGATAATATGTGCTTGTTGATCATGGAGATGCAACGAGGGCTAGGACGATTCAAGTTGGACTTGAACTCGTAAAAGAAAAATGGTTGTTCGTTGATCTTGGAGATGCAACGAATAGAGAGACGACTCATGTTGGACTTGAGATTTGCCAGTAATGGATATTCGAGACTGCGTCAGAGTATATGGGTAGCTCTTCTGATGAGAGTACCAAGAAATCGTTGATATTTAGAGTGTTCTAGGAGGACTCGAAGCAGGGGTATCTGGGGATGCCCGTTACCTTGGATCCGTTGGACGTGATCTAGTTATCCTTGGAGGATAAGCGTTCGTTGGACGTACGGTAGTCCATATGGAGTCAGGCCTTCCATTAGCCTTAGGATTGGTTGGACCAGTCAGGTAGGTATCGACATATTTAT
Source organism: Allium sativum (assembly GCA_030737875.1). NCBI lineage: Eukaryota > Viridiplantae > Streptophyta > Magnoliopsida > Asparagales > Amaryllidaceae > Allium > Allium sativum. The sequence goes on from CM060910.1 coordinate 654,262,247, forward strand.
GGCTTTGGCACGTGATAGATATGACATGTTTGATGGACGCTATGGTTGCTATGTTTGTTCCTATTTTATTCCCTTGAGTAGACTATCACCTGTAGGATCTGGTAATAGAGAACGAAGAGATGACGTCATACACGGACGCCTGTGCTACCGGACTAGGTGCGGTAGGTGATGCATCGAGTAGGAGACATGACAATTTAGACGATATGTTTCTTGAATGGATTGGATGCAGAAATGTTAGCAAGTTTGATGGTTAGACCGACTTTGATTGAGCGGATTTTCCAGTCAAAGGAACGATCCTAACCTATTGGAAATCATATCCATGGTAGAAATGGATATCGATAGCAAGGAGATGAGCAAGTATGGACTTGATAGAGAAAATGGCTTCGAAAGAATGGGAGACTAGTTGTACCCAACGTTAATGGATTGAGAGATGAAGTTCTTAGAGAACATCATCACTCAAAACTGACTATGCACCCCGGTGGTAAAAAAATGTATCGAGACATGAAGCAGACCTACTACTGGGAAGGGATGAAGAGAGACGTTGGGAGGTTTATATCCAAGTGCATGAATTGCCAACTAGTTAAAACCTAGCAAAAGGAGCCTAGGGTTTGTTACAACCGTTGGAAATTCTCGAATGGAAATGGGAACAAGTCTCAATGGATTTCATTGACGGTTTACCAAGGACTAGATTGGATCATGATGGGATTTGGGTGAATCGTGTATTAGAGGATCTCTTGACGGCTTGTATATTAGATTTTGGTGGGTCATGGGATGACCATTTGCATTTAGTTGAGCTTGCATATAAAAATAGTTACCAGTCTAGTATTGGAATGGATCCATTTGAAGCTTTGTATGGAAGATCGTGCAACTCACCATCATGTTGGTTGGAAACCGGTGAGAAATATGTGCTTGAACCAGAAGTAATAAGAGAAACTTCTAACAAGATCAAGGTTATTAGACAGCGAATGAAGGCCGCTCAAGATTAATATTAGAGTTATGCTGATAGGAGATGAAGAGAATTGAAATTGTCCGTTGGTGACTTGGTATTTGTCAAGATTTCTCCATTAAAGAGCGTGATTCAATTTGGTAGGAAAGGCAAGTTAGCACCAAGATTTGTTGGTCCATTCCCAGTTCTCAAACAAATTAGGAATTTGGTGTATAAAGATGAGTTACCTGACAAGATGGCGGGAGTTCACAACGTATTTCATATTTCCCAGTTAAGGAAGTTTGTGCATGACCCTAATGTGGCTATTTCACCAGATCAGTTGGACGATATCGAAGTAGAATCCGAGGCAGTTCGGAACTTCTGAACGATGCGTATTGTTGGGAATGATACGAAGCAGCTTCGAAGGAAGGTGGTGACACTAGTCAAAGTTCAGTAGGGTGATGATGAGAAAGACTGTACTTGGGAAACAGAGGAGAACATAAGGAAGAATATCCAGTACTCTTTGTCTGGTAAGATTTTAATAGTGATAGTTTCTTCCCTCGTTAGAAACCACATGCTAGGATAGGCTTGTTGTGTTTGTTATGTATGTTTGATTGATTTCAAATAATTGATAGGCATGCAGGAACCTTTGTATGTTTTGGTTAAGGAATTTCGGGGGCGAAATTTCTTAAGGGGGGAGAGTGTAACGACCCGTATTCTACGCATCGGAGGATCATAGAATATTTATTTCTTTGTCATACGAAGTCGTATAGTCGCGTAACTTTGGGGAACGACTATTGGGGTCATTTCCCATGTTCACGATTTTTGCTGATTTTTAAATGACCGTTTTGCCCTGGGCGAATCTTGTTTCGCGTATAACTTTTGATTGGTAAGGAGTTTTGATCTTAAACCACTTCCATTAGATCTGGATGATGGTTTACCTTTCCATAGAGTGGTCACATTGATCAAACGGACTTACCATTTGGGGGATATGTCTGAAGTAAGGTTTAGAAGGTGAAAAACAGCGAACCAAATAGGGTGATTAGCAGCTAGGCCCATTGGGTGGATTTAGGGACTAGGGGAGTTTAAGGATTGAAAGGGACTAGAGAAACCCTTCTTTTGTCATTTTTGCAGCTGCCACTTTCATTCCTTCAACCCTAGTAATGGCTTCTACCCTCTAAAAACACCTCTAGTCACCTTCTAATCAAGGATTAAGCTAATCAACATCAAATCAAGTTAAAATAGCATCAAACCAGAGTTGGAGCTACTGTGTTGCATAGAGATTCGACCCAAATCAGAGATATTTTCAGATCTAAGATTAATTTGTGGCTAAGGTGAGTGATTTGCATTGTTTTTCACTAATTACGGCTAATTAGGGGTGATTAGTTATAATTAGCGAAATTATGGCTTAGAAAAATATGGAAAAATTTATAAAATTCTAAAATATTATTTTATGCCTCTGTTAGAAATTTGGGTTAATTTGGACATATTTTGCTAATCGTATGGTTAAATTATGATTAAGGGAAAACATGGGTTTTGGGTACGTTTGATCCATATTAACATGTTATATCATCGTTTTGGTGTTTATGGTTGATTATACATGTTGCTATTACTATATGGTATGCTTTGTGATTGCTTAGTAAAGCTATAATGGTCAAAAACGGCGTCATATGGCGTAAATAGCTCACTGGAAAAGTTACAGGAAATTGGTCATAGACCCGTTCATGAAGCACATGTCACGACCTGACCCGCTCGAGACTAGGAGACCATGAACCGCTCCAACACCATTAGGAGATCACGAACCGGACCGTGAAGCTTGACCCCGAACCGGATGGCTTGCGCTTGGATTCAATGACCCGACCCGGCTTACGAACCGAAGCATCCACGAGCAGAAGCTATGAGCCGCCTACCTGTACGAGTCACGAACCGGTTACCTCCACGACCAGATGTGTGTCACGAACCAGAGGAGCATGCTTCCACGAGCCGCTCACACTCATGAGCCGCCTACCTGTACGAGTCACGAACCGCGAACCTAAGCATGGACATGAATGGAAGCTTGGAGCTATGAACTGAAGAGCCACGAACGGGAAGAGACCAAAACCCGAGATGTAAAGGTAGTCCAAATAGGAAGTTAGAACTCAGGATCCATATTGGAACCGACGAGTTCACTTCATGATTGGGCTTTGCTGCGAGACGTATGCAAAGGGGTTATAGATATCCATAGCTTTAGCTCACCACTGAGAGACGAATTAGTGACTATGGATCAGTGCAACGGGGTCATTGTGACTCCGTGGAGCAAAGTGATCGTAGCAAAGAATTGGATGATTGAGTGGTGGATATCGTATGCTTTATGCACTGAGTGAGAGATGTGAGGATGATTGCTATGTTTGAAGTTTGCTATCACCATGATCCCCACCCCATTTACACTTTTAGTTAGTGTTACCTTAGGGTATTGTACATCTTGTTGTGCTAACTCGTTGGTTGCAGGAACAGGTTCAGGTATGATTAGGTTATACCTGTTATTGTTTTGCTGCTTATTGCTCGTACCAGACTTTTTTCTGACCCAGAGTTTTATGTCTCTTCTTATTACTCTGGGTTCTCCTAAACGAGCAGACTAGAGACAGGTTAGGTGGTAATGTGCGAGTAGCTATCCGGAGACAAGTAGGAGGCTTCCACGTATGATATACATATGTACTCCCTGTGTCGTAACTGGTCAGTGCTTAGGCAATAGTAGTGTACCTTTTCTTTCTTTTTCATTAGAGACAAAAATTTGAAGTTGTAATAATGGTGTTGGATGATAAGTTGTATTATGGATTCCGCTACTATGATGATTTAGTTTTCAGCTTATGCACTGTCTTGCCTGTTTTATGTCAAAGTTATGTTGTTATTATATTTTATTCCATGCGTTGTGAGATATACTATAGGTTCCTTGTTAGTTCATAGTTTCAAATTCCTTTCTTCTCTTTTCTTTGGATGACCGTCCCGTGCTACATGGACATCCGTACAACGCATTTCGAAGGAAATGTCGGCTAGTTCGTGGCGGGCCGTCACATCTCGGGATTATGCACTCTGAGCAACCCCTGGATCCTCCAAGGCCGGTCCTCTCTTACGTTTGAGGATTGGTAATTCTTGAACATACGTTTCTCGGTCCTATAGGACCTATCCATCGGCTCCGTAGTGACCGATATATTTGAGGCGCCTCGCAATCCAACAGCCACATAGGTAAAAGTAATAAATGTCTGGGCTCCATACCATGACACCACCCATAGCTAGAAAGAAATGTCATGTCCTCCTTGTGTCCCTTATCCCGTTTTTGACTCATACCGAGGTGCGAGGCTCGCGAATTAACGCTATACAAAAAGCTATGCTATATTAAAGCCATGCTTTGATCATCAACCACAAGACTCTGCTTTTCAACAGAAGCCTTGATCATTTGCATCTCAACATGCCACATTTGCAATTCACGCCATGCAAATGATGTCTATTGATATATAACCTCTAAGCTAATACGTCTCAAGAAGGGCGTTAAGCAAGAAAATAAATTCTCTGCCGCCAAACAGATATATATTTAATATAGATCAATCGACACAGAATAAAATCCAATGTCAGACACACATCCATTTACTAGTTCATTCTAGGTCTAAACGAAACCGGAGGCATCTTATTCCTCATCCTATATGTCCAATACAGGAGAGAGGTCCTCGCATATCCGGTTGATCTCCAAGTACATCTAGACAATCACTACTTATTACCTCGTGTTGGGTGTACAATCCAATCAAGACATCAGTAATCATCCAAACGATGTGAAGACCTGCGGTCTTCAACCACCGTTTTCATCGTCGACTTATCGTCGAATCAGTTATTCAGAATGGCTATAAACCCGGCCTTTCCTAATAACTCACGTATATTATAAACAAGTGCTATAAAACACAACATACGCCTCATTCCAATTCTGAATATTCTTTTATTTAAATATTCATATCCCATAGGAAAGGTTCCCATTAATTTTATCAAAGATAAATTCTTTAAATTTATTCTTTAATCTTCCTTTGGATATTAATTCAAACCAAATTAAGGTTTATCCAAACTAGTTGTGTTATCGGTAAATTTAATTACCATTTCACGTTCAAATCTAGTTATAAGTTTAAACTATCGCTAGGAGAAAAACTGGTAATACTCCTTTCTCGATCATTTCCCCAAATCTGATAATTAAAATTATCAATTCCCATTTCAATCTAATTAAAGATTCATTAAAAGTCCACTTAGTTATAATCTTCCCAAAAATCAATATTAATGATTATTTAACTTTGGAAACACAAACATGTCACATCGACAATCTACACCGTACTATTGATTTATGCCGATATATAACCTCTAAGCTCGTACGTCTTAGAGAAGGGTGTTAAGCAAGAGAATAAATTCTCTGCCACCAAACAGATATATATTTAGCAGAGATCAACCATACAGTTCGAAATACAATGCTGGACATGTTATCCTGTCTTTAACTGGGTTAAAGAACTAACGTCATTTAAAACATAGTTCACGATAAACCCCAAATCACATTCCATTAATTATGGAATCTTCACGGAAAAACAAATCAATATATAATCGATATCAATTTCCGTATCCGACCAATAATATAAATGGAATAACAACAAAGCCTTATAAATTCCATATACATTAATAGTCTTCCTCCACAGAAGCTCATTTCGATTATTATCAAATCGAATTCCATTCAATTCCAATTTAATATATTAAATTGGAAAACTTTACTTTGGAAAATTTCCATTAAATTTAAATAAAAAGATTTATACATTCCAAATCACATTTCACTGTAAACCGGGTTAAAGAACGAATGTCGTTAAAAACACGATTCACAATAAACCCAATTCACATCCCATTTTATTCCAATTAAATGTTAATTAACTGGAAACTCTAATAATCTTAATTAAAAGATTTATTCTTTTCACACGGGGTTTAAGAACAGTGTTATTTAAGACACCATTCACGACAAACCCAAAATCCAATTTTTTTATTCAATTCCAATTAAATCTTAATTAATTGGAAAACTTCACTAAATCTTAATTAAAAGATTTATTTTTACCTCAACTAGGTTTAGGAACTGTGTTAATGAAGACCCCATTCACAACAAACCCAAAATCCAATTCAATATTAAATACAAGGTTGTGAATAGAAATTATATCGGCTTATATTCAATATCAAATTCTGAAATCAACAAATATCGTATTGGGATAACGATATATATATCTTCCAAATTCCTCCATAATATTCGCATAATCACGGAATCCAATATCGAAATATTCCAAAGACAATTTCGATTCAAATCCATTCCAATTCGTATATTGGAAATTCTAGTTATTTTTAATGCCATTTCAAATCCATATTATTTATTTAAAAATATTGGACTATAATTCTAGTTCATAACTAGTTCATTTTGATAAACATATATTTTCATCTTTACAAGCATGGATTTTTTCATCCAAATTCTTTCTAAATCATTTATTATGATTTTACACAAATTATCGATATTTTTAATAATTTTATCAAGGCCCGTACAGTCGATTTCCATAAACGGTCATCGAACTACACTTACAGCGACATTTTCCAAATTTGATTTGGACATAATTCCAAATCCAATCGTTATATTTCAAATTCCTTATATTCGTTGGAAAGCTCTTTTCTATAAGAACCCAACGGTTCCGGTTTTAGGAGAATCCGACGGTCGAACTCTACAATAATGTCAATTCGATGTCAATGGTCGAAATTCGCGAACTGCCACGGCGCGGCGCGGCATGTTCTATTCAGGACAGTAAATATATATATAATATGTATATATTATATATTTCATCAATTTCCATTTAAAACGTATTTTATAAATCGTTTTAAATTCGTTTTCAAAACGATTTCAACTTCATATTCAAATTTAAATCAAAATTGAATATTCCGTATCATTAATATATAAATGATAATATTTTCAAAGCATTAGATTTTGAAATCACTCCCTTTTCGATATTCATTATAAAAATGAATAAAATCTATATATATCGTTCACGTCAAAGTGGCATTAATTTAATTAACACGACTTTATATATTTACATATTTTCTTGTCCATCCAAATCGGACATCAAAATCATATTTTTGATCCATTACTGAATATTATTTTAAAATATTAGTTAATTTAAAATATTCATTACTCGTCATTTTAAAATATTCTTTAATTTAAAATATTCGTTCTTTTCGAATTGGAATCAAACACAGTCAATTACCATATAATTTTATTTATATGAATTTCATACACACATGTACACAACAATAATCAAACACGATCAACCATCATCCAAAGTACATTACACAACTGCATAAGCGTTAAATATAAATAATTAATGCTTACAGCAGTCTCCCAACCCATCGATTGACATAGAACTAAATATTAGGATGAGTGTATGTCCAATATCATCCCAATACTCGTGTGGGGTTTTCAAACTACAAACACTGATTATTATTTGTGCAGTTGGGCGATGTGTAAAATATATCGTCCCAATCAATATCAGTTAAATGTGTGTACATAAACAAATCGTCCGATTTGTAAATGAATATATATTTTATTCATATACACATTAAAAATTATATTTTTAACTATAAAATATTCATTTCATCTCATGAATATTTTATACAGTTCATTTATACAATAAAAATGATATTTTTATTGTTCTAATCTTTTTAGAAAATTTCAGCAGCATAACAGCGCGATACTAGAACCGGAATAAAATCTAGCCTTATCCCTCGCCTAATAATGGCTCGCGCCATATACAAACCAAATTCTAATCATTTCATTTCATTTCCCAAACCAAATTCAATCAAATAATCCAATCAACCAAACAACCAAACAAATATGGTGTCAAACAAAGTTGTCAAGTGCTACTAAGCACCGTTTGTATCCTAGTATATATATTTAACTAGAAAATAAACTAGAGTGAGAAGTTCTCACCTTTGGGATCCACTCCTCCAGTTTTATTTCTGAATTTCTGAACCGTTTGAATTTTCCTGAAATTCCAACATAATCCTTTCCACGCCGTTCATAGTAAAAAATCACATTTTTAATATGATGTTTATATATTTAAAAATCGCATTTTTATATCGCTAGATATATGTAAAAGATCACATTTTTATATCGCTATATATATAATAAAAATCATATTTTTTCTTTGATGTTTACAGTATCAAAATCATATTTTTATTTTGATGTTTACATTATAAAAATCATATTTTTATTTTGGTAAAAATATTTCAAACATACGACAAAAATTATATTTTTATGCCAAAGCTATATATGAAAAAAAAATCATATTTTTTCTAATTTAAAATTCATATCTTTTCTAGTTTAAAAATCATATCTTTTCTAATTTAAAAATCATATCTTTTCTAATTTAAAAATCATATTTTCTATAATGAAAAATCTAATTTTTATACAATGAAAAATCTAATTTTTATACAATGAAAAAATCTAATTTTTCTACAATGAAAAATCTAATTTTTATACAATAAAAAATCTAATTTTTATAGAATGAAAAATCTAATTTTTATACAATGAAAAATCTAATTTTTCTACAATGAAAAATCTAATTTTTATACAATGAAAAATCTAATTTTTATATATTATAAAAATCAAATTACTTTAAATAATAATAAAAAACTTACATCGTTTTGAGGAAGGGGGTGTTGTTCGTCGGAGGGTGGGGTTTTCGCTGGTCGTTAGTGGCGGAGGGGGGACTGATGCTCGCGCGAGGCTGGAGGAAGGGGTCTCGGTCTTCGCGGTGCTGGAAAAAAAGGGGAAGCGGGTTTTTCGAATCTAAGGGGGAGGAGAGAGGGGGAAGGGGAGGGGCGCGATGAGGTGGCGCCGGCCTTGGGGAGGTGGGCGGCGCGGTGAAGGGGGAGGCGACAGGGAAAGGGGGCTGCGTCGATCTGAAGAGCGGTTTTTTTCGTTTTAAATATGAATGGAAGAGAGAGAGAGTGGAGGGTGTGTTGATCAAGTAAATATATATATATATATTATTTTTCTCCAAAAAGTTACTTTTTAATTCGAACTCCAAATCAAACCCAGCGACTGTCGCCCCTAACTAAATACCCCCATTCCGGACACAATGGGATTTGTCCTGTAAGCCGATTAGTGTTTCGATCAGTTTTCTTTTAAATTAAAATATAAATCAATGTATATTGAATTTAAACGTACATTTTAATTTATCGGGGCCACATACTGACTCCAAAAATTCCAGAAATATAAATCTAGCTATATTTTGATGATACGGTCCTAACAAAACTAATTTCGTTGAATTTGGAAACCGTTTGAAAAAGGGTCATTCTCTAGTTGATTAAATTCAAACTGAATTGACAAAACACGTTTAAATCCGCCACGCTCACATATTGATTCTAAAATTATGAAAATTGGAATTTATCAATAATTTGACATTCCAGATCCAACAAAAGTTGTTTCGTCGAAAACGGAGGCCGTTTGCAAAATGTTTATTTTTAAGGGCTATATGTTATATAAAATTCCATAACGACTATTTTGAATTTTTAACTGGACATAACTTTTTATTCCCATAATGAAATCTGGGTTTTTCACATCCGTTGGAAAGATATTTTCAAAGAGATTAAAATATTTATGGTTTTACCAAAATTCGGTTTATTTTCAATCGTGTACATTCATTTGAAATTTGAAATCGAATTTGCAAACTACCGCACCATTTCCAATTCCTTTTATAATTAAAATAAATATTTATATTCTAACTTCAATTTAAATAAATTTATACGTTCTAATTCTATTCAAAATAAATTTCTAGTCATTATTATTTAAAATAAATTATTTTGAATATACAAAGTTCATTAAAATAGACAAAATAAAAAATTTAAATTGATTACGATTTTCCGGGTTGTTACAGTTTGGCTAACGCCCTAAATTTTCGAAAAATTTCGCCATAACTTCCTTTGTACGGGTTGATATTTAAAATCACAACTTGCCTCACAGGGCCCTCACCAATCCAAAAGAAAAAGAAAGAGCAAAGCGGCTAGCCAATCGGCTCACAAAATCATCAAAATCCAAGAAAATAGTAAACATGTACCTATTTGTTGGGCATACAATTTTTTCCTCTTCTTAGCTTCCATGCTATGAACTGTTCATTGTATATACTTGTATATGTATGCAATTTCAATAAATTTTCGATTCAATTCAATGTTTGATTTGATATGGAAAAATTTACCTTTCATTTACATATTGGTTTTATTGTTCCAACATTTTAATTAGTCAAACTAATTATCATACAACACAACCAGCAATCAATTAGTTGAATTTCTTTTCAATCATATATCTTTAATATATTCAAAAATCATATTTTTAGTGTCAAATCACAATAATAAACCCTATCTAGTTTTGGTTCTCACTCCTATTAATTGGAATCATTTAGATATCCCACTTTCGAAACTCGAAAATAAATTACTAATGCTATGTAGTCATCAGTAGAATCATTCCCAGGCGACTAGAGTGTAATTCTATATCTATTCAGTATATTTGATACTTTGAATATACGTTCATGACGCATATATACAAAATCTATATATACTCGACTATTCAAAATAAAATAAAATAATATACCCAAATATGTATAAATAGATTAAATTTTCAAAACTAAATTTGTTTTTTATAAATATTACTCCTCTAACTCATTCTAGGAGAATACTGATCCGATCTCTAACGAGTCATCCTCCTTTGATATTACTAATCCAATCTCTGATGAATTCTTTCGTTCGGTTCTAATGTGCCTTGTTCTCGAACCTTGTAAACCAAAGCTCCGATACCACAAATGAAACGACCCGAACTCGCCCTTTCGGGAAAGCCCAGATTGAGGTTAGAACAGGACAAATCGAAACATAAACAGAAGAACGTTTCATTTCTTATTACAACAATTTACAACAGAGTACAAGAATATAACATTGTATGAATAAATAATATACACCAGAAAAATGTCAGAGATTAAAACTACATAGCAGCGGAAAGATAACACATAACACAACTGAAAGGGATATACAGATACAAGGCTTTCCGAATATAGCTCCAGCTATAAATCCAGGATCCTGGGAAAATAATATTTGCAAAACCAAAACTACTAGCTGCCCGTGTGGAAAATATAGGCACCCAGAGTTTAGGTTAAAACAATAAACTCCAGATCAGTCATGGGACTAGTGTGAGAACTAAAACAGTTATTTAAAACTTTACTTTAAAATTTAGTAAATCAAGAGACCCCGCCGTATAACACGGAACATGTTTTCTCCCAAGAATACCAGTTCATAAACAGCAGTGCTTTTTGGAAAAATGAAGCTATTATAAGACTCAGGTCCCATCACACAATGCAACGCAAGCCGAAGGATAGAGTTTTCCCTTATAATAGCCAAACATGCTATATACGTTTAAAACAAATCATTTTGATATTACTATAAATGTATAGTGTCAAAATCAACTTCAAATATATATATGTATCAATCATAAACAGCATAGTACCCCATCCTACTATGGCCATACTAGTTCTACAATTAAAACTGAAATGTCACATATTGGAAATAGGATTTCCATCATGAGTCGAGGCAAGGGATGTACTCCTCGCCGGCTTCGAGACACTCTAGAAAATGTCTCAGGGTTCCCCGCGGTGAACCCTTGGATCCTCCAAGGTCGGTCCACACTTACGTAAGTGGATCGGTTATTCCTGAACACACGTTTCTTGGTCCTGTAGGACCTATCCATCGGCTCGATAGTAACCAATATATCTGAGGCGCCTCGCAATCCATCATCCACATAGATAAAAGTAAATAAATGTCTGGGCTCCATACCATGACACCATCCATAGCTAGAAGGAAACGCCGTGCACTCCTTGGGTCCCTTATGCCGTTTTTGACTCATACCGAGGTGTGAGGCTAGCGAGTTAACGCCATACACAAAGCTATGCTATTTAAAGTCGCGCTTTGATCATCAACCACAGGACTCTGATTTTCAACAGAAGCCTTGATCATTGCATCTCAATATGCCACACTAACAATTCACGCCAGGCAACTGATGTCTATCAATATATAACCTCTAAAATTAAAATATAAATCAATTTAAAATTGAATTTAAACAAATATTTTAATTTACCTGGGCCACATACTGACTTCAAAAATTCCCGAAAAATAAATCTAGCTATGTTTTGAAGATACAGCCCTAACGAAACTAATTTCGTCGAATTTGGAGACCATTTGAAAAATGACCATTTTCTGGTCGATCCAATTCAAACTGAAACTGCTAAACGCGTTTAAACTTACCACGCTCACATATTAATTCCAAAGATTATGAAAATTGGAATATAGCAATAATTTGACATTCTGGATCCAACAAAAGTGGTTTCATCGAAAATGGAGGTCGTTTGCAAAATGGCTATTTCTAAGGGCTATATATTATATTAAATATATATAAATTCCATAGCGACTATTTTAAATTTTAAACTCTACGTAACTTTCAATTTATATTATGAAATCCCAGTTTTTTACATTCAATAGAAAGAAAAAATTAAACAGATTCAAATATTTCTTGTTTTACCGAAACCCGATTTATTTTGAATCCTGTACATTCATTTGAAATTTAAAATCGAATTTTCAAACTACCGCGCCATTTCAGGCTTGTTTTATAATTAAAATAATTTTATACGTTCTAACTTCGATTTAAATAAATTTTTAGTCGTTATTATTTAAAACGAATCATTTTAAATATTCAAAATACATTAAAATAGCTAAAATAATAATTTTAAATTGGTTCTGAAAATCTGGATTGTTACAACCGGTCCTCACTTATGTTAGAGTTTTGGTTATTCCTGAACATTACATTTCCCGGTCCTATCAGACCTATCACTCAAGCCTTTTAGTCGGCTCTAATCTGAGGTGCCTCGCAAATCCATCATACACATAAGTAAAAATGTCTGGGCTCCATACCATGACACAACTTCTAGGTAGAAAGAAACGTATGCACTTATTGCGTCCCTTATCCCGTTTCTGGCTCATACCGGGGTGTGAGGCTCGTAAATTAACGCTATACACAAAACTATGCTACTTATAAATGTGCTTTGATCATCATCCACAAGACTTTGCTTTTCAACAAAAGCCTTGATCAATTGCATCTTAGCATGCCACACTGCTAATCCATATCATATCATTGATTTCCACCAATATATAACCTCTAAGCTCGTACGTCTCAGAGGAGGGCGTTAAGCAAGAGAATAAATTCTCTGCCACTAAATAGATATATATTTAATAGAGATCAATTACACAGAACACATTACAATGTCAAACATACAATCCATTTGTAACGACCCAGGGTTTTCGGTCCCGAAAATTGACATAAATACCATTACCATGACTTATGCCGATCCTCCAAGCACCGAGAATACTGTATAGTTATTAGAAAGAAATTAGAGGATGAGATAAGAAAGAAAGAAAGTTAGAATAGAAGAAGAAGAAGAACACAACACAGAGTCTCACATCGCAGCGGAACAAAATATAATATAGAAATAAATCTTTATTGAGAGCTTCAAATAAAACTTACAATCATCAGAGTATATCAACACACCTGGACAGTTATAATAATCTGCCCTTATATAACACAACGGAATAACACTAAATATGTCTGGATTTCTCCAGCACGCCTTTCTTGGTGTTCAATTACCTGAACCTGCAAACCCGGGCTAACCCGAGCATTTACAAAACACCGGGTCAGTCTGGTGAACCAGAGTGAGATAAACTCGCACAGTCTTAAGAGTAAATCATCCAATCAAGATTTTAAAGTTCGAAATCTTTTCAAAAGAAAAAGATAATCGTAAGACCAAATCCCCACATAAACACGGACGGTTTTTATCTTACGATAACCCAAAACAGTTTTCGAAATCAATATCTTTTCTGATATTATACTAGTGTCTAAATACAAGTAAATAACAATCTAGTCGAACGCTTGCATCTCACGCTCCACATATATAATATACAAACCAAAACCGCAGGTGCTTATTGGAAATTGGATTCCAACCTTGACAAGGTATGGGACCACCTTTCGATGATGTATCTCTAGAGACGAATACACCTGGGTTCAACAAGAACATCTTGCAACCCGGCCCACACATGACCGACCACTCATTTCGCTTGAGTGTATCGAATGTGTATCACCAACGGTTGGACTCAAACCACCGTTCCCGAATGGGCAGAATCAATAGAATAAGAAACAAAAGGAATTTCTCTAGATAGTGAATATACACCCTAATGGAGTGACCCACATAGCCATGCTGCCTGCCCGATTTTTGTCATCTCCCGGTTGATGAGGCTTGAGGTCAGAACACATCTGATCATCATACACTTTGAATGCCACATCGTCAGATCCTCTGGATATCACTAATTGAGGTCCACAAATATACTCTGGTTATTTGGCTAGAGAAAACCATTTCTCCGCCATCAACCATCGTACGTTTAAAGAAATCAACGTACGTAATTTCCTTTGGAAATACTCTGTCAGACACTCGTCCATACAAGTCACCGAGGAACAGGACGAACCGAAGGCACTTTCCTACTGCATCCTAGGAATCACCCTACAGATCAGTAGCGAGAAGTCCTTGCAATCCGTAGATTCCAACCACGACAGAATCACTGTTAAAATATCTCCGGCCGCTAAACCAGAGAAATCCAATCAGTAGTCCTTCCGCTTATGAAGATCAACGGTCTTCCATTGCTCCATCTTCAATAATCTTCTTTCACGTACTCGTTGGTTGGAATGGTTTTCGAATATATATTCATCCCCGGTCTTTCCGTATCAACGATCGTATGGGTCAGATTTGATAGTCGGTGTTTCAATTATCAAACAAATAATTGTGTAAATGACACGAGTTTACCAGTTCAGTACAACACTACATGGCCTCTTTAATTCAAAACGATTAACGATAGTTAATTTCTAACCGTTAACATTTCAAATATAACTTATTTGAGGTAGGGTTCTTATTTCAAACTATTTCACTCTCATTTATGTTAACGAATTCATTTTCAAAACTTAATCTTCCAATTTCCTTTGATCTCGGAAATACCATTTTAACTTTCCCATTACACTAATATCATCCTCAGGTAAATCCCGAAGTCGTTCAAGTTGGGGTATTTATTTACCTCTCAGACCTTGACCAACAACGGTCTTATCTTCAGATAGACATCAGTTGTAATTAAAAACTCGACATTTATTCTAAATCCAAACACGCTTCATTTCCTTCTTATAAACTTTGTTTATAAATCACGGTATAATATATCCCTTTAATTATCATTTTCCTTCTCAATTCAAACGTTAAAC
Source organism: Allium sativum (assembly GCA_030737875.1). Taxonomy (NCBI): domain Eukaryota; kingdom Viridiplantae; phylum Streptophyta; class Magnoliopsida; order Asparagales; family Amaryllidaceae; genus Allium; species Allium sativum. The sequence goes on from CM060910.1 coordinate 654,277,582, forward strand.
AAATATTTGCTTAAATTTTCTTCTCCATTTTGGTGATAAAGACTTGGGTTTTATATAAACCTATTCATAAATTCTTTTCATAACGAACCCATTTTTCCTTCCATAATCATTCCTTATTTAAGTAGTAATCTCTAACTTACAATTAATGATCCACCTCACCATTAACTTATTTATTTGCTAATAAATAATAAATTTCCTTTTTAAAATCTTATTTAAAACTAAACCATTATTCGTTATCCCATCTCGTTGGATTTAATTCAAACATTTGGTCTAAAATTTAACTTAGCCAAATAATTTACTTTGCCAATCAACAATACGATTATCTCATTAACTAGTTCCAAATAATCCTTTATTTAAATTCATGTATTTAAATAAATCCTTTTTCCTTTATCTCTCAAAACGATTATTCGAATCCATCACATTAATCTTTGCTTATTCACTTATAACTCTAATATATATATCAGGAATTTCCTTTATAAATTCATTGAAACCAATTATAAACTAAAATAAATAAATAATAAATATTTATTTCTTTTTTTACAGACTTAAATTCAAAACAATAGATTTAAAAATCAGTCTTTAATTATAAAATAAATTTTTATAATTTCATCTCGTCGATTTACTTGACGGTAGATCGATATTTAAAAATGGTGAATTCATAGGCCATGTACTGCCAACCACTCAACTAATAATACCCATTGGTTTTAAACCAATCAAATGGTGAATTGCAGGTCAAAGTTCAACCATCTAATCAAACAATTCAATAATGGTCTCATAACAGTCTATAACGACAATTCAATATCAACCACAACAATCAATCAAACAATTCATTTATTAAAACATGTTTACTCTATAAACGTGACCAATAAGGTAACTTACCTTAATTGGAACTAATCGTTAAAATAACGATTTGGGTTTCACTGAAATTAAACGACGTTTAATTTCATCAGTTCAAACAATTACTGAATATATATATATATATCAGCAATCAGTCAATCACTAGCAACCATAGCACACAAAATAAAAACCCAACTTATAAAATATAAGCGGGAAATAACTGAGTGAGTTTAACTCACCTTTGATTTTGTTGATAAATCAGCTTGTTTTCAGTTGAATTAAACGACGTTTCATTTTTCTGAAAAATCCATCTGCTGCCTGCCTTGCTCAGTCATCATCCATCGCGTAGTACTCGTTTTCACGGTCCTGACGTTTTTTGTTTCGTCGAATTCTGATCACATTTGCTTTCGAAATTAATATTTGAATTTTATAAAACATTAAAAATAAAAAAAAAAATAAAAAAAAAATAAAATGGGCCTTACTTACTTTGTTTCAGCCCGTTACCCAAATGATCCCGCCCGCTCCCTTTTATTCCTCAAACCCTAAAACATATCGACCCTCCCTTCATTCACGTAGCCGCCACTATAACTCAGGAAAAAAAATGGAAACCCTCCCATGGCCGACGTCCGATTCTCCTCCACCTTGCATCGGCCTCACCTTCAGATGCTCCGCCACCCCAGACCCCTCGACCTCCCTCAGCAACCATCGTGCCACCCCCAATTCCCACGACCGAAGCTCCCACCTCCCAAAAGCTAAGTATTTTCATAACATTTCAGTTTTTTATTTTTTTTATTTTTTTTATTTTTCTGTTTTGGTTTCTTTGTGGATATGATTCGGTTTTACTTGTTCATTTCGAAACTGAGTTTTGATTTGGGTTTGTGGTTGAATACACCGTGTATTTATATTCGTAAATGACCACCGTACCTCTTGAATTGTTATATCGTAGTTAGAGACCAGTTGCCTGTACCCTAGGTGTTGTTTCCCATTCATTTCCAGTTGTGTTTAAAATCCTAGGTTGTATTTCGGTTTTGCTATAATCGTTGTGATGGAACCTGGCGTATGTGTGATGTCTAACTAGTGAATATGTAGATTTGCAGATGAATTTTCCCATGTACAATCCTGCAAAAATCCGAATTGTTCCTTCTAGGCTTAGATGGGCTATGTATTGTTTAATTATATGGTTTTGTCTTTGAAATATACAGCTTTTGAATTGTATTGTCAATCCATACTGTAAATAGTGACTTCTTGTTTATACAAAAGATTTCTAAAACCATATCTCCTTTGGCAGTCACTATATGCATCTAATAAGGATTCGACTATACATTTCACTATTGTCAATAGCTGTTCCTATCTATTACCCTATACAGTTATGGTTACTATTTTGTTCACATGGTCCTGTCTTCTGTTATGTTAATTCGATTTCAGATTTGCCTTGTGATATCAAAGCAAGATTTTGTGTTGGCTGTCTTATAGCTGTATAGATTTGGTGTTATATTTTTGTACTGGTTTTTGTTTAGATTTGCACATGGATTGAATTGCCCCTATGTAGATTAGATTCAGCCATTAAATTATTGAGAAATATTCACCGTCTCGTCTTGTTCGTATGGTACTGTCTGAGTATAGCTATCAAATTATTTAATTTGATTACAGATTTGAGTCAGATTTTCATGTGCACATCCTGCTCAGACTATCCCTATATAGATTTGGTATACATAGCATGTTCGAGTTGTATTGTCTATATGGTCTATTGAATTGCAGATTTTGTTTCTCTTTTCGATTTGGTTGTAAAGATTTGATATCCTTTATTTGTTCATTGATGTAAATATATCTGTTCTGTCTAATTTGATGCATGTGATTTTTCTTATTCAAAATCTTTCAACTCTACCTATATTTATTATTAGCGATTAATAGCTATATATTTTTCTCTCTTTTCAAGTTAAATCTGCTGGTGGTGGAGATCGAGGTTGTGAGCAGATTTTATTGGATTCCTTTCATTTTTCTTTTATATGTATGAAAACTGAAATATAAAATTTCAGTATACATGAACATGTACAAAGATTCTATTGTTCAGTGTAATCAGTCGCATGTATATATATTTTTTCTCTTTTCTTTTCTTGTGTATTTCTGTTTTCCTTCACTGTTCATGTTGCTATTCCTTCTGTTTGATTCTCTGTGTAAATTTGACTTATCATACCTATACCTTATTTCTTATACAAGATTATGTGTAAGATTTGTTTTAGATATGGTAGGTATTTTAGAATAGATCTTGTGTGAGTTTCATTTCTGCTTTTAAATATTTTGAATGATGTTTCGAGAATAATACTACTGATCTTATGAATTAATTCCATTCAAATCCGTCACTACCATCTCAAAAATAGTTATTCTAATTGGATTAAAATGATATAAAACTCATATTTCTATCAAATAAATATTAACCAAATTATTTAAAATTATGTTAACTTCCATTTCATTTCCATCAACATATATAACTATCCAAAAATCATTTATATTAAAAATCCAAGTTACACAGTATTCAAAATATTAGAAATCATTTTGTTTAATTAAATGAATATTTATAATATATAAATGATCCCAAAAATAAAATATATTATTAATATAATTTAAATATTTTAATTAAAATGGTCAAATCCGGTTATTTAAACACAAATCAATATTTTAAATAAATAAAATATTCCAAATAAATGGTCAGAAAATACGGGACATTACATTCTTCCCCCCTTAAAATAATTTCGTCCTCGAAATTGTTAAGGTAGGAAGAATATTGTAAATCTCATTAACTTTAAAAATATATTTAAATAACACTTCATTTTTTTCTTTTCTTCTGGGTCTCAGTTTATTTAGCTCTCCATCAAACCATGGATGAATTATATTCAACCAATCTAACAAGCAAACAACAATCAATCAACGAATCAAGGCACAACAACTCAACCAAATCAACTAAATTCACATTCAATATTATTATTTAATTTAATTCAACATATTAGAACACCAACCGATTTATATTTGATTTGATTTCTATTATTGTTCATTAGATTCCCAAATTCAAGTCAAATTTATTTAATTATAACAATATTCTTTAATTTAACTCCAATATAATTATTAATGATTAATTCGATTTCACTTAACCCAGTTAAGTTCCAATTAAAAAATTTAACCAAATTCCGAATTCCACACCACCCTCTTTACAAAACAATTGTGCCCCTTATCAGTTCAACGCTTTTCAACACTTGAACCGATCCACAACACAATACAAAACATTTGTATATAAAATTTACAAATACACTCTCATATATATATACACTCAAACTCAATCTAGGGTGTTACTAACCCCATCTCTATCGAGTTACACCACAGAGCCAAGGTTATCACTAAACCTCGCTCTGATACCACTGTAACGACCCAGGGTTTTCGGTCCCGAAAATCGACATAAATACCCTTACCACGACTTATGCCAATCCTCCAAGCACCGAGAATACTGGATAGTTATTAGAAAGAAATTAGAGGATGAGATAAGAAAGAAAGAAAGTTAGAATAGAAGAAGAAGAAGAAGAATACAACACAGAGTCTCACATCGTAGCGGAACAAAATATAATATAGAAATAAATCTTTATTGAGAGCTTCAAATAAAACTTACAATCATCAGAGTATATCAACACACCTGGACAGTTATAATAATCTTCCCTTATACAACACCGCGGAATAACACTAAATATGTTTGGATTTCTCCAGCACGCCTTTCGTGGTGTTCAATTACCTGAACCTGCAAACCCGGGCCAACCCGAGCATTTACAAAACACCGGGTCAGTCTGGTGAACCAGAGTGAGATAAACTCGCACAGTCTTAAGGGTAAATCATCCAATCAAGATTTTAAAGTTCGAAATCTTTTCAAAAGAAAAAGATAATCGTAAGACCGAATCCCCACATAAACACAGACAGTTTTTACCTTACGATAACCCAAAACAGTTTTCGAAATCAATATCTTTTCTGATATTATACTAGTGTCTAAATACAAGTAAATAACAATCTAGTGGAACGCTTGCATCTCACGCTCCACATATATAATATACAAACCAAAACCGCAGGCGCTTATTGGAAATTGGATTCCAACGGTGACAAGGTATGGGACCACCTTTCGATGATGTATCTCTAGAGGTGAATACACCTGGGTTCAAGAAGAACATCTTGCAACCCGGCCCACACATGACCGACCACTCATTTCGCTTGAGTGTATCGAATGTATATCACCAACGGTTGGACTCAAACCACCGTTCCCGAATGGGATCGATAGAATAAGAAACAAAAGGAATTTCTCTAGATAGGTGATTATACACCCTAATGGGAGGGACCCACATAGCCATGCTGCCTGCCCGATTTTTGTCATCTCCCGGTTGATGAGGCTTGAGGTCAGAACACATCTGATCCTCATACACTTTGAATGCCACATCGTCAAATCCTCTGGATATCACTAATTGAGGTCCACAAAAATACTCTAGTCATTTGGCTAGAGAAAACCATTTCTCCGCCATCAACCATCGTACGTTTGAAGAAATCAAAGTACGTAATTTCCTTTGGAAATACTCTGTCAGACACTCGTCCATACAAGTCACCCAGGAACAGGATGAACCGAAGGCACTTTCCTACTGCATCCTAGGAATCACCCTACAGATCAGTAGCGAAAAGTCCTTGCAATCCGTAGATTCCAACCACGACAGAATCACTGTTAAAATATCTCTGACCGCTAAACCATAGAAATCCAATCAGTAGTCCTTCCGCTTATGAAGATCAACGGTCTTCCATTGCTCCATCTTTAATAATCTTCTTTCACGTACTCGTTGGTCGGAATGGTTTTCGAATATATATTCGTCCCCGGTCTTTCCGTATCAACGATCATATGGTTCAGATTTGATAGTCGGTGTTTTAACTATCAAATAAATAATTGTGTAAATGACATGAGTTTACCAGTTCAGTACAACACTATATGGCCTCTTTAATTCAAAACGATTAACGATAGTTAATTTCTAATCCTTAACATTTCAAATATAACTTATTTGAGGTAGGGTTCTTATTTCAAACTATTTCACTCTCATTTATGTTAACGAATTCATTTTCAAAACATAATCTTCCAATTTCCTTTGATCTCGGAAATACCATTTTAACTTTCCCATTACACTAATATCATCCTCAGGTAAATCCCGAAGTCGTTCAAGTTGGGGTATTTATTTACCTCTGAGACCTTGATCAACAACGGTCTTATCTTCAGATAGACATCAGTTGTAATTCAAAACTCGACATTTATTCTAAATCCAAACACGCCTCATTTCCTTCTTATAAACTTTGTTTATAAATCACGGTTTAATATATCCCTTTAATTATCATTTTCCTTTTTCCTCAATTCAAACGTTAAACAAATATTTGCTTAAATTTTCTTCTCCCTTTTGGTGATAAAGACTTGGGTTTTATATAAACCTGTTCATAAATTCTTTTCATAACGAACCCATTTTTCCTTTCATAATCATTCCTTATTTAAGTAGTAATCTCTAACTTACAACTAATGATCCACCTCACCATTAACTTATTTATTTGCTAATAAATAATAAATTTCCTTTTTAAAATCTTATTTAAAAATAAACCATTATTCGTTATCCCATCTCGTTGGATTTAATTCAAACAATTGGTCTAAAATTTAACTTAGCCAAATAATTTACTTTGCCAATCAACAATACGATTATCTCATTAACTATTCCAAATAATCCTTTATTTAAATTCATGTATTTAAATAAATCCTTTTTCCTTTATCTCTCAAAACGATTATTCGAATCCATCACATTAATCTTTGCTTATTCACTTATAACTCTAATATATATATATATATATATATATATATATATATATATATCAGGAATTTCCTTTATAAATTCATTGAAACCAATTATAAACTAAAATAAATAAATAATAAATATTTATTTCTTTTTTTACAGGCTTAAATTCAAAACAATAGATTTAAAAATCAGTCTTTAATTATAAAATAAATTTTTATAATTTCATCTCGTCGATTTACTTGACGGTAGATCGATATTTAAAAATGGTGAATTCATAGGCCATGTACTGCCAACCACTCAACTAATAATACCCATTGGTTTTAAACCAATCAAGTGGAGAATTACAGGTCAAAGTTCAACCATCTAATCAAACAATTCAACAATGGTCTCATAACAGTCTATAACGACAATTCAATATCAACCACAACAATCAATCAAACGATTCATTTATTAAAACACGTTTACTTTATAAACGTGACCAATAAGGTAACTTACCTTAATTGGAACTAATCGTTAAAATAACGATTTGGGTTTCACTGAAATTAAACGACGTTTAATTTCATCATTTCAAACAATAACTGAATATATATATATATATATATATATATATATATATATCAGCAATCAGTCAATTATTAGAAACCATAGCACACAAAATAAAAACCCAACTTATAAAATATAAGCGGGAAATAACTGAGTGAGTTTAACTCACCTTTGATTTTGTTGATAAATCAGCTTGTTTTCAGTTGAATTAAACGACGTTTCATTTTTCTAAAAAAATCCATCTGCTGCCTGCCTTGCTCAGTCATCATCCATCGCGTAGTACTCGTTTTCACGGTCCCGACGTTTTTTATTTCGTCGAATTCTGATCACATTTGCTTTCGAAATTAATATTTGAATTTTATAAAACCTTATAACTAAAAATTAAAATTAAAAAAAATAAAATGGGCCTTACTTGCTTTGTTTCAGCCCGTTACCCAAATGATCCCGCCCGCTCCCTTTTATTCCTCAAACCCTAAAACATATAGTCCCTCCCTTCATTCACGTAGCCGCCACCAAAACTCAGAGGAAAAAAAAGGAAAAATGGAAACCCTCCCATGGCCGACGTACGATTCTCCTCCACCTTGCATTAGCCTCACCTTCAGATGCTCCGCCACCCCAGACCCCTCGACCTCCCTCAGCAACCGTCGTGCCACCCCCAATTCCCACGACCGAAGCTCCCACCTCCCAAAAGCTAAGTATTTTCATAACATTTCAGTTTTTTATTTTTTTATTTTTCTGTTTTGGTTTCTTTGTGGATATGATTCGGTTTTACTTGTTCATTTCGAAACTGAGTTTTGTTTTGGGTTTGTGGTTGAATACACCGTGTATTTATATTCGTAAATGACCACCGTACCTCTTGAATTGTTATATCGTAGTTAGAGACTAGTTTCCTGAAACCTAGGTGTTGTTTCCCATTCATTTCCAGCTGTGTTTAAAATCCTAGGTTGTATTTCGGTTTTGCTATAATCGTTGTGATGGAACCTGGCATATGAGTGATGTCTAACTAGTGAATATGTAGATTTGCGAATGAATTTTCCCATGTACAATCCTGCAAAAATCCGAACTGTTCCTTCTAGGCGTAGATGGGCTATGTATTGTTTAATCGTATGGTTTTGTCTTTGAAATATACAGCTTTTGAATTGTATTGTCAATCCATACTGTAAATTGTGACTTCTTGTTTATTCAAAAGATTTCTGAAACCATATCTCCTTTGGCAGTCACTGTATGCATCTAATAAGGATTCGACTATACATTTCACTGTTGTCTATAGCTATTCCTATCTGTTACCCTATACAGTTATGGTTACTGTTTTGTTCACATGGTCCTATCTTCTGTTATGTTAATTCGATTTCCGATCTGCCTTGTGATATCAAAGCAAGATTATGTGTTGGCTGTCTTATAGCTGTATAGATTTGGTGTTATATTTTTGTACTGGTTTTTGTTCAGATTTGCACATGGATTGAATTGCCCTTATGTAGATTAGATTCAGTCATTAAATTATTGAGAAATTTTCACTGTCTCGTCTTGTTCGTATGGTACTGTCTGAGTATAGCTATCAAATTATTTAATTTGATTACAGATTTGAGTCATATTTTCATGTGCACATCCTACTCAGACTATCCCTATATAGATTTGGTATACATAGCCTGTTCGAGTTGTATTGTCTGTATGGTATATTGAATTGTTTGTTGAATTGCAGATTTTTTTTCTCTTTTCGATTTGGTTGTAAAGATTTGATATCCCTTATTTGTTCATTGATGTAAATATATCTGTTTAGTCTAATTTGATGCATGTGATTTTTCTTATTCAAAATCTTTCAACTCTACCTATATTTATTATTAGCTATTAATAACTGTATATTTTTCTCTCTTTTCAGGTTAAATCTACTGGTGGTGGAGATCGAGGTTGTGAGCAGATTTTATTGGATTCCTTTCATTTTTCTTTTATATGTATGAAAACTGAAATATAAAATTTCAGTATACATGAACATGTACAAAGATTCTATTGTTCTGTGTAATCATTCGCATGTATATATATTTTTTCTCTTTTCTTTTCTTGTGTATTTCTTTTTTCCTTCATTGTTCATGTTGTTATTCCTTCTGTTTGATTCTCTGTGTAAATTTGACTGATCATACCTATACCTTATTTCTTATACAAGATTATGTGTAAGATTTGTTTCAGATATGGTAGGTATTTTAGAACAGATCTTGTGTGAATTTCATTTCTACTTTTAAATATTTTGAACGATGTTTCGAGAATAATACTACTGATCTTATGAATTAATTCCATTCAAATCCGTCACTACCATCTCAAAAATAGTTATTCTAATTGGATTAAAATGATATAAAACTCATATTTCTATCAAATAAATATTAACCAAATTATTTAAAATTATGTTAACTTCCATTTCATTTCCATCAACATATATAACTATCCAAAAATCATTTATATTAAAAATCCAAGTTACACGGTATTCAAAATAATAGAAATCATTTTGTTTAATTAAATGAATATTTATAATATATAAATGATCCCAAAAATAAAATATATTATTAATATAATTTAAATATTTTAATTAAAATGGTCGAATCCCATTATTTAAACACAAATCAATATTTTAAATAAATAAAATATTCCAAATAAATGGTTAAAAAATACTGGATATTACACCATTCATATGTCCGTTTTGGGTTTGAACGAAACTGAAGGCACCTTATTCCTCATTCCATATGTCCAATACATAAGAGAGGTCCCTACATATCTGGACTATCAACAAGTATGTCCGGAAAACTACCACTATAACTCCTTCAAGGGAGCTACCCATATCTGAGGCATCGGTAGTAATCCATTCGATGTGAAGATTACCAGTCTTGCACCGTCTTCGTTATCTTTGATTTCTAGTCGTCGTTTAATTATTAAAAATGAGATTTAACTCAGTCTTTTCAGATAATCATCGCATAAAATTTCAAATCAAATTCTTTCCCTTGTTTAAATTATTGGTCTTTCTCATTCATTACCTTATATAAAAAGGTTTAGTCGAGAATTTAATTCGGTTATCGAATTGAATACACAATTCATATCATATCCAATAATTCATTTTTTTTTATATGTTTTCATGCCATACAACTTAACCATTTATATTTTACATACCAAGAAAAAATTTATTCACATAGATTTTAAATCGCATAACGACTTGAAACGATTTATAAAACGTTTTCGAAGCGATTGCTGAAATATGCGAATTAGTGAAACTGAAAGGTCACAAACGAAGTCAAAATGAGTTGAAACTCGGCTGGGAAAGAGCCTGGATGGACCTAAACTATTGACCATGGTCTCCACTAGTCAACAGCAGAAATATGCCAACAGATGTCTGTCACCCTCTAGACAGACATCTGTTATCAAGAAAAAAATTCTCGAGAGTTTGGACAGACGTCTGAGCACTGTCCCCCTCTCGGACAGACGTCTGGGCTGAAGCATGGGAAAATGTTTGCCTAGAAAATGATGTGCAAACGGTTTCAGACGAGCTCGGATCAATGGTGATGGCTTTTAACGTTTTCTAAATGAAAATGAATACTCCTTAGCTCACCGAAAACACTCAAGAATACATACACACATTCATACAAGAGATTCGCGATGATTTTGATCATAAGTTCAAAGGTGAACTAAATTCCAAATCAACGCTATCAAATGCGATTCAAGCTAGAATGAGATGGTTTGACAATGCTAAAGGGAAGCTACAAGAGCATGAGTGCTCACAATAACTTCACCTATAGCATATACAACTCGAATGTCGATTATACTAAGATTTCGGATACTAGAATAAGCATGGAAATCGACAACCCAAGCAATTAACCCAATGCGTACACAACATGTACTCAATTCAAATGTGTCATAGGCACACTTATACAAGCATAAGGCTTGAGGCATTAATGTGAATTCTTGAACAACTCCCCCATAACATAAACAATTGTATTTTCATTGCACTAATTAGCCTTTGACATCATATTATGTCATATGATCAATCAAACGTCATTCTTTCAACCCAAACTAATTAACTACTACATAAACTTCACTTGACACTCAAATCATTTTTCATACTACTTGTCATTAACCCATACCAAACATCATTAAATCTTTTCATGCATTCAAATTGATCATTATAGGCCATTAAACAACCTAACAAAGCTCATAAACAACAATCAATATATATAATAGTCCATATTCATTTAGATATTCTCACCTTTGCTTGATTACAAACAAGGAATAGATCCAATAGCAAGAAAAATCAACATATCTTCCAATATTGCATGCAATTCTCTGATCTAAGCACATATAAATAGATTTTCTAAGAGTTAGGTCAGAGGAATCATTAAAAATCAAAGAGAAGATAAGCTAGAGAAGATGGAGAAGATGAAGAGGAGCTTACCTAAGCTTTTACACTTGATTTCAGCAAGAATTGGGCTTGGAATCAAGAACCCTATCTTTGGAATTATGATTTCCCATTCCTTTCCCCGTTTTCTAATTTTGTCAAGTGTTGAAGTGGAATGAAGGAGAAAGGGGCTGATTTGGGGCACTTAAGAGAAGTGGCTAAGTTGGCTAACCAATTGCCCTAACCAAAGTCCCAATTTTTACAAACTCCAAACATATAGATCCTTATAGTTTCCAACCACTTAAACGACGTTTTGAGCTCGATGGAGGAGGTTTCGAGTTCAAATTCATCCATATACAAAATGTGAATTTTAGGGCTATATATAATATTCCATACCAACTATTCTAAATATTAATTTGGACATAACTTACAATTCATAAAGTGAAATCTCAATTTCTTTTATTCGTTAGAAAATCACAATTTAAAATATCCTAACCTTTCATGTTTTATCAAATTTTGATTTATATTGAATTCTATACCTTCATTCAAAGTCTAAAATCGAATTTTCAAATTATCACGCCATTTCAAGTTCGTTTTAATTGGATTATACGTTCTAAGATTAAAACAAATTTTAAGTCATTTATTCTCAAAATAATCCATCCAAAATATTTAATTTCTATGAAAATCAATTAAAAATAAATTTTAAATTGGTTTCAAAAATACGGGTTGTTACATACCGTGTAGTTTTCTGCAAATAACTAAATGAATATTAAAATGTAGGTATTGGACATTAATATTACAATGCAATACATGGTAAATACATTAAATTAAATAAGTTTAACTTTGAACTTATGATAGTTACTTGTGTATAATTTATGTTATTGATTGGCATGTTTATCTATTTGATTATTATTTTTATTTTTGTTAATATAAATATGGTTAGTTTTGATGTAATTTATTAGGCGAATCAATAAATAATAGTTTTCTAAAATTATTTAAATATTTTTAATATTATGTAATTGACTGTAAATATATACAAAATGTAAAATATTAGAAAAGAATTGAGTGAAACTTAAATGATTATAAAAAATTGAAGTGTAGATATTTGGAGCTAAAGAACATAATTTTGTCATTTTTAGTATTTAAGATAAATATTAGTTAATTAAATATAATTAAATATGTGAACTTAAATATAAAAGTTGAAATTAGGCACTTTCCAGGATTGATGTAAAGCGGCTCCCTCCTTAAAGTTTGTATTTTGAAACATAATAAGGACCTGAGCCAAATTGTATGTTAGGAGTTAAGTATTAATAAAAAATTATGTAAATTTTGAAGTCCATATCAAATGTAAAATGACCAAAGAAGAAAAATAATGTAAGAGAAATAGTAGATAAATGTAAAGTGATAAACTAATTTAAAACTAAAATATCTGAAAAGGAATAAGGAGAAGAGAGAAAACTCATAAAATTAAGGAGAGGGTTTTAAAACGTTCTGCTATACTATCATCAGTATGTTTGGCACGTCCGGTTGACGCGTGCAAATAACACGTGAAAATTTTCTTTATTTAAATGATTTTCATAACATGCATGGAGAGTACTCACATGTAAGCTACCTTATTCTTGTAGTATGAACACAACTCATTAATATATAGTTTTGGCATTAATCTAATTTCACTTCGCTAATGAATTCAAAATGAAATATTTTATAGATTAACATTCGTTCATTTGAAATCAAAGCATATAAAAGTATCTAACCTATCTCAAATTTACATAAAACAAAAGCCATGCATGATATAGTAGAGCTCCTCATATTTGTATTTTGACAATGATAAATTCATTTTTCTTATGTATGATGAATAAATTTGATGGAAGTGTTGCAATTTTTTCTACTACAAAACTCATGTAAACATGAGCTTGGCTCCCTTCCTCCGCATATCTGATAATGTCAAACTGAAAAATGGATATAACATACAGTAAAATTACAGTATATGCAATATGATGTAGTCACATATTAGGAAAATAATATGCACATACTAAGCTTAAACAATATTAATATAAATTAAATCAATTGCAAATATCGTCCGTTTACATAAAATAATATCAACTTGTTCCAATCGTAAAAACACAACATATTAATTCCTAACTTGATCAAGGTAGTGATCCATGATCTTAGAAACGAATGCCAGAAAATTAGCTTCATTTGTGCTTGGAAGAACTAAATCCATTACCCGGTACCTGTTAATCGGTACTTAGAAACTTTACAAAGAAAAGAGTTTACAATATTCCAATGCGACAGTGATGCCCTACTCAAAACCAATTGTTAGTTTAATAATATATTTAGTAATTTTTTTGGATCATAGGACAATTGCATTATGCTAACAACTAATAGACTTTGCACATGCTAATCATTCTATTGCATTTATTGGGTATCATCCATACTCCAACACTAATGGTTGTAGCCTGCAGGGCAACTCTAAAACAATGTTACATGAATTTTTTTCAAGTGCACATATTCGATTGAAATAAAATCACATCAAGCAATGATTATTAACAAATTCAACAATATGCATTTGAAGAAAAAAATGAAAAATACATAATTGTGTAAAGAAAAAAATTTGGTTTCATATAATCATTGTCAACAAAAATTCATGAAGTGATTTTAATCATTCCTTCATCTAGTATAGAATGTGTAAGTGCATACTCTTGTAGGTGTAATGTCAAATAGAATAGTAAAGGAACATCCACTTGATTATATGTAAGTGGAATAATATTACTCTACATTGAATATGAATCACGAAAGGAACATCCACTTGATAATACATTTATTATACAAGCATTTCACATGCACAAATAATGTAAACTGAAAAAGCAGAGAAATGTAACAATGTTGAAAATGTATTAAACTATGTATTGTTCTTAACTTTAATGGTTAAACTTCAATGTCATAAATCATGGTTGGGCATGAATATAGAAAATAGCAATAGGCGATGTAAAATACATTGCAAATATAGTAACAGGGAAACTTATCAAATGTTCAAATAATAATTGAATACCTCTTCAAGTTTTGGAGGAGGAAGTAACTTTGATATGTTAAATAAAGCGCCTACATTTTGATCACCATTCAACCGGCATAGTAAATCTGTGTACCTATAATAATACCCAAAAAAAAGTTTGACACAAGAAGCATGAGACATAGCTCTATGTGTGTGTGTTGACCCGCACAAAAAAACATAGTATAAAAGCTTAATTCAGACTCTTCGTGAGCGATGTAACTTTACATAATACAAAGGAAAAAAGAGGAAACAAAAAGAGAAGACATCGCGCTGCAATACTTGATGAGGAATGTGGCTATGTAAGCTAGGAATGCTCATTTTACACTGTCCTCCCAATGAGCCACCAAGTTATGTTTCTTCTTTCTTTCAGACAGATAATAGGTGAGTAAGTCCTAATAATATTATAAAATGTAGAACAAAAGAGCCCTAAATATTAACTCATGAGCCTATCTTCGTTCCTAGACTCGTGCTATTACACCCAGGCAGCTTCATTAAAACAATGGTTTTCTTTTTCCACTGTTTAGATACATATTAATTTCTTGGATATTATTTTATGACTTATGTTTTATGGTAACTATTTCCTGGGTGAAGGTGGAGATTGAGACCAAATTGTTGTTTCAAATGATCTAGAATCAACATGTTGATGAGATTGGGTGATGCTCTAGTTAACTAGAAACATAAATGTATTGCAAAGGTTTAAGTCAAGAGAATAAATATAGGTAAAAAGCTAAATTATATTGCATGTAGTATCTTCTTGTTTGGCTAAATACAAACATGAACAGAAGGGGAGGAGATCTTAAAGCATCTACTATGGAGATGTAACAAGTTGTTTTTATCAAGAAATTAAATAAGAAGTCAATTTACATTACATGTAAGAAATTAAATGGGAAATTAAAGCATCTGCTAACATATAATTTGGTTTAAATAGATGCACACATGAAATGAAATATTAATACTAAAGTGTTGCTTTCTTACTTTTTCCCTCAACAACCATGCATACTGTAGAAAATTTGGGAGTAATGGAAGATAAACACTTGTATGAAAAAAATGTAGGATGAAGTGTAAAATAAAAGTTCATTACTAAAGTCTTGAATTTGTCAGTCGCTTTCATGCTACTATTTCACTTCAAACTATCATTACATTGTATTGCAGTATGGAGTGAGTACTTTTGAAAAAAGGAAAATAATAAACTTGAATTGTATTTCTAGAGTGTTCTTGCATTTTGTTGATAGAGGTTTTAATGAGAGGTTTTAATGTTGCTATTAATTAGGAAAAGACAATTTTCCATTTATTCCTAGAATATTGCATATTATAATGATCTATTATATGTTATAAATAAGAGCTCTCTCCTCATTTGTATGAAAAAAGAAAAAAAGAAAAGAGAAATAAAAGCAATTAAAGTTTTCCTTTTTTACAAAAATTTCCTTTTTCTCATAATCTATTCCTCTTCCTCCTCTAAAATTCTAACATAGTGGTATCAGAGCCAGGTTAGTGAAGGTGTGATAAAATGTCAAACAATGGAATGTTTTCCTTCCAATATCCTCGTCTCACAAAAGAAAATTATGAAAAATGGTTTATTCGAATGAAAGCTTTGCTTGGAGGACAAAAAGTATGGGAGATCGTAGACAAAGGCTACGACGAGCCAGAAAATGAAAATGCATTATCTCAAGCGGAGAAGGAAGCCTTAGCAAAGACGAAGGAAAAAGATCAACTTGCACTTAGCCTCATCCATCAATGTTTGGATGATTCAATGGTAGATAAAATATCTGATGCAGCCACTTCAAATGAAGCCTGGGAAATTTTGAAAAAATCTTTCCAATGTGTTGATAAAGTAAAGAAAATTAAGCTTCAATCACTAAGGAGTGATTTCAAAGCAATGAAGATGAGTGAATCTGAATCGATTTCGGGTTACTTTAAAAGGGTGAAGGCGAATGTGAATCAATCAAGAGGCTATGGAGAAAAAATTGCAAATGTTCGAGTGGTGGAGAAGATTCTTCGTTCTTTGACACTGAAGTTTGATTATATTGTGTGTGTCATTGAAGAAACGAAGGACCTCGAAGAAATGACAGTAGAAGAATTGGAAGGTTCTTTACGTGCTCAAAAGAGAAAATTAAGTGAATACAAGAAGAACCACAGGAGAAAATTCTTAAAACTAAAGAAACTTTAAAAAATGAAGAAGGAGAAAAGCAGTACTTTAGAGGAAGAGGATGTAGATATTGGCGAGGAAGAGGACGCGGAAGGCAAGGATGTGAAAAAAAAGAAGCAATGGTGAAAGTTCAAATAACGACGAGAGAAATCCTTCATATTTTAGAGGCCGTGGAAGAAGTTGAGGACGAGGTCGTGGAAATTACCAAAGATCAAATGAAAGAAGGTATGACAAGTCCAAAATTGAATGTTATAAATGTCATAGATTTGGTTATTATTCATGGGAATGTCAAACTGCTAATACTGAAGAAAGAGCCAATCTTGTTAGTGATAGCCAAGAAGTTGAAGAATCCACCTTGTTGCTAACTAAGAAAGAGGAAGAAAATAATGTTGAAAGCTCGTGGTATTTGGATAATGGTGCTAGCAATCATATGTACGGATACAAGGTGAAAGATAATGTTTCCTTGGGAGATTCTTCGAAAATTCACATTGAAGGAAAAGGTACAATTCTCATCTCTTCAAACAATGGTGACCATAAATTGATCTCTGATGTTTATTATGTTCCTAAACTAAGAAGCAATATTCTTAGTCTCTGACAATTTTTTGAGAATGGTTATGAAGTTTTGATGAAAGATAATTATCTTTGGCTTAAAGATAAAAACAATAACTTGATTGCAAAGGTGGCCATGCCACAGAATCGGATGTTCAAATTGAATGTCCAAACTGTTGAAGAAAGATGCTTAAAGGGTAATGGGCAAGATGTGGCATGTGTTGGCACATAAGATTTGGACACTTGAACTTTGGATCATTGAAAGCAATGGGAGAAAAGAAGATGGTAAAGGGATTCCAACAATTGAAAATCCAAATCATTTGTGTGAAGCATGTCTTCGTGGAAAACATGCAAGGAAAAGTTTTCCAAAGAAAGCATCATCTATAGCCTCCAAACCACTTAAATTGGTGCATACGATATTTGCGGGCCTATCAATCCACCGTCTTTTAGTAAAAATAAACATTTTATACTCTTTATTGATGATTATAGCAGAAAAACGTAGGTTTATTTTCTCAAACAGAAATCAGAAGCTTTCACCACATTCAAAATTTTCAAGATGCATGTTGAGAAAGAAAGTGGCTACAATATCAAGGCATTGAGGTCTGATCGAGGAGGCGAGTTCACTTCAAAGAAATTCAATAATTTCTGTGCAGCGCATGGAGTTCGTCGTCCTCTCACTGTTCCTAGATCACCTCAGCAAAATGGTGTGGCGGAGAGAAAAAATAGATTCATTCTTAATATGGCAAAGTGTATGCTTAAACAAAAAATATGCCAAAGGCGTTTTGGGCTGAAGCCGTTTCTTGTGCGGTGTATTTGTTAAATCGCTCTCCAACTGTGAATGTCAATGACCAAACCCCTCAAGAAGCATGGAATGGAAAAAGGCCAAGTGTCTATCATTTGCGAGTATTTGGAAGCATCGCTTATGCTCAAGTTCCACAGCAAGAGCGTTCACAGCTAGATGATCGAAGTGCCAAGTATGTTTCTGTTGGATATGATTATCATTCCAAAGGATACAGGTTGTATAATCCTGACAATGGCAAAGTGGTGGTAATTCGTGATGTTGAATTCGATGAAGGTGCAACTTGGGATTGGGATGGACAGCAAGTGAAACACCCTACCTCCATTAAGGTCATTCACTAAGGGAATGCATTAACTTTGGTGAAGCATTTTGGGCAAAAGGCACAGATAATTTACAAGATAGACATATAAATAGTGGGAAACAGAAATTATTTCATAAATAACGTGGTTCAGTCAAAACATTACAAGCATTGTCTCAAAACCCGACTTCTAAATTATTACAATAAAACACATGTCTTGATTTAAAACACCAAGTACATAAAGAAGCATAAAACACTAGTAAAGCAGCATAAATCCCCAATAAAAGTGTAACCACAGCCATAGCCCAAGAAAAGAGAATTCAAGCAATACATCTACTCTCTTCAAGCTGGAAAAGGTCTGCACTAAGATGAAGTATTCCCTCCCTGCGGACCTGGGGGGGAACGGAAGAAAAGAAGGCAAAAAAAACGGGTCAGACATAATCCGGGTAAGTCCAGTGATTATTTAACATGTAAACAGGTAAAAGGATCATGACATGAATAAACTGAATATAGGACAATAACCTAGCAATAAGATAATATAAGATAAGGCAAGATAAACTGAATATACTATTGCACTCATTTCCATTTCTCGGCACCCACTAACGAATGTTTCAACTACCGTCATGTGTTCATAACAAAGTGATCCCTTTTTCCGATCGTCTTCTACTCGCATTCATTGATTACTTGTTCCATTCGGCCCCACTTGATTGTAGATACCTGTGTTGGTCCCGCCATAGGGTGTATCAATTTCTGTGGTAGCAACCCGACACAAGTTCTACATGCACAGTGTATACTACTGATGCCCAGTGCCTGCTTTATCCACTCCGGAGTACGTGCACGCCCATACTCCGCCGGAACCTTCATTGATGCACCACCCGCCGCTATTTTGACCGCTTATAATCAGAACAGTAATCGTGCCCTACCCTGCCTAGTTCAGGATACCATGATACATCTATGTGGGTTATTGCTGAAATGGGTCCCCATTACTAGGGTTTCCTAATCAACATGTTATAATGCTTAAGTGTTCTCAAATTAACCTAACCCACTCATCTGTTTAACTAACATGTTGTATTGGTTAAGTGTTTCCTTAATTAACTTAACCCTACCATTCTGCGCCTGTCTGTTCCTTAGCTTTAACTCATTCATTAAAGCACCAACCTCTCACATTAGATCTATATTGTTGCGATGGCTAGATGTGTCGGGCGGTTCCGGGTAGCCTTACACTGCAACTCCATCTAACCTCGGGTTTTTGGGCTTAATGCGCTAACCGCTCACATTAGATCCATATTGTTGCGGTCGCTGGATGTGAAGGGCGGCTCCGGGCAGTCTTACACCGCAACTCAATCTAACCTCGGGTTAGGCATGTTCATCTTTTGCCAATTTACATATTTGTCATATGTGTCAAAGTTCATGTCTTTTTTTTATGCCAATATTTCCCAAATGTAGTCAGTACAAGTTTTATGCCTTATTCACTTGCTACGCCCAAAATTAAATTATACCTAATTTTCCTGCATTATAATCACACGTACAACATGATTCAATCTAAGTTCCGAATGAACTTAGCATTCATAAAAGAAAATAGAAAGGGGAAAAAAAGAGAAAGAGCATAAGAATTGACATAAGGAAGAATAGGCATGTAAAGGTATACCAAATTCAAGAATCATGTTTCAATGTTGTATATTAACAATAAGTGTGGACAAGCTAAGAAATTTACACCATAGGTATAAATATTAGATAGAATTGGACTTAAGAGAATCACTAATTTTAAGGTACAACATGATAAGTCCCATTATATCAATCACAATAGTCTCATAGGCATAGGATGTACAACATGATAGGTTCCATTATGTCATTCACGATAGTCTTATAGGCATGATAGGTTCCATTATGTCAATCACAACAGTCTCATATGCATGATAGGTTTCATTATGTCAATCACAATAGTCTCATAGGCACGGTAGGTGTCATTACATAAATCACAATAGTCTCATAGGCATAGGCAATTCAGATTTGACAAAAGGATAGGCATGAATCAGAGTTAGGCATAGTTCTAGATCCGATTATTATAGTCATGATTTCTATTAGGTGTATAAATCGGAATAATAACCGAACTTACAGAAAAAGTACGGATCTTATATTCTGGGATCTAATTTCTGAATTTGTTAGGCTATCATTTGATGTAGACATTTGATTCTCTAGTTTGGATTTTGTTTTGGAGCTTTCTAACTTGATTTCTAATTTGGAGAAGATGGAGGCTAGGCAAGCTTAAGGATGGACAACATGACGGCTTCATAGAATGAGATTGTGAGGTCTAGGGTTGAGGTTTAGGGTGATTATATAGAAGTCTAGGATTAATTCTAGCCTTTAGATTAGTCTAGGAGAAATCAGAGCCATCAAACCAAAGAGATGTGTCATCCGGCCAACCATAGCATGACACATAAGCCCTAATACCTCAGAAATTAGTCATCGGCCAATCAGAGAAAGACATATCATCCCAAGGCTACAAAAATTCATCAAGGAAGTAGATCTCAAAGGGGTTGACTCCCTACAGGGGGTCGACTCCTTTGTCGACACCCCTATGGGGGGCTCGACACCTATGTCGACTCCCCCTGGGGGGTCGACACCCCTGGGCGGGAAATTTACCGCCCAGCTGTTATGGTCAAATTTCGATTTTCAAACTGAATTTATTATTTAATTATTATTTTCTGTTCACACTAGAAATCTTCTGACCTCCATAACTTCTTCATACGGAGTCCGATTCACGCAAACTCGGACTCTATCTCAAGCAGAATTCCGAGATGAACGCAATGGCATAACCCGTTTTCCCCTAATTCTTCTTATAAAAATTTAGCATTCTTAGATTTGTTAATTTTAATATTCATTGAAAATACGGGGTGTTACAATCTCCCCTCCTTAAAGGGTTTCGTCCCCGAAATCTCTAAGTTAAGAATAATGTATCCTAACATCCAACATCCATGTACTCAACCATCAATCACAGGCATCCATTGTCCTTAAAATATTTCTAATGTTTTCATGATCATATGCATAGTGTGTGTATATGTCCTTATCTAATGCAAAATCAGGCAGTCTACTGACTCAGTTGACCTCCTTGATGTGAATCATGTCGGTGCTATGAGTCCATCATGTATGCAATTATTCCTAATCGTATTTTGTAACTTCTACATGAGTGCACCATCATTCATACAAATGCAACGTCTACATGATAACACAACAAGTTTCAATTCATATATAAATACATATATGCATATGCAATATGAAAGTGACTGAGCCGATCTAGTACCTAGTGTGTGTATATGCATCCACGAGCAACCACTTGCAACCATCAACCATAACATGTTTTCAAATACATGTTTACATCCATCGGTTTCAACCTAAGGATTAACAAATAGGACCGAGGAGATATAGTTAAAAGATAGATGCAAGCACGCATAAACTTATGGAAAAAGAGATCAAGGATGTACCCTTAAAAAGATAAGGGTAGGTTGCGCATATCTTGTCCTTAGTCTCCCACATCGCGTCTTCTTCAGCGTCACCCCACTGTACTTTAACTAGCTTGACCTCACAATTGCGTAGCTTTTTAACTTCTGTACACAAGATACGAGTTGGAACTCTTCTCACCGTCGCTTCTCGTTCCACTTCTATTTCCTCTAGTATGCTTGGCTCCACAACTTCCGCAGACTCATGTAAGCACTTTTGTAGATGAGAGACATGAAAAACATTATGTACTCCAGCTAATCTTTCGGGCAGCTCTACTTTATAAGCCATCTTCCCAATCCTCTCAATAATAGGAAATGGCCCTACAAATCTTGGTGCCAATTTTCCTACGGACCCAAAGTGAACGACATTCTTCAAAGGAGATACTTTAAGAAAAACTCTGGCTCTAACCTCAAACTCAAGGTCGGTCCTTCTTTTATCAGCGTAGAACTTCTGTCTATCTTGTGCAGTCTTCATTCGTCTTCCTATCAAATCCACCTTCTCTGAAATTTCTCTGGTCATGTCAGGTCCAAGTATAAGCTTGTCTGTAGACTCCCACCAACAAGTTGGTGATCGACACGGTCTTCCATATAAAGACTCAAAGGGTGTCATGCCTATGGTGGCTTGGTAGCTATTGTTGTAGGCGAACTCCACCAAAGGAAGGTGATCCTCCCATGTTCCCCCAAAATCAAGAATGCACAATCTCAAGAGATCTTCTAATATTCAATTCACCTTTTCCGTCTGACCATCAGTTTGAGGGTGATAGGCAGTGCTTAAGCATAGCTGTGTGCCTATAGCCTCTTGCAAAATCTTCCAAAACTCACTTGTAAAGATAGGGTCTCGATCACTTACTATGCTTGAGGGTATTCCATGCAGTCAAACCACCTCTTTAAGATAAATGGATTCTAATGATGAGGCAGTCCTTCTACTCTTAACAGGTATAAAGTGAGTGCTTTTAGTGAGCCTGTCAACTATTACCCAAATACTGGTATTGCCCCCTTCTTGACCCAGGCAACCCATCAATATAGTCCATCGAAATGCTATCCCATTCCACTGTGGGACCTCTAGAGGATGAAGCAGACCACCAGGCTTCTTCTGCTCTGCCTTGACTTGTTGACATATCAAGCATTTAGAGACAAACTCCGCTACATCCTTCTTCATGCCATTCCAGAAGTAAACCCTTTTTATGTCTTTATACATCTTATCCCCACCTGGGTGTATGGTTAACTTAGAATGGTGTGCTTCTTCAAGAACGGATTTCACCAAATCCCTTGCTTGTGGGACACATAGTCTTCCATCCCGTCTTAACCAACCCTTGTCATTGATGGAGTATCTGTTGAGGTGACTAGAAGTCTCACCTCTAATTAGCTTATCCATTACATCAACTAGCTGAGGGTCTTCAAGTTGTGCGGTTCCTATTGAATCCAAAAGAGTCGGCCGCACCTCTAGTGATGCTAACAAACTAGGTACAAATTCAAAGGAGGATGTAAAATCAAAGTTTGCTATGTACTCCAAGTTTTGCCTTTCTATAGAGAACTTAAGGTCAGCTTTTTCTTACTTAAGGCGTCTGCTACCACATTGCCCTTGCCAGGGGTATAAGCAATCTCGAAATCGTATAAGGCAAGAAATTCCATCCACCTTTGTTGTCTTAAATTTAGATCTTTCTATGAGAAAGGTTACTTTAACGATTTATGGTTAGTAAACAATTCAAACCTTCTCCTAGTAGGTAATGATGCCATGACTTAAGAGCGAAAACTATGGCAGCTTGTTCTATATCATGAGTTGGATAGTTTTTCTCATGTTCCTTCAACTGCCTTCCCCCATAACAAACTACCTTGCCTTCTTGCATCAAGACAACGCCTAGTCCGGTACCGCATGCGTCTGTGTATACCGTATACATCTTACTCCCATCAGGCAATGTCAAAACCCGGGCTGTTGTTAGAGCCTTTTTCAATCGTTGGAAAGCAACATCACAATCCAGATCTCAGGAAAAAGTTAGGTTCTTCTTCGTTAACCTAGCAAGTGGGGCTGAGATCTTCGCAAAGTCCTTTATGAACTTTCTGTAAAAGCCCGCTATCCCGAGAAAACTTCGTACTTCGGTTGCATTCCGTGGAATCTTCCAATCTTGCACCGCAACTACTTTTGCGGGATCCACAACTATTCCCTCTTTTGACACCACATGTCCAAGAAACCAGTTGGGAGAAAACCGAGGCACCTACGAGCTGGTTGAACAAGTCATCTATTCTAGGAAGTGGGTGCCTATTCTTCTTAGTCAGCTTGTTTAGCTCCCTATATTCCACGCACAGGCAAAGTGAACCATCCGCATTGGTTGCAAACACCACTGTAGCACCCCATTCAGAAATACTCTGCCTTATGAACCCCTTTTCAAGCAACTCTTTAACTTGCTTGCTATGCTCTTTCCTTTCTCTTGGAGCCATGTTTCTAACGGGTAAAGCAACAGGTTTTGCATTATCAACAAGGTATATGCGGAAGTCTATCTCTCGCTTTGGATGTAAACCCTTCACCTCTTCAAAGACATCCGAGTATTCACGGACTACTCTAACAGATAGCAAGTTTTCAACAGACGCATCAAGAGATTCTAGATAGCTAAGCATAACATAATTCGTGGAATTACAAGAGATTTCGAGAATGTTACCGAGGCGAGTCATAAGTCTAACCACTCTCTTTTCACAATCGAGGATGGCACCTTTATTGGATAACCATTACATGCCTAGAATCAACCCATAGCCCGTGAAACCCAAAACATAAGCATTACATCTAAACCCAATGATTAGTATAGAAATTTCCAAATCCAAACAAATCATGGACAAATAAGTCGAGCCCCCAATTGGATTTGAAACAACCATAAGATCCTCTACTATACTGGTATCTAGGTGCAGAGATTCGACTAAAGTAGTAGATATAAAAGAGTGCGATGCGCCAAAATCAAAAAGTGTATGAACTGAATGATCAAAAATATAAACTAAACTCTACCTCTTTCTTGCGGAGGTGCCATGAGAGCATGAATCTGCCCTCCAGAAGTAGATCCAGTCCTCTGCCCTTGCCTTTGCCTTTTTGGGCAATCCTTAGCCATATGTCCTGTCTCGCTGCATTGAAAGCAACCACCCATCTTCCTCGTCTTCTTCCTGCAGTCTTTAATTAGATGTCCAGGTATGCCACAAAATTTACACTTGCTCTTGTCACGGGGTTTGTTATTCTTCCCGCCTTTCTTGGAATTCGTCTTCTTATTTTGCGATCCCTCAACTTTCTTGTCTAGAGGTTCTTCCATCTTTGCCCATTTCTTGCCATCCTTGTCTTCCTCCTGTAATAGTGCCATGTCCACCAGTCTCTCAAAAGTTGCACCCATAGGTATATAGGACGAAGGTAGGCTGTGTAGTGGCTCATTTAACCCTTTAATGAATCAGAGAGCCTTTTTATGTGGAGCATTTACTAACTCCAGTCTGAATCTAGCCAGCTGGTTGAATTGGTTGACATATTCCTTAACCAATAGGCTTCCCTGTTTGAGTGCTAAAAACTTCTCCATCTGTAGGCTTCATTCAGCTTGCGAGAGGAACTTCATTTCAAATCTCCTTCTGAAATTCTACCAAGTTTCAACTGGTCTCTCAACATTACTAACTTCCCATTAGTAAGAGGCTTCATCCTTAAGTAACCATACAGCCAATTGTATCTTATGCCTATCGTCCACTTCGAAGATAACAAACAAATCTTCTGTTTGCTTGAGCCAGTTTCTTGCTTCCACAAATGACTCAGTCCCATTAAAGTTCTTTCCGTCCATAACATGAAAGTCTCTATATATCTTTGAGAAAGAATTCGCACGCGGAAGAGGAGGGTGAACGGCTGCAGCTAGGGGAGGAGGAACGTCTGTTGGGCCTATGTTATTAGCCTTAGCTTCCAGATACCTTCTGAACCAGCCAGATATCGGTACGCCCTCGAGAAGATTAAGATCCCCAGACATGCTGAAATGAAAAGAAAAGGTTCAAAACAAAGGATAGAAAAATAGTGCATATGGCTTTGGGGATTATGCCTTTAAAATAAAACAACACCTTTCTTGAAAATGCTTCTTTAAACTTCTTTTTGAAAAATAGTTTTCAAAATTTTTTATCTGATTTAGTAAACCATCGCTCTGATACCAAGTGAAACACCCCACCTCCGTTAAGGTCACTCACTAAGGGAATGCATTAACTTTGGTGAAGCATTTTGGGTAAAAGGCATAGATATTTTGCAAGAAAGACATATAAACAGTGGAAAACTGAAATCATTTCATAAATAACGTGGTTCAGTCAAAACATTACAAGCATTATCTCAAAAGATAACTTCTAAATTATTACAATAAAATATCTATCTTGATTTAAAACTCCAAGTACATAAAGAAGCATAAAACAGTGGTAAAGCAGCATAAATCCCCAATAAAAGTGTAACCACAACCATAGCCCAAGAAAAGAGAATCAAAGCAATACATCTACTCTCTTCAAGCTAGAAAGGTCTGCACTAAGCTGAAGGATTCCCTCCCTACAGACCAAGGGGGGCATACTTCAGCTTAGTAGGGAGGGCATACTTCAGCTTAGTGCAGACCCTTTCTAGCTTGAAGAGAGTAGATGTATTGCTTGGATTCTCTTTTCTTGGGCTATGGCTGTGGTTACACTTTTATATGGGATTTATGCTGTTTTACTACTATTTTATGCTTCTTTTATGTAATTGGAGTTTTAAATCAAGACAGATGTTTTATTGTAATCACTTAGAAGTTGGGTTTTGAGACAATGCTTGTAATGTTTTGACTGAACCACGTTATTTATGAAATGATTTCAGTGTTCCGCTATTTATGTGTATGTCTTGTAAATTATCTATGCCTTTTACCCAAAATGCTTCACCAAAGTTAATGCATTCCCTTAGTGAGTGACCTTAATGGAGGTGGGGTGTTTCACTTGGTATCGGAGCTGAAGGTTACCAGAACAGATAAAAGATTTTGAAAACCGTTTTCAAAAGTATTATTTTCAAAAACAAGTTTCAAAGAAGGAGTTTACAAGAGAAAGATTTACTATGAAAAACATAATCCCCAAAAGCCATATATCTATCTTTCGATTCTTTGTTCCGAATCTCTTCCTTTTTCCTTCCTGAGTCTCTTTCTCTGCGTTTAGATGCCTTTCCTAAGATATGGAAGGACTTCGGTGCAATGGGGGGGGGGGAACCTTTTCATGGGACTGAGACGTTTGTCGAGGCTATAAATTGGCTCAAGAAAGTGAAGGACTCGTTTGGTATCTTGGAGATAGAAAATGGAAGGAAAGTTCATCTAGCTGCTTGGTCGATGAGGAAGTTTAGGCTGAGGAACACAACCCAAGGACGAGGAATTTGTTGATATGGCTTTAATCCACGAAGGAGGTAAAGGAGAAAGTGGAAAGAATAATTAACCCCCGTAACAAAAGAAGGTGTCTTTATTTTGGTATAACGGGCCATATAATTAAGGACTGTAGAAGAAGCATGGTTGTTACCATTGCGGCGAGGCAGGACATATGATTTAAGATTACCCAAGGAGGTAAGGACAAGGGCATGGATAGGGGACATGGCCTACTTCTGGAGGACAGGTTCATGCTCTCATGGCACCAGGACAGGAGTGGGATAGAAGCATTTCTATTGAATGTTTGATTTTCCTTTTTCAGTCATCCTGTTCGAACTTTGTTTGACTCTTGCACTTCATAATCATTTGTATCTGCTTCATTAGTTGAAACACTGCACCTAAATACTAGTCTATTTATGGATCCCATAGTAGTCTCAAATCCTATTTGTGGTTCGACTCACTTATCTATGGTTTGTCGGGTTTTGAGAGTGTCTATCTTGGGCGTTGGGTTTGAATGCAATGCCTTCATTCCTAGTTTCACGGGCTATGGCTTGATTCTAGGGATGGATTGGCTAGCCAGGCATGGTGCCATCCAAGACTGTGAAAAGAGGGTAGTTAGACTGTTGACTCGTTGTGGAAAGACCCTTGATATTTCTCGTGACCCTAGGGGTTTAGAGATGATTAGCTACCTAGAATCTGCTGACGCATTCATCGATGATTTGAAATTTGTTCGTGTAGTCCGTGAGTATGGTAACATCTTTGATGAAGTTCGGGGTCTACCACCAAAGCATGAGATAGAACTCCGAATATACTTTGTAGATAATAAAAAGACGGTTGCATTGCCAGTGTGCCACATGGCTCCGAGAGAGAGAGAGAGAGAGAGAGAGAGAGAGGAGGGAACTCAGTAAACAAGTAGGGGAGCTACTTGAGAAAGGGTTCATAAGAAGAAGCATTTCGGAGTAGGGTGCTCCAGTTGTTTTTGCTACGAAGACTGATGGTTTGCTTAGATTGTGCATGGACTATAAGGAGCCTAACAAGCTCATGAAGAAGAATAGACACCCATTGCCGAGGATAGATGATTTGTTCTATCAGTTAGCTGATGCTTCGGATTTCTCGCAGTTGGACTTAGCTACAAGATTTCACCAGTTGAGGGTAGCTGAGGATAGCATAGATAAGACTGCTTTTAGGATACCTAACGGTTTCTTCGAAGGGCTCGTCATACTTTTATTTTTGGTTTGACAAATGCACCCACATATTTCATAGACTTGATAAGTAGGGTGTTTAGGGAGTTCCTAAACAAGTTTGTGGTAGTCTTTGTAGATAGTATTTTGATTTTCTTTAGAAGCAAGGAAGAGTATGCCCTACATCTTAGGGAAGTCTTAGAGAACCTTGAGCGCATCAACTCAAAGATAAGTTCTCCAAATGTCATTTTTAGAGGAAAGAAGTAAGGTTCTTAGGACACGTGGTCTCTAAGGAAGGGATAGCAGTGGATCCTACAAAGGTGGTGGCAATCCAAGATTGGAAGGTTCCTAGAAAAGAAACGAAAGTAAGAAGTTTTCTAGGGTTGGAGGGCTACTATAGGAAGTTCGTTGAGGGCTTTGCGAAGGTATCAGCCCCAGTTTTGACTTTGCTAGATGGGAGCAAACCGTTCACAGTATATACTGGTACTTGCGAGGCAAGGCTTGGAGCAGTTTTCGATGCAAGTGGAAAAGGTGATATGCAAAAGGCAGTAGGTACGCAGTTATGTTTAAGCATCGCGTATCGTCCACAGACGGATGGATAGACAGAAAGGATGAATAGAATCCTTGAAGATCTTTTGAGGTTATGCATCCTAGATTTTGGAGGACATGAGATGAGCACTTTCCATTTATGGAGTTCACTTATAACAACAGTTATTAAGCTAGTATTAGGGTTTTTATGGACAACCGTGTCGATCACCAACTTGTTGGTGGGATTCCATGGATAAGATTTTACTTGAGCCAGATATGGTTAGGGAAATTCTGAGGACATAGACTTGATTCGAAGATGAATAAAGACAACACAGGGCTGACAAAAGTGAAAAGCTGGCAAGAGATGAACCGACCTTGAGTTCGATGATGGAGACAAGTTTTTATTAAAGTGTCATAGTGGAGGAACGTAGTTCGTTTGGGGAGCGTGGGGAAATTAGCACCAAGATTCATAGGGCAATCCCCCATTATAGAAAGAATTGGACAGACAATAGAGTGAAGTTGCCAAAAAAGCTTAGTGGTGTTCGTGACATGTTTCACATGTCGCATGTGAGGAAGTGTTTACATGATACTGCGAAAATAGTGGAGCCGAGCATGCTTAGGGAAGTGGAAGTGGAGCGAGATGCCACGATTAGACGAGCTCCTACATGCATTCTTGGATCGGAGGTTAAGAAGTTACGCAACCGAGAGGTCGAGTGGTTAAAGTCCAATGGGGAGATGATCAAGGAGACACGACTTGGGAGACGGAAGACAAGATGCGTACGTTGTACCTTTTCCTTTTGGAGGGTATGTTCTTAACTTCTCCTTCTTCTATCGCTTTGTTTATACTTTCTCTATCATTCATTATGTCCTCTCGATTACATCTTCGATCTTTAGGTAGGAAAATCCTATAGTTGTAAACATGTGTTTGAGACATGTTATGTTTGGTGGATGCAAGTGTTTGCTAGAGGTTGCTCGTGGATGCATTTACACACATATTAGGCACTAGATCGGCTCAATCACTTTCATATTGCATATGAATAAGTATGCATAATTAATTTGATGGATGTTTATTGAATGTGTTATCATATGGATCTTGCATTTGAATGAATGATTGTGCATGCATGTAAAAATGATATGTATCATTAGGATTCTTTTGCATACATAATGGATGCATGACACTATCATGAACTGAATTAAGGAGGTCGACTGAGTCAGTAGACCACCTGATTTTGCATTAAAGTACGAACATATACACATACTATGCATATGTTCACGAAAAACATTAGAAATCTTTTAAGTACAATGGATGCTTGTGGATGACGGATGAGTAGATTGATGATTGAATGGTAGGATACATTCTTCTTAACTCAACATCTGTCTTGTCTGATTGACATGCTGATTTACTTGGTATCGTGCAGTGGAAGCGTGGTGGGCCCATAACCCACAGGTCTTGTCAATTTACTTGGTATCTCTTTTGTCATATAGACCAAAAAGATGTGTCAATTCTTATGCTCCTTCTCTATTTTTTCCTTTTTACTTTCTTTTGTGAATACTAAGTTCATTCGGAACTTGGATTGAATCTCGTTGTACGTGCGATTATAACGCAGGGAAAATTAGGTATAATTTAATTGAGTAAATTTTGCGCTAACATTGTGGCATAAAACTTGTACTGACTACACTTGGGGAATATTGGCATAAAAAGACATAAACTTTGCCACATATGACAAATATGTAAATTGGCAAAAGATGAACATTCCTAACCCGAGGTTAGATTGAGTTGCGGCGTAAGACTGGCCGGAACCGCTAGGTACATCCAGCGACCGCAACAATATAGATCTAATGTGAGAGGTTAGCACATTAAGCCCAAAATCCCGAGGTTAGATTGAGTTGCGTTGTAAGGCAGCCCGGAACCGCCCGGCACATCCAACTACCACAACAATATAGATCTAATGTGAGAGGTTGGTGCTTTAATGAATGAATTAAAGCTAAAGAACAGACATGCTAAGAATGGTAGGGTTAAGTTAATTAAGGCAACACTTAACCAATACAACATGTTAGTTAAACAGATGGGTGGGTTACGTTAATTTGAGAACACTTAACCATTATAACATATTGATTAGGAAACCCTAGTAATAGGACCCATTTCAGCAGTAACCCACATACATGTATCACGGTACCCTGAACTAGACAGGGTGGGGCACGATTACTGGGCTGATTATAAGCGGACAAAATAGAGGTGGATGGTGCAGCAGTTCCGGTGGAGTATGGGCGTGCACGTACTTCGTAGTGGATAAAGCAGGCACTGGGCATCAGTAGTATACACTGTGCATCTAGAATTTGTGTCGGGTTGCCACCATAGGAATTGATACACCCTATGGCGGGACTAGCACAGGCATCTACAATCAAGCGGGGCCGAATGACACAAGTAAGAAATGCATGCGAGTAGAAGCCGATCGGAAAAGAGATCACTTTGTTATAAACACATGATGGTAGTTGAAACATTCGTTAGTAGGTGCAGAGAAATGGAAATGAGTGCGATAGTATACTCAATTTTATCTTATGTTATCTTATTTCTATGGTATTGTCCTATATTCAGTTTATTCATGTCATGATCCTTTTACCTGTTTACATGTTGAATAATCACTGTACTTACCAGACTTATGTCTGACCCGTTTTCTTTCACCTTCTTTTCTTCTGCCCCTCCCCCGGTCCGTAGGGAGGGAATACTTTAGCTTAGTGTAGACCTTTTCCAGCTTGAAGATAGTAGATGTATTGCTTGGATTCTCTTTTCTTGGGCTATGGACGTGGTTACACTTTTATTGGGGATTTATGCTGCTTTACTATTGTTTTATGCTTCTTTATGTACTTATTTTAAATCAAGATAGATGTTTTATTGTAATAATTTAGAGGTTGGGTTTTGAGACAATGCTTGTAATGTTTTGAATGAACTACACTATCTAAGTTTTCCGCTGTTTATATGTCTGTCTTGTAAATTATCTATGCATTATACCTAAAATACTTCACCAAAGTTAATGCATTCCCTTTGTGAGTGACCTTAACGGAGGTGGGGTGTTTCACTTGGTATCAGAGCATCCACTGTCCTGAAAGTTAATGCATTCCCTTAGTGACCTTTTACCTAGATAATGTGTCATGCTATATTCAGACAATCCAAGAGGTAAACGCATTAAGCCCAAAAACCCGAGGCTAGATTGAGTTGCAGTGTAAGGCTGCCCGGAACCGTCCGACACATCCAGCGACCGCAACAATATAGATCTAATATGAGATGTTGGTGCTTTAATGAATGAGTTAAATCTAAGGAACATACAGGCTAAGAATAGTAGGGTTAAGTTAATTAAGGCAACACCTAACCAATAAAACATGTTAGTTAAACGGATGGGTGGGTTTGGTTAATTTGAGAACACTTAACCATTATAACATGTTGATTAGGAAACCCTAGTAACGGGGACCCATTTCAGTAGTAACCCACATAGATGTATCACGATACCCTGAACTAAGCAGGGTGGGGCACGATTACTGGGCTGATTATATGCGGTCAAAATAGCGGCGGGTAGTGCAACAGTGTAGGTTCCGGTGGAGTATGAGCGTGCACGTACTCCGTAGTGGATAAAGCAGGCACTGGGCACCGGTAGAATACACTGTGCATCTAGAAATTGTGTCGGGTTGCTACCATAGGAATTGGTACAGCCTATGGCGGGACCAACACAGGTATCTACAATCAAGCGAGGCCGAATGACACAAGTAATCTGTGTATGCGAGTAGAAGCCGATCGGAAAAAGGGATCACTTTTTTATGAACACATGATGGTAGTTGAAACATTCGTTAGTAGGTGAAGAGAAATGGAAATGAGTGCGGTAGAATATTCATTTTATCTTGCCTTATCTTATAATATCTTATTGCTAGGATATTGTCCTATATTCAGTTTATTCATGTCATGATCCTTTTACCTGTTTACATGCAGAATAATTACTGGACTAACCAGGCTTATGTTTGACCCGTTTTCTTTTGCCTTCTTTTCTTCCGTCCCCCCCCCCCCCCCCCCCAAGGTCCGCAGGTAGGGAATACTGTAGCTTAGTGCTGACCTTTACCAGCTTGAAGTGAGTAGATGTGTTGCTTGGATTCTCTTTTCTTAGGCTATGGTTATGATTACACTTTTTTAGGGATTTATGCTGCTTTACTATTGTTTTATGCTTCTTTATGTACTTGGAGTTTTAAATCAAGACAGATGTTTTATTGTAATAACTTAGAAGTTGGGTTTTGAGACAATGCTTGTAATGTTTCGATTGAACCATGCTATTTATGAAATGATTTCAGTTTTCCACTGTTTATATGTCTGTCTTGTAAATTATCTATGCCTTTTACCCAAAATGCTTTACCAAAGTTAATGCATTCCCTTAGTGAGTGACCATAACGGAGGTGGGGTGTTTCACTTGTTTAACTAACATGTTTAACTAAATTAACATGATAGGCATGATAGGTTTCATTATATAAATTAACCTAACCCACCCATCTATTTAACTAACATGTTGTGTTGGTTAAGTGTTGCCTTAATTAACTTAACCCTACCATTCTTATCCTATCTGTTCCTTAGCTTTAATTCATTCACTAAAGCACCAACCTCTCACACTAGATCTATATTGTTGTGGTCGCTGGATGTGTCGGGCGGTTCCGGGCAGCCTTACACCACAACTCAATCTAACCTCGAGTTTTTGGGCTTAATTCGCTAATCTCTCACATTATATCTATATTATTGCGGTCGCTGGATGTGCCGGGCGGTTCCGGGCAGTCATACAACGCAACTCAATCTAACCTCGGGTTAGGCTTGTTCATCTTTTTCCAATTTACATATTTGTTATATGTGTCAAAGTTTATGTCTTTTTATGCCAATATTCCCCAAGTGTAGTCAGTACAAGTTTTATGCCACAATCACATGCTATGCGCAAAATTTACTCAATTAAATTATACCCAATTTTCCCCGCGTTATAATCGCACGTACAACGAGATTCAATCCAAGTTCCGAATGAACTTAGTATTCACAAAAGCAAGTAAAAAGGGAAAAATAGAGAAGGAGCATAAGATTTGACATAAGGAAAAATAGGCACGTAAAAATATACCCAATTCAAGAATCATGTTTCAATAAGCATATTGTACATTAATAATAAGTGTTGGCAAGCTAAGCAATTTACACCATAGGTGTAAATATTATATAGAATTGGACTTAAGATAATCACTAATTTTGATGTACAACATAATAAGTCCCATTATATCAATCACAATAGTCTCATAGGCATAGCATGTACAACATGATAGGCTCAGTTATGTCATTCACAATAGTCTCATATGCATGATAGGTTCCATTATGTCAATCACAACAGTCTCATAGGCATGATAGGTTTCATTATGTCAATCACAATAGTCTCATAGGAACAACAGGTGTCATTACATATATCACAATAGTCTTATAGGCATAGGCAATTCAGATTTGACAAAAGGATAGGCATGAATCAGAATTAGGCATAGTTCTAGATCCGATTATTACAGCCATGATTTCTATAAGGTGTTTAAATCATAATAATAATTGAACTTACAGAAAAGGACGGATCTTGTATTCTGGGATCAAATTTCTGAATTTGTTAAGCTATCCTTTGATGTAGACGTTTGATTCTCTAGTTTGGATTTGATTTGGAGCTTTCTAACACTATTTCTAATTTGGAGAAGATGGAGCTAGGCTAGCTTAAGGATGGATAGCATGACGGCTTCATAGAATGAGATTGTGTGGTCTAGGGTTAAGGTTTGGGGTGTATATATAGAAGTCTAGGATAAATTCTAGCCTTTAGATTAGTCTAGGAGAAATCAGAGCCATCAAACCAAAGATATGCATCATCCAGCCAACCATATTACGACACATAAGCCCTAATACCTCAGAAATTGGTCATCGGCCAATCAGAGAAGGCCACATCAGCTTAGGGCTACAAAAATTCGTCACAGGAAGTGGATCTCAAAGGGGTCGACTCCCTACAGGGGGGTCGACACCCCTGGGCAGGAAATTTCCCGCCTAACTGTTCTGGTCGAATTTCGATTTTCAAACTGAATTTATTATTTAATTATTATTATTCACCAAAGTTAATGCATTCTCTTAGTGAGTGACCTTAACGAAGGTGGGATGTTTCACTTGGTATCAGAGTGATGGTTTACTAGATCAGATAAAAGTTTTTGAAAACTATTTTTCAAAAAGAAGTTTAAAGAAGCATTTTCAAGAAATGTGTTGTTTTATTTTAAAGGCATAATCCCCAAAGCCATATGCACTATCTTTCTATCCTTTGTTTTGAACCTTTTCTTTTCATTTCAGCATGTCTGGGGATCTTAATCTTTACGAGGGCGTACCGATGCCTGGCTGGTTCAGGAGGTAGCTGGAAGCTAGTGCTAATGGCACAGGCCCAACAAACGTTCCTCCTCCCCCAGCTGCAGCCGTTCCTCCTCCTCCTCGTGTGAATGCTTTCTCAAAGATATGTAGAGACTTTCAAGCTATGGGCGGAAAGAACTTTAATGGGACTGAGTCATTTGTGGAAGCAAGAAACTGGCTTAAGGAAATAGAAGATTTTTTTTGCTATCTTCGAAGTGGATGATAGGCAGAAGATACAATTGGTTGTATGGTTACTTAAGGACGAAGCCTCTTACTGGTGGGAAGTTACTAATGCTGAGACACCAGTTGAAACATAGGAGAATTTCAGAAGGAGATTTGAAATGAAGTTACTCTCGTAAGCTGGACAAAGCCTACAGATGGAGAAGTTCTTAGCACTCAAACAGGGAAGCCTATCGGTTAAGGAATACGTCAACCAATTCAACTAGCTCGCAAGATTCGGACTAGAGTTAGTAGACACTCCACATAAAAAGGCTCTCCAATTCGTTAAAGGGTTAAATGAGACACTTCACAACCTAGATTTGTCCTATATACCTATGGGTGCGACTTTTGAGAGACTGGTAGACATGGCACTATTACAGGAGGAAGACAAGGATGACAAGAAAGGGGCAAAGGCGGAAAAACCTCTAAACAAGAAAGTGGAGGGATCGTAGAATAAAAAGATGGATTCCAAGAAAGGCGGGAAGAATAACAAACCCTATGACAAGAGGAAGTGTAAATTTTGTGCATACCTAGACATCTAATTAAAGACTGCAGGAAGAAGAAGGGGAAGATGGGTAGTTGCTTTTAATGCGGCGAGACAGGACATATGGCTAAGGATTGCCCAAAAAGGCAAGTGCAAGGGCAGAGGACTGGATCTACTTCTGGAGGGAGATTCACGCTCTCATGGCACCTCCGCAAGAAAGAAGTAGAAGTATTTCTGTTGAGAGTTTAGTTTATTTTTCTGATCATCCAATTTGTACACTTTTTGATTCTAGCGCATCGCACTCTTTTATATCTACTGCTTTAGTTGAATCTCTGCACCTAGATACCAGTATAGTAGAGGATCCCATTGTTGTTTCAAATCCAATTGAGGGCTCGGCTTATTTGTCCATGATTTGTTTGGATTTGGAAATTTCTATACTAATCATTGGGTTTAGATGTAATGCTTATGTTTTGGGTTTCACTGGTTATGGGTTGATTCTAGGCATGGATTGGTTATCCAGTAATGGTGCCATACTTGATTGTGAAAAGAGAGTGGTTAGACTTATGACTTGCCTCGGTAGCACTCTCGAAATCTCTTGTAATCCCATGAATTCTTCTATACTTAGCTATCTAGAATCTCTTGATGCGTCTGTTGAAAACTTGCTATCTGTTAGAGTAGTCAGTGAATACTCCGATGTCTTTGAAGAGGTGAAGGGTTTGCCTCCAAAGCGAGAAAGAGACTTCCGCATATACCTTGTTGATAATGCAAAACCTGTTGCTTTACCCGTTAGACACATGGCTCCAAGAGAAAGGAAAGAGCTCAGCAAACAAGTTAAAGAGTTGCTTGAAAAAGGGTTCATAAGGCAGAGTATTTCTGAATGGGGTGCTCCAGTGGTGTTTGCAACCAAAGAGGATGGTTCACTTCTCCTGTGCATGGAATAAAGGGAGCTAAACAAGCTGACTAAGAAGAATAGGCACCCACTACCTAGAATAGATGACTTGTTCGACCAGCTCGTAGTGCATAGGTTTTCTCCCAACTAGATCTGGCCACCGGATTTCATCAGCTAAGAGTGGCTGAAGACTGCGTAGATAAAACCGTGTTCATGACCATGGATGGTTTCTTCGAATGGATTGTCATGCCTTTCGGTTTGACAAACGCACCTGCCTACTTCGTAGACTTAATGAGTAGGGTGTTCAGAGAGTTCCTTAATAAATTTGAAATGTCTTTGTGGACAACATTTTGATTTTCTCAAAAAGTGAGAAAGAACATGCTTTGTATTTAAGGGAAGTGATGGATACTCTTCATGCACATCAACTGATAGCAAAATTCTCCAAATGCCATTTTTGGAGAAATGAAGTAAGGTTTCTTAGACATGTGGTGTCCAAAGAGGGAATAGCTGTGGATCCCGTAAAAGTAGTTGCGGTGCAAGATTGGAAGATTCCACGGAATGCAACCGAAGTACGAAGTTTTCTCGGGCTAGCGGGCTTTTACAGAAAGTTCATAAAGGACTTTGCGAAGATCTCAGTCCCACTTGCTAGGTTAACGAAGAAAAACCTAATTTTTTCCTGAGATTTGGATTGTGATGTTGCTTTCCAGCGATTGAAAAGGGCTCTAACAACAGCCCGGGTTTTGACATTGCCTGATGGGAGTAAGATGTATACGATATACACAGACGCATGCGGTACCGGACTAGGCGTTGTCTTGATGCAAGAAGGCAAGGTAGTTTGTTATGGGGGAAGGCAGTTGAAGATACATGAGAAAAACTACCCAACTCATGATCTAGAACTAGCTGCCATAGTTATCGCTCTTAAGTCATGGCGTCATTACCTACTAGGAGAAAGGTTTGAATTGTTTACTGACCATCGCTAAAGTACATTTTCTCACAGAAAGATCTTAACTCAAGACAACAAAGGTGGATGGAATTTCTTGCCTTATACGATTTTGAGATTTCTTATACCCCTGGCAAGGGCAATGTAGTAGCAGATACCTTAAGTAGGAAAAAGCTGACCTTGAGTCTTCTCTTCGTAGAAAGGCAAAGCTTGGAATATATTGCAAACTTTAATTTTAGACCCTCCTCTGAAATTGTACCTGGTTTGTTAGCATCGCTAGAGGTGCGGCCCACTCTTTTGGACTCAATAGGAACCGCGCAATGTGAAGACCCTCAGCTAGTTGATGTGATGGATAAGCTCTTCTAGTCACCTCAATAGATACTCCATCGATGACAAGGGTTGGTTGAGACGGGATGGAAGACTATGCGTCCCACAAGCAAGGGATCTGGTGAAAATCGTTCTCGAAGAAGAACACCATTCTAAGTTGACCATACATTCAGGTGGGGACAAGATGTATAAAGATATAAAAAGAGTTTTCTTCTAGAATGGCGTGAGGAAGGATGCAGCGAAGTTTGTCTCTAAATGCTTTATATACCAATAAGTCAAGGCAGAGCAGAAGAAGCCTGGTGGTCTGCTTCATCCTCTAGAGGTCCCACAGTGGAAATGGGATAGCATTTCGATGGACTTTATTAATGGGTTGCCTAGGTCAAGAAGGGGCAATACCAGTATTTAGGTAATAGTGGAAAAGCTCACTAAAAGCGCTCACTTTATACCTGTTAAGAGTAGAAGGACTGCCTCATCGTTAGCATCCATTTATCTTAAAGATGTGGTTCGACTTCATGGAATACCCTTTGGCATAGTAAGTGATCAAGACCCCATCTTTACGAGCGAGTTTTGGAAGAGTTTGCAAGAGGCTGTAGGCACACAGCTATGCTTAAGCACTGCCTATCACCGTCAAACCGATGGTCAGATGGAAAGGGTGAACAGAGTATTAGAAGATTCTTGAGATTGTGCATTCTTGATTTTGGGGTAACATGGGAGGATCACCTTCCTTTGGTGGAGTTCACCTACAACAATAGCTACCAAGCCACCATAGGCATGGCACCCTTTGAGGCTTTATATGGAAGACTGTGCCGATCACCAACTTGTTGGTGGGAGTCTACAGACAAGCTTATACTTGGACCTGACATGATCAGAGAAACTTCAGAGAAGGTGGACTTGATACGAAGACGAATGAAGACCGCACAAGATAGACAGAAGTCCTATGCTGATAAAAGAAGGATCGACCTTGAGTTTGAGGTTGGAGACAGAGTTTCTCTTAAAGTATCTCCTTTGAAGAATGTCGTTCGCTTTGGGTCCGTAGCAAAATTGGCACCAAGATTTGTAGGGCCATTTCTTATCATTGAGAGGATTGGTAAGATGGCTTATAAAGTAGAGCTTCCCGAAAGATTGGCCGGAGTACAAAATGTCTTTCATGTCTCTCATCTACGAAGGTGCTTACATGAGTCTGCGGAAGTTGTGGAGCCAAGCATACTAGAGGAAATAGAAGTGGAACGAGAAGCGATGGTGAGAAGAGTTCCAACTCGTATCTTGGGTATAGAAGTTAATAAGCTACGTAATCGTGAGGTAAAGCTTGTTAAAGTACAGTGGTGTGACGCTAAAGAAGACGCGACGTGGGAGACTGAGGACAAGATATGCGCAACCTACCCTTATCTTTTTGAGGGTACATCCTTGATCTCTTTTTCCATAAGTTTATGCATGCTTGCATCTATCTTTTAACTATATCTCCTCGGTCCTATTTCTTAATCCTTAGGTAGAAACCAATGGATGTAAACATGTATTTGAAAACATGTTATGGTTGATGGTTGCAAGTGGTTGCTAGCGGTTGCTCGTGGATGCATAAACACACACTAGGTACTAGATCGGCTCAGTCACTTTCATATTGCATATGCGTATATGTATTTATATATGAATTGAAACTTGATGAGTTATCATGTGGACGTTGCATTTGTATAAATGATTCTGCACTCATGTAGAAGTTAAAAAATACGATTAGGAATAATTGCATAAATGATTGACTCATATCACCGACATGATTCGCATCACGGAAGTCAACTGAATCAGTAGACCGCCTGATTTTGCATTAGATAAGGACATATACACACACTATGCATATGATCATGAAAACATTACAAATCTTTTAAGGACAATGGATGCCTGTGATTGATGGTTGAGTAGATGGATATTGGATGTTAGGATACATTCTTCTTAACTTAGAGATTTCGGGGAGGGGAGAATGTAACACCCCGTATTTTCTGTGAATATTAAAATTAACAAATCTAAAAACACTTAATTTTTAGAAGAAGAATTAAGGGAAAAATTGCGTTCATCTCGGAATTCTGCTTGAGATAGAGTCCGAGTTTGCGTGAATCGGACTTCGTATGAAGAAGTTATGGAGGTTAGAAGATTTCTGGGGTAAACAGGAAATAGTAATTAGATAATAAATTCAGTTTGAAAATCGAAATTCGACCAGAACAACTGGGCGGGAAATTTCCCGCCTAGGGTTGTCGACCCCCCCTCCCCCCACTAGGGGAAGTCGACATAGGTGTCGACCCCCCTGTAGGGAGTCGACTCCTTTGAGATCCACTTCCTATGACGAATTTTTGTAGCCCTGGGCGGATGTTGCCTTCTCTGATTGGCCGATGACTAATTTCTGAGGTATTAGGGCTTATGTGTCATGTATTGGTTGGCTGGATGACACATCTGTTTGGTTCGATGGCTCTGATTTCTCCTAGACTAATCTAAAGGCTACAATTAATCCTAGACTTCTATATAATCACCCCAAACCTCAACCCTAAACCTCACAATCTCATTCTATGAAGCCGTCATGCTGTCCATCCCTAAGATATCCTAGCCTCTATCTTCTTTAAATTAGAAATCAAGTTAGAAAGCTCCAAAACAAAGTCCAAACTAGAGAATCAAACGTTACATCAAAGGATAGCTTAACAAATTCAGAAATCAGATCCCAGAATACAAGATCCGTCCTTTTTCTGTAAGTTCAGTTATTATTCTGATTTAAACTCCTAATAGAAATCATGACTGTAATAATCAGATTAACTATGCTTAGTTCTGATTCATGCCTATCCTTTTGTCAAATCTGAATTGCATATGCCTATGAGACAATTGTGATTTATGTAATGACACCTATCGTGCCTATGAGACTATTGTGTTTGACATAATGAAACCTATCATGCCTATGAGTCTGTTGTGATTGACGTAACGGAACCTATCATGCGTATGAGACTATTGTGAATAACATAATGGAACCTATCATGTTGTACATACTATGCCTATGAGACTATTGTGATTGATATAATAGGACTTATCATGTTGTACCTTAAAATAAGTGATTCTCTTAAGTCCAATTCTATCTAATATTTATACCTATGGTGTAAATTGCTTAGCTTGTCCACACTTATTGCTAATGTACAACATTGAAACATGATTCTTGAATTAGGTATACTTTTGCATGCCTATTTTTCCTTATGTTAATTCTTATGCTTTTTCTCTATTTTGTCTCCTTTCTATTTTCTTTTATGAATACTAAGTTCATTCAGAACATAGGTTGAATCTCGTTGTACGTGCGATTATAACGCGGGAAAATTTGGTATAATTTAATTTTGGGCATAGCAAGTGAATATGGCAAAAAACTTGTACTGACTACATTTGGGAAATATTAGCATAAAAAAAAGACATGAACTCTGACATATATGAAAAATATGTAAATTGGCAAAAGATGAACATGCCTAACCCGAGGTTAGATTGAGTTCGGTGTAAGACTGCCCGGAACCGCCCGACACATCCAGCGACCGCAACAATATAGATCTAATGTGAGAGGTTAGCGCATTAAGCCCAAAAACCTGAGGTTAGATTGAGTTGCGGTGTAAGGCTGCCCGGAACCGCCCGCCACATCCAGCGACCGCAACAATATAGATCTAATGTGATAGGTTGGTGCTTTAATGAATGAGTTAAAACTAAGGAACAGACAGACTAAAAATTTGAGGGTTAAGTTAATTAAGGCAACACTTAACAACCACAACATGTTAGTTAAACAGATGGGTGGGTTAGGTTAATTTGAGAACACTTAACCATTATAATATGTTGATTAGTAAACCCCAGTAACGGGAGCCTATTTCAGCAGTAACCCACATAGATGTATCACGGTACCCTGAACTAGGTAGGGTGGGGCACAATTACTGGGATGATTACAAGCGGTCAATATAGCAGCGGGTGGTGCAGCAGTGTAGGTTCGGGCGGAGTATGGGCGTGCACGTACTGCGGAGTGGATAAAGCAGGCACTGGGCATCAGTAGTATACACTTTGCATCTAGAATTTGTGTCGGGTTGCTACCATAGGAATTGATACAGCCTATGGCAGGACCAGCACATGTATCAACAATCAAGCGGGGCCGAATGACACAAGTAATCAATGCATGCGAGTAGAAGCCGATCGGAAAAAGGGATCACTTTGTTATGAACACATGATGGTACTTCAAACATTCATTAGTAGTTGCAGAGAAATGGAAATGAGTGCAATAGTTTATTCAGTTTATCTTGTCTTATCTTATTGCTAGGGTATTGTCCTATATTCAGTTTATTCATGTCATGATCCTTCTACATGTTTACATGCTAAATAATCACTGGACTTACCAGGCTTATGTCTGACCCGTTTTCTTTCGCCTTCTTTTCTTCTGTCCCCCCCCCCCCATGTCCGCAGGGAGGGAATACTTCATCTTAGTGGAGGCCTTTTCCAGCTTGAAAAGAGTAGATTTATTGCTTGGATTCTCTTTTCTTGAGTTGTGGCTGTGGTTACACTTTTATTGGGGATTTTTGCTTCTTTACTACTGTTTTATGCTTCTTTATGTACTTGGAGTTTTAAATCAAGACAGACGTTTTATTGTAATAATTTATAAGTTGGGTTTTGAGACAATGCTTGTAATGTTTTGAATAAACCACGTTATTTATGAAATGATTTCAGCTTTCCGCTGTTTATATGTCTGTCTTGTAAATTATCTATGCCTTTTACCCAAAATGCTTCACCAAAGTTAATGCATTCCCTTAGTGAGTGACCTTAACGGAGGTGGAGTGTTTCACTTGGTATCAGAGCCAGGTTTTGATCCTAGGACCTGTGGGTTATGGGCCCAACACGCTTCCGCTGCGTGATACCAAGTAAATTGGCAAAGATTATGCTCCTATCAGTACGTAAAGCGGAAAGGCGGAGAACTCCAAATGACAATATACTTTGCTATCTAGTTATGGGTGAGGTTGGCCAATAGGTTTGAAGGGCATAGGGGGCCGGGGTTAAGTTCTCATTCTTGACATTCTTGGGTGCCTTTCGTTAGTTGAGGGAGGGGTCTAGTGGGATCATAGCCACTGTAAAAGCAGACCTTAGCATCTGCAATCGACAGATATCTGAAAGCTCCCAGTCGAGTTCCATGTTTCTTGATTAGCCCTGCTACGGTACTCAATCCAAGTTCCGATTTAAACACCTATAGGGGAGTCGACATAGGTGTCGACCCCCCTGCAGGGAGTCTACCCCTTTGAGATCCACTTCTTGTTATGAATTTTTGTAGCCCTGAGATGATGTGTGGCCTTCTCTGATTGGCCGGTGACCAATTTCTAAGGTATTAGGGCTTATGTGTCGTGCTATGGTTGGCTGGATGACACATCTCTTTGGTCTGAGGGCTCTAATTTCTCCCAGACTAATTAAAGGCTAGAATTTATCCTAGACTTCTATATAAAAACTCCAAACCTTAACCCTAAACCTCATAGTCTCATTCTGTGAAGACGTCATGCTATCCATCCCTAAGCTAGCCTAGCCTCCATCTTCTCCATATTAGAAATCAAGTTAGAAAGCTCCAAACTAAAGAATCAAACGTCTACATCAAAGTATAGGTTAACAAATTCAGAAATCAGATCCCAGAATACAAGACCCATCGTTTTCTGTAAGTTCTGTTATTATTCTGATTTAAACACCTAATAGAAATCATGACTGTAATAATCGGATCTAGAACTATGCCTAATTCTGATTCATGCCTATCCTTTTGTCTGAATTGACGTAATGGAACCTATCATGCCTATGAGACTGTTGTGATTGACATAATGAAACATATCATGCCTATGAGACTATTATGAATGACATAATGGAACCTATCATGTTGTACATCCTATGCCTATGAGACTAATGTGTTTGATATAATGGGATTATCATGTTGTACCTTAAAATTAGTGATTCTCTTAAGTCCAATTCTATCTAATATTTATACATATGGTGTAAATTGCTTAGCTTGTCCACACTTATTGTTAATGTACAACATTGAAACATGATTCTTGAATTAGGTACACCTTTACATGCCTATTTTTCCTTATGTCAATTCTTATGCTCTTTCTCTATTTTTTTTCCCTTTCTATGTTCTTTTACTAAGTTCATTCGGAACTTAGATTGAATCTCGTTGTACGTGCGATTGTAACGCGGGAAAATTGGGTATAATTTAATTTTGGGCGTAGCAAGTGAATATGGCATAAAACTTGTACTGACTACATTTGGGAAATATTGGCATGAAAAAAGACATGAACTTTGACACATATGACAAATATGTAAATTGGCAAAAGATGAACATGCCTAAGCCGAGGTTAGATTGAGTTGCGGTGTAAAACTGCCCATAACCTCCCGGCACATCCAGCGACCGCAACAATATAGATCTAATGTGAGAGGTTAGCGCATTAAGCCCAAAAACCCGAGGTTAGATTGAGTTGTAGTGTAAGGCTACCCGGAACCGCCCGGCACATCCAGCGACTGC
This sequence comes from Allium sativum, assembly GCA_030737875.1. Taxonomy (NCBI): domain Eukaryota; kingdom Viridiplantae; phylum Streptophyta; class Magnoliopsida; order Asparagales; family Amaryllidaceae; genus Allium; species Allium sativum. The sequence continues at coordinate 654,322,384 of CM060910.1, forward strand.
AACAATATAGATCTAATGTGACAGGTTGATGCTTTAATGAATGAGTTAAAGCTAAGGAATACACAGGCTAAGAATGGTAGGGTTAAGTTATTTAAGGCAACACTTAACCAACACAACATGTTACTTAAACAGATGGGTGGGTTAGGTTAATTTGAGAACACTTAACCATTATAACATGTTGATTAGGAAACCCTAGTAATGGGGACCCATTTCTGCAATAACCCACATAGATGTATCACGGTACCCTGAACTAGGCAGGGTGGGGCATGATTACTGGACTGATTATAAGCGGTCAAAATAACGGCAGGTGGTGCAGCAGTGTAGGTTCCGGCGGAGTATGGGCGTGCATAGATAAAGAAGGCACTGGGCATTAGTAGTATACACTGTTCATCTAGAATTTGTGTCGGGTTGGTACCATAGGAATTGATACACCCTATGGCGGGACCAGAACAGGTATCTACAATCAAGCGGGGCCGAATGACACAAGTACTCAATGCATGCGAGTAGAAGCCGATCGGAAAAGGGATCACTTTGTTATGAACACATGATGGTAGTTGAAACATTCGTTAGTAGCTTGCAGAGAAATGGAAGTGAGTGTGATAGTATATTCAGTTTATCTTGCCTTATCTTATATTATCTTATTGCTAGTGTATTGTCATGTATTCAGTTTATTCATGTCATGACCCTTTTACCTGTTTACATGCTGAATAATCACTGGACTTACCAGGCTTATGTCTGACCCGTTTTCTTTCGCACATACTAACAAATGTTTCAATTACTAACGTAATCAAATCCCAAAATCCAAACTAGAGAATCAAACGTCTACATCAAAGGATAGCTTAACAAATTTAGAAATCAGATCCCAGAATACAAGATCCATCCTTTTTCTGTAAGTTCAGTTATTATTCCGATTTAAACACCTAATAGAAATCATGACTGTAATAATCGGATCTAAAACTATACCTAATTCTAATTCATTCCTATCCTTTTGTCAAATCTGAATTGCCTATGCCTATGAGACTATTGTGATTTATGTAATGACACCTATCGTGCCTATGAGACTATAGTGATTGACATAATGGAACCTGTCATGCCTATGAGACTATTGTGATTGACATTATAGAACCTATCACGCCTATGAAACTATTGTGAATGACATAATGGAACCTATCATATTGTACATCCTATGCCCACGAGAAAATTGTGATTAATATAATGGGACTTATCATTTTTACCTTAAAATTAGTGATTGGTTGATGACTAATTTCTGAGGTATTAGGGCTTATGTGTCGTGCTATGGTTGACTGGATGACACATCTCTTTGGTTTGATGGCTCTGATTTCTCCCAGACTAATCTAAAGGCTAGAATTATTCATAGACTTCTATATAATCACCCCAAACCTCAACCCTTGACCTCACAATCTCATTCTATGAAGCCGTCATGTTGTCCATCCCTAAGCTAGCCTAGCCTCCATCTTCTCCAAATTAGAAATCAAGTTAGAAAGCTCCAAAACAAAATCCAAACTAGAGAATCAAACGTCTACATCAAGGATAGCTTAACAAATTCAGAAATCACATCCCGGAATAAAAGATCCGTCCTTTTTCTGTTTGTTCAGTTATTATTCCGATTTAAACACCTAACAGAAATCATGACTGTAATAATCGGATCTAGAACTTTGCCTAATTCTGATTCATGCCTATCCTTTTGTCAAATCTGAATTGCCTATGCCTATGAGACTATTGTGATTTATGTAATGACACCTATCGTGCCTATGAGACTATTGTGTTTGACATAATGAAACCTATCATGCCTATGAGACTGTTGTGATTGACATAATGGAACCTATCATGCGTATGAGACTATTGTGAATGACATAATGGAACCTATCATGTTGTAAATGCTATGCCTATGAGATTATTGTGATTGATATAATGGGACTTATCATGTTGTACCTTAAAATTAGTGATTCTCTTAAGTCTAGTTCTATCTAAAATTTATACCTATGGTGTAAATTGCTTAGCTTGTCCAAACTTATTGTTAATGTACAACATTGAAACATGATTCTTGAATTGGGTATACCTTTACATGCCTATTTTTCCTTATGTCAATTCTTATGCTCTTTCTTTATTTTTTCCCTTTCTATTTTCTTTTATGAATACTAAGTTCATTCGAAACTTAGATTGAATCTCGTTGTACGTTCGATTATAACGCAGGAAAATTGGGTATAATTTAATTTTTGGCGTAGCAGGTGAATATGGCATAAAACTTGTACTGACTACATTTGGGAAATATTGACATAAAAAAGACATGAACTTTGACACATATGACAAATATGTAAATTGGCAAAAGATGAACATGCATAACTCGAGGTTAGATTGAGTTGCGGTGTAAGACTGCCCAGAACCGCCCAACACATCCAGCGACCGCAACAATATGGATCTAATGTGAGAGGTTAGCACATTAAGCCCAAAAACCCGACGTTAGATTAAGTTGCGGTGTAAGGCTGCCCAGAACCTCCCGGCACATCCAGCGACCGCAACAATATAGATCTAATGTGAGAGGTTGGTTCTTTAATAAATGAGTTAAAGCTAAGGAACAAACAGGCTAAGAATGGTAGGGTTAAGTTAATTAAGGCAACACTTAACTAATACAGCATGTTAGTTAAACGGATGGGTGGGTTAGGTTAATTTGAGAAAACTTAACCATTATAACGTGTTGATTAGGAAACCCTAGTAATAGGGAACCATTTCAACAGTAACCCACATAGATGTATCAGGGTACCTTGAACTAGGCAAGGTGGGGCATGATTACTGGGTTGATTATAAGCGGTCAAAATAACGACGGGTGGTGCAGCAGTGTAGGTTCCGGCGGAGTATGGGCGTGCATGTATAAAGGATTTCGTCCCCGAAATCTTTGAGTTAAGAAGAATGTATCCTACCATCCAATCATCATTTACTCATCCGTCATCCACAATAAAAGTGTAACCACAGCCATAGCCCAAGAAAAGAGAATCCAAGTAATACATCTACTCTCTTCAAGCTGGAAAAGGTCTGCGCTAAGCTGAAGTAACCTTGGGAGAGAAAACAGAAGAAAAGAAGGCGAAAGAAAACGGGTCAGACATAAGTCTGGTAAGTCCATATAGACTGGTCCAAGCGCCTCATTCTTACGTGTTATTAGAACTATGTCTAATTATTCAATTATGTGCTTGTTATGCTGCATCAGGTTTTTTTATAACTTGGTTATCCTTATTCATATTGCCTTTTGATTCTAATTACCAAGTTTCTCTTGCTTATTAATGTTTCTTGTATGACTCATTGTTTGTAAGTTTCCTTAATAAGCTTTATACCCCATTATCCATCATAACTCATTTCTTATATAAGTTTTTCCTTATTTCTTCTTATTCAGTTATACTTCCATCTATTGATGTCGACACAATCCATCGTTGTTTACTTTGTTTTCTTAACTAAGGCTTATTGCTTAGTTTCCTTAACTAAGGTTTATTACTTAGTTCTCTTTATCATTATTGACTTAGTCCTCTTAACTAAGGTTTTCTACTCATAACCCATGTTACGTTTATCAACAGATTACTCATTATCGCTTTGTAGTTTATACTCAACTTATTTTATAATATAAGTTGTCCCATTCTCTAGTCTTATTATAATCTTCCCTTGTCCCTAGGATAAGTCTACCTATTATATGACTTTCATATTTCCCCTATATGTTCATAATAGGTTGCTATCATTCCCCATTATTGTGTTGGTTAAGTTTGTCCATATACCCAAGTTGACTTAACCCTATCCTTTTATTCAATCAAACTCACTTAACCCCTTTTTCTTATTACGCTCACATGACCACTCGTGTATTATCTTGGTTAAGTGTTACATTTGATTCTTATAAAAACAGATTTATATGTTTACACACTAGACCTCCCACATTAGACTAACCTTTTGCGGATGCTGGATATGCCGAGTGGTTCCGGGCAGACTTCTACCGCAATTGCAGTCTAACCTCGTGTCTAGGCGTTATGTAAATATGTTAATAACCTCTCACATTAGGCATGTTACTTGCGGTTTCTGGTTATGCCGGGCGGTTCCGGGCAGACTTCCACTGCAAGTTCATTCTAACCTCGGGTTTTCGGCATGTCCATCTTTTAAACAGATTGCACACTTACGATTCATGCCACAAATTATGTTTAATATATCAATTACCCAAATTTATGAAAGTATTCATGTCTCTAATTTCAGACTTATAAGTTAGGTTCAATAATTGCCTAAGATAAGTTTTACCCCAACCTATATGATTTTAATTAGGTTTCTAATTTACCCATTCCTTTATCAAATTAAGGATTTTAACTTTTAAATCTGTTTTCCAAATTCTAGATTGAGTTGTAGTGTAAGACTGCCCAGAACCACCCGACGCATCCAGTGACCGCAACAATATAGATCTAATGTGAGAGGTTAGCGCATTAAGCCCAAAAACCCGAGGTTAGATTAAGTTGCAGTGTAAGGATGTCTGGAACCGCTCGGCACATCCAGCGACCGAAACAATATAGATCTAATGTGAGAGGTTAGTGCTTTAATGAATGAGTTAAAGCTAAGGAACAGACATGCTAAGAATGTTGTATTGTTGCTCTGATACCAAGTGAAACACCCTACTCATCAAGTCTACGAAATAGGCAGGTGCGTTTATCAAACCGAAGGGCATGACAAGCCATTCGAAGAAACCATCTGGGTCCTGAACGCGGTTTTATCTATGCTATCTTCAGCCACTCTTAGCTAATGAAATCCGGTGGCCAGATCTAGTTGGGAGAAAACCGAGGCACCTATGAGCTGGTCGAACAAGTCATCTATTCTAGTAAGTGGGTGCCTATTCTTCTTAGTCAGCTTGTTTAGCTCCCTATACTCCACGCACAGGCGAAGTGAACCATCCGCTTTGGTTGCAAACACCACTGGAGCACCCCATTCAGAAATACTCCGCCTTATGAACCCCTTTTCAAGCAACTCTTTAACTTGCTTGCTGAGCTCTTTACTTTCCCTTGGAGCCATGTGTCTAACGGGTAAAGCAACAGGTTTTGCATTATCAACAAGGTATATGCGGAAGTCTATCTCTTGCTTTGCAGGCAAATCCTTAACCTCTTCAAAGACATCCGAGTATTCACGGACTACTCTAACAGATTGCAAGGTTTCAACAGACGCATCAAGAGATTCTAGATAGCTAAGCATAACAGAATTCATGGGATTACAAGAGATTTCGAGAGTGTTACCGAGGCGAGTCATAAGTCTAACCACTCTCTTTTCACAATCGAGGATGGCACCATTACTGGATAACCAATCCATGCCTAGAATCAACCCATAGCCCATGAAACCCAAAACATAAGCATTACATCTAAACCCAACGCTTAGTATAGAAATTTCCAAATCCAAACAAATCATGGACAAATAAGCCGAGCCCCCAATTGGATTTGAAACAACCATGGGATCCTTTATTATACTGGTATCTAGGTGCAGAGATTCAACTAAAGCAGTAGATATAAAAGAGTGTGATGCGTCAGAATCAAAAAGTGTAAGAACTGGATGATCAGAAAGAAAAACTAAACTCTCAGCAGAAATATTTCTACTTCTTTCTTGCGGAGGTGCCATGAGAGCGCAAATCTGCCCTCCAGATGTAGATCTAGTCCTATGCCATTGCCGTTGCCTTTTTTGGCAATCCAAAGCCATATGCACTATCTTTCTATCCTTTGTTTTGAACCTTTTCTTTTCATTTCAGCATGTCTAGGGATCTTAATTTTCCCGAGGGTATATCGATACCTGCCTGGTTCAGAAGGTATATGGAAGCTAAGTCAAATGGCGCAGGCCCGGCAGACGTTCCTCCTCCCCCAGCTGCAGCCGTTCCTCCTCCTCCTCCACGTGTGAATGCTTTCTCAAAGATATGTAGAGACTTTCGAGCTATGGCCGCAAATAACTTTAGTAGGGCTGAGTCATTTGCGGAAGCAAGAAACTGGCTCAAGGAAACAGAATATTTGTTTGTTATCTTCAAAGTGGATGATAGGTAGAAGATACAATTAGCTGTATGGTTTCTTAAGGACGAAGCCTCTTACTGGTGGGAAGTTACTAATGCTGAGAGACCAGTTGAAACTTGGAGGATTTCATAAGGAGATTTGGAATGAAGTTCCTCTCGCAAGATGAACGAAGCCTACAGATGGAGAAGTTCTTAGCATTCAAACAGGGAAGCCTATCGGTTAAGGAATACGTCAACCAATTCAACCAGCTGGCTAGATTCGGACTGGAGTTAGTAAACACTCCACATAAAAAGGCTCCCCAATTCGTTAAAGGATTAAATGAGCCACTACACAACCTAGCTATGTTATTAGAACTTACAAAAATTCGTCATAGGAAGTGGATCTCAAAGGGGTCGACTCCCTGGAAGGGGGTCGACATCTATGTCGACTCCCCCGGCAGGGGGGGGGGGGTTGACACCTCTGAGCCGAAAATTTCCCGCCTAGCTGTTTTGGCCGATTTTCGAATTTTAAACTATTTTCTAATTTTTAATTTAATTTCCGTTTATACGTGAAATCTTTTGGACTCCATAACTTCTTCATACGAAGTCCGATTCAAGAAACTCGGACTCTATCTCAAGCAGAATTCTGAGACGAACGCAATGGCGTAACACGTTTCCCTTAATTCTTCTTCTAAAAATTAAGTGTTCTTAGATTTATTAATTTTAAATATTCACAGAAAATACAGGGTGTTGCATTCTCCCCTCCTTAAAGGATTTCGTCCCCGAAATCTCTAAGTTAAAAAGAATGTATCCTAACATCCAACATCCATCTACTCAACCATCAATCACAGGCATCCATTGTCCTTAAAAAAGATTTCTAACGCTTTCATGGTCATATGCATAGTGTGTGTATATGTCCTTATCTAATGCAAAACTGATTCAGTTGACCTCCTTGATGCGAATCATGTCAGTGCTATGAGTCCATCATGTATGCAATTATTCCAAATCGTATTTTGTAACTTCTACATGAGTGTACAATCATTCATACAAATGCAACATCCTCATGATAACACATCAAGTTTCAATTCATATATAAATACATATATGCATATGCAATATGAGAGTGACTGAGACGATCTAGTACCTAGTGTGTGTGTGTATGCATCCACGAGCAACCAATAGCAATCACTTGGAACCATCAATCATAACATGTTTCAAATACATGTTTACATCCATTGGTTTCTACCCAAGGATTTAAAATAGGACCAAGGAGATATACTTAAAAGATAGATGAAAGCATGCATAAACTTATGGAAAAAGAGATCAAGAATGTACCCTCAAAAAGATAAGAGTAGGCTGCGCGTATCTTGTTCTCAGTCTCCTACGTCGCGTCTTCCTCAGCATCACTCCATTGTACTTTAACTAGCTTGACCTCACGATTGCGGAGCTTTTTAACTTCTGTACCCAAGATACTAGTTGGAAGCCTTTGAGATCCACTTCCTGTGATGAATTTTTGTAGCCCTGAGCTAATGTGGACTTCTCTAATTGGCCGATGACTAATTTCTGAGGTATTAGGGCTTATGTTTCATGCTATGGTTGGCTGGATGACACATCTCTTTGGTTCGATGGCTCTGATACCAAGTGAAACACCCCACCTCCGTTAAGGTCACTCACTAAGGGAATGCATTAACATTGGTAAAGCATTTTGGGTAAAAGGCATAGATAATTTACAAGACAGACATATAAACAGCGGAAAACTAAAATCATTTCATAAATAATGTGGTTCAGTCAAAACATTACAAGCATTGTCTCACAACCCAACTTCTAAATTATTACAATAAAACATCTGTTTTGATTTAAAACTTCAAGTACATAAAGAAGCATGAAACAGTAGTAAAGTAGCATAAATCCCCAATACAAGTGTAACCACAGCCATAGCCCAAGAAAAGAGAAACCAAGCAATACATCTACTCACTTCAAGCTAGAAAAGGTCTGCACTAAGCTGAAGTATTTCCTCCCTGCGAACCGAGGGAGGGGGGAAGAAAGAAAAGAAGGCAAAAGAAAACGGGTCAGACATAAGCCTGGTAAGTCCATTGATTATTCAGCATGTAAATAAGGTAAAAGGATCATGACATGAATAAACTGAATATAGGACAATACCCTAGCAATAAGATAATATAAGATAAGGCAAGATAAACTGAATATACTACCGCACTCATTTGCATTTTTGTGCACCTACTAACGAATGTTTCAACTACCATCATGTGTTCATAACAAAGTGATCCCTTTTTCCGATCGGCTTCTACTCGCATGCATTGATTACTTGTGTCATTCGGCTCCGCTTGATTGTAGGTACCTGTGCTGGCCCCGCCATAGGGTGTATCAATTCCTATGGTAGCAACCCGACACAAATTCTAGATGCACAGTGTATACTACTGATGCCCAGTGCCTGCTTCACCCACTTCGGAGTACGTGCATGCCCATACTCCACCGGAATCTACACTGCTGCACCACCCGCCACTACAACAAAAAACACTTTTCGCAACAAGCAAAATCTGTTGCGGTTGGCCTATTGCAACAGGCAAGGGCCCGTATGTATAGCCGAAGTTGCAATAAGTCGGTCTCTTTTTGCAACGGTTATTTCCTGTTGCGGAAACTTTTTTGCTACAGGCTTTTGTTGTTGCAACAGATCATTTTGCAATAGTATATGCCCGTTGCAATAGATTCATAAATCCATAAGAAAAATATTATAGCTTATAGGTTAAATATTAAATGTATTTGTTTTTGTAATATAGTATATCACAAAATGAAATAAACAAATAAAATTTTTATTTTAACAAAGTTTTAGTAGTACAAACAATTACAATAAAAGTTTCTACAATTTTCATACACTATTCATGTGTTACAATTTCTTCCCTCACACAATACATTTATTTCGAATAGAGTATTTTATACTCATATAATTAACACTTCCCTAAGCGTTCATTAAATAAGTACCGTATATAGATCATTGATTTCATAAAGAAGTGACACTGGCTGGGAAGGGCACATTAAGAATCGTCCATAGACTGCAAGTAGGGGTGTTCATAAAAACCATTGAATCGGACAGAGGCGTGTCCTTTGTACAAACCGGACAATGAACTGAAGATATCATAAAAACTCTTTCCTGCAATGCATAATCCCCTGTTATCTTTCCATGAGCTCTGAACAATATGATCCACCACAATCCTGTCGACACAGGAAATACTATTATTTTGTGTTCCAGACTACTTGCGTGTAATTATTGTTTACCCTATTCAGTAAGTGCTTAGAAGAACAAAAAGAGGTTAAATCTGATATGAGATTGATGGTCCCAGTGCAAGATCACATGCGTTATCAAAATTAACCAAAGCATGAAAGCTCATTCTAACATTTCCATTTGCCAAAATTAAACTACAAATAACTTCAAAGATTCAATTAGAACACTTAAAATATAAATACCATTACTGTGAATAGCAAACAAACACATAAAAGGAAAGAGCTGTTTATTCCTAAATTTTTGAGTACTCGATAAAAGTTGCACAAAAATTTAAACCTTCAGTACGGTGTGTACAAATCAGCAGGGACAGAGTAACATACCATTTGCATAGGATGACAATACCACATTGCCAAATGCATTGATTATCTTATGATTAATATCTTTAGTTAACAAAGCATAAAAAATGACTAAGCTAATTTGTTAACAGTGAGGTACAAGATTCAACAAATTATCCTTAGGTACTGTTAATCAGGAGCTATCAATACAAACAGTACTGATGAACTAAAAGGAGCACTGATAATATATCGGTTGCATACCTAACCACATCTGAAACCTTTGTGGCATGTCAAAAACTATGTTTCCTTAATGGCATGTCAACGTAACTTTATTTAGAGATTATTTTACCTTAGGAATTTACATGTATCAGGAAATAGAAAATTTAACAAAAGTATATATACTGAGTAGTGTTTAGTTTTATGCAATTTCCCTGTAGACGGCCCAAAAAAAAAAAAAAAAAAAAAAAAAAAAAAAACTCAAGTGGCCACCAAACAAATTTCTATTACATAAATGAAACTAGCATTTAATATGTTACTACACATAGAATATCACCACATATTACTAAAGACTTGTAATTGTTCAATCAATAACAGTTGTGATGAAAGATCTAGAGCAGCTAAAACCAAAGTAATAGTAAGCATAACTCAAAATCCTTCAAACTTATGTACCTGTTCTCATTACCAGGTCTGCATGCACTGTTCTTCATCTTTATGTTTGAACTATCATTTAAAATCAAGATACAATCATCTCCTGCAATAAGACCAGAATGATATTATTTGATGATATGCTTGCATATTTTGAGACATGCATTGCAAAAATAGTACCTATTCCTATTTTGCAGTTTATAATAGCAACATTTGCGGACTCACTTATATGAATTTGGTCTATGTTAAGACTGTCCCTTAAAGATTTCACTAGAAGATTTGAAGAAAAGTTTGAGACTCATGCAAAGCATATAGAAAAGTACAAGTGGCATACAAAAGAAACACAAATATTGTGCCAGTAACAAAGACTCGTTGTAACAGTCCATCATAGGCGGAAAACACATAAAAAATTATGAACAAGTAAAACATCTAAAGTAGAGGAAAATCACTCAGTATGCATGTAAAAGAAAGCAGTCCAAAATAATCTTACTACCAAGTAATATCTTTGCAGTTGGAGAAGCATTCAATATTTATGAAAAAGCAAGGAGATCAAACCCACATGGACAAATTACGAGCAATTCCAGTTCTTTAAGATGGCTAAACCAAGTAAGTTATGCAGGTATATATCGCTACATATAAAATAACAAACAGGAACTTATTATAACTTAAAAAGAAATATCAAACATCAGCATGCAAAGTTGAAAAATTACATTTTCTTTATAGTGTCACTTACAGTCTTTTGGTGCAATTTAACAGCATTCGTGGGCAAAGACTGTTGTATTATACTTTAACTATTTTGTATAGTATTGGGATACTTTCTGCAATGTCTTAATCTTGAATTTATTTATAGCACGCATGATATGTCCTTTTTTGATTTATCTCAATTAGTTTAATAGCATTGTTTCCCTTTCGAATCCAAGTATTTAGTACTTTTTTGATAATTTCCAGATTTGCACAATTTCTTAAAGAGGCACATCATCATAATTATCTACTTACTATAGATATTCATGTATGGTTTCACAATCGTCCGAGTTATTATCCGAATGAATTTTTGAATCTTGTCAAAAAGAGATGCGGTTGTCGAGGATAAAAAGGACTTTCACTTCTCATTGAAGGTTAGTGAATCAAGTCTTGATCCCAGATTAGTCGTTTATCCATCTTTATTAGGATGTCTATTATAAGACCTAATTTTCGGATGTTGCCAAAGCCTGTAATGTTGAGTTCATTTCAGCGATGAAATTATTGAAGATTCAACAAGCTTAAGTAATAAGAATATTTCCTCATAACTTATCTCAGTGTTGTCAATAGCGAATAACGCAAAATAGCGCAAGGCCTGCGCTATTTTGCGCTATAATGTTTTTTTTTTTTGTTGCTTACAGAAAAGAAGATCTTAAAAAAAAACACACACACAGGAAAAAGGCACAAAAGGAAAAAACTGTATGTTTAAAATCTCCAAAAAGGAAAAAAAAACGAACATGCATGTTCAAAAAAGAAAAAGCAAAGTAGCGCGCTTTCATGGCTGCGCTATGATAAAATAGCGCGCTATTTTTGCGCTACACGGGACCCCTGCGCTATAAGAACCAAAATAGCGCAACCTGTGCGCTATGCGCTATTTTGCGCTATAGCGCTCGCTATGACAACTATGACTTATCTTTGGCGAATCTGATGAAATTTGTCACAGAGATAAAAGCAAATTAGGAAAACATGTATGAATGGAACTAACAAAATCAGTGAATTCTCAAATTGATAAGAATCACAATAAGTGCTATGTTATTCATTAAACATAAAACACGATTTTTTTATCTAGTGCATTTTCTTAAGTTCTGTTTTTTAAGGTTCTAGTAGCATATACTTTATGGTAAAAATTGGACTCTTAACTAAATATATGTTTGATATCCAACTCACTTCTCCTTACACTCCATCTTTTCCACAAACGTTGTGCATCTTCATCAGCCAACGGAACTTTTGGCTATTGTAAGTCCATCCTAAATGACTTATACTGAAGGAGTTGTGCATTACAGACAGGAGGTATTACAAGGGGCATAACAATATTAGAGAACACAAAAATGAGGTTAGTTAATTATTTTGCAAAAACTTTGATCAATAGGATAGTTTAATGTTTTTCTGGAAAGGATAAAAGGAGGGAAAAGTGGAAATTAATTCTAGTGTTACCAGCAAATATAGATGTAAGAGATTACTTTTTTGATGTTATAACAATAATGGATTGAGTAGAATATGACCAAATGCCACCATTTTCCCTCTCTTTTACTGAAGGAATTGCTTTCTTTCTCGAACTGCATCAAATAATGATCCATTTGTGTTTGTTTTATTAAGGTTAATTTCATAGGTTAAGTGAGCCATGGTCCATAGACTCTCTAGTACTAGCAATTGCTAGTTTGTTTGATGGTGAGCACCCTAGCTAAGGCATATGACAGAACCAATATACAATTTAATATGATATTTCTTCATTGCTTATTTTTTCCATGATATGCCAACATCAAAAGTTTCTCCGAAGTAAGTCCTCAAGCCTATTTCCTTTTTTATATATAGCATGTTCAAAGTGGTTGTAGCTGAAATATTGTGCAGTTTATTCATTTTCATTTGGATACTTTCCTTTGCCTTGTTATATTCACTTATATTATACATCTTAAAACCTGTAGGCATTTATATTAGAAACATAATATGCGATTTTAGTTGTATTATATGACCAATTTATTAGTAAATGAGTCTAAGTGATAAAATGTTGACAATTTATTACTAATTGAATTTTCATTTTGTATTTTATTACTAGGATTGTGCAAGTAGGATCTATTTGAGCTACTCGACCTGATTAGAGCAGACGACTCACAACAATGTCGATTTTCGTTACTCTGGTAATCAATGCATGCACTAATTTGAGTGTTATGATTTAACATTAAATTTTATCTATTTTGTGGTATCAACATATGTTGGTCTATTCAACTAATGTAACCTAACCATTGGTTTTGAAAAATCATTATGCATGTGAGACTGAAAAAATCAATGTAATGTTTTGGTTTTCTTTGATATCTTAGTTTTATCAATAATGATAGTGTCATGTTTGAATTGCTAATAATATAGCATGTTCACTTTTATTACAACAGTAATAAATACAGTAAGGTTCGAGTCGGTTTTAATAGCATGCGCGAACAATTTCGAATTCAAATCGATTCTTATCGAGAATGGTGATTTACTGTCTGAAATTAATGTTTCCTAGTTCATGAACATTACCCACAGGCTGTAAGAATAAGATGAAAAGTATTAATTGCATGAATATAACCTGTATCATCATTATACAGAGATTGCACCAAATTATAAACTCTGGATGAAACTTGGCAATAGCAAATAGAACTGGGAAATGAGCTGAGTTTCTAAGGTGAAAGGTACAACGCTCTAATACAGGAAAAAACAATCTGGCATGTTCTGAACGCCAAATACAAACAAATTCAGCAAAATCAATAATGAAATCAAATCTAATTGACATGGGATTGTATATTATCTCCTCTAGAAACAATTGTGGATATCAAATCTGACTTGTTAGCTCGCACTCAAAGGTAAAATCTGTTTCTTTTTTTGGTCTTCCTAATTGTATCAATTATGGAAACAATTATCATCTTCATAATTGTTTATTTTTTTCGTTATAAGGTTCTCAAAGTAATTGCGCAGGAGTCACCTAATAAAGCTAGTTTTGGCAAAATAGACACTTAGGTTTTGAAATTAAAGAACTAGAGAAGCAACAACGAACCTGACTTGGCATCAATAGGACCTTGCTATGCCCAGTCACCTTAGAGGAACAACGATGGACCGACAACTATAGAAACCACAATAGGAATTGGTGAATCATTTGAAGTGAGCAGAGCCGGTCCTGGCATATGTGATGCCCAGTGCAATTTATTAAACAATGCTTCATAGTAATATTACAAACAACTATTATGAACCTGCAATGCAAACATGACAAAAAATAACATGGTTATCATGATAAAAATGGAGTAAATGATAAGCTCAAATATGAACACACATAAGACTTGAATTTTTAGATTACTAGAAACGTCACTTATTGCGTTTGTACTATAGATATACTCAGCACTTCATAGTTTGCAAACTATAATATGAATATTTGTATGCCCAGCCGTTCATATATTTGCAAAAGTTGTTAACATATAAAAAAACCTTAAATTAAGAGTAGCGCTGAAGAAACATTCAAATAAATATGCATACTTGGTCAAAAATAAAGTATAATACAAATTTAAAACTTGACACTACATATTGGAAATAAAAAATAAGGAGCAAGGAACGAAAATGCATGCCCAGGGACAAGTTAAGAAGATGTCATGATTAATCATTTTCATCACTCTTTTTCTCATTTTGCATTTTCTAGACATTGGCAACAGATGGGGAGCATACTGGGCTAAGCAAAGCAAGTAAATTGAAAAACCTACTTCCTTTTCAAACCAAACCAGTTGAAGGCTATCAAACGAAGCAAATTACTAGTTCTGAAAATAAAAAAGTGACCATATAATAGAATAAGCAAATAAAAAATGTTCTCAAGCATATAGAAGTCCTAATTTAGCCATTGATTAAAAACTAATTAACTAAATAGAAAAACTTAAGAAACTAGGGTGACTAACTTCAGATTTCACGGTCTTCAAATTCCTCTTCTTCGTTGTGACAAGAGGCCCATTGTTCCTTAGCTACCCTCAATCAATTTGCGCCGTTGTGCTTCTTCTTCCTTGCGCGCTCAGGAGTTCGGCTTTTCTGTTTCGGTTGAGCGAATTCTATTAGCGTGATTATCTTTTGATGCCCTACAATGGCCCAGTTAGCACTGGGCCAGGGCCGGCTGTGAAAGTGAGATAGATATGAGCGAGCCTTGTTTTTACGATTCTTCTCCATCGAAGAGATGAGAGTTGAACAGGACAGGGAAAGGATGGAAGAGACGTTGAGGAAAAGACGACAAAGGTGGAAGGCACGAGGGGGAGAGAGGGAACAAGAAGGAATAGGAACCAATTAATTCTCAGATGCCGCCATTACTGATAATTGGGAAAGAGCGATTTAGGGTTTCAATTGCGGGTTTAAACGGGAAATTGGAAAGAAGCAGAATGAAATATTTGGGAGCCCGCCATACCAATTTTTGCTGACAGCCTTTGCTTATTTTATCGAACGCATGGCTAATTTTATAAGAATCACATGAGAAACAATGAATATTTTGCATTAATAAAAAAAAATTGAATGTTAAAATATTATCTAGCAAAACCAAACCATAATGAGTACCGTGGTTTGAAATGCAATGTTTTTATTATCGGACTTTGAAACTTCTTAACATCTTCAAACTTTTTGAATTTTGAATATTTTATTACTTTTTTTTTGAATTTCATGAAATATCAAAAAATTTATCAATAATTTAGAAATAATTTCATAATTGTTTTCTTAAGAATATTAATTATTATTAGATGGTAAGTAATAAATATTACTTCTTAATTGTTGAATATTAATATTAAAATGTCGTATTCTACGTGTACTACCAAAGACATGTTGTGCAAACATGTTGTGCAGATATGTACTTCTTAATTGTCGAACATTAATTTTATTATTATTTGATAATAATTTATTTATTTTATTATTTTTAAATATTTATTATTATTATTATTTGTTGATTATTTATTATTATTATTTAGTTATCAATTATAAATATCACTTTATAATACTTAAATTTTATTATTAATAATTATTAAATACTAATATTAATTATTATATAATAGTTAATAGTTAATCATTTAATAATAACTATTTAAAATTAATTACGAAAAGTTAATCACTAAAAGCTAATACTTAATTTTAGTATGTTTTTCGCATCTGACTTTACCAGTTGTGAAAAAATGCAATTCTTGCAAGTGGCGAAAACAGTTGCTAAAGATATCTATTTGCAACTGGCTTAGAAGCGCAGTTGCAAATTATATGTCTGTTGCAACTGTTATGGAGCCACAGTTGCTAAAAGTATGTTTTTGCAACAGGAAGGGAAGCGCAGTTGCTAAAAATATGCTTTTTGCAACAGAAAAAAAGGTCCGTTGCAAAATCTTATCTATTGCAACTAGTATAATAGGTCTGTTGCTAAATATCATTTACTACAACTGTTATTTATCGTCTGTTGCAAATAGCTAGTTGCAATAAGGTATTTTTCTTGTAGTGCGCCACTATTTTGTAACTTCTATATGAGTGCACAGTCATTCATACAAATGCAACGTCCACATGATAACACATTAAGTTTCAATTCATATATAAATGCATGTATGCATAGGCAATATGAAAGAGACTGAGCCGATCTAGTACCTAGTGTATGTATATGCATCCACTAGCAACCAACCGCTTGCAACCATCAACCATAACATGTTTTCAAATACATGTTTACATTCATCGGTTTCTACCTAAGGATTAAGAAATAGGGCCGAGGAGATATAGTTAAAAGATGGATGCAAGCATGCATAAACTTATAGAAAAAGAGATCAAGGATGTACCCTCAAAAAGATAAGGGTAGGTTGCGCGTATCTTGCCCTTAGTCTCACACGTCGTGTCTTCTTCAACGTCACTTCACGGTACTTTAACTAGCTTGACCTCACGATTGCATAGCTTTTTAACTTCTGTACCCAAGATACGAGTTGGAACTCTTCTCACCATCACTTCTCGTTCCACTTTTATTTCCTCTAGTATGCTTGGCTCCACAGCTTCCGCAGACTCATGTAAGCACTTTCGTAGATGAGAGACATGAAAGACATTATGTACTCTAGCCAATCTTTCGGGCAGCTCTACTTTATAAACCATCTTCCCAATCCTCTCAATGATAGGAAATGGCCCTACAAATTTTGATGCCAATTTTCCTATGGACCCAAAGCGAACGACATTCTTCAAATAAGATACTTTAAGAAAAACTCTGTCTCTAACCTCAAACTCAAGGTCGGTTCTTCTTTTATTAGCGTAGGACTTTTGTCTATCTTGTGCGGTCTTCATTCGTATTCGTATCAAGTCCACCTTCTCTGAAGTTTCTCTAATCATGTCAGGTCCAAGTATAAGCTTGTCTGTAGACTCCCACCAATAAGTTGGTGATCGGCACGGTCTTCCATATAAAGCCTCAAAGGGTGTCATGCCAATGGTGGCTTGGTAGCTATTGTTGTAGGCGAACTGCACCAAAGGAAGGTGATCCTCCCATGTTCCCCCAAAATCAAGAATGCACAATCTCAAGAGATCTTCTAATACTTTGTTCACCCTTTCCGTCTGACCATCGGTTCGAGGGTGATAGGCAGTGCTTAAGCATAGCTGTGTTCCTACAGCCTCTTGCAAACTCTTCCAAAACTCGCTCGTAAAGATAGGGTTTCGATCACTTACTATGCTAGAGGGTATTCCATGCAGTCGAACCACCTCTTTAAGATAAATGGATGCTAACGATGAGGCAGTCCTTCTACTCTTAATAGGTATAAAGTGAGCGCATTTAGTGAGCCTTCCCACTATTACCCCAATACTAGTATTGCCCCTTCTTGACCTAGGCAACCCATCAATAAAGTCCATCGAAATGCTATCCCATTTCCATTGTGGGATCTCTAGAGGATGAAGCAGACCACCAGGCTTCTTCTGCTCTGCCTTGACTTGTTGGCATATCAAGCATTTAGAGACAAACTCCGTTACATCCTTCTTCATGCCATTCCAGAAGAAAAACGTTTTTATGTCTTTATACATCTAAACACAATGCTTAGTATAGTAGAGGATCCCATGGTTGTTTCAAATCCAATTGGGGGCTCGGCTTATTTGTCCATGATTTTTTTGGATTTGGAAAATTCTATTCCCTCCCTGCGGACCGGGGGAGGGGGTGGGAACAGAAGAAAAGAAGGCCAATAAAAAGGGGTCAGACATAAGCCTGGTAAGTCCAGTGATTATTCAGTATGTAAACAGGTAAAAGGATCATGACATGAATAAACTGAATATAGGACAATACCCTAGCAATAAAATAATATAAGTTAAGGCAAGATAAACTGAATATACTATCGCACTCATTTCAATTTCTCTGCACCTACTAATGAATGTTTCAACTACCATCATGTGTTCATAACAAAGTGATCCCTTTTCTGATCGGCTTCTACTCGCATGCATTGACTACTTGTGTCATCCGCCCCGCTTGATTGTAGATATCTGTGCTGGTCCCACCATAGGGTGTATCAATACCCATGGTAGCAACCCGACACAAATTCTAGATGCACAGTGTATACTACTGATGCCCAGTGCCTGCTTTATCCACTACGGAGTACGTGCACGCCCATACTCCGCCGGAACCTACACTACTGTACCACCCGCCGCTATTTTGACCGCTTATAATCAGCCCAGTAATCGTGCCCCACCCTGCCTAGTTCAGGGTACCGTGATACATCTACGTGGGTTACTACTAAAATAGGTCTCTATTACTAGGGTTTCCTAATCAACATGTTATAATGGTTAAGTGTTCTCAAATTAACCTAACCCACCCATCCGATTAACTAACATGTTGTATTGGTTAAGTGTTGCCTTAATTAACTTAACCCTACCATTCTTAGCCTGTCTGTTCCTTAGCTTTATCTCATTCATTAAAGCACCAAACTCTCACATTAGATCTATATTGTTGCAGTTGCTGGATGAGACGGGCGGTTCCGGGCAGCCTTACACCGCAACTAAGTCTAACCTCGGGTTTTTGGCTTAATGCGCTAACGTCTCACATTAGATCTATATTGTTGCGGTCGCTGGATGTGCAGGGCAGTTCCGGGCAGTCTTACACCGTAACTCAATCTAACCTCGGGTGAGGCATGTTCATCTTTTGCTAATTTACATATTTGACATATGTGTCAAAGTTCATGTCTTTTTTTATGCCAATATTTCCCAAATGTAGTCAGTACAAGTTTTATGCCATACTCACTTGCTACACCCAAAATTAAATTATACCCAATTTTCCCGCGTTATAATCGCACGTACAACGAGATTCAATCTAAGTTCCGTATGAACTTAGTATTCATAAAAGAAAATAGAAAGGGGAAAAATAGAGAAAGAGCAGAAGAATTGACATAAGGAAAAATAGGCATGTAAAGGTATACCCAATTCAAGAATCATGTTTCAATGTTATACATTAAAAATAAGTGTAGACAAGCTAAGAAATTTACACCATAGGTATAAATATTAGATAGAATTGGACTTAAGAGAATAACTAATTTTAAGGTACAACATGATAAATCCCATTATATCAATCGCAAATAGGCATAACATGTATAACATGATAGGTTCCATTATGTCGTTCACAATAGTCTCATAGGCATGATAGGTTCCATTATGTCAATCACAACAGTCTCATAGGCATGATTGGTTTCATTATGTCAATCACAATAGTCTCATAGGCACGATAGGTGTCATTACATAAATCACAATAGTCTCATAGGCATAGGAAATTCAGATTTGACAAAAGGATAGGCATGAATAAGAATTAGGCATAGGTCTAGATCCGATTATTACATTCATGATTTCTATTAGGTGTTTAAATCGGAATAATAACTGAACTTACAGAAAAAGGACGGATCTTATATTCTGGGATCTGATTTCCGAATTCGTTAGGCTATCCTTTGATGTAGAGTTTGATTCTCTAGTTTGGATTTTGTTTTGGAGCTTTCTAACTTGATTTTTAATTTGGAGAAGATAGAGGCTTGGCTAGTTTAGGGATGGACAACATGACGGCTTCATAGAATGAGATTGTAAGGTCTAGGGTTGAGGTTTGGGGTGATTATATAGAAATCTAGGATTAATTCTAGCCTTTAGATTAGTCTAGGAGAAATCAGATCCATCAAACCAAAGAGATGTGTAATCCAACCAACCATAGCACGACACATAAGCCCTAATACCTTAGAAATTAGTCATCGGCCAAGTAGAGGAGGCCACATCAGCTCAGGACTGAAAAAATTCATCATAGTCTCAAAGGGGTCGACTCCCTACAAGGGGTTCGACACCTATGTCGACACCTCTATAGGGGGGTCGACATCTATGTCGACACCTCTATAGGGGTGTCGACACCCCTGGCGTGAAATTTCCTGCCCAGCTTTTCTGGTTGAATTTCGATTTTTAAACTGAATTTATTGTTTAGTTATTATTTTCAGTTTACACTAAAAATCTTCTAACCTCCATAACTTCTTCATACGGAGTCCGATTCACGCAAACTCAGACTCTATCTCAAGCAAAATTCTGAGACAAACGCAATGGCATAACCCGTTTTCCCCTAATTCTTCTTCTAAAAATTAAGTATTCTTAGATTTGTTAATTTTAATATTCAAAGAAAATACGGGGTGTTACAACAAGAGAGCACATATAATTTTCTCCCATATTTTGATGATGATCAAGAATTAGAGAATGTTGAAACTATACAAGAACCTTCTTCTCCAGCTTCAGATCTTGAAGACTCAAATGAAAGACCGTCGAGGATGAAATCCCTTGCTGATATATATGAAAGAACTGAGGAAATTACTCTTAATAATGATGAACTTTATTGTCTTTTTGCAGATAGTGAGCCAATAAATTTTGAAGAAGCCGTGCAAGACAAGAGGTGGAGAGACGCTATGGATGAAGAAATTAAATCACATGGGAATTAACTTCTCTTCCCAAAGGTCATGAATCCATTGGTGTTAAATGGATATACAAGGTGAAAAGAAATGCAAAATGAGAGGTGGAGAAATATAAAGCAAGACTTGTGGAGAAGGGCTATAAACAAAAGCATGGAGTTGATTATGATGAAGTGTTTGCTACAGTTACACGCATGGAGACTATTCGCTTGTTGATTTCTCTCGCTGCTCAAAAGAAATGGAAAATTTAGCAAATGGATATCAAGACGGATTTTTTGAATGGATATCTTAAAGAAGAGGTTTATGTTGATCAACCATTGGGCTACGTAGCTAAAGGAAATGAAAGATGGCACTGAAACTCAAGAAATCATTGTATGGATTGAAACAAGCCCCATGAGCATGGAATAGCCGCATCAACCAATACTTTCAAGATCACAGGTTTGTTCGTTGCTTAAATGAGCATGCTTTATATTCTAAGTTTCACAATAATGGAGTTGTTATGTTTGTTTGCATTTACGTTGATGATCTCATTTTCACGGTCAAATCCTGATTTATTTGATGAATTTAAAAGTTGCATGTCGACAGAATTTGAGATGACAGATTTGGGGCAAATGACATATTATTTGGGATTGCATGTGAAGCAAATGGAGGAAGGTATATTTCTTTCTCAAACAGGTTATGCAAAGGTAGTGTTGAAAATGTTTAAGATAGTCGATTGCGATCCTGTGAACACACCCATGGAAGCTGGAATGAAATTGTCCAAGTTTGAAGATGGAGAAAAGGTAGATCCTACTCTTTACAAAAGTCTTAAGGGAAGTTTGAGATATTTGACAAGTACAAGGCCTGACATACTTTATGCCGTTGGAGTGATAAGTCGTTTCATGGTGACTCCTACTTCTGTCTATATGACTGCTGCTAAGAGAATTCTTCATTACATTAAAGGAACACTTTATTTTGGAATATTTTATTCCTCATCCAATGATCTTCTGTTGCACTGATTTTGCGATAGTGATTTTTCTGGATACATAGATAATAGAAAGAGTACAACGGCGTATGTATTCTTCATGGGTAATTGTGCTATTTCTTGGTTATCAAAGAAGCAATCTATTGTTATGTTGTCAACCTATGAATCTGAATATGTTGCTGCAAGTTCAAGTACATGTCATGCTTTATCGTTAAGAGAGCTATTGAAAGAACTGCATTTGCCACAAAAAGAAGCTAATGAAATATGCATTGATAATAAATTAGCACAAGCACTTGCAAAGAACCTGATGTTTCATGATCGAAGCAAACATATCGATACGAGATATCATTTTATTCGGGAATACATTGCCAACAACGAAGTGGAGCTGAAATATGCGAAAACTCAAGATCAAGTTGCTGATATTTTTACCAAGCCATTAAAGATTGAAGATTTTCGAAGAATGAGAGCTTTGCTTGGAGTCACAAATCAAGTTTAAAGGGGGTGTTGAAAAAAGGAAAATAATAAACTTGATTTGTATTTCTAAAGTGTTCTTGCATTTTATTGAGAGAGGTTTTAACGAGAGGTTTTAATGTTGCTATTAATTAGGAAAAGATAATTTTCCATTTATTCCTAAAATATTGCATATCTAGAATGATCTATTGTATGTTATAAATAAGATATCTCTCCTCATTTGTATGAAAAAAGAAAAAAAGAAAAGAGAAATAAAAGCAATTAAAGTTTTCCTCTTTTACAAAAATTTCCTTTTTCTCATAATCTATTCCTCTTCCTCCCCTAAAATTCTAACCAGTACAAATGCAAAGTTTAAGCTAAAGTTAGAAGAAAAGAAAATGATAAAAAAGAACCCATGTTGCTATAAACAACGATGAAGACACAAAGCATATATCCTTTTTTTTAAGGTTTCACATTTATGGGTTATCTATTAAATATTTAAAACTTGCTTAAAATTCTGTGTTCCTCTTCTTACCTCTATCTCTCCATCAGCTTATTAACCCAAAGAAGGAGTGTATTACCTTATCATTTTTGCGTCCATAGAACATTGTTGAAATGAAATTAGTTTTCCTTCTAGTGGTCTCCCTCTATGCAAACTCACCCAACGTCAACAGCTATAGGGCATCTCTTGAACAATGCTGCATCAATATTTCAAGTGTAGATATTCTGTTGAATTAAAAAAAACACAAACAATCTTATCTTTTAAAAAAATAGCCACGTAATTAAAATTAAAACACCAAATGCTAAAATTTGCTCCAGGATTGCCAGTACATGCAGCTTAAAATATATGTGTTCTCCATGCACAAACTAATTGTTATACCGTAGGTATACCCAAGTGTGCAAATATGTTTCCAAGTGTACATGCTATATGGTCTTGGCTTAGATACTTAAAAGAGTATGGGGTGACAAAGAAGAAGAAAAATAAGCTATCAATCGTCACTCCAGGTATTCCATTGGGATCATCCAGTAGGATCCTTATATAATGTACCGTAAAGAACAATATGAAGAGTTGACCAAACATTTATATGAAAAAACAATATTTGTCATTAAAGCCTAAAAAAGGATGTATAATAATAATTCCTTTATCTAATATATATTGTGTAAGCTTCTTGGGTAATCAAAATGTTGGTTTAAAATAATTATAATCACTGTAAAATTCTATGCGGCTTGAACATGTTCAGTGTGGTGTTCAACATATTGGTAGATATTATAATGATGCAAGGTATAACTCCATTATGAATTCAAACATCGTTTTCTTGATATAATTCCAATGAGACAAAATCAAACATATAAAACACATTAAGATCATTCCAAAAGTAACCACAAATAAGCAAAAAAGAAAGCTTGGACTGACCGTAGAAGAGTCCACACGAAGGCATTCGTCGCCACCTCTATTTCCATGTCTGCTTGACCTACATTAAAGCACCTATTTGACAGCACTTAACCCCCATCTATTTGACTTAGCGTAGCATATAATCCGACCTGCATCACCACACATATGAAAGCTTGGCAGCATTTAAGCCGCTATTTGATCATCAGCATGATGTCGGCAATGCCGTGCATAAAAATCTTAATTAAGTATATCCACTTTTAAATTAAGCAATGGTAAGAAAGGTATTTGCAGTAATACATTTAATGTGTAATGCAACAACGCAATTAATACATGCATCCCCTTGTCATTGCACAACGATAATCATATGCAGTTAGGGGCATAAGATGCAAAGCTCCACAGATCACCATTATCGGTGCTTTCTGCTTTATTATCAGTAAACATAGTAAAAATATCGACCAAATAGATGATCTATTTTGCATCAAACTATCTATTAAGTTGATATGCCATAAGCTTATCCGACATCTCCCAATCATCAAGTGCCACACCAACATGATAATCACAGTCGTATATCATTGTTGCATTTGTGTTTCTTGCCGATGGTAACTCAAATTAACAACTCATTACCAAATACACAAAATTATAGCATCAATTTCAAATTGGATGGACAAATTCAATTTGATAAAACAAAGAACATAATATAAATCTTACATGGAGAGATAACTTGTTTCTTTTGTGGTAAATAACTCAATATGGTATAGCAATTCTTATAGTTTCACATGCACTATTATGATGTCCATCAGCCGTGATGTATGGTTTTCATGACCATTATCCACATGCATTTGTTAATATGATAAATGAAAAAGAAAAAAATGATGCAAATTATTCTTTATCATTATCATTAGGAGTGACAGACGTTTGACTGTAGGGAATTGGTTTCCCGAGAGTTCAGACAGACGTCTGACACATGATGGACAAACGTCTATGCTGAGTGCATATGCCCAATTAATATCTGGAAGATGACAGACGTCTGTCAGGCAATGCGACAGACGTCTAATCGTGTCTTTGGGCTATTTCGGGCTGGAAATAAGCAAGCAGATTTGTGACTAATTCGGGGGCAATTTGGGTAATTGGCCAAACCTCTGTATAAGCTACTTTCTGATGTGAATTGAAAAGTGCTCGAAAACTTGATTTGGGATCAAGGGCTTATTCACAAGGGTAAATTAGGGTTTATAATCTAATTCCAATTCTTCAATTCTATTCTCCTCAAACTCTTTTCTATATTGAAATTTAGTGATCACTAGATCAATCTCTTGTATTCCTTTCATCGTGGTAATAAAATACTCTCTCCAAAGTGTATGTACACTAACAAGATGTTAGTGGAACCACTATAAATTCTTGTGTGATTTATTTATTCTGCTTTGTCATTAGTTTCTTGCTTGAGATTCAGATTTGGATTGTTCGTGATTGGTTGATCTTTGTTTGTGGCTTGAGTTATTGCTTTGGTTGTTTTTGCAAGTCTAACAACGGTCTAGTCTTCCGCTAGCGCATTATGGCTTAGATATCGGATTCGAGTGGTCTTTAATTGGATTAATCACAACGATTGCAACAGTTGGTATCGGAGCTGTTTGGTGCTTGTTAGGTGTTTGTGAAAATGTCGGAGACGGATAGTAGCTCGGTAAGTCCTTCAACCGGAAGTTTGAATAGTGTGGCGCCTTATGTATGGGGTTCGTATGCGGCGTCGGGTTCTCAATTGGTTATTGACAAGTGGAATGATGATAATGACTTTGAGAAGTGGAAATGGAAAATGAAAGCGGTTCTTAGGCGGAATCGGGTGCACCGAGTAGTATTTGGTACTCACTTATTGCCAAGTGATATCTCGGATGTTGAGAGAGAGGAGATGGAGGAATGGGCTTACACTACTCTTCAACTTGCTATGGGGGAGAGTGTGATCTCCGAAATTAGTGGTGAGACTACCGCTAAAGGTATTTGGGACAAGTTGGAAGAACTTTATATGAACAAGTCGCTCACTAACCGTTTGATCTTGTTGCTAACGTTTTTCACCTTCAAGATGAAGGAGGGTAATTCGCTTAAGGCACATTTGAATGCGTTTGATGACTTGCTCATGAATATGAAGGCCATTGATTTGAAGATCGAGGAAGAACAAAAGGCGATGATATTATTATGTTCATTGCCGGACCGTTATACGGGTTTCTCAAATAGTTTGATCTATGGTCGGGATACCTTGACTCTAGATGATGTCAAGATGGGTCTCCTTAGTGAGGAGTTGAGAGATCAAATGAAGGAGATGAGTGAGGGTAGTAGTGGAGCTAGTAGTAGTTACAGGTTGTTTGTGGAGAAAGAAAAGAATGTGAAGAAAGGAAACCAAGGGCGTTCTAAATCAAGAAAACCCGGCGGAAGAGGTAAATCAAAAGAGAGAAATGGCAAGTGCTTTATTTGTAAGAAACCGGGACATTGGAATAATGAATGTCCGGAAAAAGATAAGAAGGAAGTAGCGTCTTCATCCGTGCCGGTGGAGAGTGGGGATGGTGAGATAGATGAGAACGTGTTAACGACGGTAGCAACTGGTGTTTCGGGTAGCGAATGGGTACTCGATTCGGGTGCGTTGTATCATATGACGCCAAATAGAAATTGTTTTTCATCCTTTGAGGTCAAAGAGGGAAATGCAATCGCTATAGGAAATGGTGCTATTTGCAAATCGGTTGGTAGTGGCTCCGTGCAAATAAGGATGTTTGATGGAGTTATTCGCCCGCTCACTAATGTTAGCTATGTTCCGGGACTTAGAAATTCGCTTATATCTTTGGGGCAATTGGATTCTCTAGGATGCAAGAACACTATCTAGAAGGATTGGTTGAGGGTTTCGAAGGGGGAACTTGTGGTTATGAAGGGTGCTAGGACTCATGGTATATATTTGCTTCAAGGTGTGTGACCGTAGGAGGTGAGACTTGTGTGGGTGTTGATAGTTCTCGTGACTTGGATGCGACACGGTTGTGGCATTTGAGATTGGGTCATGTCTCGGAGAGGAGTTTGGATATTCGTCGGAAGTGGGAGATGATCGAGGGTGAGAGTTTCAACAAACTAGAGTTTTGCGAGGAATGTGTCTTAGGGAAGCAAACAAGGGTATAATTTGATGAAGGAAAGCATTACTCAAAGGAGGTTCTTGAGTATGTTCATCCGGATGTTTGGGGACCGGCACTGGTTGCTTATTTGGGAGGAGCAAGGTATTACATCTTGATGATTTGTCTTGCAAGGTATGGGTGTATGTAATGAAGGCCAAGTTGGAGGCATTTGCTAAGTTCAAATTGTGGAAGGCTCTTGTTGAGAATGAGAGTGGTAAGACTTTGAAGGTATTAAGGACCGACAATGGCGGCAAATATGTTTCCCGGGAATTCTTGGAGTATTGTAAGCATCATGGAATCCGGATACATTTTACTACACCGGGAGATCCGCAATCTAATGAAGTAGCGGAGAGAATGAACCGAACTCTACTTGAGAAAGCTCAATGCTTGAGATTGACATTGGGTTTGTCTAAGGGATTTTGGGCTATAGCTTTGTCAACCGCGGTGCATATTGTGAATCGAATTCCGTGCTCGGCCATTGGTAACAAATTTCCGGAGGAAGTGTGGAAAGGGAAGAGTGTTGACTTGAGATATCTTTGTGTGTTTGGTAGCCCAGTTTATGTGCATGATCCGGGGAATGATAAGCTTGGAGCTAGAGCATTCAAAGGAATCTTGCTTGGTTTCACAGATGGTGTGAAAGGCTACCGGATTTGGAATCTGGAAACGAAGAAGGTTGTTAATTCTCATCATGTCACTTTTGATGAGTCGGTTTTATTCAAGGTGAATGAGAGCTCATCGTACATTCCGAATTTGGTTCATAGTGAATCAAAGGAGAAGGAAGTCATTCCCACATTCCATCCAAGTGGTAGTAGAGTTGAAGAAGC
Organism: Allium sativum; assembly: GCA_030737875.1. Taxonomy (NCBI): domain Eukaryota; kingdom Viridiplantae; phylum Streptophyta; class Magnoliopsida; order Asparagales; family Amaryllidaceae; genus Allium; species Allium sativum. The sequence continues at coordinate 654,349,993 of CM060910.1, forward strand.
TCGTGGGGTTGAAGCGGTTGATGAAACATCACATAGTCCACATGGTTCCTCTAGTGATGTTGGTGATGCACATGATACTAGAGAAGTTTTGACTCAAGGTGGAGCCAAAAGGGGTTTGGATGATAGTATTGCTACTCAGGTTGGTCGACGTGCAATAAGGCCTCCCAAAAGATATGGTGGTTGGAACTACCTTAGCTTTTGTGATCATTTGGACTATGCTCTCAATGTAGTCCAAGATGAGCCGATGGACCTTGATGATGCCATGGAGTCGAGAGAGAGCTCGAAGTGGATTTGCGCCATGGAGGAACAGATGCAATCGCTTATGAAGAACCAAACTTGGGAGTTAGCTCCACTTCAACAAGGAAACCATGCTATAGGGTGCAAATGGATTTACAAGGTGAAGGATGATGGAAGGTACAAAGCAAGGTTAGTGGCAAAGAGGTATTCACAAAGGAAAGGAAAGGAGTATAATGAAATTTTTGCACCGGTGGTTCGCCGTACTTCTATCCGGGTTTTACTAGCCATAGTTGTTATCCATGACTTGGAGTTGGAGCAACTTGATGTGAAAACCGCCTTCTTACATGGAGACTTGGATGAAGACATCTACATGGAGCAACCGGAAGGGTTTGTTGTAGATGGTAAGTCTAAATTTTTTTGCAAGTTAAAGAAATCACTATATGGGTTGAAGCAATCACCTTGACAATGGTACAAGAGATTCAATCATTTCATGCTTGAAAGTGCTTCCATTGAAGCATCAAGGATGCTTACGTATATTTCAAGAGATTGGGAAATTATTGTCAGGTATGTTTACTCTTGTATGTGGACGATATGCTCATTGCTTCCAAGAATTAAAATGAAATCAAAAAGTTGAAGATGCTTTTGAAATCGAAATAAAAGATCTTGGAGAAGCAAGAAAAGTCTTGGGCATGGAAATTGAAAGGGACCGAAAACATTTTGAGTTAAGATTGACTCAAAAGGAATACACTAAGAAAGTGCTTTGCCGGTTTAGTATGGAGGATGCAAAGGCATTAATACACCTTTACCTTTGCATATGAAGCTTTCAGAGAAAGGATCACCTACCGGGGATAAAGACAAGGCTTATATGGCAAAGGTTCCATATGCAAGTGCGGTCGGTAGTTTGATGTACGTAATGGTGTGTACAAGGCCCGATATTGCAAATGTCGTCTGGGTGTTTAGTTGGTATATGGCTAATCCGGGGAAATCGCATTGGGAAGCCGTGAAGGCTATTATGAGATACTTGAAAGGCACAACATCTCGTGGACTTGTCTTTGGCGGTAGTAATGATAGGAGTTGCAAGTTGGTTGGTTATTGTGACTCGGACTACGCCGGTGATAGGGAACGGAGGAAATCAACTTCTGGGTATGTCTTCATACTTGGCAGGATAGCCATTAGTTGGAGATCGCGATTGCAAATCGTAGTTGCTTTATCCACTATGGAGGTGGAGTTGATTGCCGCTGTAGAAGCGGCCAAGGAGGCACTCTACTTGAAGCGATTGTTGTGTGACTTGGGTTTCGAACATGAAAGTGTTAATGTTCGATGTGTTAGCCAAAGTGCTGTCGATTTGGCAGAGAATTTGGCATTTAGCTCACGGATCAAGCATATTGAGGTGAGGGAGTCATTTCTTGTAGCCATGGATGATGGTAAGCTAGTTACCTTCAGAAAGTGCACACAAAGGATAATGCGATGGATATGTTTACGAAGGCATTGCCATACGGGGAGTTTGAGCATTGCTCGAACTTAATTCGCTTATTGAGTTGCTAGGTGCCACGGGGTGGCACGAGGTAGAGAGAGTGATTTTGTGTTTGATGGAAAGGAATAGCGGTGAGAGATTGGAAATCTATCTTCACGGTAAGTATTCATTACAATCCCGAGTACATTGTCTTTTGGTGAGACGGTTTTGGTTTGAATGTTTTCAACACTACATTGGTGGGTGGGGGCATTGCCTGAACTTGTTGGTGTAGTGCAATGGGCGGTGGCCATGCCGGAGCTCATTGGGAAAACATTCAAGCTTGCTTGGTCGAAGGTAGAAGGAAATGCTTGGGGCATTGGAGTTTGGAGTTGAGATGGTTATAGTATCGAGGTGGTGTGTTGAAGTATGCGATACTATATGTTGGATTGAAGAGGTCGAAGATAGCTTCAGTCGGGGGTGACCGTTCGCAAATCGGAGCTCATATGTAGGAGTTATGAGCTGGAAGATGTTTGCTGTCAGCTGGGAATAGGGACAGACCTCTGTCATTGGGAGTGACAGACATCCGATTGCAGGGAATTGGTTTCCCGAGAGTTCAGATAGACGTCTGACACAGGAGGGACAGACGTCTGACACATGAGGGACAGACGTCTGTGCTGAGTGCATATGCCCAATTAATCTCTGGAAGATGACAAACATCTATCAGGCGATGTGACAGATGTCTGGTCGTGTCTTTGGGCTATTTCGGCTGGAAATAAGCAAGCAGATTTGTGACTAATTCGGGGGCAATTTGGGTAATTGGCAAAACATCTATATAAGTTATTTTCTGATGTGAATTGAAAAGAGCTTGAAAACATGATTTGGGATCAAGGGTTTATTCTCAAGGGTGAATTAGGATTTATAACCTAATTCCAATTCTTCAATTCTATTCTCCTCAAACTCTTTTCTATATTGAAATATAGTGATCACTGGATCAATCTCTTGTATTCCTTTCTTTATGGTAATAAAATACTCTCTCCAAAGTGGATGTACACTAACAAGATGTTAGTGGAACCGCTATAAATCCTTGTGTGATTTATTTTTGCTACTTTGTCATTAGTTTCTTGCTTGAGATTGAGATTTGGATTGTTCGTGATTGGTTGATCTTTGTTTTGTGGCTTGAGTTATTACTTTGGTTGTTTTTGCAAGTCTAACAACGGTCCAGTCTTCCGCTAGCGCATTGTGGTTTAGATATCAGATTCAAGTGGTCTTCAATTGGATTAATTACAACGATTGCAACACATCCCTATAATATTACCCATGTCAAGTAGCATATTCATAAAAAGTTATTCATTCAATCATATTTCATATATTAAGATAAATTATATGAAATAAGCACTTATAAATTGTTTATGAAAAATAGAAATAAAAAATCCTTGTTAGTTTTGCAGGCATGTATACAACTTATTAACAAAACTGCATGAAAGAATTCCATCAGTGTTAGGAAATTATGTAGCCAAACTCAAAAAAGTATGTTGGTTTGACAATTGATAGTCTTAAGCATGGGCAACCCTAGTCCAACTGCATATTTTTCTCCATATGATCTTACTACAAAAAAAAAGGACCGAAGTTTCAATTATGCTTTATATAATGATTCTATAATTGTATTTGGATAAGACTCTAGGACTTTTTTCAGGACAAAATTATAACTTGGTCTTACTTATAGTATATCATATAATTCGCATATGGATGTGGCAAAAATACAGTAATTGCAATAGGCATTTCCAAATATTGTAGTTGCACACAGGTATATTTTTTATAACAATTGTTTACATTTGAATGATTATCTCAATTCTCAGCACTGGATAAATCATTTGGTCAAAATCTATAATAATGTGCTAGTATTGGTTCTGTTAGTTATTATAACATGTCTTATACTACATTAAACATTCATTATCAGTGCAATAATAGATATACAACTAAATCAGAAAGAAGGAAAACATATTAATCATGATACCAACAGAAAACTGATTAGAGTGATAAATGTGCGCCAAAAAATAAAGAATATTACAAAAATGTTTGGAATGCAGAGAGCCTAGGTTTAACTGCACATCTGTCATGAGAAATCGATAATCAGTATTACAATTTGGTTAATTTTCCTTTTTTTCATAGCTGCAAAAGAAAACGAAATCAATAACAACTATTGAATCGATTTGCAATATATAACAGTATCATTAGCATGCAACATAATTATTTATGAAGGAAAACAAAAATCCGGTGGGATAGTAAATAGACACGTTGATGGGAACCACCTGGAAGACGTAGTATTTGGCAGTTTATTTGCTTCCCAATCCAAACATCAATTCATGCTATTAAGTGCACAAAATAAAACTTAAGAACCAACAAAACAAATCAACTTTAGAAGTAGCCATAAATCTAGCACTTCCCTACTAAAACTATCACATTCAAAAACTTATAGCCTACCTTACATCATAAAACTTTGGGGTATTAAGATGAAAAATTAAGCTATAAAAAAAATCTGAGGGTAACTTGGAGGTTAGACCAAAAGATGCATTGTATATTTTTATACATTGTTAAATTAAGAATTATACACACTTAGTATCATACTAAAGTTGTAAAACTAAATCTGAATACAAAATGGATTTGGAATATTGCAACATCAATAATTTGAGTGTGTTGACAAAATTCTTAGGTACCTAAGTTATACGACCAAATTTCAAAATCATACTGTAAAAGCTCATTGATTTGAAATTGAAAGTGCATTAATTCAGTAACCACACTCATAAAAGGCATTGATCTATCATGCAAAAAAGCCCAGCTCAAAAACGAAATCAAGTAAAAACTAGCTGATGACAGAAGTACAATATTTCAACTTAGCTTGATTATATTAATTATTATTAATGATGTCAAATAGTGGATGAATGCAATGCATTCTAGTATGATGTGAAGTTGGCAGTCAACAGATAAGTACACTTTCTCATGCGCTTGTTGTCTTCCTCCTTGATCACGTCAAAACGTGAATTATACCATACAGAATAACTTACTTCCTCAATTCTATAAGTATAACTTTCTGATGCCTACCTAAAAAAGTTGTTTGCTTCCCTACTCAGTCCTAAACCAATCATATATGACTTAGATCAATCATAGCACACTGGAACTTGATCACTGTTCCTCACAAATTAATTATTCAAAAGGATAAAGAGTGCATAGATATATTTTATTTTAGAGGGTAACACAAAGCAAGAAATAAAAAAGGCAAATTTATCATCAGAAAGTGGAAGGCTGAGATATCACTTTATTGATAACATGGATATTTGTAAAAGCTATAGCAGTAGATAGAAACCACTAGCTAGTACTGTTGTTAAATTATAATTTTAATTGCATGCAAAGAACCACAATGTTGTAACAATGGAAAAATAATTCATCTAAATATGCAGCTAGCAATATCTACATGCGAGTAAAGTGATTAAGATTGGCAACAAATGTCAAAATATTGAACAACTGCACTATGAATATATATATATTTGGTAAATATAATTGTACAACATGTCATCATGTCTATTATCTAATTATATATATATATATAACTCTACGGTTGTTATATAAGTATTACCACATGATAGAGTATGCAAAAATCTATGAGTAGACCACGATTGTTACTTTATTCAAACCAATAATGTGAACATGTGAAATGCATAAAATACCGCATAACATGATTTTTAATACATGTGAACGGAAATAGTGACTGAATGCTAAAACATAACACATAGGTTAATATATTTAACCATCAATTAATATTTTGCATCATTTGGATTTCAGTGACTACTAACATTTTGACTTACCTTCGTAATCTTCAACAATCATATCAATAAATCAGAAGCTTGACAAACCTTGACAGATATATTTTCAAGTTATAAGGGCAAATCTAACAAAAGCCTACATTTCAGTATTTGTGATATCCGCACCCATACATTTCGGTATTTGTGATATCCGCACCCATTTTGTCTTCCAACGGAGTATGGAAACATCAAGCCATAACAGATGCTCATGGGGGTGGAATCTATTGGGATGGCAACCCCTTCTCCCTTAGGGCGGCGTGGAATTCGATTAGGACTCCTAATCCACGTCTCCCTATTTTCCGCTCTGTTTGGAATGTCCGTATCCCTCCGAAGGTTTCTCTGTTCATGTGGAAAACCTTTCATGAAGGTTTACCGATAGACGAGAATCTTCACCGTATTGGTATCCCTCTCGTGTCCAGATGCAGGTGCTGCAGATCTGGATGCTCCGAATCTACCTTTCGTCTTCTTATCACGGGCTCTTGTGCCCGTGCTGTCTGGGATTACTTCGGTAACCTGACGGGATGCCGGAGTACTGCCAGCTCGACGGGAGAGTTGCTAAGACAATGGTGGTCCGGTGTCTCAAGCAAATCTTTATGTTATATTCTCCTGCGTCTGGTCCCTTGTCTTATATGCTGGCACATTTGGTGTGCCAGGAATAAGGCTGACGAAGTACCGATGGACCCTCCTTCCATTATCCGGAAAGTTAGGAACGATGTTTTCCTAGCCTTCCGTGGAAGGCGGTTCCGTGGTGTCGTTGGTACCCGCTCTAGGAGGATAGTTGTTTCATTTGATGTTCTGTCATTAGCGGGCACTCCCAGGGCTAGCATTGGTTGAGTCTTTGGTTTTATTAGTTGCCTGGGTCTTGGGGGTTTCTTTTCTTAAGTTGTTCCCTTATTTTTTGCGGGTTTTTTTTTATCTTCAGTTGTTTTTCATCCCCCCGGATCTTATGGTTGTTGCTTGTTTGCAGACCGTTTCTTTTTTAGGTGCTGGGACGTTGTGGCAGGCACTTCAAGTGGGTCTTGTCTCCAATCTCATGCAGGAGCGTCTCTGGATCAGGGTTGAGCAGGATGCTTGCTGTTGGGCCTTCTCCTTGGTCACCGACTAGTGGTTCGTCCCTTCTTGTTCCCGTTGATGGTCTTGGCCGTTGTTCTGGCCTTGACCGGGCTGGAGGTGCTTGGCTGGCCTGGGGACTAGGCTCGTTTCAGTGGCTGTTCGTCTGGGCTTCGCAGTAGAGACTTCGTCCTTTCTTTGTTCCTGTATTTGTTTTTGCTATCTTCATCTTTGTATGTGCATGGTTTCGCTAGTCGAAATCCGTTTTTGTGAGCCGTTGGAGAAAGGCTAGTTTCTCCCTTTTTGGTATATATATTTATTTCCAAAAAAAAACATCAAGCCATTCTGAAATCCGGGGGAAAGTTTCGAAATGTGCAAACTCGTCTAGCGCTTGTTGAACAAATGTCCGGATACAGGCGTTTGTTAAACAAGCGCTTGGATTTAAGCGTTTGTTAAACAAGCGCCTCTATCCAGGCGAATGTTTAACAGACGCATGGATTAGTAATCTATATTATCCAATTTAGAATATTGAATTATGATGAAATTTTGTGGTATTTATGTTACTTCCACCGATGTAGAAATTTAGGCAGGAAGGTGTAATTAAACAAAAACGATCAACGGTTACAAAAGCTTAGGATACATGATTTCACTAATAATTAACGGATACATAGTTTCAGATATTGGTTAAAGGTTACAGTACACTATTAGAACTACTAAAGCAACGAAAACACAACAACTAAGGGTAAATAGTTTTATTGACTTCCAACAAAGTTCCATAGATGATCTATTAAATCTTTCTGGAGTCTTTGATGAACGTGAGTGTTACGGTATGACATTTGTCTTTCGAGGTGAAACTCAAGCTCTAATTCGCTTTCAATCATATTTTCGTGCCAAATCTCAGGTGGTGGAGCAGGGCAGTCGTAATTGAAATCATCATCCATGTCTCTTTCATCCTTTATAATCATGTTATGTAAAATAATACAAGTATACATTATCCCAGTCATTTTAGTTGGAGACCAAAGTCTGCATGGATTACTGACTATGGAAAATCTGGATTATAGAACGCCAAATGCTCTTTCTACATCCTTTCTTTGTCCTTCTTGCAATGCTGCAAACCTTGCTTGTTTATTGTTTTGTGGGTTCGGTATTGTCTTGACAATGGTACTCCATTGTGGGTATATACCATCACCTAGATAATATCCATGTTCATACACATGACCCTCTAAAGTAAAATGATATGGAACTGATCTATCGTTCGCCAAATCGTTAAACAACGTTGAGCATTCAACTACATTCAAATCATTGTTCGAACCTGGCATTCTAAAAAAGCATGCCATATCCACAAGTCGTACGATGCTACAGCTTCAAGTATATAATAGTTGACGTATGAGACTTACCTTGATAAGCTCCAACATATGCTTTTGGAAAATTCTTCCACTCCCAATGCATGCATTCTAAAGATCCTAAAATACCAGGCCATCCTCTGATACCATGCATATCCCTTTACATTGAAATGTCGGCTTCATTTGGTCTACGCAAGTATTGATTACCGTAAATGTCTACTATTGCTTGGTAGAAATTGTCCAAGCATTCTAGTACTGCGCTTTCTGCCATTTTCAAGTTTTTGTCTTGAGCGTCAGCAGGACCTCCATAGGCTATCATACGCAGTGCAGCTGTAATCTTTTGAATTTCGGTGAGCCCAATTGTCATAGACGCATTGCATATGCAGATAAAGTAGTAATCATGTTGTTTATTACATTCTAGGATTCGAAGAAACATAGAACGCCTCATTCGGAATCTCCTTCTAAACTCTGTAGGTGTATACCTCGAATTTGAAATAAAATAATCTTTCATTAGTCTCTCGTTGTGCCATGCATGATGTCGATTTTTATATCGACGGCCTACAACGGAACCACCATGTTTTTTGCTAGATTCACCATCTCCTAATGCAGCTATTAGCTATCTTTGTCGATGAAAATGATCATCAACCATAATATCAAAGTCTTCGTCGGTATCATCAAACAACAAACACTCTTCGGTGGCCATTGTGGACATTTGAATTTTTGAGTGCATATACTAAAAATATTGGACTGTGTTTGAGTAGTGAATGCTGCAAGTTTTCCTCCTTATAATATAACATAATTTTTCTACATTCTTGTCCTCATTAGATACCAAAATGTGGCATGCATTGGTTACCGCAGTATGATTGTCATTGGATACCGCATTTTGTCATGCATTGGTTACCACATTCAAATGTTTGAAATAAAGCTGTAGTGGTTGTATTATTGACATAAAGCCACACCTTTTTTAAAGCAACATTTGCTTTATTACTGATATGAAGCAACAGTTGCATTACTATTGACATAAAGCCAAAATGACTTTATTGTTGATTAAAAGCAACATTTGTTGTAGTTCTGATATAAAACAGTTCGAATGGACAAAACTAATTAAATTTGATTTATGACTTACGAAACATTACAATCAGCACATAAACTAGGTTACAACAAGCTAGAAATAGCAACATAGACAGAGCAACATTACATCTGACATAGAAATTTAAACTAGGATACAATAAGGTAGAAATAGCAACATAGAAATTCTTAACCAGATTTAAAGATACGACAGGCTTAATTAAAAGCACGAAATTTAGTAAACATACAATATAAACCTACTCATCCCGAGATCGGGTTAGCCAACTATAGCGAAGCTTGTAAGCTTTGTGACCCATGAAATCCGTCCCGTGTTCAAACAGGTAACGAGTATCAAAAGTTGCTTGAGATGCTTGAAGTATGTCTTTATCTTCACTGTCTGGACAATCATATGGTAATGATCGCAAGCTTCTACAAAATGACGGTGAGCTAAATGGATTTCCGATGTTGATCTTCTCACGAGACACCTACGGTGGTTGTTATGTAATCTTGCGATCATTGCCCAAAACTCCTCATGGCTTAAACTGCCACCTCCTTTAGTCAATAATGTATCTTGATGTTCAACTTCAATATACGCTTCATGAGGATGTATAATTCATCTGTAGAATATTCGTTAGTTGAAAATAAGGAAGATGAGGCTCTATAGTTAGCACGAACTGGTTGAGCTTGTACGCTTCTACTAGGTCGTGGCATTATAGATCGTAATTGAGGATCAAGAACCTCTTTAGGCACCTCGTTTATTTGTGTGTCTAGCACGAATCCAACCTCATTTTGGTGATCTTTGGTTTGTTCGTACTCATCAAACATTTGCTTCATTTGTTCATCACTTGTTTCCTGATCTCCTATTTAACCTAAGGAGTTATTTACGTAAGAAAAGCAATCCATTATCTAGTATTTAAATGAAAAGATCAATCCCATTTAGCTTTACATGCGACGACCCCGTAAACTAAGGATGTATTCCTCTTTCTTGATAAGACTACTCAGTGCTGGGTTAAAGCAGTGCACATGGTAAAAGAGCAAATTGAAAGTGAATCTCGAACATTGTGTAACGGTAACAAGTTTAAAGCTGATATGGCTACTCAGTATGCTCAGTTTAGAAATTGTCCCCTTAGGATACATTGATATGGACAACCGAAAAATAAAGGTGTACCAGTGACCGTTCACATCATTGTTTGTTTCACTCTTTATTCACTAGTACACTACGCAGCTATATTATTTCTGTCGAATTACTCATAGCTTACCTCACTCCAACAATTTTGTTTCCAACTGCACTGTGCTTTACCACAACTATGCCTTTTTGGCCATCATCTCCAGATTCTGATAAACAGGCGTATGAACAGATGCAACTTCAGGAGCTTACAGATGAACTCCAGTTTCTAAACCAACTGAGACCTTGGGTTGAACCACCATATGAATAGCGGATCGTCCAACCTCCACATCAAGCCCAAGTATCTAACGTTCAACACACACATGAATAGTCTGTCGTTCTACCATGACATGAAGTTGATTCTTATCAAGTACCACATGTTCCGAGTACTTGTGAACCGAAAGGTGATTCTTATCAAGTTTGTTGCTACTGCGGTTATTCAGTTGAAGTTGTGGTTCGAGCAAATGGAAACAATATTGGTCATCGCATTCAGCAATGTCCGTCCTATCTGAATGGATGCAATTACATAGAATGGATAGACGAACCGTTGTGCCCAAGGGGAATTACATATGCAAACGAACTCGAACAAGAGATTATATGTCTCCAAAACGTTATTGAACAGTTGAGGTTTAACTGTAATGATTTGGCGACTTAATCCCAGGAACATGAATGAAGTTTTATTATCTGTAGTTTTATTATCTATTTCTGTGTTAGTATATGTCGCATCCTAAGTTTTAGTACTTATTTCTATGTTACGATCTCTTGTAAGCAACTTTGTAGTCAAAATTCCAATTAAAGTATTTTGTATATTTATATGGGTTTCAACTATTTAAACCATGATATGTTGATTTCAAAATATTTAAATAAAACATATTTTATTTAAAAGATATTTATTTATTTAGAAAATTTAAAAAAATAGGAATGGTTAAAATAATTACATACAATATATTAAAAATATGAAGTAGTATCATTCGATTCCCGCCTCACGCACTTTAGTTCAAATAAGGGTGTAACGACCCGAACTTCCCCGGTAAGGAAAGAACGGATTGCTTTGAGAACAACACACATCAGAACGCAAACAGAAGAACATTTCATTGTTTATTACAACAATTCCATCAGAATACAAGAATATATAGAGTATGAATAAATATTACACATTAGACAAATATCAGAGATTTAAATTACATTTAAATACATAGCAGCGAAAAAATATTACAAAGCACAACTGAAAGAAATACACGGATACAGAGCTTTCTGAGTATATTTCCAGCTGTAAACCAGGATCCTGTGAATATAAATCTGCAAAAAACCCAAATACTAGCTGCCCTTGTAGAAAATAGGGGCACCCAGAGTTTAGGTTAAAAAAATAAACTCCAAGTCAGTCATGTGACTGGTGTGAGAACTAAAACAGTTTTAATCTTTATTTTTAAAGTTAGGTAAATGAAAGGACCACGCCGTATAGCACGGAACAGGTTTTTACCCCCAAGAATACTAGTGCACAAAATAACAGCGCAATGCTAAATAAAGAAGAATGAAGCTATTATAAGACCCAGGTCCCATCACACAATGCAACGCAAGCCGAGGATAGTTTTTTACCTTATAATAGCCCAAAATGATTGGTACGTGAAATTTCATATTTTATTATTACTATAAGTGAAGAAAACAACTTCAATCATAATGTATAAATCATAAACGGCATAAGTGACCCATACCACTATGTCACCATACTAGGCTCTACAAATAAAACCGAAAATCACGTATTGGAAATTAGATTCCATCATGAGTCGAGGCAAGGGGAAAACTCCTCTCCGATTCGAGACACTCTAGAAAATGTCTCAGGACCACACACAACGATCCCTTGGAACATCCAAGGCCGGCCCTCTCTTACTTTTGAGGATTAGATATTCCTGAACACACGTTTCCTGGTCCTATAGGACCTATATAATGGTTTGTACGTCGGCTCACATAGTGCCAGTTATCGACCATATATTCGAGGCGCCTCGCATTCCAACAACCACACAGGTAAAAGTATATAAATGTCAGGGCTGGTAGGTCACTAACATCACCCATAGCTAGAAAGAAACGCCGTGCACTCCTTGGGTCCTTATCCCGTTTTTGACTCATACCGAGGTGTGAGGCTCGCGAATTAACGCTATACACAAAGCTGTGCCACCAGGCCGTGCTTTGATCATCAACCACAAGACTTTGCTTTTCAACAGAATCCTTGATCACTTGCCACTTAGGCATGCCACACATGCAATTCACTCCATGCGACTGATGTCCATCGATATACAACCTCTGAGCTCGTACGTCTCAGAGAAGGGCGTTAAGCAAAAGAATCAATTCTCCACTGCCAAACAGATGTATATTTAATAGAGATCAATCAACAAAGAATAAAATCCAATGTCAGACACACAGTCCATTTACAAGTTCGTTCTGGGTCTGAACGAAACCAGAGGCACTTTCCTCGCATATCCATCGATCTGCAAGTACGTCTGGACGATCACCAACTGATTCCCTCCTCTTGGGTGTACAGCCCAATCAAGATCATCAATAATCATCCAAACGATGTGAAGACTTCCGGTCTTCAACCATCGTCTTCATCTTCGATTATCGTCAAAATGGTTATTCAGAATAGGTATAAACCCGTCCTTTCCGAATAACCCGCGTATATAATAAACTCATGTTACATAAACACAACATACGTCTCATTCCAATTCAGAATATTCTTTTATTCAAATTTTCATATTCTTAGGGAAAGGTTCCCATTAATTTTATCAAAGATAAATTCTTCTAAATTTATTCTTTAATCTTCCTTTGGATATCTTTTCAAACCATGTTAAGGTTTTCCAAACTAGTCGGGATTAGAGAACCACACCGAAGTAATTATTTATGTTGTTTCCCCATCCCAACCTATTCATCCCATGGAGAAAAACTGGTAATACTTCATATCTAACACCACGGTGTTATCGGTAAATATTAATAACCATTTCACGTTCAAATCTAATTAAAGATTTAACTATCGCTTTGGAGCAAAACTAGTGATACTCCATCCTCGATCACTTTAATCTAATTAAAGATTCATTAAAATCCCACTCAGTTTTAATCTTCCCAAAAATCAATATCCTGTCTTTAACCGAGTTAAAGAACCAATGACATCTAAAACACGGTTATCGATAAACCCAAAATCACATTCCCTTGTTAATTGGGTTAAAGAACAGGTGTTATTCAAAACACTGCTCACGATAAACCCCAAAAACCCATTTACATTCAATTCCAGTTAAATCTAATTAACTGGACAATTTCAGTAAATCATAATTAAAAGATTTATTCTTTCCTAAACTGGGTTCAAGAACAGTGTTATTTAAGACACCATTCACGACGAACCCAAAATCCCATTTGATATTTAATACAAGGCTCTGAATAGAAAATATATCGGCTTATATTCAATATCAAATTCTGAAACCAACAAATATCGTATTGGAAATAATGATATAAATATATCTTTCAAATTTCCACAACCATATCTATTTAATCACGAAATCCAACATCGAAATATTCCGAAGATAATTTCGATTCAAATTCATTCTAATTCGTATATTAGAAATTCTGATTATTTTCAAAACCATTTCAAATCTAGTTCAAAACTAGTTCATTTTGATAAAAATATATTTTTATCCTTTCAAATGTGGAACTTTTCATCCCAGTTCTTTCCAATTCATATATTATGATTTTACACAAATTATTAATATTTTTAATAATTTTATCAAGGCCCGTACAGTCGGTTTTCAATAACGACCACTGAACTGCACTTACAACGACCTTTTCCAAATTTGATTTGGACATAATTCCAAATCGAAACGTTAGATTTCAAATTTCTAATATCCATTGGAAAGCTCTTTTCGATACGAACCCAAGGTTCCAGTTTCAGGAGAATCCGACGGTCGGATCTCCCAGAACGTCAATTCGAAGTCAATGGTCGAAATTCGCGAACTGCCGCGGCGCATTCTATTCAGGCCATTTAATATATATATATATATAATATTTCATCGATTTCAATTCAAAACGTATTTTATAAATCGTTTTAAATTCGTTTTCGAAACGGTTTCAACTTCATATTCAATTTCGAATCAAAATTGAATATTCCACGTCATCGATATACAAATGATAATATTTTCAAAACGTTATATTTTGAAATCACTTCCTTTTCTATCTTCATTATAAAAACAAATATAATCGATATTAATATCGTTCACGTCAAAATGGCGCATCTCTAATCAACACGGCTTTATATATTTCCATAACTTTGTTATTCTGTTCAACACATGAATATTTCTTTTATTCAACACATGAATTTATATTTCTTTCAACACATGAATATTTATTTTTCTTTCAACACATGAATATTTATTTTCTTTCAACACATGAATATTCTCAACACATGAGCATCGCCAACACATGACTATTTATGTTAATTAATATATTTTATAAAATTATGTTAAAGATGTAAATTTTATTGTTTAAAATATTTTACTCAACACATGAATATGTTCAATACATGAATATTCTTTATTCTATTCAACACATGAATATATATTTATTTTCCCAATTGGAATGAGGCCCAATCAATTACCATATAATGTTAATTATATGGATTCCATATAACACATGTATATAATAGCAACGATAAATAATCAACCATCATCCAAAGTGCACCACACAACTGCATAAGCATTAAATATTACTAATTAACGCTCATATAGTCGTTCAATCAAACAATCGACATACCACTAAACAATTGGGATTAGTGTACATCAAATATCATCCCAACACACGTGTGGTGTTTCAATCCACAAACACTGAATATTATTTGTGCGGTTGGGCGACGTGTAAAATTTATCGTCCCAATCAATGTCCTTCAAATATGTGTACATAAACAAACCGTCCGGTTTGTAAATGAATATTTATTTATTCACATTCACGTTAAAAATTATATTTTTAACGGTAATTTATTTATTTCAACACATGAATGTTTTCATATCCATTTCACATCAACATCACAAACAAACTTCACAACACTTCAACCAAGCATACAAGTCGTCCATGGTCTGTGGACGATGGGTGTCGGGTGTTGCTAAGCACCGTCTGCATCATAGTATATAATTTTAACTAGAAAACAAGATTTAAAGTGAGAAGTTCTCACCGACTAGCTAAACCAATACACCGCGACTCTTCATATGTAGAAATCTTCATCATGCTCGCCTTTTGTCAATTTCATTGTCCGTAGCCACTACATATATAAAAATCACAATTTTATATTGTTGCTATGTATATAAAAATCATGTTTTTATAACTTCGCTATATATGTAAAAAAATCACATTTTTATACCGCTACTATATAGATAAAAATTCTATTTTTATACCGCTACTATATAGATAAAAATTATATTTTTATACCGCTACTATATAGATAAAAATTCTATTTTTATATCGCTACTATATAGATAAAAATTATATTTTTTATATCTTCTACACGATAAAGATCGAATTTTTATTTCGCTACAACATTAAAAATCAAATTTTTATATCATCGCTATAAAAATCATATTTTTATCTCATCATGTATATAATAAAAATCAGATTTTTATTTCGCTGCATATATAAAAATTATATTTTTATATCTCTACATATATAAAAATCATATCTTTATACTTTCTATAATATAAAATTCATATTTTTATTTTATAAAAATCCCGTCTTTACATGCTAATCATATAAAAAAATCACTTCAATTAAATTCTAACTTCATATTAAAAATCATATTTTTTATTTTGTATTTTTCAACATAAAAATCATATCTTCATGCATTAAAAATCGTATTCCTACAATAACAATCCTACTTTGCTAACAATGAAGATCAAAACTGAATTTTAAAAAAAGTAAAAATTGCCTTTCGCTTTGAGTAGGGCTGCTGGTGCTCGCGCGGGGGTGGTGGAGCTCGTCGGGGTGTTATTTACAAAACCGAAATCATTAAAAAATGGATTTTTATTAGCCGAAGGACTCGAGGTCGGAGCTGGGTGGTCTGTCGGGCGGCACTAGGGTCGTGGGTGGTCGGGGTTTGATGCCGGTGGCGGCGTCGGCCGGGTGGAGGTGGTGGCGGGCTGTTTTGGGGGGAAATGGGGGCGCTGTCGATTTAGAAGAGGGGGAGGAGGAGAGAGGCAACAGGAGGAGAAGGAAGAGGTGAGGGAGGGGGTGCGGTGGCCCACCTGGGTGGCGGCGACGTTGAATCGAGGGGGGCGATGGCAGCGGCGGTTCCCCCCCCCCCCGGTCGCTCTTTTTTTCTGAGAGAATAAAAGGGGGAGGAAGGATTAGAGAATATATTAATATATATATATATTTAATTATTTAATTTTAAAAAGCAACTTTTAATTTCGAACTCGAAATCGGACCCACCGACTGTCGTCCGTAGCTAATTACCCCCATTCCGAACACAATGGGATATGTATCGAAAACTGATTCGATCGTTTCAATAAGTTTTCGTCAAAATCAAAATATAAATATATATATTGAATTTGAATGCACATTTCAATTTACTGGGGCCACATACGGACTTCAAAAATTCCCGAAATTTTTTTTCTAGCTTCGTATTGACGATACGGTCCTAACAAAACTAATTTCATCGAATTCTGAGACTGTTTGAAAAATGGCCATTTTCCAGTCGATTAAAATCAATTGAAACTGGTCAAACGAGTTTTCCTTTGCCACGCTCACATATTGATTCGAAAAATTATGAATTTTGGAATCTGGCAATAACTTGACATCACGGATCCAACAAAAGTGGTTTTGTCGAAAACCGAGGTCGTTTGCAAAATTTCCATTTTTAAGGGCTAGAATTCCATAGCGACTATTCTGAATTTTCAACTAGACGTAACTTTTGGTTCCTGCTATGAAATTTCGACTTTTCGGATTCGTTGGAAAGGTATTCTCAATTAGATTCTAATATTTTTAGTTTCGTTAAAATCCAGTTTATTTTGAATCCTTTACGTTCATTTGAAATTTGAAATCGAAATTTCGAACTATCGCGCCATTTTCAATACCTTTTATAATTATAAATAATTATTTATATTCTAACGCCGATTCAGATAAATAAATACGTTCAAATTCTATTCAAAATATATTTCTCGTTGTTATTATTTAAAATAATCCATTTTAAATATTCAAAATTCGCTAAAATTTCCATAATAAAAATTTTAAATTGGCTCAGATTTCCGGGTTATTACAATCTCACCCACTTAAAACTTTACGTCCCCGAAAAGGAACGAAGTTGAAAGTTGTTTTACAAACCAACTCAACTTTCATTATTTTCATTACGGCTTAAGTTCTTTAACTTTTCAGCTTCTAAGAACTTTTCAAATTTTTCAAAAATTTGGCTAACACCCTAAATTTTTGAAAAATTTCGCCATAACCTCCCCTGCACCGGGTACTTCGGGATATTTCAAATAGCCTCCCATGGCCCTCACCAATCCAAAAAGAAAAAGAAACAGCCAATCGGCTCATAAAATCATCCAAACCCAATAAATTTGTAAACATATACCTATTTGTCGGGCAAACAATTTTATTCTTCTGCTCTAGCCTCCTTGCTATGACCTGCTCAATGTAAGTACATGTATATGCATGCAAATGCGATATATTTTCAATACAATTCAATATTCGGTTCAATTTGGCCTAAATGGTTCAAAATTTTAATTAATGAAACCAATAATCAAACAAAGCAATTAGCAATCAATTAGTGAATTAACGTTTCAAATTCATAATTTTTGATACATATACAGAAATCATGTTTTGATGCCAAATCACAACAATAAACTTATCTAGTTTTGGTTCTCACACCAGTCTAATGGAAATATATAGATATCCCACTTTCGTCACTCGAAAATAAATACTGGTGATGGTATACTTCATCATCAGGACCATGTCCAGGCAACTAGAGTGTGATTCTATATCTACCCAGTATATTAAAACTTCGAATATACGTTTATGACGCGTATATGCAAAATCTTTGTATATTGGATTGTCCAAGTTCAATATAAAATAAAATATTCAGATATGTACAAAATGGTTTATATTTTCAAAACAATATTGTTTTCATTTGAAAAATATACTCTTCACACTCGTTCTAGGATACTACTGATCCTATCTCTAACGAGTCATTCTAATTGGATAATACTAATCCAATATCTGATGAATTCTTTCATTTGGTTCTAATGTGTCTTATTCTCGAGCTCTGTAAACCAAAGCTCTGATACCACTTTGTAATGACCCGAACTTCCCCGGTAAGGAAATGACGGATTGCTTTGAGAACAACACACATCGGAACGTAAACAGAAGAACATTTCATTGTTTATTACAACAATTCCATCAGAATACAAGAATATACAGAGTATGAATAAATATTACACAATAGACAAATATCAGAGATTTAAATTACATTTAAATACATAGCAGCGGAAAAATAATACAAAGCACAACTGAAAGAAATACACGGATACAGAGCTTTCCGAGTATATTTCCAGATGTAAACCAGGATCCTGTGAATATAAATCTGCAAAAACCCAACTACTAGCTGCCCGTGTGGAAAATATAGGCACCCAGAGTTTAAGTTAAAACAATAAACTCCAAGTCAGTCATGTGACTAGTGTGAGAACTAAAATAGTTTTAATCTTTATTTTTAAAGTTAGGTAAATCAAAGGACCACGCCGCATAACACGGAACGGGTTTTTACCCCAAGAATACCAGTGCACAAAACAACGGCGCAATGCTAAATAAAGAAGAATGAAGCTATTATAAGACCCAGGTCCCATCACACAATGCAACGCAAGCCGGAGGATAGGGCTTTTACCTTATAATAGCCAAAAATGCTTGGTACGTGAAATTTCATATTTTATTATTACTGTAAGTGAAGAAAACAACTTCAATCATAATGTATAAATCATAGACGGCATAAGTGACCCATACCACTATGTCGCCGTACTAGGCTCCACAAATAAAACCGAAAGTCACGTATTGGAAATTGTATTCCATTATGAGTCGAGGCAAGGGTCAAGCTCCTCTCCGATTCAAGACACTCTAGCAAATGTCTCAGGACCACACATAGCGATCCCTTGGAACCTCCAAGGCCGGTCCTCTCTTACTTTTGAGGATTAGTTATTCCTGAACACACGTTTCTCCGTCCTATATGACCTATATAATGGTCTGTACGTCGGCTCACATAATGCCAGTTATCGACCATATATTCGAGGCGCCTCGCATTCCAACAACCACACAAGTAAAAAGTATATAACTCTCAGGGCTGGTAGGTCATTGATATCGCCCATAGCTAGAAAGAAACGTTGTGCACTCCTTGGGTCCTTATCCCGTTTTTGACTCATACCGAGTTGTGAGGCTCGCGAATTAACGCTATACACAAAGCTATGCCACACATGTCATGCTTTGATCATCAACCACAAGACTTTCCTTTTCAACAGAAGCCTTGATCACTTGCCACTTAGGCATGCCACACGGGCAATTCACTCCATGCAACTGATGTCCATCGATATACAACCTCTGAGCTCGTACGTCTCAGAGAAGGGCGTTAAGCAAAAGAATAAATTCTCCGCCGCTAAACAGATGTATATTTAATAGAGATCAATCAACACAGAATAAAATCCAATGTCAGACACACAGTCCATTTACAAGTTCGTTCTGGGTCTAAACGAAACCAGAGGCACTTTCCTCGCATATCCATCGATCTCCAAGTACGTCTGGACGATCACCAACTGATTCCCTCCTCTTGGGTGTACAGCCCAATCAAGATCATCAATAATCATCCAAACGATGTGAAGACTTCCGGTCTTCAACCATCGTCTTCATCTTCGACTTATCGTCGAATTGGTTATTCAGAATGGGTATAAACCCGGCCTTTCCGAATAACCCGCGTATATAATAAACACGTGTTACACAAACACAACATACGCCTCATTCCAATTCAGAATATTCTTTTAATCAAAATTTCACATTCTTAGGGAAAGGTTCCCATTAATTTTAGCAAAGATAAGTTCTTCTAAATTTATTCTTTAATCTTCCTTTATATATCTTTTCAAACCCTGTTAAGGTTTTCCAAACTAGTTGGGATTAGCGAACCACACCGAAGTAATTATTTATTTTGTTTCCCCATCCCAACCTATTCATCCCATGGAGCAAAACTGGTAATACTCCATATCTAACACCACGGTGTTATCGGTAAATATTAATTACCATTTCACGTTCAAATCTAATTAAAGATTTAACTATCGCTTTGGAGCAAAACTAGTGATACTCCATCCTCGATCACTTTAATCTAATTAAAGATTCATTAAAATCCCACTCAGTTTTAATCTTCCCAAAAATCAATATCCTGTCTTTAACCGAGTTAAAGAACCAATGACATCTAAAACACGGTTATCGATAAACCCAAAATCACATTCCCTTGTTAATTGGGTTAAAGAACAGGTGTTATTCAAAACACTGCTCACGATAAACCCCAAAAACCCATTTACATTCAATTCCAGTTAAATCTAATTAACTGGACAATTTCAGTAAATCATAATTAAAAGATTTATTCTTTCCTAAACTAGGTTCAAGAACAACGTTATTTAAGACACCATTCACGACGAACCCAAAATCCAATTTGATATTAAATACAAGGCTCTGAATAGAAAATATATCGGCTTATATTCAGTATCAAATTCTAAAACCAACAAATATCGTATTGGAAATAACGATATAATGTATCTTTCAAATTTCCACAACCATATCTATATAATCACGAAATCCAACATCGAAATATTCCGAAGATAATTTCGATTCAAATTAATTCCAATTCGTATATTGGAAATTCTGATTATTTTCAAAATCATTTCAAATCTAGTTCAAAACTAGTTCATTTCGATAAAAATATATTTATATCCTTTCAAATGTGGAATTTTTCATCCCAGTTCTTTCCAATTCATATATTATGATTTTACACAAATTATTAATATTTTTAGTAGTTTTATCAAGGCCCGTACAGTCGGTTTTCAATAACGGCCACCGACCATTTCCAAATTTGATTTGGACATAATTCCAAATCCAACGGTTAGATTTAAACTTTCTAATATCCATTGGAAAGCTCTTTTCGGTACGAACCCATTGGTTCTGGTTTAAGGAGAATCCGATGGTCGGATCTCCCGCAACATCAATTCGAAGTCAATGGTCGAAATTCGCGAACTGTCGCGGCGCGGCGCGTTCTATTCAGGCCATTTAATATATATATTATATATATTATATATATTTCATTGATTTCAATTCAAAACATATTTTATAAATCGTTTTAAATTCGTTTTCGAAACGATTTCAACTTCATATTCAATTTCGAATCAAAATTGAATATTCCACATCATCGATATACAAATGATAATATTTTCAAAACGTTATATTTTGAAATCACTTCCTTTTCTATCTTCATTATAAAAACGAATATAATCGATATAAATATCGTTCGTGTCAAAATGGCGCATCTCTTATCAACACGGCTTTTTATATTTCCATAACTTCGTTATTCTATTCAACACATGAATATTTCTTTTATTCAACACATGAATCTATATTTCTTTCAACACATGAATATTTATTTTTCTTTCAACACATGAATATTTATTTTCTTTCAACACATGAATATTCTCAATACACGAGCATCGTCAACACATGACTATTTATGTTATTTTATATATTTTATAAAATTATGTTAAAAATGTAAATTTTATTGTTTAAAATATTTTACTCAACACATGAATATTTTCAACACATGAATATTCTTTATTCTATTCAACGCATGAATATATATTTATTTTCCCAATTGGAATGAGGCCCAATCAATTACCATATAATGTTAATTATATGGATTCTGTAACAACCCGGAAAATCTGAGCCAATTTAAAATTTTCAAACTTGGCTATTTTTGTGAATTTTAGATATTTAAAATAAATATTTTACATAATAACGACAAAAAGTATGTTTGAATCGATGTTTGAAAATAAATATAATTATTTTTAATTATAAACAAGGCCTGAAATGGAACGGTAGTTTCAAAATTCGAATTCAAAGTTTGACTGACTGTTAGTGAAACCAAAAGTATTTAAATCTGTTAGTGAATATCTTTCTAACGAATCTGAAAAATCGATGTTTCATAGCGGGAATCAAAAGTTATGGCCAAATGAATTTTCAAAAAGTTCGCTATAGAGAATATGTAGCCCGTGAAAATATCCATTTTGGAAACGACCTCAGAATTCGACGAAACCACTTTTGTTGGATCCGGGATGTCAAATTATTGCTAGGTTTCAAATTTCATAATTTTTGAAGTTAATATGTAAGTGTGACAAAGGAAAATGTGTTTGGTCGATTTTTGTTAAATTGCATCGACCATAAAAGGGCCATTTTTCAAACGGCTTCAGAATTCGACGAAACTAGTTTTGTTGGACCGTATCATCAAAACATAGCTAGATTTATTTTTCGGGAATTTTTGGGATCAGTATGTGGCCCCGGCAAATTGAAATGTACGTTCAAATCAAATATTGAATGTTTTATATTTTAATTTGAAGAATAACTGACTGTAACAGTCAAATTGGCCTACAAAACTTATCTCATTGTGTTCAGAATGGGGGTATTTAGCTAGGGGCGACAGTCGTTGGGTTTGGATTGGTGTTCGTATGGATAAAGGGGTAGTTTTGAAATTATAAAACCACCGACCAATCAGATTTCTCTTTCATAAATTAAAAATAAAAAAAAACCCGCTATCCCTGTTCATCGTGTGGTGGCCACTGCTCAAAACTTCCCGGCCACTTTCCGATCAAACAACGGCGAACCAGACCTTGCCACCACCCAATCTTTGAAGCTCCCTCCTCCCTCTTCAAATCAATACCAGTTAAAGCCCCCATCGTGTCACCATCGAGGAGAACGACCCTCTCAAAGATCGGGTCTTTAAACCGCCGTGTCGCTCGATTCTGACCACCGAACAGGACCCCGCCACCCTCGCCTGGAAGCCCTCTCGACGCTCTACGCTGTGGTGCTGGCCGATTGCCCCCTAGCTTCGTGGATTTCACGAAAAACTAAAACCTAGTTTTGAAGATATTGTGGAGGTAACGCCAATATATTATTTTAATTGTTTTATAGCACTTTAAAGCGCTGCGGTTTATGATTTCACTGTAAAAATCATATCTTTTTCGTTTCTTGTCGAAATTCAGTGAAACAAGAGACAGTGGACTCGTGCGGACGTCTTCTACATTCTAGGAGAGACCGCATATTTTTCTGAGCCTTCTGCTATTTTTGGTGGAGTGGAACCCAATGTGAGATTTCTGAATTAGAAACGATATGGAAAACAACGATGTATAAATTATATATTCGAAATATAAGTTATATAAGCATTGTACACCTCATGTATAAGCGTTGTATAAGTTGTACGTTCAATGTATAAGTAATATATGCATTGTAAAAATGATATATGCATTGAAATAAATTGAAATGAAATTGAAATATAGTTATATACGTATATCTACATATATATATATATATATATATATATATATACTCCCCTCATGCACAGACCATGGACGATATAGATTGGTTGTGATATTGTTTGGATTATTGGTTGATGTGAAAATTTGGTGAATATCATGAATGGTTGATTTGAAATGATTGATTGTGGTTGAAATCCCAATAGGATTAGTATATGGGAAAATTCGTCTGCGTACGAACTAGATATTGAAAATCCCGATTGTCAAAAGCTGTGAGGCTTTAAGGTAGAGCGAGGAGCCGTACTAGGGAGGTCCTGGTTTTAACTACCCTGCCGTTTGGCTATCAAAATTTTCTGAAATATTTCTGTGTTTGGTTTAAATTCGTGTGTTGAATGTTGAAAATTAAATTCATGTGTTGAATGTTGAAAATAAAATTCATGTGTTGAATGTTGAAATAAATTCATGTGTTGAATGTTGAAAATAAATTCATGTGTTGAATGGAGTTCGTGCATTGAATAAATTCTTTGAAAGATAAAAATAACATTTTTATCATATATATAGACTATATATGATATTAGTGTTTTAACACCAAAAATAACATTTTTACCTTATATATAAACTATATAAAATAATCGTGTTTTGAAATAAATTTTTTTGCAATAAAAAGTCACATTTTTATTATATATATGAACTATATAAAATAATCGTGTTTTGAAATAAATTGTTTTGCAATAAAAATCACATTTTTATTATATATATAAATTATAGAAAATATTCATGTGTTGAATGTTGAAATGAAGTTCATGTGTTGAATAGAAATTCTTGTGTTGAAATAAAATAAACAAAATTCATGTGTTGAAATAAATATCTATTAGATAAAAATATCATTTTTATCAAATATATGAAGTGAAAATGGTTTTGAAGTCGAAGAATCGATTATATTTATATATATAAATATAATTAAAATAATCGAATAACGAAGCTGCAGTTCGTGTTTTGAAACCATGATTTCAAAAGATTAGTGTGGGAGATCTGACCATTGGATTTTCCCGAAATCGAAACCGTTGGGTTCGCTTTGGAAATATCTTTCCAACGACACCAACTTTGTGATGATCCAATGGTTGGATTGTCTGGAATGTTTAATTCAAATATGAAGAAAAACAGCACTAGAATCGATTATATATATGTGTGTATATATATATATAATTAAAATTAAATCGAATAACGACGCTGCAGTTCGTATTTTAAAATCGTAACTTCAAACGATTGTACCGGGAGATCCGACCGTCAGATTTTCCCAAAACTGAAACTGTTGGATTCTTTTTGAAAAGATCTTTCTAATGATATAAAATTTGTGAAGATCCAACAGTTAGATTTTCAGATATGTGTAAATCAAATCTGAAGAAAAACAGTGCCACGGCCGCGTTATGGCCTGAAGCGTCGTTCGAATGAAATGGCTATTTTTAAATAAATAAAAATAGCGATAAATCATTATAAAATATTATAAACAATATGGAATGAAAATAAATCGAATTTACCCGGTTTAGTGGATATTTGATGGTTGAATGTGTTTGGCTTGAAAATTACAATTAAGAACAGAATTATTGATGTCGAATAATTTAACCATTGAAATGAATTGATTTAAATTCTAAATATACGTAAATTATTTGAAAAGGCCGAGTTAAATCTCATTTCAAATAATTAATCGGCGATAAGAAGTCGATGATGAAGACGGTGGTTGAAGACTGAAGATCTTCACCTCGGTTGGATGATAACTGACGTCTTGATTGGGAGGCATCCCGAAATATAAATAATAAGTGGTGATCGTCCAGATGTACTTGGAGATCGATGGATATGCGAGGTATATAGTGCCTCCCGTTTCGTTCATACCCATAATGAACTTGTAAATGGACTGTTCGTCTGACATTGGATTTTGTTCTGTACTGATTGATCTCTATTAAATATATATCTATTTGGCAGGGGAGAATTTATTCTTTTGCTTAACGCCCTTCTCTGAGACGTACGAGCTCAGAGGTTATATATCGACAGAAATCAGTCGCATGGAGTGAATTGCCTGTGTGGCATGCCTAAGTGGCAGATGATCAAGGCTTCTGTTGAAAAGTAAAGTCTTGTGGTTGATGATCAAAGCACGGCCTGTGTGGCATAGCTTTGTGTATAACGTTGATTCGCGAGCCTCGCACCCCGGTATGAGCCAGAAACGGGAGAGGACCTCAGGGAGGGCATGTGTTTCCTTCTAACTAGGGTGGTGTCAGTGACCTACCAGCCCTGACATTTATATTATTTTCACCTGTGTGGTCGTTGCTGTTGCGAGGCGCCTCAGATATATTGGTGACTATGTGGAGCCGATAGAGTCATAGGACTCATTTACACCCCAAAGGGCGGGGAAAAGCAGTGTTCAGGCATTTTAATCCACATCAGTGGACCGGCCCTGACGATCCAAGGGTTTGACTAAGTACTTGCCCTGAGGCTCGGGCTAGAGAGTCTCGAATTCGGTAAGGACTATTTTTGCCTTGGTTCATGATGGAAATCCAATTTCCAAATACGACATGTGCGGTTTTGATTGTATACCTATATATGGCGACATAGTGGTATGGGGGCATTAATGCCATCTATGATTGATACTTATGATTTGAAGTTGTTTTTGAAACATATAAACACTAGTAATAATATCAAATGCTTTTGTTTTATTCGTATCAAGCATATTTTGGCCATTATAAGGTAAAAACTCTGTCCTTAGGTTTGCGTTGCATTGTGTGCTGGGAACTGAGTCTTATAATGGCTTCATTTTTATAAAAAGCATTGCGATGTTTTAAAAGATTTACATGTTGTGAAGCACTGGCAATCAAATGGAGTAAACCCGTTCCGCGAAAGTGGCGTGGTCCTGCGAGGTGATCTGTAGGGTTTGGAGTTGCGATGTAGTGGGGAGCGATGAGTTGAATCTCGCGATGTTGAGGTTATAGTCGGACTTAAGGGAGAGCGTTGTTGGTCTCTGGTATGGTGCGAGGTGATCTGTACTAGTGTCAGGTGGAGTGCAAAGTATTTATGGGTATTGGGGTTCGAACTGGGAAAAATGGTGTTTGCAATAGTGATTGGGGATGTAACGTCCTGCCATTTTGACCGCCTCAAATCGGTATTTGAACCAACTTAAAACGTCCAAATCGATGGAGCGTATTTAGCTTACAGAGTTTAAAAACAGAGTTAACACAGAAAATGCAGAATAAATAAATGACACAGTATTGAATAACAGAATAAAACTTTTATATAGAAGCAAAATTTTGAATACAAGATTTTTCTCTGTGCAGTGGAAATTTAAAACGACCTGAATACAAAAAATATATTTACTGTTTTGTGAACTTCAGTGTGCGCATCTTCAAAATCCCTAGCTTTACCAATCTTCGAATCCTGAGTTGAAATCTTTAAATCTGAAATGCTCGGGTCTGACTCGAGCATTCCATGCAAAAACATAAACCACTCGAGTCAGGATTAATCATAGTTCAAGTAAATTAACTTCAATGTAAACTGAAATATAATAGTTAACCCAACATAACAACCTAGGACGAACAGGTATGGACATGATGTATTTATAGATATATACGTATGCCGATGACATTTATATACACATATAGTGGTACGTATACACATATGTGTACGTCGGCCCCCACATATATATATTACACACCACGCTACAAGGTAAAATTCCATGCAATGAAAGGCAGCATAGATCAAATTCTCGTGTCGGCTTGCGCCTGAATGATAACCGAGTGCAACTAGTATCAGATGAACTATCAACACCACAGGGTGTATAAGTATGACTTCACATGTACATGGAACATAATGTATTTATTCTCACATATGGCATGGTCAATGGTTCCGCACTACAGGGAATTTATAAGCAGGAAAAGAGGCCAATTTCTACAACAAAATAAGGTGTAGTTCCAACGTAATAATGGACAGAAAATAGAGGCCGGACTCGGCAGCTACAACATATGATTATGTGACAATAAACACATGATGCTTAATGAAACCATTCTCGCATAAGGGAAGAATAAGAGAAATAAATGTCTTTAGCAACTTCAAATAAGGCACATGTTTACACTACAGGATTTCTTTTTTTTTCTTTCAAGACATCAGTTCTAAGCTGACATGCATGAGGTAAACGAATATACGAATTTAGTGTGTTCATTATGCTAGGGAGTTTAGACTTTTTATCTTATATACCACGACAAGCTATGTTATAATCCATGATGTATATAAACAGGTATCAATAGTAAGCTATTTCATAAGCCATGATGTCTATCACAATATAACATGCATCCAACAGTAAGCCGTTTTAGCAATAGGATCACTACAGTTTTTAGCAAATATATCACAATAGTTTGGCTAATGGATCACTACAGTTTGGGAGAAAGAACCACTACAGTTTGAGCGAAAGAATCACTACAGTTTAAGCGAAAGAATCACTAAAGTTTAGCAAATTTCATTTTAGTAACAAAATGGGTTTCAGCACATTCACTTTAGTGAACAAAAAATGTTCGGCACATTCAATTCAGTGAACATGAGGGTACGGCACAATGGTTTCAACCAATTTATTACAGCAAATAGGGGGGTTTCAGCAAATGCACTTCAGTAAGTATCAAGTGCATTATTGTTTTATTTTACATGCAAGGAATTATGACCTATATGAACAGTTCAGTTTCAACATTTAACTAAATATTGAGAAGGAGAGAATTTCATTGAAGGAAGTAAAGAGCACACACAGACTCTCTTTTCATGTGTTAGGGAGGAGAGACATAAACCCATTTTCTTTGCTGTCATGAACTTAATACATTGGCACTATGATAATGTATATAATTTAGTATGTGTGAAAACCATCAAGCAAACACAGTGAATGTGAACAAGCACATACAGTGTCAGGTTTTTATAACATACAAAAGTGAACAATACTACTGTGATCGAGATTCAGCTTACAAGATGACGGTTATGTTTACCAAAAATTTCATGTAATTCATTCTTCGGAACTTTCAAACAGTGAGCCCGTACATATGCCATTGATTAAATAAAGATTTGAACATGTATACTAGCAACAGGGTATTATATATGTGCAATGCTAATATGTCAAACTGAGAATGGAATGCATAGCAACATGGCTAGGATGCAATTTATATTTCTCTTTTATATTCCATACCGAATGTGTTAATATGTAACAAGTCAGTCGAGTCCTTTAAATTATGATAACAGAATTTGCAATCATATATATATTTCCAAAATTTTCAAGGACCACAAATTTAAATCATTTTTGGCAGAAATAAAACAATTCATTATTTCCTGGAAATCAGCCATTGTTTGCAGCTTTCAAAGGATTAAATCAAATTTCACTCACGTTGGGTGAAACTCACAGGCAACAATCGAAATCCAACAGTAAGCACACAGCAGCCAATAACAGACCCAAAATCACTATTGTTCTTAAGTTTATACCAAAGATAAATTACTTGAAACAGTGATTAATCAATCGTGAGTATAAATACTCACCTACGACAGTGAGCTCGAAGGTGACGTGCGCTAACAGCGATGAAACATGGAGTTGATTCGATTTCGGTGGCGATTCGATTCAACAGAGATGCTAGGGTCTCGATTTAGGAAAAAGGATCAGTCTTTGATGCGCCTCTGAATTGATGGAGACGATGATGGCGAGATGGCTGCGATAGTGAAGGCGATGGCTTTTCGTTTGGGGACAGCGACTTCAATTAGGGTTTGGAGACATTTGGGTAGAATGATTTGGTCACCATTAATATGTAAATGAGAAGAATAGACTTGTGCTGAATAAATTTGAGGTAAGAGTTGAATTTTATAAATGGAAAATAAAAAGGGGTAAGAACGATGTTCCATCGTTAGGTTATAGGGTCACTGCGATTTCCAGTCATAGGTTGGCAAAGTTTTTTTATATAAGGTAGGTTATATCTGAGTTAAAATTATACCCGAATTATCGTTGAACGCCTTAATTTCGTATTGCAAACACAGTTTCTAATTACGACAAAAATTATATGTATCCTTTGGTTTTCGCGTTCTGAGTCTAATAAAATCAATTTGGTTATCATCCGGCTTCGTCTGCATACGACGTTATTTTAAATTTTTTAATTATTTATAGGTACACCAATTTTATTTAGTTTGTTTCCAAATCTCTCTGATCGCTTCCAAAATTTTGAACGATAAATCTCAGTTTCTTTACATACACAAATACACACATATTCTAGTCAAATTTCCATATATTTCAATAGATATATCCCCCAATTTATTTAGCGTCAACTACGTTTATTTTTAAATCCAATCATTTATACTTTTTACTTCATCGAATTTCAAAATTCAATTTAAATATCCAATCAAATTAAATTTAAATATTTCAATAATAAATGTTTTATTCACAACCAACCATTCTGAATTAATTATCGAGTTCAGTTCGTACCCACAACCATCCAGTATCAATATGAAATTGCTTATTAATAGTTCAAATCTTTAATCAAATCTGTATTCAATTGTCGAAATTTCTGGGACATTACATTCTTCCCCCCTTTTAAAATTTTCGTCCTCGAAAAGGAGAGATCGCTAGAGTTATACCAACGTATACTTCAATTTTCATATTTGTGTGAAATCATTCCACAACTAAATTTAAATATCGATATTAAATTATCGATTCTTTTTCTTTATCCATCATACTCAATTAACTCGGAAAATCAAATTTTCTTTCCTACAGTTGGAGATCAATTTTTTTTCAAACACGATTTCCTTTATCTTCTGAATTGGGTTTTATTTATTTCCCTGCTTTTTAAATTGTATTCGGACCAATTTCTAACTCAATTTATTTTGAGTTATCTCCCAATTCTCATTTTATCTAATCTTCTAGAAAATTCAAAGTCATGTAATTTCTTTTCAAAATAGATCTCGTTTTAAATCCCAATTTCTGAATAAGTTGGATTTATACGTCTCAAACTATTTCAAATTTCATTATAAATACCATCTATCAACGTTACTTATCCATCGTTGCAACTGTAATGGGTCTAGGCTTAGAAACCCTCAACCTAATCTCCTTATATTCAATCCATTTAATCTTTCCAACACACACTAAAAAGTGTAAATAACATTTCCTCTTCAAGTCACAATTTATCAACTTGAAAATTCCCAAAAATCGAAATCATTATAATTTTTTTATGCATAACCCGAAATGTTGGCAGAAAATATTTGTATCATCATTACAAAGTTATGAATTTGAAAATATTCCGAAATTCTCTTCCTTAACTTATTTAGTAAGGTATATTATAATTTCAATTTATTTATTTGAAAATATTTGATAACTCGAAGTCTGACAAGTCTACTGTCGTTTTCACAGATGTTAGGCATACGCTGGCCAGGCGCACGACTAAAATCTACAAGTACTAAATATCCTCGCTTCAACTCCCTGTGAAAATATTTCAAAAATTCTTTTTAAAGAAACAGATACGGAAAGTACCAATGTGATATTGATATGTTGATTGTTCATGAATCGCAGATACACAATGGTTTCGTCTGGATCCCCAAGAAAACATCTGTATCCGTAGGAATTCACTTCCCAGCGAATTTCATCGTGAACAAATCAATGGAAGATATTTAAGAATCAAAAGACAATCTGAGGTCATTGAGCATTGATTTCTCTATCTCAGAATCACGAAAACAAATCATGGATTTATGAAAATATATCAAGTCACGAGGACCAACGAAGTCACGAAGACAAACTGCTGCATTAAAAAGGTGGCTCACTATCACTAAGATATCTCAAATACTCACACAGCTCATCATACTACCTTTAGTAACTCTAATGGTTACATCTCTTTCACCGGTAGACAATTTACCGTGTGGACCACAGGTACACAATGGTTATGCCTGGGTCCCCCAGGAAACATCTATACCCGTAAGCCTTCATAGCTCTGTGGATTACGCCCTTATAATTCGACTGTAGATCGTAGTAGTCACAATGGTTACGCTTGGTTCCCCCAAGAAACATCCGTCTCCCGTAGGTATCCGCAGCCATGCGAATTTCGCTACACGGTCGAATTCCAATGACTCTAGATCACAGCGACCACAATGGTTACGCCTGATTCCCTCAGGAAACATCCAACCGTCGTAGGCTATCTGCAGCCCTATGAATTACGCTAACAGTCGTGCTTAATGGCAACTCATGAGTTTTATGTCCGACCAACCTACTACCACCAACAGCATATCTAAGCTCGAATTTCAAAGAGAAGGAAGGTGCTTTTCTTATTTTTATTTGAAAATATACAATACTATATACATATAGTACTTCAATTCATACTTCTCATAAAATCATACTTACATAAGTTTTCCTTTTCAAAACATATTTTCAAACAACTCATTCTTATATAAATTCAATTATATAAAATTTCATCTCCTCTCGATTACCTTCCAATCCAGTAGTTTACAAATTCACCATGTCCTTATATATCTCTTATATAAGTTCCGAAATTACTGTATTCAATATTTAAAATCGAATATCCTCTAATTTCCATTCAAATTTCAAAATTTTAGTTTTGATCTCTTAATCAATTCATATATTTGATATCTTTTCGGACTCAGGTTTCTAAATCTACTGGTTATAAACCAAATTTCGTTCCAAATTTCCCATTATTAAGATCATTACTTAATTCAATTTTTTATTCTCTCAAACTTTCAAAATTTCTATACTTATAACAAATCCCTCATTCACGCATTATTATTCTTCCACATTCACATTTTCCGACCGTAAATTAGCAAGCCAGCAACTCCCTAAGTATCAACCCTAAAGGCCGAAACCACATTAGATCGACACTCATAAAGTCATCCAACTCGACTAATCTCCAGTCAGTTTTCAACTTCCTTAATTCCACTCCTTAATTTCTTATCGAATCATTTCTTATGCAACTCAAAATTTACAAATCCGCTTCTTTTACGCTCGGTCGCCCTTCGTTCTCGATGTACGGCTTTTTGCACTAAGGTTCTTGCCATTCTGACTTATCAAAATTCGTTAGCCTCTCATGATTTTTTGAAAAACATTTCAAATTATCCTATTTATTTTCTACAATTCTAGAAAATCACTTATTATCATTGGAAAACAATTCCAAACATTCACAAATCTTTACTTTCTATAGAAAATACACTTTATTTTTATGGGGACATTTCTACATTTCTTATTTGAATTAAAACGTATATTAAATAAAACACCGCTATTTTCATTTAACTGCCAACACTCAATTAACACTTAAACCACTCTTGCTATCGAACCTTGACTATTTCTTAATAAACAATGAAGTCAAACAAGTTGGGGTATATTTACCTCTCAAACCTTAATTGAACAACATTATTAACTTTGAAATAGATCAAGTTCACTGTTAACAAAACACTCATTCTCATAATTTCCGAATTCAAATTAAGAATTTTATCCTTTTACTAAAATTGTTAACTATAATAATAATTTATGCCTTTGGAAATATAACTTTAAATTATACTTTATTTATTAAATTTTTAATTAAAATGAAAAATAAATAACATTTTTCTGAAATTCAACACAATTGACTTCACGCATAATCTTCTTTCGAATAATCCCGTATTCGATAACATAATCTGAACTTCGGAAAAAATCTCACTTTACTTATATTCTGGACTTCAAAATAATCCCACTGTATTGGTCAGCTCAATTTCTTTTATCCACAATTTCATTTGCAACACCTTTGCTTTTACACGTTATTTACTTATAAAAAGTAAATATTATTTCTTTTTTGAAACCCGAACTTGTCACATCAAATTAATTCTGATTTTGTTTAAATGTTGATTCAAATCACTTCACAATCTTCATTCATATATCGCTTTATTTACAGTTCTCGTTCACAATTCACTTCTTGTTATTTAATTAATAAGTTTATAACTCGCTATCGAATTCATATATTTGATTTTTTATTGTTGGTTTGAAACCAATTACAATTCATCTAGCCAAGTTCTAAATAAATTAGCAATAAAATTTGACACGGTCAAATTCTATTTATAACCTTTTTGCTTTTATTATCTTTAATTTATATTTCCAACAAAATAAAATTCATCATCTCATCTTTGGAACGATTTCAATTTTCTCCTTTTCATTCAATTTTTCATTAGATTTCTTATTTCCAATCAATTTCAGTTATCCTTGAATTCTAAAGTACATGATCAGATAAATTGATTCGTTGATTATCTTATACTTATCTTCGTTTGATATCATCCGATGATGGATCTAGATTCAAATCTAAGGGAACCTTATCGAAGAATAATTCTCGCAAACCTGGATTCGAAGACTTCTGAAGACTGGGGATTCCTAACAGAATTTTTAAATCTCAAAATAAATTTTGATTTCCGCTGTATCAGTTCCAAAAGACTAATTTATATAATATTTCCAAAATAATTTCCTTGTTCAAAATTTACTTTAAAATTATTTTCATTTTCAAAAATTTAAATTTTGAAACTTTTTATTTTTGGAAACTGCTTTTCTATGTCGATCCTATCATTTAAACTCGATAAGCTAAGCTTTGAATAAACCAAAGCTCTGATACCACTTGTAACGTCCCTCCATTTTGACCGCTTCAAATCGGTATTTAAACCAACTTAAAACGTCCAAATCGACGGAGCGTATTTAGCTTACATAGTTTAAAAATAGAATTAACACAGAAAATACAGAATAAATAAATGACACAGTATTGAATAACATAATAAACCTTTTATATAGAAGCAAAATTTTGAATACAAGATTTTTCTCTGTACAGTGGAAATTTAAAACGACTTGAATACAAAAAATATATTTACTGTTTTGTAAACTTCAGAGTGCGCATCTTCAAAATCCCCAGCTTTACCAATCTTCGAATCCTGAGTTGTAATCTTTAAATCTGAAATGCTCGGGTCTGACTCGAGCGTTCCATGCAAAAACATAAACCGCTCGAGTCAGGATTAACCATAGTTCAAGTAAATTAACTTCAATGTAAACTGAAATACAATAGTTAACCCAACATAACAACCTGGGACGAACAGGTATGGACATGATGTATTTACAGATATATACGTATGCCGATGACATATATATACACATATAGTGGTACGTATACACATATGTGTACGTCGGCCCCCACATATATATATATATATATATATTACACACCATGATACAAGGTAAAATTTCATGCAATGAAAGCCAGCATAGATCAAATTCTCGTGTCGGCTTGCGCCTGAATGACAACCGAGTGCAACTAGTATCAGATGAACTATCAACACCACAGGGTGTACAAGTATGACTTCACATGTACATGGAACATAATGTATTTATTCTCACATATGGAATGGTCAATGGTTTCACACTACAGGGAATTTATAAGCAGGAAAAGAGGCCAATTTCTACAACAAAATAAGGTGTAGTTCCAATGTAATAATGGACAGAAAATAGAGGCCGGACTCGACAGCTACAGCATATGCTTATGTGACAATAAACACATGATGCTTAATGAAACCATTCTCGCATAAGGGAAGACTTAGAGAAATAAATGTCTTTAGCAACTTCAAATAAGGCACATGTTTACACTACAGGATTTCTTTTTTTTTTCTTTCAAGACATCAGTTCTAAGCTGACAAGCATGAGGTAAACGAATATACGAATTTAGTGTGTTCATTATGCCAGGGAGTTTAGACTTTTTATCTTATATAGTCACGACAAGGTATGTTATAATCCATGATGTATATAAACAGGTATCAATAGTAAGCTATTTCATAAGCCATGATGTCTATCACAATATTACATGCATCCAACAGTAAGCCGTTTTCGAAATAGGATCACTATAGTTTTTAGCAAATATATCACAATAGTTTGGCTAATGGATCACTACAGTTTGGGAGAAAGAATCACTACAGTTTGAGCGAAAGAATCACTATAGTCTAAGCGAAAGAATCACTACAATTTAGCAAATTTTACTTTAGTAACAAAATGGGTTTCAGCACATTCACTTTAGTGAACAAAAAGTGTTCGGCACATTCAATTCAGTGAACATGAGGGTTCGGCACAATGGTTTAAACAAATTTATTGCAGTAAATAAGGGGGTTTCAGCAAATGCACTTCAGTAAGTATCAAGTGCATTATTGTTTTATTTTACATGCAAGGAATTATCACCTATATGAACAGTTCAGTTTCAACAGTTAACTAAATATTGAGAAGGAGAGAATTCCATTGAAGGAACTAAAGAGCACACACAGACTCTGTTTTCTTGTGTTAGGGAGGAGAGACATAAACCCATTTTCTTCGCTGTCATGAACATAATACATTGGCACTATTGTGAAAACCATCAAACAAACATAGTTAATGTGAACAGGCACATACAGTGTCAGGTTTTTATAACATACAAAAGTGAACAATGCTACTGTGATCGAGATTCAGCTTACAAGAAGACGGTTATGTTTAACAAAAATTTCATGTAATTCATTTTCCAGAACTTTCAAACAGTGAGCCCATACATATTCCATTGATTAAATAAAGATTTGAACATGTATATTAGCACATGGTATTAGATATGTGCAATGCTAATATGTCAAACTGAGAATGGAATGCATAGCAACATGGCTAGGATGCAATTTATATTTCTCTTTTATATTCCATACCGAATGTGTTAATATGTAACAAGTCAGTCGAGTCCTTTAAATTCTGATAACAGAATTTGCAATCATATATATATATATATATATATATATTTCCATAATTGTCAAGGACCATAAATTTAAATCATTTTTGGCAGAAATAAAACAATTCATTATTTCCTGGAAATCAACAATTGTTTCCAGCTTTCAAAGGATTAAATCAAATTTCACTCACGTTGCGTGAAACTCACATGCAACAATCGAAATCCAACAGTAAGCACACAGCAGCCGATAACGGACCCAAAATTGCTATTGTACTTAAGTTTATACCAAAGATGAATTACTTGAAACAGTGATTAATCAATCGTGCGTATAAATACTCACCTACGACAGTGAGCTCGAAGGTGACGTGCACTAGCAGTGATGAAACATGGAGGTGATTCGCTTCCGGTGGCAATTCGATTCAACAGAGATGCTAGGGTCTCGATTTAGGAAAAAGGATCGGTCTTTGATGCGCCTCTGAATTGATGGAGACGACGATGGCAAGATGGCCGCGATAGTGAAGGCGATGGCTTTCCATTTGGGAACATCGACTTCAATTAGGGTTTGGAGATGATTTAGGTTGAATAATTTCGTCACCATTAATATGAAAATGAGAAGAATAGACTTGTGCTGAAGAAATTTGAGGTAAGAGCTGATTTTTATAAACGGAAAATAAAAAGGGATAAGAACGATGTTCCATCGTTAGGTTATAGGGTCAATGCGATTTCCAGTCATAGGTCGGCAAAGTTTTTTTATATAAGGTAGGTTATATCAGAGTTAAAATTATACCTCGAATTATCGTTGAACGCCTTAATTTTGTATTGCAAACACAGTCTCTAATTATGACAAAAATTATATGTATCCTTCTGTTTTCGCGTTCTGAGTCTAATAAAATCAATTTGGTTGTCATCCGGCTTCGTCTGCATACGACGTTATTTTAAAATTTTAAATTATTTATTGGTACACCATTTTTATTCAGTTTGTTTCCAAATCTCTCCATTCGCTTCCAAATTTTGAACGATAAATCTTAGTTTCTTTACATACACAAATACACACATAGTCTAGTCAAATTTCCATATATTTCAATAGATAAATCCCCCAATTTGTTTAGTGTCAATTACGTTTATTTTTAAATCCAATCATTTATACTTTTTACTTCGTCGAATTTCAAAATTCAATTTAAATATCCAATCAAATGAAATTTAAATATTTCAATAATAAATGTTTTATTCACAACCAACCATTCTGAATTAATTATCGACTTCAGTTCGTACCCACAACCATCCAGTATCAATATGAAATTGATTATTAATAGTTCAAATTTTTAATCAAATCTATATTCAATTATCGAAATTTCTGGGATGTTACAGGGGAGTTCAATGACGGTTTGGGGATGATGAAAAGATTGTGCAAGGCTTGTAAATGGTGCTGGAATTTTCGAGGGAGAAAGTGTCATGATCATTCTATAGTCTAAAAATGATAAATAAGGTATAACTAATTACCAGTGAACTAGTTGACAATTGTTTATTTCATTTAAAAATTATAATATGTATATTTGTTGAAGTTGACTTGGGAAGATGGAGTTTTAAACATGGATTGAAAGTGAGATTTGATCACGGAGAGGGTGAAATACCCAGAGGAGTTTGCTGTTTTTAGTTCCTAGGGAAGAGTGTCATTTTATGGGTGAGGGTAATTTTTTTAATTTATTTATAGTTAACTAATGGTATTTAATTTATTAAATTAAATTCAAATATGAACTATAATGCTATGTAAAAATTCATCAGATTTTTATGATGTTTACGTATTTGAGTCAAATTGGGAAGAACTGGTGCCGGTGGTAATTTTCAATTTAATTAAACATCTATTTAATTTAAATTGAAAACAAATCGCTATTTCGCCGATTAAAATCATGGTGAGTAAATTCACTCCCTGATTCATTATAATTTATTATAATGAATTTTTATTTTAAATAAATTTTATATGATGTTTGTTGGTTGTTTGGATGCAGTAAAATATTATTCTGGCTATTATAAAAAAAATATTAGTTATTTAGGCTTGGTGGATGTGCTATTATATATATATATATATATATATATATATATATATATATATGTATGTATATGTATGTTGGTAGTTGGATATTTCCCACAGTACCATTAGCGGATGGTCGTAGTATCATTAGCGGATGACCCTATGCGCCCCACAATATGATAGTGGATAACCTTCTATACCCTGATATCCTACATTAAAGCAGGAAGGGTATTATTTATGTTGGCTAATGTCTGTGGATACAGGAAAAACAGGTTGGAGGAATTCAACTGGATTCCTCAAAATTTATTATTGTTTGTTTATATATATATAATCATATATGATGTGTTAGAAAGATTGTAATTGATACTTGAGTGTTTTGGATGTTTAAAATATCACTGGCCCTAAATGTTGATTTATAAAAATATCGTGAAAAGGGAATTTTGAGATTTAAAAGGGAAAATCTAATTTCTAAAATAGAATTTGAATTTTGAGTGGACTATAAAGATATTAACTTGTTTTGAATAAATAAAACAAGTATTAAATTTATAAACGATGTTTATAAATTAAATAATCAGGGAATTGAATTAAAATTATAAGCGGTGTTTGTAAATACAATGGAATGATTTTCATTGGATAATCAGGGAATCGAAGTGAATATATAAACGATGTTTATAAATGAAGTGAAACGAATTATCATTGGATAATTGGGAAATGTAAATACAAGTGTGAATATAAAAAGGGAAATTTATTCTTTCAAGGTAGAAATTTAATTTCAAATGAATTTGAAATCAAGTCTTGTTTAACTATATAAACAAGTAATATAAACAGTGTTTGTAAATAAAGGTGAAAAATTATCATTTCGATAATTTAAATATTTAAATTCAAAATATGAATTTAAAATGAAAAACTGGGAATAGTGTTAAAAAGGGAAACAATGAAATTTATTCTGATGTTCGGAATATAAACTGAATTAAAATAAATCCATACAGATTTATGATTTGAATTCGATTATGTCGATTCTATAAAAATAAATTAGTTTTAGAAAGGATATTTGGATGATATTAAATAGAAATTAAAATTTTGAAATAAATGTAAAATAGATCCTATGTTTATGTGCATTAGTTAAAAAAATAAAATATTCCAGAAAAGGAATTGGGTTTCAAATAGATATTTGAAAGGAAAGCTTGTTTTAATTTTTTTAAAACAAGAAAATTAATTTATAAACGATGTTTATAAAAATGGGAAAATAAATTATCTTTGGATAATTTAGAAGTGTCTATTTCTAGTATGAATTGAAAAGGGAATTGGAAAATGGTTTGAAATAGAATGATAAATTTTATTCCTGAATTTGGAATATAAATTGAAGTGAGAAAAATATAATGGATTTATAATTAGAATTCTATTATATCGAGTTTTATAAAAAAAATTATAAAGGAACTGGAAGTTAGTATAGAAGACTAAGTTATAAATAAATTTATAACTGAGTTATGAAATACACAACGGACAGGGATAATCAAGAATATTAACTTGGATTTGGTAAATGGGATGAATTAATATTAAAATATATTAGAATGGAGTTGAAATTTATTATAAACATATTATAAACATTTATATATATATATATATAATTAAAACGAACTCGCCGTAGCACAGTAGTTCATAATTTGGCGTTTCGAACTTCATTTGAGCATATAGAACTCAATTCAATTCGGAATTCTTTGAAACAAGGATCATCAGGACCGATTTAATAATAGTTTTCTAATGGAAGAGAAAAATCTGGATTTCATCTTATAGATTTTAAGTCATGTCAAAATCAAATTTTCAGAAAAAAAGCGTCATAACTATCATAAAACCATAACGTTTTATTTGAATAAATAAAAGGATTTTAAGTAAATAAAATCCGAATTTCCATTACAAAAATCCAGAGTTGA
This sequence comes from Allium sativum, assembly GCA_030737875.1. NCBI lineage: Eukaryota > Viridiplantae > Streptophyta > Magnoliopsida > Asparagales > Amaryllidaceae > Allium > Allium sativum. The sequence goes on from CM060910.1 coordinate 654,390,419, forward strand.
GATATAAAATATATATGAACTCAAGTGGAGTAAGTGAACTAATTTTTGAAGCAAAAATCAGTTTTTTTTTTATTATTGAATAGGATTAACTAATTTGAAGAATAAATATTTAATGGAATTTTAAATCAAACTTGGACTTTGGATAATAAAAACGGGTTTGTAAATTTATATTCGAAATTGAATAAAAACTTAAGTTAGAAATGAAACTCGATTTGTTTATAAGCGAATTAAAAATATATTTGAACATGATATGTTCAAACTAAAAGGATTTGGAAAAAGAGCTAATTAAAGAATAAATTAGCGAATTGAGTAAGAAATGACTGGATAATTGGGATAAATTGGAAATAGGCGAACATGCGTTAAATAGGTATGGAATGAAGTGTATGATGATTTTAATTCGAGTGCCCGACATAAAGGTACACGTTTAAATTCCATATGAGATTTCATGTGCCGAATTAGCAAGCCGCTTGGCTTTTAGATTTTCTTTTAGAATGGAAAGGGCCTAGAGAGGCGAAGTTGAGGTTTAGGCTATTGACCAGTACAAAGGAGGCGCTGGCGAAATTTTCTAGGAATTTAAGGATTTAGAATATTTTTAAGAAAAATTGATAACTAGAAATCGATATATCAATATATATAATTCGATAAGGAAATGAATGTAAAATAGAATACTATAAACAAAAAGGAAATCTATAATTAAAACTGGTAAAAATATAAAGAGAAACGTATAAACGTTTTAAAAATGAGTAATTGGTTTATATGATGTTGATTATTCGAGATAAGTAGTCTTGTCCATTTTGAAGTTAAGAATGTTATTCAATCAAGGTCTTAGAGGTAGTTATACCCCAGCTTGATTAATTTCATTATTAACCGATAAGTAACAAGATTCGGTCTCAAAGAGAAATGTTTGAATAGGATTTAGTTGAATGCAGTATTTTTAGTTGTTGTAACGATGTTTTACACAACATTCGTTTTAACCCAAGAAAGTGGAAATTTGGAAATATAAAAATATATATTTCCTAAGTATAAAAACAAACGAGTTGGGAAAGAAATAAGTAATAGGAATGTTTTCCAATTATAAATAGAAGATATTTTCTACGTTTAGAGAATAAAAGGAGTCGATATATGGAAATGTTTTCCAAATAGTGTAAGAGGCCAAGAGGATTGTCGAAAATATCGTGTTAACGAATATCGATAAGAAATTGGGAATTGACAAATTTAATTAATGGAATGTTAATTAAGGGGCCCAATGATTGTTTGATGCTTTGAATGGATGTTTTTTTTCTTTGATAGTTAAATAACCGACTATCGAAGTATTTGTCAATATCGTTATCAATATGGAGAAACCGGTTGGATTATTATCTGAGAACCACACTGTATTGACAATAGCATTGCGAACCAGATTCTATGAAGATAATCAAAGATATAGTAAAGTGCAAGGGTTTTTTCTATTAATCCTAGGTAGAAAATGCCTAAGATGGATTAATGGAAATTGTGCCTTCAGTTTTGTTCAGTCCGAGAACGAAATGTATGGTCGAATGTCTGACAGAATACTTCCAATGATCGCTTATGTTGGTTTGTATAAATATATATAGTGGCGGAGAATTTATTCTCTTAGCATAATATCGAAAATATATTTGTGCAAATCAATTAATGATTAAAAGATCTCACAATGCAGTATTCAAAGTGTATGTGCTATCAATGAATAATAAGTAATCGTAGCTTCAGGCCTCAACACCGGAAAATGGTAAAAATCGGGCAGACAGCATGGCTAAGTGGGTAGCTCCCAATTAGGGCGTATTATCACCTATCTAGAGAATTTCATTCTTTATTCTATTCGATGCTCTCCCATTCGGGAAAATGGTTGCTGATCCTAACCGTTGGTGATATACATTTGATACACTCGAGCGAAATGAGTGGTCGGTCATGTGTGGCAGGGTTGCAAGATGTTCTTATTGAACCCAGTGTATTCTCCTCTAGAGATACGCTATCAGAAGGTGGTTCCATACCTTGTCATAGCTGGAAACTCGTTACCCAATAAGTGCTCGGTTTTTGACTGTATATCATATATATATGGAATGCGATATGCAAATGTTCCACTAGATTGTTATTTATTTGATTTAGACACTATTGTAATATCAAAAGAGTTTTTATATAAACATTATTTTGGATTCTCATAAGGGAAAAACTCGTTCCGTGTTATACGACATGGTCTTATGAGATATCGTTTATTTTCTCAAACTGTTTTAAATTGTTTACACATAGCAGTCCTATGACTGACCCAGAATTTATTTTGTTTTGTTTTACCTAAACTCTTGGATGCCCAAATTTGTACAGGCAGTCAAGTAGTTCGTGATTTTACATATTTATCTGAAGGAACTTGGAGCAGGAGGCTTCAGCGTTAGATATAAAGTTTTGTTTCCGCTGTATTGTAAGTGTTGTACTCTGAAAATGATATATGTATACAGTTAAAATTTTGTATTTCAAAAGCTGTGGTATATATTATATTTTATTCCACTGCGGTGTGAGATTTTGAGTTGTGTTTATATTCTTCTTTCTTTTTCTTTTTATTTCATAATGATTCATATATCTGTATAATTTGGGTTGGACGTGTGGTGTATTTAGTCAACTTAGATAGTACAGATTTGTAGGCCGTCACATTTTTATTGGCATATACCATTTCAGAATAGATCATATAAGCCTTGTGTTCCATAGATTTATAGAATATAAATACTGATGATATATTTTTTCCTATATGTATGTTTATGAAGTTGAACGTTGTTATTTATTACTTCAAAAATATTCTTTGCTCCTGCTTATGACTGTACCTGCAAAACACCTCAAATTAGTTGTTCAATATGGTTTTTTACTTTCTTTTTTTCCATCTAAGAACATGCAGTTGGTGTATATAGCACAACTTATTTTCTATCCTTATTTTTAAACTATTGTGGACTTTACCATATTGATTTTGTTTCTTCGTAGTTACTGCTTTGAAATCTAACTTTGTATCCTTAAAATAATAACTCAATTCACTATGATTTAGACATTTTTTTTCTGGTGACACTAACTTTATAACCGATTTCCTGCTACCTATTTATCAGTACTTATATATAAAAAATTCTATGCCATAGTATTCATGTTTTTTCCTATATAATTTACCATTAACCCCTAATAAAGTTCTAGTTTATAGCATTTCAGTAAATATAGCTTCTAATTTGGTGCTTTTTTCATTATTGCTTCCATTTCGCTTTTCCTTTGCATTTAAAATAAAGTATAAGGTTTGTATAACTTCACCTCTATTGAATTCACAAAAAATTCAAAGCTAATATGTTCATAACTTGTTCCGGTTATATTTCCAGCTTTATTTTATTTCATTCTAACTGTGTTTTCTTCAAATTCTTAATTCCCCTAATTGGGGTGTCTATTGTATTTGGTATACTTTGGTTCATTAATATGTAAGATTCAAAGTTTAATTCCTATCAATGCTCTATACATAAATAATATTAGAAAAAATGTTTTATATTCCTATCACAACATGGATAGCTCAATAGTTACCGAGACTCAAAACTTGATTTCAGTAAGGTTTAGAGAAAGACTACGCTAACAAAGAGTGATTTTTCAATCCAACTTTTCTTAATATTTTTACATTACCCATTTAATCTAACACAATCCTTTAATGGTTAAAATTACTTCACTAAATAATGAAATTGGACCATTGGTTGAATTAGTATTGTTGAAATATGTAATTCATGATATTTTTCATTTTTGTTTCTAATTTAACATGTATTTTTATGATCATAATCAATGTTTTTTGACATAAAGAAGCTGTAAAGAAATTCTTGAGGTTTGTTACAGTATATTCACCATTTAAAACCCACTTTGTTTGTAATAAAAATGAGTAGCTAAGACAATCACCATATTTTCTCTTTTTAAATAACTATCATAATAAAGGAAAGAAAGAGTAAATGGAAAGATTATTTTCCTTTTATTACTTTCCGCATATATGGGTACAACGGCTACATGCCTATTATCATACAGAAAGATAATTTTCCTTTTATTACTTTCTGCATATATGTGTACAACAACTACATGCCTATTATCATATAGCTGTATTGTTTTCTTTTTGTATTACTTTCCGCATATATGGGTACAACGACTACATGCCTACTTTATTATAAATAGAGGTTTACTCTATACACTTTGTACAAATTCCAGTTATAATAGTGAAATAACAAAGTTTATTTTTCTCTTCTGCATCCTCTGATCTTCCTTGTTTTCAAGGTATTAGAGCTATTTACTTGGCTTGGCAGCCACTAATCCAACTTCTTCAACTCATTAATTGATCATCATGGCTAATGAAATGGCTTCATCATCTTCTGAAAATGCAACTGGAACCATCAAAAGCCTAATTGTTGTAGACAAACTCAGCAAAACAGTAATTAGTCCATAAGCATAGCTAATTATAGTACAGTTGGATGAAAATAATTACTTACTGTGGAAATTTCAAATGGAAACTACAATTCAAGGCTATGGCATTGAAGGGTTCATTATGGGTACTTTATCTATTCCCTCAAAATTCATCACTGATCAAGAGAACAGAGTCGTCAACAATGAAGAATACTTGAAATATCATAGACAGGATCGTCTAATCAACTCATGGCTTTCATCATCTATCAATCAAATCTTATTGCCACAGGTAGTTGACTGCAAAAGTGCCAATGAAATATGGACAACCATAGAAAAGGCTTTCAACAACCAATCTGCAGCTAAATTCATGTTCTATAAGAGGCAATTGCAAAAGATCAGAAAAGATAATGTAGATAATGTAACCATGTGAGAATACTTAAGCAAACTCAAATCTGTATATGACATGCTTGAAATAGCTGGACATAAGGTTCAAGACTCCAAACAAATTCTAACAATACTTAATGGTTTAATTGAAGAATATGAGGCTGTCGAAACCATAATTTCTTCTCAAAAGGAATCTTCCTTCCTGGATGAAGTTCACTCAAATTTATTAGCACATGAAGCTAAACTTGAAAGTAAAATATCTCAAGAAAGTGACTTTACCATTAATTATGTTGTTAACAAAAGTAATAATATCAACAGAAATCAAGCCAACAATACTTACAGAGGAGAACAAACCTTTTAAAGAGGCAATCCTACCACAAGAGGAAGAGGTGGTAGAGGAAGAAGACGTTGGAGCAACAACAACAATCGACCAAAGTGCCAAATATGTGTAAGAGTTAGTCACACAACCATCAAGTGTTATTTTCAATATAACTCAACCTATCAAGCAAATCAAGCCAACAACAATGGTCAAAGAAATCCCAGCTTCACTGCCAATGTTGCATAGGCACAATGTAACACCCCACCTCTGTTAAGGTCACTCACAAAGGGAATGCTTAACTTTGATGGAGCGTTTTAGTAGACAGAACAGAAATTTACAAGACAGATAAACAATACTTGAGAAATTATAACTTTATTACAGCGGAAAACAGAAATCAGTATGGTTACATCTTTACCAAAAACTCAAGTACATAAATATCAGTCTTGTTCAGAAAGTCATCAGAGTACAAAACTTTAAAATCATAATCCCCACAGAAGCTGCCATAAGGAATCAAGCATACTTTAAGCACTCTAAGTACTCCAAGCAGAAGAAATCCGGATCAAGCTAGAGTATTCCCTCCTTGGAAAACCCGGGGGGGAAACGGAAGAAAAAGGGGCCAAAACAAGCAAGGTCAGACATAAAGTCTGGCAAGTCCAGTGACTTTCAGCATATGAACAGATAATAATAATTATGACATGAAAATAAGCTGGATAAGAGATAACAGTAACAGGAGCAGCAGATGTACTTAGGTTAATCAGAAGAAACAGAATAATATTACTTTCATTTCGCTGCACTAATACTAGTATAACAGGATTAGGTGTCACCCCAATGTCTAAACTGAAACAGAAACGGGAACAGAATAATTTCCACAGAAGAGAATGCTAATAATGGGCCTTTACCACCCCAACAGAAGCAGACAGAAACAGAAAGCTAATAATGGGCCTTTACCACCCGAACAGAAGGTACAGAAACAAAAACAGATTAATCCCTACGGAAACAGAATGTAGAATTAGGTGTACACTAGTAAATGTGCCTTTACCACCCGAACAGACGGTACCACGCAGAAACAGACAGGTATTACCACCCAACAGAAACAGACGGTACCAATAAAAAAATAGATAGAACTAAGTGTACCCTAAAACCCTACCCCAAGCGATCAGCTCCCTAATACATAAATACACTGTGTTGGCCCCCACAGTAGGGTGTATCACTCCCAAAAGTGACAACCAATTGGCACAGACCTATTTATAGATGTCACGGCATCTCACATCCTCAGAGGCAGACTGGGATTCATGCACGCACATGACCCAGTTGGAACGCACCATCAACACCCCTCGCCATTATCAGAATGAACCGCTTATAATTAGTTCAGTAAGCGTGCCCGGACCCTACCTACTGTTGCGTCAAAGTTTTGATACCAGAAAGGGTTATTGACTAATATGGGTCCCAAACAACAGATGACACAAGTAATTTCCCTCCTAACCTTGTGTCCCCAGACTAACAGATTTCAGATTAACTTGTTTACAAATTCAGACATACAGAGTTCAGATCAACTAGTTCACAGATCAGACAAGTTTTCAGACTAACGGATCAGATATACGGATTTAACAGATTTACCGATTTGTCTAACTTTGTAATTGGGCCTACAGATTCACGAAACAGGTTTGTTAAATTCATTAGTCCAATTGGTTTAACCCTATCCACCCAACACGTTTTAGACATCATATTTACCTTAGATTTGTATCAATTAAAAACTAACGTGCAGACCTCTCACATTAGACTGACAGTTTGCAGCCACTGGTTAGGCCGGTTGGTTCCGGGCAGGTTTCTGCCGCAAACTGTGTCTAACCTCGGGTGTCAAGCACGTTATGACTAACATCTCACATTAGAACCTATTGTTTGCGGCCACTGGATGTACCGGGCGGTTCCGGGCAGGATTACGCCGTAAACTCATTCTAACCTCGAGTTAGTCATGTTTCATGTTTAGCCAATGCATTCATTCACAGATTATGCTAATATTAGACTAATCATGCTAATTTGACAAATTAACTTCTTTACAAGTTACAACAGATTATTCGAGGTTCTATTAACAAGTTTTGCTCAATTTTAAATCGAGCCTACAGATTTACATACGTCAAATTTCAGCATTTCAGTTCCAACAGATTACGCCATTCAACAGATTAAACAGATAATAGATCTTGTAGATTAGGCGATTTAGCAGATCTAGCAGATAGGGCAATTTAACATAATTAGCAGATTAGGCAATTCAATCTAATTAGCAGTTTAGGCAATATAACAGAACTAGCAGATTAGGCAATATAACAGATTTAATCATTCCTTAAAGTTTCATTGACATATCTTGCCTAAATTATAAATTTGGCCTAAGTTTGCATGCCTAAATAATTGTCATGATTCACTATATGATCATATACCCCACGTTTGCATTGAATTTACATGGCACAGATTATAGTCATAATTTACCGTATAATACATGTCCCAATTTTAGTTAAACTTGCCTAGTACCAAAGATTCACATATAAATTATACCGAATATAGCCATCGATTTCAATGCATGTCATATATTCAACAATCTCCCACTTAGGTGTTATTCACATTTAACAGTTATCAAGTCTTAATATAGATCTTCACCTCTAAGTCATATTCTATTTTTATCTCAAGTCATGAATCGTTATATAAAAATATACCCAACAATCTAGAACCTTAAATTATAACAGATCATAATTCAAAATAGGCGTTATGTCCAAAGTCTCAAGTCACATGTCATCATACAATGGTTCATCTTCCTCCAATTCACAGAATATGCATAGATCTAAATCTATTTTACAACATCAGCCACAGAATAGCCATGTCCAATTATGCCATCATTCATTATTTGTCCCAAAGTTTAGCGTTTGTGCGTTAATCTCTTATGAGATGTGGCGCAGGCTCGTGGTAGCCTGGCTATAGAACAGAAAGAAGAAAGAGATACAGAATAAAATATATCAGAACAGAACGTACACAACCTCAAATTCAGATTTACAATCATGTCACAATTATAATTAAAGTTTATATCGGAAAATAACTGTACTTGCCTTTCGTGGTTTTAAGAAAGGATAATAAACTGTTGTTGATGCAGAAATGCTGAATTACTCCTCTTTAATTGTTGTTGTAGCTCTAAACTTTGATTTGAGATTTGATTTAGCTTTTAATTCTATTCAGGTTGGAAGAAGATGCATTAGTCCTAGTTTTGATTCCAGCAGAGTAACGACGCAATTATTTTATTTAATAAGAACGGAGGCAGAGTATAGGAATGAAATTGTGCACCATAATGTTAGAGAAGAATGGTGTAAAGAGAATGGGGCTAGGGGCTGTTTATATAGGGTTAGGCGGACGAATCTAGATAGAAAACGAGACCGGATATATCAGAATGAACCAGGTTCAAAAACTGGGTTTCGGGAGCAGGTCGACCCCCAGGTTGACACTATGGTCGACCTGGCCCCCGGGAGGTCGACACTATGGTCGACCCCTAGGTCGACCTGGTCCATGGGCGGGAATTTTCCCGCCCAGCCTGTTCTGGGATATTGAATTTGAATTTGAATTCGAATTTTCGAGCTGTTTTCGATTCTGAAAATCTCTGAAACTTTGGAGGACCATATCTCCCTCATACGGACTCCGTTTCTCGAAAACTCGGACTCGTTTCCAAGAAGAATTTCGAGACAACGCAATGGCACAACCCGTTTCCCTTGATTCTTATTTTAAAATTTAATTATTCTCTGATTTGTTACTTATACGTTCATAGAAAATACGGGGTGTTACATTCTCCCCTCCTTAAAGGATTTCGTCCCCGAAATCTTCAAGTTAAGAAGAATGTGTCCTACCATCCAGTCATCTATCTACTCAACCATCATCCACAAGCATCCATTGTCCTTAGAAAACTTCTAATGTTGTATGAACATATGCAAAAGTGTGTGTATATGTTCCTTATGTAATGCAAAGATTAGGTGGTCCACTGATTCAGTTGACCTTCTTAATGCGAACTATGTCAGTGTCATGAGTCCGACATGTATGCAATTTTCCTATTTGATACATATCATTCTTATATGAGTGACAACCATTCATTCATATGCAACATCCATGTGATGAGTCAATCATTTTGCATCCACAAAAATTGAAAATGCTCACACATCCATATGCAGTATGAGAGTGTTTTCGAGCCGATCTAGTGCCTAGTGTGTGTATATGCATCCACGAGCAACCACTTGCATCCACTTGCAACCATCAAACATAGCATGTCTCAAACACATGTTTACATCCATAGGATTCCTATCTATAGGTCGAAGACTTGATCGATAGGATACAGTCGAGTGATTGGAGCGAGTGCAGATAAACAAAAAACTTGGTTTCCATTAGACCTTGGTTGAGAGACAAATTCCCCTAAGTATCAACCCCGAAGACCGAAATCAACATCAGATTGACACCCAGAGGATTACCCTCCTTAGACAATGTCAAAACTGGAAATCTCAACTTTATCAGAAATATTCAGATATTTACAGATTACCGGTACAGATCAGATTACTAAATGATTCTTAGGAAACTAAGCATGATAAAAAAACACGAATGTATGCGTCATAGTCAACTAACGCTCAACACAGATACCCAATTTATCACAATTGGATGAGTCATAACCCTTATGGGTCTGGGTCTACAGCGGAATCAGAAACAATACTAGTATTCAAGTGCAGAGTATCGATTACAGAATCGAAATGCCAGAATCAGAAAAGAATTTTAACTCAAAAATCAGGTAAAGAAATTAAACCTCCTACAGAAAGATTTCCTATTTCTATCCTATCCACTGGCCTCAAGAGTATTCTCCTGCCCTCCAGAAGTTGGTCCCGCCCTCTGCTCTTGCCCTCGTTTCTTCGGGCAGTCCCTAGTGAAGTGTCCCATCTCACCACAGTTGAAGCAAGTGCCTGTTCTTTTTCTGCAATCCTTGTTTAGATGAGTTGAGCTTCCACAAGTAAAGCACTTTTTCTCCTTCTTATCTTCAGACTTTTCATCCTTCTTTTGTTTTTCCTTTTTGGGCCATGCATTCTTGTTCTGTGGTTCTTCCTTGTTTGCCTCCTTCTTGCCCTTGTCTTCCTCGTGTAGTAGTGCCATGTCCACCAATCTCTTGTAAGTCGCTCCCATGGGTACATGGGTCATGGCTAGGCTATGCAGTGGCTCGTTCAATTCTTTAACAAAGCGGAGAGCCTTTTTATGCTGGGTGTTGACTAAATCTAGTCCGAACCTGGCCAGTTGGTTTAACTGGTTGACGTATTCCTTGACCATCCTACTTCCTTGCTTAAGAGATAAGAACTTTTCCAGTTGTAGACTTCGTTCAGCTTGCGAGAGAAATTTCGTCTCAAACCTTGTTCTGAAATCCATCCATGTTTCAATCGGTCTCTCGGCGTTAGTGACTTCCCACCAATAGGAAGCTTCGTCCTTGAGCAACCATACCGCCAATTGTGCCTTCTGCCTATCGTCCACCTCGAAGATAACGAACAGATCCTCAGTTTCTTTGAGCCAGTTCCTAGCTTCTATGAATGATTCAGTTCCCTTGAAATCCTTTCCACCCATGGCCCTAAAATCTTTTCAGATTTTTGAAAAAGCAATTGCACGAGGAGGGGGCGGAGGAGGAGGAATCGCTGCAGCTGGAGGAGGAATATCTGCTGGGCCTGTATCGTTGGCCCTAGCCTCTAGGTACCTCCTGAACCAGCCAGGTATTGGCTCGCCCTCTGGAAAGTTAAGATTCCCAGACATGTTGGAATGAAAGAAAAAGATTAAAATGGAGAACTGGAAAGATATATATATGGCTTTTTGGGGATTATGTTTTTTAAAATAAACTTTATTTTTGAAAATACTTCCATTTAAAACCTTTTTGAAAATAGTTTTCAAAAACTTTACCCAATCTGGTAACCTTCAGCTCTGATACCAAGTGTAACACCCCACCTCCGTTAAGGTCACTCACAAAGGGAATGCCTTAACTTTGATGGAGCGTTTTAGTAGACAGAATAGAAATTTAAAAGACAGATAAACAATACTTGAGAAATTATAACTTTGTTACAACGGAAAACAGAAATCAGTTCGGTTATATCTTTACCAAAAACTCAAGTACATAAATATCAGTCTTGTTCAGAAAGCCATCAGAGTACAAAACTTTAAAATCATAATCCCCAGAGAAGCTGCCATAAGGAGTCAAGCACACTTTAAGTACTCTAAGTACTTCAAGCAGAAGAAATCCGGATCAAGCTAAAGTATTCCCTCCTTGGAGAACCTGGGGGGGAATGGAAGAAAAAGGGGCGAAAACAAACAAGGTCGGACATAAAGTCTGGCAAGTCCAGTGACTTTCAGCATATGAATAGATAATAATAATTATGACATGAAAATAAGCTGGATAAGAGATAACAGTAACAGGAGCAGCAGATGTACTTAGGTTAATCAGAAGAAACAGAATAATATTACTTTTCATTTCTCTGCACTAATACTAGTATAACAGGATTAGGTGTCACCCCAATGTCTAAAATGAAACAGAAACGGGAACAGAATAATTTCCACAGAAGAGAATGCTAGTAATGGGCCTTTACCACCCCAACAGAAACAGACAGAAACAGACAGAAACAGAATGCTAATAATGGGCCTTTACCACCCAAACAGAAGGTACAGAAATAGAAACAGATTAATCCCTATGGAAATAGAATGTAGAATTAGGTGTACACTAGTAAATGGCCTTTAACACCCGAACAGATGGTACCACGCAGAAACAGACAGGTGTTACCACCCAACAGAAACAGACGGTACCAACAGAAACAGACAAAACTAAGTGTACCCTAAAACCCTACCCCAAGCGATCGACTCCCTAATACATAAATACTCTATATCGGCCCCACAGTAGGGTGTATCACTCCCTAAAGTGACAACCAATTGGCACAGACCTACCTATTTACAGTTGTCACGACGACTCACATCCTCAGAGGCAGACTGGGATCCATGCACGCACATGACCCAGTTGGAACGCACCATCAACACCCCTCGCCATTATTAGAATGAACCGCTTATAATTAGTTCAGTAAGCGTGCCCGGACCCTACCTACTGTTGGGTCAAAGTTTTGATACCAGAAAGGATTACTGACTAATATGGGTCCCAAACAACAGATGACACAAGTAATTTCCCTCCTAACCTTGTGTCCTCAGACTAACAGATTTCAGATTAACTTGTTTACAAGTTCAGACATACAGAGTTCAGATCAACTAGTTCACAGATCAGACAAGTTTTCAGACTAACGGATCAGATATACGGATTTAACATATTTACCGATTTGTCGAAATTTGTAATTGGGCCTACAAATTCACGAAACGGGTTTGTTAAATTCATTAGTCCAATTGGTTTAACCCTATCCACCCAACACGTTTTAGACATCATATTTATCTTAGATTTGTATCAATTAAAAATTAACGCGCAAACCTCTCACATTAGACTGACAGTTTGCGGCCACTGGTTAGGCCGGTTGGTTCTGGGTAGGTTTCTGCCGCAAACTGAGTCTAACCTCGAGTTTCAGGCACGTTATGACTAACTTCTCACATTAGAACCTATTGTTTGCGGCCACTAGATGTGCCGGGCGGTTCCGGGCAGGATTACGCCGCAAACTCATTCTAACCTCGAGTTAGCCATGTTTCATGTTTAGCCAATGCATTCATTCACAGACTATGCTAATATCAGACTAATCATGCTAATTTGACAAATTAACTTCTGTACAAGTTACAACAGATTATTCGAGGTTCTATTAACAAGTTTTGCTCAATTTTAAATCGAGTCTACAGATTTACATACTTCAAATTTCAACATTTCAGTTCCAACAGATTACTCCATTCAACAGATTAAACAGATAACAGATCTTGCAGATTAGGCGATTTAGCAGATCTAGCAGATAGGGCAATTTAACATAATTAGCAGATTAGGCAATTCAATCTAATTAGCAATTTAGGCAATATAACAGAACTAGCAGATTAGGCAATATAACAGATTTAATCATTCGTTAAAGTTTCATTGACATATTTTGCCTAAATTATAAATTCGGCCTAAGTTTGCATGCCTAAATAATTGTCATGATTCACTATATGATCATATACCCCACGTTTGCATTGAATTTACATGGCACAGATTATAGTCATAATTTACCATATAATACATGTCCTAATTTTAGTTAAACTTGCCTAGTACCAAAGATTCACATATAAATTATACCGAATATAGCCATAGATTTCAATGCATGTCATATATTCAACAATCTCCCACTTAGGTGTTATTCACATTTAACAGTTATCAAGTCTTAATATAGATCTTCACCTCTAAGTCATATTCTCTTTTTATCTCAAGTCATGAATCGTTATATAAAAATATACCCAACAATCTAGAACCTTAAATTATAACAGATCATAATTCAAAATAGGCGTTATGTCCAAAGTCTAAAGTCACATGTCAACATACAATGGTTCCTCTTCCTCCAATTCACAGATATGCATAAATCTAAATCTAGTTTACTACATCAGTCACAGATTAGCCATGTCCAATTATTCCATCATTCATTATTTGTCCCAAAGTTTAGCGTTTGTGCGTTAATCTCTTATGAGATGTGGCGCAGACTCGTGGTAGCCTGGCTATAAAACAGAAAGAAGAAAGAGATACAGAATAAAATATATCAGAACAGAACGTACACAACCTCAAATTCAGATTTACAATCATGTCACAATTATAATTAAAGTTTATATCGGAAAATAACTGTACTTGCTTTTCGTGGTTTTAAGAAAGGATAATAAACTGTTGTTGATGCAGAAATGCTGAATTACTCCTCTTTAATTGTTGTTGTAGCTCTAAACTTTGATTTGAGATTTGATTTAGCTTTTAATTCTATTCAGGTTGGAAGAAGATGCATCTGTCCAAGTTTTGATTCCAGAATAGTAACGACGCCATTATTTTATTTAATAAGAACGGAGGCAGAGTATAGGAATGAAATTGTGCAGCATAAGGTTATAGAAGAATGGTGTTTATATAGGGTTAGGCGGACGAATCTAGACAGAAAACGAGACCGGATACATCAGAATGAACCAGGTTCAAAAACTGGGTTTCGGGAGCAGGTCGACCCCCAGGTCGACGCAATGGTCGACCTGGCCCCTGGGAGGTTGACACTATGGTCGACCTGGTCCATGGGCGGGAATTTTCCCGCCCAGCCTGTTTTGGGATATTGAATTTGAATTCGAATTTTCGAGCTGTTTTCTATTCTGAAAATCTCTAAAACTTCGGAGGGCCATATCTCCCTTATACAGACTCCATTTCTCGAAAACTCGGACTCGTTTCCAAGCAGAATTTTGAGACGAACGCAATGGCACAACCCGTTTCCCTTGATTCTTATTTTAAAAATTAATTATTCTCTGATTTGTTACTTATACATTCATAGAAAATACGGGGTGTTACACGCAAGGTGGCTCAACCAGTCAAACTGAAAAATCAAGGACTCAAAATGAACATGCCAGAGCTGACCACATTCAAGATGAATCACGGTGCCTAGATTCAGGAGCTAGCCATCACATTACCAATAATCTTGACAATCTGAATCTTGGGAACAATGAATACAAAGGTAACCAAACTATAAGTATGGGCAATTGTAAGCGTGTTAAAAAATTTCATACTGGCACTGGTAGTATAACTGGTAATAGGAAATTAATTTTACACAACTAATTAAGAGTCCCCACTATTAAGAAGAACCTAATTAGTGTGTCCCAATTTGCTAGAGATAATAATGTATATTTGATTTTTTTTTTCCAAAATAATGTGTAATTAGAGACATACTAATTAAGTAAATTCTTCTACAGGGTAATGTTGTAAAGGGACTCTATGAACTCAATCTGAACAACTACAATTCTACTATTAATGAACATCCACATTGCAATCTGACTGATGTAACGAATGAAATTTAAACTAGAAAAATCTTTTATTTATGGCATTATAAATTAGGTCATCCTAGTGATAGAATTGTAACCGAAATTCTTAATGATAATAATATAAACTTTCTTCCTGCAAAATTGCCTTATGTTTGCACTTATTGTCAGATGGGAAAAAGTCACAAATTACCTTTTATGATCCATTAACTGAATATTCTAAACCTGGACAATTAATTACCATAGATATTTGGGGTCCGTCTCCAATATTTTCTGATTATGGGTATAAACACTGCATATCATTTGTTGATGCTTACTTTAGATATACATGGATATAATTCTTTAAAACTAAGTCAAATACTAAAAATACAGTCATCATTTTTATCAAAATGTCTGAAAATCAAGTAAACTTTCTTATTAAAATCATGCAATCTGATGGAGGATTAGAATAGAAACCTCTAACTGATTACTTCAAAAATAAAGGCATTATACATAGAATGACATGTCCTTATACCTCTGAGAAGTATGGCTTAGTTGAGAGGAAACATAGACACAGTTAAATCAGGTTTAACTTTACTAGCTTAAGCATCTTTACCACTTAAGTTTTGGTCTGATGCTTTCAGTACTAAAGTATATATCTAATAAATAGAATGCCCACTAGAGTACTGAAAGACATCACTCCTCTTGAAAAGCTACTTAATGGAAAACCTGATTACAATAATCTAAAAACCTTTGGTTGTTTATGCTTTCCTTATTTAATGCCTTATAACAATCACAAACTTGACTATAGATCTAAACCCCATACATTCATAGTTTACTGTAATGATCAAAAAGGCTTTAGATGTATAGATAAGTCTGGTAGAATATTTACAAGCAGACATGTTATTTTTGAAGAGAATACCTTCCCTTATGGAAGATCAAATATACAAACAATACATACAATCCAGAGGTTAGTGTACCTGATCTGCATAGTATTACTGACATGTGGCACCATGAGAAAGTGACAAGGCTGCTAGTAACTCTGAAGGCCACTACGGTGATAATGAAACTAATGATGATCTGCCAGAGCAAACTAGCCACCCCATTCAATCACCTATAAAATTAAGTTGCAGACAATCAGAAGCAGTGAGAGAAAAAATCAACACTAACAGCAATGAAAATACTAGCAATAGACAAAATGGCTCACCTACTCAACCACTACAACATCAAACTGGACATCCAATGATAACCAGATCTAAAAAAGGCATATTTAAACCAAAGATTTATATTGCAGTCATCACTAAATAAGAACCAAATAGTTATCAACAAGCAGTTAAACACAAAGAATGGAGAAAAGCAATGGATGAAGAATATCTAGCATTGATGAACAACTATACATGGGAAATAATGCATCCACCGAGCAATAAGAATATTATTAGGTGCAAGTGGGTATATGGATTGAAAAAGAACCCAGATGTGTCCATTAATAGATACAAATCAAGACTTGTCGCAAAGGGGTTCACACAAGAATTTGGCTTTGATTATAACGAATCTTTCTCACCAGTTGTAAAACCCTCAGCTATTAGACTTATATTGACTATAACATTAAATAATAATTGAAAAATCAAGTCGTTAGATGTCAACAATGCATTCTTAAATGGAAATCTACATGAAGAAATATTCATGCAACAACCACAAGGTTACATACAAGATCCAACACTAGTATGCAAATTAAACAAAGCTATTTATGGTCTGTAGCAAGCACATAGAGTATGGTTTAAAAGGCTCAAAGCAAGCTTAACAACATTGGGATATTCACCTACTAGATCCGACAAATCTCTATTCATAAAAATCATTGAAACATCTACCGCATATATATTAATATACGTGGATGGTTTAATTGTCTCAGGCAGCAGTGAAACTGAAATCAGAAAACTGGCAGACTACTTAAACGGTCAGTTTTCAATAAAAGAATTGGGTAATCATCTTATTTTCTTGGAATAGAAGTCAAAAGGAAATCAGATAAAGAAATTCATCTTTGTCAAAGAAAGTACATTGCAGAACTTTTGAGCAAAACAAATATGGTTGAAGCAAACGGTCAACCCACTCCTATGATCTCAAATCAACACTTATCAAAGAATAGGGGGAAGCTATCTCAAATATTAAACAATACATGAGTGTGGTTAGAGCACTACAATATGCTACTATAACATGACCTGACATCTCTTTCAGTGTTAACAAAGTGTCTCAATTTTTGTAAGAACCCAGAAGTGAGCGTTAGATAGCAGTGAAACGAATACTCAAATATCTAAAAGCAACAGTCAACTTTGGCATATCATTAAAAGGCAACAAAGACTTAAACATTACAACTTATTCAAATGTTGACTGGCCTACAGACATAGATGATAGAAAATCAATTTCTGGTT
This sequence comes from Allium sativum, assembly GCA_030737875.1. Lineage (NCBI taxonomy): Eukaryota > Viridiplantae > Streptophyta > Magnoliopsida > Asparagales > Amaryllidaceae > Allium > Allium sativum. The sequence goes on from CM060910.1 coordinate 654,407,903, forward strand.
ACTACATTTATGTAGGAAAAAGTCCTATTTCTTGATGTTCTAAAAAGCAAACAACTATCTCAAGATCAAGCATAGAAGCAGAATATATGAGTTTTTCTATCACTATAGCCGAGATCTTATGGTTACAATCATTATTAAAGGAGCTAAAGTTATCGTCTAGCAGAAACCCTATAATTTGGTGTGACAATTTAAGCACAATTTACATGACAACAGATCCTATTCAACATAATCGCACCAAACACATAGAAATTGATATTTATTTTGTTCGAGAACAATTTTAGAAGAAAATTCTACAGGTAAATCATATTCCAACCTATCAGAGGGCAGACATGCTCTCAAAGTCACGTTCAGCCAAAAACTTCCACATATTTAGAGAACAACTTGGAGTTAAAGAATTTCAACCAAATATGAAGTAAAAGTTGAAAATTTCATACCTAAAGCTCACCTGAAGGTCAATCGACATAGTGAAGAGTTGAAATTGATTACCCTTTCATCGTAGTTCATCTTGCTATCAACATTTGTGCACGAAATGGAAAAATAGGGTTATAAACCCTAACCCTAATTTGAGGGGCAGTAATAAAGAAACGAAAGAGTAAATGGAAAGATCATTTCCTTTTATTACTTTCCGCACATATGGGTACAACGACTGCATGGCTATTATCATATGGAAAGATAATTTTCCTTTTATTACTTTCTGCACATATGGGTACAACGACTGCTTGCCTATTATCATACAGCTATATTACTTTCCTCATATATGGGTACAATGGTTGCATGCCTAATTTATTATAAATATAGGTTTACTCTATACACTTTGTATCAATTCCAATTACAATAATGATATAACAAAGTTTATTTTTCTCTTCTGCATCCTCTGATCTTCTTTATTTTCAAATTATAACAACAAGTATCAGAAAATGTGTTAGACCAAAAAATGGTCCTAACACCCAAATCGTCGTATTTTGAGCATAGGATATGAAGAAATAACTGAAAAAATATAGAAAAAGTGAGACAACAAGATTTTTATAGTGGTTCGGCGTTAACGAGCCTACGTCCACTTCATATTTTCTCATTTCATTCATGGATTACAATTATAATGAATATTCTCTCCGAATTCATTGAATTTTTATTGAGGAAGATGATAGTTATTCATGGAGAAGTGTTAGCCATGGCAGCCATGGACAAGGAGATGCCAAAAGTCCCTTGAAAATGCCCTCTGAAGGTGTATTAATAGCTGATTCTGTCAGGCGGATCGCGGTCACACGTGGCGTAAATCCCGAGAATATCGGATCGGATCAAGGCTTGATGAAGAATTGGACAATATGACAGTTGTGGACAGGTGTCGCGAGATCCATGCATCTCGGATCGTGATGGACTTAGTCAAGAGCTTCGCCACGTCCTCGGGGATCGGATCGGATCGCGTAGGCAAGGTCGGATCGGATCACGTAGGCAAGGGCGGATCGGATCGCGTAGGCAAGGGCGGATCGGATCGCGGTCATATGCCAGCTTACACCCGTTCACGGAAATGGGCGTAACTCTCAAACCGTAAGTCCGATTGAGCCAAACCAAAGCTCAAACTGAAGCTAATTCAAAGGGCTACAAGTATATGAGGTGAATAGATCCAAATGAGGTGATTTGATAGGGGTTTCGGGCCAGTTTATACCGATGTTGTGGTTTTGACCAAACTGCCTTGTGTCTTCTGACGATGCTTCCAATGCCAGAGAGCGATGTTATCCAGAGATTCCATATGAGACAGCATTTACCCAGAGGTGTGTCAACATGATCTTTGCTTTGGGTAGCCTGGCCACAAAGCAGGCTAACATTTTGCCCCCCAAAGTACATCTTATCGAGGATGAGATGTGCTTTGAATATGTTGAGCTAAATCTTTCTAAAATATCATTTGTCCTTGAGAAGGCTTTATCCAATTGTTGCATTGCTTCCATTGGAGCTAATCAGGCTAAGTTCTATGAGAGGAGTATTCGAGACGATCAAGAAATTGTTTAAACCTTGTCAAATCAAAAGATCTAATTCATCCGTCAGAAGTCATGCTAAATTGTCGGCTCTCGAGCGTGATCCTACACGCATAGGTCGTCGCCAAACAACATCATCACTCTATGCAAGCCAAGCGCGTGGTAGGGTTGGACTTTCTTTTACATACGAGTCAATAAATGAAGTAGCCACCCAAATCATGGGGCAATGTAAGAATCTTTGGGCTCTGAGCTAACAACTGGACTGTTGGGATAAAGCACATCAGAATCAACATACGAATTTGTCATTTGTACTCAAGTTTGGACTAGCCTGATATCTTGATATTGATTCAGGATCTTAAAATCGCATTGAATCGTAATAGAAAGGAATTCAAAAGCCATGATCACTCTGGATCATAGTCGAGAGAATCCACAATTGTTATGGATCATTTCTTAATCCAATATTCACATATGAAGTAGTCAGTAAGGGATGTTGTTAAAATTATGTGGACCAGTGCCTATAGGATCGTCACCATCGCAAGGTAGTAGACAGGTTTGTCACACCTTCCATTCGGTGTAGTTTGAGTCTTTAAGTTCACATTCGATCCACAAGCTAGCTCGCTTGGTCGGCAAAGATGAGTAAGATTGTACTTCGGAGGCATGACGTACATGTTTTGAATCCCATTTCATGCCTGGATTGTCTTCAAAGTTAGTCTATGAACCGACACTTGTGCTCTCAGTGCCATCGGAGGACAAGCGAGGTCAGTACTTATGCCCCCAGTATCGATGGGGGTTGAGTTGAGTCAATAAGGCATTTAATCTTGAAGATTTTATACTTCCTGTCATTGCATCTGGTAAGAGTTGCAGGTTCAGCAATCTTAGTCGACCCAGATCATTCTGTACTGTTTCTCAATTTAGCAAAAATCACGAATGGTTGAACCACATTTGCTTTGATATCATCTCTTCTCTTTAGTCAGATAGTAAGGATTGCCTCATCAGGCATCAGCGACTTCGATTACTCTCATCAGATCAGTTGCGGAGTCAAGTAAGGTTGTTGAATGCGAGTGAATAAATGTAGTTATGAAGTTAGTTGGGCCCCATCGTTTATGCTTCAGCATAGTCCGAAATGGTTATCACAATCTTATTGAGTCTCTTTCTCATGCTCGGTTCAATTGTGCTTGACAAACAAGATCATGGGCTCGATAAGTGGTATAGATTCTCTTTGGAATTGCACATTATTGTCATTGTTTTCCAGGGCTTTTCCTTTGTCCTTATCGTTTCAGGAATTAGAAGGTACTACATTCTTTAGTCAGGAAGGCATCTAGGTCATTCGTCTCGACGCTAACACCTTTTTGTCATGAAAGTCTGTCCACTTCAGGGTTGAATTCATCAAAATCTCTGAGTAAGTCTTGTTATAAAGAAAATTTAAAGTCTGGGGGAATAACAGGGGATCCTGACGTCCCACGTGTGAGGGCTGTAATTGTTGTTATCCATATCATCTCGAGAAGTGCCGCCTCTCGAGAAGCACCGAATCAAACTAGCGAGCAGGTTGGCATCCAAGAATTGATGCACATTATCAAGATCCTGGCTGGTGCCCCCAGCATCGAATCTGAGATTACAAAGGGGGTCTTTGCTGATTTCTTGTTTCCACGTCGATATTGCCCCCGGGTCATGGTTCGAGTCATTCGACCTGACTGGGTTCCTGTTTTTCGAATTGTTGCGTTCTTTCTTGGAGCTGAGTATGAAATGTCGCTCGAGTATTCATTCGAGTTGGAGTTAAAATTGGTCGTGCATGATCTGAGTTTGTCACAATTCTTGCATTCTCATCTAGGATGTTGCAGGTAGCTGTTCCATTTGCCCGTGTTTCCATCCATGACGTAGGGAATCGAAACCGCATGTTGCGCGCCTGCTGATTAGTTTGTGTTCAACCCAAGCTGATGGTTGATATCTGACTGTTCCAAGTTCGTCACTACCTGAACTTTAATTTTATCATTTCCAGCGAATTGATGATTGTTGCTCGGCCTTCCAGTTCATTCCTGAAATAGGTGAAGGTCGGCCTCGGGCTTCTTGATTCTACACGAGCATTAGCCGTCAATCAGGCTTTTGTCATTCGGCTGGGAACGGAGGCATCGAGTAATTGAACTATGCTGCTCAAGGCTCGTATCATGTGCCCCCTATCCACAAGGGGTTTTGTTGAGCAGTACACTTCGAATTCATGTCTTCTCTGGATTCATGTTCACTTCTCGCATCAAGAGCCGGAGTTGAGTGCAAAAATGAATTGTTGGTATTCAGCCTATGCTAAGCCCTAGTCTCCCATCCAAGCTCCGAGGACAGAAATCATGCGGTGAAGGGTCAGATTGTAGTCGCCTCGAGTGCTCCCATTTGCTCTTTGCATCAAGGGAAAGGTCGTGGACGAAATGGTTGCATCATGTTCAATTATTACGTGGGATATATCCAGCCTTATCTGAGCTTCCCATTCTGGAAGTAAGTTGGGATCAGCAGATGGACGTTCTCTTTGCATCTGCTTTCTGGTCTTCAAGGGGCCTGCATCATCCTTCTGGACGCGACCCTTTGTTCGTTTTCCATTAGCATGTTGCCATCATTGCGTGTGAGGCCCTCGCGTTCTTGACTAGTTATCTTTTGTAAACCTGCGTTTAATAATAAAAATTTTGTTCCTTTCGCATTGTCTTGTACCTGCGAATGGACAAATAAGTCATGAAGCGTTAAAAGTAGTCAATGTAATTATAAATGAAAATGCACTAAAGTAGTATGTGTGTATAGGTATGCTCCCAATCAATCATTAACTTAGTGCCTGGCCAGGGCTTTGTTGAGGATTGATTAGGACCTTAATTGTTTTGCCCCCATGTCCGGACATGGAGGATCCGGGCTCGGAGTTCAGTCAGTCCCCCGACACTCTGGCGGGGTAGGAGCCCTTGTGGCGCTAAGTCTCTAGCGCCTTTATACTTTCTATGGAGTTCGAACTCAGCTTTCAATCTGCTCCCCAATCCTTCAGCGGGGTAGGAGTTCTAGCTTGTTTCATGATATGCTCAACGATCCTTCAGCGGAGCAGAAATTATGGGGGTGCTGAGTCTCCAGCACCTTTCTCAGCGCTTAATCATAGACGCTTTTATACTCTCCTAGCGGTCGCCAAGGTTAGAGTTCGAACTCAGCTGTTCTGTCGCTCCCCGATCCTTCAGCGGGGTAAGAGTTCTTTCTCAGCGCACAATCAGGGACGCTTTTATACTCTCCTGGCAGTCGCCGAGGTTAGATTTCTAGCTCAGCAGTTCTGTCGCTCCCCGATCCTTCAGTGGGGGTAAGAGCTCTTTCTCAGCGCTCAATCGGAGATGCTTTTATACTCTCCTGGCGGTCGCCAAGGTTAGAGTGATGTCAAGGCGGTTCTTATCATGATGCATCGTCACGCCTTGCGGACGTCATCTTCGCGTCCTTTATGCTCTCTCTCGACTCTTGAGAGTTAGAGTTACAGATCGAGTGGCCTTCATTCATGTCGTGCCCCTCACACTCATCCTAGATTTATACTCATATCCAAGCACTGAGGATTAGAGTTTATTGGAAAATATTCGCCAAGGCTTTGGGTTACTCCGATCCATCTGTGGGAGGATTGGTTGGCACCAAACTTTGGGTACCTGCATCATTCATATTGCTTGAGTTAGTCATGTCATTGACTCAGGAAACATGTAAAAGAAAATTGCATTATTATGGAATATGCATATCAAGGGGCAATGCTGCCTCCTTTATTTGAATTCATGTAATCTGGTGGCATTGAGAATAGGATCGAGCCATATAGACGGTCACACCGCGTCCATGTCTGCCACGTGTGAGACAAGGATTGGATGGTCATCCCGAATCCACCTTGAGCCATACAACATTCTTTAGACGAAGAGCGTGGCTTTGTAAACGAGTAGTTCAGTCGAGCTCGTTATAGTATTGCTCTATGGCTCTATATGCGGGTGTTACAAGTTTGATCGGTAGCAAATCCTGGATACCTACACCATCCACATATTAATTCATCTGAGTTAATTACATCAATAACTCATAAAGCCTGCAAATATAATAGTCATGGTTAGAGAATAATCCTGTTAAAGGAATGGGTATCATTCTGAGCAAAAAATGGCGTTGCATGTTCATTGCAGGTCCATTTTGCTTCGCCTTATCTTTATCAATAAAGGGCTTGATCGGGGTCTTGAGATGGCAAAGGCGGCTAGGTAGGTACTATAAGCAAGTGATGAGGTCGCATCTCCTTCAAATCGTCTTTTTGCCCCCGTGCTGAGGGTAAGGATGGAGTGTCAGGAAGTCATGACTGGATTGCTAATGGTAGCACATCTTTGCATTGGTGTTAGGTTGTAAATTAGCATGAGAACAATGGATTCATGCTTATAGAAATTTTTGCACTTTCCATGCTAGGAAATAGGATATTACTGCTGGTGGGATAATCATATCACATAAATTTGCTGATTTACCCTCGATCCCATATCGGGGACAAGGGTTGGTGCACCGACAATCAACCAGCATTCATGCGTAACCGTTCTAGATCTTCAACTTGCTAACTTTCAGGCAAGACTAAGTCAATTGGGCAGGCAAATTCTTGATGTATCAGCTCTGAATTAGATGATGTAATCTCGAGCAATTTATGCTCAAATCTGTAGTTGCCCCCAGCCTTAGGGGAGTGAGTCACTTGGCAGATAATCGATGAAAAGAGTGGAAGTATGAGTCTTCACTTTCTAACTTCAGAACGCCGTTCACCAGAAGTTTCATTCATGTAACCCATCTAATGGGTGGCTGACTGGTGATTTGGTCGAATCATTCAGGGCGGTGAATTCGGCAATTGCACTCGTTGGTGTTTGTTTTGGAACAACCTTCCAAGAAAAATAGGCAATGTCGAATTGCATGTCATATCTCGAGGCATAAAGAACGATTGCACGCCTTTCACTTCACCTTATTGGATGGAGTTAACCATGATTCTCTTCCGGGTTTGGTCTCCAATGTTGGATCAACTTCCATTTTATCAATGGTTGTATTTCATAGTGTCTTGATGGGGATCATCTCTATCTTTTCTAGATTGTTGGACCCTTCTAACTTGGTCAGATTATCTACCTTCTGATCTTCTACTCGCAGGACATGAGATATGCTGTAACGTTCTAATACATCCAACAACCCTTCTTCCGGTTCTAGGTAAGCTGCGAGTGGTGGTTCCTTCGTCTGGAATTCCTTTCGAGCCTGGCGAACAACAATGTGAAAGTCAGAAAATATGTTCAATGCCATTATTCCCAACTCCTTAGCGAGTTTCAATTCGATAATCAGGGTGTCGTCTCCAGAGCCGTTCTCAGTAGCGGAGAATTTCAACCGCAAGGCATAGTAAATTGACCGCCCTTTAGGGGTTATTAATAAGGCACCGGCGTCGGACAGTCAATCATTCTTTTCATCGTCTGATTACATCTTCCAGGTGCATCTTCTACATCTGCCACATCCTCTTCAGGAGTGGTACATTCCGCGATGTAGTTGGTTAATGCTTGCCCTCGTATGGACTTCTTTAAGAGGGAGTTGAGATCAAACTGATTTAGCTCTATGTCTCGATCAAGCAATTTTCCAGATGCCTCAGGTCGTTGCAGGACCTGTCGTAGCAGTTAGTGAGGGTACATACCATCGGATGAACTTGGAAGTAATGGGGGAGCTTTCTTAGAGCAATCAGCAAGCTGTAGACGAATTTTTCAATCTTTGGGTATACCACGACTACTTTCTTGCTCACATTATTGACTAGCTTCCAGACCTTATCCTCCTTACACACAAGTGGTGCCAACTTTCATGCCAAGCTTCAGACGCCTTTAATTCTTTGTTGTTCATGGCTAACTATGAGGCCTTTAGGTTCATTCCAGATATTGAACATCTCTATCAGATTCGAAACGTGGTAGGTTGACTGCTCGGACTCCATAAGACTATCACCTACATGGACTTCCATGGGCCTTGCACTTTGGTTGTGGACCATACAATTCAGTAAGCGCTGGTAAGTTGCCTCGGCATCCTTCAGTCCGAATGCCAATTCCATATAACAGTACAATTCGATGTCAATGATAAAACATGTTTATTCATGATCAGACACATGCATAAGAATTTGGTTGTAAGCTGCGCACACGTCCATGAGAGGGATACATTCACGTCTAGTCATTGAATCCACAAGCTGGTCAATTCTGATTGACGGGAAGCTTCCTTTTGGGCGAAATTTGTTCAAATCTAAGTAATCAATGCGAGTGCGCCATTTTCCATTAGCGTTCTTGACAAGGACGGGATTTGATATCCAAGCAGGATGGTTTGCAGTGATTCAACTGGTATCTGACTCTGGGCACCAAAGCGTGTTGATCCAAACCTTATTCGATGGCAATCAATCTTTGTTGTTGGGTATCCCATTATTGAGAATCATGGTCATTGGGATCTTCTGAGTCATCATCAGAATAGTGTCCGGATTGTTCTATGTCAATGTCATCCGGTATCCCGACTGTTGGATAGGTTTAAGTCACGTAAACCAGGTGATCACTACTTGTTCAGGAACATCATCGGTTGCATTGGGGAGATCTTTACACCATCGGAGCTCTGTAAGAGGAGGCTGTTATGAGACCATCATTATTTTGTATACTGCCATAGTCAGCGTGTCGAATCTTTTCAACAACTCCTCACATTAAATAACATCGGTAGATAGAGGTCATGGCTTCTGGAGGAATTCTAATTGTTGTCATTCCGTTGTCAAATTCTTTGACAATCCATTTATTCTTCATTGACAAGCTTTGATGAATGCTGTTGGCCAACATATATGTTAAGCTGAAGATGAGCCATGCTCCGAGCCGAAGGCGAGGCCGTGCTTCGAGCCGAAGGCGAGGCCGTGCTCCGAGCCGAAGGCGAGGCCGTTAGCGGGTCCGGGCGCAGCGCCGGCGGGGGTCCGGGGCCCCGCAGTCCCGGCGGCGATCGACCTAACCGGTTAGGTCGAAAATGTGGGCACCGCACGATTTTTTTGATTTTGGAACATGGAGCCTTTTCTGAAATGATCTAAAAATTGTATTTTTCCAAAAATTGTCACTTTTTTGGATTGGGTCGTGACCCTTGTTCGTCGTCATTTTTCCGGGTCGCGGTTCGCTACTGTCCTCCGGTTCGTGGTCCAGCTTGGCGATCGGGATACTCCAATCTTCCAGCTTCGGATCGGTTCGTGGTCTTCTCCAGTTCGTGGATATGTTCACAACAATTGCTCCAGGTCGGGTCGTGGAAGTATCACTGGGTCGGATCGCGACTTCCTTGTTCGGTCGGGTTGTGGGTTCATCTTTAGACCGGATCGTGGTCTCCCCGCGATCCGCGATCCACGATCCGCGATCCGCGATCCCCTCGACCTGCTCCAGCACATTTTCTTTATTATCCTCATTTGGTCATGAAGCTTGTGAACCCTTAGCTTTTTTTTCCGAAGGTATGAAGCTCTGATTTTCTGAAATTAACGAAATATTCAAAAATGGTAGAAACGCGGACTGTTTTCTTCGAACTTTCAAATCCAAATAATGAATAGCAATCCGATAGGCTGAGAATTCAATTCTCAGTGAAAGCACCAAAATGTTAGACCAAAAAATGGTCCTAACACCCAAATCGTCGTATTTTGAGCATAGGATATGAAGAAATAACTGAAAAAATATAGAAAAAGTGAGACAACAAGATTTTTATAGTGGTTCGGCGTTAACGAGCCTACGTCCACGTCATATTTTCTCATTTCATTTATGGATTACAATTACAATGAATATTCTCTCCGAATTCATTGAATTTTTATTGAGGAAGATGAAAGTTATTCATGGAGAAGTGTTAGCCATGGCAGCCATGGACAAGGAGATGCCAAAAGTCCCTTGAAAATGCCCTCTGAAGGTGTATTTATAGCTGATTCTATGTTTTTTCGGCTGATCATAGTGTTTGGTTGAAAAGGATAATAGCTTAATGATTTTAGAGATGCATTTACTATATTTTATTGCAACAAACCCAAGAATAGCTTGCTTTGCTCAGAGAATTACTGAACATCTTAAATCTTTTCTTATATAAACATTTTTGGTTCCACGAATTGAACTACATGGGAACTTTGAAATAGTTTCATCAATCTAATACAAGGACTGATTTTACACTGATCTAATTGCATATGATCCATCCCATATACAATCTATTGGTGCTTTCTATCTAATAACATAACATGTTTGCATGTGTAGCATCCAGTTGATGTTTTCTGTCTGGAAGTCATTGTATACGTTGACTTCAAGGCTTTACATGGCTTCTAATATTTAACTTTTGAGTTTGAGCTCTAAAGCCAGTTGGTAATCTTTCAAAGAATTAGATGAAATTTATTTATTACCATCCGCTGCATTTATGATAGTGTGCATCTTCTATGATTTTTGTAACACCCCACGTCCATTAATGTCACTCACAAAGGGAATGCATTAATTTCCATGGAGGTTATAAGTGAATATAGAACGGAAAAATTACAACAAGACAGATAATAAGTAGTACTTGGAAATCTAAAACTTCATTTTATTGCAGCGGAAATTAAACATGTTTGTTACATCATAAAACCATAAATCAGAGTCAAGTACAATATCCATCTTCATAAAACAAAATACATAATCCCATTACACAAATAGCCATTTAAAGAAGATAACAAGCTTGACTTTACTTCAACGGTCCAAGCTTTCCAAGAGAGATAAAGCAATCCAATCAAACTCCACTAGAGCTGGGCCCAACTTGAGGACCTGGAGGGGGGAAAAAGGATAGAAATGGAGGGGGTCAGACATAAAGTCTGGCGAGTATGATAATTCTAACAATACTATTATCAAAATAACTAGACTAAGGCATAAGCTGGAAGACAAGTAAATGTCTATGAACTATTGGGTATGGAAAAGCAGATAAAGATAACGTTAAAGGCATACCTAATTACTAACGAATAATTACTACACTGCACCGCACCAGTCACCCTAAAGGTTAATCCCACTTGCTTCACACAGAAACTATATAAATAGCCTTGCGTACCCCTAGCTGACTACATAGGTGTCGTCTGCCCCTATCTCCACTAGGTGTACCCCACTACCCACTTGCGATTGGCTCCCTACTCGTAGATACCCGTGCTGGCCGTGCAGTGGGGTGTATCACTCCCCTAAAGTGGCAACCCAATACAACTTGAGAATGCATGGCTTATAACTACACGATGCAACAACGTCTTACCTACCAGCCCGGGTCCACACACGCATATGAAACCCGTTGGACTTGCGTTGCCACCGCTCCCCGTTTTGGCCTCTTATAGTCAAACCCAACATGCGTGTCCCGTCCTCGACTTGGGTCGAGCCCACAAAGATACGTTTGGGATACTGGTTGAAATGGGCCCCCACAAGCTACCCACCTAAGCTTGTCACCACTAGTATATCCCACTTAACCCTCTTAGTCATGTTCATTTACATGTGTGTTTGGTTAAGTCTTACTAATCGTATTTCACATGCCACTAAGGGCACCCACTAGATTCCTCATGCCACCCAAGGCACCTACTTAACCCCCATGTCCCACCTTATATGTTTATCTGGTTAAGTATTTCTTAATTCATTCAGGCCATAACCTCATAAAGACCTCTCACATTAGACTGGCATTTATGGAAGCTGGATTTGCCGGGCGGGTCCGGGCAGTCTTACACCATAAAAGAGTCTAACCTCGTGTCTTTACAACTGTTATGCTTTAGTTTAGGCCTAGGACCTCTCACATTGGGCTGACATTTGTGACCACTGGATTTGCCGGGCGGGTCCGGGCAGGTTTACGTCACAAACGAGTCCAACCTCGTGTCCTAAGCATTGATTATCACTTATAATCTTTTACCCCAGTTTTAATAATTCCCTATTCAAATTATTAATTAAGTCCACTTTTAATGATGCCTATAATTGACTCAATTATGGCCATCCATTCATGGCATGCAAAATCATATCAATTGCACCATAACTTCTTATTATTAAATCCTTAATAATACCCCCACCCTACGTAATACGTTCGCTTATTCAACGCAAAGTATACGTTAGACTCGAATAGTCTAACTCATAGCACAAAGATAAATTATCACAACATATAGACAAGTAAAATAATCCAATCATAATAGGGGTGAAACTTGCATAAATTACACATGTTAAGGATCTAAAGGTGTCAACTTGTTAAATGTCACAACTTACATGATATGATCATAACCCAAATTTATGTATAAACTTGCATATGGGGTTTTATGCAACATAATGATGGTGTGAACTAGTATCTAACACATAGAATTCACATATGTCATAGCATAATTCTAGGTGTCATAATTCTAGATCTAAATAGATGTCATGGCATATGTTCACAATCTTTACTAATCAATTTAAACTTGCATATGTGAATTGTCATATAGATCAACATAGCCCAAACATTATGATTTGATTAACATGAACTAATTAGCATAGATAATACCATCATGACTTTATAACATGTATGATTCATCACAATTTAGCATAGAAAACTACAACCTATACAATATCATCATAACATGATTTACAACATATAGGATATTATCATCACATAACATAGGATTTACAACATACATGATAGCATAAGGTTTACAACAACATATATGACAATCCACATCATTCACTTATAATCCATTCATGACTTAATCTAATTAGTTTAACAATAATCTTGTTAAGATCATCATACTCACAATTAGAAGAGAAAAGAGAGTCTTGATTTGCTTTAGAGTTTAGTAGAATTAAAATTTAATTATCTTTTCTTCCTTCTTAGTTGGCGGCGACTACACTGAGTTCCATGGCGGCGGTATGACGGTAGCTATTCTATTTTTCATGTGAATTAGAGTGAGAGACTACCTAGGTATTTATAGAGTTTAGGGTTTATTTAGACCGTCAGATCAACTCAGAACTAAACTGAACCATTAAATTTGCCAACTCAGCCCTAAAGACACATCAACAGCTCAAGATTGGGCTCAGTAAAAACCCTAGCAGACTGACCAGGTCGACACCCAGGTCGACTCCCCAGTCGACCTGGGGGGGGGGGGTCGACTACCCAGTCGACTTGGGGTGCTGGGCGGGAATTTTCCCGCCTAGCCTGATTTGACTTCGAATTTGAAATTTAAATTTTCTGAAATCTGTTTTGAATTTTCTGAAACTTCCGATGGCCATAACTTCTTCATACGAAGTCCAATTCATGCAAACTTGGACTCTATTTCAACCAGAATTCCGAGACGAACACAATGGCGCAACCCGTTTCCCACAACTCTCACGTATGAGATTAGTTATTCTTTAATTTGTGAATATTAATATTAATTGAATTACGGGGTGTTATATTCTCCCCTCCTTAAAGGATTTCGACCCCGAAATCTTCAAGTCAAGAAGAATGTATATCCTAACATCCAATCATCCATCTACTCAACCATCAAACACAGGCATCCATTGTCCTTATAGACTTCTAATGCTTTCATGTTTAAATGCACAGTGTGTGTATATGTCCATATCTAATGCAAAATCAGGCGGTCCACTGATTCAGTCGACCTCCTTAATGCAAATCATGATAGTGTCATGCGTCCATTATGTATGCAAAAGTTCCTTAATGCTACATATTATCTCTATATGCGTGCACAATCATCATCTGAATGCAACATCCATATGATAAAAACAATCATCATACATCCATTTTACTAAATACAGCCATTTATATGCAATATGCAATATGCAGTATGAAGTGACTGAGCCGATCTAGTGCCTAATAGTGTGTGTATATGCATCCACGAGAAACCACTAGCAAACACTTGCATCCACTTTGCATCCATCATACATAACATGTCTCAAACACATGTTTCAACCATAGGATGATCCTAACTAAAGGTCAAAGATACTAGCAGGAGGATACTCTAAAGGTAAGATAAGTACAAGATAAGCGATAAAGGAGAAATTAAAGGACATACCCTCAAAAAGAAAAGGGTACATCGAACGCATCTTTTGTTCCGTCTCCCAAGTAGCGTTGCTCTCATCATCTCCCCATTGTACTTTGACTAGTCTGACCTCTCGATTCCTCAACTTCTTGATCTTCGACCCAAGAATGCATGTAGGAGCTCGTCGAATCGTCGCGTCACGCTCTATCTCCACCTCTTTAAGCAAGCTCGGCTCTACCACTTCCGCGGTCTCGTGCAAGCACTTCCTCAAATGTGACACATGGAATACGTCGTGTACACCACTAAGTCTCTCAGGAAACTCCACTCTATACGCCATCTGTCCAATCTTCTCCTTAATAGGAAACGGCCCTACGAACCTTGGTTCTAATTTCCCAACGGACCCAAAGCGAACAACGTTCCGTAATGGAGACACTTTGATAAAGACCATGTCCCCAACTTCAAACTCAAGATCTGTCCTCCTCTTATCCGCATAAGATTTCTGCCTATCTTGCGCCGTATGCATCCTCCTTCGAATCAAGTCGATCTTCTCCGAAGTCTCCCTAATCATATCGGGCCCAAGTAAGATCTTATCCGTAGATTCCCACCAACATGTAGGTGAACGACAAGGTCATCCATAAAGAGCTTCGAAAGGTGCCATGCCAATGCCGGACTGAAAGCTATTATTATATGCGAATTCCACCAACGGAAGATGCTCTTCCCACGTACCCCCAAAGTCTAGGATACATAGCCTCAAAAGATCCTCTAGAATGCGATTCACCCTCTCGGTCTGGCCGTCCGTCTGAGGATGATATGCGGTGCTCAAACATAACTGAGTTCCTACCGCCTCTTGCAAGCTTCTCCAAAATTCACTAGTGAAAATAGGATCGTGGTCGCTCACTATGCTAGAAGGAACACCATGCAAACGAACTAGCTCTCGAACGTATACAGAAGCTAACCATGGAGCAGTCCTCTTACTCTTCACGGGAATGAAATGGGCGCTCTTAGTAAGTCTATCTACTATAACCCAAATCCCCGTATTACCCTTCCTTGATCTTGGTAATCCATCCACAAAATCCATCGAGACACTTTCCCACTTCCATAGTGGAACCTCCAATGGGTGAAGCAACCCACCGGGTTTCATTTGCTCCGCTTTTACTTGTTAGCAATCCAAGCATCTAGTGACATACTCATCCACGTCCCTCTTCATACTGGACCAAAAGTAAACTCGCTTCATGTCTTTGTACATCTTGTCCCCGCCGGGATGAATGGTCATCTTCGAACGATGTGCTTCGTCAAGAATAGTCTTCCTTAGGTCATCGTCTTTTGGTACACAAAGTCTACCGTCCCTACGTAACCAACCCTTATCGTCTAGGGTATACCTACGGAGATGGCTTGATGACTCCCCTCTTTTGAGTTTTTCTACTAACTCAACCAACTGTGGGTCGTCTCGCTGTGCCTCCCCAATCCGTCCCAAAAGCGTAGGTCTGACCTCCAAGGATGCTAGCAAACCGGGTACAAAGTCAACGGAAGGTCTAAAGTCAAACATAGAGATGAACTCTAAACTTCACCGCTCAATAAACAAAGGACTTAAGGATAATCTTTTTCTACTTAAGGCATCTGCCACTACGTTACCCTTGCCAGGGGTATATGCTATTTCGAAATCGTAGGACGCTAAGAACTCCATCCACCTTTGCTGCCTTAAGTTCAAGTCCTTCTGGGAGAACAAGTATTTTAGCGATTTGTGGTCAGTGAATAATTCGAATTTCTCGCCAAGAAGATAACGACGCCAAGACTTAAGCGCGAAAACAATAGCGGCCAACTCTAGGTCATGTGTAGGGTAGTTTTTCTCATTCGCTCTCAACTGCCTTCCACCATAGGCTATTACCCTTCCCTCTTACATTAAGACTGCGCCTAGTCCTGTCCCACAAGCATCAGTATAAACAGTAAACGGCTTACTCCCGTCTGGCAATACTAAGACTGGGGCTGAAGTCAAAGCTCTCTTCAAACATTGGAACGCATCATCACAATCTACGTCCCACGCGAAGACTAGGTTCTTCTTCGTCAGGCGTGTCAATGGAGCTGATATCTTTGCGAAGTCTTTGATAAACTTCCTATAGTAACCAGCCAACCCCAAGAAACTTCTTACTTCGGTAGCATTTTTAGGGACCTTCCAATCTTGGATGGCCACCACCTTCGCGGGATCCACAACTACCCCTTCCTTGGAAACCACGTGCCCTAAGAATCGTACTTCCTTCCTCCGGAAGTGACACTTAGAAAATTTAGCTTTAAGATTATGCGCTCGTAGGGTCTCCAACACTTCCCTAAGATGTAGGGCATGCTCTTCTTCATCCTTAGAAAAGATCAGGATGTCGTCTACAAAGACTACCACAAATTTGTTAAGGTACTCCCTAAACACCCTACTCATCAAATCAACAAAGTATGCGGGGGCGTTTGTCAAACCGAAGGGCATCACTAGCCATTCATAGAAACCGTCCGGAGTCCTAAAGGCAGTCTTGTCAATGCTATCCTCGGCCACTCTCAACTGATGGAAACCAGTGGCTAAGTCCAACTGCGAAAACACTGAGGCGCCAACTAACTGATCGAAGAGATCATCAATCCTCGGCAGTGGGTGTCTGTTTTTCTTAGTAAGCTTATTAAGTTCTCTATAGTCCACACAAAGTCTAAGGGGCCCATCCGCCTTCATGGCAAATACTACTGGAGCACCCCACTCCGATATACTTCGTCTTATGAACCCCTTCTCAAGCAACTCCTTCACTTGCTTATCGAGTTCCCTCCTTTCACGTGGAGCCATGTGGCGTACTGGCAAAGATACTAGTTTTGCATTATCCACAAGATATATTCGAAAATCTATCTCCCGCTTCGGAGGCAAGCCCTTCACCTCCTCAAACACATCCGAGTATTCTCGGACCACTCTAACAGATCGTAGATTTTCCTCAGACGCGTCAAGCGATTCTAAATAACTTAGCATAACAGAACTTATGGGATTACAAAAGATTTCGAGAGTGTTGCCAAGGCGAGTCATGAGCCTAACTACTCTCCTTTCACAATCCAGACTGGCCCCATTTCTGGATAACCAATCCATTCCTAAAATTAGCCCATAGCCCGTGAAGCCCAACACATAAGCATCACATCTAAACTCAACGCTAAGTATAGAAATTTTCAAATCCAAACACATCATGGACAAATAAGCTGAGCCCCCAATTGGATTCGAAACAACTAAGGGATCCTCTACCAAACTGGTGTTTAAGTGCAGTGATTCAACTAATGATGTAGAGATAAACGAATGCGATGCGCCCGAATCGAATAAGGTATGGACAGGATGATCAAACAGAAAAACTAAGCTTTCAACAGAAATGGTTTTACCTCGTTCTTGCAGCGGTGGGACCGCGAGAGCCTGAACTTGTCCCCTTGCCTGCCCTGGTGCCATAAGAGCCTGCACCTGTCCTCCCGAGGTAGACCCTGCCCTCTGCCCCTTCTTTGGGCAGTCCTTCACTAGATGTCCCGCTTCGCCACAGTGAAAACAGCTAGTCTTCTTTTTCTTTCGGCAATCCTTGCTGAGATGGCCTGGTGTCCCACAATTAAAGCATTTCTTCTTTCCCTTGCCATTATTGTCCTTACCACCCTTCTTGTTTTGCTGTTGTGGCTTCTTCTGATCCCCTTTCTTCTCGGGTGCCTTATCAGCTTTAGTGCCTTTCTCCTCGTGCATGAGTGCCATGTCTACTAGCTTCTCAAAGGTGGCCCCCATAGGGATGTGGGTCATAGCCAACCCTTGCAACGGTTCATTCAATCCATTAACGAACCTCAGAGCCTTCTTCTCCTGCGTGTTCACTAAGTCCAAGCCAAACCTTGCTAACTGATTAAATTTGTTGACATATTCTTTCACTGATGAGCTTCCTTGCTTTAATGTCAAGAACCTTTCCATATATAGATTCTCTTCTGCCTTTGAGAGAAACTTCGCCTCAAACCTACGTCTGAAATCCGCCCAAGAATCAACAGGACGCTCCTCATTAGTGACCTCCCACCAAAATGAGGCCTCTCCCTTCATCAGCCAAGCTGCTAATTTGACTTTCCTCCCTTCTTCTACTTCAAAGATTTCTAGCAATTCTTCTACCTCCCTAAGCCAATCTCTAGCTTCCACAAACGTTTCTGACCCTTGAAAGGGTTTTCCACCCATAGCCTTAAATTCCTTGCACGTCTTTGCAAAAGTATCAATGCGAGGAGGAGGAGGAACGGGTACAACTGGTGGTGGAGGAACATTGGCTGGACCTGCGGCGACCCTAGCCTCTAATAGCCTCCTATACCATCCTGGTATCGTTACACCATCCGGAAGGTTAAGATCTTCAGCCATGCTGAAACGAAGGAAAGATTCAAAATGGAGAATTCGAAAGATAAAGATATGGCTATTGGGGATTATGTTTTTCATAAAAACTTTCCTCTTAAAATAACTCATTAAGACATGTTTATGAAAACACTTCTTCCAAAAATACTTTAGAAAAATAGTTTTTCTAAAAAAATTATCTGTTCTGGTAACCTTAAGCTCTGATACCACGTGTAACACCCCACGTCCATTAATGTCACTCACAAAGGGAATGCATTAATTTCCATGGAGGTTATAAGTGAATATAGAACAGAAAAATTACAACAAGACAGATAATAAGTAGTACTTGGAAATCTAAAACTTCATTTTATTGCAGCGGAAATTAAACATGTTTGTTACATCATAAAACCATAAATCAGAGTCAAGTACAATATCCATCTTCATAAAACAAAATACATAATCCCATTACACAAATAGCCATTTAAAGAAGATAACAAGCTGGACTTTACTTCAACGGTCCAAGCTTTCCAAGAGAGATAAAGCAATCCAATCAAACTCCACTAGACCTGGGCCCAACCTGAGGACCTGGAGGGGGGAAAAAGGATAGAAATGGAGGGGGTCAGACATAAAGTCTGGCAAGTATGATAATTCTAACAATACTATTATCAAAATAACTAGACTAAGGCATAAGCTGGAAGACAAGTAAATGTCTATGAACTATTGGGTATGGAAAAGCAGATAAAGATAACGTTAAAGGCATACCTAACTACTAACGAATAATTACTACACTGCACCGCACCAGTCACCCTAAAGGTTGATCCCACTTGCTTCACACAGAAACTATATAAATAGCCTTGCGTACCCCTAGCTGACTACATAGGTGCCGTCTGCCCCTATCTCCACTAGGTGTACCCCACTACCCACTTGCGATCGGCTCCCTACTCGTAGATACCCGTGCTGGCCCCACAGTGGGGTGTATCACTCCCCTAAAGTGGCAACCCGATACAACTTGAGAATGCATGGCTTATACCTGCACGATGCAACAACGTCTTACCTACCAGCCCGGGTCCACACACGCGTATGAAACCCGTTGGACTTGCGTTGCCACCGCTCCCCGTTTTGGCCTCTTATAGTCAAACCCAACATGCGTGTCACGTCCTCGACTTGGGTCGAGCCCACAAAGATACGTTTGGGATACTGGTTGAAATGGGCCCCCACAAGCTACCCACCTAAGCTTGTCACCACTAGTATATCCCACTTAACCCTCTTAGTCATGTTCAATTACATGTGTGTTTGGTTAAGTCTTACTAATCGTATTTCACATACCACTAAGGGCACCCACTAGATTCCTCATGCCGCCCAAGGCACCTACTTAACCCCCATGTCCCACCTTACATGTTTATCTGGTTAAGTATTTCTTAATTCATTCAGGCCATAACCTCATAAAGACCTCTCACATTAGACTGACATTTATGGCAGCTGGATTTTCCGGGCGGGTCCGGGCAGTCTTACACCATAAAAGAGTCTAACCTCATGTCTTTACAAATGTTATGCTTTAGTTTAGGCCTAGGACCTCTCACATTGGGCTGACATTTGTGACCGCTGGATTTGTCGGGCGGGTCCGGGCAGGTTTACATCACAAACGAGTCCAACCTCGTGTCCTAAGCATTGATTATCACTTATAATCTTTTACCCCAGTTTTAATAATTCCCTATTCAAATTATTAATTAAGTCCACTTTTAATGATGCCCATAATTGACTCAATTATGGCCATCCATTCATGGCATGCAAAATCATATCAATTGCACCCCAACTTCTTATTATTAAATCCTTAATAATACCCCTACCTCACGTTATACGTTCGCTTATTCAACGCAAAGTATACGTTAGACTCGAATAGTCTAACTCATAGCACAAAGATAAATTATCATAACATATAGACAAGTAAAATAATCCAATCATAATAGGGGTGAAACTTGCATAAATTACATATGTTAAGGATCTAAAGGTGTCAACTTGTTAAATGTCACAACTTACATGATAAGATCATAACCCAAATTTATGTATAAACTTGCGTATGGGGTTTTATGCAACATAATGATGGTGTGAAATAGCATCTAATACATAGAATTCACATATGTCATAGCATAATTCTAGGTGTCATAATTCTAGATCTAAATAGATGTCATGGCATATGTTCACAATCTTTACTAATCAATTTAAACTTGCATATGTGAATTTTCATATAGATCAACATAGCCCAAACATTATGATTTGATTAACATGAACAAATTAGCATAGATAATATCATCAAGACTTTATAACATGTACGATTCATCATAATTTAGCATAGAAAACTACAACCTATACAATATCATCATAACATGATTTACAACATATAGGATATCATCATCACATAACATAGGATTTACAACATACATGATAGCATAAGGTTTACAACAACATATATGACAATCCACATCATTCACTTATAATCCATTAATGACTTAATCTAATTAGTTTAACAATAATCTTGTTAAGATCATCATACTCACAATTAGAAGAGAAAAGATAGTCTTGATTTGCTTTAGAGTTGAGTAGAATTAGAATTTAATTAGCTTTTCTTCCTTCTTAGTTGGCGGCGGCTACACTGAGTTCCATGGCGGCGGTATGACGGTAGCTATTCTATTTTTCATGTGAATTAGAGTGAGAGACTACCTAGGTATTTATAGAGTTTAGGGTTTATTTAGACCGTCAGATCAACTCAGAACTAAACTAAACCATTAAATTTGCCAACTCAGCCCTAAAGACACATCAGCAGCTCAAGATTGGGCTCAGTCAAAACCCTAGCCAACTGACCAGGTCGACACCCAGGTCGACTCACCAGTCGACCTGGGGGGGGGGGGTCGACTACCCAGTTGACTCCCCAGTCGACCTGGGGTGCTGGGCGGGAATTTTCCCGCCTAGCCTGATTTGACTCCGAATTTGAAATTTAATTTTTCTGAAATCTGTTTTGAATTTTCTGAAACTTCCGATGGCCATAACTTCTTCATACGAAGTCCAATTCACGCAAACTCGGACTCTATTTTAACCATAATTCCGAGATGAACACAATGGCGCAACCCGTTTCCCACAATTCTCACGTCTGGGATTAGTTATTCTTTAATTTGTGAATATTAATATTAACTGAATTACGGGTTGTTACAATTTTTTTTTATGCTATTAGAGTTTAACTATTTGATTTTTTTATCCCTACAAACCTTTTTTTAGATTGAATTTTAGCAATCTAGGGTGGTAAAGTTAGTCCACATCATGGAAGCTGATACAAAAAATATTTAACTTATGTTCCTACCAGGTAGTTAGGAGCGGCGATACCAAAATTCAACCGTACATGTACTTATGTAAGGTGGTCGTCCTGCAATCTTCAGTTCATATGTTATTAACACAACATGTCTAATCCTTGAATTGTATTCTTACATTGCAGATCATTGTGTACATATGAAGTTTCATTTTATAATATTCCATATGAAATTCAAATATGCTACCTTAATCAACTGCGTTTGTAAACAAATAAAAATACTCTCGTTTGCTTTGGCCATCAAATTTCAAGAACATGTATTACATACGCAAATGACTGTAAGTGTAACAACCCGGAAAATGTGAACCAATTTAAAAATTTTAAAAGTGGTGATTGTCAAAGAATTTAAACAATTGAGATGGAATATTTCAATAAAATAATGAATTGGAAATAGTGAGGTAGTTTGAAAATTTGAATACAAACTTTGTCTGACTGTACCAGGTGGAAAATATAATAGATTTTAGTGAAACCAAAAATATTTAAATCTGTTTATGAATACCTTTCTAACGAATCTGAAAAATCGAAGTTTCATAGCAGGAATCAAAAGTTAAGGCCAAATGAATTTTCAAAAAGGTCGCTATATATAATGTATAGCCCTTGAAAATAGACATTTTGCATACGACCTCGGAATTCGACGAAACCACTTTTTTTGGATCCGGGATGTCAAACTATTGCTAGGTGTCAAATTTCATAATTTTTGAAGCTAGTATGTGAGTGGGGCAAAGGAAAATGTGATTGGTCAATTTCTGTTAAAATGGGTCGACCTGAAAATGGCCATTTTGCATACGATCTCAGAATTCGACGAAACTGGTTTTATTGGGAATCGTCAAAACAAAGCTAGATTTATTTTCCTGGAATTTTTCGATTTAGTTTGTGGCCCTGGCAAATTGAAATGTACGTTCAAATTGAATATTAAATGTTTTATACTTTAATTTGAAAAATAACTGACTGTAACGGTCGAATTGGCCAACGAAACATATCCCATTGTGTCCGGAATGGGGGTATTTAGCTAGGGGCGATAGTCGTTGGGTTGAAATTGGTGTTCGTTTGTTCAAAAGGATATTTTTGGAATTTGAAAATTTAAATATAATAGGTCAAACCCCTATTTTCTATCTCTTCTGAAAATTGGTCAAACCCCCTACGACGAACGACGGAAACCCATTCAGAGCTTCCAGGCCCGATCGCCGCCGCCACGAGCGTTTTCACCGCCCCCTCCAGTTGACTTTTCTGTTCATCTACCCCTCCTCTTTCAATCCATCCAACCCTCGTCAAAAATAGTTTGGTATTTGCGTCAAATTCCAGCGAGGAAGTCATCGTCTTTGGAGCGCCGCCAAGCATCGTAGGGACCACCGAGTTGAGTGCCACCACAGGCGCTGGAGACCTTGTTCGAAGCTCTTCGACGTTGCAGCATCTGATCGTGATAATACTTCACGGATCGGTCGTAAAATTTAAACCTAGTTTCGAAGGTTTGGAAAAGGTATCGGCTTTGAAACTTCTGAAATGAAAATAACACTTTTAAGTGTTGCAAAACTTTGAAAAATCGTATATTTTTGGTGTGTTGATGAAATTCGATGAAACAGGAAACACCGGGACCGCAAGGAGGCTCTCTACCATCTAGCAGAAGCCGCAGATTTTTCTGATCTATATACGATTTTTAGCACTTCAAAAACCAATGTGAGGAATCTAAATTAAATTGTGTGAATGGAATCGTGTTGTATAAATTATATAAGCGAAGTGTAAATTATATACGCATTGTATACCTCATGTACATGTGTTGTATAAGTTATATTAGCGATGTATAAATTATACAAGAATTGTATGAAACATATATGCTTTGAACTGTGTTTAAATGCAAGTGAAATATAGAAATTATATATATATATATATATATATATATATATATATATATATATATATATATATATATATATATATATACTCCCCTCGTCCACAGACCATGGACGATATTTATTGCTTGTGATTGGCGTGAAAATATATAGTATGACGAATGGTTGGAAATAATTGTTTGTGGTTGAAAAATACCTTTGTGGTTGAAAAATACCCTCTTGTGGTTGAAACAAATTAGAATAGGGTTTTGGAAATGAAAATAAAACATGCCGCCTGCGTGCGAACTAGATGCATGATTCCCCATTGTCAAAAACCGCGAGGTTTTAAGGTAGAGCGAGGAGCCGTACTAGGGACGGTCCCGGTTTTAACTACCCTGCCGTTATGCTGCCGAAATTTTCTGAAATATTCATGTGTTAGAATAATTTTCATTTGTTGAAATTATTTTCATATGTTGAAACCGATATTCATGTGTTGAATTGAAATTCATTCGTTGAATTGAAATTCATGTGTTGAATGTTATTCGAATTTTAAATAAATAGCTTTAACGATAAAAATCACATTTATATATATATATACAAACTGTAGTGAATATTCATGTGTTGGATTGGAATTCATTCGTTGAATTGAAATTCATGTGTTGAATGTTATTCGAATTTTAAATAAATAGCTTTAACGATAAAAATCACATTTTTATATATATACAAACTGTAAAGGATATTCATGTGTTGAATTGAAATTCATTCATTGAATTGAAATTCATGTGTTGAATGTTATTCGTATTTTAAAATAAATCGATTAGACAATAAAAATTACATTTTTATTGTGAATATGAAGTGTTGAAAACATTCACGTGTTGAATAAATATTTCTGATGACAAAAATATTACTTTTATTATGTATACGCTTTGATAAAAATACACACGTGTTGAAATAAATATTAGTTTGCTAGAAATATTATTATTAGCTTTGTTCTGCATATATATACATGTGTCGAACAGGGAAAATGGATTAGCTGTAGAGTAAAGAAATTATTTGCGTGCCCGACAAATAGTTAAGCCTTGATGAGTTGGCTGCGCAATTTTATTTTTATATCAACTCCTGGGAATGCCATTGGATGCGGAGTGTTGGTTATTCTGTGTGAAATAATAAACATCACCATAGGATAGTAACAAATAATTTTGAACTACACTACATGGCATACTTCTTGACGATAGGCATACTTCATCATATTCCACATAAGCATTTGGAGCTTGTGTGACGAGGTTGAAGATTTACCATACGAGTGAGAGGCTTGTATGGCGATGATTATATATTACAGGTTGAACTGATGACTGATATGGACTATATAAAATATAACGATAAATTGCCAGATAAATAAAACCCCACACGGGTCTGGAGTTGACAATAATCACATCTCTCTAGTCATTAGATACGGTACATGGACTATTTATTCCCACACGGGACGAGGTGAGGAGGATTTATCCTCTTGAGTAATTAAAAATACACGCTCCCTCAGGCTTGACAGGGTGACGAGAATTTATTCTCTGGAGTTATTATCTATACACGCTCCCCTGTAAACACCAGAATATATCACTATAAATATGTGGATGCTTTATAGGATTTATTGGGTACCTAACACGGCTCAATAAATTTCCAAACCCCTTCCCGTACAAAAGAGGTTATGGCGAAATTTTTCGAAATATAAAGGCGTTAGTGAAATATTTGAAGTGAAAACGATATTGAAGTTAAAGAATAAAATATATATATATATAAATATAAATATAATTGAAAGGAATCGAAGCCGTGCAGTTCGGGTTTTGAAATCGTAATTTGAATCGATTAGTACGAGAGATCCGACCATCGGATTTTCCCGAAACCGCAACCGTTGGGTTCGCCTTGGAAAATATCTTTACAATGGCACCAACTTTGTAAAAATCCAACGGTTGGATCGTCTGGAATGTTTAATTCAAATCTGAAGAAAAACAGCGCCAGAATCGTTTATATTTATATATAAATATAAATATGATGAAATTAAATCGAATAACGATGCTGCAGTTCGAATTTTGAAACCGTAACTTCAAACGACTAGTGTGGAAGATCCGACCGTCTGATTTTCACGAAACTGGAACCGTTGGATTCACTTTGGGAATATCTTCCCAGTGGTATAGACTTTGTAGAAATCCAACGGATATATTTTCTGATATGTGTAAAACAAATTAGGGGAAAAACAGCTCCAGTGCCATGACACGACCTGAAATGTCGTTTAATTAAATATGGCCATTTTTAAATAAATAAAAATGGCGAAAAATCGTTATAAAATATTATAAGCAACATGGATTGGAAATAAACAAGTTTGGCTTGATCTGCTTGATATTTGATGGTTGTATGTGTTTGACACGAAAATTATACTAAAGAACTGAAATATGAATGTCGAAAAATATAACCATGGAAAGAATTGATTTGAATTCTAATTATACGTGAATTATTTGAAAAGGCCGAGCTAACCCTCATTTCAAATAATTGATTGAACGATTCGAAGGCGAACATACAAAGACGATTCAAGACCGACGATCTTCGTATCGGTTGGATGGGCGCTGCTGAAGTTCCTGATTGGAGTAGCTACCGTGAAGGAACGGAAGTGGTAGCCGTCTGAATGTATGTGTTGATTGTATGGATATACGAGGAATTTGGTGCCTCCAGTTTCATTCAGACCCAGAACGGACTTGTAAATGGACTGTGTGTCTGACATTGGATTTTGTTCTATACTGATTGATCTCTGTTAAATATATATCTGTTTGGCGGCGGAGAATTTATTCTTTTGCTTAACGCTTTTCTTTGAGACGTACGAGCTCAGAGGTTATATATCGATAGAAATCAGTCGTATGGAGTGGATTGCCTATATGGCATGCCAAGATGCAGCGATCAAGGCTTCTGTTGCAAAGCAAAGTCTTGTGTTCGATGATCAAAGCACGACCTACATGGCCTGGCTTTGTGTATAGCGTGGATTCGCGAGCCTCAGACCTCGGTATGAGTTAAAAACGGGATACGGACCGTTGGGAGAGCACAATGTTTCTTTCTAGCTATGGTGGTGTCAGTGACCTACCAGCCCTGACATTTATATATACTTTTCACCTGTGTGGTTGTTGGAATGCGAGGCGCCTCGGTTTTAGGTCTGTAAGGACCGGGAAACGTGTGTTTAGGAATTGCCAATCCTCAAACGTAAGAGAGGACCGGCCCAGCCGATCCAAGGGTTACCCAGAGTGTGTAGTCTTGAGGCATTTGCTAGAGTGTCTCGAAGCGGAGAGGAGCTTGCCCCTTGCCTCGACTCATGACGGAAATCCAATTTCCAATACGAAATAACGGATTTGATTGTAGAACTAGTATGGCGACATAGTAGATGGTAGCTATGTCGCCTATGATTGATATTTATGATGCTATTCATTTTTGAAACATATATGCACTAGTAATAATATCAAATGATTTTGTTTTACACGTATTAAGCATATTTGGCCATTATAAGGTAAAACTCTATCCTCCGGTTTGCGTTGCATTGTATAATGGGACTTGAGTCTTATAACGGCTACATTCTTTTCAAAAGCATTGCGTTGTTTTAAAGAATTTACTTTGTTTTAAATGCACCGGCAATCACTGGAGTAAACCCGTTCCGCAAAAGTGGTGTGGTCCTATGATTTGCCTTATTACTGTTGTTTAACCAGTTAAGTAGATTTCTCATACCAGTCCCCATGACTGACTCGTTGTTTGTTTCACTTTGCAAACTCGAGTGCCCTTATTTTCACACGGACAGCCTAGTTCACAGATGACAGGTTGTTTCGGCTTGGCACTGTAGTATGGAGTGCACTTTTGGCTTATGGCGAGGCTGACTTCACCGAAATGACTTTGACATTTTCCGCCATTATTGTATATGTATTATGATTCCGCCTATGGTGATGCAGACTGTTTTACTTCCAGTACTTATTATCGTATGTATATGTACCGCCTCCGGCTATGTAGACTGATACCCTTATTATGTCTCACTGTATGTATATATTCCGCCTATGGCGATGGTGGCTGATCATTTCCCTTTTATTTACTAAGTTATACCCTACGTTGTGCTATTCTGATGTTGTTACATGTTATGAATCCGCTGTCATATCTATGTAAAATTATTCTATTTATTGTTTTTGCTATTATCTGTACTTTGCTATGATGATTGATGTGTTATATTGCAATGATTATCCTTAATACCGTCACACGGATTTTGGGATCGTCACAGTAAGTGTGTTTGCATGAATGTTCTTTATATTCAATGCATGCAAGACACTGTATTTACAAGGTTCCTATATCTACAATTTCTTCTTATCTTGCCTCAATTGCTTCGATGCTTTATACAATGTTGATTGTATTTCACTTTATCCAATTTAACAATACCATATACTCCCATTTTGTTCAACTGTATGATTTACTCTAAGGTAAGTTCAAAGAGTTTGAACAATTTATGTTTGTTCTGTCAACTATCTTGATTGGTGGTTGGTTCTATTTTTTTTCTTTTTTAATTTTGATATTCATTTGTATCATGAATGTCATATCTTTTCAACTATATTAACCCTCCAATGTACTTTTTCGCTTTTTCCTGAAAGTAAGCAAAAAGAATAATATTACAATAATGCAATAATGCGCACACGCTCATGATTCGAAATAATGCGCACACGCTCATGATACGAAATTTCGATCCCTACTGAAACCGAAATGGAATGATCAAAGTCTTGATGTTTCGATTAAAACCATAAACCTTGGTATAAATGCATATAATGCCATTCGATAGGCACAATACATATAAAAACGAATTAAGCTAGCCTTTGTAATATTTTTTTGGCAAAGCCAGTTAGCCTTTGTAATGTTACTATAGTAAAATAGTAAAATAACCAATATGTTCGTTTATACGTTGGCTATTAAGTAGATATAGATTAAATCAGGTAGAAAATATGTGTGACAATGATATTATGGACTGAAACATGAAAACAACATTCTGAAAATAGTGCTTGGTAGAAATAAATTTTGAAAACTAATATACACCCATTCAGCATGAGTAAATCTTCTAAATTATTCAAAAATGTTCAACTACATTACAAATTATCCAAATATGTTTAATCATGAAAAAACTATTTCAGACATCAACACATACATTAGTGTTTAAGTCTTGCATTTTGCATGAACAATGTTACAAAAAAAAAGTATTTGATAACATAGGATATACTCCGAAACACTGAATTCCAGATATATATATAATCTAAGCAATATACACTATATGCATGTAGGAATTTGATGTGTTGCGCAAAAAGCATAGGTGGACTGAACAAAATTTACTACCATATAGAGAGAGATAGAAAACAAAGGCATATAAATGAGTGCGTGTACAGAATAGATTCTTTTCCTCTTTTAGTCACTTTTATTGCTAAAATTAAATCTCCCTTCTTCTGCCTCAGAAACCCTTTGTATTTTCTTTTTTGCTTTATGGATTTCTATTTTTTTTGCATTGTCTACAAAAATATTTGTAGGACATTTATTCTTGGTTATGAATTACTACCTATATGCTAAATAACATAAGATTTCCAACACGAATTTGATCGATTTTTTTTTACCCCTTCCGCGTGTTTGAAAGACTTATGGTTTTTATTAGCGAAGTATACCAATTGTTTAAAATAGTTTTTTCTTTAAACTATAAACTAAAGTAACTGTGTCGTACAGTTAATGCAGTAGTATTTGTGATGGACTCAAATGTTATATTAGGTACAATTTATTATAGATGAATTATTTAAATTTGTTTATATTGGTTATTCTAACTAATAAGTATAATATCCTTGATGCAAATTTTGATGACGAGGTCAAGTTTCATCTTATTCACTAATAGACTTATCAGTTAACTCTTGAGAAATTGATAATGTTGAGAGCGATGAAAATGAATTACTTTGCATTAAAACATTGCATTCAGGACTCGAATAGATATAAGTTGGATGATCAGCTGACTTCGTCGAACCTAAAGTGGTCGTCACTAGAGAATAGGGGGAAAAAATGCAAATTTCCTTCGGTCATTGAAAAAACATGATATTTATTGCCTGGAAGTTCCTCTTCTTAAACACACAGAAGGCCCTGACTTTATTACACTTACAAAAGCATTGCAAGAAACTTCTTTTGATTGGATTGTCATAACTTCTCCCGAATGGAAGGCTGCTGGCACTCCTAGAATTCGAATAGGGGTTGTTGAAGTGGCACTGCAAGTGTTTTTGAAGAAATTTTAACATCATTAGAAGGATCACTTGAGGTTGCATTTTCACCATCGAAAGCAATAGGCAAGATATTGGCTGCTGAACTGCCAAAATTTAGTAATGGAAGCTGTAAAGTTTTATATCCAGCATCTGTAAAGTTTGGTAATGACATTGAGGAGGGCTTATCTGATCGTCGGTTTGAGCTTATGAGGCTGAATACATACAATACCATGCCTATTAGCAAGCTTTGTGTCTTCCTGTCATTGCAGAGGCCGCTCCTTCTGCAATTTGGAAGTAGTGTTTCTTTTTTTTTCTTTAATTTTTTTTAATATGAAAATAAAAAATGCTAAGTTTATGTTGGTTGACGAATATAGGATTATGTTAACTATGTTGGAGAATGGATTTTTGATGACAACAATCTTATTTCAATTATCATTGATTATAAAATATATACTAACATCTCTATCTAGAATATGTATACATATATATGCAGGGTTTGTATACAGGACTTAAATACTGAAGACTGTACAGTTTTAGAGTTCTAAGAGACTCGGGATTCAAAAGAGATTCAAGACTCATGAGTTATCAAGTTATCATGACATCTAGATTTCAAGAGTTCAAGAAAAATATATTAACTGAGTCTAGTTTATATGTAAGACTCCGAATATCACTTAGGTTCAAATTCTGATTTTTAAATTTCAAATTCTGTTTCGAAAATTTAAATCTTGATTTCAATTTATTTTACTATTATCTTGCTTATAATTTCAAACATATATGTTTATAAAGTTTTGATATATAATTTTTTATATAGTTTTATAGTTTTAAATCTTATAACTTTATAAATATATTTATATAATATATTACTATGTTTCCCAATGATTTTACACTTTAGAATATTCATTTAAATTAATAAGTTCTAATTCAAGGATTTCCAAAATAATAAATATGTTTAAACACTTAAAAAATAGTTTTAAAAATCAAAATATGATACAATGTCGACATGTATTTTTAGCAATGTCGACATATAATTGTCATAATTCAAATCTTCAAAGGAAGTGTCTTTTCACTATTTGTAACGTTTCTAAAATATTGCAACCATTGGGACACTATAAATAGGGGATGATTTCAAATTTTTTAATCATTCTTCTTCTCCATCTTCACCCCTTTACTTACCACCATTAATATTCATTATTTTCTTGATTTCTACACTTATACTTTGCCAATTTCTAATCAAATTATATCGAATTTCTTCTCTTCTCAATCTCTATCAAATACTCTATGAACCAAAGTGCTTTTGAAGAGTTCTAGGGTTATTGTACTCATTTAGGAACTGTTTTTGAAATGGTGTGTTCCTTGTAGCCCTGAAATCAAGGAAAGGGAGCGGTGTTAACCTTGTAGCCATAGAATCAAGGGTGGTGGAATTGGTGTTAACTTTGTAGCCGAGAACTATGGGTGGTGGAATCGGTGTTAACCTTGTAGCCGTGAAACCAGGGGTGTTGTACTTGGATATTGATAATAATAAAACTCTGTGCAATCCAGTGTTGCGTGGGACAGGATGTAGGAATATTCCGAACACGTATAAAATCCGGTATGTTCTTTCTTTTTCAACATTTTATGTTTACTTATATTCGTATTTGTGATTGTTTTTTGTTTTTGATCATCTCTGCTGTGATAATCATTATGTAATTCATATATTATATCAAATAAGTTTAAGATTTTCGTAAATTCCTTATAACCACTATTCACCCCCCTCTAGTGTTCGTTTTGCCTTAAAATTCGCTTTCCACATTCCCTAATAATTGGTATCAGAGCAAGGTTTTCAAAAGGTCCATAATCTGGTTTTTAAAAATATTAAATGGCAACCAACACAAGTGATAACAGTTCTTTTATAGAGCTTCAGTCCACTATAAGACTACAACTACTTAATTGTAACACCCCACACTTTTCTGCATCTAAATTTCGACAAAAATCGAAACTCGAACACATCCATGCATAGAGCATGTATATCTGGTACCTGCAATAAATGTGCATGAGCATAATAAGAGTACGATAAAAGAAAACTCATAGAGGAAACCGAATAGGATAATTAGTGTTAACTTAAGTAACAACCTTTTTCAAAGCAAGTCACTTTACCAACACCAAGCATGAGAGAGAACGAGAACCGGAAGCCAAACTTAAACATTTGTGACAACCCCACCTTCTCTAGGAGACCTAGGAGGTTGTAATGAGGAGGGGGTCAGAACAACAAGTTCTGGTGACTACACTACAACAAAAACACCATATTACAACTGTAATTTTACAACTGTGGCAAAATGCCCGTTGTAATAGACTTTTTTTACAACCGTCATTTTCTAAAAGTTGTAACAAACATATTTTTAACAACTCTTTTATTGTAACAGTTGTAATAAATGCATATTACAACTTTTCTTTCTTACCTGTTGTAATAAAGACCGTTTTAACAATTAACATTCAATAATTAGTAATTAGTATAATAATAATTAACATTAATTATTTCCATTAAATAATCAATAGTTAGTAAATAATTTTTAATAATCAATATTAATAACTAGTATACAAATAATAAATTATCAATATTATTAAATAATTAATAATTAATTTTTAGTAATAAACAATTAAGAAAATAAGCATTGATATTAATTTATGGCTTATATTATTTAATTATGTACATTTAGGTGAAATCCTAATTATGCGCAACGAAAAAATTAGCAGTCACGAAGATGTTAACGATGAAATTTTGGTGAGAATACTGAATTTTTGGCTCCAAAGTGAATCACATTCTGTATTTTACTCTCACTGCTCTCTCACGCTGGCGTCTCTTCTATACTCTAAATCAAAATAGATCCTTAAATTTTTCTTCGTCAAACAAATTTTTTTCAATAACTTTTTAATTTGCGATTTTTTTATAGAAATGACTCTGTCCTGACAAGTATTATGTTGTAAATTACTACTTTTAAATGCGTCCAGATGGTTGCATCTATAAATACTTTCTTTAATGTATATAAATAATAATTGTTTTTGCTCTGATGGAAAATTTTGCTTCCATGTGCTGAAAATTTAGGATAAAATTTTGTGGCTTCAGGAACTTGAATGTAAGCTTCGTTATACAAATATTTGGTGGCGGGAACCGAAAATTTTGGCTCGTACAGCCGAAAATTTGGGCTGCATCATGAATTTAGGCTCCAACTCAACATTTAGGGGATCAGACTTAACAAAAAATTTCATTTTTAATTATCCTCCCTCTTTCTCAAATTGTTCTCCACAACCCTAGATCTTTTTTATTCTCCTCATCTTCTCTTCTCTCGTATTATATGCCGTCAGACTCAAATCCAATGATGTTTTCGCATTCTCCAACGCCTTGCTTGCCTTCACGGCTAACTTGGCCAAACCCTCGGGGAAGATCGAACGCTTAGCATCGATTTAGGAGAGCATGAAGTAAATTTGGTTGGGCCTGAGCTTCTCATTGAATACGAGGGGGTAAGGTAGCCCTCGAGCTCCTATGTCGTCAGTCAGTAAGTGAGAATTTGACTCTTAATCTATAATTGATGCGTTTGATTTTTTTCATACATCTTAATCTGTGTTTCAATAATGACAGTTGGGAAATGTTAGCTCTATGTTTAATCTATGTTTCAATATTCAATTGGTTTGTAAACTATCTGAATCTCAAGTCTTCAATAATGACTTCCTTTTTGCTGCAAATTTTAGCTCTACATTTAGATCCAGAGTCCAAAATCTCTTATTTTCGCTGAAGATTACTTTCTAGCTATTTTATTTTTCTATAAGTTCATTTTTAATTCAATTTTTGTAACGACCCACATTTTTCTTGGCATTATAATTAATTTATTTAATTATTTAAAGTGATTTATAGAATTAAATGGCCATTGAATTAAATTATATGGATTTATTTAATTAAATATAAATAATGTAATAATATATTTAATTTCTAAATAGTCAGAAATAGAGGAATTCACAATATAATTGGATCAACGGTGGTATTTAATTCAGTTTAGAATTGAATTAGAATGACGAATATATTATATAAATGGCAGTTTGAACGTATAATTATAATATAATTAAAATCGAGCTTGAAATGGCGCTGTAGTTCGTAATTTGGCGATTTAAACTTCAACTGAATGTACAGGGTCCATTTTAAATCGGATTTCTATGAAACAAGAAACGTTCGGGCCTGGTGGAGTATATTTTTCAAATGGAAGAGAAAAATTAGGATTTCGTCGTATAGATTGCAAGATATGTCCAATTCAAATTTTCAAATAGTCGCTATAGAATCGTTCGTCGACCATAACAGTTTATTTGAAATAACGTCATACTGGATTCGAATTTAGACAAGGTTCTTTTGAGATGTAGTGTTAATTTAATTTTCAGAATTTTACTATAATTTTTAATTAATTAAATACGCAACTTTTTATTTGAAATATTTTGCACCCTATATCAATATTTTGAGGTTTCAAAATATGAGTTAACCTACCGATATTATTATATTTTTGGGACCGTGGCACCTTGCTAGACATGACTATGTTCTTATTACTTTCCCTAGCGACTCCAGCATGAACGAAATTTACGCAATGTAGTACACTAAAATGAATAAATAAAACCACCGAACTAAAATAATGCATATCCCAAAATATCTCCAAATTTTGCACTGACATTTTTCCATTAGAACTTCAACGATTTGTCCAAGAATGAAGCAATGGATTTCATAATGACAAAGGAGATAAACGATCCTTTCGACCATTTAAATTATGAAACAGGACGAATGGACCCAGCGAGCTATAACAAGACGTGGACTACCCACTCTGCAAACTTAACTACACAAAGCATGACTTGAATTGTCACCGTCTTTTCAAGCGAGACAACCCATGTTTTCATAGACTTTTGCTTCTTTCACATGCCTACGTTTGGATACAACCAACTACCTCTACTCTTCAACTGTCCCCAACGCGAAATGTGTCTTTACAATTGAGTTTACTTCACAACCCAGTAAAATCACATCATGTGTTTTCAAATCTTGCTATGTACGTAGGTGAACATCTTTTGAAGAGACCTTACACCTTGCCAACTCTATGTGTACCTCGCCTATTTCCCTACTCCTTGGCCATCACGGCTTCGCATCAGTATAAATACGAGCATACATCTCCTTTATTTGCAGAAACCGAAAGGGAAACAAACCCAGAAAACGTAGAAGGGACGGAAATAGGAAAATAAAAGCAAAAGGGGATAGGCATGTAAACTGGACAGTAGGAGCATCCATGCGTTGAGAAATAAGGGAAGGGGGAGTGCGGATGGGTCTACTGATGCATGAAAATCTGGAGCGTGTTCTGTTAGTGAAAATATGTGAGGGAAGGGGCGGAGGTATAAGGACGTGAATTAGCAATATGCATATTTCTTTTTGTTTTAGTTGCATAACGCAATTCCAAGCATGCGAGGTCAAGTGTGTGAAGTGCAGACATGATGTATGAATTGATGGAAGGAGATTTGCGGTAATGGTTTGAGGAGGGAGGAGCGAGTTCCTGTAGCGGGATTAGTAGAAGACGATGAGGAAATGAATTAGCAAGGGTAATGACGGGTTAAGTATTAAATGACAACAATTAGGAATTCAGCAAAACAAGATCCGGTGGGATCGTATGGACGGTGGCTACACCATGGAACTGACCAAGAGTGAATTTGAGCTCGTTTGGATTTATGATGAAATTAAATGCCTGAATCAAATCAATGACCGATATATCGTTATTTAACGATCACCGTCCAATGTGAGTAACTCTCACTAACTCTGATCAATCTATATTTCTATACAGTATTTTTAGAATTGAAATTATTGGTTGATTTGTTGTGTGTTGGTTGTTTGGTTGAATTGTTAGTCAATTGGTTGAAATATCGATAACGTTATATATAAATCGTATCGAAATATTGATTCTGTTTATCAGAATATTTTACCTTCATGCTATTTATGTTGACAGACATCTGTGGATGCAGGGAAACAGGTCGGAGGGACCCAACTGGGTTCCTCAACATTTATTTTACCGTTTTCATATATTGTGATATATGATGTGATCTATAACATGTTGTTAATTATGTGTGTTGATCATCGTTATTTGGTACTTGTAAATACCAAAGAAAATACTGGGATGTAGAAAGAGAAATTTCAAAATATAATTTGAAATAAAATATTGGTATAAAATCAAAGGATTTTATATAAAAGGAAAACTTAAGATGGTTATAGAATTGGGAAAGTTATAAAATCAAAGTATTTTATAAAAAGAAATAAAAGGAGATTATTTGTAAAACATTTACAAATAAATTGGAAAGGCGACATTTGTCAAACATTTACCAATGGGATTGGAAAGATGAATATTTGTAAAACATTTTACAATAGAATTGAAAAGGGGGATATTTGTAAAGTATTTACAAATAGATTAAATAGAAATATGTATTTAGAAGATAAAAGGAGTTATATAAAAAAATATTTGTATAGAATAAATATAGACAAATAGAAAAGGAAATATTTGTAATCAAATAGAGTAAATCGAATATTGGTTATTCAATTAAAGTTAATCGAATATTAGTTATTCGAACAAAGAGATGACCAAATAGAGTAAATTGGACATAGTGAATCGAATTAGGACTTAATTGAATATTTGTTATTCAATTAGAGTTGGTCAAATATAGTTATTAGAGATAGAGTTAATCAAACATAGTTATTCAGGTGAGTTGCCACTTCGTACGACTGCTAGCGTAATTCGCAGGGCTGTAGATAGCCTACGGCGGTCGGATGTTTCCTGAGGAAATCAGGCGTAACCATTGTGATCGCTGTGATCTAGAGTCAAGCGAATGGTGTTAAATCAAATACTAGTTAATTGATAGAAGTAATTAAGTCGAACTAGTCAAGTTGAATTAAATTTGTCGAGTTAGAGTTAATCAGTTAGAGGTAACCAATTAGGGTTAATTAGTTGGAGCTAACCGGTTAGGGTCAACCAAATGGGGTTAATCGATTGGAGTTAAATCAAATTAGAGTTATTCAAATGGAACCAATCAAGTTTGAGATAGTCAAATATTAGTAGATTAAATAGAGTTAGTAGAAAGGAATAAATCGAATGTCACCTATTCGAAGTAGAGTTATCGAATATAGTTTATTCGAGAAGAGTAATCGAATATAGTTCATTCGAAGTGCGTTAAATTGAATATAGTTATTCGAAGGAGAGAATTATCGAATATGGTTTATTCGAAGAGAGATTTTCGAATATAGTTATTCGAAGAAAAGGATTATCGAATGTCAGTTATTCAAACAAGAGGAATCGAATAAAGTTTATTCGAAAAATAAAGTTATCGGATAGTGATTATCCGAGAGTGAATTATACATGGAAATTCGATTATATCGAATTAAGGGAAGTAATGTTTACTTTCCGTTTCAAAATTAAATTTTTACTCATTTGTGAATAAATTAGTTGCATATCATTTATCCAAATTAAAATATAAAAGCTATATTTAAGTTAATATATTTCGAATGCATAGAGCTATAACATTATAGTTATAATCAAATGATTTTGTAAAGGGAGTGGATTCATAAACAGAATCCGAGAGTTCGCAAGGAAGTTTCTTAAAGATTAAAGTTTGAACTTTGTCTATTTCGAAGTTAGAAATGTCGTTCAGTTAAGGTCTGAGAGGTAACTACACCCCAACTTGATTGACTTCGTTTTTAGTTAAGGTTCGATGGTGAAGGTTGATTAAGTGAATCTGGTTAATGAGTGAAATGGTTCGACTTCATAGCGATGTTATAGTTAAACACCGGTTTAAACCAATGAAAGGAGTCTGGGAATGTTTCCCAAAATAAAACCAGAAATGTTTCCTAATGTAGAAATGAGGATTTTGAGCAAATATAGAAATGTTTTCAAATGAGTTACAAGGCATATTTTCTAAATTTAGAAAATAAGAATTTACGAATATTTAGAAATGGGAAATGAATAAATTAATGATAAGTGAATTAAAGAGATGAATGTTGGATGATGGTTGATCAATAGAATTTCCATCTGGAAATAATATCGTTGGTTGCACACCTGTTTTTCTTTGATGGTTAAATCACCGCCCATCGAAGTTTTTGACCATTTTACGTCGTCAATACGGAGAGACCGGGATCAGATTCATTATCTGAAAACCACTCTGTATAGACGTTAGCATTACGATCAAATGTGATGAAGATAATTGAAGACGGAGTTATGCAAGGGCTATCCTGTTTACAGAATAGTGCCTTCGGTTTGTCCAGTCCCAGGACAAACGTGAATGGACGAATGTCTGACAGAGTATATCTAACGGATCGCGTAAGTTGATCTCTTCAAACGTACTTACGTTTGGTGGCCGAGGAATTCGTTTCTCTTAGCTTTATACCCGTGGTATTTTTAAGGAAATCAATTTGTGATTTGACGGGTATGACGATGTGGCATTCAAAGTGAATGGTGGTCAAGTGTTTCAAAGATACATTTTGACCTCATGCCTCATCAACCGGGAAATGACCGAAATCGGGCAGGCAGCATGGCTAAGTGGGTCGCTCCTATTAGGGTGTATATCACCTATCTAAAGAAAATCCAATTCATTCTTTGTCTATTCGATGCTGTCCCTTTTCGGGAAGACGGTGGGTAGCTCCCAACCGTTGGTGGTATACATTCGATACACTCAAGCGAAATGATTGGTCGGTCATGTGAGGGCCGGGTTGCAAGATGTTCTTGTTGAACCCAGTGTATTTGACTCTAGAGATACACTATCGGCAGGTGGTCCCATACCTTGTCAAGGTCGGAATCCAATTTCTAGTAAGTGCCCGCGATTTTGTTTGTATACTATATATGTGGAACGTGAGATGCAAGCGTTCTGCTAGATTGTTAATTACTTGTGATTAGACATTATTATAATATCAGAAAAGTATCGATTTCCAAAACTATTTTGGGTTATCGTAAGGTAAAAACCATCCGTGTTTATGTGTGGATCGGTCTTACGATTATCCTTTCTTTTTGAAAAGGATTTTGAAAGTTAAACCGATGATTTGAGTTTACTCACACCAGTCCCATGACTGACCCAGAGTTTATTTTGTTTTGTTTTCTCTCTAAACTCTTTGGTGCCCAAATTTGTACGGGCAGTCAAGTAGTTCAGGTCTTCACAGATACGCTTGGAGAAGCTTGAAGCAGGAGGCTTCAGAACTATATAGCTATTGTTATTTCCGCCGTGTGTAAGTGTTGTACTCTGATAATGTTATTACACTGTTTTATTTCAAAGTTATGTTGTATAATATATTTTATTCGTTCCGCTGTGAGATTCGTGTTTACTCTGATTATGTTCTTCTTCTATTCTAAATTTCTATCTTATCTATTCTCACACTCTAATTTCTTTCTATTAATGATCTGGAATGTTCGATGCCTGAATAATTAACATGGGTTTTATGTTGATTTTCGGAGTCGAAAATCCCGGGTCGTTACAGTGGTATCAGAGCTAAAGGTTAAGTGATTACCTTGGCTCTGTGGCGTGACTCAGTAGAGATGGGGTTAGTAATACCCTAGATTGAGTCTGAGTGTATATATACGAGTGAACCTATTTGTAGATTTTATAAAATTGGTTTATATTGTGGAGATTTATTGGTTGAGTTGTTTGTGAATTTGGGTCAATCAGTTTCATCCACTGTATCGATAAGGATTTCCAAACACTTGAATACGATAAACCGACACAGTATGTTTTGAAAGAGGGTAAATAAAATAATTTTACCCAAAATATATTTTCATATAAAAGAAAGGTATATCTTGGAATTATTATCATATATTGGATGTTGGTTGATTATAATTGAAATGGTTATATAAATAACCAATTTGAGCTCGTATAATATAAAAGCAGATTAATTAAATCTGAATTAATTCAGAATTGGAATTAAGATTCTGAAAACTGGGAAAAAGTGTTTGTAAGTGGATTTGAGTTAAGTATAAGGAAATTTTAAGATCCTGGGAGATTTTAAATTGTTTACAAGTATCGTGAATGATATTTTGAAAAAGATTTCAAAATGAAAGTGTTTAAATATGGTTTTGATAAGTGATATAGTATTTAACTCACTTCGATAGCTGGGAAATAACTCTGATGATACAGGCCACATCATCAGTGTCCATTTCCGGGTTGTAAGTGACGGATTACTACCAAAAGAGATTGTTTTGAATTGTTTTGAGTAAAACGAGTTAATTTGAATCCTGAAAGGGAATATTTGATTTTTGAAAAAGCTAAACGGTTTAAAAACTCCTAGGAGAGATTATTGAATTAAAACGAAATTAAAGAAATTTGTGAAAGCAAGTATGAATTGAATTAAAACTAATTAACTGGAAATTTAATTGGGATATAAATATGTCAAGGGAAATCAGATTTTGAATTGTGTGATAGGAATCTGAAATGGTATTAGATTGGTGAGTTAGGAGTTGGAATCAAGGATGGAACTTTGGTTTGAAATGGAATTTGGCTTGGATACGTGAATGATTTGGTTTTGAGGATAAAAAATTGGAATTTTGTTTGGAGATGCATTTGTATATGCTGACAGGGTAGCAGATGGAAATGATATAATGATATGCTCGACGCAAAGGTACATGTTTAAATTTCTATATGGGGTTTTATGCGCCGAATCGGCAAGCCGCTTGGCTTTTTGATTTTCTTTTTGAAAGGAAAGGGCCTAGAGAGGCGAGTTGGGATTTGAACGATTGACCGGTACAAAGGAGGTGCTGGCGAAATTTTTCGAAAATTTCGGGTGTTAGAATATTTTCAGAATTTTAGAAAATTTTCGTTAATCGAAATTAATTAATATTTTAAATTGGAATTAACCAATTCAGTTGAAACTGAAAGTTAAAGAAGTAAACGAATAATTTTTAACCCAGTTAATAGGGTCGGTCTTCTACCTTAGCAATTACGAGGACGAAATTATTTTAAGGGGGGAAGAATGTAACGACCCGCATTTTTCTTGGCATTATAATTTATTTATTTAATTATTTAAAGTGATTTAGAGAATTAAATGGCCGTTGAATTAAATTATATGGATTTATTTAATTAAATATAAATAATATAATAATATATTTAATTTCTGAAATAGTCAGAAATAGTGGAATTCACAATATAATTGGATCAACGGTGGTATTTAATTCAGTTTGGAATTGAATTAGAATGACGAATATATTATATAAACGGCAGTTTGAACGTATAATTATAATATAATTAAAATCGAGCTTGAAATGGCGCTGCAGTTCGTAATTGGCGATTGGAACTTCAACTGAATGTACAGGGTCCATTTTAAATCGGATTTCTGTGAAACAAGAAACCTTCGGGCCTGGTGGAGTATATTTTTCAAATGGAAGAGAAAAATCAGGATTTCGTCGTATAGACTGCAAGATATGTCCAATTCAAATTTTCAAATAGTCGCTATAGAATCGTTCGTCGACCATAACAGTTTATTTGAAATAACGTCATACTGGATTCGAATTTAGACAAGGTTCTTTTGAGATGTAGTGTTAATTTAATTTTCAGAATTTTACTGTAATTTTTAATTAATTAAATACGCAACTTTTTATTTGAAATATTTTGCACCCTATATCAATATTTTGAGGTTTCAAAATATGAGTCAACCTACCGATATTATTATATTTTTGCGACCGTGGCACCTTGCTAGACACGACTATGTTCTTATTACTGTCCCTAGCGACTCCAGCATGAACGAAATTTACGCAACGTAGTACACTAAAATGAATAAATAAAACCACCGACCTAAAATAATGCATATCCCAAAATATCTCCAAATTTTGCACTGACATTTTTCCATTAGAACTTCAAAGATTTGTCCAAAAATGAAGCAATGGATTTCATAATGACAAAGGAGATAAACGATCCTTTCGACCATTTAAATTATGAAACAGGACGAATGGACCCAGCGAGCTTTAACAAGACGTGGACTACCCACGCTGCAAACTTAACTGCACAAAGCATGACTTGAATTGTCACCGTCTTTTCAAGCGAGACAACCCATGTTTTCACAGACTTTTGCTTCTTTCACATGCCTACGTTTGGATACAACCAGCTACCTCTACTCTTCAACTGTCCCCAATGCAAAATGTGTCTTTACAATTGAGTTTACTTCACAACCCAGTAAAATCACATCATGTGTTTTCAAATCTTTCTATGTACGTAGGTGAACATATTTTGAAGAGACCTTACACCTTGTCAACTCTATGTGTACCTCGCCTATTTTCCTTCTCCTTGGCCATCACGGCTTCGCATCAGTATAAATACGAGCATACATCTCCTTTATTTGCAGAAACCGAAAGGGAAACAAACCCAGAAAACGTAGAAGGGACGAAAATAGGAAAATAAAAGCAAAAGGGGATGGGCATGTAAACTGGACAGTAGGAGCATCCATGCGTTGAGAAATAAGGGAAGGGGGAGTGCGGATGGGTCTGCTGATGCATGAAAATCTGGAGCGTTTCTGTTAGTGAAAATATGTGACGGAAGGGGCAGAGGTATAAGGACGTGAATTAGCAGTATGCATATTTCTTTTTGTTTTAGTTGCATAACGCAATTCCAAGCGTGTGAGGTCAAGTGTGTGAAGTGCAGACATGTTGTATGAATTGATGGAAGGAGATTTGCGGTAATGGTTTGAGGAGAGAGGAGCGAGTTCCTGTAGCGGGATTAGTAGAAGACGACGAGGAAATGAATTAGCAAGGGTAATGACGGGTAAAGTATTAAACGACAACAACTAGGAATTCAGCAAAACAAGATCCGGTGGGATCGTATGGACGGTGGCTACACCATGGAACTGACCGAGAGTGAATTTGAGCTCGTTTGGATTTATGATGAAATTAAATGCCTGAATCAAATCAATGACCGATATATCGTTATTTAACGATCACCGTCCAATGTGAGTAACTCTCACTAACTCTGATCAATCTATATTTCTATACAGTATTTTTAGAATTGAAATTATTGGTTGATTTGCTGTGTGTTGGTTGTTTGGTTGAATTGTTAGTCAATTGGTTGAAATATCGATAATGTTATATATAAATCGTATCGAAATATTGATTCTGTTTATCAGAATATTTTACCTTCATGCTATTTATGTTGACGGACATCTGTGGATGCAGGGAAATAGGTCGGAGGGACCAAACTGGGTTCCTCAACATTTATTTTACCGTTTTCATATATTGTGATATATGATGTGATCTATAACATGTTGCTAATTATGTGTGTTGATCATCGTTATTTGGTACTTGTAAATACCAAAGAAAATACTGGGATGTAGAAAGAGAAATTTCAAAATATATTTTGAAATAAAATATTGGTATAAAATCAAAGGATTTTATATAAAAGGAAAACTTAAGATGGTTATAGAATTGGGAAAGTTATAAAATCAAAGTATTTTATAAAAAGAAAAAAAGGAGATTATTTGTAAAACATTTACAAATAAATTGGAAAGGCGACATTTGTTAAACATTAACCAATGGGATTGGAAAGATGAATATTTGTAAAACATTTTACAATAGAATTAAAAAGGGGGATATTTGTAAAGTATTTACAAATAGATTAAATAGAAATATGTATTTAGAAGATAAAAGGAGTTATATAAAAGAAATATTTGTATAGAATAAATATAGACAAATAGAAAAGGAAATATTTGTAATCAAATAAAGTAAATCGAATATTGGTTATTCAATTAAAGTTAATCGAATATTAGTTATTCGAACAAAGAGATGACCGGATAGAGTTAATTGGACATAGTGAATCGAATTAGGACTTAATTGAATATTTGTTATTCAATTAGAGTTGGTCAAATATAGTTATTAGAGATAGAGTTAATCAAACATAGTTATTCAGATGAGTTGCCACTTCGTACGATTGCTAGCGTAATTCGCAGGGCTATAGATAGCCTACGGCGGTCGGATGTTTCCTGAGGAAATCTGTAACAACCCGTATTTTTCGATAACGTGTTAAGACGAGAATCAAGGCAGAATTTAATTTTAAATTCTGAATCAAGTAAAACGGGCTATGCCATTGCGTTCGTCTCGGAAAAATACGCGAAATAGAGTCTGAGTTTTCGAGAATCGGAGTCCGTATGACCAAGATATGGCCTCGCGAAGTTTCATGAAAAATTCCCAAATTAAAGTATACTTAATTAAGTGAAATGGGTTGCGCAGAGAAATATATATATATTGATATATATATATATATAATTGAAAATTAAATAAATAAATATGCAAAAATGTTCAAAACAGCGAATTGGGAGAGGGGAATAACCGAAGCGGCCGATTTTTGAGGTCGACCCGAGCTCGCTGGGTCGACGAGGGGTTAATCCAGGGTGTTTGGCTGTCAGCCCGTGGGCCGATTCGCTCAAATGCAGATTTTGCATTTGGATGGTTCTCATGGTTCATCTTTAATCTAAAGGCCCTAGATGGTTCCTACACTTGACTTCTTCCCCAAGACATGCTTTGATGGCTTGGATTGAATCTAGGTTTAATCCTATGGCCTAAAACACTTGCCTAATCTATAAATAAGACCCTAACCTATCCTAAACCCTCATTATCCACTCATGTAACTAAACTATGGCCAAATTTCTACTCTCATGGCCTCCACTCAACTATCCTAGCCTCCACTTCATTTCTATGAGAGGTTTCATGATCATGAGAGT
Source organism: Allium sativum (assembly GCA_030737875.1). Classification (NCBI taxonomy): domain Eukaryota; kingdom Viridiplantae; phylum Streptophyta; class Magnoliopsida; order Asparagales; family Amaryllidaceae; genus Allium; species Allium sativum. Next base: position 654,452,355 of record CM060910.1, read on the forward strand.
ATTAGAGATTCCCTATGTTAGTATGAGAGCTCCTCAAGTTGATTTCAAGGCAAAAGTTTTGGTCTTTGTTCATAAAGATGGTGTATTTGTTGATTTGGAGCATCCATCTTTGGGTTTTTGGGTGATGGCACGCATAGGCTTCATTACAAGCTTTAGTTTAATCGATTTAGGCCTTCATAGCAATGTAAGCCCTTCCCTACTCTTAGATATTAACTATGAAGTTAAATGTTCATGTTGCAAGTTGGGTTTGATCATTGAGAATGATATATGCTATCATGTCATGCAAGTCTATGAAGTCATTAGCTTGATCTTATGAGCAAAAAGCCACAACCTTTATGTTGAAATGTTTCATTATGCAACATGAGAATCTTCATAATCATTATGTCAACTTGCATATGAAGTCATAATCCTTATATGATGATATATGCGAGTTTCTAGCCATCATTCCATGTCTTTTGTCACCATGATTCGCTTATGTACCAAGTTTGGGTTTATGCATGTTTTTGAGGCTTAAGAATGTAACATGCAAGCTAATGAACACATTTGTGCCTCATTTTCCACCATGATTAACTTGTGGCTTAATACCCATTTTTGTCATTCCTTTGCCAAGTCTCTTCTTTTAATCCATTACGTTGTTGCGAACGTATATGCGAGTTTAAAAGCGTTGGGTTATGTTGTGGGTAATTTCTAATGACATGAAAATACAACTTGAAAATATGACATGGAAGTTGACATGTAAGTATGCATAAAAACATAAGCTTGGGAATTTACCTATTAAGTTAGGTCTACCCTTTGGGAATTTACCTATTAAGTTAGGTCTACCCAAATGCTTGAAAAACTTGTAACATGTTTTGGAAACATGATGAACATGACACTTAGATAATATAAGTGTGGCCAACTCGAGGTTGGGTTGAGTTTGCAACGTAAAACTACCCGGAACCGACCGGCCTAACTAGTAGTTGCAAACAATAGGACACAATGTGAGAAGTTGGTCATGTTGTGCTTGAACCCGAGGTTAGACCAAGTTGTGGTGTAAAGCTACCCGGAACCGACCGGCTTAACTAGTAACCACAACAAAGTCTAATGTGAGAGGTTGGGGTGCATTAAGTAATTAATGTCACATGATAGGGTTAAGTTAATTTGATTAATGACTCTTAACCAAATATTACATGGATAAAGGGGTTAAGTAAATTGATTAGGCTAATGATACTTAACAAAACATGACAAGGTTGGGTAGGTTAAGTGATTTGATTTGCCTAATGACACTTAACCATTTTTATACGACTAGTGGACGGGGATTAAGTTAACCCATACTTAATCAATCCGACATGATAACTTGATAAGGTTAAGTGGGATCGGGTTTGATTTCATAATGACACTTAACCATGCAAGATGATTAGGGGATGGGGTTAAGTAATTTACACTTAACTAATCCGACTTGGTAATTAGATGGGGTTAAGTAATTAAGGCTTAACTAATCTAACCATGGTAATTAGACGGGGTTAAGTAATTAAGGCTTAACTAATCTAACCACGGTAATTAGATGGGGTTAAGTAATTAAGGCTTAACTAATCTAACCACGGTAATTAGATGGGGTTAAGTAATCCACACTTAACTAATCTAAACACAGTAATTCGATGGGGTTAAGTTAAACACTTAACCAATTTAAACTTGGTAATTCAATGAGGTTAAGTAACCAATACTCAACCAACTTAACGGGATAATTTAATGGGGTTAAGCAACTTATACTTAACCAATTATACATGATGATTTGATGAGATTAAGTAACCTACACTTAACCAATCTAATACGCGGACCTGACAAGGTTAAGTCGCAAGACCTTTTTAGAATATACTTAACCAATCCGACTCGATAATTTGATAGGATTTAGATAATCTATGCTTAATTAATCTAGCAAGATAATCCGATAGGGTTAAGGTAAACTAGTACTTGACCAATTTGACCTGATAGGGTTAAGTCATGAGCCTCTGGGTACACTTAACCAACTTGTAGGGCTAAGTCTTAAACTTAAATACTTAGACAATCTTGACGTGATTCGTGGGCGGGTTAAGTCATGGACTTGAATGATAACCCTTAACCCAATAGACAAACCCTAGCTAGAAGAACTAGGTAGAAAACCGTGGTTAATCAAGGATAACGGGAAAGGAAGCTAAGTGGTAAACCTTAGTTAAGGGTAACTAAGTAATAATTCTTAGCTAAGGACATAGGACTAATTCTCAAAGCGATGAGTAACCTGATACGGTAGGTCATCGCTTAGTATACGAGGAGGAGCAAGTTATCTGACTTGGATAAAAGCTCCAGCGCACGGGGTGCCGAAGTGGAAGCTTTGGGGGACGTGAGGATATTCTTGGGATCCCTCTGTGGGCTACCAGGTAATTATACTAGGCTCATGAGAGGTTAAGGTCTGCGTTAGAAGAACCAAGAATATGCCTTGGTTGCTATGCGAGCGACCTAAAGACTGGGATGGATTAGCGTGGAGTCGACGATTCTTGTTTTTGCCCTGGATAGCGCATCGCCGACTACCTACCATCTTTAGTCAATCGTGTACGTACGGAAAGGCAAGGAACCCCCAACCGACCATGTGCTTGTTATCGAGTCATGGGTGAGGTTGGCCCGTAGGAAAGTGGGGCTATAGTGGGGCCGGGGAGTGGTTCTCATACATGATTTTTCTTGGATTGCCTTTCAGTAGTTGAGGGAGGGGTCACGTGGGACCATAGCCACGGGTACAAAAACAGACCTTGATATCTGCATCGGCAGACGATTTAAAGCTCCCGACCGAGTTCCGTATTTCTTGATTTGCCCTGGCACGGAACTCGGATGGCACATTGGGGAACATGTGCATCTAGACATGGAAAACGATTCACGATACATACGTGGGATCAAGGGCGTGGTTAACGGGTGGCGTAATCCCTAGTGGTCCTAGGTGGCCAAAACCCAAACCGAGACACGGAAACGTTCATTAGGTAGCATAATCCCTAGCGGCCCTAGGTGGCATAAATCCTAAGTGGACGCACGATAGTTCATGGTAAGGAAACACAACTAGATCAAGGGTTGCAGTCCAAAACAACTTCAAGGATAAAACGTTTACAGGGGAAGCCCGTATGGCCTACGGCAAAGGACTGAACTTATACATGGAAAGAAGCATACAAGTTGGGAAAACATACATATGCTATATATTAGGTTGACATGGACCATTACATGACGTTGGGCAAGGGACATTCATGGTTAACACATGACACGGTGGGGATACTAGTACGGTAGGTGCAGAGCTAAAATACAGGATAGATATCATGGGGCGTTATACGTGACAGATATCTTGGGGATATTATACTTGATAGAAACCTGACGATGTGATACCCTGTTTTATCTTGACATCGTAATTTATCATGACACCTTAGTTTATCTAAGTTCAGTAGTTCATCCTGTTATTTTGATTTAGCTTATCTATCTTGTTATCATGCTTATGTTCATCTCAGTTTCTCATGTCAGTTAACTTTACTAGTTATTATGCTAATAGTAGATAGGGCTTACTCAGTCTTTTTGACTGACCCGTTTTGTTTCGCCTCTTTTCTTCCGTTCCCCCCCCAGGTTACAGGGAGGAAATACTGTTGTTTAGTTCGGACTTCTTCTGCTTGAAGGTCATCATGGATGGCTTGGACTTTTCTTGGCTAATGGCTACTTTACTGTTTTTACTTGGGGAATAATTTATGAAAATGTCTTTATGCTTCTTTACTATTGCAAGATAGGTTTTGATGTACTCTGATGTAAAAGGCTTTAGACCTTATTTATTCATGTTATGAAAGTTTGATTTTACTTCCGCTATTTTTATATGTTCTGTCTTGTGATATTTCTGTGCATGTTTACCAATAATGCCCCTCTAAAGCTAGTGCATTCCTTTGCGAGTGACCCTAGCGGAGGCGGGGTGTTACACGTGGTATCAGAGCAGAAGGTTACCAGACTGGGCAAAAGCTTTTAAAACCTTCTGAAAACTATTTGGAAAACCGTTTATAAAGAAGCATTTTTCAAGAAAAGTTTGTTTTAAAAAGGCTATTCCCCAAAGGCCATTAGCACTATCCTGGTTTCCTTGATTGAATCTCTTTTCCTTTCTTTCCTCCATCTGTAGTCACAGTGGTTTTAACTGTGACTAGTCTTTTCTATCTTCGAAAGTGCTTTCCATGCGATGGAGGCTGTTCTCGGGAGACCAGTGGTCGTGTTATAAGAAAGGATAGTGAGAAAGAGGATAAAGGATACGAGTTTAAGGATGAGCAACTTGTTGGTATGGCTCAACTCAGCATGAGAGGGAAATAGTACGCTCCCATTTCTAGGGTGCCTAAAAGAAATGGTGCCGTTGCTAGTAAAGGTTTAGTCGTTCTTTTCTATCATCCCGTCCAGACTTTGTCTTGATCATCGTATCATTTAAGTCTGCTTGGATAGTGAGTCTCTGCACCTTAGTACTAGCATAGAAGAGGATTCTATTTTGTCCCGAATCTTGTTAGAGTTGGTCCATTTCTTCATGACTCGTTGGATTTGGGAATGACATGTCTCAACTACGGATGGATTCTGAGGATAAAGGGGTCACCCAATAAGGGGTGCCATTCTCGGTTTTGGAAAGAGGGTAGTTAGACTCTCGACTCATCTTGGTGATACCCTCGAAGTCTCGTGTAACCTTTTGGGTTCTGTCATGATTAGTTACCTGGAATCCCTTGATACCTTTATTGGAAATATTGAAGCCCGATCGAGTGGTGTTCGCCGATGAGACGGATGGTTTATTTCACTTATGCATGGGTTATAGAAGTCACCCTAGTAAGTGCGCTTGATAACCTGGTTGACATCTGCTTACTTTCAAGAGAAAGTTCTTCTACGTGGAATACCTTGTGGTATGAGGTCTGAGATTCATTAGTGAATTTTGGAAAGCTTGCATGAGATCATGAGTACGCAGTCATGTTTGCGTCAAGTATTCTAGGAAAAGGATAAGTGCAAGTGGAACGAGAGGCGACGAAGAAATGAGTTCCAGCTCATGTTATGGAAACAGGAATAAGAAGCTACAAAATCGCGAAGTTAAAAGACGACTTTGATGGTCAAAGACTAGATACGCGCATGATATCTCTTTTTGGGAGTATATCCTTGATCCCTGTTTTCTGTAGAGCTTACTTGTAGGCTATCTTTTGTGGACATCCTCTCGGTCCTATTCTCCGTTACAAACCCTGTAAGGAGTTTGTCCTGTTTATCTTCTCGACCCTGTTTCAGGGAATTCTAGGTAGAACCCTATGGATGTAAACATGTATTTGAAACATGTTATGATTTATATGGTTGCAAGTGGTTGCAAGTGGTTGCTCGTGGATGTGCGAATACACATTAGATACTAGCTCGACTCGGTCACATTTCATATTGCATATGCACGAGTATTTATACTTGTTTATGGATGAAATCGAATGTATTATCATGCGGTTGTTGCATATGAATGAATGATTGTGCACGCATATAGTATCTATATGACTAGGACTATTTGCATACATGTTGGATTCATGGCACTATACATATTTTGCATTAGAAAGATTATTCAGGCCTGATCATTAGCATTAGCTAAGGAACATGTACACACACGTTTTGCATATATTCATACAACATTAGAAATCTTCTAAGGACAATGGTTGCTTGTGGATGATGTTTTGAGTAGATGGATGATGGATGGTAGGATATGTACTTCCTAACTTGGAGATTTCGGGGACGAAATCCTAAAAGGTGGGGAGAATGTAACAACCCGTATTTTTTGATAACGTGTTAAGACGAGAATCAAGGCAGAATTTAATTTTAAATTCTGAATCAAGTAAAACGGGATATGCCATTGCGTTCGTCTCGGAAAAATACGCGAAATAGAGTCCGAGTTTTCGAGAATCGGACTCCGTATGACCAAGATATGGCCTCGCGAAGTTTCACGAAAAATTCCCAAATTAAAGTATACTTAATTAAGTGAAATGGGTTGCGCAGAGAAATATATATATTGATATATATATATATATATATATATATATAATTGAAAATTAAATAAATAAATATGCAAAAATGTTCAAAACAGCGAATTGGGAGAGGGGAATAACCGAACCGGCCGATTTTTGAGGTCGACCCGAGCTCGCTGGGTCGACTAGGGGTTAATCCAGGGTGTTTGGCTGTCAACCCGTGGGCCGATTCGCTCAAATGCAGATTTTGCATTTGGATGGTTCTCATGGTTCATCTTTAATCTAAAGGCCCTAGATGGTTCCTACACTTGACTTCTTCCCCAAGACATGCTTTGATGGCTTGGATTGAATCTAGGTTTAATCCTATGGCCTAAAACACTTGCCTAATCTATAAATAAGACCCTAACCTATCCTAAACCCTCATTATCCACTCATGTAACTAAACTATGGCCAAATTTCTACTCTCATGGCCTCCACTCAACTATCCTAGCCTCCACTTCATTTCTATGAGAGGTTTCATGATCATGAGAGTATTAGAGAGTCCCTATGTTAGTATGAGAGCTCCTCAAGTTGATTTCAAGGCAAAAGTTTTGGTCTTTGTTCATAAAGATGGTGTATTTGTTGATTTGGAGCATCCATCTTTTGGTTTTTGGGTGATGGCACGCATAGGCTTCATTACAAGCTTTAGTTTAATCGATTTAGGCCTTCATAGCAATGTAAGCCCTTCCCTACTCTTAGATATTAACTATGAAGTTAAATGTTCATGTTGCAAGTTTGGGTTTGATCATTGAGAATGATATATGCTATCATGTCATGCAAGTCTATGAAGTCATTAGCTTGATCTTATGAGCAAAAAGCCACAACCTTTATGTTGAAATGTTGCATTATGCAACATGAGAATCTTCATAATCATTATGTCAACTTGCATATGAAGTCATAATCCTTATATGATGATATATGCGAGTTTCTAGCCATCATTCCATGTCTTTTGTCACCATGATTCGCTTATGTACCAAGTTTGGGTTTATGCATGTTTTTGAGGCTTAAGAATGTAACATGCAAGCTAATGAACACATTTGTGCCTCATTTGCCACCATGATTAACTTGTGGCTTAATACCCATTTTTGTCATTCCTTTGCCAAGTCTCTTCTTTTAATCCATTACGTTGTTGCGAACGTATATGCGAGTTTAAAAGCGTTGGGTTATGTTGTGGGTAATTTCTAATGACATGAAAATACAACTTGAAAACATGACATGGAAGTTGACATGTAAGTATGCATAAAAACATAAGCTTGGGAATTTACCTATTAAGTTAGGTCTACCCTTTGGGAATTTACCTATTAAGTTAGGTCTACCCAAATGCTTGAAAAACTTGTAACATGTTTTGGAAACATGATGAACATGACACTTAGATAATATAAGTGTAGCCAACTCGAGGTTGGGTTGAGTTTGCAACGTAAAACTACCCGGAACCGACCGGCCTAACTAGTAGTTGCAAACAATAGGACCCAATGTGAGAAGTTGGTCATGTTGTGCTTGAACCCGAGGTTAGACCAAGTTGTGGTGTAAAGCTACCCGGAACCGACCGGCTTAACTAGTAACCACAACAAAGTCTAATGTGAGAGGTTGGGGTGCATTAAGTAATTAATGTCACTTGATAGGGTTAAGTTAATTTGATTAATGACTCTTAACCAAATATGACATGGATAAAGGGGTTAAGTAAATTGATTAGGCTAATGATACTTAACAAAACATGACAAGGTTGGGTAGGTTAAGTGATTTGATTTGCCTAATGACACTTAACCATTTTTATACGGTTAGTGGACGGGGATTAAGTTAACCAATACTTAATCAATCCAACATGATAACTTGATAAGGTTAAGTGGGATCGGGTTTGATTTCTTAATGACACTTAACCATGCTAGATGATTAGGGGATGGGGTTAAGTAATTTACACTTAACTAATCCGACTTGGTAATTAGATGGGGTTAAGTAATTAAGGCTTAACTAATCTAACCATGGTAATTAGATGGGGTTAAGTAATTAAGGCTTAACTAATCTAACCACGGTAATTAGATGGGGTTAAGTAATTAAGGCTTAACTAATCTAACCACGGTAATTAGATGGGGTTAAGTAATCCACACTTAACTAATCTAAACACAGTAATTCGATGGGGTTAAGTTAAACACTTAACCAATTTAAACTTGGTAATTCAATGAGGTTAAGTAACCAATACTCAACCAACTTAACGGGATAATTTAATGGGGTTAAGCAACTTATACTTAACCAATTATACATGATGATTTGATGAGGTTAAGTAACCTACACTTAACCAATCTAATACGTGGACCTGACAAGGTTAAGTCGCAAGACCTTTTTAGAATATACTTAACCAATCCGACTTGATAATTTGATAGGATTAAGATAATCTATGCTTAATCAATCTAGCAAGATAATCCGATAGGGTTAAGGTAAACTAGTACTTGACCAATTTGACCTGATAGGGTTAAGTCATGAGCCTCTGGGTACACTTAACCAACTTGTAGGGCTAAGTCTTAAACTTAAATACTTAGCCAATCTTGACGTGATTCGTGGGCGGGTTAAGTCATGGACTTGAATGATAACACTTAACCCAATAGACAAACCCTAGCTAGAAGAACTAGGTAGAAAACCGTGGTTAATCAAGGATAACGGGAAAGGAAGCTAAGTGGTAAACCTTAGTTAAGGGTAACTAAGTAATAATTCTTAGCTAAGGACATAGGACTAATTCTCAAAGCGATGAGTAACCTGATACGGTAGGTCATCGCTTAGTATACGAGGAGGAGCAAGTTATCTGACTTGGATAAAAGCTCCAGCGCACGGGGTGCCGAAGTGGAATCTTCGGGGGACGTGAGGATATTCTTGGGATCCCTCTGTGGGCTGCCAGGTAATTATACTAGGCTCATGAGAGGTTAAGGTCTGCGTTAGAAGAACCAAGAATATGCCTTGGTTGCTATGCGAGCGACCTAAAGACTGGGATGGATTAGCGTGGAGTCGACGATTCTTGTTTTTGCCCTGGATAGCGCATCGCCGACTACCTACCATCTTTAGTCAATCGTGTACGTACGGAAAGGCAAGGAACCCCCAACAGATCATGTGCTTGCTATCGAGTCATGGGTGAGGTTGGCCCGTAGGAAAGTGGGGCTATAGTGGGGCCGGGGAGTGGTTCTCATACATGATTTTTCTTGGATTGCCTTTCAGTAGTTGAGGGAGGGGTCACGTGGGACCATAGCCACGGGTACAAAAACAGACCTTGATATCTGCATCGGCAGACGATTTAAAGCTCCCGACCAAGTTCCGTATTTCTTGATTTGCCCTGGCACGGAACTCAGATGGCACATTAGGGAACATGTGCATCTAGACATGGAAAACGATTCACGATACATACGTGGGATCAAGGGCGCGGTTGACGGGTGGCGTAATCCCTAGTGGTCCTAGGTGGCCAAAACCTAAACCGAGACACGGAAACGTTCATTAGGTAGCATAATCCCTAGCGGCCCTAGGTGGCATAAATCCTAAGTGGACGCACGATAGTTCATGGTAAGGAAACACAACTAGATCAAGGGTTGTAGTCCAAAACAACTTCAAGGATAAAACGTTTACAGGGGAAGCCCGTATGGCCTACGGCAAAGGACTGAACTTATACATGGAAAGAAGCATACGAGTTGGGAAAACATACATATGCTATATATTAGGTTGACATGGACCATTACATGACGTTGGGCAAGGGATATTCATGGTTAACACATGACACGGTGGGGATACTAGTACGGTAGGTGCAGAGCTAAAATACAGGATAGATATCACGGGGCGTTATACGTGACAGATATCTTGGGGATATTATACTTGATAGAAACCTGACGATGTGATACCCTATTTTATCTTGACATCGTAATTTATCATGACACCTTAGTTTATCTAAGTTCAGTAGTTCATCCTGTTATTTTGATTTAGCTTATCTATCTTGTTATCATGCTTATGTTCATCTCAGTTTCTCATGTCAGTTAACTTTACTAGTTATTATGCTAATAGTAGATAGGGCTTACTCAGTCTTTTTGACTGACCCGTTTTGTTTCGCCTCTTTTCTTCCGTTCCCCCCCCCCCCCCAGGTTACAGGGAGGAAATACTGTTGTTTAGTTCGGACTTCTTCTGCTTGAAGGTCATCATGGATGGCTTGGACTTTTCTTGGCTAATGGCTACTTTACTGTTTTTACTTGGGGAATAATTTATGAAAATGTCTTTATGCTTCTTTACTATTGCAAGATAGGTTTTGATGTACTCTGATGTAAAAGGCTTTAGACCTTATTTATTCATGTTATGAAAGTTTGATTTTACTTCCGCTATTTTTATATGTTCTGTCTTGTGATATTTCTGTGCATGTTTACCAATAATGCCCCTCTAAAGCTAGTGCATTCCTTTGCGAGTGACCCTAGCGGAGGCGGGGTGTTACAAAATCAGGCGTAACCATTGTGATCTCTGTGATCTAGAGTCAAGCGAATGGTGTTAAATCAAATACTAGTTAATTGATAGAAGTAATTAAGTCGAACTAGTCAAGTTGAGTTAAATTTGTCGAGTTAGAGTTAATCAGTTAGAGGTAACCAATTAGGGTTAATTAGTTGGAGCTAACCGGTTAGGGTCAACCAAATGGGAGTTAATCGATTGGAGTTAAATCGAATTAGAGTTATTCAAATGGAGCCAATCAAGTTTGAGATAGTCGAATATTAGTAGATTAAATAGAGTTAGTAGAAAGGAATAAATTGAATGTCACCTATTCGAAGTAGAGTTATCGAATATAGTTTATTCGAGAAGAGTAATCGAATATAGTTCATTCGAAATGCGTTAAATCGAATATAGTTATTCGAAGGAGAGAATTATCGAATATGGTTTATTCGAAGAGAGATTTTCGAATATAGTTATTCGAAGAAAAGGATTATCGAATATTAGTTATTCAAACAAGAGGAATCGAATAAAGTTTATTCGATAAAGAAAGTTATCGGATAATGATTATCCGAGAGTGAATTATACATGGAAATTCAATTATATCGAATTAAGGGAAGTAATGTTTACTTTCCGTTTCGAAATTAAATTTTTACTCATTTGTGAATAAATTAGTTTCTTATCATTTATCCAAATTAAGATATAAAAGCTATATTTAAGTTTATATATTTCGAATGCATAGAGCTATAACATTATAGTTATAATCAAATGATTTTGTAAAGGGAGTGGATTCATAAACAGAATCCGAGAGTTCGCAAGGAAGTTTCTTAAAGATTAAAGTTTGAACATTGTCTATTTCGAAGTTAGAAATGTCGTTCAGTTAAGGTCTGAGAGGTAACTATACCCCAACTTGATTGACTTCGTTTTTAACTAAGGAATGGTTAAGGTTCGATGGTGAAGGTTGATTAAGTGAATCTGGTTAATGAGTGAAATGGTTCGACTTCATAGCGATGTTATAGTTAAACACCGGTTTAAACCAATGAAAGGAGTCTAGGAATGTTTCCCAAAATAAAAACCAGAAATGTTTCCTAATGTAGAAATGAGGATTTTGAGCAAATATATAAATGTTTTCAAATGAGTTACAAGGTATATTTTCTAAATTTAGAAAATAAGAATTTACGAATATTTAGAAATGGGAAATGAATAAATCAATGATAAGTGAATTAAAGAGATGAATGTTGGATGATGGTTGATCGATAGAATTTCCATCTGGAAATGATATCGTTGGTTGCACACCTGTTTTTCTTTGATGGTTAAATCACCGCCCATCGAAGTTTTTGACCATTTTATGTCGTCAATACGGAGAGACCGGGATCAGATTCATTATCCGAAAACCACTATGTATAGACGTTAGCGTTACGATCAAATGTGATGAAGATAATTGAAGACGGAGTTATGCAAGGGCTATCCTGTTTACAGAATAGTGCCTTCGGTTTGTCCAGTCCCAGGACAAACGTGAATGGACGAATGTCTGACAGAGTATGTCTAACGGATCGCGTAAGTTGATCTCTTCAAACGTACTTACGTTTGGTGGCGGAGGAATTCGTTTCTCTTAGCTTTATACCCGTGGTATTTTTGAGGAAATCAATTTGTGATTTGACGGGTATGACGATGTGGCATTCAAAGTGAATGGTGGTCAAGTGTTTCAAAGATACGTTTTGACCTCAAGCCTCATCAACCGGGAAATGACAGAAATCGGGCAGGCAGCATGGCTAAGTGGGTCGCTCCCATTAGGGTGTATATCACCTATCTAGAGAAAATACAATTCATTCTTTGTCTATTCGATGCTGTCCCTTTTCGGGAGGACGGTGGGTAGCTCCCAACCGTTGGTGGTATACATTCGATACACTCAAGCGAAATGAGTGGTCGGTCATGTGAGGGCCGGGTTGCAAGATATTCTTGTTGAACCCAGTATATTTGCCTCTAGAGATACACTATCGGCAGGTGGTCCCATACCTTGTCAAGGTCGGAATCCAATTTCTAGTAAGTGCCCGCGATTTTGTTTGTATACTATATATGTGGAACGTGAGATGCAAGCGTTCTGCTAGATTGTTAATTACTTGTGATTAGACATTATTATAATATCAGAAAAGTATCGATTTCCAAAACTATTTTGGGTTATCGTAAGGTAAAAACCATTCGTGTTTATGTGTGGATCGGTCTTACGATTATCCTTTCTTTTTGAAAAGGATTTTGAAAGTTAAACCGATGATTTGAGTTTACTCACACCATTCCCATGTCTGACCCAGAGTTTATTTTTTTTTTGTTTTCTCCCTAAACTCTTGGGTGCCCAAATTTGTACGGGCAGTCAAGTAGTTCAGGTCTTCACAGATACGCTTGGAGAAGCTTGAAGTAGGAGGCTTCAGAACTATATAGCTATTGTTATTTCCACCATGTGTAAGTGTTGTACTCTGATAATGTTATTACACTGTTTTATTTCAAAGTTATGTTGTATAATATATTTTATTCATTCCGCTGTGAGATTCGTGTTTACTCTGATTATGTTCTTCTTCTATTCTAAATTTCTATCTTATCTATTCTCACCCTCTAATTTCTTTCTATTAATGATCTGGAATGTTCGATGCCTGAATAATTAACATGGGTTTTATGTTGATTTTCAGAGTCGAAAATCCCGGGTCGTTACAATTTTTTTGCTTATTCTTTACTGTTTATGTATGATTATTTAATCTCAATGGTGGAATTTACTTCTCAACCCAGACTTTCTTTTTCGAGTGTCAAAAGCTATCATGAAATTCAGAGCTTTTCGCTGGAAGTTTTTTTTTTTTGACAATTTACTGCAACCCTGTTTTATGTATCAATGATATAAATCTGCGAAATCGTTCCTATTCCTTTTTTAGTTACAATGCAAATAATGAGTTGGTCGGTCGTTATGAAGCTATGTTGTGTCTTTTAAATGGAAATTGTACATGCGCAAAAAAATAGCAATAGAAGGAGCATTACATGCTTGGGTACTTGTAGAGTGTGATATTTACGCTGGTTACTTTCACACATAATCATGGTTAAAACTATTTTTTACCTGGCTGTAACAGTTTAAAGTTTGGTTTTATTGTAAAAAATTAAATTGTTTATGGTATCCTGAATTAGTTTAAGCATCTTGTTTCAGAATTAGTAGATAGCTCCTTCACATTTTTCCTCGGTTTTGACTAGAAAATAAACAAAACAAATATTCACATTTACTTGTGCAGGATTAGCAAGAAAGCCCGATGATATGTACAGGATATGTGATCATTTTGCCCCTGTAAAAAGACGACTTGAATTGTTTGGCGAAGATCACGAAATACGTTCTGACTGGCTGACAGTTGGGAAGGACTCTCTTCCTCAAATTTCAATGTTGAGGTAAATAATTCCCTCAGTATATGGTTTCTTTTCTCTATCATCATGGCTGCTGTTAAAATTATGCATATTAAACTTTTGCTTTGTTTGAAATTTTTGAGTGTTCAAAAACAGGCTTTGAAGCATTTGAATGTTTTATGTGTTCATCCTTAGTTTCTTTGATTATAATATTGTGTGTAATCTGTACCTTTTTCCCTTAATTTATTTAACCGGGCACCAAACAGTAAACTGGTCTAGAGAAAAATCAATATCTGTCAATTTTTTCAAGACTGGATTCAAATCATATATCTTTAAGTTAAATTTTAAGTTAAATCTGCATTCATAACATGAATTGCAGATTCAATTTCCATTTTTTGGAGTTCTTTATTATTACTATTTTTCTATAAAAATATTTATGGTTTAATGCGTGTACATATACTTGTAAGCAAGAAATTTTGGTCGATGTACATAATCTATTAAATAATAAGAAATCAAAAGAATCTTCAGTTCTCACATCTAGGCTTAGTCTCACTTGTTTCTTTTTTAATTTGATGGTCGAGTTCTTACATCTAGACTTAAGTCTCACTTGTTTCTTCTTTAAATTGTGTTTTAACTTTTAAACCGGAAATTATGAACTGAACTGTAAGCAAAGAGAATTGGTTTGAAATGGTTGGATCATAAGATTGTAAGATATTTGTGAACAATGTTACTAGACACACTTTCTTTTCATACAAACAAAGATGATTAAAATGTAGTTTGTATATTATACAGGGCTATATTTGTAATTTTGCGAACAAAGATGGAAAGGTCATGCAAGAAGGAGGAAGAAACCCACCACTTGAAGCACATCGTCTTATTCAAACTACACCAGAAATAGAATGCCTTCGACCAAAGTCACCTCTTTCAAAGAATCAACAACAACAACAACAACCTACAGTGTGTAACACCCCGTATGTTGAATAACTTGCTATAATATAAAACAGGGCAGAATTAAATTTTAGAATCTGAATCAGGAGAAACGGGCTATGCCATTGCGTTCGTCTCGGAAAAATACGTGAAATAGAGTCCGAGTTTTCGAAAATCGGAGTCCGTATGACCCAGTTAAGGCCCGAAGAAGTTTTCAGAAAATTCAAAACAGATTTAAATTATTCAAACTTCACATTTCAGAAGAGGCAGGAAAATTCCCGCCAGACAGAGGGTGTCGACCCTAGGGTCGACATGGGTGTCGACCCCCCCCAGGGGTCGACCCATGGGTCGACCCAGGGGTCGACCCCCCCTGTCGGTATGTGTGACCTGGGTGCACTGATTTGGGATTTGGGCTATGGTTGGTGGCTAGTGACGAGATCTGACGGCTCTAATCTGATTTAGGGTTAATCTAATGGCCTAAAACACTTAACTAATCTATAAATACACCCTAAGACTACCCTAATTCATACTAAAATTGGAGACAACGTCGTTATGCTGTCAAAATGCAACTAGAAGGAGCCACCAACAAATTAAAGAGGAAGATAGTTTCTCAAATCAACTTCTAATCAACTCTAGCAACTTAATCTTCTTCATTGAAGTGCTAATCAACAAGTTGTGAGTTTCTACACCTTTAGCAAGAAATTGCTAAACTAATTATGATAGGATATAATGAGGTAATGGTTATGTATGTGGATCAATGCAAGTTTTGTTATCATATGCTATGTGTTCATGATGTTATGCAAGTTATGCAAGTCATATGCTATGTATTATGCAAGTTATGCAAGTTATGCAAGTCATATGCTATGTGTTCATGATGTTATGCAAGTTATGCAAGTCATATGCTATGTGTTCATGATGTTATGCAAGTCATATGCTATAAGTTCATGATGCTAGTTATGCAAATCACTATGATAAACATTGATCCATTATGACACCATGATTATGCAAGTTTGGTGTATGGTTATATGCAAGTTCATATATGATATGTTATGCAAGTTTGGTGTTTGATTATATGCAAGTTCATATATGACATGATATGCAAGTTTGGTGTTTGATTATATGCAAGTAACATGTGCAAGTTTACACCTTTGTATGTCATACATACATATGCAAGTTTACCCCTTTGTATGACATAAGTAGCTTATGCAAGTTACCCTCTTTATGACATATGTGATTCATGCAAGTTTGGGTTGATTATTTATGCTAGTTGGGTTTGATGCAATATGCATGTTGACACCTTTAAAACCCATGTTGATGCTAATGTTATGCAAGTTGAACCCATTGTATGTGTGATGAATCTTCCCTTTTAAGTATGTCATGTTAGCGAATTACGTGGGGAACGATGGGGTTAATATTCATGTTATTGAAATGGTGTGAAGTTGGTATGATTATGCATACCATAAAGTGGATGGACATAATTGAGTCAATTATGTACATCGTTAAATTTGTAATTAATTAGGGATAATTAATACAAATTATGGGGGTGATTAATTAGGTGTAATTAATCGACTAAGACACGAGGCTGGACCCTTTTGTAGCATAAGACTGCCCGGAACCGACCGGCAAATCCAGCGGCTACAAATGATTGGCCCAATGTGAGAGGTCTTAGGCATAAACTAAATACGTGACAAGTGTAAAGACACGAGGTTAGACTCGGTTATGGCGTAAGGCTTCCCGGACCCGACCGACAAATCCAGCTGCCATAAAAGATAGTCTAATATGAGAGGTCTTTACAACGGTTACGTTCTTAATCAATTAAGAAACACTTAACCAGATAAGAATGTAGTGGGGCATGAGGGGTTAAGTGGGTGCCTTGGGTGGCATGTGGGAATCAAGTAAGTGCCTTGGGTGGTATGTGGAAATCTAGTGGGTTGCCTTGGGTGGCAATAGAAAATACGATAAGAATACTTAACAAAGTGGAAACATGTAATTAAACATGATTAAAGGGTTAAGTGGGTTGCACTAGAAAAAGGGACAAGCTTAGGTGGGTAGCTTGTGGGGGCCCATTTCAACCAGTAACCCATATGTATCTTATTGGGCTCGACCCATGTCGAGGACGGGACACGCGTACTGGGCTTGACTATAAGAGGCCAAAACGGGTTAGCGGTGGCAACGCAAGTCCAACGGGTTTCATATGCGTGTGTGGACCCGGGCTGGTTGGTAAGACGTTGTTGCATCGTGTAGGTATAAGCCGTGCACCGTTGATTTTATCGGGTTGCCACTTTGGGGAGTGGTACACCCCACTGTGGGGCCAGCACGGGTATCTACGGTAGGGAGCCGATCGCTTGGGGAGTAGTGGGTACACCTAGTGGAGATAGGGGCAGACGACACCTATGTAGTCAGCTAGGGGTACACAAAACTACTAGTTAAATTTTCTAAGTCCTTGGGTGGGATCAACCTTTAAGTAGGAATGACTGGTGTGGTGCAGTTAGTAATTACCCTTGGGTGGGTAGATGCGTCTTTACCGTTATCTTAGTTCATCCTATGTCTAGTTGGCTGCTTAGAGTAGTCATTTATCCCCAGTCATCACCGTACCAAGTTTATATCATACCCTAATTACTTTAATGATTGTATTGTTAAAGTTATAGGGCTCACTCAGGCTTATGTCTGACCCCGTTGTTATCTTTTTCCCTACCCTCAGGTTCTCAGAGTGGGCCTAGCACTAGTGGGCTTTGATCAGATTACTTTATCTCTCTTTTGGAGCTTGGACCATGATGTAAAGCCCAGCTTATCTTTTCTATTATGGCTATTAGTTTATGTAGTGGGTTTATGTACTTA
The DNA here is from genome assembly GCA_030737875.1 of Allium sativum. Classification (NCBI taxonomy): domain Eukaryota; kingdom Viridiplantae; phylum Streptophyta; class Magnoliopsida; order Asparagales; family Amaryllidaceae; genus Allium; species Allium sativum. Next base: position 654,469,946 of record CM060910.1, read on the forward strand.
TGTTTTTATCAGGATGGATATTTGGCACTTGACTCTTTTATGGTGTTGTAACTAAACATGTTTACCTTCTGCTGCAATGAAATGATGTTTTAGATTTTCAAGTATTATTTATATCTGTCTTGTTGTAATTTTTCTGTTCTATATTCACTTAAAATACTCCGCCGAAGTTAAGGCATTCCCTTAGTGGGTGACCTTAGCGGTTGTGGGGTGTTACACGTGGTATCAGAGCTGGAGGTTACCGGAACAGATAAAATTTTTAGAAAACTATTTTTCTAAAAACATTTTTGGAAGAAGTATTTTCAAAAACATGTCTTTTAAGAGAAAAGTTTTTGAAAGAAAAGCATAATCCCCAATAGCCATATCTTTATCGTTCGAATTCTCCATTTTGAATCTTTCCTTTTTCGTTTCAGCATGGCTGAGGATCTTAACTTTCCGGAGGGTGTGACGATACCAGTATGGTATAGGAGATTGATGGAGGCTAGGGCCGCCACTGCGGGTCCAGCAAATGTTCCTCCACCGACAGTAGCACCCGATCTTCCTCCCCCTCCTCCTCCTCGCACGGATACTTTTGCTAAGACTTGCAAGGAATTTAAGGCTATGGGAGGGAAACCTTTTCAAGGATCAGAAACTTTTGTGGAAGCTAGAGATTGGCTTAAGGAGGTAGAAGAGTTGATAGATATCTTTGAGATGGAAGAAGGAAAGAAAGTCAAGTTAGCTGCTTGGTTAATGAAGGGAGAGGCCTCATTCTGGTGGGAGGTCACTAATGGAGAGCGCCCTGTTGACTCTTGGGCGGATTTCAGGCAAAGGTTTGTGGCAAAGTTTCTTTCAAGGGCGGAAGAAAATCTGTATATGGAAAGGTTCTTGACTCTAAAGCAAGGAAACCTATCAGTGAAGGAATATGTCAACAAGTTTAATCAGTTGGCAAGGTTTGGCATAGACATGGTGAATACACCAGAGAAGAAGGCTTTGAGGTTCGTTAAGGGCTTGAATGAACCGATGCATGGATTGGCTATGACTCACATCCCTATGGGGGCCACCTTTAAGAAGCTAGTAGACATGGCACTAATGCATGAGGAAGAGAAGGGTCCCAATGCTAATAAGGCACCCGAGAAGAAAGGAGATCAAAAGAGACCTCAACAGCAACAGCAAAACAAGGGTGGGAAAGGCAACGGTGGCAAGGGAAAGAAGAAGTGCTTCAATTGTGGGACACCAGGCCACCTAAGCAAAGATTGTCGGAAGAAGAAGAAGACGGGCTACTTCCATTGTGGCGAAGCAGGGCATCTAGTGAAGGACTGCCCTAAGAAGGGGCAGAGGACGGGATCTACCTCAGGGGGACAGGTGCAAGCTCTTATGGCACCAGGTCAGGCAAGGGGGCAAGTTCAGGCTCTCGCGGTTCCACCGATTCAGGAAAGAGGTAGAACTATTTCCGTTGAAAGTCTGATTTTTCTGTTTGATCATCCTGTCCGTACTTTGTTTGACTCTGGCGCATCGCATTCGTTTATCTCATCATCATTAGTTGAGTCACTGCACTTAGACACCAGTCTAGTAGATGATCCCTTGGTTGTTTCAAACCCAATTGGGGGCTCCACTTATTTGTCCGTGACATGTTTGGTTTTGAAGATTTCTATACTTAGCGTTGAGTTTAGATGTGATGCTTTTGTTTTGGGCTTCACGGGCTATGGGTTGATTTTGGGCATGGACTGGTTATCCAGTAATGGTGTCATTCTTGATTGTGAAAGGAGAGTTGTTAGGCTCATAACCCGCTTGGGGAACACTCTCGAGATCTCTTGTAATCCCATGGATTTTGTTATGCTAAGTTATCTTGAATCGCTTGACGCTTCGGTCGAGAGTTTGCGATCTGTTAGAGTGGTCCGGGAATACTCGGATGTGTTTGAGGAGGTGAAGGGCTTACCTCCGAAGCGGGAGATAGACTTCCGAATATATCTGGTGGACAATGCTAAACCAGTATCTTTGCCAGTGCGCCACATGGCTCCTCGTGAGAGGAGGGAACTCCATAAGCAAGTAGGGGAGTTGCTTGAGAAGGGGTTCATAAGACAAAGTATATCGGAGTGGGGTGCTCCAGTAGTTTTTGCCACGAAGGCGGATGGGTCCCTCAGACTTTGTGTAGACTATAGAGAACTCAACAAGCTCACAAAGAAGAGTAGACACCCATTGCCGAGGATTGATGATCTCTTTGATCAGTTGGTTGGCGCCTCAGTGTTTTCGCAGTTGGACTTGGCCACGGGGTTTCATCAGTTGAGAGTGGCTGAGGATAGCATAGACAAGACTGCCTTTAGGACTCCGGATGGTTTCTATGAGTGGCTTGTGATGCCATTTGGTTTGACGAACGCCCCTGCATACTTTGTTGATTTGATGAGTAGGGTGTTCAGGGAGTACCTTAATAAGTTCGTGGTGGTCTTTGTGGATGACATCTTAGTCTTTTCTAAGAGTGAAGAAGAGCATGCCCTACATCTTAGGGAAGTGTTAGAGACTCTTTGAGCGCATAGCCTTAAGGCTAAATTCTCTAAATGTCACTTTTGGAGGAAGGAAGTGCGGTTCTTAGAGCACGTGGTCTCTAAGGAAGGGATAGCTGTGGATCCCGCGAAGGTAGTATCCATCCAAGATTGGAAGGTTCCGAGGAATGCTACCGAGGTGAGGAGTTTCTTGGGGTTGGCTGGCTACTATAGGAAGTTTATCAAGGACTTCGCGAAGATTTCAGCCCCATTAACTCGCTTGACGAAGAAGAATCTAGTCTTCGCATGGGACGTAGATTGTGATGATGCGTTCCAACGGTTAAAGAGAGCTTTAACCACGGCTCCAGTCTTAGTGTTGCCAGATGGGAGTAAGCCATTTGTTGTCTATACCGATGCTTGTGGGACAGGACTGGGCACAGTCTTAATGCAAGAGGGAAGGGTAATAGCCTACAGTGGAAGGCAGTTGAGGGCGCATGAGAAAAATTACCCTACCCATGATTTAGAGTTGGCCGCTATTGTTTTTGCGCTTAAGACATGGCGCCATTATCTTCTTGGAGAGAGGTTCGAATTGTTCACTGACCACAAATCATTGAAGTACTTGTTTTTCAGAAGGATTTGAACTTGAGACAGCAAAGGTGGATGGAGTTCTTAGCATCCTATGATTTCGAGATAGCGTATACCCCTGGAAAGGGTAACGTGGTGGCGGATGCCTTGAGCAGAAAAAGGTTGTCCTTGAGTCCATTGTTCGTGGAACGACGAAGCTTGGAATTTATCTCAATGTTTGATTTCAGACCTTCCGTTGACTTTATACCCGGTTTGCTAGCATCCTTAGAGGTCAGACCTACTCTTTTGGGATGGATTGGCGAGGCACAGCGGGATGACCCACAGTTGGTTGAGTTAGTAGAGAAGCTCATAAGGGGGGAGTCATCCAGCCATTTGAGTAGGTACACCCTAGATGATAAGGCGTGGTTGCGTAGAGACGGTAGACTTTGTGTACCGCAAGACGAGGGTTTGAGGAAGGCTATACTTGATGATGCGCATCGTTCAAAGATGACCATTCATCCCGGTGGGGACAAGATGTACCATGACATGAAGCGAGTTTTCTTTTGGGCCGGTATGAAGAAAGATGTGGCTGAGTATGTCGCTAGATGCTTGGTGTGCCAACAAGTGAAAGCGGAGCAAAAGAAACCTGGTGGGTTGCTTCACCCATTGGAAGTTCCGCAATGGAAGTGGGATAGCGTCTCGATGGATTTTATTGATGGGTTACCGAGATCGAGGAAGGGTAATACGGGAATTTGGGTTGTGGTAGACAGACTTACTAAGAGCGCCCATTTCATACCCGTGAAGAGCAAGAGGACTGCTCTATGGCTAGCTTCAGTTTACCTTCGAGAGATAGTTCGGTTTCTTGGGGTACCTTCTAGCATAGTGAGTGATCGAGATCCTATCTTCACTAGCGAGTTTTGGAAGAGTTTGCAAGAAGCAGTGGGGACTCAGTTGTGTTTGAGCACCGCATATCATCCTCAGACGGACGACCAGTCCGAGAGGGTGAATCATGTTCTAGAAGACCTTTTGAGGCTTTGTATCTTAGATTTTGGAGGTACATGGGAAGATCATCTTCCATTGGTGGAGTTCGCGTATAATAACAGCTTTCAGTCTAGTATTGGCATGGCTCCTTTTGAAGCTCTTTATGGAAGGCCTTGTCGATCACCTACATGTTGGTGGGAATCTACGGATAAGATCTTGCTTGGGCCTGATATGGTTAGAGAGACTTCGGAAAAGATTGATTTGATTCGAAGAAGGATGAAAGCAGTGCAAGACAGACAGAAATCTTACGCGGATAAGAGGAGGACGGATCTGGAGTTTGATGTTGGGGACATGGTCTTTGTCAAAGTATCTCCATTACGGAATGTTGTTCGCTTTGGGTCCGTTGGGAAGTTAGCACCAAGATTTGTTGGGTCGTTTCCTATTAAGGAAAGGATTGGACGGATGACATATAGAGTGGATTTACCCGAGAGACTTAGTGGGGTACATGACGTATTCCATGTGTCACATTTGAGGAAGTGCCTACATGAGACCGCAGAGGTGGTAAAGCCGAGCTTGCTTAGAGAAGTGGAGGTAGAGCGTGATGCGACTATTCGATGAGCTCCTACCCGCATCCTTGGGTCAGAGATTAGGAAGTTGAGAAACAGAGAGGTTCGACTAGTCAAAGTGCAATGGGGAGAGGATGAGAGCAATGCTACTTGGGAGACAGAAGTGAAGATGCGTTCATTGTACCCATTCCTTTTTGAGGGTATGTCTTTTAACTTCTCCTTTATCGTTTGTCTAGTACTTATCTTATCTTTAGTATGTCCTCTCATTAGTACTTTGACCTTTAGATAGGGAAAACCTATGGTTGAAACATGTGTTTGAGACATGTTATAATTGAAGGATGCGTGTGGATGCAAGTGTTTGCTAGTGGTTGCTCGTGGGTGCATATACACACACTTTAGACACTAGATCGGCTCAGTCACTTCATATTGCATATTGCATATAATTGTGTGTAGGTAGCTATATTAATGGATGTATAATGGTTGTGTTATCATATGGATGATGCATTTTGGTGAATGATTGTGCACTCATGTAGAAATAGTATGTGTCGATAGGGTTCTTTCGCATACATATTGGATGCATGGCACTATCATGGTTTGCATTAAGGAGGTGAACTGAATTAGTAGACCGCCTAATTTTGCATTAGACAGGGAACATATACACACACTCTTTGCATATGTTCATACAGCATTAGAAACTTTAAGGACAATGGATGCCAGTGTTTGATGGTTTGAGTAGATGGTTGTTTGATTGGTAGGACACGTTCTTCTTGACTTAGAAATTTCGGGGACGAAATCCTTTAAGTAGGGGAGAATGTAACACCCCGTATGTTGAATAAATTGCTATAATATAAAACAGGGCAGAATTAAATTTTAAAATCTGAATCAGGGGAAACGGGCTATGCCATTGCGTTCGTCTCGGAAAAATACGCGAAATAGAGTCCGAGTTTTCGAAAATCGGAGTCCGTATGACCCAGTTAAGGCCCGAAGAAGTTTTCAGAAAATTCAAAACAGATTTAAAATATTCAAACTTCACATTTCAGAAGAGGCGGGAAAATTCCCGCCAGATAGAGGGTGTCGACCCTAGGGTCGACATGGGTGTCGACCCCCCTAGGGGTCGACCCATGGGTCGACCCAGGGGTCGACCCCCCCTGTCGGTCTGTGTGACCTGGGTGCACTGATTTGGGATTTGGGCTATGGTTGGTGGCTAGTGACGAGATCTGACGGCTCTAATCTGATTTAGGGTTAATCTAATGGCCTAAAACACTTAACTAATCTATAAATACAACCTAAGAGTACCCTAATTCATACTAAAATTGGAGACAACGTTGTTATGCCGTCAAAATGCAACTAGAAGGAGCCACCAACAAATTAAAGAGGAAGATAGCTTCTCAAATCAACTTCTAATCAACTCTAGCAACTTAATCTTCTTCATCGAAGTGATAATCAACAAGCTGTGAGTTTCTATACCTTTAGCAAGCAATTGCTAAACTAATTATGATAGGATATAATGAGGTTATGGTTATTTATGTGGATCAATGCAAGTTATGTTATCATATGCTATGTATTCATGATGTTATGCAAGTTATGCAAGTCATATGCTATGTGTTATGCAAGTTATGCAAGTCATATGCTATGTGTTCATGATGTTATGCAAGTTATGCAAGTCATATGCTATGTGTTCATGATGTTATGCAAGTCATATGCTATAAGTTCATGATGCTAGTTATGCAAATCACTATGATAAACATTGATCCATTATGACACCATGATTATGCAAGTTTGGTGTATGGTTATATGCAAGTTCATATATGATATGTTATGCAAGTTTGGTGTTTGATTATATGCAAGTTCATATATGACATGATATGCAAGTTTGGTGTTTGATTATATGCAAGTAACATGTGCAAGTTTACACCTTTGTATGTCATACATACATATGCAAGTTTACCCCTTTGTATGACATAAGTAGCTTATGCAAGTTACCCTCTTTATGACATATGTGATTCATGCAAGTTTGGGTTGATTATTTATGCTAGTTGGGTTTGATGCTATATGCATGTTGACACCTTTAAAACCCATGTTGATGCTAATGTTATGCAAGTTGAACCCATTGTATGTGTGATGAATCTTCCCTTTTAAGTATGTCATGTTAGCGAATTACGTGGGGAACGATGGGGTTAATATTCATGTTAATGAAATGGAGTGAAGTTGGTATGATTATGCATACCATAAAGTGGATGGACATAATTGAGTCAATTATGTACATCGTTAAATTTGTAATTAATTAGGGATAATTAATACAAATTATGGGGGTGATTAATTAGGTGTAATTAATCGACTAAGACACGAGGTTGGACCCTTTTGTAGCATAAGACTGCCCGGAACCGACCGGCAAATCCAACGGCTACAAATGATTGGCCCAATGTGAGAGGTCTTAGGCATAAACTAAATACGTGACAAGTGTAAAGACACGAGGTTAGACTCGGTTATGGCGTAAGGCTGCCCGGACCCGACCGGCAAATCCAGCTGCCATAAAAGATAGTCTAATGTGAGAGGTCTTTACAACGGTTACGTTCTTAATCAATTAAGAAACACTTAACCAGATAAGCATGTAGTGGGGCATGAGGGGTTAAGTGGGTGCCTTGGGTGGCATGTGGGAATCAAGTAAGTGCCTTGGGTGGCATGTGGAAATCTAGTGGGTTGCCTTGGGTGGCAATAGAAAATACGATTAGAATACTTAACCAAGTGGAAACATGTAATTAAACATGATTAAAGGGTTAAGTGGGATGCACTAGAAAAAGGGACAAGCTTAGGTGGGTAGCTTGTGGGGGCCCATTTCAACCAGTAACCCATATGTATCTTATTGGGCTCGACCCATGTCGAGGACGGGACACGCGTACTGGGCTTGACTATAAGAGGCCAAAACGGGTTAGCGGTGGCAACGCAAGTCCAACGGGTTTCATATGCGTGTGTGGACCCGGGCTGGTTGGTAAGACGTTGTTGCATCGTGTAGGTATAAGCCGTGCACCGTTGATTTTATCGGGTTGCCACTTTGGGGAGTGGTACACCCCACTGTGGGGCCAGCACGGGTATCTACGGTAGGGAGCCGATCGCTTGGGGACTAGTGGGTACACCTAGTGGAGATAGGGCCAGACGGCACCTATGTAGTCAGCTAGGGGTACACGAAACTACTAGTTAAATTTTCTAAGTCCTTGGGTGGGATCAACCTTTAAGTAGGAATGACTGGTGTGGTGCAGTTAGTAATTACCCTTGGGTGGGTAGATGCATCTTTACCGTTATCTTAGTTCATCCTATGTCTAGTTGGCTGCTTAGAGTAGTCATTTATCCCCAGTCATCACCGTACCAAGTTTATATCATACCCTAATTACTTTAATGATTGTATTGTTAAAGTTATAGGGCTCACTCAGGCTTATGTCTGACCCCGTTGTTTTTTATCTTTTTCCCTACCTTCAGGTTCTCAGAGTGGGCCTAGCACTAGTGGGCTTTGATCAGATTACTTTATCTATCTTTTGGAGCTTGGACCGTGATGTAAAGCCCAGCTTGTCTTTTCTATTATGGCTATTAGTTTATGTAGTGGGATTATGTACTTATGTTTTTATCAGGATGGATATTTGGTACTTGACTCTTTTATGGTGTTGTAACTAAACATGTTTACCTTCTGCTGCAACGAAATGATGTTTTAGATTTTTAAGTATTATTTATATCTGTCTTGTTGTAATTTTTCTGTTCTATGTTCACTTAAAATACTCCATCGAAGTTAAGGCATTCCCTTAGTGAGTGACCTTAGCAGTTGTGGGGTGTTACACAGTGCCTCTTGTTGCAGGCAAAAATTATAACAACTTAAATTATAGTACTCATTTGTGAATGACATAGGAGAAACAATTTAAATTAAAGTACTCATATGTATAAATTTTATAAGGTTTAGTTGGTGATGTGAATGACTACTTTAGGCTGTTTTGTTGGGTACGCATGTATGTGTTTTGTCAGCGTATCATGTAAAAAATGATAAGAGTTTGAAACAATTAATATATTGTTTTGTTTCATAATTTAAGTTTGTTTGATATCTTCAATTTTGTAGACAATATATTCTAGAATGAATTCTTTTATTAGTAATATGTATATAATTTATCGATATATTACAACTGTAAAATAATAGTGTAATAAAATATATCACAACAGTTATAAATAGTTGTAAAAATTATAACAACAACGGTGTCTAACAGTTGTAATAAAGCTTATTACAACCGTGAGAGACAGTTGTAAAATATACCTATTACAACGGTGTCGCAACGGTGCAAAAAAGTTGTAAAAGATTTTAGTCTATTACAACTTCTTAATACACGACGGTTACCCCACCGTTGTAATAAGTATTTTACAATGGTTTTCCACCATTGTAATCTGGTCAATTTGTTGTAGTGCTAAGAAATGTACAACACATACTATAATACACAGACGTATCCCGTTTTGTTTAACCCAAGATGTATGCATAACAAAGTTAATGATTCTAGCCTAACCTTGCAAATGTTTACGCACGACTCTACCACTCTTTCCAAAGTGGTATTCTAAGATGTAATAACAAGATAGAATGTTTACGTATATATTTAGCAATCCCCCTTTTTATAATATAATTTAATTTGATTATTAGACCAAGAAGTGAACCCCTAACTGTGGAGTCCTCACATACATATATACATTTCCATCCACTTTCCCTTTATAATTTTCCGCCTCACTATCAATGATAGGTAGGTGGATTCTCCAAATCACTTAAGAGCCTAGGCAGGCTCATTGGTTGGTGGACTTATTGGTGACTTAATACCTATCGATAATTTATTCCATTTTTTTACAAACTAGAGAGCACTAGCTACGGGCCCTTCTAGTTAAAGCTTCCGTCATTCACGTACATACCCTTACCCCGTATAAGATGAGAGATGGTATTTTCACACTCGATATGCCTCTAGCTGACCTTATTAGATAACCCCTTAGTCGCTTATTACTTCCCGTAGGGTAGGTAGCCATATCTAACGTTTTTAGTTTCTAGGTTTGGGCAGACAATACTCACACATGCCGCTTAATAGCCCTATACTGAAGGACCTATCCATAGGTGGACCCTCCGACCCCAGCCACTTTAGACCCAAGAAGCGGATGATACGCGAAGTTATTAGATTCGCCCCACATTAGCCCTTAATACCTTTTCTATTTGGATAAAGTGGGCTATGTTATTATCCCCTTTCTGTTTAGTCTCTCTCCACACGATTTATTATCGTCATGGGTTATTATGGATAATAATATTTTTCCATCATTAAACTTACTAAGCCCAACTCTATTTTTAATTATAAGTTCTCTATTCATTACTATAAACAAGGAAGGTTATATCCTTTTTTTCCCTAGAATATTTAATTGATTTCATCCCGAATTTGAACTTGGTATTCAAATGACAATCAATATCTTTTAATCCACTTATGACACCCATTTTCTTTTATTTCTATCTTTATTGCCCCTTTATGATCATAACAGTCAAATTTTCCTAAGGCAACTATTTATCAGTCCCAAGGTATCTATTTGTTGTACCCCAACAGACAATTACTACTCTTATTTATTTGTTTGTTAATTATTTATTGGTTGACTGTTTTATATATTTATTTATTTATTTATTTACGTATTAGGCCTCTCACATTAAGTTGACAACTTGTGGATGCTGGATTTGTCGGTCGGTTTCGGGCAGACTTCTGTCACAAGTTAAGCTTAACCTCGTGCCTTAGTACATTTATATGTATGCATTAGACCCCTCACATTAAGCTGACCACCTGTGGTTGTTGGATTTGCCGGTTGGTTCCGGGCAGGCTTATACCACAAGTTGAACTTAACCTCGTATCTAAATGCGGTTATAATTCAAATTCAATAAATTTGGGTTTACAACATTTATCCTAATCAAATTAGGAATTGTAACCATTTCCCTATCATTTTCATTTTCCCCAATCATTATAGGCTGCAATTGTTATTTATTAATTTGTGGTCCTATTTATAGCAATTAATTATATTGATTTCTACAAATGGTCACCACAAATATATTAATTCAATATGGATTACATTTACATATAATTCCATAATTGAACCTTATCCATACATTCAACATTCCGTACAATGTATATTTTACTGTTTTAAGCCGACTTGGACAGATATTATATATATATATATATGTTTTCGTGCGATCAACGTAGTTATTAATTTTATTTTATTATTATAGCTTAAACAATTTAGTTTAATCAATATCCAAACATTCCTTTTTGCATTTAATCTTGCCGAAAGGTTCAAATCTTACGAAAAGACTTTTAGCTGTAATCATTATAAATTGTGCCTAATTAATGGAGTTCGCATATTTCAAAATCACAAGAAATATATGTAAATATGTAATTTGGAATAGTTGATGCAAATTACGTACAAATATATATATTTATATTTATACGTACATTTGCACCAATTTTCCCTTTTTGATCTTTTTATCGCACCTTTTGTGATTTCAAAATAATGCCTTTTTGTGCAAAAGGAGGAAAATGACATATTTACAACAATTAACCAAAAACCCAACAATATTGTATACGAACAGACATATTTCTATTAATATTACAATCACACAATTTACCAATTTCACATTTTTACCAAAATTTCATTATTCAACACTGAACTAGAGATCTGGAATGTAACTACATCTAAATAGTGTTTAATGGGACTGATTTTCAGATCTACAGTGCTATGCAATGTCCACAATACATTTTACAGTATAATTGCAATATATTTCATAACACAACGGTAAGAATATGTGTAAACAAGTTTAAAAATCCTACAATCGATATTAAGCATAACCAAAACTTATAATTCACAAGTTTTAACCATGCTTATAATCAGATCTGATGGTTGTCAATAAATTCAGAATACTTAAATGAACAGATCTGAAAAGGAATAGGCATAAAAACATAGATCTAATTCAAACGTAATAGATAAGTTATTTTAACTAGATTCGTAAATTTTCCACTCACCTTATAGTCTCCAAATCCAAACTTGAACCCTTTAGGTCTACAATCCCCAAATTGTTATAAATCTACAATTTATCCGAAAAGGCAAAACTTCCAGATCTGTAGAGATGTAAGAAACGGGAAGAGAGGGAAGAATCTGATTTGGAACGTCAATTTGCATTCTTTTCCATTAAATATGCTTATCCTCCCAATTTCATATGAATTAGATTTGATTTGTTTGTATAATAATATATTTTTATTTTAGAAATTAGGTTTAAAGAAGGAGGAAAATAGCAGAGCTCCGCTGCCACTGCAGATTTATATGGAAAAGAATGAGGCTTTACCTCTTTATTTGTAAGGGTGGAAATGGCCTAGAACTATTGGATTAGTTTTAAGTTATATCCGTACATCCGTTTTAATAATATTATAAACCAAACCCTAAAAACCTAGCTGTCACTGGGCAAACTGACGCCCGGTAGGTCGACCGTGGCTGTCGACCGCGTAGGCCTGAGATGCCCAAGTCGGCTTGGTTAAATAAGGTGATGTATAATTATAAATTCTGATTTATTTATTTTCCGTCATTTTCATATTTCACCCGTAACTTTTTCATACGTACCTCGTTCGCGAAACTCCAAACATGAAAGTTGACCAGAATTCGGAGACGAACGCATTAGTTAAAATTTCATGGTCAAATTCTATCGTTCGTTGTCGACGATGAATATTCTATGAAGTAGAACACCGTCGTGAAGTGTAATAAACTGCAAGCGCATAGCGTATAATCGTTAGTACGTGGTGAATGCAAGTCGATCCGTAGGGAAAGAAGTAATTTCTATCTTATTCAATCAAATTAAACCAAAATTTGGATTGATTTAACTAACAAAAACTTATTAACACTATAACCAAGTTGAGAGCTAAATATGAAATGAAAGCAATTTAGAGGTAAATCCCCTCTTATATTTATGCAAATTAACAAATGTACGATCTATGATCTCCATTAATCAACAGAAATGCAACATTTAAACCACTTATGATTCTCATGAACATGAAACTAAAGCAAAAAACTATTTTAATTATGGCTTGTGAACAATTAATAGAACTATAAACCATCAAATTTTATTCTTACTTTCATTTCAAAATCAATAACCACTTAGCAATATTGATGTAATTTGTGTTTACATTGACTAAGCATAGCCTATTTTGTTGTCAATATCAAAATCAATTGTATAAACTTACATCAACATCCACTAACATGAAGCACAAATTAGAGATAACAAATCATACAAGTGTTGAACTTACATAAAGTTAGAGAGCTTCATTACCCCCAAATCAAAATAATTAGCTACTCATATGTGTTATTGTATCAACACATGTAAGTTTCAACATAAATATGAACAAAACAAAAGAAAGAACTAATTAGCAACAATAAAATATATCTAAACTACTTGCATAAAATTGACATAAAACTGAGATTACATAAGAAAAATGTCTAAGAAGTTATGGAAGAAAAATAGGGTTTTGATTTCAGCCTCCACTCTTAACTAAATAAAATCCAACATACTTTTTACATCAACATACATGTGTTATTTATACATGAGTAAAACCCGAATTAACTTTTAGCGTGCAACTAAGAATGCCCTTCAGGAAGTGTGGCCACCAAATAATGATCAAGCTATAATTAATCCATCACCAAATTTTCCTGAAGCCTCAACATCCACTTATTTCTCCATTTGCTTCTAAGTGTAGTAAGTGGAAAGGTAGGTGGGGTCCTCCATGATCATGTATGAGAATTATTTCCTCTTCATTCCTTTGTATGCATATAAATCTTTATGAAGCTCTTTTCCAAATGCACCAAATGTCTACAAAAACAATGAAAATGTCCAAGTAAAAATTCTCAAATAAGTTAAGCACAAAAATGACCATTTTTCCTTTGTATGATGATGAATGTATGATATTTTGAAATCAATTGAATTATGGTTTAAACGCGATAAAATACTCACATATGACATTTATTTAAACTAAACAAGGATAAATATGTGAATATAAATGTGCATTTTTATGTACACATTAAACACCCTTACACTTACCTTTTTATTCGTCCTTGAATAAAGTAAAAAAAAGTAGGATAAAACCATTTTTGCAGGGAGCACGATTGCATTGAGCGTATGCAACAAGCCGTTAAACCTCTGAGTGTCCCCAGTAGGACGAGCGATGTCTCGTGAGGGTTTTCAGCGGATACTACCCACAAAATCCAAAAGTTAAAAGCAATTTTTTTTACCAAAATGCAAGATTCGAAAATATTTACAAGATGAATGAAAATTTTCAAAAAAAAATTACAAATGGGTAATATAGTTTTAAATAAGACATCAAATGAGTTGACAAAATTTGGGACGTCACTATGAAATTTGAGTCCGTTACAAATCAAAACTTCAAACAAAAGTCATGTTATCATCACAAACTCCTGCATATTGGCCAGTTGTTTTGGTAGAAACATAGTGCAAATATGAAATGAATTCTATAATCGGTGCCAACAATCGTAAAATGGCATCTCAACTTCCTTTTTGTTAACAAGTTAGGTCGAATAAGTGGAGAGCGTGCTTGGATTTTAAGTGCTAACTCTCTCTTTATTACAAAATTTCACATTATTATTATTTACAAATACCTTAGTACACCACACCTATATTGCATTACGACTTACGTGAGGGTCGGTAATCCTAAGGTGTCCAACTCCTAAAATGAGACCAAGGTATACCGACGCTGACTTTGTCGACAATATGTCGGAAAGAGCTTGGTGAGTTTGCACACCAACTCCAGATGTACTGGAAATGTTGGATACCCTTGAATTATTATATATATACACACACTTCTCTTTTTTCTTTTTCGTTTTTTTACATAAGAGAGAGAGTTAAGTGAGAAAATCTTAGCACAACTTCACTTAAAAGATCTAAAATGTAATCGCAAGTAGTCTAAATCAACCATTCATTTAATCGGATTACAACTCAGATAACATTTTATACTCATCATCTACGAGTCTCCCTATATACCAGTTACACCAAATTTGCTCATAATTCAAACTTTTCTTTCGTTATCTGTTAAGAGAATTAAATCTCCAAACATTTTAAAAATTGTATGCTAACTCCATCATGTCTTGTTTAAAAGTAAATAGAAATGCGAAACTCTTTTTTTTAGCTTAAAAGAGAACGGAAAATTCTATGCGAAACCAAAATAAATATGGAATTCCCCCACACTTGATTTGGACTATGTCTCCACAGTCAACCCAAATGGAAAGAAAATGAAAATTTTGAAAATATGACTAATTTTTACAAGAGAAAAGAAAAAAAATATTTATAGTATATTAGAAAATATATTGACAAGAAGTAAATGAAACAGTCTTCTAAAGACCGATTCATTTTCCTCTTCAAGTATCAGAGACACAACTTAAGCACAGAAAACCAAATCATAAAGGATGGTATGTTGTGTTTCAGATTTGTAAAAACAATTTTTGTTTTTTGAGTTGCTAATTTTAAAGTTTTTAGCTTACAATTGATCCTAAATTCGTATTAAATATTTGTAGCAACTAAAGAGAGGTCATCGAGCTGGGGTTCGATAAAGGTTTTAAAAACAAAGTTTGATTTGTTCAGATGGTGTATAAATTGAGAGATGTGTGCATCATTCTCACTCCCACACTTGTTTTGAGAAATATTGTTCAGTTTTGCTTTGACATCTGAAATTTTGCTGACTAAAGGTTCATTCCTAAACCCAAAGTTAAAACAAACAAATGAATTTTCAGTAAATTTTAAATTTGTGTTTTCTCAAAAACAGTGTTATTCCAAAAAGAGTTCATATACTGCAGAAATTTATCATTAAAAAACAAGTGATCACGGTGAGGTTCAGTTGAAACGATTTAAGGCGCAAGGAGTTTCAACAGTTTTAAAAAAATCGTCATTGCGTTCAAGATCACATTCAGCAAATTCTTTGTTTTCAACCTCAAGAATTTCGAAGTTTTCAAATGTTTCATTTTCAATTTTAGATCCAACAACATCATCGTCAATCAGTTTAAGAAGTTTTCGCTCATCAAAGTCGTTCTCACTTAAACACTTGTTAACAATTTCATCATTTTTGTCATGTTGACAATCTAAAGTTGCTAAATTTTCAAAATTTTCAGAATCTGACAGTGGAAGATCAAATTGAAGATTGACATCTTCTTTTTCAAGAGAATTTAAATTCAAATCAATCAAGAGCTTTCAATAACTTCATTAAGATTTTCATCAATTTCAAAAGTTGTTAGTTGAAGATCGTCGATTTTGGTAAAAGATGGATTATCATTCGAATCGTCACACGTTCGGTTTTGATTATTTTGTATTACACCAAAATTCAAGTAGTCTTGAAACAACAAATTCGTATGATTATCGTGAATTTTGTTCATTTGCTTAACAAAATCAAAATTATAGTTATTAACTTGAGAAGTTTCAATTTGATATTGTTGTGAACAAGAATCCTTAATCGCACCATCATTGAAATTATTCCCATTGCCAAAATCATTTGTCAAGTGATTCAAATTTCCATTTTGAATTTGAAATTCATTTTGGAGTTCGAAATTGAATTGACAACGGTTATAATCAAAATCATTTGAATTTGGAAGTGAATTCAAATTTTGATTATTTTGAAAACTTTGACTTGAATTATGGCCCAAGTATGAATTACATCGTTCACTTATTCTTCGATTTTGTTGTGTGCATATTTCAAGTAAAGATTCGACATTTGTTTCAAGATTTGAAGGTTGGCCGTGATTTTGAAAATTTTGTTGCACAAAATTAGGATTATTTTGAAAATTTTGAAAAGTTGGTGGTGTAAAATCCAAATTGTTCGTACAATAGTTGTTATTAAAATATCATATGAATTTGGTACAAAATTACATGGATTATATTGATTTTCACAACTATCGTAAAATTCATGAGGATAAGGAAATTGAGAAATTTTCAAGAAAGCTTTTTTTTGAATTCTTTTTTTGGTATGAGAAAAAGAAATATTCACAAAAGATTTTTTTTTTTTAGATTTTGGATTTTGGATTTTTTTGGATTTTTTAATATATGCATGAACCTAATGCAACTATATGAATGATACCTACTTATTTACAAATTTTCTAAAATTATATAATGACGATTATATTAATTTCAATAAAAGATTTCTCAGCCAGTCAACGGACAAGAGTTATCGGTGCACCAGGAACCACCCTAGCAATGCAACCGAAGGTTTAAGTACCTTCAGAGGAACATCCGATATAATATTTATGAATCACCGTAATATTTATAAATGGTTATTACTCTGCCGTAGTCTAGACACCGAGAAATAATTCGTTAGAAATAAACCAATTTGTTAAAATATAATGATGTCCTTAGAAAATGAAAATAAAATGAATGCAAAACCGAAATTAAACGTGAACTGTAATGTAACTACAATGAATATATTTTTTTGCTTTTTTTTGTGAATGCAAATGCAAGCAATCAACAATGCAAGAAAAATAAAAACAAGGGAAAAGAGCACAATACCAGAGCGTGTAGAATTATAAGCAATTCTCTTTTAAAGCGGCAATTTATTTATTAGCAAGCAAAGCGGTGCATGATAAGCTAGCAAGCAATTTTCTTTCGCTAAATTCTGTAAGCCTGAAAAGTGACTGCAATGTATATACAAGTGAAAGGCAAATGTTCCTTTTTTTGAAACTAATACAAGTGAAAGTGAAAACACATGAACAATAAAAACAACAAAAGCATTCACACACAAATGAACTTGAAGTAAGGGAAGCAAAACAAATGGAATTTATAGGAATTTAAACTCAAATAAAAAAAGAAAGAAACACACACACAAACAACACTCAGATGAACAAAAAGAACAAAAACAAAATGCCACACACACAAAAAGCCCTTTTTTGTTAGAAGTGTGAATAGTAGGTTTATGAGAAGAGGTGGTTTATAGTGGTGAATTTGAATCGGGTGTGATTTGTAGTAGAAGGAAAAGAGGGTATTGCGTGAGGATGGATTTTTGTGGTTGTAGATATGGAAGAAGGTGTTGAAGTGGTGATGAGTTCGGTTTGTGTAGGAGATGGTAAGGAAGTTGGTACATGATGCTGGCAGAAAAGTGTTGGTGAATTGATTGTTGAACTTTGTATGGCAGAAGAAATAAAAGAACTTATAGAAGGATTTTTGTAAAGATTGGAAAGGATACTGAAAAGGGGTAAGTATTGAAGGTGGAAAAATAATTGTAACAGAGTTTTTTTATTGTTGTGAAATTAGAAAAGAATTGTAAGAGGGAAAGACTTTGTAGGCAGGAAAGAAATAAATGGAAAAAATGGACCAAATAATGCACAAAAATTGGCAAGAATTTTTATTTGTTTTTTTTTATTGTAAAAGAAGAAATATGAGAAATTAGAATGAAACTTGAAGAGAAAGGAAAAAGCAAGCAATAAATTGGGAAGTTACTGGAGATAAACACAAAAGAAATATAGACCAAAGATAAGAAAATTTGGAAAGTTATTTATTTTTTCTTAGAAATTTGTGAAAGAAGGAGGAATGTAATAAAAAATAGCAAGGAGATTGAAGATGGAAAGAAATAACAGAAAATATGGCAAATTTTTTCTTTTTTCTTAGAGATAATAGGAGAGTATTGTAGCAAGAAGAAAGATGGCAGTAAAACACAAAAGAAGGAAAGACACAAAAAAATGACAAAAATGCAAAGGATTTTATTTTGGAAATAAATTGTAAACAAAAGGAAAGAGAGACTGTAGAAATAAATTGGAAAGGAAATTGAAAAATGGAAAGAAATTTGAGAAAATAAATGGCAAGAAATTGATGGGAAAAAAATGGCAAGAATAATTATATATATTTTTCTCTTGTTCTGAGATTCTAGTACCAATAAATAATACCAAATCCCTAAACAAGAATTTTCTTTCTTATATACAAGAAAACAGAAGGAAAAATAAATAAAACAAACACTCTTTTTTTATTTTTTAAAGAAGAATAACGAAATTAACCCAAAGAATAAAATCAAAATTAATTAACTTTCCCCGGCAACGGCGCCAAAAACTTGTTTGACGACGAATATTCTATGAATTAGAACACCGTAGTGAAGTGTAATAAACCACAAGCGTATGGCGCACAATTGTTAGTAAGTGGCAAATACGAGTCGGTATGCAGGGAAAGAAGTAATTTCAATCTTACTCAATCAAATTAAACCATAATTCGGATTGATTTAACTAACAAAAACTAATTAACACTAGAACTAAGTTGAGAGCTAAATATGAAATGAAAGCAATTTAGAGGTAAATCCCCTTTCATATTTATGCAAATTAACAAACGTACGATCTATGATTTCCATTAAGTGATAGAAATGCAACATTTAAACCACTTATGATTCTCATGAAAATGAAACTAAAGAAAAAACTATTTTAAGTATGGCTTATGAACAATTAATAGAACTATAAACCATCAAATTTTATTCTTACTTTTATTTCAAAATCAATAACCACTTAGCAAATATTGATGTAATTTGTGTTTACATTGACTAATCATAGCTTATATGTTGTCAACAAACATAGACTATCAAAATAAATTGTATAAACTTACATCAACATCCACTAACATGAAACACAAATTAGAAATAACAACTCATACAAGTGTTGAACTTACATAAAGTTAGAGAACTTCATTACCCCCAAATCAAAATAATTAGTTACTCATATGTGTTATCATATCAACACATGTAAGTTTCAACATAAATATGAACAAAACAAAATAAAGAACTAATTAACAACAATAAAATAGATCTAAACTACTTGCATAAAACTGAGATTACATAAGAAAAATGGCTAAGAATCCATGGAAGAAAAATAGAGGTTTTGATTTTAGCCTCCACTCTAAACTAAATAAAATCCAAGATCCTTTTTACATCAACATACATGGGTTATTTATACAAGAGTAAAACCCTAATTCACTTTTAGCATGCTATGTGGCCATCAAATAATCATCAAGCTATAACTAATCCATCACCAATTTTCCTGAAGTCTTAACATCCACTTATTTTTCCATTTGCTTCTAAGTGTAGCAAGTGGAAAGGTAGGTGGGGTCCTCCATGATCATGTATGAGAATTATTTCCTCTTCATTCCTTTGTATGCATATAAATCTTTATGAAGCTCTCTTCCAAATGCACCAAATTCTACGAAAACAATGAAAAATGTCCAAGTAAAAATTCTCAAATAACTTAAGCACAAAAATGACCATTTTTCCTTTGTATGATGATGAATGTATGATATTTTGAAATCAATTGAATTATGGTTTAAACGCGATAAAATACCCACTTATGACATTTATTTAAACTAATCAAAGATAAATATGTGAATATAAATGTGCATTTTTACGTACACATCATTCGTAGAAATTCCTATTTTTGAAATTCTAATAATTAATTTATATCACCAAAATTTTGGGTTGTTGCATTCTTCCCTCCATAAAAGGAATTTCGTCTCGAAACTCTAACGCCTATAGCCATATTCTACACAACCAATTTATATGCAACCACTTTGCAACCAAGTGTATATGTGCATGGTGTACATAATGAATTTCAACCATAAAATATGCATGCAAGATGAATCTAATCGTATCCTCCTATATGTTTGCATTAAAATTTAGAAATACTTTTGAAAACATGATGTAAACATCCTAAATATACTAGCAATTTCATATGAATGCAAAATTTGAAAACTCTTTTTCATCCATTACCCTCACACAGTTACGAATAAAAGTGTGAAGCAACCAATTTTGCATCCAAATCTTACCATCTAAAAGGTCATGCAATTTAACTGATTCTTATTTAATTTCTCCTAAATAGAAAAAGGAAATTGAAGCGAGGTATTTTAACATCTTTCTTCCTTGCAACTTTTCCATTTTTCTCCCAGTGGAATTTTCACCTAAGCTACCCAAAATGCTCTGAAATTTTCCATCTACAGACTAAAAAGCAGGCTAAGAACAAGCTCTAAAACGTAATATGAGTTAAGTAATGGCTCGCGCGCATCGTTGACAAGGTACGAAAACAACGTTTCCAAGGCCAAAACAGTTTTTTCCTTGTTACCATTAGCATTTTTATCGAATCATCGGTCCTACTACACCGCTAAAATGCGCACACAAAGCATCCAAAAATCTTCCTTAGACCTTTCATGTGACTAAAAATCGAAATTCTTCATTAAAATAAATTTTCGCTTGAAAACTCATCATGTTTTTTTTTGTTGAAAATTTCTCTATAGAACCGTTTCACTTTCCTATAGATAAGAAAATGATAAAAAGGTTTTTTTTAATTTTTTCAAACAACATTTTCCAAAATACTTCAAAAATGCATTTTATGGAAACTTAAATGATTCAAGTCAAATGTTGGAGAAAAAGAAAGTCAGGTACGCCAAAAATGCGAAAACTGAAATCACACACAAAAAGACCAAAAATAAATTTTAGCTTTTACAAGAAATGATGATTTATTTATTTATATACCCATGACGTAGAACCAGTCCTTTACTAAAATTTATCCAATACAGAATTTTATTCTTTCCAGCTCTAGGACAAGTGCTAATAAATAAAAAAGATTTCATTCAAACAGGAATGCGTGAATGCATAAATATCTCTAAACATAGAAATCTCATTAACCTAAGTCGTACGATTTAAACAACACTAAAGTTACAAGCACGAATCACAAAAAAGCCAATAACCCGATGTTGGAAAGGGAAAACAACAAAGCCGATGACAAAACAACAACACCGAAACTCCCAAAACAATGGCTATAAACAATGAGATGTTTTGCTCCACCGTTGTAACACCCCGTGATTTTAAATATTAAAAATTTACGAATTTAAGAATACTTAATTTCAAATGTGAGAATTAAGGGAAACGGGTTACGCCATTGCGTTCCTCTCGGAATTCTGCTTGAGATAGAGTCTGAGTTTGCGTGAATTGGACTCCATATGAAGAAGTTATGGCCTTCCGAAGTTTCAAAATTTAAATAAATTAAAAACAGCTTAGGTTCAGAAAATTTGAAATTAAAATTTCAAACAGGGAAGCGGGCTGGTCGGGAAATTTCCCGCCCAAGGGCCAGGTCCCCCCCCCCTCCGGAAAGATCTGAAAGATGACGATATTTTGACTCACTGCTGAATCATTAGGGCTGAGTTGTTATTCTATCTTGACTGAATGGCCTTGATTGCTTCTAGGTTAATCTGACAGCTCTAAATTAATTAAAATTCTATACAAGCAACCTAACTCTCTACCTAAAATCATACTAATTCATAACAAGAGCTGCCATGCCGTCAATGGAGAACCTAGAGTAGCCGCCGTTCTCTTTCAACTCAAAAACAAGATAGAAGCAAGAATCTAATCAAAATTAGGATAACAATTAGTTTACATCAAAGGCGAGCAATTCAGTTTTAGAATATAGATCCCAGAAAAACAAGACTGTTCTTTTGTTTGTGAGTATAATTTCTTTCATAAAATAATTAATTAATTTAATTGTGATAAGTTATATTTGGGATTATGATAATACGACTTTGAATCATGTGATGTTATCGTTGACAGTTTTGTTATTGTGGATCAATTTCATATGTTGAATTGTACATGTTTAATCTGATTCATCTTATGCAAGTTTGGGATGTTAAATCATATGTATATGAAACTTATGCAAGTTTGGGATGTTAAATCATATGCTAGTTTATGATTCTTATGCAAGTTTGTTGGTGGATTATACACAAGTTCATATGTGAATCATGTATATACATATGCTAGTTTATATGAAAACATGTGACATTAATTTACATGTTTAGATCCATATGCAAGTTCACATCTTTGTGTTTAGATCTATATTTAGATC
Source organism: Allium sativum (assembly GCA_030737875.1). NCBI lineage: Eukaryota > Viridiplantae > Streptophyta > Magnoliopsida > Asparagales > Amaryllidaceae > Allium > Allium sativum. The sequence goes on from CM060910.1 coordinate 654,492,432, forward strand.
CATGGCAGTGCATAGTTATGCAAATTTATGTTCTGTATGCCCATTGCCTATGCTAGTTTTGTATGTAAATCATACGCTAGTTTGAATGGAATTCATATGCAAGTTATAGGAAAACCATATCCATATATGCAAGTTCACGATTACATGTTCAGATCTATATTTAGATCCATGATAGTCTATGCAAATTTATGTATTTCCATTGCCTATGCAAGTTATTGGCTATGCAAACTTATGTCATGATTCTTAGATCTATTTTATGTGTTACGCAAGTTGTGATGTTGCTTTTCTTTTTTATAATTTAGACTATTTGCGAGTCTAACATATGTCATATTAAAACGTACGAATAACATGGGGACAATTGGAAAATATTAAATATGCATAATTGTGAATTGGCATAAAATGGCCTTAAAGGCATATAATTAAATTAAGACTTAATTGGTATAATTTTTATACCTAAAAAGTATCGACATAATTTAGGTGATAATTATGGACATAATTAATTTGGAAAATTATTGAAAATTTGAATAGGGATAATAAATTCATATTGGGGTGAAATAATTTTGTAATAATAAACGCCTAAGACACGAGATTAGACTCGTTTGTGGTGTAAGACTACCCGGACCCATTCGACAAATCCAGCAACCACAAACAGTAGTCTAATGTGAGAGGTCGAAGGCATAAATTAAATGTGTAACAGTTGTAATGACACGAGGTTAGACACGTCTGCGGTATAAGACTGCCCGGACACGCCCGGCAAATCCAGCAACCGCAAATGGGAGTCTAACGTAGGAGATCTTACAAAGTTATGGTTATAATGAACTAAGTAACACTTAAACAAGATAAACATGTGGTGGGACATGGGGGTTAAGTGGGTGACATGGGTGGCATGGAAATACAATTAGAAACACTTAACCAAATTGAAACATGTAAAGAAGACATGAATAAGAGGGGTTAAGTGGAAAATTCTAGTGGGGACCAAACATAGGTGGAAAGCTTGTGTCAAGCATGGGGAAACCATTTCAAACTAGTAACCCATTAAGTATCTTTGTGAGCTCGAGTTGGATCGAGGACAAGACACGCTTACTGGGTTTGATTGTAAGAGGTCAAAATGGGTTAGCGGTGGCAACGCAAGTCGAACGGGGTCATGTGCGTGCGTGGGCCCGGGCTGGCAGGTAAGACGTTGTTGCATCGTGTAGATATAAGTCGTGCATCTTAAGTGGTATCAGGTTGCCACTTTGGGGAGTGATACACCCCACTGTGGGACCAGCACGGGTATCTACGAGTTAAGGAGCCGGTCGCATGGGTGTAATGGGTACAACTAGTGGAGATAGGGGCAGGCGGCACCTATGAAGGCAACTAGGGGTACACGAAACTACCATTATCATTATTATGTTCAGTAGGCGGGATTAACTTTTAGGGTGACTAGTAATGGTGCAGTATAGTAATTATCCTATAGTGATTAGAAACGAGATTAATGCCAGAATATTCCTCTTGTTTGCTTTGTCATGCCCACTTGTTTCACGGTCATACCTTGTTTTACCAATTTATGCCTTATCCTAATTACTTTAATAATTATATTGTTAAAGTTATTATACTCGCCAGACTTTATGTCTGATGTAACACCCCGTATTTTCTGTGAATGTATAAGTAACAAATCAGAGGATAATTAATTTTTTAAAATAAGAATCAAGGGAAACGGGTTGCGCCAGTCGACCTGGTATGGGGGTCGAGCCCTGGTCGAACCTGGTGCGTGTGCGCGCGATTTTGAAGGCTGTGACGTGTTTTGATGGACCTGATGAGTTCTAGGGTTAATCTGAGGGCCTAGATGAGTTCCTACACCTATAAATACATCCTAAGACCTAACCTTCTCTACACACAATTCTATTCTACTTCTTATCTGCCTCTGTTCTAATAAAAATAAAAATGGCGTCGCTACTCTGCTGAAATCAAAACTAGAAGCTAATCAACATCAACCTAAGCAACTCAATTCAAATTAGAGATTAAAGCTTCTGCAACGATTCTACAACAACTAAAGTTCTTTCTTTAATCCAATCAAGGCAAGTGCAGTTATTTTCCGATATAAACGTTAATTCTGATTGTGACATGAATTATAAATCTGAATCTGAGGTTATATCTGTTCTGTTTGGATCTATCTTATTCTGTATCTCTTTCCTCTTTCTGTTTTATAGCCAGGCTACCACGAGCCTGAGCCAATCTCATAAGAGATTAACACATGCTAAAATGTTTGGGACAGTAAAATGAATGATGCATGACCAATAGGTGACTGATTTGAGGAAAGAACATGGACTGTAGCTAGAACGTAAATCTGAGACATATGACTGGACATGTTATATTTATAACATAAAGGGTATTGAACATATGATTTGAGGACATGACATAGAAAGGTATATAATTGGACATAAATATAGACTGTATTGAACATATGATTTGAGATAAAGAGAATATGGCTTAGGTATAAAAATTTACATGAAAGTAGAGTATCTATTAATGTAAATAAACACCTAAGCAAGGGATTTTTGGGATATATGACATGCATAGTAATCGATGGCTATATTTGGTATAATTTATATATATATATATATATATGGATCTTCTGTATTATGCAAGTTTAATAAAAATTGAAACATATGATATATGGTAAATTTATGACCATAATCTGTGCTATGTAAATTTAATGCAAACATGGGGTATATGATAATATTGTGAATCAAGACTATTATTTATGCATGTGAACTTAGGCAAGATTTATAATTAGGCAAGATATGTTTGTGAAACTTTAAGAAATGATTAAATCTGTTATATTTGCCTAATTTGCTAGTTTTGTTACATTGCCTAATCTGCTAGTTCTGTTATATTGCATAATTTGCTAGTTCTGCTCTACTGCCTAGTCTGCTAGATCTGTTCCTCTGCTAAATCTGTCATCTGCTGAAAATGCTAAATTTGCTAGTTTGCTTAATCTGCTAAATCCGTTAAGTCACCTAATCTGAAAAGTCTGGTATCTGCTATATCTGTTGAGTTGGTATAATTAGTCCGCTAGTGACATAATCTGAATTGGCTATAGTTATGAATAATTAACATGTATAATAGGGCGTGGGTATAAATGCTAAATCATTAATTAATTGGCCGCAAAGATAAACATGGCTAACTCGAGGTTAGAATAAGTTTGCGGCGTAATTTTGCCCGGAACCGCCCGGCATATTCCAGTGGTCGCAAACAATAGGTTCTAATGTGCGAAGTTAGTCATAACGTGCTTGAAACCCGAGGTTAGACTCAGTTTGCGATAGAAACCTTCCCGGAACCAACCGGCCTAACCAGTAGCCGCAAACTGTCAGTCTAATGTGAGAGGTTTGGGCATTAATATTTAATTAATGAAAATCTGAGATAATTATGATGTCTAAAACGTGTTGGGTAAGGTTAAACCAATTGGACCAATAAATCTGATAAACCCGTTTCGTGAATCCGTAGGCCCAATACAAAGTTAGATAATCTGTAACCAGTTAATCTGTAACCAGTTAATCTATAAGCCTGTTAATCTGTAACCAGTTAATCTGTAAGCCTGTTAATCCGAACATCTGATCCGTTAGTCTGAAAACCTGTTAACTTGATTGTCTGATCTGTGAACTAGTTAATCTAAACTTTGTATGTCTGAAACTTGTAGACAAGTTAAGCTGAAAATCTGTTAGTCTGGGGACACAAGGTTAGGAGGGAATTTACTTGTGTCATCTGTTGTTTGGGACCCATATTAGTCAGTAACCCTTTCTGGTATCAAAACTTTGACCCAACAGTAGGTAGGGTCCGGGCACGCTTAATGAACTAATTATAAGCGGTTCATTCTGATAATGGCGAGGGGTGTTGATGGTGCGTTCCAACCGGGTCATGTGCGTGCATGGATCCCGGTCTGCCTCTGAGGATGTAAGACGCCGTGACATCTGTAAATAGGTCTGTGCCAATTGGTTGTCACTTTAGGGAGTGATACACCCTACTGTGGGGCCGACACAGGATATTTATGTATTAGGGAGTCGATCGCTTGGGGTAGGGTTTTAGGGTACACTTAGTTCTATCTGTTTCTGTTGGTACCGTCTGTTTCTGTTGGGTGGCAACACCTGTCTGTTTCTGCGTGGTACCGTCTGTTCGGGTGGTAAAGGCCCAATTACTAGTGTACACCTTATGCTACATTCTGCTTCTGTCTGTTTCTGATCAGGTGGTAAAGGCCCATTACTAGCGTGGAAATTATTATGTACCCGTTTCAGTTTCAGTTTAGACATTAGGGTGACACCTAATTCTGTTATACTAGTATTAGTGCAGAGAAGTGTAAAGCAATAGCTTATATCATTCTGTTCTTCTGTTATATCTGCTACATCTGTTACAGTTATCTCTCATCCAGTTTTATTTTCATGTCATGTTATTAATATCTGTTCATAACTGAAAATCACTGGACTTGCCAGACTTTTGTCTGACCCTTGTTGTTTCGCCTCCTTTCTTCCGTTCCCCCCCAGGTTTTGTAGAAGGGAATACTCTAGCTTGATCCAGATTTCTTCCGCTTGCAGTGCTTAAAGTATGGCTTGTCTTCTTCTGTGGGGATTATGATTTTAAACTATGCAATCTGCAGGCTTTTGTACAAGACTGATATTTTGTACTTGAATTCTGATATTGTGATTTGAAAGGATGTAACCAAGCTTCTGTTGAAATAAACTTATAAATTTTTCAAGTACTGTTTTATCTGTCTTGTAAGTTCTGTTCTGTTTACTAAAATGCTCCACCAAAGTTAAGGTATTCCCTTTGTGAGTGACCTTAACGGAGGTGGGGTGTTACATCTGACCCCCTTTGTTTTCGCCTCTTTTCTTCCTTCCCCCCCACCTCCCCCCCCCCCCCCGGTTCTCAGGGTGGGACTAGTACTAGTGGAGCTTGATCAGGATCTTTCTCTCTCCTTTGGAAGTGCTTGGATTGATGAAAGTAAAGTTCAGGTCATCTCTTTTATGGTACTTAAGTTGGGTATATGCTTTTTATTTTATGTACTCTGAAAACAATTTGTCAGGATGGTTACTAAGTGTACTTGGTTTTTCTGTTTGTTTATGATGTTGTTGTAATCAAACTATTTCTCCGCTGCAATAAATGTTGTTTTGAAAATTTTCAAGTACTAATGTATGTATCTGTCTTGTTATATTCTAATAATCCATGAAAGTTAATGCATTCCCTTTGAGAGTGACATTAATGGATGTGGGGTGTTACACGTGGTATCAGAGCTGAAGGTTAACAGAACAGATAAGAGATTTCGAAAAACTGTTTTTCAAAAGCATTTTATAAAGAAATACTTTCAAAAGTATGTTTTAAGGAGAGCATTTTCAAGAGAAAAGTTTGTTTTAAAAACATAACCCCTAAGAGCCATATATCTTTCCTTCGATTCTTCATTTTCTTTTCAGCATGTCTGGGTTACCCGAGATACCCGAGGAATACTAATACCAACCTGGTTCAAAAGGTATCTGGAGGCTAGGGCCACCACCGCAGGCCCAGCAGACATCCCTCCTCCCCCAGCTGCAGCCGCTCCTCCTCCCTCTCCCCGTGTTGATACTTTTTCAAAGATATGCAAAGACTTTCGAGCAATGGGTAGAAAACCTTTTCACGGATCAAAGACGTTTGTTGAAGCTCGAAATTGGCTTAAGGAGGTAAAAGACTTGTTTGGTATCTTCGAGGTAGAAGATGGAAGGAAGGTCCAATTGGCCGCTTAGTTAATGAAGGACGAAGCCTCGTTTTGGTGGGAGCTCACGAATGGAGAGCGTCCAATAGAGACGTGGATGGATTTCAGACATAGGTTCAAGATGAAATTTCTCTCACGAGCAGAAGAGAATTTATACATGGAAAGATTCTTGGCATTGAAGCAAGGAAATTTATCAGTAAAGGAGTACGTCAACAAGTTCACTCAGTTGGCGAGATTTGGCTTAGACTTGGTAAACACACCTGAGAAGAAGGCCCTGAGGTTCATTAAGGGTTTGAATGAGCTGCTACATGGGTTGGCTATGACTCACATTCCTATAGGTGCTACCTTTGAGAAACTAGTTGACATGGCGCTTATGCATGAAGAGGAGAAAGGCGCTAATGCTAATAAGGCATCGGAGAAGAAAGGGGATAAAAAAACACAATAGCAAAACAAGAAAGGTGGTAAGGACAACAATAGCAAAGGAAAGAAAAGGTGCTTTAATTGTGGAACACCAGGCCATTTGAGCATGGACTGTAGGAAGAAGAAGAAGACTGGTTGTTTCCACTATCCAGAGGCAAGACATCTAATTAAAGACTGCCCGAGGAAACAGGGGCAAGGGAAAAGAACAGGGTCCACTTCTGGAGGGAAGATTCAGGCTCTCAGGGCGCCAGGGCAGGCAAAAGGGCAGATTTAGGCTCTCATGTCACCAGGACAGGAGAGAGCTAGAAACATTTTTGTTGAAAGTTTGGTTTTTCTGTTTGATCATCATGTTCGTACTTTATTTGATTCTGGCGCTTCACACTCGTTTGTGTCTGCTTCGTTAGTTGAAACACTGCACCTAAATACTAGTCTCAAATCCTATTGGTGGTTCGGCTCATCTTTCAATGATTTGTCAGGATTTCAGAGTGTCTATTTTTAGCGTTGAGTTTGAATGCAACGCCTTCGTTCTTGGCTTCACGGGCTATGGATTGATTCTAGGCATGGATTGGTTATCCAGTAATGATGTTGTCCTCGATTGTGAAAAGAGAGTGGTTAGACTTATGATTTTCCTTGGCAACACTCTCGAAATCTCTTGTAACCCCGTACAATCTGTTATGCTTAGTTACCTAGAATCTCTTGATGCGTCTGTTGAAAACTTGCAGTCTGTTAGAGTAGTCCGTGAATACTTAGACATATTTGAAGAGGTGAAGGGCTTACCTCCAAAGCGGGAGATAGACTTCCGCATATACTTTGTTGATAATGCAAAACCCGTAGCTCTGCCCGTTAGACACATGGCTCGTAGGGAGAGAAAAGAGCTCAGTAAGCAAGTCAAAGAGCTGCTGAAAAGCGGTTTATAAGGCGGAGTATTTCTGAATGGGGTGCTCCAGTAGTATTCGCAACCAAAGCAGATGGTTCATTTTGCCTATGCGTTGATTATAGGGAGCTAAACAAGCTGACCAAGAAGAATAGGCACCCACTTCCTAGAATATATGACTTGTTTGATCAGCTTGTAGGTGCATCTGTTTTCTCCCAACTAGATTTGGCTACCGGGTTCCATCAGCTAAGAGTGGTTGAGGACAACATTGATAAGACTGCGTTCAGAACCTTGGATGGTTTCTTCGAATGGCTTGTTATGCCTTTCGGCTTGACAAACGCACCCGCTTACTTCGTTGACTTGATAAGTACGGTGTTTAGAGAATTCCTTAATAAGTTTGTGGTGGTCTTCGTAGACGAAAATTTGATTTTCTCGAAGAATGAGGAAGAGCATGCTTTGCATTTAAGGGAAGTCATGGATACTCTTCGTACACATCAGCTGTAGGCAAAATTCTCCAAATACCATTTCTGGAGAGAAGAGGTGAGGTTTCTTGGACATGTGGTGTCCAAAGAGGGGTTAGCCGTGGACCTCGCAAAAGTAGCTGCGATGCAAGATTGGAAGGTTCCACGGAATGCAAACGAAGTCCAAAGCTTTCTCGGGCTAGTGGGCTTTTACCGAAAATTCATTAAAGACTTTTCTAAAATCTCTGCCCCACTCACAAGATTAACGAAGAAGAACCTAACTTCCGCTTGGGATTTGGATTGCGATATTGCTTTCCAACGTTTGAAAAGGGCTCTAACAACAGCCCCAGTTCCGACATTACCGGATGGGAGCAAGATGTTTATCGTATACATGGATGCATGTGGTACGGGACTAGGTGCTGTCTTGATGCAAGGAGGGAAGGTAGTAGCTTATGGAGGCAGACAATTGAAAGTACATGAGAAAAACTACCCAACCCACGATCTAGAGTTGGCTGTCATCGTCTTTGCGCTTAAGTCTTGGCGCCATTGTCTCCTAGGTGAGAAGTTTGAATTGTATACTGACCATAAATCGTTGAAGTACCTTTTCTCTTAGAATGATCTTAACTTAAGACAGCAAAGGTGGATGGAATTTCTGGCCGCTTATGATTTTGAGATTTCCTATACCCCAGGCAAGGGCAATGTGGTAGTGGATGCCTAAAGTAGGAAGAAGCTGACCTTGAGTCCTCTCTTCGTAGAAAGGCAAAGCTTGGAATATATAGCAAACTTTAATTTTAGACCCTCCTCTGAAATTGTTCCTAGTCTGTTAGCATCACTAGAGGTGCGGCCTACTCTTTTGGACTCAATAGGAACTGCGCAACGGAAAGACCCTCAGCTAGTTGATGTGATGGGAAAGTTAGTTAGGGTTGAGACTTCTAGTCACCTCAATAGATACTCCATCAATGATAGGGGTTGGTTGAGATGGAATGGGAGGCTACGCGTCCCACAAGTAAGGGATTTAGTGAAGATGGTTCTCGAAGAGGCGCACCATTCTAAACTGACCATACACCTAGGCGAAGACAAGGTGTATAAAGATATAAAAAGGGTTTTCCTTTGGAATGGCATGAAGAGTGATGTAGCTGAGTTCCTTGCTAAGTGTTTGATATGCCAGCAAGTCAAAGCGGAGAAGAAGAAGCCCAGTAGTCTGCTTCATCCTCTCGAGGTCCCACAATGGAAGTGGGATAGCATTTCGATGGACTTGTTGATGGGTTGCCTAGGTCAAGAAGGGCCAATACCAGTATTTTGGTAATAGTGGACAGGCTCACTAAAAGCGCTCACTTTATACCTGTTAAAAGTAGAAGGACTGCCTCGTCCCTAGCATCCATTTATCTCAAAGAAATAGTTCGATTCCATGGGATACCCTCCACCATAGTGAGCGATCGAGATCCTATCTTTGCGAACGAGTTTTGGAAGAGTTTGCAAGAGGCAGTAGGCACCCAATTATGCTTAAGCACAGCTTATCACCCCCAAACTGATGGTCAGACGGAAAGGGTGAACAGGGTATTAGAAGACCTCTTGAGATTGAGCATTCTTGACTTTGGTGGGACATGGGAGGATCATCTTCCTTTGTTGGAATTCGCCTACAACAATAGCTACCAAGCCACCATAGGAATGGCGCCCTTCGAAGCTTTATATGGAAGACCGTGTCGATCACCAACTTGTTGGTGGGAGTCTATAGACAAGCTCGTACTTGGGCCAGACATAATTAGAGAGACCTCAGAAAAGGTGGACTTGATAAGAAGACATATGAAGGCTGCACAAGATAGACAGAAGTCCTATGCAGACAAAATAAGGACCGACCTTGAGTTTAAGGTTGGAGATAGGGTGTTCCTTAAAGTATCTCCTTTTAGGAATGTCATTTGCTTTGGGTCCGTAGGAAAGCTAGCACCAATATTTGTAGGTCCATTTCCTATCATTGAAAGGATTGGGACGATGGCTTACAAAGTAGAGCTACCCGAGAGACCGACTAGAGTTCATAATGTTTTTCATGTTTCTCAACTACGAAAGTGCTTACATGAATCTGCGGAAGTGGTGGAGCCGAATATACTAGAGGAAGTAGAAGTGGAACGAGAAGTGATTGTGAGAAGAGTTCCAACTTGTATCTTGGGTACGAAGTCAAAAAGCTACGCAACCGTGAAATCAAGCTTGTTAAAGTTCAATGGAGTGATGCGGAGGAAGACGCGACCTGTGAAACTGAGAGGAAAATACGTGCAGCCCACCCTTTTCTCTTTGAGGGTACCTGCTTGATCTCTTTTTCCATAAGTTTATTCATGCTTAAATCTATCTTTCAAGTATATCTCCTCTGTCTTATTCTTTAGCCTTAGGTAGAAATCGATGGATGTAAACATGTATTTGAAACATGTTATGATTGATCGTTGCGAGTGGTTGCAAGTGGTCGCAAGTGGTTGCTCGTGGATGCATGTACACACATATTAGGCACTAGAATGGCTCAATCACCTTCACATTGCATATAAATATGTGTGCATATTTAAATTAATGGATGTATAATGGTTGTTTTATCATATGGATGCTACATTTAGATGAATGGCTTTGCACACATGTAGAAATAATATGTATCATTAGGATTCTTTCGCATACATAATGGATGCATGGCACTATCATGATTTGCATTAAGGAGGTCAACTGAATCAGTAGATCGCCTGATTTTGCATTAGATAAGGAACATATACACACACTTTTTGCATATGTTCATACGACATTAGAAATCTTCTAAGGACAATGGATGCCTGTGTTTGATGATTGAGTAGATGGATGATTGAATGTTAGGATATGCATTCTCCTTAACTTGGAGATTTCAGGAGCGAAATCCTTTAAGGAGGGGAGAATGTAACACCCCGTGATTTTAAATATTAAAATTTTACGAATTAAGAGTACTTAATTTCAAATGTGAGAATTAAGGGAAACGGGTTACGCCATTGCGTTCGTCTCGGAATTCTGCTTGAGATAGAGTCCGAATTTGCGTGAACTGGACTCCGTTTGAAGAAGTTATGGCCTTCAGAAGTTTCAGAATTTAAATAAATTAAAAACAGCTCAGGTTCAGAAAATTTGAAATTCAAATTTCAAACAGGGAAGCAGGCTGGGCGGGAAAATTCCCGCCCAAGGGCCAGGTCGACCAGAGGGTCGACCTACCCATACAGGTCGACCTGCCCTCTCCGGGCAGATCTGAAAGATGATGATATTTTGACTCACTGCTGAGTCATTAGGGCTGAGGTGTTATTCTATCTTGACTGGATGGCCTTGATTGCTTCTAAGTTAATCTGACGGCTCTAAACTAAATAAAATTCTATATAAGCAACCTAACTCTCAACCTAAAATCACACTAATTCATACCAAGAGCCGCCATGCCATCAATGGAGAATCTAGAGTAGCCGCCGTTCTCTTTCAACTCAAAAACATGATAGAAGCAAGAATCTAATCTAAATTAGGATAACAATTAGTCTACATCAAAGGCGAGCAATTCAGTTTCAGAATATAGATCCCAGAAAAACAAGACTATTCTTTTGTTTTTGAGTATAATTTCTTTCAGAAATTAATTAATTAATTTAATTGGGATTATGAGAATATGACTTTGAATCACGCGATGGTATCGTTGACAGTTTTTTTATTGGGGATCTATTTCATATGTTGAATTGTACATGTTTAACTTGATTCATCTTATGCAAGTTTGGGATGTTAAATCATATGTATATGAATCTTATGCAACTTTGGGATGTTAAATCATATGCTAGTTTATGAATCTTATGCAAGTATGTAGGTGGATTATATACAATTTCATATGTGAATCATGTAGATACATATGCTAGTTTATATGCAAACATGTGACATTAATTTACATGTTTAGATCCATATGCAAGTCCACATCTTTGTGTTTAGATCTATATTTAGATCCATGGTAGTACATAGTTATGCAAATTTATGTTCTATATGCCCATTGCCTATGCTAGTTTTGTATGTGAATCATATGCTAGTTTGAATGGAATTCATATGCAAGTTATAGGAAAACCATATCCATATATGCAAGTTCACGATTACATGTTCAAATCAATATTTAGATCCATGATAGTTTATGCAAATTTATGTATTTCCATTGCCTATGCAAGTTATTAGCTATGCAAACTTATGTCATGATTCTTAGATCTATTTTATGTGTTACGCAAGTTGTGATGTTGCTTTTCTTTTTATAAGTTAGACTATTTGCGAGTCTTACATATGTCATATTAAAACGTACGAATAGCGTGGGGACAATGGGAAAATATTAAATATACATAATTGTGAATTGGCATAAAATGGCCTTAAAGGCATATAATTAAATTGAGAATTAATTAGTATAAATTTTATACCTAAAATGTATGGACATAATTTAGGTGAAAATTATGGATATAATTAATTTGGAAAATTATTGAAAATTTGAATAGGGATAATAAATTCATATTGGGGTGAAATAATTTTGTAATAATAAACGCCTAAGACACGAGGTTAGACTCGTTTGTGGGGTAAGACTGCCCGGACCCGTCCGGCAAATCCAGCAACCATAAACGGTAGTCTAATGTGAGAGGTCGAAGGCATAAACTAAATGCGTAACAGTTGTAATGACACGAGGTTAGACACATTTGCGGTTTAAGACTACCCGCACCCACCCGGGAAATCCAGCAACCGCAAACGGGAGTCTAATGTGGGAGGTCTTACAAAGTTACGATTATAATGAACTATGAAACACCCCACCTCCGTTAGGGTCACTCTCAAAGGGAATGCCCTAATTTTGGTGGAGGTTTATAAGTATAAGTCACAGATATACAAGACAGATATAAGAACACATATTTTTGAACAGCGGAAAACAACTTTTATTTCATTAAAATATGTGTTACACAATCCTTGCCATAATTTGTTTTACAATACTTCCAAAAACATAACATCTTCATAACTGTCTTGATTACATTATTTAAAGAAGCATAAAGAAAACATAAATAAACTGCCAAAAGTCCCATAATTGCTGTCCAAAGCCATAGTCCAAAACGAAAAGATCCAAGCAATGCATTCTTTCTCTTCAAGCTGGATATGAAGGCTGGTCAAGCTGCAGTATTCCCTCCCTGTGGACCTGGGGGGGGGAACGGAAGAAAAGAAGATGAAAGAAAAGTAGAGTCAGACATAAAGCCTGAGTAAGTCGAGGACTACTCTGTCTATGAATAAAGAACTGGGTATGATAAGTTTAAACTAGAAATGGGGAAAGCACTATAAACTTGGTTAGGTTGTCTAGGGTCGAATATACTATCGTACCCCATATTAATCTCTGTACCCATATAAACTAGTTCCCAATAGGCACCCCATAACCAGGGTGAAGTGATCCATTTTACGATGATCGGCTCCTACTCGCATAGTTACATGTGTCTTACGGCCCCCGATGTTGTAGTTACCTATGCTGGTCCCACCATGGGGTGTATCAAGTCCCATGGCGGCGACCCGACACAACCCTAGAATGCACAGGTATGCTACTGGTGCCCAGTGCCTTATTTTTCTGCGCCGGAGTGTGTGCACGCCCGCACCCCGTTAGAACCTACACTGCTGCACCACCGCCGTCGATTTGACCTCTTACAATCAGCCCAGTAATCGTGCCCCACCCTGCCTAGTTTCAGGGTATCATGATACGCCTTGTAGGGTTACTGCTGAAAAGGGTCCCCCGCTACTAGGTTTTCTATTTCTAGCCAACATGCTAAGTTGGTTAAGTGTTTTATGAACCTAACCCCCAATCAGTCTGTTTAGTTTAGCATGTCCCATTTTTGATTAAGTCTTTAGTTTACTTAATCCTATCAGTCCTGACTCAGCCTTAATTGTCTTATTAAAGCCTTGACCTCTCACATTAGACAGGTATTGTTGTGGCTGCCTGTTGCCGGTTGGTTCCGGGCAGTCTTACGCCACAACTCAGTCTAACCTCGGGTCCTTATTGGGCTCCATGTTTAACCACCCACATTGGATAGGTATTGTTGTGACTACTGGACAGCCGGGCGGTTCCGGGCAGGTTTACATCACAACTCAATCCAACCTCGGGTTAAACACATCGTATTTTCTACGTTTACATATTTTGTCTTTCTTCTTTATTTTCTTATATGTAAATATTTGCGGCCCATTATTAAAAATCAATGGTGTGTAGGTTACACCAATCATGGGCCCAACCCATTCTTGAATTTGGGCCCCTCTACTTTATCTTTTCATTTATTAATTAATTTAGCCCAACTTTATTTTCCCCTATTTAATACGTTCGTTTATTATATATATGTTGGGCTTAACCTTTTTAAGCCCAACTTAGCCATGCGAAAGAGGGGAGGCTTAAAGCGTGATTACATACACAAAAAGGGGAATGTGAACGCATGAACTTGCAACATAACGTTGGAACTACAAAATAGAAACTGGTGTACTTGCATAGTAGTAACATATACTTTGGTCATAAAGCATAAGTGACATGAATCAAACCATGTAAACTTGTAGTTAAGTTAAGTATCTAAATTGTATGTCACTATTGACGCATAGTCTTAACTACAACATAAACCTATATTTTTATTTAGGCATAATGTCAAACATAAGCAAATCATGTTTATAAGATTACTACATGTTTACAAAGGTGCTTACTTTTGTTACTAATACAAAAGTATAATTCCACTAGAATTATTCCAACTTAATCATGGTTTTAAATCTATTCACATGACCATGGCTCAAATATACTTATGGCATAAATATTCCTAAAAACAAAATCATGGTTTTTACTTTATTCATACAAACTTGCAAAGGGGATTGTAAATTTAGCCTAGCTATGTGTCACATATATTATCATATAATTCTTGTGAACAATATAGGCCTAACATGTTTTTCAATTATGCAAAATATCCAACATAGCCTAGTCATATTCAGTTTTTCAATTATGCAAAATATCCAACATAGCCTAGTCATATTCATAAGTTCACAAAGAGGCTTACTTTAACAGTTTGACTTAATACATAGATCATGATGCTAATTCCAATATTTCATATGAACCATAATACCCCAAATTTGGCCTAATTACACAAAAAAAATGATTTTGTACAAAATATACATTATGTTGGCATAATAGCAAAACTACACACTTGCATGAATCTCAATTTAACGATCATAAACATGTAACTTCAACATGAATTACATACTTTGCGAATATTCAATCGTATACTTGCATAAAACTACCGCAAACATGTAGTTTTTATAATGAATAACATACTTTACGAATAACCAATCGTATACTTGCATAAAACTACCGCAAACATGTAGTTTTTATAATGAATAACATACTTTACGAATATCCAATCGTTATACAACATTCCAAATCGATAAGAATCATAGTAACGCACAAATATGAATTACTTATCACCACAAATCAAGTATACAAATCAACACAGTTATTTATTTATACCGGAATAATACTCTACTTACAATCGTGTGGCGAATTCTCCAATTGGAGATGCGACTCCTTGTTGATTTGATTTGTTTAAGTTGCTTTATGCTTTAGAATTTTCCTCCTAATCTTCTCTCAAATTGGTGGCTACTCCTAGTCGTTCCTCAGCAACATGATGGCCTCGTTCTTATATTTGAATGAATAGATTAGGTAGAGTCTAGGGTCATTTTTATAGAGTTTATGAACTGATTAGGACCATCGATGTTGCTTGGATTGATCGTAGCCATTCATTCGAAAGAGAGACCAATTAGAGCCTGCCACCTAGCCCTAATGACAAAGCAAGCTTCTGAAAATCGACCAAACACAGACCTGGCCAGCCAGGACTTGACCAGACCTGACCAGCAGGTCATTTTTGACCTGGGCGCACTTGGCAGGTGCGCCAGGTCAAAAATGTACTGGCGCACTTCCCAAGTGCGCCAGTGCATTTTTGTTCTGGCGCACTTCCCAAGTGCGCCAGTGCATTCTGACCCGTTTTCCGGTTTTTCGCCCAACTTCGTTCGTTCATAACTTCTTCATACGATATCCGTTTTACGCAAACTCAGACTCTATCTCAAGCAGAATTCCGAGACGAACGCAATGGCGTATCCCGTTTCCCTTAATTCTTTGATTTAAAATTATTTATTGTTTAATTTATGAATTTCACAGTTATAAAATACATGGGGTGTTACATTCTCCCCCACTTAAAAGGATTTCGTCCCCGAAATCTTCAAGTTAGGAAGAATGTATATCCTAACATCCAATCATCCATCTACTCATCCATCAAACACGAGCATCCATTGTCCTTAAAAGAATTCTAATGCTTCATGATCATATGCGAAGTGTGTGTGTACATGTACTTATCTAATGCAAAATCAGGCGGTCTACTGATTCAGTTGACCTCCTTAATGCAAATTATGTAAGTGCCATGAATCCATTATGTATGCAAATTTTCCTATTTATGATTCTATATGAGTGCGCAATCATTCATACAAATGCAACATCCATATGACAACACATTAAAATTCAACCATATACAAATGCAAACATATATGCATATGCAATATGAAGTGACTGAGCCGATCTTAAACCTAGATTGTGTGTGTATATGCAACCACGAGCAAACACTAGCAATCACTTGCAACCACGTGCAACCATCATCCATAACATGTTTCAACTACATGTTTTCATCCAAAGAGTTTCTACCTAAAAGATAAGGTCGAGGAGATATACCTAAAAAGATAGATAAAAATGCAACTTAAGGAAAAAGAAAGATCAAGGATGTACCCTCGAAAAGAAAAGGGTAGGCAGCGCGTATTCTAGCTTCGGTTTCCCAAGTTGCGTCTCCCTCGGCGTCGCTCCACTGAACTTTGACGAGCTTGACTTCGCGGTTGCGTAGCTTCTTCACTTCCGTTCCTAATATGCGGGTTGGAACTTTCCTCATGGTTGCTTCGCGTTCCACTTCAGCTTCTTCTAGGATATTTGGCTCTACCACTTCAGCAGACACATGTAGACATTTTCGGAGATGTGAAACGTGAAAAACGTTGTGAACTCCGGCCAATCTTTCGGGCAGCTCTAACCTATGGGCCATTTTCCCAATTGTTCCTATCTAAAGGTATAGTCGAATGATAGAAGCAGGTAAACACTTTGTGCCCATTAGGCAATGTCAAAACTGGAAATCTATGCCATATATATTGATTAGGAGAAGAACTCTCTAAGCATCAGCCCCGAAGACCGAAATCAATATCAGACTGATACCCAAAGAATTACTCAACCCAACCACTATATATGATTCTAGGAAACTAAGCATGATGGACTCCTTTTAGGTCACAAGGGAGTCCCTTCCTAAGACCAACCTATAAAACCCAAAAAGTTTAGTCAAACCAACGAACACCCTCCAGCCCCAACATGTGTTACTAACAGATGAGTCATACTCCCTATGGGGTTTGCAACAGAAATTGGATTGAGAATGGGACCGAGAGGATATACACAAAAGATAGCATGCAAGTGAGCTCTACAGGAAGAGAGGGATCAAGGATATACTCTTAAGAAGAGATATGATGCACGAATCTAGTCTTCAATCTTCTAAGTCGCATTTCCTTGAGCTTAACTCCATTATGCTTTGTCCGTCTTTAACTTCACAATTTCGTAGCTTCTTAATTCTTGTTTCCAAAATATGAGTTGGAACCTATTTCACTGTTGCCTCTCGTTCCTCTTTCACTTACTCTACTTCTAGTATACTCGGCTCAAACATAACGACGTACTCATGGTTTCATGCCGGCTCTCCAAAATTCACTAGCGAATCTTAGATCCCGTCCACTTACTAGAAGGTATTCCACATAGATGAATTATCTCTTGAAAATAAACAAATGTCAACTATGTTGCCAAATGTACTTACTAAGGTGATTCTTTACGACTCATGCATAAGCGAAATGAACCTTCTGCCTTAGTGGCGAACACTACTGGAGCGCCCCATTCTGAAATGCTCCTTCTAATGAACCCCTTCTCTAGAAGCTCTTTAATATGTTTACTGAGCTCTTTCCTTTCCCGTGGAGCCATGTGTCTAACGGGCAACGCAACGGGCTTTGCATTATCTACAAGGTATATGCGGAAGTCTATCTCCCGCTTCGGAGGCAAGCCCTTTACCTCTTCGAAGACATCCGGATATTCCCGGACCACTCTAACTGATTGCAAATTTTCAACATAGGCATCTAGCGATTCAAGGTAACTAAGCATAACCGCATACGAGGGATTACAAGAAATTTCCAAAGTATTACCGAGCTGGGTTAGGAGCCTAACAACCCTTTTCTCACAATCAAGGATGGCCCCATTACTGGATAGCCAATCCATGCCCAAAATCAAACCATATCCCGAAAAGCCCAAAACAAAGGCACTACATTGAAATTCTACGCTTAGAATAGAAATTTTCAATCCCGAACAGATCATAGACAAATGAGCTGGGCCCCCAATTGGGTTTGAAACAATTAAGGGGCCCTCTACCATATTAGTTTTTAGGTGCAGAGATTCTAACTAAAGCAGACGAGATAAAGGAGTGTGACGCGCCGGAATCAAATAAAGTGCGAACGGGGTGATTATAAAGATAAACTATACTTTCTACAGAAGTATTTATGCCTCGTTTCTTTGTGCAGTCCTTAGCCATATGGCCTGTCTCACCGCAAGAAAAGCACCCACCATTCATCTTAGCCTTCTTTTTCCGGCAATCTTTCACTAAGTGCCCCACTTTGCCATAGAATTTACACTTCCACTTCTCTCGGGACTTGTTGTCTTTCCCGCCCTTCTCAAAGTCTGTCTTCTCAGGGCAGTCTTTGCTGATGTGTCCAGTCTCCCCACAATGAAAACATTCCCCTTGTTTTCTTTTACTTTTTCTACAATCCTTGGCTATGTGCCCTTCCGTACCACAAAAATTGCATTTCCTTTTTTCTCGTTTCTTATTATTACTGTTACGATCCTTTCTTGTTTGACAATTATTCGTCTTCCTACTCTGGGACTCTTCCGCTTGCTGGTTCACGTGGAGGAGGAGGAGTGAAAGCGTTAGCAGCTGGGGAGTAAGGTCTCCAGACATGCTGAAACAAAAAGGGTAGATTCAAAACGAAGGATAAGAGATAGTACCTATGGCTTTGGGGGGACTTTGCCTTTTTAAAATAAAATAATATTTTTCTTTTAAAAATGCTTCTTTAAATTTTTTTTTTTTTTTTTTTGAAAATAAATTTTCAAAACTTTTTATCTTATCTGGTAAACCTATGCTCTGATACCAAGTGAAACACCCCACCTCCGTTAGGGTCACTCTCAAAGGGAATGCCCTAATTTTGGTGGAGGTTTATAAGTATAAGTCACAGATATACAAGACAGATATAAGAACACATATTTTTGAACAGCGGAAAACAACTTTTATTTCATTAAAATATGTGTTACACAATCCTTGCCATAATTTGTTTTACAATACTTCCAAAAACATAACATCTTCATAACTGTCTTGATTACATTATTTAAAGAAGCATAAAGAAAACATAAATAAACTGCCAAAAGTCCCATAATTGTTGTCCAAAGCCATAGTCCAAAACGAAAAGATCCAAGCAATGCATTCTTTCTCTTCAAGCTGGATATGAAGGCTGGTCAAGCTGCAGTATTCCCTCCCTGTGGACCGGGGGGGGGACGGAAGAAAAGAAGACGAAAGAAAAGTAGAGTCAGACATAAAGCCTGAGTAAGTCGAGGACTACTCTGTCTATGAATAAAGAACTGGGTATGATAAGTTTAAACTAGAAATGGGGAAAGCACTATAAACTTGGTTAGGTTGTAAAGGGTCGAATATACTATCGTACCCCATATTAATCTCTGTACCCATATAAACTAGTTCCCAATAGGCACCCCATAACCAGGGTGAAGTGATCCATTTTACGATGATCGGCTCCTACTCGCATAGTTACATGTGTCTTACGGCCCCCGATGTTGTAGTTACCTATGCTGGTCCCACCATGGGGTGTATCAAGTCCCATGGCGGCGACCCGACACAACCCTAGAATGCACAGGTATGCTACTGGTGCCCAGTGCCTTATTTTTCTGCGCCGGAGTGTGTGCACGCCCGCACCCCGTTAGAACCTACACTGCTGCACCACCGCCGTCGATTTGACCTCTTACAATCAGCCCAGTAATCGTGCCCCATCCTGCCTAGTTTCAGGGTATCATGATACGCCTTGTAGGGTTACTGCTGAAAAGGGTCCCCCGCTACTAGGTTTTCTATTTCTAGCCAACATGCTAAGTTGGTTAAGTGTTTTATGAACCTAACCCCCAATCAGTCTGTTTAGTTTAGCATGTCCCATTTTTGATTAAGTCTTTAGTTTACTTAATCCTATCAGTCCTGACTCAGCCTTAATTGTCTTATTAAAGCCTTGACCTCTCACATTAGACAGGTATTGTTGTGGCTGCCTGTTGCCGGTTGGTTCCGGGCAGTCTTACGCCACAACTCAGTCTAACCTCGGGTCCTTATTGGGCTCCATGTTTAACCACCCACATTGGATAGGTATTGTTGTGACTACTGGACAGCCGGGCGGTTCCGGGCAGGTTTACATCACAACTCAATCAACCTCGGGTTAAACACATCGTATTTTCTACGTTTACATATTTTGTCTTTCTTCTTTATTTTCTTATATGTAAATATTTGCGGCCCATTATTAAAAATCAATGGTGTGTAGGTTACACCAATCATGGGCCCAACCCATTCTTGAATTTGGGCCCCTCTACTTTATCTTTTCATTTATTAATTAATTTAGCCCAACGTTATTTTCCCCCGTTTAATACGTTAGTTTATTATATATATGTTGGGCTTAACCTTTTTAAGCCCAACTTAGCCATGCGAAAGAGGGGAGGCTTAAAGCGTGATTACATACACAAAAAGGGGAATGTGAACGCATGAACTTGCAACATAACGTTGGAACTACAAAATAGAAACTGGTGTACTTGCATAGTAGTAACATATACTTTGGTCATAAAGCATAAGTGACATGAATCAAACCATGTAAACTTGTAGTTAAGTTAAGTATCTAAATTGTATGTCACTATTGACGCATAGTCTTAACTACAACATAAACCTATATTTTTATTTAGGCATAATGTCAAACATAAGCAAATCATGTTTATAAGATTACTACATGTTTACAAAGGTGCTTACTTTTGTTACTAATACAAAAGTATAATTCCACTAGAATTATTCCAACTTAATCATGGTTTTAAATCTATTCACATGACCATGGCTCAAATATACTTATGGCATAAATATTCCTAAAAACGAAATCATGGTTTTTACTTTATTCATACAAACTTGCAAAGGGGATTGTAAATTTAGCCTAGCTATGTGTCACATATATTATCATATAATTCTTGTGAACAATATAGGCCTAACATGTTTTTCAATTATGCAAAATATCCAACATAGCCTAGTCATATTCAGTTTTTCAATTATGCAAAATATCCAACATAGCCTAGTCATATTCATAAGTTCACAAAGAGGCTTACTTTAACAGTATGACTTAATACATAGATCATGATGCTAATTCCAATATTTCATATGAACCATAATACCCCAAATTTGGCCTAATTACACAAAAAAATGATTTTGTACAAAATATACATTATGTTGGCATAATAGCAAAACCACACACTTGCATGAATCTCAATTTAACGATCATAAACATGTAACTTCAACATGAATTACATACTTTGCGAATATTCAATCGTATACTTGCATAAAACTACCGCAAACATGTAGTTTTTATAATGAATAACATACTTTGCGAATAACCAATCGTATACTTGCATAAAACTACCGCAAACATGTAGTTTTTATAATGAATAACATACTTTACGAATATCCAATCGTTATACAACATTCCAAATCGATAAGAATCATAGTAACGCACAAATATGAATTACTTATCACCACAAATCAAGTATACAAATCAACACAGTTATTTATTTATACCGGAATAATACTCTACTTACAATCGTGTGGCGAATTCTCCAATTGGAGATGCGACTCCTTGTTGATTTGATTTTTTTAAGTTGCTTTATGCTTTAGAATTTTCCTCCTAATCTTCTCTCAAATTGGTGGCTACTCCTAGTCGTTCCTCTGCAACATGATGGCCTCGTTCTTATTTTTGAATGAATAGATTAGGTAGAGTCTAGGGTCATTTTTATAGAGTTTATGAACTGATTAGGACCATCGATGTTGCTTGGATTGATCGTAGCCATTCATTCGAAAGAGAGACCAATTAGAGCCTGCCACCTAGCCCTAATGACAAAGCAAGCTTCTGAAAATCGACCAAACACAGACCTGGCCAGCTAGGACTTGACCAGACCTGACCAGCAGGTCATTTTTGACCTAGGCGCACTTGGCAGGTGCGCCAGGTCAAAAATGTACTGGCGCACTTCCCAAGTGCGCCAGTGCATTTTCGTTCTGGCGCACTTCCCAAGTGCGCAAGTGCATTCTGACCCGTTTTCCGGTTTTTCGCCCAACTTCGTTCGTCCATAACTTCTTCAAACGATATCCGTTTTACGCAAACTCAGACTCTATCTCAAGCAGAATTCCGAGACGAACGCAATGGCGTATCCCGTTTCCCTTAATTCTTTGATTCAAAATTATTTATTGTTTAATTTATGAATTTCACAGTTATAAAATACATGGGGTGTTACAAACTAAGTAACACTTAACCAAGATAAACATGTGGTGGGACATGGTTGGCATGTGAAATACGATTAGAAACACTTAACCAAATTGAAACATGTAAAGAAGACATGAATAAGAGGGGGTTAAGTGGAGAATTCTAGTGGGGACCAAGCATAGGTGGAAAGCTTGTATCAAGCATGGGTGACCCATTTCAAACCAGTACCCCATTAAGTATCTTTGTGAGCTCAAGTTAGATCGAGGACAGGACACGCTTACTGGGTTTGATTGTAAGAGGTCAAAACGGTTAGCGGTGGCAACGCAAGTCCAACAGGGTCATGTGCGTGCGTGTGCCCAGGCTGGTAGGTAAATCGTTGTTGCATCGTGTAGGTATAAGCCATGCATCTTTAGTGGTATCGGGTTGCCACTTTAGGGAGTGATACACCCCACTGTGGGACCAGCACGGGTATCTATGCATTAGGGAGCCGGTCGCATGGGGGTAGTGGGTACAATTAGTGGAGATAGGGGCAAGCGGCACCTATGAAGGCAACTAGGGGTATACGAAACTACCATTATCATTATTATGTTCAGTAGGCGGGTTCAACTTTTAGGGTGACTAGTGATGGTGCAGTATAGTAATTATCCTATAGTGATTAGGAACAAGATTAACGCCAGAATATTCCTCTTGTTTGCTTTGTCATGCCCACTTGTTTCACGGTCATACCTTGTTTTACCAGTTTATGCCTTATCCTAATTACTTTAATAATTATATTGTTAAAGTTATTACACTCACCAGACTTTATGTCTGACCCCCATTGTTTTTGCCTCTTTTCTTCCTTTCCCCGCCTCCCCCAGGTTCTCAGGGTGGAACTAGTACTAGTGGAGCTTGATCAGGATCTTTCTCTCTCTTTTGGAAGTGCTTGGATTGTTGAAAGTAAAGTTCAGCTCATCTCTTTTATGGCTACTTATGTTGGGGTTATGCTTTTTATTTTATGTACTCAGAAAACAATTTGTCGAGATGGTTACTAAGTATACTTGGTTTTCTGTTGGTTTATGATGTTGTTGTAATCAAACTATTTCTCCACTGCAATAAATGTTGTTTTGAAAATTTTCATGTACTAATATATGTATTTGTCTTGTTATATTCTGTTCTATTCACCAATAACACTCAATGAAAGTTAATGCATGTTGAATCAAGGAATTCACGGCGTTTTGATTAAATGACAAGGAGAAGTTCAAGATTGACAAAAAGAAGAGATTCAATGGTATTTAATATTAAAGTTGATTATTGTAACAACCCTGATTTTTGGGGTAAATTTAAAAATTTATTTTAAGTGATTTTAATGAGTTTTGATATTTAAAATAATCCATTTTAAATAATAATGATCACAAATTTGATTCAAATCGAAGTTAGAATGAATAATTTAATTTTAATTATAAAAAGAGTTAGAAATAGCGCGGTAGTTTGAAAAGTCAAACTTGAACTTTGACTGGCCGTACAGGATGCAAAATTTAACGGATTTTAGTGAAACAAAAAAATATTAGAATCTATTTAAAAATATCTTTCCAATGAATCCGAAAAATCGAAATTTCATAGCAGGAATCAAAAGTTATGCCCAAATTAAAATTTAGAAAGGTCGCTAGGTAATTTGCATAGGTCAAAAATGCTACTTTTTGCATATAAAGGAATTTGAACTCGAAACCACTTCCATTGAGTTCAGAATGATGTTTCTACATTGAAAAACAGTAAACACTTATATATTTCGAGTTTCAAAAATTATTTGTTTAAAAATGTATTTTTAATATTAAATATATAGCCCTTGAAAATAGTCATTTTGCAAACGACCTCCGTTTTCGACGAAACCACTTTTGTTGGATCCGAAATGTCAAAATATTGTTAAGTTTAATTTTTCATAATTTTTGGAATTAATTTGTGGCCGTGGCAAAAAGATTTATGTTCTGTCAATTTACAGTGAATTTTAATCGACTGAAAAATAGCCATTTTTCAAAAAGTCTCAGAATTCGACGAAATAAATTTTGTTAGGACCGTATCGTCATAAGAAAGCCAAAAATAATTTTTCTGGATTTTTCCGAGTTAATTTGTGTCCCCGGAAAAATTATTTGTACGGAAAAATTAGAAATAAAGGACTTAAATTTTAAAACTGAAAAACGGAGGCCAAGATGATAGTTCGGGCTAACAGGACAGGTCCATATGAGTCCGGAATGGGGGCTAAATGGTAGGAACGACAGTCGTTGGGCCTGAATCGGAGTTCAGACCAAAACGGACTTAAACGGGCTAATTAAATAATAATTAGATTAACCTAATAAAATAATATTATAAAATGATCGGGTTCTTCTTCCTCACGTTGTCTTTCAGCCGTGAGAACCCATAGCCGCCCCTTTCTTCAAAAATTCATTCTCCGATTTCTCCCTCAATTCTCAACGAAAACCTTCGTATAAATACATGTTTCGAAGAGATTTTCGAGCTCTTTCTTCTCCGACAAGAATCACCACCTCTCATCGACCGTAGCCACCGCCACAAGCCTCCAAAGCCGCGGCCTTTGCGCCCCCACCGCGCCACCCACAAGCCGCCGCACCTCCTCCAACTCCCGGTGAAGATAGCCCTCTCGTAGCTCTCCAATCTCCCGCAAACCGTTCGTAAAAACCGTCGATCGTAGCTCGAGTTATCTCGATTCAAAGTTTTGAACTTTAGGTAATGTTTATTTCAGATTTTGTCACGCTTTGTAGCGTCGCTGTGTCAGTTGTTAAAGGCTGAATTTTGATTTTTCATACGAATTTGAATTTGAACCATTCCAGATCCGAAATCGCTTTGAATTCAAACACAAGACCTGATCAAAGTTGACAATTCATTTCAGATCCGAGCTAGGTGAGAATTTATTTTTAATTTAATTTATTTTATTTAATTATTAATTCTTAGTTATTAAAAATATTTATTGATAGATCTGCTATGTCGTGATATTTTAAATATGGATCTGAATTGTTTATTCCGTATGATGTTAGATCTGCAAATCTAAATATTAGATCTGAATTTGTTGATTAATTAGAATTAATTATTTGTTAATTTTATTGAATTATGCCTCGTTGATTTGTCATATGCCAATGTAAACATCACCCTGTATATTACCTTGATGTGAATTGTTAGATTTAGTCATGTTGGTTTATTTGAATGTTGTTGTTGTTTGGATGTGACATGAAATACGATGTGGTAAATGGTAAAGGCTTAATCTTTACATTGTAAATAGAAAGACTAACTTTTATATATTGAATTTTTGATTGAAATTATTAAAGGCTGAATTTTCAATTGAAATATTAAAGATGTAAATTTTCATGAAAATATTAAAAGATGATATTTTTCATGTAAAAGAGTAAAATTTACATTGTAATTTAAGAATAAATTTTACATTGTAAATGAAAGATGAAATTTTTAGATTAAAAATCAAAAGATATGTTTCATTGTAAATAATAAAAGATATGATTTTTCATTGTCTATGAAAGGAATGCATTTTTGCAATGAATCATTAAGGAATGAATTTTTGCAATGAATTATTAAGGAATGAATTTTTGCAATGAATCATTAAGGAATGAATTTTTGCAATGAATTATTAAGAAATGAATTTTTGCAATGAATTATTAAAGAATGAATTTTTCAATGAATCATTAAAGAATAGATTTTTCATTAAATTATTAAGTAGGATTTACTTTGAATATAAAAGTAGGACTTATAATGTAAATATAAAGTAAAGGTCTCATGGAATTAAAGATGACATTTTTATATGATTATTTTAATGTAAAGATGCACGATGAAATAAAGTTTACATTTTTATTAATGTAAATATATAGGAATTTCACCATATGTAAAGTGAATGATATTGTATGCTGAAAATTACATTCTTCTTTGTAATTAAAAGGTGAATTTCATCGTATGATAAAATTTACATTTTTATATGTAAATTATATAGGAATATACACCGTATTGTAAAAATTACATTTTTCTCTGTAATTAACATGTAAATTCCACTATGTGTCAAAATTTACATTTTTATATGTAAATTATAAAGTGAATTTATACCGTATGTCAAGAATTACATTTTTCTTTGTAATTAAAAGGTGAATTCCATCGTATGTCAGAATTTACATTTTTATATGTAAATTATAAAGTGAATTTATGCCGTATGTTAAAAATTACATTTTTCTTTGTAATTAACATGGAAATTTCATCGTATGTTAAAATTTACATTTTTATATGTAAATTATATAGGGAATTACACCGTAGGATAAAATTTACATTTTTATATGTAATTAAAACATGAATTTACATTGTGTGTTAAATATTACATTTTTATATGTAATGTCTATAGGAAAGTATACCGTATGACAAAACTACATTTTTCTATGCAATTAAAGGATGTAATGTAGTGTTTGCATTGTAATTAAAAATTATATTTTTACAATGTGAATTAGATGTAGTGTTTGCATTGTAATTAAAAATTATTTTTTTACAATGTGAATTAGATGTAGTGTTTGCATTGTAATTAAAAATTATATTTTTACAATGTGAATTAGATGTAGTGTTTGCATTGTATTTAAAAATTATATTTTTACAATGTGAATTAGATGTAGTGTTTGCATTGTAATTAAAAATTATATTTTTACAATGTGAATTAGATGTAGTGTTTGCATTGTATTTAAAAATTATATTTTTACAAGTAATTAAAATTTATATTTTTACAATGTGAATTAGATGTAGTGTTTGCATTGTAATTACAAATCATGTTTTCACAATGTGAATTAAGAGTAGAGTTTGCATTGTCATTAGAAATTATATTTTTATATGTAATATAAAGATTTTGAGTGTATCAAAATTTACATTTTCAATGTAAGGAAAGAATGAATTTAGGATGCGGTAATATTATCTTCATTTCCAAATGAATTAAAATTTAGTAAGTATCGGTAATTGTGTGGAGTGTTGTTTTAATCAAACGACGTTATTACGATTCAATGATTATATATATATATATATATATATAATCAAAATTGAACGAATAGGGCGTGGTAGTTCGCGTTTTGAAATCGTACTTGTAAATGACTATACAAGAAGATCCGACCGTCGGATTTTCTTGAAACTGAAACCGTTAGGACCGTCTTGGAAAAATCTTTCCAATGATATATATTATGTTAAGATCCAACGGTTAGATTCTGAGAAATGTAAAAATCAAAATTGGTTGAATGTAGCGCCATACTCGCCCATGGACTTAAGGCGTCGTTATATAAAAATTTAATTATTTTAAATAATTAAAATAGGAATGAATCGTTAATAAAAATAATTATTATTGTGTAAGAAGGATTTTCAATATATATATATATATATATATATATATACGAGGATTATTTGGAAAGTCCGAGTTTATCTCATTCCAAATAATTAAACGACGTTTAAAAATCCAAGATTGGAAGACGGCGATTGAAGACCGTCAAATCTCCACATCGAATGGACGATGATGATTGTTGCCTTAGAATGGCTCGCTACCATGATAATGTAATAGTAGGAGTTGCCCAGACGTAGTGTTGATTTGTATGGATTTGGCTTTCGCTCAGACCCAGAGCATAAGCTTATAAATGGATTGTGTGTCTGACATCGTACTCTATTATATATCATGTTATTAATCTTCTGTCGAATGTATGGATGTTTGGTGGCGGAGAATTTATTCTCTTGCTTAACACTCATTCATATATTTCGGCAAAGGATTGGTAGTGTGATATGGAGTGATGATGTGGCATGCTAAGATGCATATGATCAAGGCTTTGTTGAAAAGCAGGCCTTGTGGGACGATCAAAGCATAGTCTGTTTAGGCATAGCTTTGTGTATAGCGTGACTTCGCGAGCCTCACACACCGGCGGAGTCTAAAACAGGAGAAGGGAACGCAGGGAGAGCAACACGTTTCTTTCTAGCTAGAGTGGTGCCAGTGACCTACCAGCCCTGACATTTTACTTATGTGGATGATGGAATTAGGCGCCTCGGATAGGTCCTATAGGACCGGGAAACGTGTGTTCAGGAAATGCCAATCCACGAAGCTGTATGTGTGGACCGGCCCTGCAGGATCCAAGGGGTAACTGCGGGGAACCCTGAGACATTAGCTAGAGTGTCTCGAATTGGTAAGGAGCTCCTCCCTAGCTTTGACTCATGATGGAAACTCAATTTCCAATACGCCCCATTCGGTTTTGATTGTATTACTAGTATGGAGGCATAGTAGTATGGGATACTATTCTTCCTAGGATTGATACATTATGATTGAAATTGTTTTTAAAACATATACACACTAATAATAATATCAAATTCGTTTTTAATGTATCAAGCATGTTTAATCACCATAAGGTAAAACTCTATCCTCTGGTGTGCGTTGCATTGTGTGATGGGACCTGAGTCTTATGGTGATTTCATTTTTCTAAAAAGCATTGCGTTGGTTTACGATTTACTTTAAGTTATGCACGGCAATCCATTGGAATAAAACCCGTTCCGCATTAGCGGCGTGGTCCATGGATTTGCCTTATTACTATTAGTTAAATTAGTTAAGAATTCTCACACCAGTCCCATGACTGACCCGTTGTTTGTTTCCACCTTTACAAACTCGGGTGCCCTCTTCTCCACACGGGCAGTCGAGTAGTTTATCTACAGGTCCTTATCTCGAGCAGGATGCTGGATTGAAGCTTAAAGCTGTGTCCAGAGCATAGTTATCTTCCGCTGTATCTATTTTATTGTTTCGGCTGCAATGTATTAAATATATTGTAATTTATCTTCCGCTGTAATTTTATTTCGATGTACTCTGATATATTCTGTACTCTGATGTTATATTATCATGATGTAATAAAAGTCTGCTGTTATTGTTCTGATGTGTTGTATGCCCAGAGTTAATGCATTCGAGAATTTCTAACTTTTGGGTCAGACCTGTGTGGTTTATGGTTGGTCCAAAGGGCGGGGATTTTCGGGCCATTACAATTATTTAGAGTTTTAGTTGGGTTATAAATGTTAAAATCTATCCTCAAATAATCATATACCTCAATGGTTTGAATATATATATGTATATGTATATATATATATATATATGTATATATATATGTATGTATGCACGTTCATTGTGCATACTATCAGAAACCGGTCGACCGGTTTCATTCTGGGCGGTCGACCGTTTCTGGGCAGAAATGAACATTGAATGTGCACACATGTATATAACGTACATATATTCAAATACCAGTCTATTGGTCATTTTTAACCAGTCGACTGGTCTATGAACTGAAACAACTTTTCGAATAGACACTCTTATTTATCATGGGTTGTTTCCTTTTCTCTTCGCCAAAAATCATCTCTATTCGCTGCTTCTCTTCACCAATGATTACAACTCTCCATCCTCTATAAAAGCAACATGAAATCACCATTTTAAAAAGAACAATTCTTTCTATTCTTGCTATCTAATTGCTGATTTCATTCTTGCTCTCTAAAAGCATTCAAAAGCTCATAATTCTCACATGTCGTTATTTGAATCCTTGAATCTATATATTATTCTTTAGATTCAAACAACGATATCATCTTCCAAATCTTCATAATCACAAGATCATATTTGAGGATTAGATTATAGGAAGGGTATACAAGAATTGACAAATTCGTGTTATTGAGAACACACATTGTCAAATTACAAGTTTAATTATCTTGTCTGAAGTCCTCGGTGTTGTAAGAGGCAAGTTGTGAAGTACTCGTGTTGATAGAGGCATGAAATCCCGTTCGGCTGCTCGGGTGTTGTGAACCTGTTCCTCCGGGTGAAGTGAGGTAGTTGTTTAGTGAAATTCCAGACAGGAGATCGGGGACTGGACGTAGACGGTGCTCCGAACCAGTATAAAAATCCCTGGTGTGATTTTTCTATTACTGCACTTACTTATCTGTGATATTGCTTCTGTGAGATCGTTTTATAATAAATATTTACCTGCATAACTATTGTAAATATACAAGTTAGTATATCACATACTTTCCACTTATCCATATTACTGATCCTGCCTAAGTCGTATATCGACACTTTCAATTAGTACCAGAGCGAGGTCATCACATAACCGTAACACAGTTATTTGATATATTCTAGTAATATGGCAAATAACGCAAGTTCTAGCACTAACACCACTTACACTGAAGGTTAATCAACACAAAGACCTCCTTTCTTTAATGGTCTTAACTATAGTTATTGGGCAACTCGTATGGCTTTTTACATGCAATCAACTAGCTATGATGCTTGGAATGCTACTCAGAAAGAAATAGTCAATTCAACGACTGAGTATGCAGAATGGACGGTTGCTAAGAAAACCGCAGCTGCTGTAAATGCAAAAGCAATCAATATGTTGTTTTGTGAATTAGATCAAAACGAATATAACCGTGTTAGTATCTGTACCACTGCATATCAAATTTAGCAAACACTAAAAACCACTCATGAAGGTACTAACAAGGTTAAACAAGCAAAAATAGCTTTGTTGAAAAGTCAATTTCAAATTTTCAAAATGAAACCAAATGAAACTATCAATGAGATGTATTCAAGGTTTCAAACCATTCATCATGCACTTATCGGATTAGGACAAAAATATTCTGATTTTGATGTAGTTTCAACAGTCCTACATTCTCTGACTAATGAATAGGAAGGAAAAGTATTAGCAATAGAAGAATCTAATGATCTTTCCACCATGAAGCCGGATGAATTGATAGGAAATCTTATGTCCTATAAAGCTAACTTGCAGGCTCGAAAAGAACAAAAAGAAGAAAAGAAAAATATAGCTTTTCATGCTGAGAAAGATGAAGACATCTCATATTCCGAAGATGTGGATCTAGCATTCATTGCAAAAGGATTCAAGAAATTCTTAAAGCAACAAAAAGCTAGTCGATACAACAAAAAGAAGTTCGGATCAAATAAACCATCATCTTCAAATATAGAATGCTTTAACTATCACAAAAAGGGACACATGCACAAAGATTGTCCGGAGCAAAAGAAGAAGTCAGAAAATGAAAAATTCAAACACAAGAAGGACAAGTCAAAGAAATGAGCATTCTAGTGACATGGGATGATTCAGACTCATCTTCATCTGATAGTGAAAGTGACACAAATGATGAACAAGCAAGTATATGTTTTATGGCTAAAGAAGATGAGGTACAAATTCCTTCTTTTGAAGAAGTTCTTGATATAAATGCGGAATTAATATATAAATTTAAAGATATGAAACGACAATGCAAACAAGCTCAAGCTGATTTAAGTAGAGCTGAATTTGAATGAGATATGCTAAAAGATGAGAAGAAAATATTAGAGGAAGAACTTGAAAATGCTCAAGAATCATCATCTAATATTGATTCTCAACTATCTCTTTTGCGTCAAGAAATTGAAACTCAAAAAAGGAAAAATGATGCTCTTACTACCGAAAATCATGAGCTTAAGGCAAAAGTCAAAATGTTAGACCTTGAAAAAGCTAGTTTACAAACAAAGTTAGACGACATTACTCAAAATGTTTCTAACTTTAACAAAGGTGGAGAAAATTTGACATAAATGATTGAAAGTTCACAATCTGCTATAAATAAACATGGCTTGGGATATAAGAAACAAGTTATCAAGAAACATCTTGGTAATAAAAGAGAAAAGAAAAATAAGGTAGTACAAGAAACTGAAGCTAAGAAAAATCTTAGTTTATTATATTCCAAACCAAAACCGATTGTGAAATTTCAAAAGAAGAATGTCAAGTCTATAAAAATATGGGTTCCTAAAACAAATAACAATTTGATTAGGAACAAGTACATTCAAATTTTTTTGAATTCTGTGCATCACAATCCAAATTATATGTATAAAGGGAATACCGGACCCGTATGGGTTTGGACTCCTAAGACTAACTCTTAGGACCCTATAAAAAAGTGGGTACCATGGATTTTATTTTATTTTTTGCAGGTCCCACTCAAGAAAAGAGGAAAGTGGATACTGGACAGTGGTTGCTCGAAGCATATGACTGGAGACAATAGCTTATTAACAAATATCACTTATTCAGCTGGTGGCTCAGTCACTTTTGGAGATAATTCAAAAGGCTATATCATCGGCAAAGGAGATGTGAGCAATTATGGTACATCTAACTTACCTCTTATTACTAATGTCATGCTAGTTAGAAATTTGAAACATAATTTAGTAAGTATCAATCAATTGTGCGACAAAGGTTTTACTATTTCCTTTTCGGACAATAATTGTAGTATCTTAGATAAAGATCGAAATTTAGTTTTTGAAGGTTATAGAGACAGAAATATCTATATTCTGAATATGAATATCAATCATAACTCAGATATGTGTCTTGTAGCAAATGATAATGATCCATGGCTATGGCACAAACGTTTCTGTCGCATAAACTTCAAAACTATTGACAAGCTAGCTAAAAATGATATAGTTAAAGGACTACCCAAAATTAGTTTTACGGTTAATAATCTTTGTGATGCATGTATAGTATACACTGTAATGTTGATTTCTTATCTAGACGACACATATATTCTTATTAACTTAGCTGGTTAATAGCTTTTTGCTATTATTAGCAAATAATTGTGAGCTTTACATTCTTTTAGTGGCTTATATTCTCTGAGTGTTTTAACCATTGCTTTAAATTTCGTAAATCCTATATATACATACTCCTTTCCTATTGTTTTCTGCATCTCCATCCTTAAACATTTGTATACAAGTTCATAATTTCTTTATATAATGGCACACATATGCGACGAATGTGCACAACGATCACATATCTCGGTCACTAGTTCCGAACTTGAAGAATGCTACTCTCCGGAAACACCAAAGAGTAGACCGGAATGTTCGCATGCCCCCAGAGATACACCAAAACCCAAACGTGCTAAGAAAGCATTATTTTGTTCTCCACAAACAAGAGAGAAGATCAGTGAAATTCATCACTACACTAAACATCAGATAGATCTCCACCGTCAACTTCATTATGAACAAAAACTCACATCTGATCGTTTAACTCTCTTAGAACGAATGGCGTCATTTTTCTGTAGCATGGATAGACACGGGGTTCACGAACCAATGCCACCTCCTCCATCTACATCTCGAAGTCCTAACTCATGGGATCGTAATTACGCGAGAAATGGAGCAAGAGAAAATTGGTCGCCATGGACATCGAGAGTTACAAGTATTAAAGAAACATCCAAAGACAAGTCATCCACCTCTCATTAATTTATATCGTTTTTGTTGCATACTAAGTTTTTTTTAATTCTTATTTTTTGGTTTTTCATGTATTTTGTTTTTCAGATCCATGTTGAGTTGAAATAAAATTTATATAATTTTTTAAGCAATCATAAATCCAGAAAAACAAATATATACAGAAACGGTAGACCGTCAGGAATGGACCAGTCGACCGATCAAGTCTCTGGAAATATTTATATTTTGGAACCGGTCGAACGCCAGAAAAATTACCAGTCGACTGTTCAACTCTCTGGAAATTTTTCAACTCAAACCTATACCAATCGACCGATATATTTTCTACCAGTCGACCGGCAATCTTCTCTGGAAATTAATTTTCTAGGAACCGATCGACCGGTCCAATTTCAATGGTCGACCGTTCACGCGTTTTCTAGTTTTTTAACCTTCAATCCGCATGACGATTCATATATCCCACCTCTTCACTCATTATTTATTTATCTTCTTTCTCTCCAATCCCTGAAAAACCAAAACCCCCAAATCAATTTCCTCATAATCGATGGCACCACCTCAAAAGAAACACAAGAAATCGAGTTCCACTTCACTCAAACCCATAGATTCTAACATAAAACAATGGCTTATGGATCCTATTGCAGTAAAACATTGGAATGCTATGAAGGATTACACCATTCACGAAGGTTCTTTCATAAATCTCTCTGCTTTTATCCTCTATGATGTTGAAGAACTACTGGATAAGGCTCGTATTAAATCATTCCTTACCTTTGATAAGAACAATATTGAAATTAATCATATTATGATCCGGTTGTTCTATGCCAATCTTAATCTACCAAAATTCAAACTAGAGAATTCTGCTAATTGTCTTTGGTCTGTAGTTTGTGGTCAGCATGTTTTCATTTCAAAGGAACGAATGGCCATGGTTCTCAATTCGCCAAATAGTGGAAGAGAATTTTCTTTAGATTTCTGCACTATCCATATTCGTGATAAAATTAGTCATCTTTTTATCGAGGATCATAAAACTAGCACTAAGGCGATTAACTTACGGCCTACAGCTCGTGTTTTACATCATGCCATCACACGCTCGTTACTGCCGAGGGTTTGTAACTTTGATGCCGTATATAAAGAAAACTTCAAGGCATTATATGCAATTTATGGGGATATTGAGATGAATTGGATAAACATGATTTTCGATGGGATTTTGCTTGTCAATGAACGCACAAGGCCACACATTTTCTACAATGAATATGTTATGAGACTTTTACTCGATTGTGGTGTCAAATCTTGTGAGTCTAAAATCACCAAGCCACAGTGCATTGACAAAGCAACAAGAAAAAGAATGAAGCTTCCAGATCCTTGTGTGAATATCATTCCTTTTGAACAATACCAAAAGCAAGGTCCTCAAGAAACCACTTCTTCTACGACTCCCAAGCCTAAACCGGAAGAAGTCAAACTCCTTCAACCTTCCTCGTCAACTAAGGATTTACTAGCACAAATTGCATGGAACCAATTCCTCCTCAAAGCGAGACTTAAACTTACCGACACCAAACTCGAGAGTTTGGATAAAAAGCTCGACAAACGATTTTCAAAACTTAAGTCTTTCTTCGGTATTATTTGGCATGCAATTTCATGTGCATCATCATCTTCCTCTACCCAAATACAAGACCCATGAAAACGTCCTATGCCTCCTACATTTACGTGGTCATCATCTGATGAAGGCACCACTTCAGGAACCAATATAGGACGTGGTCGTAGGGAATATGAGACCGAGGAGGAAGACGAAGGAAACAACGACGAGGAAGATGTTCCAGAAGAAGGAGACAAGGAAGAAGGAGGGAACGAACAAATTAAGAGGGACACCACTGAATCCAAATCGTCATCGCATTAGTTTGTTTTTCATCCACGTTTTATGATACTATGTTTTATATTTTTATGCAAAACTTCAAACCGGCACTTGTATGTAAATAGTGCTGTATTTATTTTGGGTTTGTACGTCTTAAGCTATTAGGTACATGACTTGCTTGTGGTACATTTGGTGTATATTATATGCCACAATCTTAAAGTTCTTCTTAAGCTATTTGTGTGTTCACTACTCCTTTTTGTCGATGACAAAGGGGGAGAAAAATATTACTAACATTATGTTTTGCAGATTTTTAGTATGTATTTCAGGGGGAGCAACTATTCAGGGGGAGTTAAAAACAATTTCAGAGCTATGTTGTCATCAATCAAAAAGGGGGAGAATGTTGAATCAAGGAATTCACGGCGTTTTGACTAAATGGCAAGAAGAAGTTCAAGATCGACAAAAAGAAGAGATTCAATGGTATTTAATATTAGAGGTTGATTATTTAGAGTTTTAGTTAGGTTATAAATGTTAAAATCTATCCTCAAATAATCATATACCTCAATGGTTTGAATATATATATATATATATATGTATGTATATATATGTATGCACATTCATTGTGCATACTATCAGAAACTGGTCGACCGGTTTCATTCTGGGCGGTCGATCGTTTCTGGGCAGAAATGAACAATGAACGTGCACACATGTATATAACGTACATATATTCAAATACCAGTCTACTGGTCATTTTTAACCAGTCGACTGGTGTATGAACTGAAACAAGTTTTCGAATAGACACTCTTATTTATCAAGGGTTGTTTCCTTTTCTCTTCGCCAAAAATAATCTCTATTCGTTGCTTCTCTTCACCAATGATTACAACTCTCCATCCTCTATAAAAGCAACATGAAATCACCATTTTAAAAAGAACAATTCTTTCTGTTCTTATTATCTAATTGCTGATTTCATTCTTGCTCTCTAAAAGCATTCAAAAGCTCATAATTCTCACATATCGTTATTTGAATCCTTGAATCTATATATTATTCTTTAGATTCAAATAACGATATCATCTTCCAAATCTTCATAATCACAAGATCATATTTGAGGATAAGATTATAGGAAGGGTGTACAAGAATTGACAAATTCATGTTATTGAGAACACACATTGTCAAATTACAAGTTTAATTATCTTGTCTGAAGTCCTCGGTGTTGTAAGAGGCAAGTTCTGAAGTCCTCATGTTGATAGAGGCGTGAAATCCCGTTCGGCTGCTCGGGTATTGTGAACCTGTTCCTCCGGGTGAAGTGAGGTAGTTGTTTAGTGAAATTCCAGATAGGAGATCTGGGACCGGACGTAGGACGGTGCTCCGAGCCAGTATAAAATCCATGGTGTGATTTTTCTATTACTGCACTTACTTATATGTGATATTGCTTCTGTGTGATCGTTTTATAATAAATATTTACCTGCATAACTATTGTAAATATACAAGTTAGTATATCACATACTTTCCGCTTATCCATATTACTGATCCTGCCTAAGTCGTATATCGACACTTTCAATGCATTCCCTTTGAGAGTGACATTAATGGACGTGGGGTGTTACAACGGTGGAGCTCAAACCAATTTTTATGATCTTTAATTAATCATATCATGGTAGCAAAAATGCTCAATCTCATGTTACAAAAGACATCTAACGGTGTGAGTAGGATCGAATATTACAACTAGGTATTTTAGGCCAAGAAATAGTTGGAGAAGAAATTAGATCTTGGAGTATTGTGAGGCAACATGTAATGCGCAAACAAGCGCGAAGAGGATAAGGTGATGCGACGACATAGAAAGAGAAGAAGAATAAGAATATGGTTTGGCTAGATGAGTAATAAAGGACGAAAGGAGGAAGTTAAGGGGTAATTTGGATGCTACTTTTATGATTGAGTCCTTGGTCCAAATTGTACCAAAACTCATCAACTAGTTAACTGTCCTAGCGTAGCACTAAATGGGCTTTGGACAAAGGTTGGACCTTGAATTTATTAGGCCGGATTAAAATATTAATCATCCCGCCTCATCTTTTAAGATTTGACATGATCCGAAAATAACTATCCTCATCACCATGGTATTTAAAGACATAGTTAAACTCCGAACCAACTCCAAGGGTTTATAGTCTCAACAATGATGTTGTGACAACACAACAAAAATAATTCAGCCCGAAATCTGTAATATAAATTAAAACGGATTTTCCCCTTTACCTAGCTGACATCAAATAGACGATTCACGAAATCAAACACCCCAAAAATCAAGTTGAAGGATTTTCTTAGCCTTTTCGAAGAAAAATATAAAACTTTTCAAAAATGGAATTTATTATAAATTTGTATTTATAAATCCATTTTTATATTATTATTAATGGCAAAATATGACGTAAACACCCAAGATTCTTAGTTGCTTAAGAATTACAGTTTCGCTTGGAATTATAAGTGCGGAAAGCAGTAAATAACACACGAGATTTATAGTGGTTCGGTCCCGTAAGGGGCCTACATCCACTTTGGAAGAGTCGCTAATATTTTATTAACAACAGAGAGTTACAAGCTTGAGATTGTTACATGACATCCCGTTACATACATTTCTAAGTAATTTGAGGTCATAGTTGTCATATATGAATATTAGGAAAAAGACAATTTTTCCCTTCTACTTCCTCAAAGCATGGATGTCATTAAAGAGGCTACTTGGAGCTTTCAAGAGATGTCTAATCAACTAAATTCCAACCCCTTTGAAGTGTGAGCTTGGGGGTATTCATAGTGGAGTGGTTAGGTGGGAGTAGGTAGGAGTAAGGGACCACAATAATAAACCTCGGATCCCATATTGCACGCCACCAAAAGCTCGAACACCCCTTTTGTCTTCTTGAAAACTCGTACCCCTCATTGGGGTATGAATTTCGTAACTCAAGGGGTATGAAATTCATACCCTAAAGGGTACGAGGGATTCTAGAATGAGTCCGGAGGAGACAAGGTTAGCGAGACTCAAGGCTTTTGGGAGCTTGAGGCATTGGTTTGGCAGTATTTTGAGGAGCGATGAGGTTCTTGTTTGCGCGACCCCTTCGCGGCTTGTTTCCATAACTCCTTAACGACACTCTGAGCTGTAACATCATGCGACATGTTGAGTTGATCATGTCTTGCGTACTTTTGGGAACTGGACCAAAAGGTCGGTTAACATTTTCCCCCCTAAAGTACATCTTGTCTTGATATGATGTGCTTTGAGTTGGTAGAAGTAGTTGTTAAATCATTGGGTTTCCTGTGAACTCACAAAAAAATGTTAGTGGTTAAGCCCATTTACATTAGGAATTGCAAACGGGTTATCTTTGGCATGACATCATGTTTACATCGCTGAGTATGTACGC
The DNA here is from genome assembly GCA_030737875.1 of Allium sativum. NCBI lineage: Eukaryota > Viridiplantae > Streptophyta > Magnoliopsida > Asparagales > Amaryllidaceae > Allium > Allium sativum. Next base: position 654,531,068 of record CM060910.1, read on the forward strand.
TATATTGAAATCGCGTATACATATGCACACGGAAATACGTGCATTTCCTATATATATATATATATCACGTACCCCGCTTGGGGTACGAGAACTTCGTACCCTAAACGAGGATACGAGATTTTGTACTCCGGTGGAGTCCGAAATTTCATGCCCTACTGGGGTAAGAGAATTCTTTCTCCACTAAGGAACATGAAGGCTCGGTGGTTCGGCCTCTTTCCCTCTACAAATAAGAGTTGTTCTCCTCACTTTTCCCTTTTACTTCTTCTTGCCCGCGACTTGGAAATTAGACATAAGACCCAAAAAAGTAACAAGAGAAGCCGCTCGAGTAGACAGGTTCGAATGTAACTAAGGGCATGAGCTTCCTCCCTCGAGCTCGGCCATGGTGCCTGAAGGGGAAGTTAATACGATTCTCAACCGAGTTGGAGTCGACCGTGCCCTTGAGCTTCGGGTCGAACCCCCATTCGTGGTTGAGATCGGTTTTTGAGTTTCCTATAGGTACGAGCTTGATATCGGGAAGAGGAGGTCACATAGAGATAAAATTTGGAGAGGAAAGTTAGAACGAGGGAGTGAGGGCTCGAATAGACATACAATGATGGAGGAGTGGCCATTGTTGGGAATAGTGGAAGAAGAGTTCGTACCCCCTAGCATGGAGGTACGAAATTTCGTATCCGAAGGAGGTACGAAGTCTTCTGCTTTTCCTGGGAACTTTAGCCTTCGCAAATGTGTTGTGCACCTCCCCTAAGACTTTGAAATTTCGACTGTCTGCTTCTGGATTCGTACCATTTTTGTGTTTGATGACTTGATCTTGCACATAGGATCAGAGCATATACTTGAGATATGACCGAATTGTCGATCTATTGGACCTCTTTTGTATATTTTAATCGTGACATTGTTGAGATTTGGTGCGATCAATAACGTTACTCAGTTATGACGATGGTTACAGTATCAAGGACTCGTAGTCATCGTTGCTCCCCACGTTTTTAATTTGTAAACCGTATTATCCTAACATTGCACAGCACTGCACGTACATGTTAGCTTGCACCAACACGAGGGGTACAGGTTACTCAACTACGATGTCTAACGCTAGTGTGTTAAAAGTATAGTTAGCAATAAAGACAAGATCTATGACAGAGCTGACTTTGGAAGCTGAGACTTCTTTACCCCCATCGCATACATCTAATTTAACTAGAAAGAAATGCTAGCTCGACGCGCAGCGAACTTGAGACTTCCGGGAGGTCCATTCCTTCTCAGACGACAAGTTCGCCAGAAGTGTCTGATCGTGGGGAGAAGCCAGAAGGACAACACTTCTAGTTTTGCACGAGGAGGTGGAGAACGTGGATATCGTTAGAGGGAACGAGTTGGTGGCATCAGATATGTTGGCAGATGCGGTTATAATTGAAAATCCATTGGATTCGGTGCCATCGCATATGTGTGTGATGGCGGTAATGCACATGGCGTTGCGGTTCCACATTCCTGAGGGAGATGTTCGCGCTCCCGAGGTAGATGGCAGGGCCCACGCACTACCAAAGGGGTACACTGCCTGGAGTAAGAAGGTTTATATTACTGGGTGCATTCCCTCGACCAACAACTTTATTTGGGATATGCTGTATTACTTTCGCCTTGCGCCATAGCAGCTTCATCCAAATGCGAATGCTTCCCGCTTAGGTACCTACATCCTTTATAAGGAGTGTCTACAGTTAGAACCCACCGGAGAGGACATTCGGTATTTGTTTCAGTTGAAGAAGAGAGCATGTCGTCTCTTTACTTTGTGGAAGATTCGCCCGTCACTAAGTTTTTTGTCGGGAAATGCCCCAAGTGGACCATTTACAAGCATGATTGGTTTTTTTATGCATTGTCCCCTGAGTTTGCGAGGAGATGGCTGGAAGAAAGTAAGCATTCTTTTTTTTTTCTTTGCTTTTATTGCAGGGCCCGCGGACATGATGATTTATGCTTGACTTTGTTTTCATATGGCAAGAAATCCTGAGGCGCCCACAAACACTGAGTACCAATGGCGTTTTGAAGCTTTGCTGGTGATTCCAGTTGAGTCGCGTTACACTGAGAAATTCTTAAGTCAAGACCATCTCCGTCGCGCAGGGCTGCTCCTTGATGAATGAGCAATACTTAAACCAGCCGTCGCCGGTGGTGGAAAGGTGGCGGACGCCGAAAAAGGGGCATGTTCCTAGAGTCGGAAGAGGAAGATGCCTCCTGCCGGGCATAGATCGCGCAAAGCTACTACGACTCAGGAGGAAACTGGCGGGGGCGAGGTTGGCGATGAGGAGATAGTTGTTAGGGATAACGACCCGTTGAACGCTCATGTTCTGCTTATAACAGATGAGGCAGGGGTAGGAGCATTGACAAGGTTGCAGTCTCCAGCAACTACCTCAGAGACCGCCATCTCGCTCGAGAGGGAGGGCCAGTTCGATGTCTTAATAAACTCCCGCTAGACTTGTCTCCTTAGCTGGGTACAACAACTATGGAAGAGCTAGCTTTGCCACAGAAGAGTTCACTCCTTCGGGCGGACCATCATCTAGTATGTTGAGAGAACACTTAGGATACACATACTCATAAGCACTACATTACACAACACTTGTTCGAACGTGTACGGTGTTCGAGTCTAAATTCCAAACTGTTTCTTTGACATGTGACATGGCTAGATGCAGAGGTGGAGACCGTGGTTATGGATCAGGGCATTAGTGGCCCTCGAGAAATACTTTTTTGAACAGCTTTAGATGGGAGACAAGCTTGTTCGGTGACTCCCCACTTCCGCATGACCATAGCAGCGAACATTGTCATAGGGATCGATCCCAACTATCCCTGACTCCTTCACCTCCTACTTGGGCTTCTAGTTCGGATACTCGGCCTGATGTGGTCAATAACGCCCCTACACACTACAGCTCTGGCTCCCACTTATTCCCTCAGAGGAAAGGAGTCGAAGTCGAGTCATCCAGAAAAGGAGTTTGTGAGGAAGAAAAAGCAGGATCTGGTGGTGCTCGAGACTCGATAGCTTTCAGTTGAGGAGAGATAAGCGTTGTTGAAGTAGAAGTTCCCCCAGCATTATTTTGATGAACTGGTGTTCCTTCCTAACATCGGTCTGATTCCCCGGGCGGACACCAAAGAGGTATGGATGCAAGTGAAGGCTGTGTTTTTCCAAGTTAAAGAACACACCAAGTATTCCTTCCACCTCTCGGAATTGATCAGAAAGAAGAACATGGAGATTCGGAATCGAGGATTGGCAATTGACGCTGAACAGACTAACATCCGTAATTTAGAGAAGGAGATAGGTAAATCTGCTTCCTGTGTCGTAAACATCTCTTTGTTCGCGGTTGCACCCTTAAGTGCTAATTTTTTAGTGTTGTCGTCGCAGCGGAGCTGAAGGAAACATACAAGAGACTAAAGAAGGAGGCAGAACATGCCAGCTCAACTTTCAAAGATGTCGCGACATCATTAATAACTGAGAGCATGACCCTCAAAAGGGATAATGCAGAGCTGGAGAAAATGAACGTTGAACTAAAGAAAGAAAATAAACGGATATCTCAGCTTAAAACCGACAATGAGGCCCTGAGGGAAGAGAACGAGAGGTTAAAGTCTGAGAATGAGGGGACTCGGAAACTCCAGGAGGAAGTCGTCGAGTTGAGGTGTCAACTAGAGGTGCTAAGAAGGGGAAGGAGGAGGCTAAGGCCAGAAGTAAGGATGTCTTGAGCTCGATGAACGAGTTAAAAGCTAAGCATATGAGGGAAGTGGAGAACTTGAGGGAGGAGATCGAGGAGGCAGAGGTTCGAGTGGAAGCATCCCAAGAAGAGTACATTCGAAACATGTATGTCAAGGCCCTATTGTTTTGCAGAATCTCATGGGTCGACGATTACCCTTGGATGCTGGCCCAAACTTTGGAAAAGTTAGTGTCGTATGAGGCTTGGCTGCGTCAGGTAGACGTGGAGACTTTAAATGAGCGTCAACTGATGATAGAGCTCCTGAAAGACGAGGAGCATAAGAAAATGGAGGAAGGGAGGAGACTGTTATAGGAGGACACCGAAAGGGAGAGACTGGCGAAACGCGCTGCCGAGATGTGAAAGTTTATTCCTACGGAGAGCATGGCCATCACCGAGACATTTGCAGAAGGAATCTCCTATCGGCCCCCAGCTCCTGAATCCATCAAAATGAGTGGTCCCACTGTCCCAGTCTAGGCCTCAGCAGAATATGTTCTTGAGCACCCGGGATTAGGATTGATTGGATTTATCTTGACTGCTACAACGAACACACTCCCCATCATGCCTACCTTGTTTCTTTCTGGAGGTAAATTATCATTACCACGAATACCCAAAGATGATGTGATTACCTAATTTATGGACTAAAAGATTTTGTTTTTACTGTCCAACCCTTCCCGGAGCTACTACGATACCGGGCTATGCCCCATGCTTCCCAAACAATGGAACTTGGGTTAGGACTGCAAGGGATACAGTTTGGAGAGGAAAGCGGTCCACTGGACACGTTCTCAGATGTCGAGCTAGGGTCTAATATGTACAAAGGCCTTTTAGAGGAAAGAGAGGCTATGGATGACCAAAGTGCTCATGTGACAGGTCCGGTGGAGGCCAATGTGTCAACAATGCAAGCCGTGGTGGAGGCCCAAAAGGCACAGATGGTATCCAAGTCCAAAGAGAGGAAGAGAAGAGAGGGCAGGATGAGGCTGTAAGGCACGAGGCGCAGAAGAAGGCTCGACAAGACACCGAGGAGAAAGTCGCTGCCACCATGACGAAGGCCGATGCTGAGGCGGAATGGGCGAGGGTTGCTGAAGAGGCCAAGAAGCGGAGAGCTGCCGATAAGGCTGAGAAGGAGAGAGTCGTCCCAGAGGCTAGGAAGAAGGAAGCCGACGATGCTGCCAAATAAAAAATGGCGACTACTTATGAGCGACTTAAGAGGGATGACAAGGTGAAATTTAAATCTAAGAAGCTAACTGATCGGAAGGCTACCAAGGAGGCTAAGCAGAAAGCGGAGCTAGAGGCCATGAAAGTTCTGATAGGAGGTGATGTTATGATAGCTTTTGCTTCTGGTGCTACCCCCAAGCGATTGTAATGCATCTCCCCTACTGAGATTATGGAGATTACTAGTGGTGAGGATGATGGTGGAAGGCATGCCTCGGTTTCTCACAAGTAGATCATTCCTACAAAGGACAGAGGAAGGAAAGGTGGAAGCGGTTCTGGAAGAAAGTGATCCATCCCTGGTGACCCACCGAGTGCTGAATCTATCCAAAAGAAGAAAAGAAAGTAGAAGAATGAGTAGCGTTAGTAATTGTAATAGATTTTACAGGTATTTTGGTTATGTAGGCCGATAGATTATGCGAGTATGGCCCTCGTTTTTGGTGTTTTAAAGGCACGGTGTGGTTTTTATGTACGACCTATCATTAGAAAGAAAAGATATCAGATATATAGTTTGTTTGGTGTATGTGAGAAAAGAAATTTTAGTTATTTAAATCGCATTTCATGTTGAGTGTTGGAATGTTACTCTTATGTTTTCCAGCGTCCTGTACTTGCACAAGCGTACTTATTGTTACACTAACCGAAATATGATCGGGAGTCTCTGCTTTGGGAGTGTCCCCAATCGTGCAGAGACCGTGCGCTGGTTCCGTTCGAGGGGTTTCCTATGTGTAGAAATCTCGAAGGGCATGGAATCCTGGCCAGATGCCTTCTTCCTTGGACTTCCCGGAATTCGTTGGTCCTTAGTAGAGTAAAGGCGTGGACATTGTGATTCGTCCGACTTTTGGCTCTCCTATCGTTCTTTCGGGTTAAGAGCGTTAGGGTATCGTTTATTCACCAAAGAGTGCCCGGATCCAGATCCGGTGGTTGGATTATGGCTGAGGGGTTACCCCTAAACCTTAGGGATAAGGAGTGAGAATGATTTAAGCTCGGTCTCGGTGCTGGACCGAGATTAAATAGGTACCCAGATGCTGACCCAATGGGTCAGATGGAGCCGTGCGAGTAGTTGGTGCCACACTAGGTTGGCTGGTGGGTTGCCTCTAAGTCCGGGGACTTTGTAGCGAAATGATTTATACTTGGTGTCGGTGTTGGGCCGAGATTCGAGTGGAGTTGTTTGTACTTGGTCGCATCGTGGGCCCAGGAATCGAGTAGCGGCGCTAGCTCCCGTGCTCGGGGTAACGAATTGGTGCCATTGGTGTTTATCCTCGATGCTGGTTCGAGACTCGAATGGCGGCATCAGCTCCCGTGCTCGGGGTGCCGATCCAGCATTCAAGTATTAGTGTACACAAGTCAGATGCGATGGTCAATCAAACATATCATGTAGAAAGTAAACATAGCGAGAACACAGGAAATTGAATGTCATCTTTACTAATAACTGTGATGGTAACAGCCTTTACAATGCCTTGAATTTCAGGAGAGAGAAAAACATCATTGGAAAGCAGGAAAATTGTTCATTAAGTTATGTGAAGTGGCAGCGGATGTGTTCGTTGTTCCATGCCCTTGGGAGCTCGGCTCCGTTTACGGTTGGTAGCTTGAAAGTTCCATCTCTGAGCTTCCATTGTATTACGTACGGGCCTTCCCGGCGAGAACTGATTCCAGTCGATGGGGGAAAGATCTGTTTCAGGACGAAGTCGCTAATATTTAGATCCTTATGGCGGACTCTAGAATTGAAGTATCAGGATACTCGTTGACGCTGGGCCACATCCCTGAGCTCAGCCTCGTTCCTTTTCTCCTCGAGCAAATCAAGCGATTCTAGAAGCAAGTCGTGATTGGCTTTTGGGTCATAGTAGGTAACTCGATGAGATCGAAGCTTCAGCTCAATGGGGATGACGGCTTCAGATCGGTAGGCAAGAGAGAATGGAGTGTGATCGGCTGCTGACTTATGGGTGGTTCAGTAGGCCCATAGGGCCAAAGGGAGCTCGTCTGCCCACAAGCCCCCAGCTTTCTCCAAACACTTCTTAATGATGGATTTAATCACTTTGTTGATAGCCTCGACTTTCCCATTGGCTTGAGGTTGAGCCACCGCCGAGAATCTCTTTTCGATGTTGTGCCACTGATAGAAAGTCTTGAACTCTACGCTTTCAAATGGGGTTCCAGTATCTGGGATGATGGCCTGGGGGACTGCGTGCTGGTAATGATACTGCAGACGACGAAACTGATTACCTTCTTTACGGTGATTGTAGCGAAAGCTTTGGCTTCCACCTATTTGGTGAAATAATCACATGTGACTATGGCATAACGTGCCCCGCCTCTAACCATTAGAAGAGTTTCGATGATATCTACTCCCCACATGACAAATGGCCAAGGACTGACCATTTGCGTCAACTCGATAAGCAGTGATCTTGGGATCTTTGAGAAGCGTTGGCATTTGTCGCACCCGCGGGCATAGTTCGCGACGTCTTAATAGAGTGTGGGCTAGAAGTAGCTTACCTAATGTTTTATCTTGCTAAGGTTTTCCCCTGGTGCGGTCGACACACTCACCTTTGTGCACGTCTGTCAGCACGCGATGGGCTATGCATCGGAGTAGTGGGACAGAGATACTAGTAGAGTACTCCACCCAGAATGATGTAGCAAGATAACTAGCGTATAAGCGCTCGTCTTTCCTACTAACATCCCGGGAGGGTTCCGTATTGCAAGTAGTTCTTGATCGGTGTCATCTAAGACTCAGGTTCGGCTTCGGTATCCATTAACGAATCAATCTACATCCGGTCAATGCTTGGTGAATCGAGTACTTCGACTGGAGTGATCCTTATGAGCTGGGCATCCTCAGAGCTTGCCTACTTCGCTAACGAGTCTGCTTTTTCATTCTATTCTCAAGGGATATGTGTGATAATTGTTGGATCTAGATTACCCTAGAGGCGGGGGTGAATAGGGTTTATTGGATTTTAACGAGATATCAAAAATTAATCACAGCATAGACAATAGCAGTGTAAGTAAATGCAGAAAGTAAATAACACAAAGAGATACCCAGCTTTGGCAAACCTTGCCTAATGTTGCATTCCTAAGGTTTCTACTAGGTGTTAACAACATATCCCACTTACAAACCCTGTAAACTCACGAACTCCTCGCTCATGTCCTAACCCTATGCTCAAAACCCTAGACTGATCTATATCCCCTAGATCATATTTTCCCCTAGCTATAAACCCATAGCTAGTAACCCTAGTTTTTACAGACTCTAGTAAACTGTTTGAATCGGTTTATAAATGAATGAATGAATGAATAAAAAACAAAATACACTAAAAACTAAAACAAGAAAAAATCCCTTTCTAAATTTAAACTCGATATCCTGACCCATTTATCACTCTCTTGCCCGATTGTTCTTTTCATCAAAAATCTCGGCCATCTCAAATTTAAGGTTTTTCACAAGCACCAAATCGCAATCTCGATTGCTAAAAAAGGATGATTCTCTAATGATCAAATCCTCTGCTTTGCTTTGTGGCTTGATTTGGTCTCTCTCTAGCTCTTGACAATTTGGAACTGATTGAAAAAGTGAGTGAGTATTTCTGGTTTGATTTCTTCGATTTGCTCTTGGATTTGTGTTCTTAGCTTTTGATACCTAACAAGTGACTAAATGGTGCAGAAATAGGGATTGTAACAATCCTAAAATTACTCTCTGATTTCATTGAACTGATTTTCTCTGATTTATCGTGTGATTCCCCTTTTGGTTGTAAATTACCTCGGCTTTGATTGAATTTAGCTATTCTAGAAATACAAATGGCCTTGCAAGATTGTTGCATTTGATTTGAATTCAATCGGCTTTGAAAAAATTTGTTGAGATATTCTTTCTGATTTCACACAAATAACTTGACTTGATTACTTGGCTAATTGATCTTTTGAATTCATGGATTTTGTCGAATTTATTTGTTGCCTTTGACACAATTCTGAAAATTGATTTTCTGGCCCTCCCTGAATAAGATTTGAACTGATTCTGGAAACATTATTAAACATAGATTTCCAGAAATGCTTTTTCTTCGAATTTGAATTGTGTGATCCATGTGACGTATCCAGACAAGTTTTTGGTCTTAATTGAATATGGAAAATGCATAAAAAATAATTTGCGGCTCCTGAAATTTGCACAATGTAATATTGATTTGTTCCCCAAAAATTCAACCTTGATTGATTGAAACTAGTTGCCAAATAAACTACTTCGTTTATCGAAACTGATTTGCAATTTGCCTTTACCCAAAAATATTGGCTGAAATTCTAGATAGAGAAAAACAATCCAAAAATGTTCCTGCAAGTTCGAAAACTTTCCGTAAATTCATGTGATTAATTCATGCTCCTTTGTTCATGTCTGACCCTATGTGCATGTTGAATGAAATCTTTGATCATCCTTGGACTTGTTTATTTTTGGTATTCTCGGAAACATTTTAATATGTTGATTTGAGCCATAATTCCTGACCCTATTAAGCTGTACCGTGTTTGCTTGTCATTGTTGTGGTACACTTGTGGCTTCACGAACTTGTGTAATCATGAGCTTGGTCTCGACAATGAAACTGTCTGTTTATTATTAGGTTGCACCATGCTCGAATCTATATGTGTGTAAGTCATATGTACATGGTCATGTAAATGAATTAAAACATATATATATATATATATATATATTCACAAATTTTTGTGTATACGTATGATATCTTTTGCTTTGTTGTTCCATTCATGAAACATGTACAATGTTGGATCCATTCTAGGCTGCACCATGTTACTGTGTTACTTGTTGTTCCATTTGTGACTGCTATCCTTGATTACATTGGCTTATTCACTTGAGAAGATGGTCTTGCTGTGTACATTCTTGAAACGGTATATGTGAAAGTATAGCTCCATGTTATGTAATAATATTCTTGGCTGATGCATGATACATGTATGCATGCTTGTAAACTTGTGTTTGTGAAAGTGTTTTGTTGCCGAAAAATCCTTCCAAATTATACTTGTCCAAAGAAAACTGGAATCCTTATTATTTTACTTGTGTTGTTCATTGTCTTGTTGCTGAATGGCATATTTGAACTTGGCACAACCATGTTGCACGATGTATTTGAAACTGGCTTAACCATTGTCATAATCCTTCTTTGATGAACCAACCCTGAGTTGGCTTCTGTGCTTGTTTCTTTGACTCATGTACATGCTGCTTGGCTTAAACTTTGGCTTTGTGTATATATATACTGAGATTTACCTCGAGCTTCCACATGTACCCACACTTGTTTCACTATTGAATGATTTCTTCAACTCTGGGCTGACTTAGATGCTGTGAAGACAGAAGACTAGGACAGTGTCAGTAAGTGTCTGTAACAATGAATGTATGTATAAATGAAATTGTAAGTGTTATAGTGAGGAACTGATATGTATAAGAAATGTATATGAAAGGTAATGTATCAAATTTTAGTGAAATGTACAAATAGTGGAGTTGTAAACATTGTACTATTTAGAATATTGAAATAAAATAATATATTTAAATAAAATATTGTTTGAATATTTGAACTCCTGTAGAGTAGTATTTCATTTGAATATAAATATTAAATTTCTGTCTATGATGTAGTCTAACAATACAATAACAAATACATTTATAGTAATAGATATTTGTTTGTAATCATCAAACAAAAATCATAACATTGTTATATACAAGATTCTCCCCCTTTTGATGATGAAAATAATAATAATAAGATTTTGAACATAATAAATGTGTTGGACGATGAATATTGAAACTCCCCCTATTCGTATGCTCCCCTTACACTTGTTGTCTCTATTGATAGGGATTTTAATATCACCCTAGTGGCTAAATAAAGATATCTCAAAGACTGATTTTACGTTTTGCCAATTGACACAAAAAATTCAAATAAAATTACCAAGCCCAAGCGGTTATATTAAGTCCATCAAACAGAGCAGCAAATAATTTTTTTACCAAAAACAATCAGTCATTAAAAGAACATTTTCAAATCAATATCAGAGCAGCACAAAAAAAATGCAAAGCAGACTTGTCAAAATGATGTTTCACAGATATTTCTGACGGTCACAAAAGATGATTCATGATCTAAGATTAAAAATACAGTTTATTTTAAATCATTTGAAGGAAGATGAAAATCTCAAGATTCAATGAATCAATCACGCCATATTATGAATTTCAAATCTCAGATTTGTGTGAGATTCAAAAATTAATAATTTCAAATGATTTCAAACAAACAAATATTCAAATCAAATGGCCATGAAATAACAGTAAAGAATTTTTCATAATTATTTCTGATAAGCACAAGAGAAATTTTCAGAATATTTACATCTAGCATGAGAGATGATTCATGATCTAAAATTAAAACGATTTATTTGAAATCACTTAAATAAATGTGAATTTTGAGATACAATCAATCCACCACACAAGATTAATAATTTCAAATCTAAGAAGTGTATTAAATTCAAAATATCATAAATTTCAGATGATTTCAAACAACCAAATGTTCAACAAAAGATGATCATGAATAATAATGAATTTCAAGATGTAACATAGTGATTCAAGCCAAATGTTATTCAGTTTAGAAATATTCAAGTTAATCCAAAAAAATAATGAAATTATCACAACTGAAAAATACTAATCTGTTGTAATGAGTATAATATTTCAAGTCTTTCCAAAATGCATTAGAAGAATCTCAAAACAGCAGAGATGTTTGAAATTTCATTAATTTATCAGATCTTCAAAAAAATTAGAATTCAAAAATAATAGTGTTCAAGATATAATAAGAATGCTTCAGCACTATTAAGGATTCTGAAATCAGGAAAGAATTAAACTTCAAAATAATTGCAGAAATTTACAAATTTGAATTCAAGATCTGGAAATGATTAAAACATGATAGTTTTATTCAAATAAAGCGTATTTCAAAAAGATCATGAATTCTGCAATATGAAGTTAAGAAACTCAAAATAAAGGAAAAATAATGTGGTAGAGTCAAAACAAATCAGAAATAGCCAAAAAAATAGAAGAGGTAGAAGGAGAAATAAACAAGAAAAAGAATTGAGAATACTAACAGAGATGAGTTTAGAGATCATACCAGATTTTCAGAAGACAATGTTAATTCTATAACTCATCAGACTTGGCTATTGAACTTCAAATAATTCATTGATATGAAATAACAGGAATTCAGTTCTCTTTTGTAACGCAGTTCCTCAGCCTTCACTGGTGCCTAATAGTTTAGAGGATTGAGTGGTCTAACAAAATTTGGAAAACCACTCCTAACTTTGTTCATGTCTTTTGGTAACCAAACCTGTTTGTATAATAATCCATCAGAATTTACTTTTGTGCCTTAGGAACCCAAATCTGTTTGAATTTGGTCAAAATGGTTTTTATTTCCATTTGGGATCCAAAAAGAATTGAATAATTGTTATCAAACAAATTCCTATCACGTTTGTGATTCAAAAACCTTTAGGAATTTACAGAGTTCAAATTTTCATAACGACCCTTATTGAAACAATTTAAAGGATTTTTAAAATCATAAGAACTCAGTTTTTCAAGATCATTTGTTTTCCCAAACCGAGACCATTTTTATTACTAGACGAAAATTGATTTTTTAACAGCAGCTCATAGATTTTTCTGCAGTTGAAAAATGTTTTAAACTTAATTCAAGATCATTGATTTTGAATTTAAGATAAGAGTTTCTTTCATCGGATTTTAACAATGATTAATGCTGACCTTTCTCCTTTCAACATCATTTTGTTTCAAAATCAAATTTCGTTTTCAAGCAGTTTGATTTTGGTCTTGGATTCAAAGATTTCAAATTCAAATTTAATTTTTTTTCAGATTCGATTTTCTTGAAATTTTCAATCTCTTTTTCAAGCTCATTTAAAATCAAATCACTTTTCAACAAGCTTTCTTTTTTAACAATTTCATGTTTGGAATTTTCGATGGCCTTAATTCTTTTTGCAAAGAAATGTTTGTACTTTTTAACTCAATCTCATTATCTTTTAAAATCAGAATTTCCTCTTCAAGATTTTGAATGTTTTTATTGAGATGAATGAGATCAGTTTTCAATTTCAAACAATTATTACAATTAGAATTATCTAATTCCATGACATTTGTAAATTCCGATTTCAAACAGCTAATTTTGCTAGTCAACTCACGATTTTTAGATTTTTAGATTTTAAATATTTGTTTTTCCGATGGAGATTATCAATGATTTTTGTTAAATTAGCACACATATAAACCAAATCTTCGTATGACAAGCTTGCAGTCTCATTGTCTGTTGAGTCTCCATCGTTTGATCTACTTGAATTTTCATATTAATCTTCTTCCAAGCATAGATCTGAATCTGAGTTGACCTTCTTGGGTTTTGAGTTGCTGTTGTCAATTTTTCCATACTTCGTATCGAGAGTATTCCAGATATCCTACGCAGTTAAAAATGGGAGATAAGGCTATATTGAACATCATCAATATAAGAATATAAAATATGAATAGCACGAGAGTTAAATCCAATGTCGTTCTTATTAGTCATAGCATACCCATTTATGTCAATATTCCAACATTTATTATCAACGGATTATAAATAGGATTCCATTTCTGATTTCCGATTTAAAAAAATCTGTACCATTAAAAATAGTTGGAATACAACTGGATTGACTCTCTATGGACTGGCAACTAAGGATCACCACAACTCTAGAGTTAAAGAATAACCTGCTCTGATACCACTTGTTGGATCTAGATTAACCCTAGAGGGGGGTGAATAGGTTTTATTGGATTTTAACGAGATATTAAAAATTAATCACAGCATAGATAATGCAGATTAAGTAAATGCAGAAAGTAAATAACACATAGAGATACCCAGCTTTGGCAAATCTTGCCTACTTCTGCATTCCTAAGGATTCTACTAGGTGTTAACAACAGATCTTGCTTACAAACCCTGTAAACTCACGAACTCCTCGCTCCTGCCCTAACCCTACGCTCAAAACCCTAGACTGGTTTATATTCCCTAGATCAGATTTTCCGCTAGCTTCAAACCCGTAGCTAGTAACCCTAGTTTTTACAGGCTCTAGTAAACTGTTTGAATTGGTTTACAAATGAACGAATATAAAACTAAAAACAAGAAAAACTAAAACAAGAAAAAATTCCAAATTTAATCTATATAGCCCGACCCATTTGTCATTTTCTTGCCCGATTGTTCTTTTCATCAAAAATGTCGGCCATCTCGAATTTAAGGTTTTTCACAATTACCCATATCGCAATCTCGAATGCTGAAAAAAAGGATGATTCTCTGATGATCAAATCCTTTGCTTTGTGGATAGATTTGGTCTCTCTCTGTGCCTCTTGATAATTTGGAACCGATCGAAAAAGTGAGTGAGTATTTCTGATTTGATTTCTTCAATTTGTTCTTGGATTTGTGATCTTACTTTTTGATACCTAGCCAGTGATGAAATGGTGTAGAAATGGGGATTTTAAAATCCTAAAATTGCTCTCTAATTTCGTTGAATTTATTTGCTCTGATTTATCATGTGATCCCCCTTTTGGTTTTCCATTACCTCGGCTTTGATTGAATTTAGCTATTCTGGAAATACTAATGGCCTTGCGTGATTGTTGCATTTAATTGGAATTCAATAGGCTTTGAAAAAATTGTTGAGATATTCTTTCTGATTTCACCCAAACGACTTGAATTGACTCCTTGGATGATTGATCTTTTGAATTCATGGGTTTTATCAAAATTATTTGTTGCCTTTGACACAATTCTGAAAAGTGATTTTCTGGCCCTCCTTGAATAAAATTTGAACTGATTCTGGAAACATTATTAAACAGAGATTAAAGTTTTTCCAAAAATGCTTTTTCTTCGAATTTGAATTGTGTGATCCACGCGACGTATCCAGATATGTTTTTGGTCTTGATTGAATATGGAAAATGCATAAAAAATTATTTATGGCCCCTGAAATTTGCATAGTGTAATATTGATTTGTTCCCCAAAAATTCAGCCTTGATTAATTGAAACTAATTGCCAAATAAACTACTTCGTTTATGGAAACTGATTTGCAATTTTCCTTTACCCAAAAATGTTAGCTGAAATTCTGAATAGAGAAAAACAAGCCAAAAAATGCTCCTGCAAGCTTGAAAACTTTCCAAAAATTCATGTGATTAATTCATGCTCCTTTTTCATGTCTGACCCTATGTGCATGTTGAATGAAATCTCTGATCATCCTTAGACTTGTGCATTTGCTGTATTCTTGGGAACATTTGAATATGCTGATTTTAGCCATAATTCCTGACCCTGTCAAGTTGTAACGTGTGTGCTTGTTATTGTTGTGTTACACTTGTAGATTGATGAACTTGAGTAATTATGGGCTTGATCTTGATAATGAAACCATCTGTTTATTATTGAGTTGCACCATGCTCGAATTTGTATGTGTGTGAGTCGTATGTACATAGTCACATAAATGCATAAAACACACACACATATATATATATATATATATTCACAAATTTTTGTGTATATATGTATGATATCTTTTGCCTTATTGTTCCATTCATGAAACATGTATAATGCTGAATCCATTGTGGGCTGCATCATGTTGTTGTGTCACTTGTTATTCCAATTGTGTCTGCTATCCTTGATCACATTGGCTTGTTCACTTGAGAAGATGGTCTTGCTGTGTACATTCTTGAAACAGTATATGTGGAAGTGCATGTTGTGTACCAATATTCTTGGCTAATGCATGATACATGTATGTATGCTTGTACACTTGTGTTTATGAAAATATTTTCTTGCCAAAAACTCCTGCCAAATTATACCTGTCTAAAGAAAACTGAAATCCTTATTGTTTTACTTGTGACGTTCATTTTCCAAATTATACTAGTCCAGAAAATGGCCATTTTTCAAATGGCCTCCAAATTCGACGAAACTAGTTTTGTTAGGACAGTATGGTCAATACGAAGCTAGAAATAATTTTTCTGGAATTAGTATGTGGCCCCGGCAAATTGAAATGTATGTTCAAATCAAATATTGATTGGTCTATATTTTAATTTGAAGAAAAACTGACTGAAATAGTCGAACGAGCCTACAAAACATATTCCATTGTGTTCGGAATAGGGATGTTTAGCTAGGACGACAGTCGTTGGGTTTGATTTGGAGTTTGTGTGAGAAAACCCCATTTTTCGAATAAATATAAATATCGACCAATAGGGATTTTTCATTCATTAATAAAAAAATAAAAAAACACGGGACCCCTTCTCTCTCCCTGATCTCGGCAACGGCCCCCTTTCTTCTCTTCTCTCCTCCTTATCTCCTTCCACGCTCATCGAAATTAACAGCTCCAATTAGGGATTTTGCAGAGAATTCCACGAGCTTCAAATCCATACCAACTTTGGATTTTTTTTCTTGTGGTATTTGCTGAGAACCGAGCCCACGAAGTTGCCAACTATCAACCACCGCCGCCGCTTATTCTGGCCACCGAAGTGGGCCCTGCTTCAGGCGCACGTGCGTCCTCCATCCCTCTACGCCGCTGTGAAGTCCGATCGTCCAACCGCTTCACGTTTTGTGCGATAATCAATAACCTAGGTTTGAACAATTTCAGAAAGGTAATAGCTGAATTTATTTTAACTATTTATAGCACTTTAAAGCACTACGAAATATGATTTTACAATAAAAATCATATCTTTTTGCTATGTGGTCGAAATCCAGTGAAACAAGAGACAACGGGATCGTGTGGACGTCTTCTACATTCTAGAAGAGACCGGATATTTTTCTGAGCCTTATACAATTTTTGGAGGAGTGGAACCCAATGTGAGATTTCTGAATTATAAACGATATGGAATGACGATGTATAAATTATACGGTCGATGTATGAGTTATATAAGCATTGTACACCTTATGTATAAGCGTTATATAAGTTGTATGTGCGATGTTTAAGTTATATATGCGTTGTAAAAATCATATATGCATTAAATGGAATTGAAATGATATTGAAATGAAATCGAAATATATATATATATACACACACACACTCCCCTCGTCCACAGACCATGGACGATATATATTGGTTGTGATTGTTTGGATTGTGTTGATGTGAAATTTGGTTGACAAATGCGAGTGGTTGATATGATTGATTGTGTTTGAAATCCCAATAGGATTAGTTTATGGGAAAATTTGTCTGCGTACGAACTAGATATTGAAATCCCCATTGTCAAAAGCTGCGAGGCTTTAAGGTAGAGCGAGGAGCCGTACTCGGGACAGTGCCGGTATTAACTACCCTGCCGTTATGCTACCGAAATTTTCTGAAAAATTCCTGTGTTTGATTTATATTCATGTATTGAAATATATTCATATGTTGGGAAAAAATATTCTTTTTTGAAATAAAATAGTTTTGAACGATAAAAATAACATTTTTATCGAATGTATAAAATAAAAAGGTTTGAATGATAAAAATAACATTTTTATCGAATATATAAAATAAAATGGTTTGAATGATAAAAAATATAACATTTTTATTGAATGTATGAAATAAATTGTTTGAACTACAAAAATTACATTTTTATTGTATGTGCGAAGTATATAAAATATTCATGTTGGAAATAAATTGTTTTAACAAAAAAAATCATATTATTATAATATATATGAAGTATTAAAAATAATCATGTTGGAAATAAATTGTTTTGACGACAAAAATTACGTTTTTACTATATATAGGAAGTGTTAAAGATAGTCATATGTTGAAATGAATATTTGTTGGCTAAAAATATTATTTTATCAAATATATGAAATGAATATGGTTTGGAAATCGAAGAATGGATTGTATTTATATATATATAATTAAAATAAATCGAATAACGAAGCTGCAGTTCGTATTTTGAAACCGTGATTTCAAATGATTGTAACGGTAGATCCGACCATCGGATTTTCCCGAAACCAAAACCGTTGGGTTCGCTTTGGAAATATCTTTCCAACGATACCAACTTTGCAAAGATCCAACGATTGGATTATCTGGAATGTTTAATTCAAATCTGAATGAAAACAGCGCTAGAATGGAATATATATATATAATTAATTAATTAAAATAAATCGAATAAGGATGTTGTAGTTCGTATTTTGAAATCGTAACTTTAAACAATTGTATCGGGAAATCCGACCGTCGGATTTTCCCAAAACTGGAACCGTTGGGTCCACTTTGAAAAGATCGTTCCAATGATATAAAATATGTAAAGATCCAACGGTTAGATTTTCAGATAGTGTAAATCAAATCTGGAGGAAAACAACGCAATGGCTGCGTTATGGCCCGATGCGTCGTTTGAATAAATTTGATATATTTAAATAAATAAAAATAGCGATAAATCATTATAAAATATTATAAACGATATGGAATGGAAATAAACAGATTTACTTGGTTTATAGGATATTTGATGGTTGAATGTGTTTGAGTGAAATTACATTAATGAACGGAATTATGGATGTCAGATAATTTAACCATTGAAATGAATTGATTTGAAATTATAAATATACGTGAATTATTTGAAAAGGCCGAGTTAATTCTCATTTCGAATAATTGGTCGACGGTTAGAAGTCGAAGATATGAAGACGGTGCAAGACTGAAGGTCTTCACATTGAATGGATGGCTACTGATGCCTTTGATGGGAGTTTCTACCCTAAAAGGGTTACAGTGGTAGTCGTCCGGATGTACTTGTTGATCGTTCAGATGTGCGAGGGCCTCTCTCCTGTATTGGACATACGGGAGAGGAATAAGGTGCCTCCGGTTTCGTTCAGACCCAGGATGGACTTGTAAATGGATTGTGTGTCTGACATTGGATTTCATTCCGTGTGATTAATGTACGTCAGTTGCATGGCGTGAATTTCCTATGTGGCATGTTGAGATGCAGTGATCAAGGCTTTTGTTGAAAAGCAGAGTCTTATGGTTGATGATCAAAGCATGGCTTTAAATAGCTAGCTTTGGGTTTAGCGTTGATTAGCGAGCCTCATACCCCGGTATGAGCCAGAAACGGGAGAGGACATCAGGGAGGACATGCGTTTCCTTCTAGCTAGGAGTGGTGTTTTGGGTTTTACACGCCCGAGCATTTTACTTATATGGATGATGGATAGCGAGGCGCCTCAGTTATATCGGTCGTTCCGGGACCGATGGTTTGATCAGTATATAACCAGTTGACGCCCCATAGGGTGGGGAAACGTAGTGTTCAGGCATTTTAATCCACTTTGTGTGGATCAGCCCTGACGATCCAAGGTGCAGTTACGGCTGTTCCTGAGACACAGGCTAGAGCGTCTCGAAGCGATAAGGACGATCCCTTGCCTTGGTTCATGATGGAAATCCAATTTCCAAATACGACATCGTGCGGTTTTGATTGTAAACCTATATATGGCGACATGATATATGGTACCCATGCCATCTATGATTGATACTTATGATTGAAATTGTTTTTGAAACATATGAACACTAGCAATAATATCAAATGCTTTTGTTTTATTCTTATCAAGCATCTTTTGGCCATTATAAGGTAAAACTCTATCCTTCGGTTTGTGTTGCATTGTGTGACGGGAACTGAGTCTTATAATGGCTTCATTTTTGTAAAAAGCATTGCGATGTTTAAAAGATTTACTTGTTTTGAGCACTGGCAATCCAATGGAGTAAACCCGTTTCGTGTTAGAGGCGTGGTCCTGTGATTGGCCTTTTTTTGTAAATAAGTTAAGTAGATTTCTCATACCAGTCCCATGACCGACTCGTAGTTTGTTTCACTTGCAAACTCGAGTTCCCTATTTTCTACACGGGAAGCCTTGTATTCAGGTTTTCAGCAGGCTCTTTCTGGATAGCTATGGAGCTGAAGATGGATTCTATCACTTCTTTATTTTATGTTATTCAGCTCCTGTTGTACATATTATGTTTTGATCCCACTGTATACATTTTATGTAAAGCTGAAACTGTATTTTGTACTAAGTATGATCCTGTATACTGTGTAACTCTGATGATTGTGTTTATCAAGTGTATTCTATTGTACATTATCTGGTGCATTTATTTATTTCTGTTCTGCTATTATTTGTTTATGTGTTATATTCCAAAGATTACCCTCGCCGCCGTGGAACGAGGTATGGGGTCGTCACAACGTGTATCAGAGCCATCCATTCAATCCTGGGACCTGTGGGTTATGGGCCCACCAAGCTTCCGCTATGGGGGATGAAGGGATGGACACGAATATATTTAAACATATAAAGCCGTGTTGATTAGATTGATGCCATTTTGACGTGAACGATATTCATATCGATTTTATTCTATAATGAATATCAAAAAAGAATTGATTTCAAAATATAATGTTTTGAAAATATTATCATTTATATATCGATGATATGGAATATTTAGTTTTGATTTGAAATTGAATATGAAGTTGAAATCGGTTTGAAAACGAATTTAAAACGATTTATAAAATACATTTTAAAAGGAAATGCGGACCTATGGTAGTGCAATGGGCTTGACGGGCATCGGTTCGTCGATGGTAGCTGACTCAATTTGGGTGCATGGTTTGCAGGAAAACAGTGGTGTTCAATCGAGCAGGGGGGAAATGGAGAAGGCAGCGCCAGGGTGGGGTTGGCTGGGTGGAGGCGGCGCTGGGGTGGGTTGAACGACGGGAGACTGGAGCAGTTCCCTTTTTTTTTTTCTATAATCGGTTTTGAACGAGGGTATTAAGGGAGAGAGAGAGAAGATGGTTAACCAGAGTATATTAATATATATATATATATATATATATATATATTTAATTTTAATTTTAAATTGAAAATGTTACTTTTGAATTCGAACACCAAATCGGGCCCAACGACTGTCGCCCCCAGCTAATTACCTCCATTCCGAACGCAATGGGATATGTTTCGTAAGCCAGTTTGTCTGTTTCGATCGGTTTTGTAACACCCCACCTCCGCTAGGGTCACTCGCAAAGGGAATGCACTAGCTTTGGTGGAGCATTATCTAGGTAAACATACACAGAAATATTACAAGACAGAACATATAAAACAGCGGGAGAAGAACCAAATTTTATTTCTTTAAAAAAAATCTAGAAAGGTCTGAAACCTTTTACATCAAAATGCTATTAAAAATCCATTACATCGAAATCTGTCTTGCAATTGTAAATAAGTATAAGACCATAGTTATAAATCATTCCCCAATAAAGCAGCAAAGCAAGCCATAACCAAGAGCAATCCAAGCCTTCATGAAATAGCCTTGGAGCTTGGTAAGATCCGAACTAAGCTGTGTTCCCACCCTGTGGACCTGGGGAGGGAGATGGAAGAAAAAGAGGCGAAACAAACTGGGTCAGTCATAAAGACTGAGTAAGTCTTAGTGACTTTCAGCATAAAAACAGGTAAAGATAACATGGCATGAATAAACTAAAAGTAAACATAAGCATGGTGACAAGATAAGCTACAGGCACGATAACTAAGAATAACATCATAGGATTTCTATCATGTATAACATTGCAAGGTTCTCGTTCAGGACGAACTAAGTATAGTTTCGCACGATTTCTATCAAGCATCGCAAGATTTCTCTGCTTCACCATTAAAACGATATCTATTTGCTCTGATTTCCTATATTCTCTGCACCAACTGTACTAGTATCCCAACCCATATCATCCTTTCCATGTATATGTACAGTCCTTTGTCGCGTATCGTACGGGTTTCATCATGTATTTCTATACTACTTCAACGTAGTGCCACCATTCTTGAAATCGTTTGGACTGCCACCCTTGTTCTGTCTAGGTTTCCTTATCATGAACTATCGCGTGTTCAACTAGGATTTATGCCACCTAGGGCCACTAGGGATTATGCTACCTATTGAACATTTTCTAGATTCGATTAGGATTTATGCCACCTAAGACCACTAGGGATTATGCTACCTAACGAATTCCACGTAATGATCTATTAATCGATCGGCTCCCTACAAGTCCTAGGTCATTCATGTGTCTGTGTCATGCGGCCCTATCCAGAAATGTAGTTACCTGTGCTAGGTCCACCATAGGGTGTATCAAGTCCTATGGTGCCAACCACCGACACGAATCAAGCACGCACAGTGTAAATCTACGGGTGCCCAATGCCTGCTTTTTCAACTCCGGACTACGTGCACGACCATAGCCCGCCTGAACCTACAATGGCGCACCTACTTAGCCGTCGTTCTGGTCGCTTACAATCAGCCCAGTAATCGTGCCACACCCTGCCTAGTTCCAGGGTACCATGATACATCTAGTGGGTTACTGTTGAAACGGACCACATAACTAGGGTTTCCGTCTAGTAGGTTAAGTGTTGTCATTTAAGTTCAAGACTTAACCCCATCGGTCTAGCATGTCAATTTGGTTAAGTGTTGTCATTCAAGTTCGTGACTTAACCCGTCTACGTGTCATGTCAAATTGGCTAAGTGTTGTCGATTAAGTTCATGACTTAGCCCTATGAATCATGTGTCAAGTTGGTTAAGTATATTCAAGCGGTTCATGACTTAACCCTATCAAGTCATCGTGTCAAATTGGTTAAGTATATTCAAGCGGTTCAGGACTTAACCCTATAAAATCATCGTGTTAAATTGGTTAAGAATATTCAAGCGGTTCAGGACTTAACCCTATCAAATCATCGTGTTAAATTGGTTAAGTATATTCAGGCGGTTCAGGACTTAACCCTATCAAATCATCGTGTTAAATTGGTTAAGTATATTCAAGTGGTTCATGACTTAACCCTATCATGTGGCATTAATTCATTAATGCACTTCAACCTCTCACATTAGACTAACTGTTGTGGTTACTGGATTTGTCGGGCGGTTCCGGGCAGATTTACACCACAACATAGTCTAACCTCGGGTTTTACGTGCGATATGACCAACTACCCACATTGGATCCTATTGTTTGCAGCCACTGGATTTGCCGGGCGGTTCCGGGCAGATTTACACTGCAAACTCAACCCAACCTCGAGTTGGCCATTTTCAAGTTTATCTAATTGTCATGCCCACATTCAAGTTTTCATGTCGAGTTTTCATGTCGTGTTTCATGTCAAATCGTGTCAAGTTTTCAAGGCAAGTTTCATACCAAGTCGATGTCAAGTTCGTGTCCATATCCAGGTTCAAGTTATAACAACATTCATGTTTCAAGTTTTGCCTATTATCGAGTTCATAATTCATGTTCATAACCAATTCATGTTTTTGCCTATTCTACCCAAATCGTATTCCTATCGCACGTGAACGTGAATCGTTCTATACTACAAACAAATCCAAATCTCGAAATAGAGGGAATAGCATCAAAACTATGATAGGCAAAAGAGACGAGCATAAAGCGATAAAAAGGGGGTTACAAGACTAGCATGACATAACTTGAGATAATTGGTTACCACATCACTGGCATATAGGATTCCAAATCTAGAAAGATAAGGCGATGGCCATGATAAACACCGACATAAAGGAATAGGCGTGCAAAAGCAAGCCAAATACAAGAATAATGGATCCAGTGGTTTTGGTGTACATAATTGCGAATAAACTAAGCAAGTCACACCCTAGGTATATGATTCAACAAAATGTCAATTCGGTGCACAACATGGTTTTCAACTATGGTGTCATGGGCATGAACAATCAACTATAATAGTCTTAGGCAATTAACCCCAACAGTCATAGGTACAAATCTCATAGCTATGAATCATAAGCGACTCATCACAATGATCATGGATAATTATCAAAAATAGTTCTAGGAAAATAGTCATGGACAACTAATAGTAATAGTTTCAAAGTCATGGTCATAGATAATGGTCTTATGTTCATAATCATAGGTAATAATCCTCATAGTCAAGGGTCATAGGTGATTAACCACAATTGTCCTTGTCATAGTCATAGGCAACAGTCTTACGTTCACCGTCATAGGCATAGGCATAGTATTATTAGCCATAGGCGGTCTTATTTTCACCGTCATAGGCATAGTCATATTAGTCATAGGCAGTCTTATGTTCTCAGTCATAGTCCTTGTCCATTAACAATACATTCAACGTCATAGGCATGTTAAAGTTATAGACACGAGAGAGTTTGATTTACAACATGAATAGGTCCGAAAGTCAAGATCCAAGACGAACAAGAATAGATAAGAATCAATCACCATACATAGATCCAATTCCAATTTACAACACGGATATTAAGTTTACAGCTTTTATCTAAAAGTAACTTGAACTTACAGTGCGTGGATCGAGAATTGGAAAGCAGAATTTGACTGTTGAATCTCTATTTGATCGATCGTGTTCTAATTGAAATCCCCCAACTTGCAAATCCCTAAGCGTAGTCTTGATGGAGAAGGAGCAGTCCTTTTTCTTCTTTTTTATTATTTTAATTATTTTAGAAGCAGCATAAGGATAGAAAGAAATGGTGTGGAGAAAATGAGGCTAGGGGGCTGTTTATATAGGGTTAGGCAGACGAATCTGGTCAGAAAACGAGTCTAAATACATCGGAATGCATCTGGCTTAGAAAAGTGGTTCGGGAGGCAGGTCGACCCCCAGGTCGACACTATGGTCGACTTGGTCCCTGGGAGGTCGACACTATAGTCGACCCCCAGGTCGACCTGGTCCATGGGCGGGAATTTTCCCGCCCAGTCTGATCTGGGGTTTGAATTCGAATTTCGAATTCGAATTTCGAGCTGTTTTTTATTCTAAAAATTCCTGAAACTTCGGAGGGTCATATCTCCCTCATACGGACTCCGATTTTCGAAAACTCAGACTCTATTTCATGTAAAATTTCGAGACGAACGCAATGGCGCAACTCGTTTCCCTTGATTCTGACTTTAAAATTTAATTCTGCCTTGATTTCTTGTTTTAACATGTTATAAAAATACGGGTTGTTACAGGTTTCCATCAAAATCAAAATATAAATCTATATATTGAATTTGAACGCATATTTCAATTTACCGGGGCCATATACGGACTTTAAAAATTCCCGAAAAATATTTTCTAGTTTCGTATTGATGATACAGTCCTAAAAAAACTAATTTCGTCAAATTTGGAGAACATTTGAAAATTGGTCATTTTCTGGTCGATCCAAATTGACTGAAACTGTCAAAACACGTTTTCCTTCGCCACGCTCACATATTGATTTCAAAAATTACAAATTTTGGAATCTATCAATAACTTGACATCCCGGATCCAACAAAAGTGGTTTCGTCAAAAATGGAGGTCATTTGCAAAATCCCTATTTTTAAGGGCTATATTTCCATAGCGACTATTCTGAATTTTCAACTGGGCGTAACTTTTTATTCCCTCTATGAAATTTGGATTTTTCGGATTCATTGGAAAGATATTTTCAAATAGATTCTAGTATTTTTGGTTTCGCTAAAATCTGTTTTATTTTGAATCCTGTACATCCATTCGTAATTTGAAATCGAATTTTCAAACAACCGCGCCATTTCTAATTCCTTTTATAATTAAAAATAAATATTTATATTCTAACGACCATTCAAATAAATATATACGTTCTAATTCTATTCAAAATAAATTTTAGTCGTTATTATTTAAAATAATTCATTTTAAATATCCAAAATTCATCAAAATTGCCAAAACAAAAATTTTAAGTTGGCTCGGATTTTCCGGGTTGTTACAATCTCCCCCACTTAAAATATTTTCGTCCACGAAAAGGAAAGGAGTTGAAAGTTATTTAACTAATCAACTCAACTTTATTTTTATTATGGCTTAAGTTCTTCACTTTTCAGTTTCTAAAAACTTTTCAAATTTTTCAAAAATTTGGCTAATACCCTAAATTTTCGAAAAATTTCGCCATAACCACACCTGTACGGGAGCACCGGGAAAATCCCAAAATCGCCTTACAGGCCGCTCCAATCCAAAGAGAAAAAGAAACAGCCAATCGGCTCATAAAATCATCGAAACCCCAAGAAATACAATAAACATATACCTATTTGTCGGGCAAACAATTTTATTCCTCTGCTCTAGCCTCTTTGCAATGACCTGTTCAATATATATATATATATATATATATATATATGTGTGTGTGTGTGTGTGTGTGTGTGTGTGTGCGCATGCATGCAATTGCAAATAATTTTCAATACAGTTCAAAATTTAGCCTAAATTTTACCTTTCTTTCACATGTTGATTTAAATAAATAATCACACAACACAATCAACAATCAATCATCAATTAGTTAATTATCTTTTCAAATTCATAATTTTGATATATATACAAAAAATCATGTTTTTGATGCCAAATCACAACAATAAACCCTATCTAATTTTGGTTCTCACACCAGTCCTTGTTTGGCATGCCTGGTAATAGGGTGCAACATGATAGGGGGTTCTCGCCATGTGGTTTGGTGGCGAACAGTGGGCTTTTACCCCTACATGTCCCTGTTTTGGTTTGGTAGACTGGGGGATCAGATGGAGCCATGGTGGGTATTACCTACTGCTATGGGGGATAATCTCCTCGAGGACGTTGAATTCTACTATGAAATCATCAAGTGCTTGCCCGAGGATGGCTCAACGAGGGATGGATGTTATCTCGAACTAACTCATTTCTATATTACTTTAGTCGTCTTCTGGATGCCTCAGGTCGCTGAGGAACTTGTCGTAGCGGCTGGTTAGTATAGACCTGTATAGGGTGAGTGTAATGCCCCAAATTTCCATAACCTTTGAGTCGACTCATAACACCACACGTTCAACCCAAATGACACAGAAATACGAATCATTAGTAGAAACAAGTTAGAGGATGAGAAATAGAAAGAAAGAAAACTTAGAATAGAAGAAAAGCGAAGATCACAAATCTCACAGCGGAACGAATAAAATATATTATATAACATAACCTTTGAAATACAAATCAGTAATTGTATATACATACCATCATTAGAGCACAATAGTTATTCCTGGAACAGTTATAAACACATGTTTCCAGATACAACATAGTACACAGCGGAAAAGTATGATAATCTATAGCTAATTGTTGAAGCCTCCTGCTTCAAGCTCCTCCAGGTGAATCTGAAAAATCCCGACTACTTGACTGCCCGTACATATTTAGGCACCCAAGAGTTTAGGGAAAACAAACAAAATAAATTCTGGGTCAGTCATGGGACTGCTGTGAGTAAACTCCAACCACTTGTTTAACTTCCAAAATCTTTTCAAAAGAAATGATAATCGTAAGACCAATCCACACATAAACATAGATGGTTTTTACCATACGGTAACCAAAAATGTTTTTGATATCAAATCCAGTGATATTATAATAATGACTACATCAAATAAATAGCAATCTAGCGGAACGCTTGCATCTCATGCTCCATATATAATATAAAATCAAAAACCGCAGGACGCTAATTGGAGATTGGATTTCCAAAACGATAAGGTACAGAACCACCTTCCGATAGTGTGTCTCTAGAGGGGAATACACTAGGTTCAACAAGAACGTCTTGCAACCCGGCCCACACATGGCTGACCACTCATTTAACTTGAGTGTATCGAGCATACTATCACCAACGATTGTGATCAGCAACCGTTACCAAATGCATACAGCAGCGAATATAATAAGAAGCAAATGAAATTTCTCTAGATCAGGTGATAATACCCCTAATGGGAATGACCCACTTGGCCATGCTACCTGCCCGATTTCTTCCATTTCCCGGTTGATGAGGCCTGAGGTCACGATTTCCTTTTTAGAGCATCTTGTCACCATTTACTTTGAATGTCACGTCGTCAGACATTCGTCCATATACGTTGTCCTGGGACTGGACGAACCGAAGGCACCATCCCATCAATCCATCTTGGGAAACTTCTACCTAGGATTAACAGAATAGCCCTTGCACTTTACTCCATCTTCAATGATCTTCAACATAAATTGATTCGTAACGCTTATGCCAATACGGAGTGGTTTTCAAATAATAAATCTAATCCCGGTCTCTCTGTATCGACAATGGAGGTATAAAATAAACCAAAACTTTGATAGTTGGCGATTTAACTATCAAAGGAACATCCATACAAACAACGACCCTATTTCCAAATGGAAATTCTACCAATCAAACATCAAACAACACTGTCCCCTTACTAATTCCTTATTATATATATAAATTCCAAATTCCCATCTCCCGTCTTCCAGATCTTTTCAAAATCCAATTGTTTTTTTTCTCGATTCTTGGAAAAACATTCTTAATATCCTCATTTATTTATTTGACAAAATATCTCTTATTACAGTTAGAAAACATCTCTATATATTCACGAATCCTTATTTTCTAGAATATATATATACCTTATTAATATAGGAAAATATTTCCATATTGCATTTCTAAATTCCTCATCGACCAAATTATTTCATTTTCTATGCATAGAAAATATCTCTCATTTTATTAGGGGAAAACATTTCAAAAATCCTTTAAATTAAACTAATGTTATAAAACATCGTTATTATAACTCAAACCATTAATCATTAATTAACTAACCATATTGCTAACCAATTTCGCTATCGAAATTTAACCATTCCTCCATCAATCATGAAGCCGATCAAGTTGGGGTATAATTACCTCTCAGACCTTAATTGAACAACATTCTCAACTTTGAAATAGTCAAAGCCCACAACTTAAAACAAAACAACACTTACGCGACTCTCAGATTCAATCTAAGAATCCACTTCTTTTACAAAAAACATTGATTATAACGGTAGCGTTATAATCACTATTTCCAAATATTTGGCTTATACAACATTGATTATAATGGTAGCATTAAAATCGCTGTTTAGATTTATAAAACTTTTATAATAACAACAGCGTTATAATCGCTGTTTAGATTTACAAAACATTTATAATAACAACAACGTTATAATCGCTGTTTAGATTTACAAAACATTTATAATAACAACAGCGTTATAATCACTGTTCGATTTACAAAACATTTATAATAACAACAACATTATAATCGCTGTTTAGATTTACAAAACATTTATAATAACAACAGTGTTATAATCGCTGTTTAAATTTACAAAACATTTATTGTAATGATAGTGTTATAATCGTTGTTTCCAAGTATTTGGTTTATAAATATATAACTTGTACTTATTAATTTCAATAAATAAATTAATAAGTAAATAAATAAATAATTACATAATCAAATTTGATTCAAAATGAAAATTAAAAATAGCCACTTCTCTAAGTTCGATATGATCGAATTCCAATAAATAACTCTCTCTTGAATAATCTATATTCGATTTATATTCCGAACTTCGGAATTTATCTACCATTTCAGGTTAATTCAATTTCCAGATTCACTTTTGAAATTATCCTTTCCAAATCATTACCAAATTCTTTTACAACCATTCCAATCTACAAAACGTTATCACACTTTATTTTGTATTCTGAATCTTGAACTAAAATCCATCGTTTTCTTTTAAAATGATTTCTCATTTCCCTTTCCATTCAATTCCAATCTGGATTCATATTTCAAATCTAAATTTTCTTTAGAGATATTTTATTTGCAAAATACTTTCTTTAACTCATTATTCACTTTAATCGTGAATATATTTCTTTTATATACAGTTTGATTTCATACTTATAAATAATATCTTAAACCCAATTTTTTTTATTTATAACTTCTATTCAGAATTATCATACAAGCCCCATCTCTTTTATTTCAATCTTTTAAAATCTCATTTAAGTTTAATAATATCTTAGTTTAAATTTAATTTCAAATATTGTTTCAAAAACCGATTTCCACGTCTTTATATAAATTCACATTTGAATTTATATTTCAACATATCTAATGGTAAATAATTCAATTAATTTATGTTCTCATTTATAAAAAAATTCTTGATTCATCCATCTGAACTGGTTTGCATTTTCAACTTTGTTCGAACTTTTATTTCTATTTTGGAAATAAACTCCATTTTTAAATCCCAAATTTTCTTTTCCACATTCGAAAATATTTTACGGTATCTAAAATACCAAGTTCCTAGAGCCAGGGTGAATCAAACACAATATAGGCAATTATGATTATATAACACATCATACATCACAATCAAATAAAACAGTAATATAAATGTTGAGGAATCCAGTTGGATCCCTCCAACCTGTTTCCCTGCATCCACGGATATTAATTAACCTAAATAACATTGGTAATAGTAATTTCACATCCTATATGAGACATCATGGTAAACAAGATTATTAAAGATCAGTGATATATCTATATCAATCACGTCAACCAATTTGTCAACCATTCATCCAAACAACCATCACACAGTATAAAATACCGTAAATAAATTTAAAACTCGTTTGTATAAAAATATAAATGAGTCAGAGTTAGTGAGTTTACTCACCTTGGTTCGCAGTTGACGATTTTGCTTTTGTTTTGTTTAAAAATCAAACAGATGTTTGATTTTATCACAAAATTCTAGTAACACTTGCTTTCAGCCACGTCAGTACCAAAATGTAGATTTCATCGTTATGGTTCCATTGCACCTGGTCGCATTCATTTCTGTTCACATATAAATTATATATCGATATTACAAGTTTTAATTTGATTTAAATAATATATAATTAACTAATTATCGTTACCTTTTTAATTTCCACGTTTAAAAACTTAATCTTCTTTCCATAAGCGATATCATCTCTCTGCTAAAATGCACCAGAATAGAGTGTCCTCACCATTTTCCAGCCTCCTTTCTCATTAAATGCAAGAAAAATTCCCATTGTTACTTCTCATTCAAATTTGCATCTAATTGTACTGTACCTATTATCAAAAGCTTGCTCCTTCCTCAACAAAAACTCTCCACTATCCCATCCCCATAAACTGATGCTCTTCAACCCAACATTACTTTTTTTACCAATGTTTCATCTCCTAACTGCCGCACAAACACCTTCTACTACAGTATATGAAGAAATGCAAGCTTCCAGTCCCATGTTTGAACGTAATTGTTTTCCTCATTCCATAATTTCATAAACCCGTAACTCCCTTTTGTCCAAAACAATTCACTAAAAACTAAGACTTTACACTCGCTTCCTTTCCAATTTATCGCGTCCTTCTCCACCGCATATAGTGATTGTTGCGATTAAAATACTAGCCAAATTCACCAAAACTTCCCCAAAATGGAACTCGCTTGCAGTATTATCCCCTCCTCAAACTCACGCTGACGCTCCTTCACTCATTCGAAAGGAAGAACACGATCCTGTTCGAAACCCACTGTCCAGCTCCGACACTTAACTTCCACCGCAGCCTCCACCATTACACTCGGCGTCGACCCCTCCTTCTCTTCATCAGATCCCACCATACCATTGCCAAACGAAACCCCCTACTTCCCCTTTACCAACGCCAGGAGTGGCGGCTCCCCAGTCCACCCCAGTTCATCGCGTCCTTCTGTGATTCTCCAAACACAGTAAATGGTGTGCTCAAAATACTCGTCAACTTCACCGTACCAATCAAAACTACAACAAGGAGGAAGCCATCTAATCAGGGAGTTTAACACATTTGAAATTTTAGAATTTAGTGGAGCTTTCGAATTTAAGGAATTTTTGGAAGATGCGGTTTTCGTTTAGTGAGGAGGAAGTTGGGTTCAGCTGTAATCGGGTTGTTGTTTTTTTACTCTTTTCTTTTTTATGTTTTATTCTTTGTTTGAGGTCGAATGTGATCCTCCTAGTATTTAAAGGAGGAAATGGCTTGCTACGAACGGAAACAGCAGCTTGGTAGGCACGAAAATGAGATGGCTTGAAGAGCAGGTGTTTGAAATCTTAGCAGACACGAGTCATAAACTTGGTAGGCACGAGCTGATGTGAACAGGGTAAACACGACTTTAAAATTTTGATGTATGAGGATCAGGGCAGTGTTCGTGTTTCATTTGTTTGATTTTGCTATGATTATATATATAATTGCTTAAGATAGTATATATAATTATATTGCATGGTTGCTTTGTGTTTTTTTATATATATACAAATTTTCATTAGAGTATGGTCCAAAATATGACATGGCAATAAAACATTACTTACTTAATGTTTATTCTTTTGATATTTTTATTGAGCATGTCAATTCTCTGTTGATACACCATTCTATATAATTAAAATTAATGATACTAAATTAAGTCGGACGTAACTCATTAGAACAAACTTTATTTACTAGTATTATACTACAATAATAATCAAATGTTTTATGTCTTAAAGGATAAATTCATACATTTAGAATTTTAATGAGTTCACATAATTTATACGAGTCTCATTGCTTCATATCTTTCCTTCTCACCTTTCAAGTAGAAGAAATGATCCTGCTTAGCCTCCTTTTTATACATATTTTAAGTTTAGCGTACATGGCTTCTCAAAATTTCATTTACTAATAATTTCATTATTACAATTTTAATCTAAGCTCAATTAAATTCCTTATGTTATCCAATTCACACAATATTATGAATTCAACTCAATTCCGATTATTTTCAAATTTTAAATTTATATCAATTAAATATTCAAATTATTGAATATTTGTCATCTAAATCTCCAAATCAATCTTCCAAATAAGTAAATAAATAAATTACTCAACCACGAAAAATCTGGGTCGTTACAGTGAGAATGAAAGTATGGTCGTAGCTTCTGAGAGGAGATCAACAAGCAGTAGGCTAGTTTTTTGATCTTTGGGTAGTTCTTTTCTACTCCTATCAATTTTTTGCTGATGTAGTAAATGGGTCGCTGGACATGGTCTACAATGCATACCAGTGCGAGCTAATTTCTTGCATCGAAACAACCAAATAAACGTATAAGTCCTCGTGGTCCATAGGTTTGGACAAGATACGTGGTCGCTCTAAGTGATTCAAAAGGTCCTTGAATGCGGCGACGCATTCCAGAGTCCATTCGAAGTTGGGCTTCCCTTTCCAAATCAAATCGAAAAAGGGAATGCATTTGTTAGTGGCTTTGAAGATGAATCGACTTAAAGGGGCAAACTTCCCGTTCAAACTTTGAAAATCTTTGGTATTCTGAGGGGCTTGAATATTTCGAATGGCTTTGATCTTGTCTGGATTGACTTCGATGCCTCCAGAATTGATAATGAAACCCAAGAATTTTCCTTAGGCGACTCCAAAGGAGCATTTCAGGGGATTGAGTTTCATGTCGTACTAGCGGAGGACATCGAACATTTTGGAGAGATCGCGAACATAGTCACTCGATATTTTAGACTTTACCAGCATATCATCCACATATACTTCCATGGATTTCAAGGTCTGTTCCTAAAGAGTTGCTTAACCATTCGTTGATAAGTGGCTCCGACGTTCTTGAGACCGAAAGTCATGACGCGATAGTAATAGATCCCAAGGTCGGTTATGAAAGAGGCGTGATCCTGGTCAGGAATTTGATTATAGCCTGAATAAGCATACATGAAGGACAAGAGTTGGTATCCAGTGGTTGAGTCAACAAGCCGGTTGATCTTCGAAAGTGAGAAGTTGTCTTTAGGGCATGCCTTGTTCAAGTCAGAGAAGTCGACGCACGTTCACCACTTGCCATTTTCTTTTTTGACTAGAACTGGGTTGGAGACCCATTTGGGGTAGTCGGCTTCGCAGATGAAGTTATTGTTGAGTGGCATGTCTACCTCTTCGTTGAGTGTGTTGGATCTTTCGGTTCCCAAGAATCGGCGTTTCTGTTTGACCGGAGGTAGTGAGGGGTTGAGAGTTAACTGGTGGTAAGGGATTGAGGGGTCGATGCCCTGCATGTCCGACTGGGTCTAAGTGAACACATCTAGGTTGGCCCATAAGAAATTCACAAGATCTTCTTTTATTGCAGGGTGAAGTTGTGATCCGATTTTCAAGACCTTTGACGGGCCATTGGGGCTAATCGAAACACCCACAGTAGCTTCAACCGGGGTAGCCCTCTTGTAGTCGGGCTCTTCGTTCTCCTTGGATTAAGACCGTCAGAAAGATGGTAGTGGCACCTGAGCCAAGGCTCAGACGCCTTTGATTTTTACGTAGAGACGGTCTTGGTGCAAGAAGGGAGAGGCACAGTCTTGTCTTTGTCCTTATTGTGCGCGTTCTCACATTCTATTGTGTAACATCGAGAGGTTGCTTGGTCACCTTTAACCATGTTGATCCCATTTTCAGTTGGGAACTTCATTAAAAGAGACCATGGTGACATGCAAACTCGTAATTCTATAAGCAAGGGACGTCCAATGTAAGGACCCGAACTTTCTCGGTCTCCAAAGAGAAGAGAAAGAACGGATTGCTTTGAGAATAAGACGAATCAGAACACAAACAGAAGAATATTTCATTGCTTATTACAACAATTCTATTAGAATACAAGAATATAAAGAGTACGAATAAATAATATAAAATCGATAAATATCAGAGATTTGCAAATTACAATGCAGCGGAAAATAATACAAAAAGACAACTGAAGAGATAAACGGATACAGAGCTTTTCGAATATCATTCCAGCTATAAACCAGGATCCTGTGAATACAAATCTACAAAACCAAAACTACTAACTGCCCGTGTGGAAAATAAGGGCACCCAGAGTTTAGGTTAAAACAATAAACTCCAGGTCAGTCATGTGACTGGTGTGAGAACTAAAAGTTATTACCTTGGTTTTAAAGTAAGGTAAATCAAGGAACCACACCGTATAACACAGAACGGGTTTCCTCCCAAGAATACCAGTGCATAAAAACAATAGTGCAATGCTAAATAAAGAGCAATGAAGCTATTATAAGACTCAGGTCCCATCACACAATGCAACGCAAGTCGGAGGATAGAGTTTTACCTTATAATAGCCAAACATGCTTGGTACGTTTAAAACAAATCATTTTGATACTATTATAGTGTAAAGTGTATGAAAACAACTTCAAATATAAATGTATCAATCATAGACGACATGAGTGCCCCATCTCACTACGTCGCTGTACTAGGCTCTACAATCAAAACCACAAAATGTCGTATTGGAAGTTGGATTTCCATCTGTGAACCAAGGCAAGGGATCGTCCTTACCACTTCGAGACTGTCTAGCCCGAGACTCAGGCAAGTACTATGTCAAGCCTTTGGATCGTCAGGGCCGGTCCACACGGAGTGGATTAAAATGCCTGAATACTGCGTTTCCCCACCCTATGGGGCATAAACTGGTCATATCCCGACCAAACCATCGGCCCCGGAATGACCGATATAACCGAGGCGCCTCGCTATCCATCATCCACATAAGTAAAACGTCAGGGCTTGCAAAACGCTGACACCACTCCTAGCTAGAAGGAAATGCATGCCCTCCCTGTTGTCCTCTCTCGTTTCTGGTTCACACCGGGGTGTGAGGCTCGCGAATTAACGCTACAAAAAGCTATGCTATATTAAAGTCGTGCTTTGATCATCAACCACAAGACTCTTCTTTTCAACAGAAGCCTTGATCATTTGCATCTCAGCATGCCACATAGGCAATTCACTGTATGCAACCGATGTCTATCAATCACACAGAATGAAATCCGATGTCAGACACACATCCATTTACAAGTTCGTTCTGGGTTTGAACGAAACCGGAGGCACCTTATTCCTCGTCCCGTATGTCCAATACAGGATAGAGGTCCAAGCATATTCGGTCGATCTTCAAGTACGTTTGGACGATCACCACTTATTACCTTGTCTTGGGTGTACAGCCCAAACAAGACATCAGTAATCATCGAAACGATGTGAAGGCCTCCGGTCTACAACCACCATCTTCATCCTCAACATATCATCGAATCAGTTATTCAGAATGGGTTAAACCTGGTCTTTCTGAATAACCCGCGTATATAATAAACAAGTGCTATCAAAACACAACAAATGCCTCATTCCAATTCAGAATATTCTTTCATTCAAATATTCTTATCATTTGGGAAAGGTTCCCATTAATTTTATCAAAGATAAATTCTTTAAATTTATTCTTTAATCTTCCTTTGGATATCAATTCAAACCAAATTATGGTTTATCCAAACTAGTCGGGATTAGCATACCTTACCGAAGTAATCATTTGTTTAATTTCCCAATCCCAACCTATTCATCCCAAGAAGCAAAACTGGTAATACTTCATATCTAACACCACGGTGTTATCGGTAAATTCAATTACCATTTCACGTTCAAATCTAATTAAAGATTTAACTATCGCCTGGAGTAAAACTGGTGGTACTCCATTCTCGATCATTTCTTGAATTTGATAATTTTAGTTATCAAATTCACCTTTCAATCTATTTAAAGATTCATTAAAACTCTGATTCAGTTTTAATTTCCCAAAATCATTACTTAATGATTATTCAAAGTTAAGAAATAAATCTTATCTTTAACTGGGTTAAAGAACTAATGTCATTTAAAACACAGCCCACGATAAACCCAAGATCACATTCCATTACCAATGGAATCTTTAGGAAAACAGAACAATATATATAATCGATATGAACTTCCATATCCAACCGATAATATAAATGGAATAATGGCAAGGCCTTTTAAATTCCATACATATTAACAGTCTTCCCCTATAGAAGCTCACTTCGATTATCACCAAATCGAATTCCATTCAATTCCAATTTAATATGTTAAATTGGAAAACTTTACTTTGAAAAATCTCCTTTAAATCTTAACAAAATATTTATAAATTCCAAATCACATTTCACTGTAAATCGGATTAAAGAACGAATGTCGTTAAAAGCACAGTTCACGATAAACCCAATTCACACTCCATTTTATTCCAATTATTAAATATAATTGGAAACTCTAACAATCTTAATTAAAAGATTTATTCTCTTCACATGGGGTTCAAGAACAGTGTTACTGAAGACACCGTTCACAACAAACCCAAAATCCCATTTGATATTAAATACAAGACTCTGAATAGAAAATATATCGGCTTGTATTCAATATCAAATTCTGAGCTCAACAATCATCGTATTGGAATAATGATATATATATATATATATATATATCTTCCAAATTCCTCCATAATGCCTGTATAATCATGGAATGCAATATCAAAATATTCCGAAGATAATTTCGATTCAAATCCATTCCAATTCATATATTGGAAATTCTGGTTATTTTTAAAACCGTTTCAAATCCAATTTATTTATTTCTAAAAAGAAATAAATTATTTTTCTAGTTAATAACTAGTTCATTTCGATAAAAATCTATTTTTATCTTCTCAAATTTATAATTTTTCATCCCAATTCTTTCCAAATCATTCCTTATGATTTTACACAAATTATTAATATTTTTAATAATTTTATCAAGGCCTGTATAGTCGATTTCCATAAACAGCCATCGAACTGCACTTACAACGACCTTTTCCAAATTTGATTTAGACATAATTCCAAATCCAACCATTAGATTTCAAATCCCTAATATTCGTTAGAAAGCTCTTTTCGATACGAACCCAACGTTTCCGGTTTTAGGAAAATCCAACGGTCAGATATCCCGTAACGTCCGTTCAAAATCAATTGTCGAAATTCGCGAACTTCCGCAGCGCAGCGCGTTCTATTCATGCCAGTATATATATATATATATATATATATATATATATATATATAATATTTCATCGATTTCCATTTAAAACGTATTTTATAAATCGTTTTAATTTTGTTTTCAAAACGATTTCAACTTCATATTCAATTTCAAATAAAAAATTTAATATTCCATATCATTAATATATAAATGATAATATTTTCAAAACATTAGATTTTGAAATCAATTCCTTTTTTATATTCATTATATAAATGAATAAAATCGATATAAATAGCGTTCACGTCAAAATGGTGTTATCTAATCAACACGGCTATATATATATATTTAAATATATTCGTATCCATCCCAAATCGGACATCAAAATCACATTTTGTTTCTTTTCTGAGTATTATTTTACAATATTCATTATTTTAAAATATTTGTTATTTTATCCTTATTTCTGAACTGGAATTAGACACAATCAATTACCATATAATTTTATTTATATGGATTTCATATAACACATGTATATAACAACCATGATAAACAGTCAATCATCATCCAGATTGTAATTTACAACTGTATAAGCATTTAAAAATAAATAATTAATGCTTACACAGTCTGTCAACTCAACATCGACATACAACTAAATAATTGGGATCAGTGTACGTCAAATTTCGTCCCAACGCCCGTGCGGAGTTTTCAAATAACAAGTACTGTTTTATTTGTGTAGTTGGACGATGCGTAAAATTTTATCGTCCCAATCGATGTCAGATAAATGTGTGTACATAAACAGATCGTCCGATTTGTTTATAAATATTTATTTCAAGACATGACTATTTTTAACAGTTCAGTTATATAATAAAAATGATATTTTTATTATTCAAATAATTTATTCAACATATGAATATTTTTAACAGTTCATATATACAATAAAAATGTGATTTTTATTATTCAAATAATTTATTCAACACATGAATATTTTCTACAGTTCAGTTATATAATAAAAATGATATTTTTATTATTCAAATAATTTTACATGGTCCATTTCACATCACAAACAATTTCAACCACACAATGCAATCAAACAAATAAGTCGTCCATGGTCTGTGGACGACGGGGAGCAGTCATATATGCAGTTATAAAATAAATAACTGTACAGAAATAATTTTGTTGTTAAATTCTCACAGTGGGTCCACTCCTTCAGTTTCATCTGAATTTATGTTCTGTTTCGATTTGAAATTGCCTGAAATTATGACATGCTCTATTTTGGACGCGGTCAGTTTTGTTGCGTAGTTCTCGTCCTCACGATCACAATGGATCCAATTTCGCGCGATTTCGACCTCGTATGGAAAAGTTACGGTATTAAATGCATTGAACATTTTAAATGAGAGATTAATTAAATAAATTATATAATTAAACTATAATAACATTTAAAATAAAAGCGCTACTCTCTGTTCATCGTTACTCAGCAGTTCATTAAACCCATTTAGCCGATGATTAGGGTTTCCCCTTGCCGTCGCCTGAGAGGATCGGACTCCGATCTGGAATCACCCTGGGACGCGGCGGAGACCCCTTCCCCTTCGCCGGCGGTGGCGACGAGCTCGAGGTCCCCTGGAGGCCATGAAACGAGACGAATTCCGACGGTTTTGGCCCCCAAATTCTCGTGCTTCAAGCCACTAAAAATACATCACCACCTTAGGATCTGTAGAACTCCTCATCCCCTTCGATTTCGTCTTTGTAAGGTTGGAGAATCATTGAACGGATTGAGAGATTTTTGGGGATCAAATTAGGGGGATCATTGCCGCTTTTCACGTTTGTGGCAGTGGGTCTGTTATGTGGAGCTTTGGTTTCGGGGGCCCTTTTATAAAAATTTATTTTATTTTATATTATTATTTAAATCCTTTTAATTCGAAAAATATCTGTTCGTTGATACTAACTCCAAATCGAACCCAACGACTGTCGCCTCTAGCTAAATACCCCAATTCCGGACACAATGGAATATTTTTCATTAGCCAATTCAATTGTTTTGATAAGTTATTATCAAAATTAAAATATAAATCAATATATATTTAATTTGAACATACATTTTAAATTACCGAGGCCACATACTGACTCTAAAAATTCCAAAAAATATATTTCTAGCTTCGTATTGACGATACAGTCCTAACAAAACTAATTTCAGCAAATTTGAAGACCATTTGAAAAATGGCCATTTTCTAGTCGGTCCAAATTGATTGAAACTGTCAGAACACGTTTTCTTTTGCCACGCTCATATATTGATCCCAAAAATTACAAAAATTGGAATCTAGCAATAACTTGACATCTCGGATCTAACAAAAGTGGTTTCATCGAAAACGGAGGTCGTTTGCAAAATGACTATTTTTAAGGGCTATATTTATCCATAGCGACTATTCTGAATATTCAACTGGCCATAACTTTTAATTCTCGCTATGAAATTTGGATTTTTCAGATTCGTTGGAAAGATATTGTCAAATAGATTCTAATATTTTTTTGTTTCACTAAAATCCGGTTATTTTGAATCCTGTACATTCATTTGTAATCCAATTTTCAAACTACCACGCCATTTCCAATTACTTTTACAATTAAAATAAATATTTATATTCTAACTTCGATTTAAATAAATTTATACTTTCTAATTCTATTCAAAATACATTTTATTCGTTATTATTTAAAATAATTCATTTTAAATATCCAAAATTCATTAAAATTCCCAAAATAAAAATTTAAATTGGTTCTGATTTTCCGGGTTGTTACAATCTCCCCCACTTAAAATCTTTTCGTCCTCGAAAAGGAACGGAGCTGAAAGTTGTTTTACTAATCAACTCAACTTTCATTCTGGCTTTCATTCTTCAACTTTCCAGTTTTAAGAATTTTCCAATTCTTCAAAAATTTGGCTAACACCCTAAATTTTCGAAAAATTCTGCCATAACCACCTTTGTCCGGGGGCACCGGGAAAGCCCCCAAACCGCCACACATGCCCTCTCATCTCAAAAAGAAAAAGAAAATGCCAAGCGGCTAGCCAATCGACTCATAAAATCATCCAAACCCAATAAATTAGTAAACATATACCTATTTGTCGGGCATACAATTTTATTCCTCTGATCTAGCCTCCTTGTTATGACCTGTTCAATGTATAAGCATGTATATACATGCAATTTCAAACAATTTTTAATACAGTTCAACATTTGGTTCAATTTGGCCTAAATTTACCTTTCTTTCACATGTTGATTTAAATAAATAATCACACACCACAATCATCAATCAATTAGTAGATTAGCTTTTCAAGTTCATAACTTTGATATATAGTCAAAAATGACATTTTCGATGACAAATCACAACAATAAGCCCTATCTAGTTTTGGTTCTCACACCAGTCAATTGGAAATATATAGATATCCCACTTTAGAAACTCGAACACAAATTCTGATGATGTAGCTACAATCATCAGAATCATCTCCGGGCGACTAGAGTGTGATTTTATATCTATCCAGTATATTAAAACTTCAAATACACGTGAATCAGACGTATACGCGAAATCTTTATACACTTGATTGTCCAAATCAATATAAAATAAGTATTCAAATACGTATAGTATGGTTTAAATTTTCAAAACAAGTTTGTTTTCATTTTTATTTTAAAAATAACACTCTTCCGACTCATTCTAGGATACTACTGATCCTATCTCTAACGAGCCATTCCTATTGGATATTACTAATCCAATCCTGATGAATTCTTTCGTTCAGTTCTAATGTGTCTTGTTCTCGAGCTCTGTAAACTAAAGCTATAATACCACCGTAGGGACACAAACTTCTCGGTCTCCTAAGAGAAGAGAAAGAACGGATTGCTTTGAGAACAAGACGAATTAGAACACAAACAGAAGAACATTTCATTGCTTATTACAACAATTCCATCAGAATACAAGAATATACAGAGTATGAATAAATAATATACATTCGATAAATATCAGAGATTTACAAATTACAATGTAGCGGAAAATAATATAAAACACAACTGAAAGAGATAAATGGATACAGAGCTTTTTGAATATCATTCCAATTGTCAACCAGGATCCTGTGAATACAAATCTGCAAAACCAAAACTACTAGCTGCCCGTGTGGAAAATAGGGGCACCCAGAGTTCAGGTTAAAATAATAAACTCTAGGTCAGTCATGTGACTGGTGTGAGAACTAAAACAGTTATTATCTTGGTTTTAAAGTAAGGTATATCAAGGGACCAGGCCGTATGACATGAAACGGGTTT
The DNA here is from genome assembly GCA_030737875.1 of Allium sativum. Classification (NCBI taxonomy): domain Eukaryota; kingdom Viridiplantae; phylum Streptophyta; class Magnoliopsida; order Asparagales; family Amaryllidaceae; genus Allium; species Allium sativum. The sequence goes on from CM060910.1 coordinate 654,572,642, forward strand.
CCTCCCAAGAATACTAGTGCATAAAAACAACAGCGCAATGCTAAATAAAAAACAATGAAGCTATTATAAGACTCAGGTCCCATCACACAATTCAACGCAAGTCGAAGGATAGAGTTTTACCTTATAATAGCCAAACATGCTTGGTACGTTTAAAACAACTCATTTTGATACTATTATAGTGTAAAGTGTATGAAAACAACTTCAAATATAAATGTATCAATCATAGACGGCATGAGTGCCCCATCCCACTATGTCGCCATACTAGGCTCTACAATCAAAACCGCAAAATGTCATATTGGAAGTTGGATTTCCATCTATGAACCAAGGCAAGGGATCGTCCTTACCGCTCTGAGACTATCTAGCCCAAGCCTTAGGCAATTACTCTGTCAAGCCTTTGGATCGTCAGGGCCAGTCCACACGGAGTGGATTAAAATGCCTGAACACTGTTTTCCCGCCCTATGGGGCGTAAATTGGTCATATCCTGACCAAACCATCGGCTCCAGAACGACCGATATAACCGAGTCGCCTCGCTATCCAACATCCACATAAGTAAAACGTCAGGGCTTGCAAAACGCTGACACCACTCCTAGCTACAAGGAAACGCATGCCCCCTTGATGTCCTCTCCCGTATCTGGTTCACACTGGGGTGTGAGGCTCGCGAATTAACGCTACACAAAGCTATGCATATTAAAGCCGTGTTTTGATAATCAACCACAAGACTCTGCTTTTCAACAGAAGCCTTGATCATTTGCATCTCAGCACGCCACACAAGCAATTCACGCTATGCAACCGATGTCTATCAACAACACATAATAAAATCCGATGTCAGACACACATCCATTTACAAGTTCATTCTGGGTTTGAACGAAAACGAAGGAACCTTATTCCTCGTACCATATGCCCAATACATGAGAGAGTTCCTCGCATATCCGATCGATCTCCAAGTATGTCTGGACGATCACCCCTTATTACCTTGTCTTGGGTGTACATCCTAATCAAGACATCAGTAATCATCCAAACGATGTGAAGGCCTCCGATATTCAACCACCGTCTTCATCCTCAACATATCGTCGAATCAGTTATTCAGAATGGGATAAACCCGGTCTTTTTGAATAACTCACGTATATAATGAACAAATGCTATAAAAACACAACATACGCCTCATTCCAATTCAGAATATTCTTTCATTCAGATATTCTTATCCTTTGGGAAATGTTCCCATTAATTTTATCAAAGATAAATTCTTTAAATTTATTCTTTAATCTTCCTTTGGATATCAGTTCAAACCAAATTATGGTTTATCCAAACTAGTCGAGATTAGCGCACCTACCCAAAGTGATCATTTGTTTAATTTCCCAATCCCAACCTGTTCATCCCATGAAGCAAAACTGGTAATACTTCATATCTAATACCACGGTGTTATCGGTAAATTCAATTACCATTTTACGTTCAAATCTAATTAAAGATTTAACTATCACCTGGAGTAAAGCTGGTGGTACTCCATTCTCGATCATTTCTTATCAAATTTTAGTTATCAAATTCACCTTTCAATCTATTTAAAGATTCAACTAAACTCTGATTCAGTTTTAATTTCCGAAAATCATTACTTAATAATTATTCAAAGTTAAGAAATAAATTTTATCTTTAACTGGATTAAAGAACTAATGTCGTTTAAAATAGAACTCATGATAAACCGAAGATCACATTCCATTAACAATGGAATCTTCAGGAAAATAGATCAATATACATAATCGATATGAACTTCCATATCCAACCGATAATATAAATGGAATAACGGCAAGGCCTTTTAAATTCCATATATATTAACAGTCTTCCTCTACAGAAGCTCACTTCGATTATCACCAAATCGAATTCCATTCGATTCCAAGTTAATATGTTAAATTGGAAAACTTTACTTTGAAAAATCTCCTTTAAATCTTAACAAAATATTTATAAATTCCAAATCACATTTCACTGTAAATTGGGTTAAAGAACGAATGTCGTTAAAAACACAGTTCATGATAAACCCAATTCACACTCCATTTTATTACAATTATTAAATATAATTGGAAACTCTAACAATCTTAATTAAAAGATTTATTCTCTTCACATGGGGTTTAAGAACAGTGTTACTGAAACACCATTCACGACAAAGCCAAAATCCCATTTGATATTAAATACAAGACTCTGAATAGAAAATATATCGACTTATATTCAATATCAAATTCTGAACTCAACAAACATCATATTTGAATAACGATATATATATATATATTCCAAATTCCTCCACAATGCATTTATAATCACGGAATGCAATATCGAAATATTCCGAAGATAATTTCGATTCAAATCCATTCCAATTCATATATTGGAGATTCTGGTTATTTTTAAAACCATTTCAAATCTAGTTTATTTATTTCTAAAAATAAATAAATTATAATTCTAGTAAATAACTAGTTCATTTAAACAAAAATATATTTTTATCTTTTCAAATTTGGAATTTTTCATCCCAATTCTTTCCAAATCATTCCTTATGATTTTACACAAATTATTAATATTTTTAATAATTTTATCAAGGCCCGTACAGTCGATTTCCATAAAAGGCCATCGAACTACACTTACAACGACCTTTTCCAAATTTGATTTGGACATAAATACAAATCCAACCATTAGATTTCAAATCTCTAATATCTGTTAGAAATCTCTTTCTGATACGAACCCAACGGTTCCGGTTTTAGGACAATCCAACGGTCGGATCTCCCGTAATGTCCATTCAAAGTCAATGGTCGAAATTCGCGAACTGCCGCAGCGCGGCGCGTTTTATCCAGGCCATTATATTATATATATATATAATATATTTCGTCGATTTCCATTTAAAACGTATTTTATAAATCGTTTTAAATTCGTTTTCAAAACTATTTCAACTTCATATTCAATTTCAAATCAAAATTGAATATTCCATATCATTGATATATAAATGATAATATTTTCAAAACATTTGATTTTGAAATCAATTCCTTTTCGGTATTCATTATAGAAATGAATAAAATCGATATAAATATCGTTCACGTCAAAATGGCATTATCTAATCAACATAGCTATATATTTAAATATATTCGTGTTCATCACAAATCGGACATCAAAATCACATTTTGATTCTTTTCTGAATATTATTTTAAAATATTCGTTATTTTAAAATATTCCTTATTTCTAAACTGGAATCAAACACAATCAATTACCATATAATTTTATTTATATGGATTTCATATAACACATGTATATAACAACCATGATAAACAATCAACCATCATCCAGAGTGTAATTTACAACTGTATAAAGTTTAAAAATAAATAATTAACACTTACACAGTCTGTCAACTCAACGATCGACATCCAACTAAATAATTGGGATTAGTGTACATCAAATATCATCCCAACACCCGTGTGGGGTTTTCAAACAACAAATACTGTTTTATTTGTGTAGTTGGGTGATATGTAAAATTTTACTGTCCCAATCGATGTCAGATAAATGTGTGTACATAAACAGATCGTCCGATTTGTTTATAAATATTTACTTTAACACATGACTATTTTTAACAGTTCAGTTACATAATAAAAATGATATTTTTTTATTCAAATAATTTATTCAACACATGAATATTTTTAACAGCTCATATATACAATAAAAATGTGATTTTTATTGTTCAAATAATTTATTCAACAAATGAATATCTTCTACAGTACAGTTATATAATAAAAATGATATTTTTATTATTCAAATAATTTTACACAGTCCATTTCATATCACAAACAATTTCAACCACACAATACAATCAAACAAACAAGTAGTCCATGGTCTGTGGACGACGGGGATCAGTTCATATATGCAGTTATAAAATAAATAACTGTACAAAAATAATTTTGGTGTTAAATTCTCACAGTGGGATCCACTCTGTCAGTTTCATCTGAATTTCTGTTCTATTTTGATTTGAAATTGCCTGAAATTCTGACGTGCTCTGTTTTGGACGCAGTCAGTTTTGTTGCGAAGATCTCGTCCTCACAATTGCAATGGATCTAGTTTCACACGATTTCGACCTTGTATGGAAAAGTTACGGTATTAAATGCATTGAACATTTTAAATAAGAGATTAATTAAATAAATTATATAATTAACCTATAATAACATTTAAAATAAAAGCGCTACCCTCTGCTCATCGTTGCTCAGCAGTTCATGAAACCCATTCAGCCGATGATTAGGGTTTCCCCTTGCCACCGCCTGAGAGGATCGGACTCCGATCTGGAATCACCGCGAGATGCGGCGGAGCCCCCTTCCCCTTCATCAGTGGTGGCGACGAGCTCGAGGTCCCCTAGTGGCCACGAAACAAGATGAACTCCGATGGTTTTGGCCCCCAAATTCTCACGCTTCAAGCCACTAAAAACCATCACTAGCGTAGGATCTATAGAACTCCTCATCCCCTTCGATTTCGTCTTTGTAAGGTTGGAGAATCATTAAACGGATTGAGAGATTTTTGGGGATCAAATAGGGAGGATCGTGGCCGCTTTTCACATTTGTGGCGGCGGGTCTGTTTTGTGGAGCTAGGGTTCGGGGGCCCTTTTATAAGAATTTATTTTATATTATTATTTAAATCCTTTTAATTCGAAAAAATATCTGTTCATTGATACTAACTCCAAATCGAACCCAATGTGTAACGACCCGGATTTTCGGCCATTGAATTCTGAATATTTAAATTTGTTTTAAATATTTTAATTGAATTATATATAGGAATTTATTGATTAAAAACGAAGTTTGAACGTTAATTTATAATATAATTTTAAAACGAGTTCGAAATCGCGCGGCAGTTCGTAATATAGAGTTTTGAACTTCAACTGAGGATACGGGATCCGATATAAATCGGATTTCTGTGAAACAAGAAACGTTGGAACCGTATTGATTTTAATTTTCATATGAAAGAGAAAAATCCAGATTTCGTGTTATAATTTGTTAGTTATGGTCAAATCAAATTTAGAAATAGTCGCTATGGAATCGCATATAGGCCATAACGGTTTATTTAATATATTTAAATATCGGTCTCGAATATATACAAGATTCTTTTGAGGCGTAGCTATAATTTAATTTTTAGAATTTTACTGAAATTTTTAATTAATTAAATACGCAACTTTTTATTTGGAGTATTTTGCACCCTATATCAATATTTTGGGGTTTCATAATATAAGTTAAACTACTGATATTATTATACATTTGGGATCGTGACACCTTGCTCAGCACGATCGTATTTTTTTTTTTTTTGTCTATCGCAGTCCACGTGTGAAACCATAATATTTTAAGATGATTGAATATATAAACAATACTAAGTTATTATCAAATAGCTTAGTACGTATTTTATAGTTGATACTAATAAATAAATATGTGACAAAATAGTTACTATGCGTACCATATGGTCCCGGAAAATAAGGAACCCAACGTTTTTCATTAACATTCATATATGAAATAATATTCGAAAATTTTAAATGCCATATGGGTATTATAAGTAATTCACTTATAGTTAATTCACCATATTCATCAAAATTAATATTATACAAACTAGTATCTAGAGACAGTCTAATTGCCCCAAATGGATATGGATTGGTTGTTAATTAAAATACGTAAATCATTAAATATAAAAACCGAACATATAGATATCATAAAGTGTTGATCCCCTTTGATTACTCTTTTGTTTTTGAACCATTTTCCATCGTTATAAATATATACCAACACTACCTTATGCTGAAAGCTACAGACATGCGTGCTCTTCACACTTTCTAAGCCGTGCCAGTCAAGGTACTTCAACACCGTGCCAGTCAAGGTACTTCAACACCGTGTATAGCACGCTATTCAATCTCTATAAAAGAGAACAGCCGACCATCTTCTTTTAATCTTCTTTCAGAAAAAAAAATAACGAAACTCCCCCTTTAAAAACCTGGACCTCTCGTTCTTCTGAGAGGATTACAAAACGCGAACCCACCAATGTCTGAAAATTCATAACAAATCTGAAATTCAATTAAACATCGAACACTCAATATAAAAATCCGAACTTGGATCTGATGTTCTTCTCTTTGAAAAGGGCTTCAGCCCTATCCCTCTTTTGTATAGTGCGATTAGCAGATAGTCGGTTTCTTCATCAAATCTAGGGCATAGAGTCTGCTGTGGTTTTAGGCGAGGAGGTGTTGCAGCTGAGCTCGTCACCGCAAGAAGCTCGAGTTGCCGGAGTTGGGTCATCTCCGGTTGTGTATGGAAGTTCAGAGTAACGACAAGGGGTGGGCAATGTTAGATTTAAAGTGCTATACTGTGTGGAGTTGCGAAGGTGGAAGCGGTGATGGTTAGGCTTTGGGTCATTGCGGCATGGGTGATGTCAAAAGGAAGACAATAGTATTTTTTATGAAACTGTGAAGTGAGTTTGGGGAGAAAGGCTAAACGTAATCAAAGGGAGTATTAAAATTAAGTAAATACTTATTTAAGTGCTAATCGTTGTGATGTTCACATCTGTTTCATGGAAATGAAGTTGACATGAAAAGGGTAAGGAAGGAGGACGCGGGTTGATTCCTGGGAAGAAAGAAATTTTACCGTGTATATTTTATTTAAAGGAGATGAATGACCTGCTAATGTGTTATTATTTTAAAGCATGGTTCGGGTATTTGTGCTGAGAAGTTTATGTTAGCATTTCTGGATGAATTTGTGAAGGGGAAGAGGCTTTGATGTAGTGACATTGGTGAAGCCAAATGGAAGGACAGCTATTGATTTACATTCCAGAAAAAGCAACAAAGAAGGAGTGGAATTGTGTATATATTGAATGAAAAGAAGAAAGGAGTTGTCAAGGAAAATTAGAACTGGGGAAGTAGTGGTTCTGTTAAGTGTTGAAAGATGACAAGTGCGGAAGTGGGAACTAAAGTTGTGGCCTGTGTATACGAAAGAGGTTATTACGGCGGTCTACAGAAGCATAAAGAGGTGGTTTCGAATTTCCTGAATGCGGCCTAGGAGTCACGAATGACAGGGTAATTGCGAGTTCATGGTGATGGTTTAGCGTAACCTAAGGAGTTTAACGCAGTCAGATCCTTTGGAATTGAAACGATGAAATCTGCATGACAGCATTGACGTGGCTGAGAATAAAGCTATTGGAATTCCATAGAAAATCAAACGTCCGTTGATTTTAAAAACGAAACAAAAGCAGAACAGTCAACTGCGAACCGAGGTGAGTAAACTCACTAACTCCCTCTCGTTTATATTTTTATATATAAACGAGTTTTAAATATTTTTATAATGTGCAATGGTTGATTGGTTGAATAGTTGGTAAATTTGGTTGAATTGGTTGGTAGGATCACACCATTAATTGATCATTAGTTCTGATATTTCATTTTGATGTGAAATAATATTATTGATGTTATTAACATCTGTGGATGCAGGGAAACAGGTTGGAGGGATCCAACTGGATCCCTCAACATTTTATTTACTGTTTTATTTGATCGTGATATATGTTATGCTACATTATCCATGGTTGAATTTGTGTGTTTGTTTTACCCGGGCCTTAGGAACCTGGTATTTTAGATACCGTAAAATATCATCGAATGTGAAAAAGGAAATTAGAATTTAAAAGCAGAGTTTATTTCCAAATTTGAAATAATTTCTTTTTCATTGAGTTGCAAATGGAAACCTATCCCATTGGGTAAACCAAGAAAAATGTTATAAATAAAGATATAAATTAAGTGGATCATTAACCATTGGTTAAATTAAAAGGTGAATTCAAATATGAATGTATATTTGAAAGTGAGTATCGGTTTTGAAACCAATATTTGGAAATGGATCCGAATGTAGCAAATTACAGAGGAAAGTTTAAAGAAAGATTTTCAAATGCTTAAAATAAAAGAATAAATAGTTTAAAACAAGGAAATATTTTGCAAATAAAATGTATATAAAAAGGGGATTTATAGAAATCGAATTAAGCGATTAGAAGAATGTATAGTTCATAAATATGTTTAAAGAAGAACTCGAATTGTTTAAAATAAACAAGTTTATAAATGAACAACGGAAGCGTGTGCGTCGCACACGGTATTTTATTCAAAACAGCAATCATAACGCTGTTGTTATAAGAAATGCTTTTATAAAACTAAACAGCGATTTTAGCGCTGTTGTTATAATAGATGTTGTTAATATATATACAGCAATTTTAGACGCTGCTGTTATAATAAATGTCTTGGTAAATCCAAATAGAAATTTTAACGCTGCCGTTATAATAACTGTTTTAATAGCAATCTTAATGCTATGGTTATGATAAGTGTTTTATAAGGCTAGATAGCGGTTTTAACGCTGTTGTTGAAAGCAATGTTTTATAAACCAAACATTTGAAGACAACAATTATAACGTTATCGTTATAATCAATATTTTTATAAAGAAGGTGTGTTCGTAGGTCAAATCCGAGAGTCGCGTAAGCAATGTTTGGTTTAAAGTTGTGAGCTCTGAATATTTCAAAGTAAATGATAGCAAGGGTTGGTTAGTGATATCGTTAATTAACGAATGATTTATGATTTAAGTCATAATAACGATGTTTATAACATCAGTAAATTCAAAGGATTTAAAAATGTTTTCTAACTGGAGTAAAAGATATTTTCTCAATAAAGGAATTATATATATTGGAAATGGTTTCCAATATTCAAGTTAGAAAATAAAAGTCATATTAAAGTTATTATATTTCGGATGCAGGGAGTTATAACATCATTGTTATAATCAAGTGATTCCTGAAAAGAAAGTGGATTCATAATCGAATCCGAGAGCAACGTAAGGAAGCGTGTTAAAAGATTGGAAAGATGAACCGTGTCTATTTCGAAGTTAGAAATGTTGCTCAGTTAAGGTCTGAGAGGTAATTATACCCCAACTTGATTGACTTTAGTTTTAACTAAGAAGTGGATAAGGTTCGAGAGTGAAAGTGATTAAGTGGATTTAGTAAATGAGTGAAATGGTGAGTTGGCATAGCGATGTTTATTCAAACATCTGTTTAAAACAAAAATGAAGGAGATTTGGAAACGTTTTCCAAATGAGAGTCAGAAATGTTTTCTGAATATAGAGGACAGATAATGGAAATGTTTTCCAATGTTAATAGCGTATATTTTCTAAATATATTAAATAAGGAATGTAAATGAAAGTGAGAAGGGAAATGAATAAATGAATGAACTAAAAGGAATAAACGTTGAATGATGTTTGGTCGATAGAATTTCCTTCTGGAAATAATATCATTGTTTGCACACCAACATGTTTTCATTTGATAGTTAAATCACCGACTATCAAAGTTTTGACCATTTTAACGTTGTTAATATGGAGAGACCGGTTGGATTATTATCCAGAGAACCACTCCGTATTGGCATAAGCGTTGCGAATCCAGTATGCTGAATATCTTGAAGACGGAGTGAAGTGCAAGGGCTATCCTGTTTACGGGATAGTGCCTTCGGTTTGTCCAGATCCAGGACAACTTGTATGGACGAGTGTCTGACAGAGTATTTCCAAAGGGGGTTACGTACGTTGATTCCTTCAAACGTACGAAGTTGATGGCATAGAAGGGAAACTTCTTTAGCCTAACAATCTGAGTATTTTTGTGGGAATCAATTAGTGATTTCCGATGGATCTGACGATGTGGCATTCAAAGTGAATGATGGCCAGATGTTCTGGAAGATAATTAAAACCTCAAGCCTCATCAACCCGGAAGTGGACAAAAATCGGGCAGGCAGCATGGCTATGTGGGTCGCACCCATTAGGATGTATGATCACCTATCTAGAGAAATTCCTTTTGTTCTTAAATCTATCGATGCTGTCCCTTATCGGGAGACGGTTGCTGATCCCAACCGTCGGTGATATACATTCGATACACTCAAGCGAAATGAGTGGTCGGTCATGTGTGGGCCGGGTTGCAAGATGTTCTTGTTGAACCCAGTGTATTCGTCTCTAGAGATACACGTTCGAAAGGTGGTCCCATACCTTGTCAAGTTGGAATCCAATCTCCAATAAGTGCCTGCGAGTTTGATTGTATATTATATATGTAGAGCGTGAGATGCAAGCGTTCTACTAGATTTTAATTACTTGTGATTAGACATTATTATAATATCATATAATATATGATTTCCAAAGTGTTTGGTTATCGTAAGGTAAAAACCATCCGTGTTTATGTGTGGATCGGTCTTACGATTATCTTTTCTTTCGAAAAGATTTTGAAAGTTAAACCAATGGTTGGAGTTTACTCACACCAGTCCCATGACTGACCCAGAGTTTATTTTGTTTGTTTTCCCTAAACTCTTGGGTGCCCAAATTTGTACGGGCAGTCAAGTAGTTAGGATTTTTCAGATTCACTTGGAGGAGCTCGAAGCAGGAGGCCTCACCAGTTAGCTATAGACTATCATATTTTCCGCTGTGTACTATGTTGTATCTGGAAACAGGTGTTTATAACTGTTCCAGGGATAATCGTTGTGCTCTGATAATGGTATGTATATACAAATACTGATTTGTGCTTCAAAGTTATATTATCTAATATATTTTATTCGTTCCGCTGTGAGTTTGTGATCTTCGTTTTCTTTTATTCTAATATTTCTTTCTTTCTATTCCTCACCCTCTAACTTCTTTCTAATAATGGTTCGTATTTCTGTGTCATTTGAGTTGGACGTGTGGTGTTATTAGTCGACTCAAAGGGTACGGATTTGCGGGTCGTTTCAGTTGGTATCAGAGCTTAAGGTTAAGTGATTACCTTGGCTCTGTGGCGTGACTCAATAGAGATGGGGTTAGTAATACCCTAGATTGAGTTTGAGTGCATATATATGAGCGCGTATTTGTAGATTTGATATAAATTTGTTTTATATTGTGTTGACTGGTGTGTTGAGTGGTTTATGAATTCTGGTCGATACAAGAAGTACAACCGTATCGATAGGTGTTTCTAAACTCTCGAACAGAACAATTTGACACAGTATTGTTTTAATGATGGGTAAGTGAAATAATTTTGCCCAAAGGATATTTTGATACAAAAGAGATAATTTTCTTAAATTATTGAATGTGTTGATTGTTATTAAAATTAAATGGAATTATAAATATTGAAGTGGTTATATATATAACCAAATTGAATTTGTATATGAATGAGATATACAAATAAGCTATATTGGAATTGGATTCAAACCAAAATTTGTGGAATTTAAATTCCGGGTGTTTAGAAAAATCTTTTGTGAGGTATTATAAAGTAATATAACATTACTTTAAAGTGTTTTGGATAAAATGTTTTTAAATGGATTTTTAAAGTGATTAAGCACTGAAATCACTTCAGTGGCAAGAAAATAATTCTGATAATGGACTGCAGCATTATCAGTATTCATTTCCGTGTTTCTGAGTGACGAATTGCTACCATAGTAATTTGAAAATGAAAATCTGGTTGGAAAGGACAAGATGATTTAGAAATTCAAATGTTTTGAATTGATTTGATTATAAATATATGTGTACAAATATATATGATTTCGAACTAATTTGAAATAAAACCCGGGAATTTGAATTCTAAAGATTTAAAATTTAACTTGTATAAGTGAATAGATTGAAACGGTAAAAATGTATCAAATGAAGTGAAATTTAAGTTAAGATTAATAAAAATGATTAGAAATTCAGAACGGAATTAAATAAAGAAGATGTTGAGATTCAAATTATTAATATGAATTCGACGTATGAATAAGCCAGTTGAATATATATATTGGATGATGTTGTCTGGAATTAAACTGTGATGGGGTTGAACTCAAGCAGGATAATAAGTGGATTGATTTAAATAGAAATCAGATTTGAATTGATAGAATGGAAGCGACTAATCAGAAGTTGATTAGAGATCTGACAACTGGAAGTTGTACTGATTTGAAACTGGTGGGAAATCGATATGTGTATGTTGAGCAGGTATTGAATGGAAACAAATGCAGAGATAGAATTATGCCCGACAAAAAGGTACATGTTTACAATATTGTTTGGGTTGATGATTTTATGAGCCTATGGGGCAAGCCACTTGGCTTTCTGATTTTCTTTTGGATTGGAGAAGCCTAGAAAGGCGAGTTGTGGTTGTACCAATTGAGCCGTGCAGAGGAGGTGCTGCCGAAATTTCTCAGAATTTAAAGTGTTAGAAAATTTTCAGAATTTTTGAAAATTTTCGTTAGTAAGAATAAATGAATAATTTAATTGAAATAAATTGGCCCAGTTAAACTAAAGTTAAGAAGTGAACAAAAGGGTTTTTGAACCTAGTTAACAGGGTACGTAGCATCTTTTCCTACCTTAGCAATTTCGAGGACGAAATTATTTTAAGGGGGAAGGAATGTAACGACCCGGATTTTCGGCCATTGAATTCTGAATATTTAAATTTGTTTTAAATATTTTAATTGAATTATATATAGGAATTTATTGATTAAAAACGAAGTTTGAACGTTAATTTATAATATAATTTTAAAACGAGTTCGAAATCGCGCGGCAGTTCGTAATATAGAGTTTTGAACTTCAACTGAGGATACGGGATCCGATATAAATCGGATTTCTGTGAAACAAGAAACGTTGGAACCGTATTGATTTTAATTTTCATATGAAAGAGAAAAATCCAGATTTCGTGTTATAATTTGTTAGTTATGGTCAAATCAAATTTAGAAATAGTCGCTATGGAATCGCATATAGGCCATAACGGTTTATTTAATATATTTAAATATCGGTCTCGAATATATACAAGATTCTTTTGAGGCGTAGCTATAATTTAATTTTTAGAATTTTACTGAAATTTTTAATTAATTAAATACGCAACTTTTTATTTGGAGTATTTTGCACCCTATATCAATATTTTGGGGTTTCATAATATAAGTTAAACTACTGATATTATTATACATTTGGGATCGTGACACCTTGCTCAGCACGATCGTATTTTTTTTTTTTTGTCTATCGCAGTCCACGTGTGAAACCATAATATTTTAAGATGATTGAATATATAAACAATACTAAGTTATTATCAAATAGCTTAGTACGTATTTTATAGTTGATACTAATAAATAAATATGTGACAAAATAGTTACTATGCGTACCATATGGTCCCGGAAAATAAGGAACCCAACGTTTTTCATTAACATTCATATATGAAATAATATTCGAAAATTTTAAATGCCATATGGGTATTATAAGTAATTCACTTATAGTTAATTCACCATATTCATCAAAATTAATATTATACAAACTAGTATCTAGAGACAGTCTAATTGCCCCAAATGGATATGGATTGGTTGTTAATTAAAATACGTAAATCATTAAATATAAAAACCGAACATATAGATATCATAAAGTGTTGATCCCCTTTGATTACTCTTTTGTTTTTGAACCATTTTCCATCGTTATAAATATATACCAACACTACCTTATGCTGAAAGCTACAGACATGCGTGCTTTTCACACTTTCTAAGCCGTGCCAGTCAAGGTACTTCAACACCGTGCCAGTCAAGGTACTTCAACACCGTGTATAGCACGCTATTCAATCTCTATAAAAGAGAACAGCCGACCATCTTCTTTTAATCTTCTTTCAGAAAAAAAATAACGAAACTCCCCCTTTAAAAACCTGGACCTCTCGTTCTTCTGAGAGGATTACAAAACGCGAACCCACCAATGTCTGAAAATTCATAACAAATCTGAAATTCAATTAAACATCGAACACTCAATATAAAAATCCGAACTTGGATATGATGTTCTTCTCTTTGAAAAGGGCTTCAGCCCTATCCCTCTTTTGTATAGTGCGATTAGCAGATAGTCGATTTCTTCATCAAATCTAGGGCATAGAGTCTGCTGTGGTTTTAGGCGAGGAGGTGTTGCAGCTGAGCTCGTCACCGCAAGAAGCTCGAGTTGCCGGAGTTGGGTCATCTCCGGTTGTGTATGGAAGTTCAGAGTAACGACAAGGGGTGGGCAATGTTAGATTTAAAGTGCTATACTGTGTGGAGTTGCGAAGGTGGAAGCGGTGATGGTTAGGCTTTGGGTCATTGCGGCATGGGTGATGTCAAAAGGAAGACAATAGTATTTTTTATGAAACTGTGAAGTGAGTTTGGGGAGAAAGGCTAAACGTAATCAAAGGGAGTATTAAAATTAAGTAAATACTTATTTAAGTGCTAATCGTTGTGATGTTCACATCTGTTTCATGGAAATGAAGTTGACATGAAAAGGGTAAGGAGGGAGGACGCGGGTTGATTCCTGGGAAGAAAGAAATTTTACCGTGTATATTTTATTTAAAGGAGATGAATGACCTGCTAATGTATTATTATTTTAAAGCATGGTTCGGGTATTTGTGCTGAGAAGTTTATGTTAGCATTTCTGGATGAATTTGTGAAGGGGAAGAGGCTTTGATGTAGTGACATTGGTGAAGCCAAATGGAAGGACAGCTATTGATTTACATTCCAGAAAAAGCAACAAAGAAGGAGTGGAATTGTGTATATATTGAATGAAAAGAAGAAAGGAGTTGTCAAGGAAAATTAGAACTGGGGAAGTAGTGGTTCTGTTAAGTGTTGAAAGATGACAAGTGCGGAAGTGGGAACTAAAGTTGTGGCCTGTGTATACGAAAGAGGTTATTACGGCGGTCTACAGAAGCATAAAGAGGTGGTTTCGAATTTCCTGAACGCGGCCTAGGAGTCACGAATGACAGGGTAATTGCGAGTTTATGGTGATGGTTTAGCGTAACCTAAGGAGTTTAACGCAGTCAGATCCTTTGGAATTGAAACGATGAAATCTGCATGACAGCATTGACGTGGCTGAGAATAAAGCTATTGGAATTCCGTAGAAAATCAAACGTCCGTTGATTTTAAAAACGAAACAAAAGCAGAACAGTCAACTGCGAACTGAGGTGAGTAAACTCACTAACTCCCTCTCGTTTATATTTTTATATATAAACGAGTTTTAAATATTTTTATAATGTGCAATGGTTGATTGGTTGAATAGTTGGTAAATTTGGTTGAATTGGTTGGTAGGATCACACCATTAATTGATCATTAGTTCTGATATTTCATTTTGATGTGAAATAATATTATTGATGTTATTAACATCTGTGGATGCAGGGAAACAGGTTGGAGGGATCCAACTGGATCCCTCAACATTTTATTTACTGTTTTATTTGATGGTGATATATGTTATGCTACATTATCCATGGTTGAATTTGTGTGTTTGTTTTACCCTGGCCTTAGGAACCTGGTATTTTAGATACCGTAAAATATCATCGAATGTGAAAAAAGAAATTAGAATTTAAAAGCAGAGTTTATTTCCAAATTTGAAATAATTTCTTTTTCATTGAGTTGCAAATGGAAACCTATCCTATTGGGTAAACCAAGAAAAATGTTATAAATAAAGATATAAATTAAGTGGATCATTAACCATTGGTTAAATTAAAAGGTGAATTCAAATATGAATGTATATTTGAAAGTGAGTATCGGTTTTGAAACCAATATTTGGAAATGGATCCGAATGTAGCAAATTACAGAGGAAAGTTTAAAGAAAGATTTTCAAATGCTTAAAATAAAAGAATAAATAGTTTAAAACAAGGAAATATTTTGCAAATAAAATGTATATAAAAAGGGGATTTATAGAAATCGAATTAAGCGGTTAGAAGAATGTATAGTTCATAAATATGTTTAAAGAAGAACTCGAATTGTTTAAAATAAACAAGTTTATAAATGAACAACGGAAGCGTGTGCGTCGCACACGGTATTTTATTCAAAACAGCAATCATAACGCTGTTGTTATAAGAAATGCTTTTATAAAACTAAACAGCGATTTTAGCGCTGTTGTTATAATAGATGTTGTTAATATATATACAGCAATTTTAGACGCTGCTGTTATAATAAATGTCTTGGTAAATCCAAATAGAAATTTTAACGCTACCGTTATAATAACTGTTTTAATAGCAATCTTAATGCTATGGTTATGATAAGTGTTTTATAAGGCTAGATAGCGGTTTTAACGCTGTTGTTGAAAGCAATGTTTTATAAACCAAACATTTGAAGACAACAATTATAACGTTATCGTTATAATCAATATTTTTATAAAGAAGGTGTGTTCGTAGGTCAAATCCGAGAGTCGCGTAAGCAATGTTTGGTTTAAAGTTGTGAGCTCTGAATATTTCAAAGTAAATGATAGCAAGGGTTGGTTAGTGATATCGTTAATTAACGAATGATTTATGATTTAAGTCATAATAACGATGTTTATAACATCAGTAAATTCAAAGGATTTAAAAATGTTTTCTAACTGGAGTAAAAGATATTTTCTCAATAAAGGAATTATATATATTGGAAATGGTTTCCAATATTCAAGTTAGAAAATAAAAGTCATATTAAAGTTATTATATTTCGGATGCAGGGAGTTATAACATCATTGTTATAATCAAGTGATTCCTGAAAAGAAAGTGGATTCATAATCGAATCCGAGAGCAACGTAAGGAAGCGTGTTAAAAGATTGGAAAGATGAACCGTGTCTATTTCGAAGTTAGAAATGTTGCTCAGTTAAGGTCTGAGAGGTAATTATACCCCAACTTGATTGACTTTAGTTTTAACTAAGAAGTGGATAAGGTTCGAGAGTGAAAGTGATTAAGTGGATTTAGTAAATGAGTGAAATGGTGAGTTGGCATAGCGATGTTTATTCAAACATCTGTTTAAAACAAAAATGAAGGAGATTTGGAAACGTTTTCCAAATGAGAGTCAGAAATGTTTTCTGAATATAGAGGACAGATAATGGAAATGTTTTCCAATGTTAATAGCGTATATTTTCTAAATATATTAAATAAGGAATGTAAATGAAAGTGAGAAGGGAAATGAATAAATGAATGAACTAAAAGGAATAAACGTTGAATGATGTTTGGTCGATAGAATTTCCTTCTGGAAATAATATCATTGTTTGCACACCGACATGTTTTCATTTGATAGTTAAATCACCGACTATCAAAGTTTTGACCATTTTAACGTTGTTAATATGGAGAGACCGGTTGGATTATTATCCAGAGAACCACTCCGTATTGGCATAAGCGTTGCGAATCCAGTATGTTGAATATCTTGAAGACGGAGTGAAGTGCAAGGGCTATCCTGTTTACGGGATAGTGCCTTCGGTTTGTCCAGATCCAGGACAACTTGTATGGACGAGTGTCTGACAGAGTATTTCCAAAGGGGGTTACGTACGTTGATTCCTTCAAACGTACGAAGTTGATGGCATAGAAGGGAAACTTCTTTAGCCTAACAATCTGAGTATTTTTGTGGGAATCAATTAGTGATTTCCGATGGATCTGACGATGTGGCATTCAAAGTGAATGATGGCCAGATGTTCTGGAAGATAATTAAAACCTCAAGCCTCATCAACCCGGAAGTGGACAAAAATCGGGCAGGCAGCATGGCTATGTGGGTCGCACCCATTAGGATGTATGATCACCTATCTAAAGAAATTCCTTTTGTTCTTAAATCTATCGATGCTGTCCCTTATCGGGAGACAGTTGCTGATCCCAACCGTCGGTGATATACATTCGATACACTCAAGCGAAATGAGTGGTCGGTCATGTGTGGGCCGGGTTGCAAGATGTTCTTGTTGAACCCAGTGTATTCGTCTCTAGAGATACACGTTCGGAAGGTGGTCCCATACCTTGTCAAGTTGGAATCCAATCTCCAATAAGTGCCTGCGAGTTTGATTGTATATTATATATGTAGAGCGTGAGATGCAAGCGTTCTACTAGATTTTAATTACTTGTGATTAGACATTATTATAATATCATATAATATATGATTTCCAAAGTGTTTGGTTATCGTAAGGTAAAAACCATCCGTGTTTATGTGTGGATCGGTCTTACGATTATCTTTTCTTTCGAAAAGATTTTGAAAGTTAAACCAATGGTTGGAGTTTACTCACACCAGTCCCATGACTGACCCAGAGTTTATTTTGTTTGTTTTCCCTAAACTCTTGGGTGCCCAAATTTGTACGGGCAGTCAAGTAGTTAGGATTTTTCAGATTCACTTGGAGGAGCTCGAAGCAGGAGGCCTCACCAGTTAGCTATAGACTATCATATTTTCCGCTGTGTACTATGTTGTATCTGGAAACAGGTGTTTATAACTGTTCCAGGGATAATCGTTGTGCTCTGATAATGGTATGTATATACAAATACTGATTTGTGCTTCAAAGTTATATTATCTAATATATTTTATTCGTTCCGCTGTGAGTTTGTGATCTTCGTTTTCTTCTATTCTAATATTTCTTTCTTTCTATTCCTCACCCTCTAACTTCTTTCTAATAATGGTTCGTATTTCTGTGTCATTTGAGTTGGACGTGTGGTGTTATTAGTCGACTCAAAGGGTACGGTCTTGCGGGTTGTTTCACAATGATTGTCGCCTCTAGCTAAATACCCTCATTTCGAACACAATGGAATACGTTTCATTAGCCAATTCGACTGTTTTGATAAGTTTTAATCAAAATTAAAATATAAATCAATATATATTTAATTTGAACGTACATTTTAAATTACCGGGGCCACATACTGACTCTAAAAATTCCAGAAAAATTATTTCTAGCTTCGTATTGATGATACGGTCATAACAAAACTAATTTCATCAAATTTGAAAACCGTTTGAAAAATGGTCATTTACTGCTCGGTCCAAATTGACTAAACTATCAAAACACGTCTTCTTTTACCACGCTCACATATTGATTCCAAAAATTACAAAAATTGGAATCTAGCAATAACTTGTTATCCCGGATCGAACAAAAGGGGTTTCTTCGAAAACGGAGGACGTTTGCAAAATAGCTATTTTTAAGGGCTATATTTATTCCATAGCGACTATTCTAAATATTCATGTAAGAACCCGTAAATTCCCCGTGAAGGAAAGAGCGGATACTTTGAGAACAACACACAAATGAACGCAGACGGAAGAACATTTCATTGTTATTACAACAATTCCATCAGATACAAGAATATACAGAGTATAAATGAATAAATTACATTCGACAAATATCAGAGATTACAATAAATTACATAGCAGCGGAAAAATATACAAAACACAACTAGAAGTGATACACGGTTACAGAGCTTTCCGAGCATCGTTCCAGCTGTAAATCAGGACCCTGTGAATATAAATCTGCAAAACCAAAACTACTAGCTGCCCGTGCGGAAAATAGGGGCACCCAGAGTTTAGGTTAAAACAATAAACTCCAGGTCAGTCATGGGACTGGTGTGAGAACTAAAACAGTTATAAATATTGGTTTTTAAAGTTAGGTAAATCAAGGGACCACGCCGTATAACACGGAACGGGTTTCCTCCCAAGAATACCAGTGCATAAAACAACAGCGCAATGCTAAATAAAGAAAAATGAAGCCGTTATAAGACCCAGGTCCCATCACACAATGCAACGCAAGCCGGAGGATAGGGTTTTTACCTTATAACTGCCAAAGCATGCTTGATACGTTTAAAACACATTATTCGATACTATAATAAGTGTATAGTGCCAAAACAATTTCAATCATAAGTATCAATCATAGGCGGCATGGGTACCATCTATCATGTCGCCATACTAGTTCTACAATTAAAACCGCAATACATGTATTGGAAATTGGATTCCATCATGAGTCGAGGCAAGGGGCAAGCTCCTCTCCGCGTTCGAGACACTCTAGCAAATGCCTCGGGACCGCACACAGCAATCCCTGGATCCTCCAAGGCCGGTCCTCTCTTACTTTTGAGGATTGGCAATTCCTGAACACACGTTTCCCGGTCCTTACAGACCTATATCCGAGGCGCCTCGTATCCAACAACCACACAGGTGAAAAGTATATAAATGTCAGGGCTGGTAGGTCACTGACACCACCATAGCTAGAAAGAAACGTCGTGCACTCCTTGGGTCCGTATCCCGTTTTTGACTCATACCGAGGTGTGAGGCTCGCGAATTCACGTTATACACAAAGCTACGCCACACAGGCCGTGCTTTGATCATCAACCACAAGACTTTGCTTTTCAACAGAAGCCTTGATCAATTGCCACTTACGCATGCCACAATGGCAATTCACTCCATGCGACTGATGTCCATCGATATACAACCTCTTAGCTCGTACGTCTCAGAGAAGGGCGCTAAGCAAAAGAATAAATTCTCCGCCGCCAAACAGATGTATATTTAATAGAGATCAACCAACACAGAATAAAATCCAATGTCAGACACACAATCCATTTACAAGTTCGTTCTGGGTCTGAACGAAACCGGAGGCACTTTCCTCGCATATCCATCCATCTCCAAGTATGTCTGGACGATCACCAACTGTTTCCCTCATCCTGGGTGTACAGCCCAATCAAGATCATCAGTAATCACCCAAACGATGTGAAGACTTCCGGTCTTCAACCACCGTCTTCATCTTCGACATCTCGTCGAATCGGTTATTCAGAATGGGTATAACCCGGCCTTCCTGAATAACCCACGTATATGATAAACAAATGTTACACAAACACAACGAACGCCTCATTCCAATTCAGAATATTCTTTTATTCACAAAATCACATTCTTAGGGAAATGTTCCCATTAATTTTATCCAAGATAAATTCTTCTAAATTTATTCCTTAATCCTCCTTTGGATATCATTTTAAACTAGTCGGGATTAGCGAACCACACCGAAGTAATTATTTATTTTATTTCCCAATCCCAACCTATATATCCCATGGAGCAAAACTGGTAATACTCCATATCTAACACCACGGTGTTATCGGTAAAATTAATTACCATTTCACGTTCAAATCTAATTAAAGATTTAACTATCGCTTTGGAGCAAAACTGGTGGTACTCCCTTCTCGATCACCTTTCAGATTTGATAATTTAAATTATCAATTCACTTTTTAATCTAATTAAAGATTCATTAAAACTCCATTTAGTTTTAATCTTCTCAAAAATCAATATTATGTCTTTAACTGGGTTAAAGAACCAATGTCTTCTAAAACACGATTCACGACAAACCCAAATCACATTTGATATTAAATACAAGGCCCTGAATAGAAAATATATCGGCTTATATTCAATATCAAATTCTGAAACCAACAAATATTGTATTGGAAATAACGATATAAAATATATCTTTCAAATCCCCATAACAATATTTGTATAGTCACGAAACCCAACATCGAAATATTCCGAAGATAATTTCGATTCAACTCCAGTCCAATTCACATATTGGGAATATTGATTATTTTTAAAATCACTTTCAAATTCAATTTATTTATTTCAAAAATAAATTGATTTTAATTCTAGTTCAAAACATGTTCATTTCGATAAAAACCTATTTTTATCTTTTCAAATGTGGAGTTTTTCACCCCAGTTCTTTCCAATTCACATATTATGATTTTACACAAATTATTAATATTTTTAATAATTTTATCAAGGCCCGTACAGTCGATTTCCAACAACGGCCATCGAACTGCACTTACAACGACCTTTTTCGAATTTGATTTGGACATAATTCCAAATCCAACCGTTAGATTTCAAATTTCTAATATTCATTGGAAAGCTCTTTTCGATACGAACCCAACGGTTCCGGTTTTAGGAGAATCCGACGGTCGGATCTCCCGCAACGTCAACTCGAAGTCAATGGTCGAAATTCACGAACTGCCGCGGCGCGGTGCGTTCTATTCAAGCCATTATATATATAATATATATATATTATATATATTTCGTCAATTTCCTATTTAAAACGTATTTTATAAATCGTTTTAACTTCGTTTCAAAACCATTTCAACACTATTTCAATTTCTAATCAAAACTGAATATTTTATATCATTACTATATAAATGATAATATTTTCAAAACGTTATATTTTGAAATCACTTCTTTTCTATATTCATTATCAAAACGAATATAATCGATATAAATATCGTTCACATCAAAATAGCGCAACTCTAATCAACACGGCTTTATATATTTTTCACAACTTCTTTATTCTATTCAACAAATGAATATTTATCCCATTCAACACATGAATCTATATTGCTTTCAACACACGACTAATCTCAACACATGAGTACTGTCAACACAACACTATTGTTGTTATGTAAAATATTTTATAAAACTATGGTATCTATCGTTTGATTTTTAATTAGACTTCTACTGGGAAGTAGTTCTAATTTTAAATATGATAAAGATGTAATTTTTATTATTTAAAATATTTCACTCAACACCTGAACATCGTCAACACATGACTATTTTTATATTCAACACATGAAATTTGCTTTTATAATATTCCTTATTTTCCCGATTTGAAATGAGGCCCAATCAATCACCATATAACGTTAATTATATGGATTCCATACAACACATGTATATAATAGCATTGATAAACAATCAACCATCAACCAAAGTGCACTACACTGTATAAGCATCAAATATAAATATCTAACGCTTATAACAGCCTGTCAATCAATCGATCAACATATTTAATCAATCAGGATGAGTGAACTTCAAATTCATCCCAACACCCGTGTGGGGTTTCAAACAATCAAACACAGATTTTATTTGTGCAGTTGGGCGATGTGTAAAATTTATCGACCCAATCAATGTCAGTCAAATCAGTGTACATAAACAAACCGTCCGGTTTGTAAATGAATATTTTATTTATTCACTTTCACGTTAAAAATTATATTTTTAACGATAAAATATTCTATTTCAACACATGAATTTCTATTCATTTCATTTACACAATAAAAATGATATTTTTATTTTTCTAACATATTTTAGAAAATTTCGGCGGCATAACGGCACGATACTAGAAACGGGACGAGGCCTAGCCTTATCCCCGGTCTAGTGAAGGCCCACGCCATTCACACATCAATCAAATCCATTCATCTCACCAAACAATTCAATTCAAACCAAATAAACTAACCAACTACTCAACCAAACAATTAAACAAACAAGCCATCCATGGTCTGTGGATGACGGGTGTCGGGTGCTGCTAAGCACCGTCTACATCCTAGTATATATTTATATATAACTAGAAAAGGAAGTTTAGAGTGAGAAGTTCTCACCGATAGCTAATCCAATACCACGACTCTTCTTTTGTAGAAAATCTTGTCGTTCTCGCCTTTTGTCACTTTCACCGCCCGTAGCCGCTACATGTATAAAAATCACATTTTTATTATCTACATTATATAAAAATCTTATCTTTATACCTTCTATAAGTTAAAAATCGGATTTTTATCCTCTCTATAATATAAAGATCATATTTTTATTTATTTCATATGTCAAAAACTGTAGAAGCTTTAAAACAGAGAAAACTCACTTTTTTTCTAACGCCCGGATTCGCTGTTTGGGTCCTAGAATTTGCAAACGAGCTTCAATCTTCACACCATCTGTTTTTCTAGCACAAGCACGCATTCTGAACAACTTTTGGCTAGTGGTCTTCTTGCCGAAAATGTGCCATTTCGCCGGAAATCGCGAAAAGACAGCATTTTGACAGTGTTTGATCAGCAGACTTCGGACGTGTTTTCCCGACAACTTCGCAATGCAAAATAGGACTTATCATATACCAAATCGAAGAGATTTTCGTGTTCTACAACTTTGGTCTTGAGGAACTTTGGCCAAAAGTACACGGTTTGGGAGTTATTGACGAAAAACGGTCAGGGACTTTTATGCAAAAACGGGATTTTTGGTGAAAAGGGGGATATTGGCCATGTGGGGCCCACGGACGGAATTGAGGGGGCTGGAGGGGGGCGTGGGGCCTGAGGTGGCGTGGGGAGATGGCTAGGGGCCGGCGGCGGTGGAGGTGGGGCCCGTGGTGGTGTTGGTGGCTTAGGGCTTTGCATTTCAAGAGAGAAAGAGGAGGAGAGAGAGAGGAGGAGGAAGAGGAGGAGGAGGGGAGGAGGAGGAGGGGGTGCGGCGGCTCGCCGGAGGCTGGTGGTGGGCGGTGGAGGAGGGGCAGCGGTGGTGGTGGAGGAGAAGGCCATTTTTGAGTTTTTGTGGAGGAAGGAGGAAAAGTGAATTTATGAAATAGAAAAGGAGGAAAAGTGATTATATGCTAGTTTCTCGCGTATCGCCTGAACGCTACCGATCTCCAATGGTCGCGGATTTCGGACACGAGATAGTACACGTGAAGACGAGTCCAACGAAACAAGTTTCGTCGAATTCCGAGTTCGTTTGACCATTCAACAAAAATCACAAAAATGCTCAGATAAGCTCTAAAAATGCGAATTTGGCGCACCTTTTCTTCTCGCACGCTCACATGCTGACTCAAAAAATCAAGCCCTCTTGGATTTAACCATTATTAGACGATACGAATCTAGAAAAAAAAGTAGAATTGAATTCCGAGGTCGTATCAATAATGTTCCTTTGTAAAATGACTGCTCGTTTTACCCCAAACTGTTTCAGCTCGCACGGCCACATACTGACTCCGTTCGACGCGCCCTTTGGAACATAACAATAATTTGTCATTATGAATCCATAAAAATTTATCTCGTCGAATTCTGAGCTCATATGCAAAATTTCACTTTTTAAGGGCTGTGTATTGTTAACCGAACAACTCCAGTCCATAGCCACTATTCCGGATATCGGAATATATCGAAGCTTATACTTTTCGGAGTTCTAAACGGCATTTTGAACTCAATGGAAGTGGTTTCGAGTCCAAATTCATCCGTATGCAAAATATGACTTTTTGGGCCATGTATAATTTACATAGCGACTATTCTGAATTTTCAACTGGGCATAACTTTTGATTCCCGCTATGAAATTTCGATTTGTCGGATTCGTTGGAAAGATATTCTCGAATAGATTCTAATATTTTTGGTTTCACTAAAATCCGGATTGTTTTGCTCCCGGTACATGCAATTGAAGTTTGAAATCGAATTATCGAACTACCGCGTCATTTTCAATTCTATTTATAATTATATATAATTATTTATATTCAAACGACGCCGTATATAAATATATACGTCGAATTCTATTCTAAATAAATTTCTCGTTGATTATATTTAAAATAATTCATTTTAAATATTCAAAATTCATTAAAATTGCCAAAATAAAAAATTTAAACTGGCTCAGAATTTCCGGGTTATTACAATCTCCCCCACTTAAAACTTTTCGTCCCCGAAAAGGAACAAAGTCGAAAGTGGTTTGATTAATCAACTCTACGTTCGATCCGGCTTTCATTCTCCAACTTTTCAGTTTCTGAGAATTTTCAAATTCTTCAAAAATTTGGCTAACACCCTAAATTTTCAAAAAAATTCGCCATAACCTCCCCTGCACCGGGAGCATCGGGGAATTTCAAATAGCTTCCCCGGTCCTTCTAATCTCAAAAAGAAAAAGAAAAGGCCAAGCGGCTAGCCAATAGGCTCATAAAATCATCATCACCCAAACAAAACAGTAAATTATGTAGTAAACATGTACCTATTTGTCGGGCAAACAAATTTTATTCTCTGGCTCTAGCCTCCTTGCTATGACCTGTTCAATGTAAGTATATGCATATGCAAGCAAAAGCAACCAATTTTCAATATAGTTCAATATTTGATACAAGTAGGCATAAATGGTTCAAAATTATCAAACAAATAAACAAACAACACAAACATCAATCAATTAGTGAATTAGAGTTTCAAATTCATAATTTTACTACATATAAAGAAAATCATGTTTTTGATGCCAATTCACAACAATGTGTACTAACTATATTAGTTTTGGTTCTCACACCAGTCCGATGGAAATATATAGATATCACACCTTCGAAACACGAACACAAATTCTGATGATGATATATCAATCATCAGAACCATCTCCGGGTGTCTAGAATGTGATTCCATATCTATCCAGTATATTAAAACTTCGAATATACGTTCATGACGCGTATATGCAAAATCTTTATATACTCGATTGTCCATATTCAAAATAAATAAATATTCAAATACGTATAAAGAGATTTAAATTTTCAAAACAAAATTGCTTTCATTTGAAAAATATACTCTTCACACTCGTTCTAGGATACTACTGATCCTATCTCTAACGAGTCCTTCTAATTGGATATTACTAATCCAATATCTGATGAATTCTTTCGTATGGTTCTAATGTGTCTTGTTCTCGAGCTCTGTAAACCAAAGCTCTGATACCAACTGTAAGAACCCGTAACTTCCCCGTGAAGGAAAGAGCGGATACTTTGAGAACAACACACAAATGAACGCAGACGGAAGAACATTTCATTGTTATTACAACAATTCCATCAGATACAAGAATATACAGAGTATAAATGAATAAATTACATTCGACAAATATCAGAGATTACAATAAATTACATAGCAGCGGAAAAATATACAAAACACAACTAGAAGTGATACACGGTTACAGAGCTTTCCGAGCATCGTTCCAGCTGTAAATCAGGACCCTGTGAATATAAATCTGCAAAACCAAAACTACTAGCTGCCCGTGCGGAAAATAGGGGCACCCAGAGTTTAGGTTAAAACAATAAACTCCAGGTCAGTCATGGGACTGGTGTGAGAACTAAAACAGTTATAAATATTGGTTTTTAAAGTTAGGTAAATCAAGGGACCACGCCGTATAACACGGAACGGGTTTCCTCCCAAGAATACCAGTGCATAAAACAACAGCGCAATGCTAAATAAAGAAAAATGAAGCCGTTATAAGACCCAGGTCCCATCACACAATGCAACGCAAGCCGGAGGATAGGGTTTTTACCTTATAACAGCCAAAGCATGCTTGATACGTTTAAAACACATTATTCGATACTATAATAAGTGTATAGTGCCAAAACAATTTCAATCATAAGTATCAATCATAGGCGGCATGGGTACCATATATCATGTCGCCATACTAGTTCTACAATTAAAACCGCAATACACGTATTGGAAATTGGATTCCATCATGAGTCGAGGCAAGGGGCAAGCTCCTCTCCGCGTTCGAGACACTCTAGCAAATGCCTCGGGACCGCACACAGCAATCCCTGGATCCTCCAAGGCCGGTCCTCTCTTACTTTTGAGGATTGGCAATTCCTGAACACACGTTTCCCGGTCCTTACAGACCTATATCCGAGGCGCCTCGTATCCAACAACCACACAGGTGAAAAGTATATAAATGTCAGGGCTGGTAGGTCACTGACACCACCATAGCTAGAAAGAAACGTCGTGCACTCCTTGGGTCCGTATCCCGTTTTTGACTCATACCGAGGTGTGAGGCTCGCGAATTCACGTTATACACAAAGCTACGCCACACAGGCCGTGCTTTGATCATCAACCACAAGACTTTGCTTTTCAACAGAAGCCTTGATCAATTGCCACTTACGCATGCCACATTGGCAATTCACTCCATGCGACTGATGTCCATCGATATACAACCTCTGAGCTCGTACGTCTCAGAGAAGGGCGTTAAGCAAAAGAATAAATTCTCCGCCGCCAAACAGATGTATATTTAATAGAGATCAACCAACACAGAATAAAATCCAATGTCAGACACACAATCCATTTACAAGTTCGTTCTGGGTCTGAACGAAAC
Organism: Allium sativum; assembly: GCA_030737875.1. Lineage (NCBI taxonomy): Eukaryota > Viridiplantae > Streptophyta > Magnoliopsida > Asparagales > Amaryllidaceae > Allium > Allium sativum. The sequence goes on from CM060910.1 coordinate 654,600,168, forward strand.
CGGAGGCACTTTCCTCGCATATCCATCCATCTCCAAGTACGTCTGGACGATCACCAACTGATTCCCTCATCCTGGGTGTACAGCCCAATCAAGATCATCAGTAATCACCCAAACGATGTGAAGACTTCCGGTCTTCAACCACCGTCTTCATCTTCGACATCTCGTCGAATCGGTTATTCAGAATGGGTATAACCCGGCCTTCCTGAATAACCCACGTATATGATAAACAAATGTTACACAAACACAACGAACGCCTCATTCCAATTCAGAATATTCTTTTATTCACAAAATCACATTCTTAGGGAAATGTTCCCATTAATTTTATCCAAGATAAATTCTTCTAAATTTATTCCTTAATCCTCCTTTGGATATCATTTTAAACTAGTCGGGATTAGCGAACCACACCGAAGTAATTATTTATTTTATTTCCCAATCCCAACCTATATATCCCATGGAGCAAAACTGGTAATACTCCATATCTAACACCACAGTGTTATCGGTAAAATTAATTACCATTTCACGTTCAAATCTAATTAAAGATTTAACTATCGCTTTGGAGCAAAACTGGTGGTACTCCCTTCTCGATCACCTTTCAGATTTGATAAATTAAATTATCAATTCACTTTTTAATCTAATTAAAGATTCATTAAAACTCCATTTAGTTTTAATCTTCTCAAAAATCAATATTATGTCTTTAACTGGGTTAAAGAACCAATGTCTTCTAAAACACGATTCACGACAAACCCAAATCACATTTGATATTAAATACAAGGCCCTGAATAGAAAATATATCGGCTTATATTCAATATCAAATTCTGAAACCAACAAATATCGTATTGGAAATAACGATATAAAATATATCTTTCAAATCCCCATAACAATATTTGTATAGTCACGAAATCCAACATCGAAATATTCCGAAGATAATTTCGATTCAACTCCAGTCCAATTCACATATTGGGAATATTGATTATTTTTAAAATCACTTTCAAATTCAATTTATTTATTTCAAAAATAAATTGATTTTAATTCTAGTTCAAAACATGTTCATTTCGATAAAAACCTATTTTTATCTTTTCAAATGTGGAGTTTTTCACCCCAGTTCTTTCCAATTCACATATTATGATTTTACACAAATTATTAATATTTTTAATAATTTTATCAAGGCCCGTACAGTCGATTTCCAACAACGGCCATCGAACTGCACTTACAACGACCTTTTTCGAATTTGATTTGGACATAATTCCAAATCCAACCGTTAGATTTCAAATTTCTAATATTCATTGGAAAGCTCTTTTCGATACGAACCCAACGGTTCCGGTTTTAGGAGAATCCGACGGTCGGATCTCCCGCAACGTCAACTCGAAGTCAATGGTCGAAATTCACGAACTGCCGCGGCGCGGCGCGTTCTATTCAAGCCATTATATATATAATATATATATTATATATATTTCATCAATTTCCTTTTTAAAACGTATTTTATAAATCGTTTTAACTTCGTTTCAAAACCATTTCAACACTATTTCAATTTCTAATCAAAACTGAATATTTTATATCATTACTATATAAATGATAATATTTTCAAAACGTTATATTTTGAAATCACTTCTTTTCTATATTCATTATAAAAACGAATATAATCGATATAAATATCGTTCACATCAAAATAGCGCAACTCTAATCAACACGGCTTTATATATTTTTCACAACTTCTTTATTCTATTCAACAAATGAATATTTATCCCATTCAACACATGAATCTATATTGCTTTCAACACACGACTAATCTCAACACATGAGTACTGTCAACACAACACTATTGTTGTTATGTAAAATATTTTATAAAACTATGGTATCTATCGTTTGATTTTTAATTAGACTTCTACTGGGAAGTATTTCTAATTTTAAATATGATAAAGATGTAATTTTTATTATTTAAAATATTTCACTCAACACCTGAACATCGTCAACACATGACTATTTTTATATTCAACACATGAAATTTGCTTTTATAATATTCCTTATTTTCCCGATTTGAAATGAGGCCCAATCAATCACCATATAACGTTAATTATATGGATTCCATACAACACATGTATATAATAGCATTGATAAACAATCAACCATCAACCAAAGTGCACTACACTGTATAAGCATCAAATATAAATATCTAACGCTTATAACAGCCTGTCAATCAATCGATCAACATATTTAATCAATCAGGATGAGTGAACTTCAAATTCATCCCAACACCCGTGTGGGGTTTCAAACAATCAAACACAGATTTTATTTGTGCAGTTGGGCGATGTGTAAAATTTATCGACCCAATCAATGTCAGTCAAATCAGTGTACATAAACAAACCGTCCGGTTTGTAAATGAATATTTTATTTATTCACTTTCACGTTAAAAATTATATTTTTAACGATAAAATATTCTATTTCAACACATGAATTTCTATTCATTTCATTTACACAATAAAAATGATATTTTTATTTTTCTAACATATTTTAGAAAATTTCGGCGGCATAACGGCACGATACTAGAAACGGGACGAGGCCTAGCCTTATCCCCGGTCTAGTGAAGGCCCACGCCATTCACACATCAATCAAATCCATTCATCTCACCAAACAATTCAATTCAAACCAAATAAACTAACCAACTACTCAACCAAACAATTAAACAAACAAGCCATCCATGGTCTGTGGATGACGGGTGTCGGGTGCTGCTAAGCACCGTCTACATCCTAGTATATATTTATATATAACTAGAAAAGGAAGTTTAGAGTGAGAAGTTCTCACCGATAGCTAATCCAATACCACGACTCTTCTTTTGTAGAAAATCTTGTCGTTCTCGCCTTTTGTCACTTTCACCGCCCGTAGCCGCTACATGTATAAAAATCACATTTTTATTATCTACATTATATAAAAATCTTATCTTTATACCTTCTATAAGTTAAAAATCGGATTTTTATCCTCTCTATAATATAAAGATCATATTTTTATTTATTTCATATGTCAAAAACTGTAGAAGCTTTAAAACAGAGAAAACTCACTTTTTTTCTAACGCCCGGATTCGCTGTTTGGGTCCTAGAATTTGCAAACGAGCTTCAATCTTCACACCATCTGTTTTTCTAGCACAAGCACGCATTCTGAACAACTTTTGGCTAGTGGTCTTCTTGCCGAAAATGTGCCATTTCGCCGGAAATCGCGAAAAGACAGCATTTTGACAGTGTTTGATCAGCAGACTTCGGACGTGTTTTCCCGACAACTTCGCAATGCAAAATAGGACTTATCATATACCAAATCGAAGAGATTTTCGTGTTCTACAACTTTGGTCTTGAGGAACTTTGGCCAAAAGCACACGGTTTGGGAGTTATTGACGAAAAACGGTCAGGGACTTTTATGCAAAAACGGGATTTTTGGTGAAAAGGGGGATATTGGCCATGTGGGGCCCACGGTCGGAATTGAGGGGGCTGGAGGGGGCGTGGGGCCTGAGGTGGCGTGGGGAGGTGGCTAGGGGCCGGCGGCGGTGGAGGTGTGGCCCGTTGTGGTGGTTGTGGCTTAGGGCTTTGCATTTCAAGAGAGAAAGAGGAGGAGAGAGAGAGGAGGAGGAGGAGGGGAGGAGGAGGAGGGGGTGCGGCGGCTCGCCGGAGGCTGGTGGTGGGCGGTGGAGGAGGGGCAGCGGTGGTGGTGGAGGAGGAGGCCATTTTTGAGTTTTTGTGGAGGAGAAGGAAAAGTGAATTTATGAAATAGAAAAGGAGGAAAAGTGATTATATGCTAGTTTCTCGCGTATCGCCTGAACGCTAGCGATCTCCAATGGCCGCGGATTTCGGACACGAGATAGTAGACGTGAAGACGAGTCCAACGAAACAAGTTTCGTCGAATTCCGAGTTCGTTTGACCATTCAACAAAAATCACAAAAATGCTCAGATAAGCTCTAAAAATGCGAATTTGACGCACCTTTTCTTCTCGCACGCTCACATGCTGACTCAAAAAATCAAGCCCTCTTGGATTTAACCATTATTAGACGATACGAATCTAGAAAAAAAAGTAGAATTGAATTTCGAGGTCGTATCAATAATGTTCCTTTGTAAAATGACTGCTCGTTTTACCCCGAACTGTTTCAGCTCGCACGGCCACATACTGACTCCGTTCGACGCGCCCTTTGGAACATAACAATAATTTGTCATTATGAATCCATAAAAATTTATCTCGTCGAATTCTGAGCTCATATGCAAAATTTCACTTTTTAAGGGCTATGTATTGTTAACCGAACAACTCCAGTCCATAGCCACTATTCCGGATATCGGAATATATCGAAGCTTATACTTTTCGGAGTTCTAAACGGCATTTTGAACTCAATGGAAGTGGTTTCGAGTCCAAATTCATCCGTATGCAAAATATGACTTTTTGGGCCATGTATAATTTACATAGCGACTATTCTGAATTTTCAACTGGGCATAACTTTTGATTCCCGCTATGAAATTTCGATTTGTCGGATTCGTTGGAAAGATATTCTCGAATAGATTCTAATATTTTTGGTTTCACTAAAATCCGGATTGTTTTGCTCCCGGTACATCCAATTGAAGTTTGAAATCGAATTATCGAACTACCGCGCCATTTTCAATTCTATTTATAATTATATATAATTATTTATATTCAAACGACGCCGTATATAAATATATACGTCGAATTCTATTCTAAATAAATTTCTCGTTGATTATATTTAAAATAATTCATTTTAAATATTCAAAATTCATTAAAATTGCCAAAATAAAAATTTTAAACTGGCTCAGAATTTCCGGGTTATTACAATTCAACTGGCCATAACTTTTGATTCCCGCTATGAAATTTGGATTTTTCAAATTCGTTGGAAGGATATTTTCAAATAGAATCTAATATTTTTGGTTTCACTAAAATTTGGTTTATTTTGAATCCTGTACATTCATTTGAAATTTGAAATCGAATTTTCAAACTACCGCGCCATTTCCAATTCCTTTTATAATTAAAATAAATATTTATATTCTAACTTCAATTTAAATAAATTTGTACTTTCTAATTCTATTCGAAATAAATTTTTAGTCATTATTATTTAAAATAATTCATTTTATATATCCAAAATTCATTAAAATTACCAAAATAAAATTTTTAAATTGGTTCTGATTTTCCGGGTTGTTACATCCAAGGAAGACATTGTAGGGAGATATGATGTCGATAACCACAAAAGTAAGGATGCAGACAGGGCTCCATCCCCATCTCTTAGTTCAACAGGTAGGTCGACCATGCCTACGGGGCTACTGGAGGATCCGTTGAAGTCGTGGATCGTGGCATGGCAGGGTTTCTAGTCCTTGGTCTCCAACCTCATTTGAACGTAAGCGTCTTTGAAGATGATGTTGACTGAACTTCCCGAGTCGATCAATACTCTTCGGACAAAAGTAGAGCCTGTAACGACACGCATTTCGCCCGACCTTAATCGATCGCAAAATCAACCAAGACCGTTCAAAATCCGCATACGTTAACTTTGGGAATATAATACATTAGAAAAAAAACAGCAGACTTTTATTACATCATGATAATATAACATCAGAGTACAGAATATATCAGAGTACATCGAAATTAAAATACAGCGGGAGAAAATTTTATAATAAATTTAATACAATACAGTGCAGCGGAAATAAAATAGATACAGCGGAAGACAACTATGCTCTGGACACAGCTTTAAGCTTCAATCCAGAATCCTGCTCAAGAAGTAAATATCTGCAAAAAGCTACTCGACTGCCCGTGTGGAAAAAGAGGGCACCCGAGTTTGCAAAGGTGGAAACAAACAACGGGTCACTCATGGGACTGGTGTGAGAATTCTTAACTAATTTAACTACTAGTAATAAAGCAAATCCAAGGACCACGCCGCTAACGCTGAACGGGTTTACTCCAATGGGTTGCCATGCATAACTTAAAGTGACAAAACAAACGATAAGTAAATCGTAAAACAACGCTATGATTTTGATAAAAGTGGAATCACCATAAGACCCAAGTCCCATCACACAATGCAACGCAAACCAGAGGATAGGGTTTTATCTTATGGTGATTAAACATGCTTGGTACGATAAAAAACGAATTTGATATTATTATTAGTGTATATAAGTTTTCAAAAACAGTTCAATCATAATGTATCAATCCTAGGACACATAGATACCATAATACTATGCTTCCATACTAGTAATACAATCAAATCCGCATGAGGTCGTATTGGAAATTGGGATTCCATCATGAGTCAAGCCTAGTGAGGAGCTCCTTACCGATTCGAGACACTATAGCTAATATCTCAGGATCCCCCGCAGTGAACCCTTGGATAGCTGCAGGGCCGGTCCACACATACAGCTTCGTTGATTGGCAATTCCTGAACACACGTTTCCCGATCCTATAGGACCTACCATCCGAGGCACGCCACATTCCATCATCCACATAAGTAAATATCAGCCAATTTAAGCACCGACACCACTTCTAGCTAGAAAGAAACGTGTTGCTCTCTCTGCGTTCCCTCCTCCCGTTTTAGACTCAACCGGGTTGTGTGGCTCGCGAAGTCACACTATACACAAAGCTTCGCCTAAACAGGCCGTGCTTTGAACATCAACCACAAGGCCTGCTTTTCAACAAGAACCTTGATCTTTGCATCTTGGTATGACACACTGTTAATCCATGTCATACTATTAATCTTTTGCCAAAATATACAAAAGGGTGTTAAGCAAGAGAATAAATTCTCCTCCACCAATCATTCATACATTCGGCAGAAAATCAATAAGTACAATATATAAAGGAGTACAATGTCAGACACACATTCCATTTATACTTATGCTCTGGGTCTGAGCGAAAGCCAAATCCGTACAAATCAACACTACGTCCGGATAACTACCATCTTAGCCCCGTCTTGGGAGCTAATCAATCAAGGGCCTCAACACTAGTTATCCATTTGATGTGAAGATCGTCGGTCTTCAATCGCCGTCTTCAATTCTTTGAACGTCGTATCATTATTTGGAATAAGAGTAAACTCGAACTTTCCAAATAACTCTCGCATATATAAATTTGAAAACCATTTCATACCGTCATTAATAATTTATAACGATCCATCGCTATTTTTACTTTACATACACATCCTAAACATAACAATGTATATTTTACTCTTCCATTTTTCAGTTTACACCAAATTTATATTTGGTTTCATTATTTTTCTAATGAAAATCTATTCCTTAGAAATGTAAATTTCTAATCTGATTATTTACATTGAAAAATGTAAATTTCTATATTTTTCTAATTACATATAAAGATGTAACTTCCTATTTTTCTTTTATTTATATTGAAAAATGTAACTTCTTTTTACCGCCTCTAAAATGACGATAAAAGTATATAATTTTTATTCTATTCTTTTATCGCATCTAAAGTGACGATAAAAATATACATTTCATTTCTATTATTTTTATTCACATTAAAAATGTAAACCTTTTCTTTTTAATATAATATACATTAAAAATGTAAGTTATTTCTATAATCTAATTACATTAAGAATGTAAACTTCTTTCTACTTTAACTTGATTGCATAAGATGTAATTTTTCTCCTTTATCTTAATTTACATGATGAACGTAAATTTTCCACTTTCAATCTAATTCACATGTAAATTGCCTTAATTACACACAAAAGAAATTTTATGTTCTCTAACTTAATTACATAAAAATGTAATTTTCTTCTAATTCTTATTTACATTAAGAAAATGTAAAACTTTTCTAATCCTTATCTTATTACATTAACAATGTAACTTTCTTTTACAACAAACTTGGAGTTGAAAATACTTATTTCATTATTAACGCATAACGGAGTGAAAATAACGTCAATTTCTAATTTATCCATTAAAATATGGGCCAGACCTCTCGCATTAGGCCTGCAATTTGTGGATGCTGGATAGGCCGGTTGGTTCCGGGCAAACTTATCTCACAAGTTGGGCTTAACCTCGTGCCTTGGCCCAATTTGTATTTGCGCACTTGGACCTCTCATCGAGCTGACGCCTCTATCGGTTCGGCCATCCAAAGGCTGTCCTCGCTTGATAGAGTCTAAAATGAAATGTATTCATAAAAAATGAATTAGAATTCATTTTTTATGTCTCATGCTGTATCACCAATGAGCCACTCTAAACGCCAGTTTTTGTTAAACAAAAATGGCTTATGTGTGGCCTTATTACGTGCTCGAACTTCGTCTCTGACTTCGTCTCGCGACTTCGTTAGGGCTCGACTTCGTCTCACTCGACTGCGTCTCCCTCGACTCGTTTACTACCACTTTACTTCGTCTCACTCGACTGCGTCTCCCTTGACTCGTCTCTTTAATAACTCTTTTCAAGTATTCGTCGGGGGAATCGTGGGAGGCGGATCCAGATCCTCTCCTCCCCCGAACCCCCTCCTCACCTATCCTTGGTGGACGTATCCCCCCATGCCCCCCTTGACCAAAGGGGGGTTCTTCTGTGCACTTTACGCCTTACTCCGTTTCTAGCCTCTACGTGCTCCTATGCCCTCTGCTTTTGGTGCGACGGGCTCGGGCACTCGGGCCTACACTGCGTAAGGCTCAGTGCTTATTGAGAGCGGTTCTCTCGCCCGTGCCGGCCAGGCAAGGGCTTCGCGTCCCTTAGCTTCGCATCTATTCAAACAATCCAGAGAGCGGAGTGATCCACTCGCCCGTGCCGACTAGGCAAGGGCTTCACTCCTCACTCCTTATCCTGTAAGCCGGAGAAGATATTTTAACCCAAGAAGGCTGAACCGGCTTTAACAAGGGGATCCCCCTCCGGCCTACGCCAGTTAAACAGGAGTTCTGGTTGTCACTCTTGGGGGAGATGATACCTTCCCATGGTCCACTCCCCCCCGTTCCTCCCGACACTCCTGTTTAACTGGCTTCGGCCTCCTCCCCCTAGTTAGCCTCATTAACAATACCACGCTAACTAGGTAGGCAGATTAAAGGCTTCGCTCCGGGGATTAAACCCTCCGCTCAGAACTTATCTTTTTACTACCCACCTAGTTAGCTTCTTGCGATCGCCATAGCCTTGGGGCCATGGCTCTCTCCCCTGTTAGCCTCATTAACTAACAAGTCACACTTAATCAAGACAGAATCATCAGACTCAGAAGCCACCTAAGGGAAATTAAGTCATTCATTCTGTGTTATCAAGCTAATACGTTTTGCGCAAGCGCAAAGCCGAACTGATGTACCCCCCTGCCCCGACCACCACCCCCCGGGCTCGAAATGAAGGGTTCTATGTAATCTGTGAATTACAAGTTTCACATCTATTCACCAACCCCATATCAAACTCAACAGGTCAAACTCAACAGGTCAGGTTAAACAAACAGGTCAGGTAACAACCAAAACCAAAACGCCTGATTGGAAATTCGAAAAGAGGGCCTTTGGGTACCCATTTTCGGTCATTCAGGGATATTTTTCCCTAAGCACAACGAGGGGAAAAATACTAAGTGGTTGTAGAAGGATATGAACCTCCCCTAAAGGGATGTGAATTTCCCGAGGGGAAAACTTTCCTGACCAATTTTTAACACTTTGTCAAAAAGCAAATTATTTATGGTCATTATCGGTCGAATACTTCATAGAGACTCGATGGAATACTTCATCGAGCTGACGCCTCTATCGCTTCGGCCATCCAAAGGCTGTCCTCGCTTGATAGAGTCTAAAATGAAATGTATTCATAAAAAATGAATTAGAATTCATTTTTTATGTCTCATGCTGTATCACCAATGAGCCACTCTAAACGCCAGTTTTTGTTAAACAAAAATGGCTTATGTGTGGCCTTATTACGTGCTCGAACTTCGTCTCTGACTTCGTCTCGCGACTTCGTTAGGGCTCGACTTCGTCTCACTCGACTGCGTCTCCCTCGACTCGTTTACTACCACTTTACTTCGTCTCACTCGACTGCGTCTCCCTCGACTCGTCTCTTTAATAACTCTTTTCAAGTATTCGTCGGGGGAATCGTGGGAGGCGGATCCAGATCCTCTCCTCCCCCGAACCCCCTCCTCACCTATCCTTGGTGGACGTATCCCCCCATGCCCCCCTTGACCAAAGGGGGGTTCTTCTGTGCACTTTACGCCTTACTCCGTTTCTAGCCTCTACGTGCTCATATGCCCTCTGCTTTTGGTGCGACGGGCTCGGGCACTCGGGCCTACACTGCGTAAGGCTCAGTGCTTATTGAGAGCGGTCCTCTCGCCCGTGCCGGCCAGGCAAGGGCTTCGCGTCCCTTAGCTTCGCATCTATTCAAACAATCCAAAGAGCGGAGTGATCCACTCGCCCGTGCCGACTAGGCAAGGGCTTCACTCCTCACTCCTTATCCTGTAAGCCGGAGAAGATATTTTAACCCAAGAAGGCTGAACCGGCTTTAACAAGGGGATCCCCCTCCGGCCTACGCCAGTTAAACAGGAGTTCTGGTTGTCACTCTTGGGGGAGATGATACCTTCCCATGGTCCACTCCCCCCCGTTCCTCCCGACACTCCTGTTTAACTGGCTTCGGCCTCCTCCCCCTAGTTAGCCTCATTAACAATACCACGCTAACTAGGTAGGCAGATTAAAGGCTTCGCTCCAGGGATTAAACCCTCCGCTCAGAACTTATCTTTTTACTACCCACCTAGTTAGCTTCTTGCGATCGCCATAGCCTTGGGGCCATGGCTCTCTCCCCTGTTAGCCTCATTAACTAACAAGTCACACTTAATCAAGACAGAATCATCAGACTCAGAAGCCACCTAAGGGAAATTAAGTCATTCATTCTGTTTTATCAAGCTAATACGTTTTGCGCAAGCGCAAAGCCGAACTGATGTACCCCCCTGCCCCGACCACCACCCCCCGGGCTCGAAATGAAGGGTTCTATGTAATCTGTGAATTACAAGTTTCATATCTATTCACCAACCCCTATGTAATTTGTGGCTGCTGGATATGCCGGTCGGTTCCGGGCAGACTTCCACCACAAATGTGACCTAACCTCGTGTCCAAGTACAATTTTAATTAATCGTATAATTGTTCTACTAAAAATATTATTTCAAATGTTTCTCATTTCAAAATACCTTAATTTTGTAATATTCTATATTTCCAAAATAACTTGATTTCAAATCTTAATTAATTACATAAAGATGTAATTTTCATTACATGGCAAAATCATATCTTAATAAATTACATAAAAATGTGATTTTCATTAACAATGCAATTTTCTGCTTTTTAATTACATATAAAAATGTGATTTTATTTAATGTAAATTCTTACTTTTTCCAATTACATATAATGTAATTCTCTTTTCTTTGTCATCTTGATTACATAAAAATGTAATTCTCTTTCTGTGTTTCAACAATTTTATTTAACAGTGTATATTATTCTGAATAAAAGACATTTTTTATGTAACATGTCATTATTCTAGACAAAGGATATTTTTATTTACATGACAATATTCCAACAAAATTACATACATATTTGTCATGACAATATTCTAACCAAATGACATTTTAATTCTAATATTTCTAATTTGAACAAATGACATGTTTACAATTCTAGCGACAAAATAAAAAGAGATTTTGTCTGCATACAAACTTCTGTATTTCTAATGAAAAATAAAAAGAAGTATTTATTTGTCTATATGTTTTCAACCTTATATATGACAAATAAAAAGAAGTGTTTATTTGCATAACCTGTTTTTCATAAATGACATTTTCTAACATGGCATTTTTAATACAAACATAAATGACCTTTCCTAACATGGCATCTTATATTAACATGACAAATTTCCTCTAACATGGCATTAGTATAAATGCACGACAATTTCCATAATATGACATTAGTGTAAATAAATGACCATTTCCTCTAATATGGCATTATTATATTAACATGACATTTTTACCTAACACAACATTTTATAACAAACATGATATTTTTGTTTTAAAGCAACATTTTGTAACAAAATGTTATTTTCTTTCTAATGCAACTTTTTATACCAAATGTTATTATTTTTCAATGTCACATTTGTAAAAATGATATTTTTTTACTAATGTTACACTTTATACCAGAAATGATGATATTTTTCTAATGTCATATTTCTATCTAAGATGTTATTTTTGTCTAACGTCACATTTTTATATTCATAATTTCTAATGAAAACATTACTAATGTAAACATATTTTCTAACGTAAACATATTTTCTAATGTAATCATTATTTTCTAATGTAAACATATTTTATCTCAACGCTAAAATATGTTCATTTTTCAAATAATTTAACACAATGTTAAAATTTGATTCATTTTCAATAAAATGACATAACGACAAAATTATGTTTACATTCACTATATTGACATAACGCTAAAATATGATTCATTTTCAACTAAATTTACATAATGCTAAAATTATGTTCATTTCAACTAAATTTACATAATGCTAAAATTATGTTCATTTCAACTAAATTTACATAATGCTAAAATTATGTTCATTTCAACTAAATTTACATAACGACAAAAATGTTTTCATTTTTCTAAAATGAAGCAATACCAAAATTTATATGTTAACCTCTTTCTATGTTTTCTAATGTCGTATAAAGGAGTACTTCATATGTCAACATTTTTTTCCTATGTAAACTAATGTCAAATAAAGGAGTATCTTATATGTTTACGTTTTTGTTTCATCTATTTTATTTCAATCAAAACTGACATTTTGTTTTATCTAAACTATTTTAACAAAAGGGGTATTTTGTTAATTTATTATATTTTTGCAAAATGATAATCCTAATTCAAATTTGTCCATATTCATTTAACACAAATGTTGATTCTTGAAATAACAATTCCAACCAACACAACATAGTGATTTGGTTTAACACCATTTTTCAATTTACAACCCAATAACATGACATTGTGATTTGGTTTATCACACTTTTCAATTTACAAATCTAATAACATAACATAGACTAACAAACACAACGTTGCTTTCAGATCTGAAATAGATCTAAAAAAACTACATCCATCACAGACACAGATCTAAGCTATCACATAGATTCATGAACACATATTTATAAATTAAGAAAAATAATTAAATTAAATTAAATTAAATTTTAAATTTAGAATTTCTCACATAAGGTGTAATGACCCAGATTTCCGTAACATCAGAGTTGACTATATACATCATACGTCCAACCCAAATATCACGAAAATACGGAACATTTTTTTTTTTTAGAAGAAAGAGATAGAAGAAGAAGAACACAACATCAGAGTAACACGAATCTCACAGCGGAACGAATAACATATAATATATATAACATAACTTGAAATATACATCTGTACTTGAATATACATCAATATCAAAGTACATCACTTACAACACAGCAGAAATAACTATAGCTATATGATCCTGAAGCCTCCTGCTCCAAGCTCTTCCAGTATATCTGTAAATTCCCGACTACTTGACTGCCCGTACAAATTTAGGCACCCAAGAGTTTAGGGAAAACAACAAAGTAAACTCCGGGTCAGTCATGGGACTGGTATGAGTAAACAGTTTAAAACAGTTTCAGAAAACTAAATGATATCTCATAAGACCACGCCGTATAACACGGAACGGGTTTTTCCCTTATGAAAATCCAAACACTTGACTTATCTTTATATCAAAACTCTTTTGATATTATAATAATGTCTAAATCAAGTAAATAACAATCTAGTGGAACGTTTGCATCTCACGTTCCACATATATATACAATCAAAACCGCAAGCACGTATTGGGTAATGGATTTCCAACTATGACAAGGTATGGGACCACCTTCCGCTGGTATATCTCTAGAGGAGAATACACCGAGTTCAACAAGAACATCTTGCAACTCAGCCACACATGACCGACCACTCATTTCGCTTGAGTGTATCGAATGTATATCACCAACGGTTGGGATCAGCAACCGTTTCCCGAATGGGACAGCATCGACAATAGATTTTTAGAAGTAAATGAAACTCTAGATCGGGTGATTATACACCCTAATAGGTGCGACCTACATAGCCATGCTGCTTGCCCGATTTCTGTCATTTACCAGTTGATGAGGCTAGAAGCTACGCTTTATCATCACACCAGATTCACTTCGAATGTCACATCGTCAGATCCATCGAAAATCACTAATTGACGTCTACAACAGTACATTACGTGTTAGCTAAAAGAAGTTTCCTCCTCCGCTTCCACTCTTGGTACAGTTGAAGAAATCAATGTACGTGACCTTTCCGGAAATACTCTGTCAGACATTCATCCATACAAGTCACCCAGGAACAGGATGAACTGAAGGCACTATTTCTATTTATAGAAAAAGTCCTTGCACTCTACTCCGTCTTCGATTTTCTTTATATAATCTGATTCGCACGCTACTGCCGATATGGAGTGGTTCTTCGGATAATAATCCAACCGGTCTCTCCATATTGACAACGATGGTCAAAACTTCGATAGTCTGTGATTTAACTATCGAATAAAAACAAGTGTTTTGATAGTCGATGATTTAACTATCGAATAAAACAAGTGTTCATCCAAACATCCAACAATCACTGAACCTTTAATTAATATTCCATTAATTAAATCTCTTCTCTATTTCTTATCAATATTTGTTAACCAAATATTTTCAATAACCATATTGGCCTTATACGTTATTTGGAAAACATTTCCATATATCGCCTTCCTTAAATTTCTAGCTTTAGAAATATTCATTATTCTATTTCCAAGCTTTGCACATATTTGGGTTAAAACAGATGTTGTGTAAAACATCGTTACGACAACCAAAATACAGTATTTAACTAATTCTCATTCCACATTGATCTTCGAGCCTAAATTTTGCTACTTATCGGTATATCATGAAATCAACCAAGTTGGGGTATAAGCACCTCTCAGACCTTGATTGAATAACATTTAACGTCAAAACAGACAAGACTACTTACTCGAATAATCAATACCATACCACTGATTATTCACCTTTAAACACATACATTTTTCTCTTTCTATTCCTACGAGATTTTTTCTTATACTTCCCTTTTTGATTATACTATTCTATTTCTAAGTTCGTTTTCTTATCGACTTCTATATAATTTGATATGTTGATTTCTAACTATCAAATTATCTTAAAAATATTCTATCTCCTTAAATTCCCGGAAAAATTCGCCATACCCTCCTTTGTACCGGGAGCATCGGGAAATTTCAAATAGCTTTCCCGGTCCTTCTTATCTCAAAAAGAAAAAGAAAAAGCCAAGCGGCTTGCCGATACGGCGCATAAAATCTCATATATGAATTAAATACGTACCTTTTTGTCGGGCATTCTATTTATTTCACTTCTATACTTTATTCCATACCTGTCTCCTGTATATTTATGCCTGCCCAATCTATTTAACTATACCAAATCGTTTTAACTCAATTTGTTAATTAAATCTATTGCTTAACTTTTCAGTCTATTTCACCTTCATATTTGAACATGACATGTTCAAATATATTTTAACTTCCTATTAACAAATTCTAATTATACTCATACTCTCGTTTCCTTATCGACTTCTCTATTCAAATTCCAATTCAATTCTATTTGAATTCTCTTTATTTAAACTTCATTTGAATTCTATTTTCAAATTCTATAGTTTAAAGTCCATTTGAATTTCTCTTTTCAAATTCTATAGTTAAACTCCATTTGAATTCTATATTCAAATCGTTTAAAGTCCCTTTGAATTTCTCTATTCAAATCTATAGTTTAAAGTCTATTTGAATTTCTATATTCAAATCTCTATTTCAATTCCTTATATTCAAGTCCATTTGAATTCTCTTATTATTTAAAAACAACGTTTATAACTTCAATTCAAATCCCACCTTTCCATTTATAAACAACGATTATAAATTCAATTCAAATCCCACCTTTCCATTTATAAACAACGTTTATAAATTCAATTCAAAACCCATATTTTCATTTATAAACAACATTTATAAATTCGATTCAAATCCTATCTTCCATTTATAAACAACGTTTATAAATTTAATTCAAATCCCATCTTTCCATTTATAAACAACGTTTATAAATTCAATTCAAATTCCATCCTTTCATTTATAAACAAAGTTTATAAATTCAATTCAAATTCCACATTTCCATTTATAAACAACGTTTATAAATTCAATTCAAATTCCATCCTTTCATTTATAAACAAAGTTTATAAATTCAATTACTTGTTTATATATATATATATATTCAAAACAAGTTAATGTTTCTATACTTCATTAAAAATTCAAATTCTATTTATAAAAATAGAATTCCCCTTTTAAATTTCAAATACCCTTTTTGATATTTTTATAAATCAATATCCCAAGCCCTAGTGATATTTTAAACAATCAATCAACCAATTTTCATTTATTTGATTTTAACACATCATATAGGAATATATATGAAATCAAACAAACAACAAACAGATAATATATTTTTGAGGAATCCAGTTGGATTCCTCCAACCTGTTTTCCTGCATCCACAGATGTTAGTCAACATAGTAATACCCATCCTGCTTCGAGGCAGGATATCGCGGTATAGAAGGTCATCCACTAATCATAGCGTGGGGCGTATAGGGTAATCATCCGCTATGGTACCGCGGGCATCCGCTAATGAAACTGCGGGAATCCAACCAATCATCAACCCAATATATATATATATAATAGTCAACCAATCCTAAATAACTATATATTTTAAAACAATCAGACTAAACAGCATTCAAACAAGCAACGACAATTATTTTTAACTATATAAAAATAATTCTAAATAAATGGTGAGTGAGGTTTACTCACCTTATTCTACTTTCGATCCATTCTGATTTAAATTCCAAATCCATCTTAAACAGTTCACATCTATGCATTGCTAGACGGACCCTATCCGATACGATGTTGCATATATTTTAATGACATTCATTATTTATCGAACAATTTAAATGAAAAAAATAAAATAAAAATAGTTCAATTAAATTAATTACCTTTTTAATATCCCTCAACACTGTCAAATATGCGACTTCATCCCCTTTTGATTTCGAAATTCTTGATCCAAGCTTGAACAATATAAATGATGTTCATAAGAAAATCATTGAAAGGAATTGTTGACTGTTGAAAACTTTGCATCTTTATCTATAATTTTCAACAGAACCCTCCACCGTTTCTTACTTCCATCTCCTCATCAGAACATCCACCTAGAAGCCCTTCGTCTTGTCGTGCTCATCTGCAACAACTCGTGACTTCCATCTCTTCGACTTGACAACGCGAGATCTGAGCCTCGCGGTGATTTAAATCACACTCCATTCCCCCTTTCTGACCACGCCAAGCACCTTGCCTGAAACCGCCTTATTGATGCTTACAAATCCCAAAACCCGAACTCGAACACCCCGTTCAACTCGACGTTCTGACCTCAAATTTCACCAAAACAAATATCGCCCCTACTCTGAAAGCATCGAACCAAGTTATCAGTATCGATCTTTGTTTTGCCAACTAAAGCCCCAAAACCTTTTCGTGAAATCACCGAACAGTAAAACCCCTAACATGCAAGCATCTTCGGGTTTGGTAACGAGCTCCACGATCTCACGTTGATGACTGGAATCTGAGTGCTTCAAGGCCCGAGTTTGAATTGCGATTTTAATTTTAAAACATAGGGGATCGGCCATTTATTTCTCTTCCTGGCGTTCGATTTCTAATTGTAACAAAAACAAATGGAGCCGCCACTTTTATCTGAAGTTTGGATTTCTGTTTCGCAAAAGAAATTAACAGAGAAGGGTTGCTATTTTATAAAGGGAGAGTGTGGTTCTAAAGTGAATCGCATGGCCTATCTTCACCCTTTAGTTTTTTTAGCTTTGGTGTTTTGTTCCTGTCCTCAATAAGCTATGATATTTTATTTATTTTAATTCGTTTAGGACCGGTGTCCTTAAATAAAAATACCAACATGATTCAGAACTCCTCTCTGAACCCAACAACTGACAATTCTAGGGTAATACCCCTGTTCCTGACATACTGGGATATGTTACGAAGTCCAATTTGATCGTTTGTGGAAGATATTTATTTAAATTGATATAAACTAAGTTTCAAACTATTTAAATTCTTCAATAATAATTTAATATTATTTATCGTTTATATTCGAATTAGAATTTCCACAGATCATCTGAATTATCTTGATTCAGCTCTAACTTCGAATATATATATATATTTATTGTTTTCCTATTCGTCAATTTAATATATTCGATTTTTAAATCGAAATTGATTATTAAACTAGTAACACAATATAAAATTCCATTTATAATATCCCCCCCAATATTTAAATCCATATTAAATATTTAAAATTTACCCATAAGGATCCGGGTCATTAAATAAGGCTTTCCACTCTGTCCAAAAATTGAGACGAGTTCCAAGATTGTTCCAGTCCATCCCATAACGTAGATCACATCCTCACGGTTCTAATGAATTTGATTTCGCTGAATTTTGACATCGTATAACAAAGTTACATTTTTTATATGTTAGTACACATAAAAAAAAACTGTTAACTCAAATAATTACAAAATTAATCGACCTTAGCAATAGGCTAATCATGTTTACACCGCTTGTTTTTGGTTCCTCATCCCGTCTTCTTCATCAGCCGATCAAATCCGTCTCATTTTGAAGAGCTTGAGGAGTACTTCGATTTGTGGTTTGGAATCAAGGCTAACTCGAAAGGAATTGATAATTATTGAGGGGTGAAAAGGGGAGGATATCGGCCATTGATAAAAGAGGATGGCGGCTGTCATATGAGAATTATGGTTTTGTTTTAATTTTAGGGTATTTATAAATTTATCTAATCCTCTTTTTTTTTAATAAAATTAATTACTACATATTTTTATTTAGAGATGAAACTTCTCACCTCCTTTTGTTTAGTGTAATCAATTAATGAGGGGGGAGAGAAAAACGTTTCATTTCCTTTCTTTAAATTATTTAATAAATGAGGGTAGTTAGAGAAGGAAAACTTTCATTTCCTTTCTTTAAATTATTTAATTAATAGGGAGAATACTATTTGCATCAGTAGTTGATCGATTACATAAAGTAAAGTGAGACATAGATAAAAGTTAACATATATGATTAATTGGATTTCTCATTAGGATGCAACGTTTCAATGAAATCAACAAGCATCATGATACAAGTATATACATAGCAAATGTTAAAGCATGTGTTTAATTTTTTCTCCTCTTTTAACTTTTAAAGAAAAGAAACTATTTTGTATTATCAAGATTTGAAATAAATAATAAGTTTTTTTTTCTTTTACAAATAAATCCGTTATATCTTATATTTGAAATAAAATATTTTTATTTTCACTAATTTACAGAAAAGCCCCAAATTTGCTAATTAATAATTACTATGATTTGATAACAATCAATGTATATTACAATTTTAATTTATGTACGTTACAGCAAAAATTAATATACGTTAATTAGTAATTAATGTATGTTACAAACATAAGAAAAAAAATTAATATATTTATAACAATATAATGTATAACTAGTGGTATATATATTTGGAGTTTGGAATCATTCAAACATGTGTAAATAGTAAATTTATAATGGAAGCAATGGAAGGAGAATGATACAATTTATAAATGAACGTTGCAAACGAAGAAGAATTAATAGAGATAATAGTTAAATTGAGTAAGAAATCAATTAAGAAAAATTAATTATGAAATGAATGACATTAATTAATAAATTGAGTGGTTTAAGATACATACATTTTGAAATTGGAATTATGTAATGTGTGAATATAAAAAGGAAACATAATAATGGAGAAATAGGGATGGACCATTTTATTTATTTATTTATATATATATATATATATATATATATATAATGTTCCAATCCCTTAATCACATTAAAGACCCATTAAACCACTTTCTCCTATTCAGGCCCAATTCATTTCAATTCACAAAAGTTGTAATTCTATATGTCATTTACTATTCAACAAAATGGATATTTTGTGCGTCATTCTAATTCTAACAAAAATGAATATTTTGTTTTGCAACAAAAATAATACTTTTTTTCTTTTAAACATTTTAATGTAAATAAAAATGATACATTTCATTCTCTTTATTGTAAAAAAAATTACAATGCAAACTTTTTAATGTAAACGAAATGATACATTATATTTCAATTGTGTAAATTAATGCGACACAACAATGGTTTTATTTTGCCTATATGACAAAAACGCAAACTTCTTTATATGACAAAAAAGCAAACTTTTATTACCTTGAAAATGAAATCTTTTCATTTCAACAAAATGACAATGTAACTTTTTAATTTAAGCCCTTTTTTATTTTGTAAAATATCAACTCTAAAATTGTATTTTTACTGTAAAACTTTTTATTCAAATTATATATATATTTTCTTCTATTGTTTAATAATTATTTAAAATTAGAAATTTTAAATTTGGACTCATTTTCCACAAAATTTCTAAAAAAATAAAAAAATTAATTGTTATTATTTAAAATAAATTATTTTAAATAACCAAAACTCATTAAAATAACTTAAAATAAAATTTTAAATTGGCCCCAAAATTCAGGGTTGTTATAGTCTCCCCCACTTAAAAACTTTTCGTCCTCGAAAAGGAACGAAGTTAAAAAATTGTTTTAATTATCCTACTCAATATTTCATTCTTTAATTGGTTTCTATAATTTTATTAGTTGAACTAATAATTTCACTACATAACCATCAATCAATTAGTTGATTAGCTTTTTAAAATATATATAACTTTTATATGATCAAAAATCATATTTTCTAAAATAGATTATAATTACAAATACGTATATTATAAGCTTGTTACTCTCAACTCATTCTAGGGCATTACTAACCTCATCTCTAATGAGTTTTCTCATTCTAAGATACTACTGATCCTATCTCTAATGAGTATTCTTATTGGATACTACTAATCCAATCTCTGATGAGTCTTTTGTTCAGTTCTAACGAGTTGTATCCCAAAGATTTGAGCTAACCAAAGCTCTGATACCAACTGTAACGACACGCATTTCGCCCGACCTTAATTGATCGCAAAATCAACCAAGACCACTCAAAATACGCATACGTTAACTTTGGGAATATAATACATTAGAACAAAAACAACAGACTTTTATTACATCATGATAATATAACATCAGAGTATAGAATATATCAGAGTACATCAAAATTAAAATACAGCGGAAGAAAATTTTACAATAAATTTAATACAATACAGTGCAGCGGAAATAAAATAGATACAGCAGAAGACAACTATGCTCTGGACACAGCTTTAAGCTTTAATCCAGAATCCTGCTCAAGAAGTAAATATCTGCAAAAAGCTACTCGACTGCCCATGTGGAAAAAGAGGGCACCCGAGTTTGCAAAGGTGGAAACAAACAACGGGTCAGTCATGGGACTGGTGTGAGAATTCTTAACTAATTTAACTACTAGTAATAAAGCAAATCCAAGGACCACGCCGCTAACGCGGAATGGGTTTACTCCAATGGGTTGTCGTGCATAACTTAAAGTGAAAAAACAAACAATAAGTAAATCGTAAAACAACGCTATGCTTTTGAGAAAAGTGGAATCACCATAAGACCCAAGTCCCATCACACAATGCAACGCAAACCAGAGGATAGGGTTTTATCTTATGGTGATTAAACATGCTTGGTACGATAAAAAAACGAATTTGATATTATTATTAGTGTATATAAGTTTTCAAAAACAGTTCAATCATAATGTATCAATCCTAGGACACATAGATACCATAATACTATGCTTCCATACTAGTAATACAATCAAATCCTCATGAGGTCGTATTGGAAATTGGGTTTCCATCATGAGTCAAGGCTAGGGAGGAGCTCCTTACCGATTCGAGACACTTTAGCTAATGTCTCAGGATCCCCCGCAGTGGACCCTTGGATAGATGTAGGGCCGGTCCACACATACAGCTTCGTGGATTGGCAATTCCTGAACACACGTTTCCCGATCCTATAAGACCTATCATCCGAGGCGCGCCACATTCCATCATCCATATAAGTAAATATCAGCCAGTTTAAGCACCGACACCACTTCTAGCTAGAAAGAAACGTGCTACTCTCCCTGCGTTCCCTTCTCCCGTTTTAGACTCAACCGGGTTGTGAGGCTCGCGAAGTCACACTATACACAAAGCTTTGCCTAAACAGGTTGTGCTTTGATCATCAACCACAAGTCCTGCTTTTCAACAAGAACCTTGATCTTTGCATCTTGGTATGCCACACTGTCAATCCATATCACACTATTAATCTTTTGCCAAAATATACAAAAGGGTGTTAAGCAAGAGAATAAATTCTCCTCCACCAATCATTCATACATTCGACAGAAAATCAATAAGTACAACAAATAAAGGAGTACAATGTCAGACACACATTCCATTTATACTTATGCTCTAGGTCTGAGCGAAAGCCAAATCCGTACAAATCAACACTACGTCCGGATAACTACCATCTTAGCCCCATCTTCGGAGCAAACCAATCAAGGGCCTCAACACTAGTTACCCATTTGATGTGAAGATCGTCGGTCTTCAATCACCGTCTTCAATTCTTCGAACGTAGTATCATTATTTGGAATGAGAGTAAACTCGGACTTTCCAAATAACTCTCGCATATATAAATTTGAAAACCATTTCATACCGTCATTAATAATTTATAACGATCCATCGCTATTTTTACTTTACATACACATCCTAAACATAACAATGTATATTTTACTCTTCCATTTTTCAGTTTACACCAAATGTATATTTGGTTTCATTATTTTTCTAATGAAAATCTATTCCTTAGAAATGTAAATTTCAAATCTGATTATTTACATTGAAAAATGTAAATTTCTATATTTTTCTAATTACATATAAAGATGTAACTTCCTATTTTTATTTTATTTATATCGAAAAATGTAACTTCTTTTTATCGCCTCTAAAATGACGACAAAAATATATAATTTTTATTCTATTCTTTTATCGCATCTAAAGTGACGATAAAAATATACATTTCATTTCTATTATTTTTATTCACATTAAAAATGTAAACCTTTTCTTTTTAATATAATCTACATTAAAAATGTAAGTTATTTCTATAATCTAATTACATTAAGAATGTAAACTTCTTTCTACTATAACCTGATTACATAAGATGTAATTTTTCTCCTTTATCTTAATTTACATGATGAACGTAAATTTTCCACTTTCAATCTAATTCACATGTAAATTGCCTTAATTACACAAAAAAGAAATTTTATGTTCTCTAACTTAATTACATAAAAATGTAATTTTCTTCTAATTCTTATTTACATTAAGAAAATGTAAAACTTTTCTAATCCTTATCTTATTACATTAACAATGTTAACTTTCTTTTATAACAAACTTGGAGGTGAAAATACTTATTTCATTATTAATGCATGACGGTGTGAAAATAACGTCAATTTCTAATTTATCCATTAATATTTTAATATGGGCCAGACATCTCACATTAGGCCTGCAACTTGTGGATGCTGGATAGGCCGGTTGTTTCCGCGCAGACTTATCCCACAAGTTGGGCTTAACCTCGTGCCTTGGCCCAATTTGTATTTGCGCACTTGGACCTCTCACATCAGGCCCAACATTTGTGGCTGTTGGATATGCCGGTCGGTTCCGGGCAGACTTCCACCACAAATGTGACCTAACCTCATGTCCAAGTACAATTTTAATTAATCATATAATTGTTCTACTAAAAATATTATTTCAAAATGTTTCTCATTTCAAAATACCTTAATTTTGGAATATTCTTTATTTCCAAAATAACTTGATTTCAAATCTTAATTAATTACATAAAGATGTAATTTTCATTACATGGCAAAATCATATCTTAATTAATTACATGAAAATGTGATTTCCATTAACAATGCAATTTCCTACTTTTTAATTACATATAAAAATGTGATTTTATTTAATGTAAATTCTTACTTTTTCCAATTACATATAATGTAATTCTCTTTTCTTTGTCATCTTGATTACATAAAAATGTAATTCTCTTTCTGTGTTTCAACACTTTTATTTAACAGTGTATATTATTCTGAATAAAAGACAATTTTTATGTAACATGTCATTATTCTAGACAAAGGATATTTTTATTTACACGACAATATTCCAACAAAATTACATACATATTTGTTATGACAATATTCTAACCAAATGACATTTTAATTCTAATATTTCTAATTTGAACAAATGACATGTTTACAATTCTAGCGACAAAATAAAAAGAGATTTTGTCTGCATACAAACTTCTGTATTTCTAATGAAAAATAAAAAGAAATATTTATTTGTCTACATGTTTTCAACCTTGTATATGACAAATAAAAAGAAGTGTCTATTTGCATAACCTGTTTTTCATAAATGACATTTTCTAACATGGCATTTTTAATACAAACATAAATGACCTTTCCTAACATGACATCTTATATTAACGTGACAAATTTCCTCTAACATGGCATTAGTATAAATGCACGACAATTTCCCTAATATGACATTAGTGTAAATAAATGACCATTTCCTCTAATATGACATTA
Organism: Allium sativum; assembly: GCA_030737875.1. Lineage (NCBI taxonomy): Eukaryota > Viridiplantae > Streptophyta > Magnoliopsida > Asparagales > Amaryllidaceae > Allium > Allium sativum. Next base: position 654,624,772 of record CM060910.1, read on the forward strand.
TTATATTAACATGACATTTTTACCTAACACAACATTTTATAATAAACATGATATTTTTGTTTTAAAGCAACATTTTGTAACAAAATGTTATTTTCTTTCTAATGCAACTTTTTATACCAAATGTTATTATTTTCCAATGTCACATTTGTAAAAATGATATTTTTTACTAATGTTACACTTTATACCAGAAATGATGATATTTTTCTAATGTCATATTTCTATGTAAAATGTTATTTTTGTCTAACGTCACATTTTTATATTCATAATTTCTAATGAAAACATTACTAATGTAAACATATTTTTTAACGTAAACATATTTGCTAATGTAATCATTATTTTCTAATGTAAACATATTTTATCACAACGCTAAAATATGTTCATTTTTCAAATAATTTAACACAATGTTAAAATTTGATTCATTTTCAATAAAATGACATAACGACAAAATTATGTTTACATTCACTATATTGACATAACGCTAAAATATAATTCATTTTCAACTAAATTTACATAATGCTAAAATTATGTTCATTTCAACTAAATTTACATAATGCTAAAATTATGTTCATTTCAACTAAATTTACATAACGACAAAAAAGTTTTCATTTTTTTAAAATGACACAACACCAAAATTTATATGTTAACCTCTTTCTATGTTTTTTAATATCGTATAAAGGAGTACTTCATATGTCAACATTTTTTTCCTATGTAAACTAATGTCAAATAAAGGAGTATCTTATATGTTTACGTTTTTGTTTCATCTATTTTATTTCAATCAAAAGTGACATTTTGTTTTATCTAATCTATTTTAACAAAAAGGGTATTTTGTTAATTTATTATATTTTTGCAAAATGATAGTCCTAATTCAAATTTGTCCATATTCATTTAACACAAATGTTGATTCTTGAAATAACAATTCCAACCAACACAACATAGTGATTTGGTTTAACACCAATTATCAATTTACAACCCAATAACATGACATTGTGATTTGGTTTATCACACTTTTCAATTTACAAATCTAAAAACATAACATAGACTAACAAACACAACATTGCTTTCAGATCTAAAATAGATCTAAAAAAAACTACATCCATCACAGACACAGATCTAAGCTATCACATAGATTCATGAACACAGATTTATAAATTAAGAAAAATAATTAAATTAAATAAAATTAAATTAAATTTTAAATTTAGAATTTCTCACATAAGGCTTTCCACTCTGCCCAAAAATTGAGATGAGCTCCAAGATTGTTCCAGTCCATCCCATAACGTAGATCACATCCTCACGGTTCTAACGAATTTGATTTCGCTGAATTTTGACATCGTATAACAAAGTTACAATTTTTATATGTTAGTACACATAAAAAAAACCATTAACTCAAATAATTACAAAATTATTCGACCTTAGCAATAGACTAATCATGTTTACACCGCTTGTTTTTGGTTCCTCATCCCGTCTTCTTCGTCAGCCGATCAAATCCGTCTCATTTTGAAGAGCTTGAGGAGTACTTCGATTTGTGTTTTGGAATTAAGGCTAACTCGAAAGGAATTGAGAATTATTGAGGGGTGAAAAGGGGAAGATATCGGCCATTGATAAAAGAGGATGGCGGCTGTCATATGAGAATTATGGTTTTGGTTTAATTTTAGGGTATTTATAAATTTATCTAATCCTCTTTTTTTTAATAAAATTAATTACTACATATTTTTATTTAGAGATGAAACTTCCCACCTCCTTTTGTTTAATGTAATCAATTAATGAGGGGGGAGAGAAAAACGTTTCATTTCCTTTCTTTAAATTGTTTAATAAATGAGGGTAGTTAGAGAAGGAAAACTTTCATTTCCTTTCTTTAAATTATTTAATTAATAGGGAGAATATTATTTGCATCAGTAGATGGTCAATTACATAAAATAAAGTGAGACATAGATAAAAGTTAACATATATGATTAATTGGATTTCTCATTAGGATGCAACATTTCAATGAAATCAACAAGCATCATGTAACAACCCGAAATTCTGGGCCAGTTTAAAATTTTTATTTTGGCAATTTCAGCGAATTTTGAATATTTAAAATAGATTATTTTAAATAGAATCGACGAGAAATTTATTTTGAATATAATTCGAACGTATATATTATATATGTCGTCATTTGAATATGAATATTTATATATAATTATAAAAGGAATTGAAAATGGCGCGGTAGTTCGATAATTCGATTTCAAACTTCAATTGAATGTACCGGGTGCAAAATAATCCGGATTTTAGTGAAACCAAAAACATTAGGATCTATTTGATGATATCTTTCCAACGAATCCGAAAAATCAAAATTTCATAGCGGGAATCAAAAGATATGTCCAGTTGAAATTTCTGAATAGTCGCTATGGAATTCAGGCCCTTAAAAATGGGAATTTTGCAAACGACCTCGGATTTCGACGAAACCACTTTTGTTGGATCCGTGATGTCAGGTTAATGCTAGGTTTCAAATTTCATAATTTTTCGAATCAATATGTGAGCGTGGCAAAGGAAAACGCGTTTTGACCATTTCAGTTGAATATAATCGACTGGAAATTGGCCATTTTTTCAACGGTCTCAGAATTCGACGAAACTAGTTTTGATAGGACCGTATCGTCAATACGAAGTTAGAAAATATTTTTCTGCACTTTATAGAGTTAGTATGTGACCCCGGTAAATTGAAATGTACGTTTAAAATTCAATATAGTGATTTAAATGTAAATTTAACGGAAATTGATTCAAACAGTCGAATCAGCCTACGATACATATCCCATTGTGTTCGGAATGGGGGTGAAACACTATGGACGACAGGCGGTGGGCCTCGTTTTGAGATCGAAAATAAAAGTTGCTTTTCGGCGAAAAATAAAATAATAATAAAAAAAAAAATATATCACCCCCATAACTCAGTCAAACTGCCCCCCCCCCCCCCCCGTTCATTTCTTTCCCGAAACGAATTTGAAAAAAAAAAGGAAAAACGAAGCGGACGGAATCGATCCGCCCTCCCCGACGATCACGCCACCGTCCTCCACCCAATCGCCGCCCCTTCCACTTCTTCTCCTCCTTTCCCCCTTCGACTGGCGCCACCTCCGAACCCACCTCCCCCCTCTTCGATACGTCGCAGACCCCCCCCCCCCCCAATCGGAAATCGATGCCGCCGCCTCCCTCTCTTCTTCTCCCTCCATCTTCTACTCGCAAGACACACCCCCAGGTACCCTAATCGAAAACGAGACCCTAGTCGCCGATGCCGCCGCCACTTCCAGTCAAAGCCGCGCCTCCCTCGCAACCTACCAGCTCCGGCGCCCCCTCAGTCCCATCTCCGAGTGGTGAGTCTTTATTTAATTAAATTTTGTATGTATAGTAATATAAATTAAGTTTTTACATATATAAATAAAAGTTTAGATCTTTAGGAAGGAAAAGAAATGATCTTTATACATGGAAAAAAAATATAGATTTTTATATGCAAAAGGTTTTGATCTTTGTATCTCGGTGAAGTGGCGATTAAAAATATGATTTTTATATTTTTAAAGTAGTAAAAATATAATCTTTTATATTGTAGAAAGGTAAAAATATGATCTTTGCATAGTAGGAACTATAAAAATATAATCTTTATTAAATATAGAATGTAAAAATACCATCTTTGTATATGTAGCGAAATAAAAATCTGATTTTTATGATGTATATGTTGAAATAAAGAGGTGATTTTTATAGTGATGAAATGAAAATAAAATCTTTATTATGTAGAAGGTGTAAAAATATGATTTTTGTTTGTGTAGAGAATTAAAAATATAATTTCTACATGATAGAAATATTAAAAATATCATCTTTATATGTGTAGAAAAATAGAAATGTGATTTTTAATAATGATAGGTTTGAAAAGTTGAAATCGATGTATTTGAAAGGGCGAGATCCTTATATGTAAATTGGCATACGAAAGCTTTGATTCTTGAAAAGGCGAAATCTTTAAAATTGAAAAGGCGAAATCTTTAAAATTGAAAAGGCGAAATCTTTAAAATTGAAAAGGCGAAATCTTTAAAATTGAAAAGGCGAAATCTTTATAGTCGAAAAGGCGAGACCTTTATATAGAGAATAACGATTATAAAAATATGATTTTTAAATTGAAAGTGAATAAATAAAAATGTGATTTTTATTTTAAAGGCATCAAAATATAAAAATGTGTGATTTTTATATATGTAGTGGCTACGGGCAACAAAGATGACGAAGATGCGATAGCGATGAAGATTTCTATCCAAGAAGAGTCAAGATGATTGGATAGCCATATGTGAGAATTTCTCACCTTTCAATTTCATTTCTATTTATATATATATATACTAGGATGTAGACGGTGCTTAGTAGCACCCGACACAATCGTCCACAGACCATGGACTTGTTTGTTTTGATTGCAAAAATTAGTTAGATGATTTGATTTGAAATTGAATTGTTTGGTGAAATGAATGGATTTGATTGATGTGTGAATGGCGTGGGCCTTCACTAGACCGGGGATAAGGCTAGGCCTCGTCCCGTTTCTAGTATCGTGCCGTTATGCCGCCGAAATTTTCTAAAATATGTTAGAAAAATAAAAATATCATTTTATTTGTGTAAACGAACTGAATAGAAATTCATATGTTAAAATAAAATGTTTTATCGTTAAAAATATAATTTTTAACGTGAATGTGTATAAGTAAATATTCATCTACAAACCGGACGGTTTGTTTATGTACACTTATTTGAATGACATTGATTGGGATGATAAATTTTACACATCGCCCAACTGCACAACTAAAATCTGTGGTTGTTGATTTGAAACCCCACACGGGTGTTGGGATGAAATTTGAAGTTCACTCATCCTGATTGATTAAATATGTCGATCGATTGATTGACAGGCTGTTATAAGCGTTAGATATCTATATTTGATGCTTATACAGTGTAGTACACTTTGGTTGATGGTTGATTATTTTTAAATGCTATTATATACATGTGTTGTATGAAAATCCATATAATTAATTTTATATGGTGATTGATTGGGCCTCATTCCAATTTAGAAAAAAAAAATATTATAATATAAAGGTTCATGTGTTGACTGTACTCATCCGTTGAGATTAGTCATGTGTTGAACGAAATATTTTAATAATAAAATTTACATCTTTATCGATATTATATAATATAAGGTTCATGTGTTGACTGTACTCATCCGTTGAGATTAGTCATGTGTTGAACGAAATATTTTAATAATAAAATTTACATCTTTATCAATATTATATAATATAAGGTTCATGTGTTGACTGTACTCATCCGTTGATATTAGTCATGTGTTGAACAAAACATTTTAATAATGGAAATATTTGAAAGGGAAATATTTGAAAAAGAAATATTTGAAGTATAATATTTATAAATAAAAACATTTTAATAACGGTTTCGAAATGAATTGAATAGAAAACGATTTCGAAATGAATTGAATAGAAAACGATTTCGAAATGAATTGAATATATAACGGTTTCGAAATGAATTGAATAGAAAACGACTTCGAAATGAATTGAATATATAACGGTTTCGAAATGAATTGAATAGAAAACGATTTCGAAATTAATTGAATAGAAAACGATTTCGAAATGAATTGAATATATAACGATTTCGAAATGAATTGAATAGAACACGATTTCGAAATGAATTGAATAGAAAACGATTTCGAAATGAATTGAATATATAACGAATTTTATTTCAATTGAATATATAACGAGTTTGATTTGAATAGAAAACGAATTTGATTTCAATTGAATATATAATGAATTTGATTCAAATAGAAAACGAAACAAATTTGATTTGAATAAAAAATGAATTTGAATCGAATAGAAAACCAATTTGAATTGAATCGAATAGAAAACCATTTGAATTGAATTGAATTGAAAATGAACTCAAATTGAATTGAAATTTGAATTGAATAGAAATGAATTCAAATTGAATTGAAATTTGAATTGAATAGAAATGAATTTTAAAACGAATTTATAAAGAAGAATTCAATTTTGATTTGAATTGAAATGGAAGTTGAAATTGTTTTTGAAACGAATTCAAAACTATTTATAAAATTCGTTTTGAATAGAAATCGACGAAATATATATTATATATATAATATAATGGCCTGAATAGAACGCGCCGCGGCAGTTCGTGAATTTCGACCATTTATTTCAAACGAATATTACGGGAGATCCGACCGTCGGATTCTCCTAAAACCGGAACCGTTGGGTTCGTATCGAAAAGAGCTTTTTAACGAATATTAGAAATTTGAAATCTAACGGTTGGATTTGGAGATACGTCCAAATCAAATTCGAAAAAGGTCGCTATAGGTGCAGTTCGATGGCCGTTGATGGAAATCGACTGTACGGGCCTTAATAAAATTATTAAAAATAGTAATAATTTGTGTAAAATCATAAGAAATGATTTTAGAAAATTTGGGGTGAAAAACTCCATATTTGAAAAGATAAAAATGGATTTGTATCAAAATGAACTAGTTTTGAACTAAATTTAAAACCCAATTGTTTTTAAATAAATAAATTAGATTTGAAAAGGGGTTTTAAATCATCGGAATTTCTAATATATTTGATTGGATTTGAAACGGGTTTATCGTGAATGGTGTTTTAAATAACACTAGTTCTTTAACCCGATAACAAATAGAATGTGATTTGGGTTTGTCGTGAACTGTGTTTTAAATAACACCTAGTTCTTTAACCCAGTAAAAGGAGTTTTAACGAATCTGCAATTAGATTGAAATGTAAATCTATAATCTAAATTATCAAATTTAGAAATGAGCGATATGGAGTATCGCCAGTTTTGCTCCAAAGCGATAGTTAAATCTTTAATTAGATTTGAACGTGAAATGGTAATTAATCTTACCAATAACACCATAGTATTAGATATGGAGTATTACCAGTTTTGCTTCATGGGATGAATAGGTTGGGATTGGGAAATAAAATAAATAATTACTTCGGTGTGGTTCGCTAATCTCGATTAGTTTAGAAAACCATAATTTGGTTTGAAACGACATCAAAAGGAAGATTAAAGGATAAATTTTAAAGAATTTATCTTGGATAAAATTAATGGGAACCTTCTCTGAGAATATGAATTGGAATGAGGCGTATGTTGTGTTTGTGTAACATTCGTTTTTAATATACGCGGGTTGTTCGGAAAGGCCGGGTTTATACCCATTCTGAATAACCGATTCGACGATAAGTCGAAGATGAAGACGGTGGTTGAAGACCAGAAGTCTTCACATCGTTTGGATAATTACTGACGATCCTGATTGGGCTGTACACCCAAGAGGATGGAAATAGTTGGTGGTCGCCCAGACGTACTTGGAGATGGATGGATATGCGAGGAAAGTGCCTCCGGTTTCGTTCAGACCCAGAACGGACTTGTAAATGGATTGTGTGTCTGACATTGGATTTTATTCTGTGTTGATTGATTTCTATTAAATATACATCTGTTTGGCGGCGGAGAATTTATTCTTTTGCTTAACGCCCTTCTCTGAGACGTACGAGCTCAGAGGTTGTATATCGATGGACATCAGTCGCATAGCATGAATTGCCTGTGTGGCATGCTGAGTTGCATGGATCAAGGCTTCTGTTGAAAAGCAAAGTCTTGTGGTTGATGATCAAAGCACGCCTACGTGGCAGCTTTGTGTATAACGTGAATTCGCGAGCCTCACACCTCGGTATGAGTTAAAAACGGGATACGGGCCGTTGGTAGAACACGACGTTTCTTTCTAGCTTTGGTGGTGTCAGTGACTTACCAGCCCTGACATTTATATACTTTTCACCTTTGTGGTTGTTGGAATGAGGCGCCTCGATTATAGGTCTGTAAGGACCGGGAAACGTGTGTTCAGGAATAAATAATCCTCTAACGTAAGTGAGGACTGGCCCAACCGATCCAGGGTTGCCCAGAGTGCGTAACCCGGAGGCATTTGCTAGAGTGTCTCGAACGCGGAGAGGAGCTTGCCCCTTGCCTCGACTCATGATGGAAATCCAATTTCCAATATGTGTAATTCGGTTTTATTTGTAGAACTAGTATGGCGACATAGTAGATGGTAGCTATGCCGCCTATGATTGATATTTATGATTGAAATGTTTTGACACTATACACTTATTATAGTATCAAATGATTTGTTTTAAACGTATCAAGCATGCTTTGGCTGTTATAAGAGAAAACCCTATCCCCCGGCTTGCGTTGCATTGTGTGATAGGACCTGGGTCTTATAACAGCTTCATTTTTCTTTATTTAGCATTGCGCTGTTGTTTTATGCACTGGTATTCTTGGGAGGAAACCCGTTCCGTGTTATTCGGCGTGGTCCCTTGAATTACTCTCTTTTAAAATAAAGATTTATAACCGTTTTAGTTCTCACACCAGTCACATGACTGACCTGGAGTTTATTGTTTTAACCTAAACTCTGGGTGCCCCTATTTTCCGCACGGGCAGCTAGTAGTTTTGGTTTTGCAGATTTATATTCACAGGATCCTGGTTTACAGCTGGAATGATATCCGGAAAGCTCTGTATCCGTATATCACCTTCAGTTGTGCTTTATATTATTTTTCCGCTGCTATGTAATTTATTGTAATCTCTGATATTTATCGAATGTAATTTATTCATTATACTCTGTATATTCTTGTATCTGATGGAATTGTTGTAATAACAATGAAATGTTCTTCTGTTTGTGTTCTGATTTGTCCTGTTCTCAAACGTTCAGGGGTTTCGAACGGTCTAGATCGGTTTAACGACTGATTCGGATCGAGCGAAATTCCCGGCCGTCACATTTGGTATTAGAGCTTTGGTTTACAGAGCTCGAGAACAAGGCACATTAGAACCATACGAAAGAATTCATCAGATATTGGATTAGTAATATCCAATTAGAATGACTCGTTAGAGATAGGATCAGTAGTATCCTAGAACGAGTGTGAAGAGTATATTTTTCAAATGAAAACAATTTGGTTTTAAAAATTTAAACAATTTATACGTATTTGATTATTTATTTATTTTGAATATGGACAATCGAGTATATAAAGATTTTTCATATACGCGTCATGAACGTATATTCGAAGTTTTAATATACTGGATAGATATAGAATCATACTCTAGTGGCCCGAAGATGATTCTGATGATTGACTAGTCGTAATTAGTATTCATGTTCGAGTAACGAAGGTGTGATATCGATATATTTCCATTAGACTGGTGTGAGAACCAAAACTTATATAGTTAGAACACATTGTTGTGAATTGGCATCAAAAACATGATTTTTTGTATATGTATCAAAATTATGAATTTGAAAACTCTAATCCACTAATTGATTGATGTTTGTGTTGTTTGTTTATTTGTTTGCTAATTTTGAACCATTATGCCTAATTGAACCAAATATTGAATTATATTGAAAATTGGTCGCATATGCTTGCATATATATATATGTACTTACCTTGAACAGGTCATAGCAAGGAGGCTAGAGCAGAGAATAAAATTTGTTTGCCCGACAAATAGGTACATGTTTACTACATAATTTACTGTTTTGTTTGGGTGATGATGATTTTATGAGCCTATTGGCTAGCCGCTTGGCTTTTTCTTTTTCTTTTTGAGATTAGAAGGACCGGGGAAGCTATTTGAAATTCCCCGATGCTCCCGGTGCAGGGGAGGTTATGGCGAAATTTTTCGAAAATTTAGGGTGTTAGCCAAATTTTTTGAAAATTTGAAAATTCTCAGAAACTGAAAAGTTGGAGAATGGAAGCCAGATCGAACGTAGAGCTGATTAATCAAACCACTTTCGACTTTGTTCCTTTTCGGGGACGAAAAGTTTTAAGTGGGAGAGATTGTAACAACCCGAAATTCTGGGCCATTTTAAAAAATTTATTTTGGAAATTTCAGCGAATTTTGAATATTTAAAATAGATTATTTTAAATAGAATCGACGAGAAATTTATTTTGAATATAATTCGAACGTATATATTATATACGTCGTCGTTTGAATATGAATATTTATATATAATTATAAAAGGAATTGAAAATGGCGCGGTAGTTCGATAATTCGATTTCAAACTTCAATTGAATGTACCGGGTGCAAAATAATCCGGATTTTAGTGAAACCAAAAACATTATCTATTTGATGATATCTTTCCAACGAATCCGAAAAATAAAAATTTCATAGCGGGAATCAAAAGATATGTCCAGTTGAAATTTCTGAATAGTCGCTATGGAATTCAGGCCCTTAAAAATGGGAATTTTGCAAACGACCTCGGATTTCGACGAAACCACTTTTGTTGGATCCGTGATGTCAGGTTAATGCTAGGTTTCAAATTTCATAATTTTTCGAATCAATATGTGAGCGTGGCAAAGGAAAACGCGTTTTGACCATTTCAGTTGAATATAATCGACTGGAAATTGGCCATTTTTCCAACGGTCTCAGAATTCGACGAAACTAGTTTTGTTAGGACCGTATCGTCAATTCGAAGCTAGAAAATATTTTTCTGCAATTTATAGAGTTAGTATGTGACCCCGGTAAATTGAAATGTACGTTTAAAATTCAATATAGTGATTTAAATGTAAATTTAACGGAAAATGATTCAAACAGTCGAATCAGCCTACGATACATAACCCATTGTGTTCGGAATGGGGGTGAAACACTATGGACGACAGGCGGTGGGCCTCATTTTGAGATCGAAAATAAAAGTTGCTTTTCGGCGAAAAATAAAATAATAATAATTAAAAAATATATCTCCCCCATAACTCAGTCAAACTGCCCCCCCCCCCCCGTTCATTTCTTTCCCGAAACGAATTTGAAAAAAAAAAGGAAAAACGAAGCGGACGGAATCGAACCGCCCTCCCCGACGATCACGCCACCGTCCTCCACCCAATCGCCGCCCCTTCCACTTCTTCTCCTCCTTTCCCCCTTCGACTAGCGCCACCTCCGAACCCACCTCCCCCCTCTTCGATACGTCGCAGACCCCCCCCCCCCATCGGAAATCGATGTCGCCGCCTCCCTCTCTTCTTCTCCCTCCATCTTCTACTTGCAAGACACACCCCCAGGTACCCTAATCGAAAACGAGACCCTAGCCGCCGATGCCGCCGCCACTTCCAGTCAAAGTCGCGCCTCCCTCGCAACCTACCGACTCCGGCGCCCCCTCAGTCCCATCTCCGAGTGGTGAGTCTTTATTTAATTAAATTTTGTATGTATATTAATATAAATTCAGTTTTTACATATATAAATAAAAGTTTAGATCTTTAGGAAGGAAAAGAAATGATCTTTATACATGGAAAAAAAAATATGGATTTTTATATGCAAAAGGTTTTGATCTTTGTATCTCGGTGAAGTGGCGATTAAAAATATGATTTTTATATTTTTAAAGTAGTAAAAATATGATCTTTGCATAGTAGGAAGTATAAAAATATAATCTTTATTAAATATAGAATGTAAAAATACCATCTTTGTATATGTAGCGAAATAAAAATCTGATTTTTATGATATATATGTTGAAATAAAGAGGTGATTTTTATAGTGATGAAATGAAAATAAAATCTTTATTATGTAGAAGGTGTAAAAATATGATTTTTGTTTGTGTAGAGAATTAAAAATATAATTTCTACATGATAGAAATATTAAAAATATCATCTTTATATGTGTAGAAAAATAGAAATGTGATTTTTAATAATGATAGGTTTGAAAAGTTGAAATCGATGTATTTGAAAGGGCGAGATCCTTATATGTAAATTGGCATACGAAAGCTTTGATTCTTGAAAAGGCGAAATCTTTAAAATTGAAAAGGCGAAATCTTTAAAATTGAAAAGGCGAAATCTTTAAAATTGAAAAGGCGAAATCTTTATATAGAGAATAACGATTATAAAAATATGATTTTTAAATTGAAAGTGAATAAATAAAAATGAGATTTTTATTTTAAAGGCATCAAAATATAAAAATGTGTGATTTTTATATATGTAGTGGCTATGGGCAACAAAGATGACGAAGATGCGATAACGATGAAGATTTCTATCCAAGAAGAGTCAAGATGATTGGATAGCCATATGTGAGAATTTCTCACCTTTCAATTTCATTTCTATTTTTATATATATACTAGGATGCAGACGGTGCTTAGTAGCACCCGACACAATCGTCCACAGACCATGGACTTGTTTGTTTTGATTGCAAAAATTAGTTAGATGATTTGATTTGAAATTGAATTGTTTGGTGAAATGAATGGATTTGATTGATGTGTGAATGGCGTGGGCCTTCACTAGACCGGGGATAAGGCTAGGCCTCGTCCCGTTTCTAGTATCGTGCCGTTATGCCGCCGAAATTTTCTAAAATATGTTAGAAAAATAAAAATATCATTTTATTTGTGTAAACGAACTGAATAAAAATTCATATGTTAAAATAAAATGTTTTATCGTTAAAAATATAATTTTTAACGTGAATGTGTATAAGTAAATATTCATTTACATACCGGACGGTTTGTTTATGTACACTTATTTGAATGACATTGATTGGGACGATAAATTTTACACATCGCCCAACTGCACAACTAAAATCTGTGGTTGTTGATTTGAAACCCCACACGGGTGTTGGGATGAAATTTGAAGTTCACTCATCCTGATTGATTAAATATGTCGATTGATTGATTGACAGGCTGTTATAAGTGTTAGATATCTATATTTGATGCTTATACAGTGTAGTACACTTTGGTTGATGGTTGATTATTTTTAAATGCTATTATATACATGTGTTGTATGAAAATCCATATAATTAATTTTATATGGTGATTGATTGGGCCTCATTCCAATTTAGAAAATAAAGAATATTATAATATAAAGGTTCATGTGTTGACTGTACTCATCCGTTGAGATTAGTCATGTGTTGAACGAAATATTTTAATAATAAAATTTACATCTTTATCGATATTATATAATATAAGGTTCATGTGTTGACTGTACTCATCCGTTGAGATTAGTCATGTGTTGAACGAAATATTTTAATAAAAAAATTTACATCTTTATCAATATTATATAATATAAGGTTAATGTGTTGACTGTACTCATCCGAAGAGATTAGTCATGTGTTGAACAAAACATTTTAATAATGGAAATATTTGAAAGGGAAATATTTGAAAAAGAAATATTTGAAATAGAATATTTATAAATAAAAACATTTTAATAACGGTTTCGAAATGAATTGAATAGAAAACGATTTCGAAATGAATTGAATAGAAAACGATTTCGAAATGAATTGAATATATAACGGTTTCGAAATGAATTGAATAGAAAACGACTTCGAAATGAATTGAATATATAACGGTTTCGAAATGGATTGAATAGAAAACGATTTCGAAATGAGTTGAATAGAAAACGATTTCGAAATGAATTGAATATATAACGATTTCGAAATGAATTGAATAGAACACGATTTCGAAATGAATTGAATAGAAAACGATTTCGAAATGAATTGAATATATAACGAATTTGATTTCAATTGAATATATAACGAATTTGATTTGAATAGAAAACGAATTTGATTTCAATTGAATATATAATGAATTTGATTCAAATAGAAAACGAAACAAATTTGATTTGAATAGAAAATGAATTTGAATCGAATAGAAAACCAATTTGAGTTGAATCGAATAGAAAACCAATTTGAATTGAATTGAATTGAAAATGAACTCAAATTGAATTGAAATTTGAATTGAATAGAAATGAATTCAAATTGAATTGAAATTTGAATTGAATAGAAATGAATTTTAAAACGAATTTATAAAGAAGAATTCAATTTTGATTTGAATTGAAATGGAAGTTGAAATTGTTTTTGAAACGAATTCAAAACTATTTATAAAATTCGTTTTGAATAGAAATCGATGAAATATATATTATATATTATATATATATAATATAATGGCCTGAATAGAACGCGCCGCGGCAGTTCATGAATTTCGACCATTTATTTCAAACGAACATTACGGGAGATCCGACCGTCGGATTCTCCTAAAACCGGAACCGTTGGGTTCGTATCGAAAAGAGCTTTCTAACGAATATTAGAAATTTGAAATCTAACGGTTGGATTTGGAAATACGTCCAAATCAAATGAGAAAAAGGTCGCTATAGGTGCAGTTCGATGGCCGTTGATGGAAATCGACTGTACGGGCCTTAATAAAATTATTAAAAATAGTAATAATTTGTGTAAAATCATAAGAAATGATTTGAGAAAATTTGGGGTGAAAAACTCCATATTTGAAAAGATAAAAATGGATTTTTATCAAAATGAACTAGTTTTGAACTAAATTTAAAACCCAATTGTTTTTAAATAAATAAATTAGATTTAAAAAGGGGTTTTAAATAATCGGAATTTCTAATATATTTGATTGGATTTGAAACGGGTTTATCGTGAATGGTGTTTTAAATAACACTAGTTCTTTAACCCGATAACAAATAGAATGTGATTTGGGTTTGTCGTGAACTGTGTTTTAAATAACACCTAGTTCTTTAACCCAGTAAAAGGAGTTTTAACGAATCTGCAATTAGATTGAAATGTAAATCTATAATCTAAATTATCAAATTTAGAAATGAGCGATATGGAGTATCGCCAGTTTTGCTCCAAAGCGATAGTTAAATCTTTAATTAGATTTGAACGTGAAATGGTAATTAATCTTACCGATAACACCATAGTGTAAGATATGGAGTATTACCAGTTTTGCTTCATGGGATGAATAGGTTGGGATTGGGAAATAAAATAAATAATTACTTCGGTGTGGATCGCTAATCTCGATTAGTTTAGAAAACCATAATTTGGTTTGAAACGACATCAAAAGAAAGATTAAAGGATAAATTTTAAAGATTTTATCTTGGATAAAATTAATGGGAACCTTCTCTGAGAATATGAATTGGAATGAGGCGTATGTTGTGTTTGTGTAACATTCGTTTTTAATATACGCGGGTTGTTCGGAAAGGCCGGGTTTATACCCATTCTGAATAACCGATTCGACGATAAGTCGAAGATGAAGACGGTGGTTGAAGACCAGAAGTCTTCACATCGTTTGGATAATTACTGACGATCCTGATTGGGCTGTACACCCAAGAGGATGGAAAAAGTTGGTGGTCGCCCAGACGTACTTGGAGATGGATGGATATGTGTAACACCCCGAATTTCGGTTAATGCTAAAATTCACTAATTACAGAATAAATAATCTCAGATGTGAGAATTGGGGGAAAACGGGCTGCGTCATTGCGTTCGTCTCGGAAAAATACGCAAAATAGAGTCTGAGTTTTCGAGAATCGGAGTCCGTATGGCCCAGTTATAGCCCAATGAAGTTTGCAGAAAATTTAAAGTAAAAAAAAAACAGATTTAAAATTCAAATTCAGATTTTAAAATTGGGGCTAGGAGGGCAGGCGGGAAAGTTCCCGCCCTAGCCATGTCGACAGGGCTGTCGACAGGCCAGTCGACTGGGAGGTCGACTGCCCTGTCGACTTGCCTGTCGACACAGGGTGTCGAGCCAGATTTCCTGGGTGCACCAGGTTTGGTTTTCTGGCTAGGGCTGGGCTGCTGGGCTGTGTTCTAGAGACTTCCTAAATCTGACGGACCTAATCTAGCCTAGGGTTAATCCTATGGTCTAAAACACACCCTAATCCTATAAATATACCCTAATGCAAGCCTAATCCATACTAAAAATAGAAATGATGGCATCATGCCGCCAAAATCAAACTTAGAAGGAGCCTCCACTAGTTTATGAAGGAAGTTGCAAGCTAATCAACCTCTAATCATCATCTCCTCCAAATATTGCAACTAGTTCTACTTCATAAGTTTGCTAATCTTGGTTTTGGTGAGTTCCTATGCCTTTAGCAAGTAATTGCTAAACTAATTAGGATAGGATATTAGGAGGATATGGATGTAAATGTGGATTATGCAAGTTGTGGTTGTCATATGTTATAAGTTCATATGTAAACTTGCCTCTTTTTATGATATGATGTGTCATGTAAGTTCATATGCAAGTTTTATGCAAGTTTATATGCAAGATCATATGCAAGTTAGTCTCTTTTTATGATATGCATAGCATATGCGAGTTTGCCTTTGTGATATGACATGATATGCAAGTTTATATGCAGGATTCATGTGCAAGTTAGTCTCTTTTTATGATATGCATAACATATGCAAGTTTGCCTTTGTGATATGACATGATATGCAAGTTGATATGCAAGATTCATGTGCAAGTTAGCCTCTTTCTATGATGTGCATAACATATGCAAGTTTGCCTTTGTGATATGACATAGTATGCAAGTTCATATGCAAGTTTTATGCAAGTTCATATGCAAGTTCTTAGGCAAGTTTTATGCAAGTTCATATGCAAGTTCTTATGAAATTTTTATGCAAGTTCATATGCAAGTTCATATGCAAGTTTTATGAAAGTTCATATGCAAGTTCATATGCAAGTATTATGCAAGTTTATGTGCAAGTTCATATGCAAGTTTGTCTCTTTTTATGATGTGCATAACATATGCAAAGTTGTCCCTATGTATGACGTGTTATGTAAACGAATTACGTGGGAAACGATGGGGTTAATATGCATGATTATAAAAAGGTGTAAAGTTGTTATGATTAAGCATAACATAAAATGAATGGACATAATTGGGAATTTACCTATTAAGTTAGGTCTACCCACATTATGGAGTTGGGAATTTACCTATTAAGTTAGGTCTACCCATACTATGGAATTGGGAATTTACCTATTGAGTTAGGTCTACCCATATTCTTAAAAATGTGTAATTAATTAGGGATAATTAATTATGGGGGTGATTAATTAGGTGTAATTAATCAACTAAGACACGAGGTTGGACCCTTTTGTAGCGGAAGTCTGCCCGGAACCGACCGGCCATCCAGCAGCTACAAATGATAGGCCCAATGTGAGAGGTCTTAGTCATAAATTAAAGACGTGATTAAAGTAAGGACACGAGGTTAGACCTTTCTATGACAGAAGTCTGCCCGGAACCAACCAGCATATCCAGCAGTCATAAAAGATGGTCTAATGTGAGAGGTCTTTATGAGGTCATGATCTTAATTAATTAATTAAGAAACACTTAACCATATTAGCATGTAGAGGGACATGAGGGGTTAAGTGGGTGCCTTGGGTGGCATGTGGAAATCTAGTGGGTGCCTTGGGTGGCAACAGAAAATACGATTAAAATACTTAACCAAAGTGGAACATGTAATTAAAACATGATTAAAGGGTTAAGTGGTATACACTAGAAATAACAAGCTTAGGTGGTAGCTTGTGGGGGCCCATTTCAACCAATATCCCAATGTATCTTAGTAGGCTCGACTCTAGTCGAGTGACGGGACACACATATTGGGCTTGACTATAAGAGGCCAAACCGGGGTAGCGGTGGCAACGCAAGTCCAACGGGTTTCATCTGCGTGTGTGGACCCGGGATGGTAGGTAAGACGTTGTTGCATCGTGTAGATATAACCCGTGCACCATTTGTTGTATCGGGCTAGCCACTTTGGGGAGTGATACACCCCATTGTGGGGCCAGCACGGATATCTACGATAGGGAGCCGATCGCTTGGGAGTAGTGGGTACACCTAGTGGAGATAGGGGCAGACGGCACCTATGTAGTGAACTAGGGGTACACGAAACTACTGGGTAAATTTTCTAAGTCCTTGGGAGGGATCAACCTTTAAGTAGGAATGACTGGTGTTGTGCAATGTAGTAATTATCCCTTGGGTGGGTAAGTGCGTCTTTTTCGTTGTCTTAGTTCACTCTAAGTCTGATTGGCTACTGAATGTAGTCATTTATCCCCAGTCACACCGTACCAAGTTATATCATATCCTTATTACTTTAATGATTACATTGTTAAAGTTATAGGACTCGCTCAGACTTATGTCTGACCCCGTTGTTTTTATCTTTTTCCCAACCCTCAGGTTCTCAGAGTGGGCCCAGCACGAGTGGGCTTTGATCAGGCTGCTTTTATTACTCACTTGGAGCTTGGACCCTAGATGTAGAGCTCAGCTTACCCTTTTCTTTTATGGCTATCAGTTCATGTATTGGGATTATGTATTTTTATTTAGCAGGATGGATATTTGTACTTGACTTCTATTATGGTTTTGTGATGTAACCAGACATGTTTTATTTTCCGCTGCAATTGAAATGATGTTTTAAATTTTCAAGTATTACTTACATCTGTCTTGCTGTAATGACTCTGTTCTATATTCACTCAAGATAGTCCACCGATGTTATGGCATTCCCTTAGAGAGTGACCATAGCGGGCGTGGGGTGTTACACGTGGTATCAGAGCAAAGGTTACCGGAACAGATAAAATTTTTAGAAAACTATTTTTCTAAAAACATTTTTGGAAGAGATATTTTCAAAAACATGTCTTTAAAGAGAAAAGTTTTTGAAAGAAAAGCATAATCCCCAATAGCCATATCTTTATCTTTCGAATTCTCCGTTTTGAATCTTTCCTTTTTCGTTTCAGCATGGCTGAGGATCTTAACTTTCCGGAGGGTGTGACGATACCAGTATGGTATAGGAGATTGATGGAGGCTAGGGCCACCACTGCGGGTCCAGCAAATGTTCCTCCACCAACCGTAGCACCCGATCTTCCTCCTCCCCCTCCTCCTCGCACGGATACTTTTGCTAAGACTTGCAAGGAATTCAAAGCTATGGGAGGAAAACCTTTTCAAGGATCTGAAACTTTTGTGGAGGCTAGAGATTGGCTTAAGGAGGTGGAAGAGTTGATAGATATCTTTGAGATGGAAGAAGGAAAGAAAGTCAAGTTAGCTGCTTGGTTAATGATGGGAGAGGCCTCATTCTGGTGGGAGGTCACTAATGGAGAACGCCCCGTTGACTCTTGGGCGGATTTTAGGCAAAGATTTGTGGCAAAATTTCTCTCAAGGGCGGAGGAGAACTTGTATATGGAAAGATTCTTGACTCTAAAGCAAGGAAATCTCTCAGTGAAGGAATATGTCAACAAGTTTAATCAATTGCCAAGGTTTGGCCTAGACATGGTGAATACACCGGAGAAGAAGGCTTTGAGGTTCGTGAAAAGCTTGAATGAACCGATGCATGGGTTGGCTATGACTCATATCCCTATGGGGGCCACCTTTGAGAAGCTAGTTGACATGGCACTCATGCATGAAGAAGAGAAGGGCCCCAATGCTAATAAGGCACCCGAGAAGAAGGGAGATCAAAAGAGACCTCAGCAACAACAACAAAACAAAGGTGGGAAAGGCAACGGTGGCAAGGGGAAGAAGAAGTGCTTCAATTGCGGGATACCAGGCCACATAAGCAAAGATTGTAGAAAGAAGAAGACTGGTTGCTTTCACTGTGGCAAAGCAGGGCATCTAGTGAAGGATTGCCCTAAGAAGGGGCAAAGGACGGGATCTACCTCAGGAGGACAGGTGCAAGCTCTTATGGCACCGGGTCAGGCTAGGGGGCAAGTACAGGCTCTCGCGGTCCCACCGATTCAGGAAAGAGGTAGAACTATTTCTGTTGAAAGTCTGGTTTTTCTATTTGATCATCCTGTCCGTACATTGTTTGATTCAGGCGCATCGCATTCGTTTATCTCATCATCATTAGTTGAGTCACTGCACTTAGACACCAGTCTTGTAGATGATCCCTTGGTTGTTTCAAACCCAAGTGGGGGCTCCACTTATTTGTCCATGATATGTTTGGGTTTGAAGATTTCTATACTTAGCATTGAGTTTAGATGTGATGCTTTTGTTTTGGGCTTCACGGGCTATGGGTTGATTTTGGGCATGGACTGGTTATCCAGTAATGGTGCCGTTCTTGATTGCGAAAGGAGAGTTGTTAGGCTCATGACCCGCTTGGGTAACACTCTCGAGATCTCTTGTAATCCCATGGATTCTGTTATGCTAAGTTATCTTGAGTCGTTGGACGCTTCGGCCGAGAGTTTGCAATCTGTTAGAGTGGTCCGGGAATACTCGGATGTGTTTGAGGAGGTGAAGGGCTTACCTCCGAAGCGGGAGATTGACTTCCGAATATATCTGGTGGATAATGCTAAACCTGTATCTTTACCAGTGCGCCACATGGCTCCTCGTGAGAGGAGGGAACTCCATAAGCAAGTAGGGGAGTTGCTTGAGAAGGGGTTCATAAGACGAAGTATATCGGAGTGGGGTGCTCCAGTAGTTTTTGCTACGAAGGCGGATGGGTCCCTCAGACTTTGTGTAGACTATAGAGAACTCAACAAGCTCACAAAGAAGAATAGACACCCATTGCCGAGGATTGATGATCTTTTCGATCAGTTGGTTGGCGCTTCAGTATTTTCTCAGTTGGACTTAGCCACGGGGTTTCATCAGTTGAGGGTGGCTGAGGATAGCATAGACAAGACTGCCTTTAGGACTCTGGATGGTTTCTATGAGTGGCTGGTGATGCCATTTGGGTTGACGAACGCCCCTGCATACTTTGTTGATTTGATGAGTAGGGTGTTCAGGGAGTTCCTTAATAAGTTCGTGGTGGTCTTTGTGGATGATATCTTAGTATTTTCTAAGAGTGAAGAAGAGCATGCCCTACATCTTGGGGAGGTGTTGAAGACTCTTCGAGCACATAGCCTTAAGGCTAAATTCTCTAAATGTCACTTCTGGAGGAGGGAAGTGCGGTTCTTGGGGCACGTGGTCTCCAAGGAGGGGATAGCTGTGGATCCCGCGAAGGTAGTATCAATTCAAGATTGGACGGTTCCTAGAAATGCTACCGAAGTAAGAAGTTTCTTGGGGTTGGCGGGTTATTATAGGAAGTTTATCAAAGACTTCGCGAAGATATCAGCCCCATTAACCCGCTTAACAAAGAAGAATCTTGTTTTCGCATGGGACGTAGATTGTGATGATGCGTTCCGACGGTTAAAGAGAGCTTTAACCACTGCTCCAGTTTTAGTGTTGCCAGATGGGAGCAAGCCATTTGTTGTCTATACTGATGCTTGTGGGACAGGACTAGGCGCAGTCTTAATGCAAGAGGGAAGGGTAATAGCCTATGGTGGAAGGCAGTTGAGAGTGCATGAGAAAAATTACCCTACCCATGATTTAGAGTTGGCCGCTATTGTTTTCGCGCTTAAGATTTGGCGCCATTATCTTCTTGGTGAGAGATTCGAATTGTTCACTGACCACAAATCATTGAAGTACTTGTTTTCTCAGAAGGATTTGAATTTGAGACAGCAAAGGTGGATGGAGTTCTTAGCATCCTATGATTTCAAGATAGCGTATACCCCTGGCAAGGGTAACGTGGTGGCGGACGCCTTGAGCAGAAAAAGGTTGTCCTTGAGTCCATTATTCGTGGAACAGCGAAACTTGGAATTTATCTCGATGTTTGATTTCAGACCTTCCATTGACTATATACCCGGTTTGCTAGCATCCTTGGAGGTCAGACCTACTCTTTTGGGGCGGGTTGGAGAAGCACAGAGGGACGACCCACAGTTGGTTGAGTTGGTAGAGAAGCTCATAAGGGGGGAGTCGTCCAGCCATTTGAGTAGGTACACCCTAGACGATAGGGGGTGCTTGCGTAGAGACGGTAGACTTTGTGTACCGCAAGACGAGGGTTTGAGGAAGGCTATTCTTGATGATGCACACCGTTCTAGGATGACCATTCATCCCGGTGGGGACAAGATGTACCAAGATATGAGGCGGGTTTTTTTCTGGGCCGGTATGAAGAAAGATGTGGCCGAGTATGTCGCTCGATGCTTGGTATGCCAACAGGTGAAAGCGGAACAAAAGAAACCAGGTGGGTTGCTTCACCCATTGGAAGTTCCGCAATGGAAGTGGGATAGCGTCTCGATGGATTTTATTGACGGGTTACCCAGATCAAGAAAGGGTAATACGGGAATTTAGGTGGTGGTGGATAGACTTACTAAAAGCGCCCATTTCATACCTGTGAAGAGCAAGAGGACCGCTCCATGGCTAGCTTCAGTATATCTTCGAGAGATAGTTCGATTGCATGGGGTACCCTCTAGCATAGTGAGTGATCGAGATCCTATCTTCACTAGTGAGTTCTGGAGAAGTTTGCAAGAAGCAGTGGGGACTCAATTGTGTCTGAGCACCGCATATCATCCTCAGACGGACGACCAGACTGAGAGGGTGAATCGTGTCCTAGAAGACCTTTTGAGGCTTTGTATCTTAGATTTTGGAGGTACATGGGAAGAGCATCTTCCATTGGTGGAGTTCGCATATAATAACAGCTTTCAGTCCAGTATTGGTATGGCTCCTTTCGAAGCTCTCTATGGAAGGCCTTGTCGATCACCTACATGTTGGTGGGAGTCTACGGACAAGATCTTGCTTGGGCCTGATATGGTTAGGGAGACTTCTGAAAAGATTGACTTGATTCGAAGAAGGATGAAAGCAGCGCAGGATAGGCAAAAATATTATGCGGACAAGAGGAGGACGGACCTTGAGTTTGAAGTTGGGGACATGGTCTTTGTCAAAGTGTCTCCGTTACGAAGTGTGGTTCGCTTTGGATCTGTTGGGAAGTTAGCACCAAGGTTCGTAGGGCCGTTTCCTATTAAGGAAAGGATTGGACGGATGGCATATAGAGTGGGGTTGCCCGACAGACTTAGTGGTGTACATGATGTATTCCATGTGTCCCATTTGAGGAAGTGCTTACATGAGACCGCAGAGGTGGTAGAGCCGAGCTTGCTTAAAGAAGTGGAAGTAGAGCGTGATGTGACTATTCGACGAGCTCCTACCCGCATCCTTGGGTCAAAGACTAGGAAATTGAGAAATCGAGAGGTTCAACTAGTCAAAGTACAATGGGGAGAAGACGAGAGCAACACAACTTGGGAAACGGAAGCGAAGATGCGTTCATTGTACCCGTTCCTTTTTGAGGGTATGTCTTTTAACTTCTCCTTTACCGTTTGTCTAGTACTTATCTTATCTTTAGTATGTCCTCTCATTTGTACCTTTGACCTTTAGATAGGGTAAACCTATGATTGAAACATGTGTTTGAGACATGTTATGTTTGATGGATGCATGTGGATGCAAGTGGTTGCTAGTGGTTGCTCGTGGATGCATATATACACACTCTAGGCACTAGATCGGCTCAATCACTTCATATTGCATATTGCATAAAATTGTGTGTAGGGAGCTATATTTATGGATGTATAATTATTGTGTTCTCATATGGATGATGCATTTTGGTGAATGATTGTGCACTCATGTAGATATTGTATGTGTCGATAGGATTCTCTCGCATACATAATAGATGCATGGCACTATCATGGTTTGCATATGTTCATACACTTTTTGCATATGCTCATACATCATTAGAAATTTTGATTTAAGGACAATGGATGCTCGTGATTGATGGATTGAGTAGATGGTTGTTTGGATGGTAGGATATGCATTATCCTTAACTTAGAGATTTCGGGGACGAAATCCTTTAAGGAGGGGAGAATGTAACACCCCGAATTTCGGTTAATGCTAAAATTCACTAATTACAGAATAAATAATCTCAGATGTGAGAATTGGGGGAAAACGGGCTGCGTCATTGCGTTCGTCTCGGAAAAATACGCAAAATAGAGTCCGAGTTTTCGAGAATCGGAGTCCGTATGGCCCAGTTATGGCCCAATGAAGTTTGCAGAAAATTTAAAGTTAAAAAAACAGATTTAAAATTCAAATTCAGATTTTAAAATTGGGGCTAGGAGGGCAGGCGGGAAAGTTCCCGCCCTAGCCATGTCGACAGGGCTGTCGACAGGCCAGTCGACTGGGAGGTCGACTGCCCTGTCGACTTGCCTGTCGACACAGGGTGTCGAGCCAGATTTCCTGGGTGCACCAGGTTTGGTTTTCTGGATAGGGCTGGGCTGCTGGGCTGTGTTCTAGAGACTTCCTAAATCTGACGGACCTAATCTAGCCTAGGGTTAATCCTATGGTCTAAAACACACCCTAATCCTATAAATATACCCTAATGCAAGCCTAATCCATACTAAAAATAGAAATGATGGCATCATGCCGCCAAAATCAAACTTAGAAGGAGCCTCCACTAGTTTATGAAGGAAGTTGCAAGCTAATCAACCTCTAATCATCATCTCCTCCAAATATTGCAACTAGTTCTACTTCATAAGTTTGCTAATCTTGGTTTTGGTGAGTTCCTATGCCTTTAGCAAGTAATTGCTAAACTAATTAGGATAGGATATTAGGAGGCTATGGATGTAAATGTGGATTATGCAAGTTGTGGTTGTCATATGTTATAAGTTCATATGTAAACTTGCCTCTTTTTATGATATGATGTGTCATGTAAGTTCATATGCAAATTTTATGCAAGTTTATATGCAAGATCATATGCAAGTTAGTCTCTTTTTATGATATGCATAGCATATGCGAGTTTGCCTTTGTGATATGACATGATATGCAAGTTTATATGCAAGATTCATGTGCAAGTTAGTCTCTTTTTATGATATGCATAACATATGCAAGTTTGCCTTTGTGATATGACATGATATGCAAGTTGATATGCAAGATTCATGTGCAAGTTAGCCTCTTACTATGATGTGCATAACATATGCAAGTTTGCCTTTGTGATATGACATAGTATGCAAGTTCATATGCAAGTTTTATGCAAGTTCATATGCAAGTTCTTATGCAAGTTTTATGCAAGTTCATATGCAAGTTTTATGCAAGTTCATATGCAAGTTCATATGCAAGTTTTATGCAAGTTTATATGCAAGTTCATATGCAAGTATTATGCAAGTTTATGTGCAAGTTCATATGCAAGTTTGTCTCTTTTTATGATGTGCATAACATATGCAAAGTGGTCCCTATGTATGACGTGTTATGTAAACGAATTACGTGGGAAACGATGGGGTTAATATGCATGATTATAAAAAGGTGTAAAGTTGTTATGATTAAGCATAACATAAAATGAATGGACATAATTGGGAATTTACCTATTAAGTTAGGTCTACCCACATTATGGAGTTGGGAATTTACCTATTAAGTTAGGTCTACCCATACTATGGAATTGGGAATTTACCTATTGAGTTAGGTCTACCCATATTCTTAAAAATGTGTAATTAATTAGGGATAATTAATTATGGGGGTGATTAATTGGGTGTAATTAATCAACTAAGACACGAGGTTGGACCCTTTTGTAGCGGAAGTCTGCCCGGAACCGACCGGCCATCCAGCAGCTACAAATGATAGGCCCAATGTGAGAGGTCTTAGTCATAAATTAAAGACGTGATTAAAGTAAGGACACGAGGTTAGACCTTTCTATGACAGAAGTCTGCCCGGAACCAACCGGCATATCCAGCAGTCATAAAAGATGGTCTAATGTGAGAGGTCTTTATGAGGTCATGATCTTAATTAATTAATTAAGAAACACTTAACCATATTAGCATGTAGAGGGACATGAGGGGTTAAGTGGGTGCCTTGGGTGGCATGTGGAAATCTAGTTGGTGCCTTGGGTGGCAACAGAAAATACGATTAGAATACTTAACCAAAGTGGAACATGTAATTAAAACATGATTAAAGGGTTAAGTGGTATACACTAGAAATAACAAGCTTACGTGGTAGCTTGTGGGGGCCCATTTCAACCAATATCCCAACGTATCTTAGTAGGCTCGACTCTAGTCGAGTGACGGGACACGCATATTGGGCTTGACTATAAGAGGCCAAACCGGGGTAGCGGTGGCAACGCGAGTCCAACGGGTTTCATCTGCGTGTGTGGACCCGGGATGGTAGGTAAGACGTTGTTGCATCGTGTAGATATAACCCGTGCACCATTTGTTGTATCGGGCTAGCCACTTTGGGGAGTGATACACCCCATTGTGGGGCCAGCACGGATATCTACGGTAGGGAGCCGATCGCTTGGGAGTTGTGGGTACACCTAGTGGAGATAGGGGCAGACAGCACCTATGTAGTGAACTAGGGGTACACGAAACTACTGGGTAAATTTTCTAAGTCCTTGGGAGGGATCAACCTTTAAGTAGGAATGACTGGTGTGGTGCAGTGTAGTAATTATCCCTTGGGTGGGTAAGTGCGTCTTTTTCGTTGTCTTAGTTCACTCTAAGTCTGATTGGCTACCGAGTGTAGTCATTTATCCCCAGTCACACCGTACCAAGTTATATCATATCCTTATTACTTTAATGATTACATTGTTAAAGTTATAGGACTCGCTCAGACTTATGTCTGACCCCGTTGTTTTTATCTTTTTCCCAACCCTCAGGTTCTCAGAGTGGGCCCAACACGAGTGGGCTTTGATCAGGCTGCTTTTATTACTCTCTTGGAGCTTGGACCCTAGATGTAGAGCTTAGCTTACCCTTTTCTTTTATGGCTATCAGTTCATGTATTGGGATTATGTATTTTTATTTAGCAGGATGGATATTTGTACTTGACTTCTATTATGGTTTTGTGATGTAACCAGACATGTTTTATTTTCCGCTGCAATTGAAATGATGTTTTAAATTTTCAAGTATTACTTACATCTGTCTTGCTGTAATGACTCTGTTCTATATTCACTCAAGATACTCCACCGATGTTATGGCATTCCCTTAGAGAGTGACCATAGCGGGCGTGGGGTGTTACAATATGCGAGGAAAGTGCCTCCGGTTTCGTTCAGACCCAGAACGGACTTGTAAATGGATTGTGTGTCTGACATTGGATTTTATTCTGTGTTGATTGATTTCTATTAAATATACATCTGTTTGGCGGCGGAGAATTTATTCTTTTGCTTAACGCCCTTCTCTGAGACGTACGAGCTCAGAGGTTGTATATCGATGGACATCAGTCGCATAGCATGAATTGCCTGTGTGGCATGCTGAGTTGCATGGATCAAGGCTTCTGTTGAAAAGCAAAGTCTTGTGGTTGATGATCAAAGCACGCCTACGTGGCAGCTTTGTGTATAACGTGAATTCGCGAGCCTCACACCTCGGTATGAGTTAAAAATGGGATACGGGCCGTTGGGAGAACACGACGTTTCTTTCTAGCTTTGGTGGTGTCAGTGACTTACCAGCCCTGACATTTATATACTTTTCACCTTTGTGGTTGTTGGAATGAGGCGCCTCGATTATAGGTCTGTAAGGACCGGGAAACGTGTGTTCAGGAATAAATAATCCTCTAACGTAAGTGAGGACCGGCCCAACCGATCCAGGGTTGCCCAGAGTGCGTAACCCGGAGGCATTTGCTAGAGTGTCTCGAACGCGGAGAGGAGCTTGCCCCTTGCCTCGACTCATGATGGAAATCCAATTTCCAATACGTGTAATTCGGTTTTATTTGTAGAACTAGTATGGCGACATAGTAGATGGTAGCTATGCCGCCTATGATTGATATTTATGATTGAAATGTTTTGACACTATACACTTATTATAGTATCAAATGATTTGTTTTAAATGTATCAAGCATGCTTTGGCTGTTATAAGGGAAAACCCTATCCCCCGGCTTGCGTTGCATTGTGTGATAGGACCTGGGTCTTATAACAGCTTCATTTTTCTTTATTTAGCATTGCGCTGTTGTTTTATGCACTGGTATTCTTGGGAGGAAACCCGTTCCGTGTTATACGGCGTGGTCCCTTGAATTACTCTCTTTTAAAATAAAGATTTATAACCGTTTTAGTTCTCACACCAGTCACATGACTGACCTGGAGTTTATTGTTTTAACCTAAACTCTGGGTGCCCCTATTTTCCGCACGGGCAGCTAGTAGTTTTGGTTTTGCAGATTTATATTCACAGGATCCTGATTTACAGCTGGAATGATATCCAGAAAGCTCTGTATCCGTATATCACCTTCAGTTGTGCTTTATATTATTTTTCCGCTGCTATGTAATTTATTGTAATCTCTGATATTTATCGAATGTAATTTATTCATTATACTCTGTATATTCTTGTATCTGATGGAATTGTTGTAATAACAATGAAATGTTCTTCTGTTTGTGTTCTGATTTGTCCTGTTCTCAAACGTTCAGGGGTTTCGAACGGTCTAGATCGGTTAAACTACTGATTCGGATCGAGCGAAATTCCCGGCCGTGACACATCATGATACAAGTATATACATAGCAAATGTTAAAGCATGTGTTTAATTTTTCTCCTCTTTTAACTTTTAAAGAAAAGAAACTATTTTGTATTATCAAGATTTGAAATAAATAATAAGTTTTTTTTCCTTTACAAATAAATCCGTTATATCTTATATTTGAAATAAAATATTTTTATTTTCACTAATTTACAGAAAAGCCCCAAATTTGCTAATTAATAATTACTATGATTTGATAACAATCAATCTATATTACAATTTTAATTTATGTACGTTACAGAAAAAATTAATATACGTTAATTAGTAACTAATGTATGTTACAAACATAAGAAAGAAATTTAATATATTTATAAAATTATAATGTCTAACTAGTGGTATATATATTTGGAGTTTGGAATCATTCAAACATGTGTAAATAGTAAATTTATAATGGAAGCAATGGAAGGAGAATGATACAATTTATAAATGAACGTTGCAAACGAAGAAGAATTAATAGAGATAATAGTTAAATTGAGTAAGCAATCAATTAAGAAAAATTAATTATGAAATGAATGACATTAATTAATAAATTGAGTGGTTTAAGATACATACATTTTGAAATTGGAATTATGTAATGTGTGAATATAAAAAGGAAACATAATAATGGAGAAATAGGGATGGACCTTTATATATATATATATATATATATATATATATATATATATAATGTTCCAATCACTTAATCACATTAAAGACCCATTAAACCACTTTCTCCTATTCATGCCCAATTCATTTCAATTCACAAAAGTTGTAATTCTATGTGGCATTTACTATTCAACAAAATGGATATTTTGTGCGTCATTCTAATTCTAACAAAAATGAATATTTTGTTTTGCAAAAAAAATAATACTTTTTTCTTTTAAACATTTTAATATAAATAAAAATGATACATTTCATTCTCTTTATTGTAAACAAAAATTACAATGCAAACTTTTTAGTCTAAACGAAATGATACATTATATTTCAATTGTGTAAATTAATGTGACACAACAATGGTTTTATTTTGCCCATATGACAAAAATGCAAACTTGTTTATGTGACAAAAATGCAAACTTTTATTACCTTGAAAATGAAATCTTTTCATTTCAACAAAACGACAATGTAACTTTTTAATTTAAGCCCTTTTTTTATTTTGTAAAATATCAACTCTAAAATTGTGTTTTTACTGTAAAACTTTTTATTCAAATTATATATATTTTTTCTTCTATTGTTTAATAATTATTTAAAATTAGAAATTTTAAATCTGGACTCATTTTCAACAAAATTTCTAAAAAATTAAATTTTTAATTGTTATTATTTAAAATAAATTATTTTAAATAACCAAAACTCATTAAAATAACTTAAAATAAAATTTTAAATTTGCCCCAAAATTCAGGGTTGTTACAGAGCCGATCTGAATTGTAATCATGAGGGGGTCTACGGTTAGGATCTCGATTCCCTTAGACTCTCTTTCATCGAAGACGATGTCGTCCCGCATAGTTTTCTGAAGTTTGGCGCGATGGATTCGTCCATAGTAGAGCAAGCTTCATAGGTGGCATGCTTCATAAAGCTCACGTACTCCTCCATTTTTTGGAATCTTTCGTGCGTGGTGTAAGGCCTGCCACAGATAGTGTTAATCAAAATGCCTTGCCTTTGGTAGGATGGTGAAACACCCCACCTCCATTAAGGTCACTCACAAAGGGAATGCCCTAACTTCGATGGAGCATTATAGGTAAAAGACACAGAAAATTTACAAGACAGAAATATAAGCAGCGGAAAATAAAACTAATATTTATTTCATACGTGGTTTAATACAAAAACCATTATAGTAAATTGTCTCAACACAACTTCCAAAAACACTTCATCATAATCTCTGTCTTGATTAATAGATAAAGAATCATATAACATAAATAAAACTGCATAAATCCCCAAGTCTAGTGTGTCCAAATCCATAGCCAAAGATAAGAGATTCCAAGTCGTATATCACAGAGTCTTCAAGCTTGGAAAGATGGACGGTCCAAATTAAGCTAAGTTATTCCCTCCCTAGCTACTTGAGGGGGGGGGAAACGGAAGAAAAGAAGATGAAAGAAAAATGGGACATACATAAGTCTGAGTAAATCTAGTGACTTTTTAGTGTGTGAATAAAGCAAAGGGTCATGATAGGAATAAACTGAAAATAGGACAGTACCAGAACAGCAACTAACATAAAGCTATATAAGGCAGGATAAACCGAATATACATCGCACCCATGTTTAATTCTCTGCACCTACTTATACTTGTCCAACTAGCACCACGCGTTCATGGTGAAATGATTCCCTCATATCGATCGGCTCCTGCTAGTATGAATTTATCACGTGTGTCCTTCGGCCCATGCTTGATTGTAGATACCTGTGCTAGTCCCACCAAGGAGTGTATCAAATCCTATGGTGGCAAGCCGACATGATTCAAGATGCACAGTGTATGACTATTGATGCCCAGTGCCTGCTTTTTCCACTCCGGAGTACGTGCACGCCCGATACTCCGCCGGAACCTACACTGATCCATCACCGTCGATGTTTTTTACTGCTTATAATCAGTCTAGTAATCGTGCCCGACCCTGCCTAGTTCAGGGTCCCCTAATAAATCTACGTGGGTTACTGCTGAAATGGGTCCCCGTTGCTAGGGTTTTCCAGTCAACATGTTAAATTTGTTAAGTGTCCAAATTAACCCCACCCATCAGTTTAGCTAACATGTTGGATTGGCTAAGTGTTTCCTTAATTGACTTAACCTTACTACTCTTGACTTAACTTTATTAGAGCACCAACCACTCACATTAGACAGGTATTGTTGTGGTCACTGGATGTGCTGGTCGGTTCCGGGCAGTTTTACACCATAGCTCAGTCTAACCATGGGTCCTTTTTGGGCTCAATGCACTAACCACCCACATTAGACAGGTATTGTTGTGGTCACTGGATGTGCCGGTCGATTCCGGGCAGTTTTACACCAAAACTCAGTCTAACCTCGGGTTAGGCGTATTCGTCTTTTCTAAATTTTATATATTTATCCTTTTATACTTATATGTAAATTTGTCAACAATTTATTGTTATGGCCCACTGTCCTTTTAATTCAAATTCATAATTTCTGGTAAGTAAATTATACCATTTCAATGCCATACCATTTATATGGTTATGAGCCAAATATGTTAATTATGTATAATTTCAAGTTTTCCCCAATGTTACCCCCGTTGTACGTTAGCAAAATTTCATAAGATGTTAGGCTCGACATTTTAGCCTAACTAATAAACTAAAAGGGGAAAAAGAGGAACTTGCAACATTCCAATATCATACAAAAATATGGATCTAACTACAGATGTGTCACATGAACTTAGCATAATATACTTTTAATTATGAACTTGCAAACTAGATCCGTGCAACATGAATCATAAAATAATAGTATTACACAGAACTACCAAAATCTAATTAGACGTGTAGTGGTGAACTTACATAGGTTAAATCATGTTAATATTGATCTAACATAAAGGCATATGGTTCTAACATGTAAAGTTGTATATCTAAACATATAGGTTTACATAGTCATGTTTTTAACCTATAAACTTGCATGTATTCATAACATGATAGCATCACTTGACTTGCATAAACATGGCAAAATTTCTAAATTAACATACAATGTATAGATGTCATCACAAGGTCGTAGATCTAAACACGTATGCATAATGAATCTAAACAATTAGGCATAAACTATATGACTTAGCCTAAAACTTGTATAATATCACCAAACTTACATATGATAATTTCATAAAATCATAGGTTTATTCACCAATTTCCACAAACATGATAGACCACGATAATTCATAGGCATATACGATAGAATAGACATGAATAAACATAAATCAACATCACATACAACTTGATATAATTCTATTTTACAGTTCATTACGAACCATGTCTTTAATTCATTCACATCTGAAAAATAACTACACTTACAAATAAAAAGGAATTCTTGAGTTCTGGGATCTGTATTCTGAAATTGAATTGCTTGCCTTTGATGTAGATCGTTGAATTTTCTTAATTGAATTAGATTAGATTTAAATTTGGCGTAGCTTCAATCTTGCCTTTGAGTTGAAAGAGTTGACGGCTATTCTAGGTTCACCATTGACGGCATGGCGGCTCTTGGTATGAATATTTGTGATTTAGGGTTTAGAGTTAGGTTGTTTTTATAGAGTTTTAATTAATTCAGAGCCATCAGATTAACCCTAGAAATAATCAAGGCCATCCAGTCAAGATAAGATAACACCTCAGCCCTAATGACTCAGTAGGGAGTTAGAAATCGTCATCCTTTCAGATCTGGCCTGGGGGGGGTAGGTCGACCTGTAGGGTAGGTCGACATTAGGGTCCACCTCCTGGTCGACTTGGCCTAGGAAAGAATCTTTCCTGCCCTGCCCTCTTCTGTGTTTGAATTTGAATTTGAATTTGAATTTTTGAAACTTCCGAAGGCCATAACTTCTTCATACGAAGTCCAATTCACGCAAACTCGGACTTTATCTCAACCAGAATTCCGAGACAAACAAAATGGCGTAACTCGTTTCCCTTAATTCTCACATTATAATTAATTATTCTTTAATTCGTTACTTTAAGGTTTATCGAAAACACAGGGTGTTACATTCTCCCCTCCTTAAAGGATTTCGTCCCCGAAATCTTCAAGTCAAGAAGAGCGTATATCCTACCATCCAATCGTCCATCTACTCAACCATCAAACACATGCGTCCATTGTCCTTAAAAAGACTTCTAATGCTTTATGATCCAAACTCGAGTATTAATTATCAAAAAATATGTCTTATTTTCTCAATAATACATATTTGTAGCAATGAAATACTATGATACTGAACTAATTAATATACTGGGCGAAGCAAGTAGGTAAATATTATATATGTGTATTGAGTTTGAGTATCAGTTGTCAACTTAAGAATAGTTTGGTGCATAGTGTGTGTACATGTCATTATCTAATGCAAAATCAGGTGGTCTACTGATTCAGTTGACCTCCTTAATGCAAGTCATGTCGGTGTCATGCGTTCATAATGTATGCAATCTTCCCTAATCATACTTTCTACATGAGTGCACAATCATTCATACAAATGCAACATCCACATGATAACACACAAGGTTTCAATCATACATAAGTACATATATGCATATGCAGTATGAAAGTGACTGAGCCGATCTAATTCCTAATGTCTGTGTATATGCATCCACGAGCAACCACTAGCAATTACTTGCAACCATCAATCATAACATGTTTTAAATACATGTTTACATCCATTGGTTTCTACCTAAGGATCGAGAATGGCACTACGGAAAATACTAAAAAGATAGATACGAGTATGAACAAACTTAAGGAAAAGAGATCAAAGATGTACCCTTAAAAATAAAAGGGTAGGCTGCGCGTATTTTGGCCTTAGTCTCCCAAGTCGCGTCTTCCGTAGCGTCACTCCATTGAACTTTTACAAGTTTGACTTTGTGGTTGCGTAGCTTCTTGACTTTTGTACCCAAGATACGCGTTGGAACTCTTCTCACAGTCGCCTCTCGTTCTACTTCTACGTCCTCTAATATGCTTGGTTCCGCCACTTCCGCAGACTCATGTAAGCACTTTCGTAAGTGAGAAATGTGAAAGACATTATGGACTCCAGCCAATCTTCTGGGCAGCTCTACTCTGTAAGTCATCTTCCCAATCCTTTCAATGATAGGAAACGGCCTTACAAATATTGGTGCCAACTTTCCTGTGGATCCAAAGCGAATGACGTTCCTCAAAGGAGATACTTTAAGGAAAACCTTGTCCCCAACCTCAAACTCAAAGTCGGTCCTTCTCTTATCTACATAGGACTTTTGTCTATCTTGGGCAGTCTTCATTCTTTTTTGTATCAAGTCCACCTTCTCTGAAGTTTCTCTAATCATATCTGGTCCAAGTATGAGCTTATCTGTGGACTCCCACCAACAAGTTGGTAATCGACACGGTCTTCCAA
This sequence comes from Allium sativum, assembly GCA_030737875.1. Lineage (NCBI taxonomy): Eukaryota > Viridiplantae > Streptophyta > Magnoliopsida > Asparagales > Amaryllidaceae > Allium > Allium sativum. Next base: position 654,658,783 of record CM060910.1, read on the forward strand.
TAAAGCTTCCAAGGGTGCCATGTCTATGGTGGCTTAGTAGCTATTGTTGTAGGCAAACTCCACCAAAGGAAGGTGATCTTCCCATGTTCCTCCGAAGTCAAGAATGCATAATCTCAAGAGGTCTTCTAATACTCTATTCATTATCTTCGTCTGGCCATCGGTTTGAGGGTGATAGGTCGTGCAGCATAAATGTGTGCCTACAGCCTCTTGTAAGCTCTTCTAAAACTCGCTCGTAAAGATAGGGTCTCGGTCGCAAACAATGCTGGAGGGTATCCCATGGAGTCGGACTATCTCTTTAAGATATATGGATGCTAAAGATAAGGAAGCCCTTTCTACTCTTAACGGGTATGAAGCGAGCCTTTTTGTGAGCCTGTCCACTATAACCCAAATACTGGTATTGCCTCTTCTTGACCTAGGCAGCCCATCAATAAAGTCCATTGAGATGCTATCCCATTTCCACTGTGGGACCTCTAGAGGATGAAGCAAACCATCAGGCTTCTTTTGTTCCGCCTTGACTTGTTGGCATACTAAGCACTTCGAGACGAATTTAGCCACATCCCTCTTCATGCCTTCCCAAAAGAAAATCCTTTTGATGTCTTTGTACATTTTGTCCCCATCGGGGTGTATGGTCAACTTGGAATGGTGTGCTTCTTCAAGAAATTTCTTCACCAAATCCCTTGCTTGTGGGACGCATAGCCTTCCATCCCATCTCAACCAACCCTTATCATCGATGGAGTATCTATTGAGGTGACTAGAAGTCTCACCCCTACTCAACTTACCTATTATATCTACTAGTTGAGGGTCTTCACGTTGTGCGGTCCATATTGAGTCCAAAAGAGTAGGCCGCACCTCTAGCGATGCTAACAAACCAGTCACATGATCGACAGAGGGTATAAAATCAAAGTTGGCTATATACTCCAAGCTCTGTCTTTCAACAAAGAGAGGGCTTAAGGTCAGCTTCTTTCTACTCAAGGAGTCTGCTACTACGTTGCCCTTGCCATCGGTATAGGAAATCTCGAAATCGTAGGATACCAAGAATTCCATCCACCTCTATTGCCTTAAGTAAAGATCTTTCTGCGAGAAAAGGTACTTCAATGATTTATGGTCAGTATATAATTCAAACTTCTCACCTAGGAGATAATGGTGCCAAGACTTAAGTGCAAAGACAATGGCAGCCCACACTAGATCGTGGGTTGGGTAGTTTTTCTCATGTATTTTCAGCTGTCGGCCTCCATAAGCTACTACCTTCTCTTCTTGCATCAAGACATCTCCTAATCACGTACCATAAGCATCCGTGTATACGGTAAACATCTTGCTCCCATCCGGCAATGTCATAACTGGGGTTGTCATTAGAGCTCTTTTTAAGCGTTGGAAAGCAATATCGCAATCCAAATCCCAAGTGAAAGTTAAGTTCTTCTTTTTCAACTTTGTAAGTGGAGCTGAGATTTTCACAAAATCTTTGATGAACTTCCGATAAAATCCTGCTAGCCGGAGGAAGCTTCAGACTTCGGTTGCATTCCGTGGGACCTTCCAATCTTGCACCGCAACTACTTTTGCGGGATCCACAGCTAATCCTTCTTTGGACACCACATGTCCAAGAAACCTTACTTCTTCTCTCCAGAAGTGGCATTTGGAGAATTTGGCTTTTAACTGGTGTGCACAAAGAGTGTCCACGACTTTCTTTAGATGTTGAGCATGCTCTTCTTCACTCTTCGAGAAAATCAAAATGTCATCTACGAAGACCACTACAAACTTATTGAGGAACTCCATAAACACCCTGCTCATCAAATCGATGAAGTAAGTGGGTGCATTTGTCAAGCTGAAAGGCATGACAAGCCATTCGAAGAAACCATCCGGAGTTCTGAACGCGGTCTTGTCGATGCCGTCTTTAGCCACTCTAAGCTGATGAAATCCGATAGCTAAATCTAGTTTGGAGAAAACCGATGCACCTACAAGCTGATCGAACAAGCCGTCTATTCTTGGGAGTGGGTGCCTATTCTTCTTGGTTAACTTGTTTAGCTCCCTATAATCAACACATAGGCGAAACGAACGGTCCGCTTTAGTTGCCAATACTACAGGAGCACCCCATTCAGAAATACTCCACCTTATAAACCCCTTCTCAAGCAGCTCTTTAACTTGCTTGCTGAGTTCTTTCCTCTCCCTTGGAGCAATGTGTCTAACGGGTAGAGCGATGGGTTTTGCATTATCAACGAGGTATATGCCGAAGTCTATCTCTCGCTTCAGAGGTAAACCTTTAACCTCTTCAAATACATCCAGGTATTCACGGACTACCATAACAGACTGCGAATTCTAAATAGACACATCCAGAGATTCTAGATAACTAAGCATAACAGAGTTCATGGGATTACAAGAAATTTCGAGAGTGTTACCAAGGCGAGTCATGAGTCTAACCACTCTCTTTTCACAGTTGAGGATGGCACCATTACTGGATAGCCAGTCCATGCCTAGAATTAACCCATAGTCGTGAAGCCCAAAACATAGGCATTGCATCTAAACCCCACGCTTAATATAGAAATTTCCAAATCCAAACAAATCATTGACAAATAAGTTGAGCCCCCAATTGGATTTGAAACAACCAAGGGATCCTCTACTAAACTGGTGTCTAGGTGCAGAGATTCAACTAAAGCAGTAGATATAAAAGAGTGCGATGTACCAGAATCAAAGAGTGTACGAACAGGATGATCAAAAAGATAAACTAAACTCTCAACAGAAACATTTCTACCTTGTTCTTGGGGAGGTGCCATGAGAGCGTGGACCTATCTTCCAGAAGTAGATCCAACTCTCTGCCCTTGCCTTTTCTTTCTTGGGCAGTCCCTAGCCATGTGTCCTACCTCGCTGCAATGGAAACAACCACCCATCTTTCTTTTCTTCTTCCTGCAGTCCTTAACCAAATATCCAGGAATGCCACAAAAATTACACTTCCTCTTGTCACGGATTTTGTTGTTTTTCTAGCCCTTCTTGGAGTCTATCTTCTTGCTCTGTGATCCTTCCCCTTTCTTATCTTGAGATGCTTCCACCTTTGTCTCCTTCTTGCCAACCTTATCTTCTTCTTGTAACAGTGCCATGTCCACCAGTCTTTCATAAGTCGCACCCATCGGTATATGGGACATAGCTACGTTGTGCAGTGGCTCATTCAATCCTTTAACTAAGCGGAGAGCCTTCTTATGTGGAGTGTTCACTAACTCCAATCCGAACCTAGCCAGTTGATTAAATTGGTTAACATACTCCTTGACCGACATACTTCCCTGTCTGAGAGCTAAGAACTTCTCCATCTGTAGGCTTCGTTCAGCTTATGAGAGGAATTTCATTTCAAACCTCATCCTAAAATCCATCCAAGTTTCAATTAGTCTTTCAGCTTTAGTGACTTTCCACCAATAAGAAGCTTCATCTTTGAGCAAACATACAGCCATCTATAGTTTTTACCTATCATCCACTTCGAAGATCTCGAACAAATCCTCAGTTTCTTTGAGCCAGTTTTTTGCTTCCACGAAGGATACATTTCCATTGAAGTTCTTTCCACCCATGTCTTGAAAGTCCCTACATATTTTTGAGAAAGCATTCGCTCGAGGAGGAGGAGGAACCGCTGCAGCTTGGGGGGGAGGAATGTCTGTTGGGCCTGCGTCGTTGGCCCTAGCCTCTAGGTACCTCCAGAACTAGCTGGGTATCGGTACACCCTCTGAAAGGTTAAGATTCCCAGACATGCTGAAACGAAAAAGGAAAGATTTAAGAAAAGGGATAGAAAGAGAATGCATATGGCTTTGGAGGATTATGCCTTTTAGAGTAAAATAACACTTTTTCTTGAAAAATGCTTCTTTTTGAAAATAGTTTTCAAAAACTTTTATCTGATCTAGTAAACCTTTGCTTTGATACCAAGTGAAACACCCCAACTCCATTAAGGTCACTCTCAAAGGGAATGCCTTAACTTCGATGCAGCATTATAGGTAAAAGACACAGAAAATATATAAGACAGAAATATAAGCAGCGGAAAATAAAACTAACATTTATTTCATATGTGGTTCAATACAAAAACCATTACAGTAAATTGTCTCAACACAACTTCCAAAAACACTTCATTATAATCTCTGTCTTGATTAAAACATAAAGAAGCATAAAACATAAATAAAACTGCATAAATCCCCAAGTCTAGTGTGTCCAAAGCCATAGCCAAAGATAAGAGATTCCAAGCCGTACATTACAGAGTCTTCAAGCTTGGAAAGATGGATGGTCCAAATTAAGATTAGTTATTCCCTCCCTGGCTACCTGAGGGGGGAGGGGAAACGGAAGAAAAGAAGACAAAAGAAAAATGGGTCAGACATAAGTCTGAGTAAGTCTAGTGACTTTTCAGTGTGTGAATAAAGCAAAGGGTCATGATAGGAATAAACTGAAAATAGGACAGTACCAGAACAACAACTAACATAAAAGCTATATAAGGCAGGATAAACTGAATATACTTCGCACCCATGTTTAATTATCTGCACCTACTTATACTTGTCCAACTAGCAGCACGTGTTCATAGTGAAAGATTCCCTTATATCGATCGGCTCCTACTAGTATGCATTTATCACGTGTGTCCTTCGGCCCCTGCTTGATTGTAGATACCTGTGCTGGACACACCAAGGGGTGTATCAAATCCTATGGTGGCAACCCGACACGATTCAAGATGCACAATGTATGACTACTGATGACCAGTGCCTGCTTTTTCCACTCCGAAGTACGTGCACGCTCGATACTCCGCCAGAACCTACACTGATCCACCACTGTTGATGTTTTTGACCGCTTATAATCAGCCCAGTAATCGTGCCCCACCCTGCCTAGTTTAGGGTCCCATGATATGTCTACGTGGGTTACTACTGAAACGGGTCCCCGTTGATAGGGTTTTCTAGTCAACATGTTAAATTGGTTAAATGTCCAAATTTACCTTAACCCCACCCGTCAGTTTAGCTAACATGTTGGATTGGTTAAGTGTTTCCTTAATTGACTTAACCCTACTACTCTTGACTTAGTTTTATTAGAGCACCAACCACTCACATTAGACAGGTATTGTTGTGGTCACTGGATGTGTAGGTCGGTTCCGGGCAGTTTTACACCACAACTCCGTCTAACCTCGGGTCCTTTTTGGGCTCAATGCACTAACCACCCACATTAGACAGGTACTGTTGTGGTCATTGGATGTGTCGGTCGGTTCCGGGCAGTTTTACACCAGAACTCAGTCTAACCTCGGGTTAGGCATATTCGTCTTTTCTAAATTTTATATATTTATCCTTTTATACTTATATGTAAATTTGTCAACAGTTTATTGTTATGGCCCACTTTCCTTTTAAATCAAATTCATAATTTTTGGTAAGCAAAAATATACCATTTCAATGCCATACCATTTATATGGTTATGAGCCAAATATGTTAATTATGTATAATTTCAAGTTTTCCCCAACGTTACCCCCATTGTACGTTCGCAAAATTTCATAAGATGTTAGGCTCGACATTTTAGCCTAACTAATAAACTAAAAGGGGAAAAAGAGGAACTTGCAACCTTCCAACATCATAGAAAAATATGGATCTAACTACATATGTGTCACATGAACTTGGCATAATATACTTTTAATTATGAACTTGCAAACTGGATCTGTGCAACATGAATCATAAAATAATAGTATTACATAGAGCTACCACAATCTAATTAGACGTGTAGTGGCGAACTTGCATAGGTTGGATCATGTTAATATTGAACTAACATAAAGGCATATGGTTCTAACATGTAAAGTTGTAGATCTAAACATATAGGTTTACATAGTCATGTTTTTAACCTATAAACTTGCATGTATTCACAACATAATAGCATCACTTAACTTGCATAAACAAGGCAAAATTTCTAAATTAACATACAACATATAGATGTCATCACAAGGTCGTAGATCTAAACATGTATGCATAATGAATCTAAACAATTAGGCATAAACTATATGACTCAGCCTAAAACTTGTATAATATCACCAAACTTACATATGATAATTTCATAACATCATAGGTTTATTCACCAATTTCCACAAAACATGATAAACCACAACAATTCATAGGTATATACGATAGAACATACATGAATAAACAAAAATCAGCATCACATACAACTTGATACAATTCTATTTTATACTTCATTACGAACCATGTCTTTATTTCATTCACATCTAAAAATTAACTACACTTACAAACAAAAAGGAATTCTTGAGTTCTGGGATCTGTATTCTAAAATTGAATTGCTCGCCTTTGATGTAGATCGTTGAATTTTCTTAATTGAATTAGATTAGATTTAATTTTGACGTAGCTTCAATCTTGCCTTTGAGTTGAAAGAGATGACGGCTATTCTAGGTTCACCACTGACGGCATGGCAGCTCTTGGTATGAATATTTGTGATTTAGGGTTAAGAGTTAGGTTGTTTTTATAGAGTTTTAATTAATATAGAGCCGTCAGATTAACCCTAGAAATAATCAAGGCCATCCAGTCAAGATAGGATAACACCTCAGCCCTAATGACTCAGTAGGGAGTCAGAAATCATCATCCTTTCAGATCTGCCCTAGGGGGGGTCGGTCGACCTGTAGGGTAGGTCGGCACTAGGGTCGACCTGGCCTTGGCAGGAATCTTTCCTGCCCTGCCCTCTTCTGTGTTTGAATTTGAATATGAATTTTTGAAACTTCCGAAGGCCATAACTTCTTCATACGAAGTCCAATTCACGCAAACTCAGACTCTATCTCAACCAGAATTCCGAAACGAACGAAATGGCGTAACCTGTTTCCCTTAATTCTCACATTTAGAATTAATTATTCTTTAATTCGTTACTTTAAGGTTTATCGAAAACACGGGGTGTTATAGAAGGACCTGGAGTCGCTTTGGCAGGTGCTGGAGGCGTGTATGTAGGATGACCTGGGGTTGCTTCGGGAGAAAAAGGGTCTTGAACATACTGCTCAAGGCGCTTCTCGTGGATGAGCTTTTCGATCGCGTTCTTGAATTGGCGACAATCATTGGTATTGTGCCCATACATGTCGTGGTACTGACAGTACCTACTGGAGTTCTTCTCGCGGTTAGTGGACCGCCTAGAATTTGGTTTCTTATATTGGAGCATGTTACGTGTTTCTAAGTAGATCATCTCCACATCTTCATTAAGTGGGCTGTAGGTCTCGAAAGCTTGGTAGCGGCTGGCTTCTTGGGATCTGCTGGAACCTAGCTGTTGTTGCGGCCGACCTGCCTGCCGCTGTTCGGCTTTGGTTTATAGGGAACTGCTCTTTATCTTTGTCGAAGGGTTCTCCAACTTGTTTACGTCTGATGTTGTCATCGACGGTGTTGGCGTAGGGATCATTGGAAGGGTTGGTCCGAGAAGTTCGATTACATCTTTCTTCCTCTTGGCACAAGAATTGTATGACCTTTTCGTAGAAAGCATCAAGACTCTTAGGCTATTTCCTGTCGATCTTGGCCTCAAATTCAGAAGTAGGAAGGACACATTTTGCAAGCTGGAAAAGTACGGTATGAGGTTCTGGGTCGTCAACCTCGGCAAGGGAAGTATTAAACTACGAGAGGTAACTCTTAAGTGACTGTACAGGTCCTTGGTAAAGGTTAGACAGAGTGAGGGCATTCTTCGGAGTCGGGACGTGCATCCTGAATAGCTTGACCAATTCTGTGGCCAGTTAGCCGAAGCTGTGGATAGAATGGAGCGGAAGGCAGGAGAACCAGAGTAAAGTTGTGCGTGACAAGAATTTGCATTTGACTGGGTCGATGACCCGATTGCACCATTCATAACGGTTCAGGAAGGCACAAGGATCGATTGTCTAGTCATAGAGGGCCATTTGCGGCATGCTGAAACATCGGGGCCACTCGGCTTCATGTACGATCCTATTGAAGGGATTACGACTTAAGTGGGTTTCCCATGAGTCATTAGCATTCCTTCGCATTTCTCTCATGATCCTTAGGGCCATGTCGGGGAGATTGGTCGGATGCGGGTCTTCCGGTGGGATCCATTGGTTTTGATGGACTTTTGGTGTTCTGCTCCGCGGTTGCCTCCTATGATGCACATCTAGGTCATCCTCTTTCATGTCATCAATTTCGATAGTTTGGTTTTGGTACAGGTAGTGAGGATGAACAGGTTGGCATGCATCTTAACCCAGAAGAACTTGGGCCTGCTGGGTTGTTGGGAGAGTAGGTCCCTGACTCTAAGCGGCGACAGTTGGGTTCTGTTGAGGAGGGGGTCGGTGTCTTGGACCTGGCTCGTCATTGATAATCAGTCAAGAACAGTCACAGTACTGTGCTCCCTCACTATAAGTGATGGCAGTTCGGTCGCCATTTCCATTGTCGTTGCCATTGCCGTTGGTATGAGCATTGGAATGGATGGCAACATTGTTGATAAGGCTAAATCTTCTTCTTTTATGTGGGCCTCTTGACTCAGAAGAGTAGTTTTCCGAGATAGTACACCGTGATCGGGTGTTGTTCTGAGCAAGTTGAAGTCAAGCGACAATGCGTTGACTTTCTTGGAGTTGGCGCATAAGGTCGATATTATTTATCAACGCCTGATTGAGCTCGAGGGTTGTATTCTCATATCTCACACTAAGTGCGTGAACTGCTCTTGTGTTGCGGGAGCTTCGGGATCCACATGAGGAAGGTTCTCGGTTGCGCCGGGATATCCGCCAATTGAGGTTGCTAAGACGTTCCAGCTTAGATTGCAGTAAAAGATCTGATCATTACAATCTTGGTCGCTTTTCCATCGTAAGCGAATTTGGAGGTAGGTTAGAGAAGGAACCTAAAGCACGCTGGAGTCGAGATGACGATGTGCAACAAAGAAGCGAATCCGAGTTTTCTCAGGGAAAGCACCAAAATGTTGACAAAATATGTCTTAAACACCCAAGATTCTTAATTACTTAAGAATTATAGTTTCATGTGGAAATATAAGTGCGGAAAGCAGTAAATAACACAAGAGATTTATAGTTGTTCGGTCCTATACGTCCACTTTGGAAGGGTCGCTGATATTTTATTGACAATGGAAAGTTACAAGCTTTAGACTATTACATGACATCCCTTTACATACATTTCTAAGTAACTTGAGGTCATAGTTGTCGTATATGAATTATAGGAAAAAGACACTTTTTCCTTTCTTCTTCCTCAAAGCATGGATGTCATTAAAGAGGTCACTTGGAGCTCTCAAGAGATGTCCAATCAACTAAATTCCAACCCCTTTGAGTTGTGAGCTTGGGGCTATTTATAGTGGAGTGTTTAGGTGAGAGTAGGTAGGAGTAAGGGACCACAACAATAAACCTCGGATCGCATAATGCAAGCAAAAGCTCGAACCCCCTTGTGTCTTCTTGAAAACTCGTACCCCTCAATGGGGTACGAAATTCGTACCTTATGGGGTATGAAACTCGTACCCCATGGGGTGTGAAACTCATACCCCGAGGGGTACGAGGGATTCTGGAATGAGTCTGGGGTAGCCAAGGCTAGCAAGACTCGAGGCTTCTTGGAGTTTAAGGCATTGGTTTGGCAATGTTTTGAGGAGCAGTGAGGTTCTTGTTTACACGACCCCTTCCCGGCTTGTTTCCATAACTCCTTGGCGACACTCCGAGCTATAACATCATGCGATATGTTGAGTCGAGCATGTCTTGTGTATTTTGGGAACCAGACCAAAAGGCCGGTTAACAATTATTATTATTTATATTCAAGTTTTTTATTTCAAACTGGAAAAACATTTTCAGGTTCAAAAATGTTGGAACTTTAAAACATCAATGATTAATTATGATAATTTCAATAAATTATCCAATATATATAGGTAGAGGGATACTAAAAATCACAATAGATATTTATTATTTTCAAGTTTAGAGACATATTCCTTGTCATTTCTAACTCCATATCTCCAACCAATCATATTATATTTTTTAAAATTACACTAACCCCAAAATTTTGAAACACAAATAGATTAAAATATAAAATTCATATCTTTATAAGGCTAGGCTTTTACAAAACCATTTTCCGAAACCATCGTTCAAAACCATCGAAACCCATTTTATTTTTTTAAGTAGTTTTAAAATAAATTCCTTCGAGTACAAGGCCAAGAACTCAAATGAATATTTCAACAATGGTAGGTTCAGAAATTTTATGAAGTAATGAATTGATATACCTCGTAATTATATTTCCAAATTGGGTACAACATATTAATGTGGATTTTTCCCATTTTAGATAGAGTAATGGTCTTAAATGGAACTGCTAAAAAAAGATGAACCAAAAACAGTGACTATCTCGGTTATAGCTAGATTTTTATATTAACATGCATATTATTCCAGATTTCAAACTCAAATCAATGGAATTCATCATATGTCATCACCATGCTCTTCGGGATAAGATAGCCCAACATATTGTGGGGTGAAACAGAATCGGCTAGAAACCCGAACTCAACATATTTCAACTCTTAGTCGCTTAAAGCCCATTTTATAATTAGGCCCACAACTAATTCATCGTTGAAATAAATTAAAGTCGAGTAAGGAAGGCGAAGGAAAACAGAAAAGAAAATTGAATGACGTTTTCTCACAAGTCCAAATTTAACTAATTCCTCTAATCATTTAACCTAAGCTATGAATTAAATGTAACACCCCACACTTTTCTGCATCCAAATTTCAACCAAAATCGAAACTCGAACACATCCAAGCGTGGAGCATGTATATATGGAGCATGCAATAAATGAGCATCAGCATAATCGGAGTACAATAAAAGAAAACTCATAGCGGAAACAGAATAGGTAACTAGTATTAACTTAAATAACAACCTTTTTCGAAGTAAGTCACTTTGCCAATACAGAGCATGAGAGAGAACGAGACCCGAAAGCCAAACTCAAACATTTGTGAGAAACTGACCATCTATAGGAGACCTGGAAGGTTGTAACGAGGAAGGGCCTAAGAACAAGTTCTGGTGACTAAGAAATGTACAACACAGACTATAATGCATAGATGTATTCCGTTTGATTCAACCAAAGATGTATGCCTAACAAGGTTAGTGATTCTAGCCTAACCTTGTAAGTGCTTATGCACGACTCTACCGCTCTTTCCAAAGAGGTATTCTAAGATGTAATAGCGAAATAGAACGTTTACGTATATAATTAGCAAGCCCCCTTTATAATATAATTTATTTTGATTATTAGACCGAGAAGTGAACCCCTTACCGTGGAGACTTCACATACATATATGCCTTTCCATCCACTTTCCCTTTATAATTTTCCGCCTCACTATCAATGATAGATAGGTGGATTCTCCCTATCACTTAAGACCCCAGGCGGACTCATTGGTTGGTGGAATTATTGGTGAGTTAATACCTCTCGATAATTCATTCCATCTTTTTACAAACTAGAGAGCACTAGCTACGGGCCCTTTTAGATAAGGATTCTGTCATTCACGCACATACCCTTACCCCGTATAAGGTGAGAGATGGTATTTTGATGCTCGCTATACCTCTAACTGACCTTAATAGATAATCCCCTTAGTCGCTTACTACTTCCCATAGGGTAGGTAACCATATCTAACGTTTTTAGTTTCCAAGTTTGGGAAGGCAATACTCATACATGCCATTGAATACCCCTATACTGAAGGACCTATTCCCAGGTGGACCCTCCGACCCCAACCCCTACGACCTAGGAAGCGGACTATACGCGAAGGTTATTAGGTTCGTCCCACATTAGCCCTTAGTACTTGTCCTATTTGGATAAAGTGGGCTACATTATTATGCCTTTTCTGTTTAGTCTCTCTCCACATGATTTATTATCGTCACGGGTTATTGTGGTTAATAATATTTTTCCATCATTAACCTTACTATGCCAACTCTATTTTTGATTATAAGTTCTCTATTTGTTACTATAAATAAGGAAAGTTATATCCCCTTTTTTCCCTATGATATTTAATTGATTTCTTCCCTAATTTGAACTTAGTATTCAAACGACAATCAATGTGTTTTAATCCCCTTATGACACCCATTCTCTTTTACTTCCGTCTTTATTGCCCATTTATGACCATAGCGGTCATATTTTCCTAAGGCAACTATTTATCAATCCCAAGGTATCTATTTGTTCTACCTCAACAGACAATTACTATTCTTATTTATTTATTTATTGGTTGCCTGTTATATATATATATATATATATATATATATATATATATATATATACATACATACGTACAAGGCCTCTCACATTAAGTTAACAACTTGTGGATGCTGGATTTGCCGGTCGGTTTGGGTAGACTTCTACCACAAGTTAAACTTAACCTCGTGCCTTATGTGTGCATTAGACCCCTCACATTAAGCTGACCACCAGTGGTTGCTGGATATGCCGGTCGGTTCCAAGCAGGCTTATACCACAAGTTGAACTTAACCTCGTTTCCAAATGCGGTTATAATTCAAATTCCCTAAATTGGAGTTTACAACATTTGTCTAATTACATTAGGAATTGTAACCATTTCCCTATCACTTTCATTTTCCCAATCAATATTTGCTACAATTGTTATTTATTGATTTGCCATCCTATTTATAGTAATTAATTATATTGATTGCTACAAATGGTCACAACAAGTATATTAATTCAATATGGATCACATTTACATATAATTGAACCTTATCCACACATTCAATATTCCATACAATGTATATTTTACCTTTTTACGCTGATTTGGACGGATAATATATATATATATATATATATGTTTATGTTTTCGTGCGGTCAATGTAGTTATTATTTTTATTTTTATTATTATAACTTAAATGATTTGGTTTAATCGATAACCAAACATTCCTTTTTGCATTCAATCTTGCCGAAAGGTTCAAATCTTACGAAAAGACTTTCAGTTGTAATCATTGTAAATTGTGCCTGATTAATGGAAATGGCATATTTCAAAATCATAAGAAATATATGTAAATATATGATTTGGAATAGTTGATGCAAATTACGTATAAATGTTATATATATATATGTGTACATTTGCACCACTTTTTTTGAAAGTTAAGCAAAAAAAATTATTACTCATTATAACTGATTACAATATCGACTTACTCAATAAATAAAAATACTAAATCGACCACTAATAATAACTAACGAAAGACATACAAGATATCATGTACAAAACACTTTAAATAACATGCCAGTAATCCTAAAATCTCCATTTGATCACTGAAATTGCCAGACTACTGGAAGAAACCACAAATCCGAAGCATGCCTTACCAATTGAAACTGCACTGCCGAATACAATTCCAAATTCCAAACTAATTCCAAATTATAATACCAACTGTAATACCAATTCCAAATTGAAGTAGATGGATTAATGAATAATAAAATTCTATAGGTATTCCAAACTAAATCCAAACTGGGCTTCCGAATTTGAAGTATTTCCAAGCTTAACTGTCAAATACTTACACTGAGCTATCGAATACATTGCCAATTCCAAAACATAAGCATACATTACTAAACCTGCAATATTCCAAGCATAAAAAATACTAGATAAATCACCATTAAGAAAAAGAGGGATCACACATAGGATTGCTTCTAGCATGCCTTCTAGATTTTTTTCAAGTTTGAGCTTAAAGGATACACGTCCTCTGGTGTATAATCAACACCCTAGTCTAAATCCTCCCAGAATTTTCCTTTTAGTTTTTTGGATTTGAAAGAGGGCACTGAACTCTTTGGAACTGTAGAGGACAACAAGGTCGGGTCTATAATTGGAAATGTTAAACCTGCACCAGGCACTGAAGAAGGTGGTAATTGTATATTGGGTGGTGGTTTCAAGTGGGCATAAGGCGAAGATTTTACCTAAGATGATGTAGCACTGCCCATCGATTTGCTGGTGCTAGAAAGAACTATAGAATTAGTGGTGAAAGAGAAAAGCAAATTTGCTGATTTAGCTGTACCCGAATCAGATGCTTTCTCCACAACAGCTACTTCATCATTAAACAATGCATTTAACCCAAAATCCCCCAAAAGCTCATTGTTGCTATCAACATTTAATCGAGATTCCTTATTGCTAGAAACTTTCACTTTACTTCCTTCATTTGTATTTCTAACTTTACCATCAGCCTTTTCGCAAATGACATTCTCTACTATTTTTCCCATATCATTGACAACATTAGCATTCCTTGTCTTATCCTCATCCACCATAGCTTTACCCATATCATTCTCTACTGTTATCTCATTCGCCACATTTTTCTTCCTCCGTATCATCTTCTTTTTCAATATTACCTTCGTCCAACTCTTCTCCTTCTTTTCAGCTTTGTCATCTCCCCTTAACTGTTTGTTTAAACTGTACACATGATTCTCTTCATCATATCCTTCATTATGCATTTCATCAAACACATTAGCCTTAACTCCTTTATCACAATCAGAAGCTCTATGTCGAAAACATTTACATCTAACGCAAATGCTTGTCTTCCATTCATATGATAGCTTTGCAGAGGGGCAATCACTTAAACATGCTAATTCTATAAAATCAGGCAAGTCTACCTCTGGAGTGATTTCCACAAGAGCTTTCGCATACCTAAATCACTGCAACTTTTCAGTACTTTAATCAAAACATATTAATCTTCCTACATGGCATGCTAACCAATTTATTCCCACCAAATGGTAGGATCCCATTTCGATATGATAAACATATGCCCCCTAATGAAAATAGGATATGATTAAGAGTATTAGCTCTATCGAGATCATTAGAGAATGAAAATAAAAGTTGAAGCCATCAGATTTAACACTAAAATCCCCAATCAATTTCTAGCGAGACTTCAGAAAATTAACAACAGCAGAGCAAGGAAGCATACCATCTAGAAAGAAACCTATCAAATGGTTGTTCCAATATTTTAAACCCTCCTCCTTAACCAGATCTGTTAAGAGACCATCCTTGTTGATGTCAAAATTAATAGAAGGGATCGAAACAACAAGCAAAATACGATTTAGCAATTGATCGAGGATTCACCGGAGCATATGGATTCAAAATGGAAGTAGCAATAGGATTCGTACCAGATCGATTAGCATTAGTATGAGTTTTATCAGAAGAGTCGGAAGAGAGAGGAGGTGGACTAGAGGAAGAAAGAGGGGGGAAGGAAGAAGAATCGAAAGCAAAAGAGGGATTAGAAGAAGATGGAATTGCCATTTTCTTCAAATATTAATTTTAGAATCGATAGGGATTTCTTCAAATATTAATCTTTAATCACAATTTGCACCACTTTTCCTTTTTGATCTTTTTATCGCACCTTTTGAGATTTTAAAATAATGCCTTTTTATGCAAAAGGAAGAAAATGAAACCTTTACAACAATTAAGCAAAAACCCAACAATATTGAATACAAATAGCCATATTTCTTTTAATATTAACATCACACAATTTTACCAATTTCACATTTTTTACCAAATTTTCAATATTCAACATTGAACTAGAGATTATGGATGTAACTACATCTAAATAGTGTTTAATGGGACTGATTTCTAGATCTACAGTGCTATGCAATGTCAACAATACATTTTACAATATAATTGCAATATATTTCATAACACAACTGTAGGAATATGTGTAGACAAGTTTAAGAATCCTACAATTGATATTAAGCATAACCACAACTTACAATTCACAAGTTTTAACCATACTTATAATTAGATCTGATGGTTGTCAATAAATTCACATTACTTAAATGAACAGATCTGATAAGGAATAGGCATAAAAACATAGATCTAATTCAAATGAAATAGGTAAGTTATTATAATCTTATTCGTAAATTTCCCACTAACCTTATAGCCCCCAAA
Source organism: Allium sativum (assembly GCA_030737875.1). NCBI lineage: Eukaryota > Viridiplantae > Streptophyta > Magnoliopsida > Asparagales > Amaryllidaceae > Allium > Allium sativum. The sequence continues at coordinate 654,674,588 of CM060910.1, forward strand.
TCCAAAGTTTGAACCCTTTAGGCCTACAATCCCCAAATTCTTATATATCTACAATTCATCTGGAAAACGGAAAATTCCAGATCTTTAGAGATGTAAGAAAATAGGAAGAGAGGGGAGAATCTGATTTGGAGCATCAATTTGCATTCTTTTCCATTAGATCTTCTTATCCTCTCAATTCCATATGAATACGATTTGATTTGTTTGTATAAGAATATATTTTTATTTTAGAAATTAGGTTTAAAGGGGGAAGAAAATGGCATAGCTCTGCTGCTACTGCACATTTATATGGAAAAAAAATGAGGCCATACCCCTATATTTATAGGGGTGGAAATGGCCTAGAACCATTGCATTAGTTTTAAGTTATATCCGTCCATCCATTTTAACAATATTATAAATCAAACCCTAAAAACCTAGCCGTCACTGGCCAAATTGATGCCTAGTAGGTCGACCGTGGTGGTCGACCAACAGTCGACCACCTGGGAATTAGATGCCCAAGTCGGCTTGGTTAAATAAAGTAATATATAATTATAAATTCTGATTTTTTTTATTTTCCGTCCACTTCCATATTTCGTTCGTAACTTTTTCATACGGATTCCATTCGCGAAACTCCAAACATGAAATTTGACCAAAATTCCGAGACGAACGCATTGGTTAAAGTTTCATGGTCAAATTACATCATTTGTAAAAATTCCTATTTTTGAAATTCTAATAATTAATTTATATTGCCAAAATTTCAGGTTGTTACATTAATGCCAGTAATTATTCATATTAGGCATGTAGAATGAAATATTTACAATCAGAAGGATTAGACATATGGAATAACACACAGACTAAATATGTTGAACAGTGACACCCCGCGTCCATTAATGTCACTTTTTATTAGAATGCATTAAGTTTTAAGAAGCGTTATAGATAAACAGAAATAGAAACATTACAAGACAAATATAAAATAATAGCGGAATTACTTTATTAAGTAGAAAATCCTTGTGGTTCAAACCCAATTACATAATAAGTTTGGAATACTGAAAACATAAAACTTCCGCCTTGAACAAAAATCATCATCAGAGTACAATGATATAAAAAGAGCATAATTCCCAAAATATAGCCCTAGTAGAGCAAATGCGAAATCGAGCAATACATCTAAGCATGTCCAAGCAGAAAAAAAGAATCTTGATCAGGCTTGACTATTCCCACCCCGAGAACCTGGGGGGAAACGGAAAAGAAAGAAGAGTAAACAAAATGTTTTAGACATAAAGTCTGGCGAGTCCCGTCACTTTTAGCATATAAATAAGTAAAAGCATCATGACAGACGTATAAGTTGGAGAGAGATAACTATGTCATAAGGAAGGTATAAGAAGGTAAACAGAACAGAATATGCGTTGCGCTTCTATAATACTTTTCACTCTGCACCAATACTAGTATCACAAGAACAAGAGATCCCAACAAGTACAAGATGGTAAACTTAGGTGCACCTTTGATGAGAGGTTTTACCCCCATACAATAACTGGTAGCCCAACAGAACTGACGGGTGTTACCCTCAACGATAATAACGGGTTCCTACGGAAGAAAGACTAGATGTACCCTGATTACTACCCCCAATCGATCGGCTCCCTAACTCGTAGATACCATGTGTTTTCCCCATAGTAGGATGTATCACTTCCTAAAGTGGCAACCCTTTGTTTACAAGATGTGCACAAATCATATCTACAGGTGTCACGGCGTCTTAACCTCCCTAGACCGGACCCATGCACGCATATGACCCTGTTGGAATGCGCCACCCACACCGTCCCTTAGATGGACCTATTACAACCAACTCAGTAAATGTGCCCTTACCCCGAACTATTTCGGGGTTCTCCATTTGATACCAATATAAGTTACTGACTGATACGGGTCCCGCACACCAGATGATAAAAGCTTCCCACTAGGCTTGCATCCCCACTACTAGCATTTCAACAGGTTATGCCTACCAGTTTAACAAGATTGCATAGCCCCAACAGGTTAAGTTTGTCGTGTTTATATGTATAACCCGTCCCCACATATTTAACAAGCTTAACTTAACCAACGTACTGATTCAAGCAAGTGTACTTAACCCCTACTCAAGTTAACAAGTGCATGTAATCCTCATGGATTCAAACGGGTTAAGTATTAATCATTCATCACCATTCTTTCATTTATGGTTATAATCGCTAGACCTCCCACATTAAGTCTACCACTTGTGGATGCTGGATATGCCAGTTAGGTTCGGGCAGACTTCTTCCACAAGTCGGACTTAACCTCGTGTCTTAGCACTTACATCTTTATGCACTTAGACCCCTCACATTAGATTTACCATTTGTGGACGCTGGATATGCCGGGCGGTTCCGGGCAGACTTACACCACAAGTGTAATCTAACCTCGTGTCTAAGCGTGGTTACAGTTTCTAGTTACTGTAAATCTATGCATTTTCATTATCAACCAATTATCATGTTTATTATGACCCAAATCCTCGTCCTATCTACGATACAAGTTATGTCCCAGATTAAAGTTTTAGACCAAGATATAGATTATTCCCCCAAATCTCAAGTTTTGGCTCAAGGTACAAAATATGCCCAAAAATTCCCAATCATGCTTATAATATGCCCTAAATTAATCATTCCCAAATTCATGCATTCACGTACTTCAGCGATTGGCTTAGGCTCGAAGGTAGCCTGGCTATAAAATAAAAAGAGAAAAAGTGAGAGGAGAGAACAAGAATAGGCATAGTAAATAAAACTGGCATATGATAATAGAATTGGTCATGCTAACAAAATAGGCATACAGTGACATGATTAGGCGAACTAACATAATAGGCATACGGTGACATGATTAGGCAAACTAACAGGATAGGGATATCATGAACATATGAGATCTAAACAATAGATTATATATACAAGTAATGGCAGATCTGTTGTGATTCGGATTTCTAACAGGCATAGGTTTAGATCCAAACTTATAAACATGTCAAAATTACATTTTAGGTGTTTATATCTAAAAATAACATGAACTCACTGTGATGGGATCTAAACAACAGATAATTTGACTGTAGATGTTGTAGCATAGATCTCTGAATACATATGACTTGTTGTTGAAGAAGAATATGCTATTTTACTCTGAGTCAGGGCATCACCTCGTTGCCTTCATTGATTCAGATGAACAAAACAATGGGATTAAGGTCTTATTTAAATCCTAGGGTCAACAAATCTATTCGAGAAACGAGTCTACACTCAGAAACTGAATTTTTCCCAGATCTCGCGGGGGGGGGCATGGGGGTCGACATGGGTGTTGAAACCCCTGTTGTGGTGTCGACCCATGGGTCGACACCCTAGGGATGGGGTCGACCCCTAGCAGGTCGATTTCCCCTTATTTTTCCCGCCTCTGATTTTGATTTATGGAATAGTTTTATTTATATATAAATGTCTTATATGTATATAAACTTCAAACCATAATATCTTCTTAATACAATGTCCATTTTACGCAAACTCGGAGTCTATCTTAAGCAGAATTCCTAGACGAACGCAATGGCATAGTCCATTTTACATAATTCCAAATATTTAATTAAGTATTCTTTAATTTATCATTTTAATGTTCTTACAATTATGGGTGTTACATTCTCCCCTACTTAAAGGATTTCGTCCCCGGAATCTCTAAGTTAAGGAGAATGTATATCCTAACATCCAACGTCCATCTACTCATACACCAATCACAGGCATTCATTGTCCTTAAAAGATTTCTAATGCTTGTATGAACATATGCAAAGGTGTGTGTACATGTCCCTATAGTAATGCGAAAGATCAGATGGTCTACTGATTCAGTTGACCTCCTTAATGCAAAGTATGTTAGTGCCATGAATCCAACATGTATGCAAATAATCCTACTATGACATGTAAGCTCTATATGTGTGCACAATCATTCATCCAAATGTAACATTCATATGATGATGCACCCACTTTCATCCATTAAAAGAAGAAAAATGCACACACATTCATATGCAGTATGAGACTAATTGAGCCGATCTAGTGCTTAATGTATGTGTATATGCATCCACGAGCAACCACTTGCATCCATCAAACATAACATGTCTTAACCACATGTTTACATCCATGGGATTCCTACCTAAAGGTCGAAGATTTGTTCGATAGGATATACTTAAATGATAGAAACAAGCATGAATAAAAGCTTTGGAAAAAGAATTTAAGAACATACCCTTGAAGATAAAAGGGTACGAAGCGTGAATTTTGTCTTCAGTCTCCCAAGTTGCATCCTCTTGGTCATCTCCCCGCTGAACTTTCATCAACTTGACCTCTCGGTTTCGTAGCTTCTTAACCTATGATCCAAGAATATGGGTAGGAACTCGTCTAACTGTCGCCTCCTGTTCCACCTCTACTTCCTCAAGCATACTCGGCTCAACTACTTCTGCGGTATCATGCTAGCACTTCCTTAAATGAGAAACGTGGAAAACATCATGAATGTCGAACAGTCTCTCTGGTAGTTCTACTTTATAGGCCACTTGGCCAATCCTTTCTGTTATGGGAAATGGCCCTTCAAACCTTGGTTCCAATTTCCCTACAGATCCAAAACGAACCACATTCCTCAAAGGTGATACCTTGATGAAAACTATGTCTCCCACCTCAAAATCAATGTCAGTCCTTCTCCTATCTGCGTAGGACTTACGTCTTTCCTGAGCTATCTTTATGCGCCTTCGAATAAGATTAGTCTTTTCTGAAGTTTCTCTAACCATCTCAGGTCCATGTAAAAGCCTTTCTGTAGATTCCTACCAATAAGTCAGTGATCTGCAGGGTCGTCCGTACAATGCTTCGAAGGGTGCCATGCCAATACTAACCTGTAACTATTGTTGTAGGCGAACTTTACTAAAGGAAGACGCTCTTCCCAAGTCCTTCCAAAGTCTTGGATACACAGTCTTAAAAGATCCTCAAGGACTCTATTCACCATGTCCGTATGTCCATCAGTCTGAGGGTGATAAGCGGTGCTCAAACACAACTGTGTACCTAACATTTCTTGCAAGCTCCTCCAAAACTCACTGGTGAATATGGGGTCACGATCACTTATAATACTGGATGGTATTCCATGTAGACGGGCTATCTCACGAAGATAAACTGCTGCCATCCATGCTGCCATCCTCTTACTCTTAACAGTGATGAAGTGAGCACTTTAGTAAGCCTGTCAACTACAACCCAGATACTGGTGTTGCCTTTCCTTTATCTAGGCAAACCATCATCCATAGAGGCGCTCTCCCAGTTCTACTATGGGACTTCCAAAGGATGAAGTAAACCACCGGGCTTCCTTTGCTCTGACTTGACTTGCTGACAAATCAAACATCGAGAAACAAACTCCGCCACATCTTTTTTCATCCCAGCCCAAAAGAAAACCCTCTTCTTATCTCTATACATCTTATCACCGCCTGGATGAATAGTCCTCTTAGAATGATGGGCTTCCTCAAGGACTGTCTTCAACAAACTCTCAACTCGGGGAACACAAAGCCTTCCATCTTGCCGCTACCATCCTCTATCATCCGTGGAATATCGACTAAGGTGACTAGAACTATCCCCTCTACTGAGCCTATCCAAGATATCTGCTAGCTGTGGGTCCTCTCATTGTGAAGTCCCTATCTGGTCCAACAGAGTAGGATGCACCTCTAATGATGCTAATAAACCAGGTGTAAACTCGGTGGAGGGTCTAAAATCAAAAGTCGATATAAACTCCAAGCCTTTGCTCTCGATAAATAGAGGACTCAAAGTCATCCTCTGCCTACTCAATGCGTTTGCCACCACATTACCCTTGCCAGGGGTATAACCAATCTTAAAGTTATAGGATGCTAAAAACTCCATCCATCTTTGTTGCCTTAGATTAACATCCTTCTGCGAGAACAAGTACTTGAGAGATTTATTATCGGTGTACAACTCGAACTTCTCTCCAAGTAGATAACGGTGCCAAGTCTTAAGCGCGAATACTATGGCAGCTAACTCTAAGTCATGGGTAGGGTAGTTTTTCTCATGAACTCTTAGCTGTCAACCTCCATAACATATTACCTTTCCCTCTTGCATTAGAACCGCACCAAGCCCTGTACCACATGCATCAGTGTATATTATGAACACTTTATTCCCGTCAGGCAAAGTCAAGAGTGGGGCTATTGTCAGACCCCTCTTCAATCGCTGAAAAGCATCTTCACAATCTATATCCCAAGAAAATGTCAAATTCTTCTTTGTCAGTCTAGTGAGTGGGGCTGATATCTTTGCGAAGTCCTTAATGAACTTCCAATAGTGGCCCGCTAAACCAAGTAAACTTCTCACCTCTGTTGCATTCTTTGGAATCTTCCAATCTTGAACTATAACTACCTTCGCGGGATCTACTGCTATCCCATCTTTGGAGACCACATGCCCTAGAAATCTCACTTCTTTTCTCTAAAAATGACATTTGGAGGATTTCGCCTTAAGTTGGTGTGCACAGAGAGTTTTCATAACCTCCCTCAAGTGCAGGGCATGTGCTTCCTCATTCTTCAAGAAAATCAAGATGTCGTCAACAAAGACCACACTGAACTTATTTAGAAACTCCCGAAACACCCTACTCATCAGATCAACAAAATAAGTGGGTGCATTGGTCAACCCAAAAGGCATGACGAGCCACTCGAAGAAACCATCTGGAGTTCTAAAAGCGGTCTTGTTTATACTATCCTCGGCCACCCTCAATTGATGAAACCCCGTGGCCAAGTCTAACTGAGAAAAAACAATGCACCAACATACTGATCAAATAGATCATCTATCCTCGGAAGTGGGTACCTACTCTTCTTAGTGAGTTTATTCAACTCTCTATAATCCACACATAAGCGAAGCGACCCATCCGGCTTAGTGGCGAATACCACCGGAGCACCCCATTCAGACATGCTTCGCATAATAAACCCTTTCTCAAGTAGCTCCCCTACTTGCTTGTTGAGCTCCCTCCTTTCACTTGGAGCCATATGGTGCACAGGCAATGGAACTGGCTTCGCATTGTCTACCAAGTATATACGGAAATCAATCTCGCGCCTCAGGGGTAAGCCCCGAACCTCCTCGAAAACATCAGGATACTCACAGCTACTGGTACAAATCGTAAATCATCAATAGATACATCAAGCGACTCTAGGAAACTAAGCATGATAGACCCTTTAGGGTCCCAAGAAATCTTGAGGGTCCTCCCATGGAAAGTCAAAAGTCTAACAACCCTCCTCTCGCAATCCAGAATGGCACCATACATGGCTAGCCAATACATCCCTAGAATCAAACCATAGCCTGTGAAACCAAGCGCATATGCGTCACATTCAAACTCGATGCCTAACACAAATATTCTCAAACCCCGATAAATCATAGACAGATGAGTCGTACCCCCAATGGGGTTTGAGGCAACAACGGGAACTAAAACCATACTAGTACTAAGGTGTAGAGACTCAACAATAAAATCAGATATAAAAGAATCTGAAGCGCTAGAATTAAAAAGAGTTATAACTGGATGATTGGAAAGAGAAATCAAACCTTCAACAGAAACTTTCCTACCTCTATCTGGCATACCGGCCACGAGACCATGCACCTGCCCTCCAGTCAGGCCCTTTGACCCTGTCCTTGCTTCTTCGGGCAATCCTTAACAAGATGTCCAACTTCTCCACAATGAAAACAAGCGTTCTTCTTTTCTTGTAATCCTTGATCACATGGACCTCGCGTCCGCAATGATGACATTTCCTCTTATCTCGAGCTTTGCCGTTCTTACCGCCCTTCTTTTGTTGTTGTTGTTGTTCTTTCTTGGGCCACACTTTCTTGTTTTGTGTTTCCTCAACCCTAGCCACTTTCTTTTCGCCCTTATCTTCCTTATGCATTAACGACGTATCAACAAGTTTCTCAAAAGTTGCTTTCATCGGAATATGAGACATAGCCAATCCATGGAGGGGTTCATTCAATCCTCAAGAAAATCTTAAAGCTTTCTTGTGTGGGGGTATCTACTAGTTCCAAACCTCGCCAATTGATTAATCTCATTAACATATTCTTTCACAGACATGCTTCCTTGCTTAAGCACAAAATACCTTTCCATTTTCATACTTTGCTCGGCTTGAGAAAGAAACTTCATTTCAAATCTTTGGCAGAAATCATCCCAAGTCTCCACTGGACGCACTGCTTGCGTCACTTCCCACCAGAGTGAAGCCTCATCTTTCAGCTGCCAAATAGCTAACTAAATCTTCCTACGATCGTCAACTTTGAAAATTCTAAAGAAATCCTCCGTATCTTTAAGCCAATTCCTTGCCTCTACGAAAGTCTCAGTAATGGCTTTCTGTCCATAGCACAGAAATCTTTGCATATCTTAGAGAAATTACCAACACGCTGAGGAGGAGGAGGAGGAATAGTGGCTGCAGTTGGGTGAGGGGCGTCTGTTTGGCCTTTGGTAGGTGTTGTAGCCTCCAGATACCTACGAAACCAAGCCAGTATATGTATGACCTCTGGAATATTAGGTTCCCCAAACATGCTGAAAAGAAAAGGAAAAAGAGATTCAAACAGAGAATCGAAAGATATTACATATGGATTTGGGGAATATGTTTTTCAAAACAAACTTTTCTTCTGAAAATGCTTTCTTTTAAAACCTTTTTGAAAATAATTTTCAAACTATTTTATCCGATCTGATAGCCTTCAACTCTGATACCAAATGTGACAACCCACGTCCGTTAATGTCACTCTTTATTAGAATGCATTAAGTTTCATGAAGCGTTATAGGTAAACAGAAATGGAAACAATAAAAGACAGATATAAAATAATAGCAAAATTAAAATTTTATTAAATAGAAAAGATTCGTGGTTCAACCCCAGTTACATAATAAGTCTGGAATACTAAAAACATAAAACTTCTATCTTGTACAAAAATCATCAGCAGAGTACAATGATATAAAAAAAGCATTATCCCCAAATATAACCATAGTAGAGCAAATGCAAAATCGAGCAATACATCTAAGCAGCTCCAAGCAGTAAAGAAGAATCCTATTCAAGCTTGAGTATTCCCACCCTGAGAACCTGGAGCGGGGAATGGAAGAGAAAGAAGAGGAAACAAAATGAGTCAAACATAAAGTTTGGCGAGTCCAGTTACTTCAGCATATAAATAAGTAAAAGCATCATGACAGACATATAAGTTGGAGAGATATAACAGTGTCATAAGGCGTGTATAATAAGGTAAACAAGATAAACAGAACATAACATGCGTTGCGCTTCTATAATACTTTTCACTCTGAACCAATACTGTATCACAAGAACAACATAATCCCAAAAAGTACAAGATGGTAGACTTAGGTGTACTTCTAATGAGAGGTTTTACCCCATACAATAAATGGTAGCCCAACAGAACTGACGGGTGTTACCCCCAGTGATAATAACAGATTCCTACGCAAGTAAGACTAGATGTACCCTGATTACTACCCCCAATCGATTGGCTCCAAAACTCGTAGATACACTGTGTTGGCCCCACAGTAGGATGTATCACTTCCTAAAGTGGCAACCCTTTGTTTCCAAGATGTGCACAAACCATATCTATAGGTGTCACGACGTCTTAACCTCCCTGGACTAGACCCATGCACGCAAATTACCCCGTCAGAATGCGCACCCACACCGTCCCTTAGATGGACCTCTTAAAACCAACTTAGTAAGCGTGCCCTGGCCCCGACCTAGTTCGAGGTTCTCCATTTGATACCAATATAGATTACTGATTGGTACAGGTCCCACACACCAGATGATACAAGCTTCCTGCACGCTTGCATCCCCACTACTAGGATTTCAACAAGTTATGCCTACTAGTTTAACAAGATTGCATAACCCCAACAGGTTAAATTTGTCGGGTTTATATGTATAACCCTTCCCCACATATTTAAAAAGCTTAACTTAATCCTCCTACTAAATCAAGCAAGTTTACTTAACCCCTACTAAAGTTAACACGTTCATGTAATCCTTATGGATTCAAACAATTAAAGTGTTATTAGTTCATCACCATTCATTCATTTATGGTTATAATGTGCTAGACCTCCCACATTAAGTCTACCACTTGTGGATGCTGGATATGTCGATTGGGTCCAGGCAGACTTCTTCCACAAGTCGGACTTAACCTCATGTCTTAGCACATTACGTGTTTATGCACTTAGACCCCTCACATTAGATTAACCAATTGCGGACACTGGATATGTCGGGTGGTTCTGGGCAGACTTCTACCACAAGTGTAATCTAACCTCGTGTCTAAGCGCGGTTACAGTTTTTAATTACTGTAAATTTAGGCATTTTCATTATTATCCAATTAACATGTTTATTATGCCCTAAATCCACATTCGATCTATGATACAAGTTATGCCCCAGATTAAAGTTTTAGATCAAGATATAGATTATGCCCCCAAATATCAAGTTTTGGCTCAAGGTACAAAATATGCCCAAAAATTTCCAATCATGCTTATAATATACCCCAAATTAATCACTCCCAATCGTTCCCAAATTTGTGCATTCGCGTATTTCAGCGATTGGCCTGGGCTCGAAGGTAGTCTGGCTATAAAACAAAAAGGGAAAAAGGGAGAGGAGAGAACAAGAATAGGCATAGTAAATAAAGCTGGCATATGATGATAGAACTGGTCATGCTAACAGAATAGGCATATAATGACATGATTAGGCGAACTGACATAATAGGCATATGGTGACATGATTAGGAAAACTAACAGGATAGGGATATCACGAACAAACATATGAGATCTAAATAGTAGATTAGATATACAAGCAATGGCAGATCTGTTGTGATTCAGATTTCTAACAGGCATTGGCTTAGATCCAAACTTATAAACATGTCAAGATTACATTTTAGGTGTTTATATCTAAAAATAACATGAAATCACTATGCTTGGATCTAAAGAACATAGAATTTGATTGCAGATGTTGTAGCACAGATCTCTGAATACATATAACTTGTTGTTGAAGAAAAATAAGCTATTTTACTCTGAGTCGAGGTAGCACCACGTTGACGCCATTGATTTAGATGGATAAAACAATGGGATTAAGGTCTTATTTATAGCCTAGGGTTAACGAATCTAGTCAAGAAACGACTCCATGTTCAATAACTAAATTCTACCCAAATCTCGGGGGGTTGACATGGGTGTCGACACCCCTGTTATTGTGTCAACCCATGGGTTGACACCCCTAGGGACCCTCTAATGGATCGATTTCCCCCTTATTTTTTCGGACTCTTATTTTTATTTCTGGAATAGTTTTATTTATATATAAATGTCTTATATGTATATAAACTTCAAACCTTAATATCTTCTTCAAATGATGTCCGTTTTACGCAAACTCGGAGTCTACCTTAAGCAGAATTTCCGAGAGGAACGCAATAGCGCATTCCACTTAACTTAATTCCAAATATTTAATTAAATATTCTTTAATTTATCATTTTAATGTTTTTAGAATTACGGGGTGTTACATGAATCTACTACTAATTTTGTACAATGGACTAATGAACAAAAGGTTGCTGCACAAAGTAATTCCAAAGCCATGAATATGTTGTTCTGTTCATTAGATAGAAATTAATTTAATAGACTATCAGTTTGCAATTATTCTTATGAAATGTGGAGATCTTTACAGGTTACTCATGAAGGAACGAATCATGTTAAATAGGCAAAGATATCAATGCTAATTAATCAGTTTGAGTTATTTAAAATGAACGAGAATGAATCTATCTCCGATATGTATTGTAGATTCCTGGAGATCGTGCATTCATTAATAGCATTGGGAAAAACTTATTCATAAGATGACCAAGGCAGAAAAATACTTAATTTATTGACTACATAATGGGATCAGAAAACATTGGCGATTGAAGAAGCCAACAATGTTAGTGAAGTGAAAATTGAGGAGTTAATAGGGTTTTGATGTCGTTTGAAGTTCAACTACAAAAAAGAAAGGAAAATAAGCCCACAGAAAAGAAATCTATAGCATTAAAAGCAATAACAAATGGTTCTGATTCAAGCAGTGAGGATAATGAAGAAATCGCTTTAATGACACATAATTTCAGAAAATTTGTAAGATATAAAAGGAGAAATAATTTTCAAAGAAATAATCAAGGGAGTTCAGGAAGAAATGATGATAGATGTTATAACTACAACAAACCAGGTCATATAAAGAGAATGTATCCATATCCAGATAAATCAAATCAACACACATACAATGGTAATTCATCAAAGAAGAGAAAGAGAGCATATGCAGGTCTGATTCAGATTCATCATCAAGTGATGAAGAGCTAGAAACCGGAAATTCAAAATGTGTTTCACAATGATTCATAATCCAGAAAATGTCGAACAAATGAATCTAAAAACCAGGTACGTCTTGATTAATTTTTAATTTTTGGTTGATTTGGATGAATGGATGTTTTGTTTGTTTGCCTTGGTTGAATTTTAAATTTCAAAATTCAAACTTGAACTTTGAAATTAAAATTTGATTTTGAAATTTAAAATAATAATAAATATAATAATAATATAACTTTTATTTGTTTTGAGAGGATTAATATTATTTCAGGAAATAATAAACCTAAAATACAAAAACATTAATATAATAAAACAAAGTCAAATCAACATGTCTTTTGAAAATCAATAGGTATGTCGACATACATAAATCGACATGTCGACATATAGGCTAGTAAATGAAACTCAAATTTTGAATTTCAAAAGTTTAAACTTTCAAACTTCACTACAACTTTTCACCAACTCCCAAGGTCTACAGAGGTGTCTTTAATTTCAGAAAAGTTATGGCTCATTCAATCTCTATTTTATTTATCTATTCAATCTTATTCTCTCTACCTCTCATTCAAATTTTCAAACAACTTTCTTCATATTTATTCTCTTCAAAACAACTCTTTAATGGCTTCCTTAAGCACACCTCAAACAATGAGATTAACCAAAACCATCAAAGGCTATCTCTACGACGATAAAGAAGCAATCAATACCTATGTTAACTACTTAGCGAATGGAAAAGTTAATACGGGAGCTTTTGCCATCTTTGAATATTTTCAATCATACGATCTTCCTTATCTTTTCAATCAAAATGAAGTTCTAAGCTTGGTTGATGCTCCGGATAACAACGAAGTATGTTACCCAAAACTCATCAAAATGTTGTACGCAAATTTGAATCGTGGCTTTTACGAAGGAGATGAAAATCAGTTATAGAGTAGTGTAAAAGGCACTCAAATCGTTTTGGATTATGAAATTTTGGGTACTATCTTAAATTGTACATGTACAGGCTTGGATTTTTAAAAATTCAAAAATGAGGAAACAGATTTAGAAACCTTTCATTTCATATTTGAAAGTGATGACCATTTGGAATTTTAAAATCATTTTTTCTGCCCAAAAGCAAGAATCGTCAACCTCCTCCTTCAACGTACCCTCAATCCTTGTTCGGAAAATTTCAATAAACCTACCCTCAAAGTCCAAAAGGACCTGTTTTCCATTTTTGTAGTTTATAATATTAATTGGGACGATATGATTTTAAAATAATTTAAACCCAAAGAAATGTCCATAAGAAAAAACAGTCTTTATTATGGAGTTTATCTTATTCGCATTTTTAAGTATTATGGAGTTGATCTCAAAGGAGAAGAATTTGTGTCAAGAAAGGTGTTTGACTCGACAAATATACATCTTATGCAAATTCCAATCACCTTTAAGCCTTATGAAACATTCGAAGATAAACAAGCTTGAATGCAATAACAACAAGAAGAAAATCCTATGGAAATCGAAGAAGAAGAAGTAGAAACCTCTTTGGAAATTATAGAGTGTCTATCTAACACTAAAACCATATCCAAAGAAATGCTTGTTCAAAATCAAGCCAAGTTAGCCAAGAACCAAAAGAAAATCAAAAAGACTCTTACCTATATGTCTATGTTCATTGGAAAAATAGGAAGAAAACTTGGAATATCATCTTCCTCCTCATCATTCGCTGAAATCTAAGCTCATATATTTTATGTAATCTTTCATATTTGCTTCCGAGTCTCGTATTTGGTATCTTGTATTAGTTGAATATATTTGCTTTCAAGTAGTAATGGATGGTGTTTATTTCTGTCAAAGCAACCTTTATATTATTGTAAAAACAAATTATAATTAGATAAATTGAAATAATATAATAATAATTAGCTAAAAATTGAAAATAACCAAAAAATTACTAGGGTATGTCGACATACATTTTTCAGCATGCCAACATATAACTGCCAGTTTTTCATATTTATTCAAAATTCAAAATTTAAATAACCAACCAGTGACTATTCAATTCCAATGAATTCTAGACCCCGTAAATACCTCCTTCTTCCAGAAAAAATTATTCTAAACTTTCTCCTTCTTCTCTAATCATTCCTTTTATATAATTTCAAAATATGGCAAATCGTATTCACAATTTGAGTAAGAATCAATGAAGGTACATGGCTTAGATATGACATAGTAACTTTACCATTTTCATGGCTTAAATTCTAAACTTCACCATTTTCATCAATACATTTATACCCTTTTTGATTGACATAGTAACCAATGAAGGTACATGGCTTAGATATGTAATCAAGTTTATTAGAGTTATATGGTCTTACATAGGGAAAACATAGGCATTCAAAAGTTATTAGACTAGAATAATCTGGTTTGACAGTATGTAGTTTTTCTAATGAACTTTTGTCATTCATAACTTTAGTTGGTTTCATGTTTATCAAGCAAATATCTTAATTAAATGATTCAAATCAAAAGTTTAAGGTTAGAGGTTCTTGAGCAAGTAATGTCAAACCTGATTCTACTATATGACTATGCTTTCTTTCAAAAATACCAGTTTGTTCAGATGTATATGGGTAAGTGATTCTATAAATTATGCCCTTCTTCTGAAAAATTTCAATTAATGGTTTATACTCGGTTCCACCATCAAATTGAAATATTTTAACTTGAGTGTTAACTTAAATTTCATCCATGTTTATAAAGTTAACAACAATATCGTAGGTTTCAAACTTAGATTTATGGAAGTATATCCAAGCATATTTAGTGAATGCATCAACAAATGAGTATTTATAACCAAAATCAAAACTTATTGGAGCTGGACCCTAAAAATTATGAGTAATTAACTCAAGAGGTTAAGAGTACCGGGTTAGTGATTCATTAAATGACAACTCATGACTTTTCCCCATATGACAGAAATTTCATATGTAGGGTAACGTGACATTATCAAAAGATATAATGTTATCGTGAAGAACTTTATTTACAACTAAGACTTGAATGACCAAGCTTGTAATGCCATAAATCAAAGTTACTCTTCTTAGCAATCTTGTGAATTTCAGATACATTGCAGCATGAGTTGTCTTTTACAAAGTTGATACATTTATCAAAGTTAAATTTTATACCCCCTTCATTGCTTCACCCTGCAAAAGGATATCTCTAGTTAGTATATCCCTAACTAGACATTGGTTTGGATAAAATTCAAAGTATACACTATTATCCTTAGCAAATTAAGATACACCAATTACATTAATCTTGATTTTTTGGAACTCTTAAAAGATTATGAAAGAATAACTGTGAAACGACCCAAACTTCCCTGTAAAAGAAAGCCCGGATTGAGTTGAGAACATGACATAAATCGGAAAACAAATAGAAGAACATTTCATTGCTTATTACAACATTTACATCAGAGTATAAAAATATAACAGAGTATGAATAAATATTGCACATTGGAAAATATCAGAGATTTAAAATTACAATGCAATGGAAAAATAATACATAACACAGCTTAAAGAAATACACGGAAATAGAGCGTTCCGAATATAGCTCCAGCTGTAAACAAGGATCCTGTAAAAATAAATCTACAAAACTAAAACTACTAGCTGCCCGTGTGGAAAATAGAGGCACCCAGAGTTTAGGTTAAAACAATAAACTCCAGGTCACTCATGTGACTGGTGTGAGAACTAAAACAGTTATTTAAAACTTTACTTTAGAAATAAAGTAAATCAAGGGACCACACCGTAAAACACGGAATGGGTTTCCTCCCAAGAATACCAGTGCATATAACAAACAGCGCAATGCTTTTTGGAAAAATGAAGCTATTATAAGACTCAGTTCCCATCACACAATGCAACGCAAGCCGGAGGATAGAGTTTTACCATATAAAAGCCAAGCATGCTTGATACATTTAAAATAAATCATTTTGATATTACTATAAATGTATAATGTTAAAAGCAACTTCAAATGTAAATGTATCAATCATAGATGACATGGTTTCCATATATCATGTCGCTATACTAGTTCTACAATTAGAACCGCACAATGTCATATTGGAAGTTGGATTCCATGTATGAACCGAGGCAAGGGATCATCCTTAACGAATTCGAGACAATCTAGCCCATGTCTCAGGATCATTCGTAACTGCACCTTGGATCTTTAGGGTCGGTCCTCTCTTATGTTTGAGGATTGGTAATTCCTGAACAATATGTTTCCCCGCCCTATCAGGCGTAAATCTAGCCAGTTTGTCGACCATATCATCCATCGGCCCCGTAATGTCCGATATAACCGAGGCACCTCGCTTTCCATTATCCACATAAGTAAAAATGTCTGGGCTCTATACCATGACATCACTCCTAGCTGGAAAGAAATGCATGTCCTCCCTGTAGTCCTCTCCCATTTCTGGTTCACACCGGGGTGTGAGGCTCGCGAATTAACGCTATACACAAAGTTATGCCCTTTAAGGTTGTGCTTTGATCATCAACCACAGGACTCTGCTTTTCAACAGAAGCCTTGATCATTTGCATCTCAGCATGCCACACTGACAATTCATGCCATGCAACTGATGTCCATCGATATATAACCTCTGAGCTTGCACGTCTAAGAGAAGGGTGTTAAGCAAGAGAATAAATTCTTCTCTACCAAACAGATATATATTTAATAGAGATCAATCAACACAGAATAAAATCCAATGTCAGACACACCATCCATTTAATAGTTCGTTCTGGGTCTGAACGAAACTGGAGGCACCTTATTCCTCGTCCTGTGTCCAAAACAGGAGAGAAGTCATCGCATATCTGGTCGATCTCCAATTACGTCTGGATGATCACCACTTATTACCTTGTCTTGGGTGTATAGCCCAATCAAGACATCAGTAATCATCCAAACGATGTTAAGACCTCTGGTCTTTAACCACCGTCTTCATCGTCGACACGTCGTCGAATTAGTTATTCAGAATGGGTATAAACCCGGCCTTTCCGAATAACTCGCGTATATTATAAACAAGTGCTACACAAACACACAACATATGCCTCATTCCAATTCAGAATATTCTTTTATTCAAATATTCACATCATTAGGGAAAGGTTCACACAAATTTTATCAAAGATAAATTCTTTAAATTTATTCTTTAATCTTCCTTTGGATATCAACACAAACCAAATTAAGGTTTATCCAAACTATTCGGGATTAGTGCACCTTACCGAAGTAATCATTTGTTTAATTTCCCAATCCCAACATATTCATCCCATGGAGCAAAACTGGTAATACTCCATATCTAACACCACGGTGTTATCGGTAAGTTTAGTTACCATTCTATGTTCAAATCTAATTAAAAATTTAACTATCGCTTGGAGCAAAACTGTTGATACTCCATTCTCGATCATTTCCCAAATTTGATAAATTAAATTATCACATTCACATTTCAATCTAATTAAAGATTCACTAAAACTCCACTTAGTTTCAATCTTCCCACAAATCAATATCAATGATTATTTAATTTTGGGAAATCAAACATATCGCATCGACAATCTACATTGTACTATTGATTTCTACTGATATATAACCTCTAACCTCGTACGTCTTAGAGAAGGGTGTTAAGCAAGAGAATAAATCTCCGCCACCAAATAGATACATATTTAGCAGAGATCAACCATACAGTTCGATATACAATGTTAGACATGAAATCCTGTCTTTAACCAGGTTAAAGAACTAATGTCGTTTAAAACACAGTCCACGATAAACCCAAAATCACATTCCATTAAGTATGGAATCTTCACGGAAAACAGATCAATATATAATCGATATCAATTTCCGTATCCGACTAATAATATAAATGGAATAACGACAAAGCCTTTTAAATTCCATATGTACTAATGGTCTTCCTCCACAGAAGCTCACTTCGATTATTATCAAATTGAATTCCATTCCATTCCAATTTATTGTATTAAATTGGAAAACTTTACTTTGGACTGTTTTCCTTTAAATCTTAATAAAAAGATTTATAAATTCCAAATCACATTTCATTGTTAATTGGGTTAAAGAACGAATGTCATTAAAAAAACAGTTCACGATAAACCCAATAATCCAATCCTTTTATTAAATTCCAATTAAATATTAATTAGTTGAAAAACTTCACTAAATCTTAAATTAAAGATTTATTCTCTTATCAATTGGGTTTAAGAACAGTGGTATTTAAGACACCGTTCACGACAAACCCAAAATCCCATTTGATATTAAATACAAGGCTCAGAATGGAAATTATATCGGCTTATATTCAAGATCAAATTCTAAAACCAACAAACATCGTATTGGAAATAATGATATAAATATATCTTCCAAATTTCCAAAATAATATCTGTATAATCAAGGAATCCAACGTCGAAATATTCCGAAGATTATTTCCATTACAAATCCATTCCAGTTTGTTCGTTGGAAATTTCTGGTTATATTAAAACCATTCACAAATCCAATTTATTTATTTAAAAATAATTGGATTATAATTCTAGTTAATAACTAGTTCATTTCGATAAAAATACATTTTTATCTTTTCAAATATGGAATTTTTCATCCTAATTCTTTCCACATCGTTTGTTATGATTTTACACAAATTATTGATAACTTTAATAATTTTATTAAGGCCCTTTCAGTGGATTTTCATAAACGATCATCGAACTGCACTTACAGTGACCTTTTCCAAATTTGATTTGGACAAATTCCAAATCCAAACATTAGATTTTAAATCTCTTATATTCGTTGGAAAGCTCTTTTAGGAGAATCCGACGGTCGGATCTCCCGTAATATCAATTCGAAGTTAGTGGTCAAAATTCGCAAATGACCGCGGCGTGGCGCGTTCTATCCAGGCCATTAAATATATATATTATATATATATATCATCAATTTCCATTTAAAACATATTTTTTTCTTATCATTATAATATATAAATGATAATATTTTCAAAATATTAGATTTTGAAGTCATTTCCTTTTCGATATTCATTATAAAAATGAATAAAATCGATATAAATATTGTTTACGTCAAAATGGTGTTAATCTAATCGACACGGCTTCATATTTTCAAATATTTTTGAGTCCATCCCCAATCGGACATCAAAATCACCTTTTAATCCTTTACAGAATATTATTGTAAAATATTCGTTATTTTAAAATATTCTTTTTTTTTTTTGAAATATTCTTGCCTTCTGAATTGAAATCAAACACATTCAATTACCATATAATGTTAGTTATATGGATTTCATACAACACGTGTATATAACAACAATGATAAACAATAAACCATTATCCAGAGTGCACTACACAAGTGCATAAGCATTAAATGTAAATAATTAACGCTTACAATAGACCGTCAACCAATTGATTGGCATACAACTAAATAATCGGTATTAGTGTATGTCAAATATCATCTCAATACCCGTGGGGAGTTTAAATCAACACACACAAATTTTATTTGTGCCGTTGGGCGATGTGTAAAATATATCGTCCCAATCAATATCAGTCAAATGAGTGTACATAAACATATCGTCCGATTTGTAAATGAATATTTATTTTCATTTATATACACGTTAAAAATTATATTTTAACGATAAAATATTTATTTCAACACATGAATATTCTATACAGTTCATTTATACAATAAAAATGATATCTTTATTGTTCTAACATATTTTAGAAAATTTTGGCAGCCTAACGGCGCGATACTAGAACCAGAATAAGGTCCAGCCTTATCCCTCGCCTAATACTGGCTCGCGTCATACACATACCAATTCCAATCAATTCAATTTACATCCCAAATCAAATTTAACCAATTTCTTAATACGGTTGCCAAACCCCTATTAATTAACAATTAATCAAATAAAACAAACAACCAAACATCCATGGTTTCAATCAAAGGTGTCAGGTGCTACTAAACACCATCTGCATCCTAGTATATATTTAATTGTAAACAAAATTCAAGTGAGAAGTTCTCACCTTTGGTTTCCACTCCGTCATTCTTTAGCGGCCGATGGTTTGGATTTGGACTTGTTTCCAATCGATTCCATCGCAATCTATTTCATGCAGTTTATGTTAAAAATCACATTTTTAAGCAATGCTATTTGTATTTAAAAAATACATTTTTATGGCACTAACAAATATATATATATCCTATTTTTATTCGCTATGCATATAAATAAAAATCCTACTTTTATTCGCTATACATATAAATAAAAATCATATTTTTTATTCGCTATACATATAAATAAGAATCCTATTTTTATTCGTTATACATATAAATAAGAATTCTATTTTTATTCGCTATACGTATAAATAAAAGTCCTATTTTTATTCGCTACACATATAAATAAAAATCCTATTTTTATTTCAAAACTATATGTATATAAATCATATTTTTATTCTTTATGCTTTATATATTTTAAAAACTGAAATTAAAATCAACGAAAATTTATAAAAAAATCATATTTTAATCTACGAAAAAAACCTGAAAAGGAAATTCAATTAAAAAGTCTCACAGTTGTATTTCCAGAGGGGGTTGGAGGAGCTCGTGGTTCGTCGGAGGTGGGGTTCGCTGGAGGCGGCGCAGGTGGTTGGGGTCCGTATAGGCGACGATGGCATTTTTTTTCGTGTTGGCGATTGGGTAATTCGACTGAGGAAGGGGAGAGGAGGAGGAGGGCGGAGGAGGAGAACGGGGTCCAGGGGGGATCGCTGGGGCTAGCGGAGCATTCTAAAGGGGCGGCAGTTGCATTCAACGTAGGCTAGGGTTGAACGACGGGGGGGGGGGGGGGGGAGGGGCTAGCGGGTTTGATTTCTGATCGAAGAAATGAAATAAGGGAGGGGGTTTAGTGGAAAGTTTTTATATATTTATATTTTTTATTTTATTTAATTCTTTAAAAAAATTCGATTTTACACCGAACTCCAAATCAAACCCAAAGACTGTCGCCCCTAGCTAACTACCCCTATTCTGAACACAATGGGATATGTCCGGTAAGCCAATTCAACTGTTTCAATCAGTTTTCCTTTAAATTAAAATATAAATCAATATATATTACATTTGAACGTACATTTTAATTTACCGGGCCACATATGGACTCTAAAAATTCTTAAAAAATAAATCTAGCTATGTTTTGATGGTATGGTCCTAACAAATTAATTTCGTCGAGTTTGGAGATCGTTTGAAAAACGGTCATTTTCCAGTTGATTAAATTCTAACTGAAATTACCAAACACGTTTAAATCCGCCACGCTCACATATTGATTCCAAAAATTACAAAAATTGGAATCTTGCAATAATTTGACATTCCAGATCCAACAAAAGTGGTCTCGTCGAAAACGGAGGTCATTTGCAAAATGCCTATTTTAAGGGCTATATATATATAAATTCCATAGCGACTATTCTGAATTTTCAACTGGACATATCTTTTTATTTCCGTTATGAAATCTGGATTTTTTACATTCGTTGGAAAGACATTTTCAAACAGATTCATATATTTCTGGTTTTACTGAAATCCGATTTGTTTTGAATACGGTACATTCATTTGAAATTTGAAATTTGAAATCGAATTTTCAAACTGCCGCGCCATTTCATTCTCGTTTTATAATTAAAATAAATTTATTCATTCTAACTTAGATTAAAATAAATTTTTAGTCGTTATTATTTAATATAAACCATTTTAAATATTTAAAATATATTAAAATAGCTAAAATAAAAAATTTAAATTGGTTTTGAAAATCTGGGTTGTTACAATCTTCCCCACTTAAAATCTTTTCGTCCTCGAAGCGGAACGGAGCTGAAAGTTGTTTAACTAACCAACTCAATTTTCATTCTGGCTTTAATTCTTCAACTTTTCAGTTTCTAAGAATTTTATAATTGTTCAAAAATTTGGCTAACACCCTAAATTTTTGAAAAATTTCACCATAACCTCCTTTGTATGGGGAGACCTTTGATACCGCAACTAGCCACGCAGGGCCCTCGTCATCCAAAAAGAAAAAGCCAAGCGGCTAGCCAATTGGCTTATAAAATCATCCAAACCCAAGAAATATAGTAAATATGTACCTATTTGTCGGGCATACAATTTTATTCCTCGTCTTAGCCTCCTTTCTATGACCTGTTCATTATATACACATGTACATATATGCAATTGCTATAAATTTTCAAGTCAGTTCAATGTTTGATTAAATTTGGCTTAATTTACCTTTTGTTCTGTTATTGGTTCAACATTTTAATCAATCAAACTAATTATCATACAACACAACTAGCAATCAATTTGCTGATTGTCTTTTCAAACATATAACTTTATTATATATATATATATATATATATATATATATATATGCAAAATCATGTTTTTGATGCCAATTCACAACAATAACCCTATCTAGTTTTGTTTCTCACACCAGCCAAGTGGAAATATATAGATATCACAATTTCGAAACTCGAACATAGAATCTGATGATGATATATCAATCATCAGAATCATCTCCGGGCGACTAGAGTGTGATTCTATATCTATCCAATATATTTGAGGCTTCGAATACACGTTAATTACTCGTATATTCAAAATCTCCATATACTCGATTGTCCAAAATCAATCTAAAATAAATATTCAAATACGTATAATATAATATATACTTTCAAAACAAAATTTGTTTTTATTTTTATTTTAAAAATAACACTCTTCAGACTCATTTTAGGATACTACTGATCCCATCTCTAATGAGTCATTCCCATTGGATATTACTAATCCAATCTCTAATGAATTCTTTTGTTTGGTTCTAATGTGCCTTGTTCTCGACCTCTGTAAACCAAAGCTCTGATACCATGATGAAACGACCCAAACTTCCCCGTAAAGGAAAGCCCGGATTGAGTTGGGAACACAACAAATCAGAACACAAACAGAAGAACATTTCATTGCTTATTACAACAATTTACATCAAAGTACAAGAATATAACAGAGTATGAATAAATATTACACATTGGAAAATATCAGAGATTTAAAATTACAATGCAGCGGAAAAATAATACATAACATAGCTTAAAGAAATACACGGATACGGAGCGTTCCGAATATAGCTCCAGCTGTAAACAAGGTTCCTGTAAAAATAAATCTACAAAGCCAAAACTACTAGCTGCCCATATGGAAAATAGGGGCACTCAGAGTTTAGGTTAAAACAATAAACTCCAGGTTAGTAATGCGACTAGTGTGAGAACTAAAACAGTTATTTAAAACTTTACTTTGAAAATAAAGTAAATCGAGGGACCACGCCATAAAACACAGAACGGGTTTCCTCCCAAGAATACCAGTGCATATAACAAACAGGGCAATGCTTTTTGGAAAATTGAAGCTATTATAAGACTCAGGTCCCATCACACAATGCAACGCAAGCCGGAGGATAGAGTTTTACCATATAATAGCCTAACATGCTTGATACGTTTAAAACAAATCATTTTGATATTACAATAAGTGTATAGTGTTAAAAACAACTTCAAATGTAAATGTATCAATCATAGACGGCATGGGTACCATATATCATGTCGTCGTACTAGTTCTATAATTAAAACCGCACAATGTTGTATTGGAAGTTGGATTCCATCTATGAACCAAGGCAAGGGATCGTCCTTACCGAATTCGATACAATCTAGCCCATGTCTCAGGATCAGTGGCAACTGCACCTTGGATCATCAGGGTCGCTCCTCTCTTACGTTTGAGGATTGGTAATTCCTGAACAATACGTTTCCCCTCTCTATGGGGAGTAAATCTAGTCGGCATGTCGATTATATCATCCAACTGCCCCGTAGTGACCGATATAACCGAGACACCTTGCTTTCCATCATCCACATAAGTAAAAATGTCTGGGATCTATACCATGACATCACTCCTAACTAGAAAGAAACGCATGTCCTCCCTGCAGTCCTCTCCCGTTTCTGGTTCACACCAGGGTGTGAGACTCGCGAATTAACGTTATACACAAAGCTATGCCATTTAAGGTCATGCTTTGATCATCAAACACAAGACTCTGCTTTTCAACAGAAGCCTTGATCATCTGAATCTCAGCATGCCACACTGAAAATTCATGCCATGCAACTGTTTTCTATCTATATATAACCCATGAGCTCGTACGTCTGAGATAAGGGTGTTAAGAAGGAGAATAAATTATCCGCCACCGAACAGATATATATTTAACAGAGATCAATTAACACAGAATAAAATCCAATGTTTGACACACATCCATTTAATAGTTTGTTTTGGGTTTGAACGAAACTGGAGGCACCTTGTCCTATGTCCAATTCAGGAGAGAGGTCCTCGCATATCCGGTTGACCTCTAAGTACGTCTGGACGATCACCACTTATTACCTTGTCTTGGGTGTATAGCCCTATCAAGACATCAGAAATCATCCAAATGATGTGAAGACCTCCGGTCTTCAACCACCATCTTCATTGTCGACTTATCGTCGAATCAGCTATTCAAAATGGGTATAAACCCGGTCTTTCCAAACAACTCGCGTATATTATAAACAAGTGCTACACAAAAACAACATATGCCTCATTCCAATTCAGACTATTCTTTTACTCAAATATTCACATCATTAGGGAAAGGTTCCCATAATTTTATCAAAGATAAATTCTTTAAATTTATTCTTTAACCTTCCTTTGGATATCAATTCAAACCAAATTAAGGTTTATTCAAACTAGTCGGGATTAGCGCACCTTACCAAAGTAATCATTTGTTTAATTTCCCAATACCAACCTATTCATTCTATGGAGCAAAACTGGTAATACTCCATATCTAACACCATGGTGTTATCGGTAAGTTTAATTACCATTTCACGTTCAAATCTAATTATAGATTTAACTATCGCTTGGAGCAAAACTGAGGATACTCAATTCTCGATCATTTCCCAAATTTGATAATTTAAACTATCACATTCACATTTCAGTCTAACTAAAGATTCATTAAAACTCACTTAGTTTTGATCTTCCCAAAAATCAATATTAACGATTATTTAACTTTGGGAAATCAAACATGTCGCATCGACAATCTACACCATAACGTTGATTTCTACCGATATATAACCTCTAAGCTTGTACGTCTTAGAGAAAGGTGTTAATCAAGAGAATAAATTCTCCGCCACCAAACAAATATATATTTAGCAGAGATTAACCATACAGTTTGATATACAATGTTAGACATGTAATTCTGTCTTTAACTGGGTTAAAGAACTAATGTCGTCTAAAACACAGTTCATGATAAACCCAAAATCACATTCCATTAATTATGAAATCTTCATGGAAAACAGATCAATATATAATCGATATCATTTTCCGTATCCGACTAATAATATAAATGGAATAACGACAAAGCCTTTCAAATTCCATATGTATTAACACTCTTCCTCCACAGAAGTTCACTTCCATTATTATCAAATCGAATTCCATTCCATTCCAATTTATTGTATTAAATTGGAAAACTTTACTTTGGAAAAATTACCTTTAAAATCGTAATAAAAAGATTTTTAAATTCCCAATCACATTTCACTACTAATTGGGTTAAAGAACGAATGTCATTAAAAACATAGTTCACAATAAACCCAATAACCCAATCCTTTTATTAAATTCCAATTAAATACTAATTAATTGGAAAACTTCACTAAATCTTAAATTAAAGATTTATTCTCTTCTCAATTGGGTTTAAGAACAGTGTTGTTTAAGAAACCATTCACAACAAACCCAAGTCCCATTTGATATTAAATACAAGGCTCTGAATAGAAATTATATCGGCTTATATTCAATATCAAATTCTGAAACCAACAAACATCGCATTGAAAATAACGATATAAATATATCTTCCAAATTTCCATAACAATATCTATATAATTACGGAATCCAATATCGAAATATTATGAAGATTATTTCCATTCCAAATCCATTCCAATTTGTTTGTTGGAAATTTCTGGTTATATTAAAACCGTTCACAAATCCAATTTATTTATTTAAAAATAATTGGATTATAATTCTAGTTAATAACTAGTTCATTTCGATAAAAATACATTTTTATCTTTCGAAATATGGAATTTTTCAACCCAATTCTTTCCGAATCATTTGTTATGATTTTACACAAATTATTGATATTTTAATAATTTTACTAAGGCCCTTTCAGTCGATTCCATAAACGGTCATTGAACTGCACTTAAAGTGGCCTTTTCTAAATTTGATTTGGACATGATTCCAAATCCAATGGTTAGATTTCAAATCTCTTATATTCGTTGGAAAGATCTTTTCGATACGAACCCAATGGTTCTGGTTTTAGGAGAATCTGACGGTCACATCTCCCGTAATATCAGTTCGAAGTCAATGGTCGAAATTCGCGAACAGCCACGGTGCGGCGCATTCTATTGAGGCCATAAAATATATATAATATATATATTATATATATTTTGTCGATTTCCATTTAAAATGTATTTTATAAATCTTTTATATGTTGTATATAACGGTGTTGTATACACAATTATATGATTTTTGTTTGATGATAACAACCAAATAAATATTATTATTAATGTGTTTGAAATCGTACTGTTATTCTACATCACATACAAGAATATTATATTTATATTTAAATTGAATACGACTATATAGATATTCATATTTTCTTACAGTATTTTATTTAAATATAAATATTATATTTCTAACATTCAAACAGTACAATTATTTACAACTCCACTATTTAATCACTTCACAGAATTTGTACTTGTAAATACACAGTATACGATAAACAAATTTTGTTTGACGACAGTAGAATAATATTTTATTTCAAACAATTTGTTTATTACAAATAAATAGTACAATCTCTTCACTACAACTTTCACACTCAGTATATTTTGCATCTACACATACATTCACTCAGTTACACATTGACACATACAGACTTATATACATTCACAAACACTGACACTCTGTTCTTCTGTTTTTCCATCTTCGATCTTCTAACTTCAGTCTTCACAGCATCTCCTCAGTCAGTCCAGTCATCACCTGTTTACCTGTCACACGAAACACACACACAGTACACTGCAATAGAAATAAAAACTGAGTACATGCAAATTTGAATTTTATTTTTGAAATTTTATTTGCCTCAGTTTTCTGGTGTGTTTCTCATCATTTTTCATGACTTGATATGATTCATCTGTGTCTAGGCAGACAGTTTGTATATGTACAGGGACAGGAAATTATCTGATGGCTGCATATACACACGTGTATAAATATACACTTGTGCACTGCCTCGCCAATCCAGTGTGCAGCTGAGGAGTGGCCACATGGACCTTCTCGACTCAGTGCAACAACAAGTAAATCAAAGTTGAGACAACTCAACAAAACAGGCCAAAATGCTGTCAAGCACATGTCAACATATATATGGTACAACATAGTGAAAGCATGGTCGAGCACATATGTTCACAAGTTTAACAAGTTAGCAAGCACAAGTGTGTGCTCATGAAATGCCAAAACAGCAACATAAATGAAGCATCAATATAAACATTGTCAACCAAATGGATGCAGCATAGTATGGTGATAGAGGACAGCAAAATGGTCATAACAGTGGTGATATTCAGCTCAATGCAGATGCACATGAACAGGTGCAAGTCAAAGTGGCCGAGGGCCACGATACAAGTGGAATGATATGGCAATGTGCAGATAGATGGACAAGCTAGTGTGTGCAAAATATAGTTCATGACAGTATACACAAATGCACAGCAAATTGAAAAACAATGATAAAGTGGGATATTTCAAGTGCCAAGGCCAAATCAGCATTTCCTGTTTATTTGGAAACAGGGCTGAGTACAATGCAAGGCAAGCAAATAAATGGTGAAGAACAATCTTTCTGGCAATATATGTTTTCAAAAAAAAATTAACACTTGATAATCTTGGCAAAAATTTCTTTACACAATTGTGGGCACGAAATTATCTCAGAAATGATAAGACAAAATACATGGTTTCCAGAAATTCATGTGAATGGGTCACGGCATCAAATATGGCAAAGTTTTCCTCAAAATTCTCGGCGGTTTTTGTCAAGGGACAATGAATAAATTATTTCCAGTAAATCATGATTTGTGTATGGTATGAAATCAATTCTATTTTTGTTTTCTAGAAAATCAGTTTTTGGAAATCATTTCTTAGCAGATTTAATCAAGTTCAATGCAAGAAATCCTGGATTTATTCATCAGTGTTTTCAAAGAAATATATTTTTGATGAATATCAATAAACCTTTTCTGGCAAGTTATCAATTAGCATTCAAGTTTTGAAGTTGTTTCCAGATTTGGAAATTGAGTGATAGGAGGTTTTTCAAGAATGCAAATAATATCGACCAGACTCAAATCCAAGGAGAATCATGCAAGTCATAGCATCAATTCAAATCTGTGAATATCATTTTCTCAAGGCAACAAATGGCAAGATTTCAATCCGACGATTGTGGACAAGTATAAGTTTCAAAATTCAAAAGCTTTCAAGGGACTAGCAATTTAATCAAGGCCATTTCAAAAGTAGAAAATCACAAAAAAGTTAGAGTCATCAAGGCTAACTTATTCAAGGCAATAATTCCAAATTCATGCAAGGGACATATTCGAATTGGAGATTCATTAATCGTCCAGGTTCACCAAATTAACACACGCATTTTTTCTTAATCAAAGCCGATTGTTATTCAAGGCATCAATCATGGAATATCTTGCAAATTCAATCACAAATAACTCGATAGCAAAATCAGAGTTTATCAAGACAACTCAAAAGAGGAAACCCAAGCAATCAGATCAAATCATCTATCGAAATAAGAGTTTTAGGGTTTCGATTCTACCTTATTTTAACACCATTTCATCGTCGACAATAAACAAGGAAAACCACAAGCCAAAAACTAGAGCAAAATCGAAAAGTAAAACTCAGAGAAAACTCACAATTTTTCCATCGTTTTTTCGATCGAGCCAATTTGAAATCGAAGCGCTGAGAGCCTTCAACAATTCAAGAACATCACTAGATCAATTCCTTCAAGTATTCGAGAATCAATTTGGAGTCCACGAAGAAAACCCTAGAATTTCCCAATCCCAGAGCGCCACCATTTATTTTCTTCAGAACAAAAGGGAATCGGGCAAAGATGTGGTGCACGCAAATGAAAATGGACCGGGCTTAAAAACTTAGCCTACTTTCTAGGCTGTGTTAAAGGGGATGACCCCTTTCTTTAAATCCTAGGGTTTTTCAAGTTTAATTTGTTTTTGCTTTTATTGTTTTGTTTTAAATTTCTTTTGTAACCGAACCGAAACAGTGTCTAGATCTGTAAAGTCTAGGATATCAGTCAGAGTGTTGACTGTCAGTTTCAGAGTCTATAAAATCTGGGTTACTGGTTACGGGGTTGTAACTAGGAGAAATTTGATTGTGGGGATATCGGTCAGTCTACGGTTTTGAGCATAGGGTTAGAATAGGAGCAGGGTTTGCGAGTGTACAAGGTCTTGTATGCGGGAACTGTTCTATCACCTAGTAGAAACCTTAGAAATGCAGCAGTAGACAAGGTTTTGCCGAAGCTGGGTATATCTGTGTGTCATTTATTTTATGCATTTATGTTTCTGCTATATTCTGTGATCTTTTTATTATTATATATCTCATTAGAATTTTAATTCAGTTAAAAAAACTGTGATAAACCCTATTCACCCCCTCCCTCTTGGGTTAATCTAGATCCTACAAGTTGTATCAGAGCAGGTATTCTGTTAACTCTAGAGTAATGGTGATTCCTAGTTGCCAGTAGATAGAGAGTTAGTCTAGTTCATTTCCAACTATTTTCGATGGAACGGATTTTTCAAATTGGAAATCCAAAATGGAATTTTATTTAAAATCTGTTAATATTAAATGTTGGAATGTTGTTATCCATGGATTTGATAGTGTAGATATTACTTTCAATACTCGTGCTATGAAAATTATATTTGATTATCTTAGTACTGAACAGTTTAATCTTATCTATCATTGTTTATCTGCACAGGAAATCTGGGATACTCTTAATATAAAGTATGGAAAATCTGACAATAGCTCAAAACCCCAGAATGTCAACTTAGATTCAGATCTATGCTTAACAAGTCATGTAGATGAAACTTCAGACGAATCAGATGATGGAGAATCAACAAATGCTAAAAAAGAAAATCTCTCATATGAAGATTTGGTTTACATGTGTCTTGATTTAACGAAATCTGTAGATAAACACCAACTGAAAAATAAGTCTTTGAAATCTAAGAATTTTGAGTTGACCAGCAAAATTGATGATTTGGAATCACAGCTTGAACATTTTTAAAAATCTTCAAATTCAGATTGCAAAAATTGTTTGAATTGAAAACCAACCTTGTTCATCTCAATAAAAATATTCAAAAGTTTGAAAGAGAAATTCTGATCTTAAAAGAAAAAAAGATTGAGTTATCAAGTTTGAATAATTTTTTACAAAAGGAATTTGAAATTTTTAAGACTGATATATATTCCAAATTTGAAATTGCTGAAAAGGAGAATTTGTTGAAATCCGATTTGATTTTGAAAGAACTGGAAAACGAGATTGAAAAATCTAAGAAATTTGAGTTTGAAAAACAAAAACTTTTTGAATCTGAGATTGCTGAGTCCCAAACCAAAATTAATTTGCTTAAAAATGAAAATTTGGTTTTAAAATATGATTTTAAAAGATGTAAGATCACTAAAAATCGTTGTTCAGACTTATTGAAAGAAAACTGTGATCTTAAAACTGAAATTCAACAACTTGAAACAATTTTTGCTAAATTTTCAAACAGTGAAAAATCTTTGAATATGTTATTGAAAAACCAATTTTCTGTTGGAAATAAACGTGGTCTTGGTTTTGGGAGAATAAATGGTTTTGAAAAACGAAATTCAAGTGATTTTAAAAATCCTTCAAACTCCTTTGAAAAGAATAGCTTTGGAAATTTTAACTCTGATAATTCCAAAAGGTTTTTAAATCATGAACGAAATGAGCATGTGTTTTATAACAAACCATTTAAACAATCTTGGATCTCAAAAGAAAATAATACGGGCTTTGTTAAATTCAAACAGATTTGGGTTCCCAAGGGTACAAAGATAAATTCAGATGGTTTGTTATATAGACAGGTTTGGGTACAGAAAGTTCAATACACAGCTATGAGTGTTAAAACAATCTTTGTTAGACCACTTAACCCTCTCAACTGCTAGGTACCAGTGATGTCTGAGGAACTGCTTTGGAAAAGAAAATTTGATTTCAAGCTATTCCACATCTTTGATTTATTTAGAGTTCCTTAGCCAAGTTTGTTTAGTTAGAGATTCTGCTTTACATTGGATTCTGGTATGATCTCTAAACTCACCTTTGTATTTTTTTGTGTGTTTTTTTTCCTTCCTCTATCCCCTTCTTTTTTTTAGTTTGACACTGTCATATTCTTCTTAGTCTGTACTTCTTAAACTTCCAGGTGCAAAATTCACAATTTTCTGGAAATTTGCTTTATTTGTATAAAATCATCGTGTGTTAATCATTTCCATATCCTGAATCATTTCCATATCCTGAATTTGAACTTGTATATATCTGCAATTGTTTTGGAGTTTATTTTCTGATTTATGAATTCACAACAGTGTTGATATATTCGTGTCATATCTTGAACACTATTAGTTTGAATTCTAAATTTTTTGATAATCTGAAAGTTTAATGGAATTACACACATCTCTGCTGTTATGGGTTTCTTCTAATTTATTTTAGAAAAGCCTAAAATGTTATACTCATTACAGTACACTACTTCTTATCATTCATGATAATTTCATTGATTTTCGGATTGGCTTGAGTGATACTTCTTGTAATTCTTGCTATATTCATGATCAGTATGGTTAAATTTTGTTTGTTTGAAATCATCTGAAATTCTTGATATTTTGAATTTCACACACCTCCTGAATTTGAAATTATCAACCTTGTGTGAATAATTCATTATATCTCAAAATTGACATTGATTCAAGTGATTTCAAATAAATTTTTTTATTTTTTTTAATCATGAATACCTCTCAAACTTGATGTAAATATTCTGAGAAATTACTCTTGTACTTGTCTGTATTACTTGTGAAAAGTTCTTTGAAAATCCAGTCTTTAAACTCTATGTTATATCATGATTATCTGATTTGAATATCTGTTTGTTTAAAATCATTTGAAATTATTGATTTATTGAATCTCACACATATCTCGAATCAAAAATTTATAATTTGGTGTGATTGATTCATTAAATTCTAATATTTTCATATTCCTTCAAATGATATAAAATAAACAATATTTTTAAATCTGGGATCATGAATCAACTTTTGTGACCATCTGAAACTTCTGTGAAACATTTTCTGACAAGTCTGATTCATGACTGATGTCTTGTGCTACTTTGATATTGTTTTTGAAAATATGTTGGAAATTGCTTGTTTATGATTTGATTGCTGCTCTGATACTGTTTTAAAATAACTGCCCGCTTTAATCTGACTGTTGTTCTGATAATTGTGCCTAATTTATAAACTTGTCTGTTTGTGTAACGGCCCGGGAAAAGACGACCTTGATTATCCGATATACAACACATATCGAACATCAAGGGTCGACAATTACCGAATAGTTAATGAAAGAATTTAGAGGGTGAGGATAGATAAGATAGAAAATTAGAATAGAAGAAGAAAAAGAAGAACACAACATCAGAGTCACACGAATCTCACAGCGGAACGAATAAAATATAATATATCACATAACTTGAAATAAAAAGCAGTATATGCGTACAATACCATTATCAGAGTACAACCCTTGCATCACAGCGGAAATAAACAATAGCTATATAAGTCCTGAAGCCTCCTGCTCCAAGCTCTCCAAGTCTATCTGTAAAATCCTGACTACTTGACTGCCCGTACAAATTTGGGCACCCAAGAGTTTAGGGAAAACAAAACAAAATAAAACTCTGGGTCAGTCATGGGACTGGTGTGAGTAAACTCAAATCATTTGGTTTAACTTTTCAAAATCCTTTTCAAAAGAAAAGATAATCGTAAGACCAATCCACACATAAATACAGATGGCTTTTACCTTACGATAACCCAAAACACTTTGGAAATCATATATTATCTGATATTATAGTAATGTCTAATCACAAGTAATTAAAATCTAGTAGAATGCTTGCATCTCACGCTCTACAATATACTATACAAATCAAACTCGCGGGCACTTATTGGAGATTGGATTCCGACTTTGACAAGGTATGGGACCACCTTCCGATAGTGTATCTCTAGAGGCGAATACACTGGGTTCAACAAGAACATCTTGCAACCCGGCCCTCACATGACCGACCACTTATTTCGCTTGAGTGTATCGAATATATATCTCCAACGGTTGGGATCAGCAACCGTCTCCCGAATGGGGCAGCATCGATAGATTTAAGAAGCAATTGGAATTTCTCTAGATAGGTGATCATACATCCTAATGGGTGCGACCCACATAGCCATGCTGCCTGCCCGATTTTTGTCAATTCCCGGCTGATGAGGCTAGAGGTCATAACGTATCTTTTGACAGATCACACCTCCATTACTTTGAATGCCACATTGTCATACCCGCCAAATCACAAATTTATTTCACCAAAAATACCACGGGTATACAGCTAAGAGAAACGAATTCCTCCGCCACCAAACGTAAGTACGTTTGAAGAGATCAACTTACGCGATCCTTTGAATATACTTTGTCAGACATTCGTCCATTCACGTTTGTCCTGGGACTGGACAAACCGAAGGCACTATTCTGTAAATAGGATAGCCCTTGCATAACTCCGTCTTCAATATATTCAGCATACTTGATTCGCAACGCTTATGCCAATACGGAGTGGTTCTCTGGATAATAATCCAACCGGTCTCTCCATATTAACAACGTAAAATGGTCAAAAACTTTGATAGTCGGTGATTTAACTATCAAATGAAAACATGTCTGTGTGCAAACAACGATATTATTTCCAGATGGAAATTCTATCGATCAATCATCATTCATCATCAAATTATCATAAATTTACCCTTTTCCTTATTCTTGTTTTCCTATATTTCTTATTTACTATATTTAGAAAATATACGTTATTAACAATGGAAAACAATTCCATATCTCATTTTCTATATTCAGAAAACATTTCTGATTTTCATTTGGAAGACATTTCCAAATCTCCTTCATTGGGTTTAAACTGATATTTGAATAAACATCGCTATGCCAACACCAACCATTTCGCTCATTAACTAAATTCACTTAACCCCTTTCACTCTCGAACCTTATCCACTTCTTAGTTAAAAACGAAGTCAATCAAGTTGGGGTATAATTACCTCTCAGACCTTAACTGAACAACATTTCTAACTTCGAAATAGACAAAGTTCAAACTTTACTCTTTAAGAAACTTCCTTGCGAACTCTCGGATTCTATTTATGAATCCACTTCCTTTACTGAATCATTTGATTATAACTATAAATGTTATAATTCCATGCTTTCAAAATATGTTAACTTAAATATATTTCCATATCTTAATTTGGATAAATAAACAACCAACTACTTTATTAACAGATAATTAAAACTTGATTTGAAATGGAAAGTAAACATTACTTCCCTTGATTCGATATAATCGAATTTCCATGTATGATTCACTCTCGAATAATCACTATCCGATAATTCTCTTTCGAATAAACTATATTCGATTCCCCTGTTCGAATAACTAATATTCGATAATCCTTTTCTTCGAATAACTAATATTCGAAAAATCTCACTTCGAATAAACCATATTCGATAATTCTCTCCTTCGAATAACTATATTCGATTTAACACACTTCGAACGAACTATATTCCCTTCTCAATTCCATTTGTAAATACTTTTACGAATGTTTCCCTTTTTATTTTTATTTGTAATCGTTTCAGAAATATTTCCCTTCTATTTGATTTCACCAATATTTTCCCTTCTATTTGATTTCACCAATATTTTCCCTTCTATCTGATTTCACCAATATTTTCCCTTCTATTTGATTTCACCAATATTTGTTTTTTTTTACAAATGCTTTGATTCTATAATCGTTTTCTCTCATGAAATTCTCTTCCTTTTATATATAAAATCTACTGATTTTATATAAATAATTTATTTTCAAAATAAACTTTGAAAATCCCTTTTCACTTTCTTGTATCACTTATGGTATAAAAATACCAAATCAAAAGGTTCAATCATCATCCAAACACACAGGTTCAACTACAGATGATATAACACATCATATATGAGAATATATGAAAAACGGTAAATAAATGTTGAGGAATCCAGTTGGATTCCTCCGACCTGTTTCCCTGCATCCACAGATGTTACACAATATAATTCACATCAATTTCATTTCAATATGAAGTATTCTGATAAACAAAATCAACATCGGTTAACGATATATATAACTATATCGGTATTTTCAACCAGTTGACTAGCAGTTTAACCAAACAATCAACACTCAGCAATTCAATCAATATTTATCAATTCTAAAAATACTTTATAAAAATATAAAGTGTTCAGAGTTAGTGAGATTTACTCACCTTGGACGGTTTATCGTTGAATAACGATAATCGGTCATTGATTTGGTTCAGACGTTAAATTTCACCATAAATCCAAACGAGCTCCAATCCACTTGCGGTCAGTTCCATTGCGTAGTGCTCGTCCATACGATCCCAACGGATCCTGTTTCGTTAAATTTCGTTAATGTATGCAAAAGTTATGCTATTTACAATATTTACCTAATTTAAATGAATATATATTTAATTAAATTAATTAAATTATTTTTATCTTAATTAATTTCTAATTGCGTTATTAGCCAAATTACCTTCCCTGCCCTTCTAAAAAATCATACTTTCCCATCTCTAGCCATATCCAATTTTTTTTAAAATTGAAAAACCATTTTAATATTAATTAAATTTAATTTTCAAATAAAATATTTAAAAATATTCATTTAATTATAACTTAAAAATTTTAACCCGGATCAAAAATCTGCTTCCACTCATTTTAAAGTATTTTTCGATAAGAATCCAACGGTCCTTGTTTCGTGGAAATCCGACTTGTTTTGAAAAAGTTATAAGCTTTTAAAGTTTATGGTTAAAAATTACGAAAATGCCCCTGGTCTGTTTTAAATTCAAATTAAATTCAAATTAAATTTTAAATTTAAATTTAAATTAATCATCCCATCCGTCGGATCAGTTAGGGATAGCCAGGGAGAGCAGGAAACTATATTTTCCAAACTCAAGCCTTAGACACTATCCTCTATGTCACCCTTAGAATGTTCTAATATTTATTTTTACAAATTCTATTTTAATTATAATATATATATATATATATTACACAAATAAATAAATAAATAAATATTATTTAAAAACTTACCCCGCGAAGCCCAAGCCTCTGCCTAAGAGTCCCTAGCTCCCCGTCTTGCCCTCCTTTCTCCCTTCCTTCCCTTTTCCCTATTTCCTAATATTTTATTATTATTTCTGCCATTGCCAAAGCTTGAAAGAGGAGGAGGAGGAGTGAGTTTAAAATGAAGGGGGGGGGCTATTTATAGCCGAAGGAGTCACATGGATTGCTGAGGTGGCGTGAATCCAACGGTCGAAAATGGATGGCTAGGATTAATCCTTAAATTTATTAAATTATAAATAAATTTAATAATTTATGAATAGTAAAGTGTGTTTTCTCAACCCTATTCGGACGTTAGTTTGACTTACTTATTGATACCTTATCCAAAATCTTTTTCAACCATGTTGTTCAATTTTTCTTGCTCTTCAATACTATATAAAAATATATCAATTTTGAATTTGTTTGAACTTTCAAATAATTTAAATTCAAATTCAAAATAGTGTTTTGTGTTAGATTCAACACCTTCCGGTCTCATGTTGGAGTATCAAACGATAACGGTTTTCAGAAATTCTTCCACCATCTGGTCCGGTTTTTAACGTACTTCAATCCTATGTATTCAAATCAAAAATCGGAGTTCGTTTAGATTTTCAAATAATTTATTTAAATTTTGTTTCCTTAATAACTTTCTATATCCGTTATAGGATTTTCACAGATTTCATATATAGCTAATATCCTATGTTTAGAATTTTCCTGGATAGGTCTCAGGTTCCAATTTTGCCGTTAGCATTAGCAAATTCCAATTACCGTCAAAATTTAGTTCAAATTTTGGCCTTTTATTTTTTCTTTTCCACATACGGATGCCATTTTTGACGTAACTTGGTTGATTACCTAATTTCATCATTTCAGATTTAATGAAACTGATTTCATCGAAATCCGAGTTCGTTAGCTACTACATCCTTTGTAAACGTACTATTTTAAATTAAAAATTTATCCTTTTATACTACCAGTTCACATTATATTGCAGATCCACTAAATTTCTACCATTTCGGAATAAAATAAAATATTCAAAATTATTGAAATTAAACCATTTAGAATTCCAAAATAATAAAAAAAACATTTTTAAATAATAACTAAATGGTCAAAAAATCTGGGCCGTTACATTCTTCCCCCCTTAAAATAATTTCGTCCTCGAAATTGCTAAGGTAGAAAAATGAATTTTATAACTAGGTTAAAATTATTTGGTTACTCTGATTTCACTAAACCAATCTATTCTAATTAATTTATTAATTTATTTCTATAACCGAAAATTTTCAAAAATTCTGAAAATTTTCAAACACTCGAAATTTCTGAAAAATTTCGCCAGCACCTCCTTTGTACTGGTCAATAGCTCAAACTCCAACTCGCCTCTCTAGACCTTCTTCAACCCAAAAGAAAATCAAACAGCCAAGTGGCTTGCCAAACAGGCTCATAAATCTCATCAAACTCATATGAATATATACGTGTACCTTTTTGTCGACATTCAATTCTGCTATCAATTTAGCATATACCACTATCATCCCAATCAAACTCCCAATCACTTTTATCTTCAACACGACCATCCGCTTATAACCAAGCCAAAATTCAATCAAACTGCAATTCCAATCTCAATTCAAATTTCTTGCTCGACCATCCATTTTTATCCCAGATTATCTCTAATCCAGTCCAATTCTACTTGGTACCATTCTATTTCAATTCAACTCAATTTCCACTGAACTGCCTTCAATTCAATTTCAAATTTGCTTTCACAAATTTCTATTTAATTTGTGTTTATTTCAATAATCTGTACCTGGGAATTTCAAATAGCTTTGCCTTTTCCAAAAATCAAATATCCCTTTGGAATATCAAAACAACTCGGTTTCTCAAAACAATTCAAAAACAAAATCTTTGGTAGTAATCCGTCACTTACAAACTCGAAAATGAGCACCGATGATGTCCGGATCAACATCGGAATTTATTTTCCAGCTATCGAAGTGAGTTCAATACTATAGCACTTTCAAAACCCATTTTTAAACATTTTCATTTTGAAATTCATTTCAAAATATCCCTTTTCAATGCTTGTAACAAATTTAAAATCTCCCAGGATTTTAAAATTCACATATATTCAATTTAATTCCATTTACAACGCTTATTCAAATTTTAGCAATTTTAATTCCAATTCTGAACTTAAATTCAGATTTAATACATCTGATTTCATATATTTCACTTATATGAATTTTGATTTGTTATTTACGTAACCATTTCACATTTTATAATCTTATTAGATTATAATCACAACCAACACATTCAATATACTATAATAATTTCAAATATCTATACTTTGCTTATATCAAAAATATAATTTGGGTAAAATTATTTTATTTACTTTTTTTTCAAAACATATCATGTCGACCCATCGTATTCAAGTGTTTATAAACTCCTATCGATACAATGGATCAAACTGATCGACTAGAACTCATAAACGACTCAACCTATAAATCTCCACGGTATAAAATCATTTTATATAAAATAACAAATACGTTCACTCTTATATATACACTCAAACTCAGTCTAGGGCATTACTAACCCCATCTCTACTGAGTCACGCCACATAGCCAAGGTAAATCACCTAACCTTCCGCTCTGATACCAACTGTAACGGCCCGGGAAAAGACGACCTTGATTATCCGATATACAACACATATCGAATATCAAGGGTCGACAATTACCGAATAGTTAATGAAAGAATTTAGAGGGTGAGGATAGATAAGATAGAAAATTAGAATAGAAGAAGAAAAAGAAGAACACAACATCAGAGTCACACGAATCTCACAGCGGAACGAATAAAATATAATATATCACATAACTTGAAATAAAAAGCAGTATATGCGTACAATACCATTATCAGAGTACAACCCTTGCATCACAGCGGAAATAAACAATAGCTATATAAGTCCTGAAGCCTCCTGCTCCAAGCTCTCCAAGTCTATCTGTAAAATCCTGACTACTTGACTGCCCGTACA
Source organism: Allium sativum (assembly GCA_030737875.1). Lineage (NCBI taxonomy): Eukaryota > Viridiplantae > Streptophyta > Magnoliopsida > Asparagales > Amaryllidaceae > Allium > Allium sativum. The sequence continues at coordinate 654,714,299 of CM060910.1, forward strand.
AATTTGGGCACCCAAGAGTTTAGGGAAAACAAAACAAAATAAAACTCTGGGTCAGTCATGGGACTGGTGTGAGTAAACTCAAATCATTTGGTTTAACTTTTCAAAATCCTTTTCAAAAGAAAAGATAATCGTAAGACCAATCCACACATAAATACAGATGGCTTTTACCTTACGATAACCCAAAACACTTTGGAAATCATATATTATCTGATATTATAGTAATGTCTGATCACAAGTAATTAAAATCTAGTAGAATGCTTGCATCTCACGCTCTACAATATACTATACAAATCAAACTCGCGGGCACTTATTGGAGATTGGATTCCGACTTTGACAAGGTATGGGACCACCTTCCGATAGTGTATCTCTAGAGGCGAATACACTGGGTTCAACAAGAACATCTTGCAACCCGGCCCTCACATGACCGACCACTTATTTCGCTTGAGTGTATCGAATATATATCTCCAACGGTTGGGATCAGCAACCGTCTCCCGAATGGGGCAGCATCGATAGATTTAAGAAGCAATTGGAATTTCTCTAGATAGGTGATCATACATCCTAATGGGTGCGACCCACATAGCCATGCTGCCTGCCCGATTTTTGTCAATTCCCGTTGATGAGGCTAGAGGTCATAACGTATCTTTTGACAGATCACACCTCCATTACTTTGAATGCCACATCGTCATACCCGCCAAATCACAAATTTATTTCACCAAAAATACCACGGGTATACAGCTAAGAGAAACGAATTCCTCCGCCACCAAACGTAAGTACGTTTGAAGAGATCAACTTACGCGATCCTTTGAATATACTTTGTCAGACATTCGTCCATTCACGTTTGTCCTGGGACTGGACAAACCGAAGGCACTATTCTGTAAATAGGATAGCCCTTGCATAACTCCGTCTTCAATATATTCAGCATACTTGATTCGCAACGCTTATGCCAATACGGAGTGGTTCTCTGGATAATAATCCAACCGGTCTCTCCATATTAACAACGTAAAATGGTCAAAAACTTTGATAGTCGGTGATTTAACTATCAAATGAAAACATGTCTGTGTGCAAACAACGATATTATTTCCAGATGGAAATTCTATCGATCAATCATCATTCATCATCAAATTATCATAAATTTACCCTTTTCCTTATTCTTGTTTTCCTATATTTCTTATTTACTATATTTAGAAAATATACGTTATTAACAATGGAAAACAATTCCATATCTCATTTTCTATATTCAGAAAACATTTCTGATTTTCATTTGGAAGACATTTCCAAATCTCCTTCATTGGGTTTAAACTGATATTTGAATAAACATCGCTATGCCAACACCAACCATTTCGCTCATTAACTAAATTCACTTAACCCCTTTCACTCTCGAACCTTATCCACTTCTTAGTTAAAAACGAAGTCAATCAAGTTGGGGTATAATTACCTCTCAGACCTTAACTGAACAACATTTCTAACTTCGAAATAGACAAAGTTCAAACTTTACTCTTTAAGAAACTTCCTTGCGAACTCTCGGATTCTATTTATGAATCCACTTCCTTTACTGAATCATTTGATTATAACTATAAATGTTATAATTCCATGCTTTCAAAATATGTTAACTTAAATATATTTCCATATCTTAATTTGGATAAATAAACAACCAACTACTTTATTAACAGATAATTAAAACTTGATTTGAAATGGAAAGTAAACATTACTTCCCTTGATTCGATATAATCGAATTTCCATGTATGATTCACTCTCGAATAATCACTATCCGATAATTCTCTTTCGAATAAACTATATTCGATTCCCCTGTTCGAATAACTAATATTCGATAATCCTTTTCTTCGAATAACTAATATTCGAAAAATCTCACTTCGAATAAACCATATTCGATAATTCTCTCCTTCGAATAACTATATTCGATTTAACACACTTCGAACGAACTATATTCCCTTCTCAATTCCATTTGTAAATACTTTTACGAATGTTTCCCTTTTTATTTTTATTTGTAATCGTTTCAGAAATATTTCCCTTCTATTTGATTTCACCAATATTTTCCCTTCTATTTGATTTCACCAATATTTTCCCTTCTATCTGATTTCACCAATATTTTCCCTTCTATTTGATTTCACCAATATTTGTTTTTTTTTACAAATGCTTTGATTCTATAATCGTTTTCTCTCATGAAATTCTCTTCCTTTTATATATAAAATCTACTGATTTTATATAAATAATTTATTTTCAAAATAAACTTTGAAAATCCCTTTTCACTTTCTTGTATCACTTATGGTATAAAAATACCAAATCAAAAGGTTCAATCATCATCCAAACACACAGGTTCAACTACAGATGATATAACACATCATATATGAGAATATATGAAAAACGGTAAATAAATGTTGAGGAATCCAGTTGGATTCCTCCGACCTGTTTCCCTGCATCCACAGATGTTACACAATATAATTCACATCAATTTCATTTCAATATGAAGTATTCTGATAAACAAAATCAACATCGGTTAACGATATATATAACTATATCGGTATTTTCAACCAGTTGACTAGCAGTTTAACCAAACAATCAACACTCAGCAATTCAATCAATATTTATCAATTCTAAAAATACTTTATAAAAATATAAAGTGTTCAGAGTTAGTGAGATTTACTCACCTTGGACGGTTTATCGTTGAATAACGATAATTGGTCATTGATTTGGTTCAGACGTTAAATTTCACCATAAATCCAAACGAGCTCCAATCCACTTGCGGTCAGTTCCATTGCGTAGTGCTCGTCCATACGATCCCAACGGATCCTGTTTCGTTAAATTTCGTTAATGTATGCAAAAGTTATGCTATTTACAATATTTACCTAATTTAAATGAATATATATTTAATTAAATTAATTAAATTATTTTTATCTTAATTAATTTCTAATTGCGTTATTAGCCAAATTACCTTCCCTGCCCTTCTAAAAAATCATACTTTCCCATCTCTAGCCATATCCAATTTTTTTTAAAATTGAAAAACCATTTTAATATTAATTAAATTTAATTTTCAAATAAAATATTTAAAAATATTCATTTAATTATAACTTAAAAATTTTAACCCGGATCAAAAATCTGCTTTCACTCATTTTAAAGTATTTTTCGATAAGAATCCAACGGTCCTTGTTTCGTGGAAATCCGACTTGTTTTGAAAAAGTTATAAGCTTTTAAAGTTTATGGTTAAAAATTACGAAAATGCCCCTGGTCTGTTTTAAATTCAAATTAAATTCAAATTAAATTTTAAATTTAAATTTAAATTAATCATCCCATCCGTCGGATCAGTTAGGGATAGCCAGGGAGAGCAGGAAACTATATTTTCCAAACTCAAGCCTTAGACACTATCCTCTATGTCACCCTTAGAATGTTCTAATATTTATTTTTACAAATTCTATTTTAATTATAATATATATATATATATATTACACAAATAAATAAATAAATAAATATTATTTAAAAACTTACCCCGCGAAGCCCAAGCCTCTGCCTAAGAGTCCCTAGCTCCCCGTCTTGCCCTCCTTTCTCCCTTCCTTCCCTTTTCCCTATTTCCTAATATTTTATTATTATTTCTGCCATTGCCAAAGCTTGAAAGAGGAGGAGGAGGAGTGAGTTTAAAATGAAGGGGGGGGCTATTTATAGCCGAAGGAGTCACATGGATTGCTGAGGTGGCGTGAATCCAACGGTCGAAAATGGATGGCTAGGATTAATCCTTAAATTTATTAAATTATAAATAAATTTAATAATTTATGAATAGTAAAGTGTGTTTTCTCAACCCTATTCGGACGTTAATTTGACTTACTTATTGATACCTTATCCAAAATCTTTTTCAACCATGTTGTTCAATTTTTCTTGCTCTTCAATACTATATAAAAATATATCAATTTTGAATTTGTTTGAACTTTCAAATAATTTAAATTCAAATTCAAAATAGTGTTTTGTGTTAGATTCAACACCTTCCGGTCTCATGTTGGAGTATCAAACGATAACGGTTTTCAGAAATTCTTCCACCATCTGGTCCGGTTTTTAACGTACTTCAATCCTATGTATTCAAATCAAAAATCGGAGTTCGTTTAGATTTTCAAATAATTTATTTAAATTTTGTTTCCTTAATAACTTTCTATATCCGTTATAGGATTTTCCCAGATTTCATATATAGCTAATATCCTATGTTTAGAATTTTCCTGGATAGGTCTCAGGTTCCAATTTTGCCGTTAGCATTAGCAAATTCCAATTACCGTCAAAATTTAGTTCAAATTTTGGCCTTTTATTTTTTTCTTTTCCACATACGGATGCCATTTTTGACGTAACTTGGTTGGTTACCTAATTTCATCATTTCAGATTTAATGAAACTGATTTCATCGAAATCCGAGTTCGTTAGCTACTACATCCTTTGTAAACGTACTATTTTAAATTAAAAATTTATCCTTTTATACTACCAGTTCACATTATATTGCAGATCCACTAAATTTCTACCATTTCGGAATAAAATAAAATATTCAAAATTATTGAAATTAAACCATTTAGAATTCCAAAATAATAAAAAAAACATTTTTAAATAATAACTAAATGGTCAAAAAATCTGGGCCGTTACAGTTTGTGTTTTGTGTTTGAAATTTCTTTAATCTGAGATATCTAGGGTGTGAATAAATTCCTCGATAAAGGAGACAACAATTGGTATCGGCTTTTTCCATCCATCTGTTTTGAATTTTCACCTTGTATAGACACCTTACACATTTTTTTTCTCTTGTATAAATTCTTCTTGTAATTGATTTTCAATTTTAAAATTATTTATTGGTTATTTATTCAGAAATTGAAATCTATATACAAATTGAATTGTATCTATAATTCATCAAAATTATAATTAGAGTTCGAAATTGTGATGGATTGTGCCTGCAATATATTTCACAACAAGAGGGAATTTTATTTGATTTTTTTCATGATGGTTGAACATTTAGTATAATATATTTGAATTGGCAATTATTTCACGACCACCTCCTTTAACTAGCATCTTTCTGCCATCCATGATAATTCTATATTAATGTGGAGAGTTTGATAAAAAAAATTTTAAAAAAAAATCATCTTGAATAAACAGTGAAAATATTTGTGATGGAATTGTGGCTATGTTATTATTATTCAGAATTAGTGATAATTGAAAATTTTCAATAATCCCGGTACAATCGAGCATATTTCATAATATAATTAATTTAGAAATTTATTTCATAGACCAATTCTATACCTACCGCATTTCTATCATCCATTTTTGGTTTTATATACTGAGGAGTTTTTTGTTTTAAAGCTGAAATGATAAATATATATAATAAATATATAAGTGTGTCTCTAACCTCATTTAAAAATCCAAGCTCTGGTTATGCATGGCTATGAGACAACTTATAATTTAAGCTACGACTGACCTCATTTAAAAATCCAAGCTCTGGTTATGCGTGGTCAGTGTGCTCTTAAATAGATTAAAAAAAGGAATAAATTGGCTAAATAAATTTTTATATGAAATTCTCCTTGGTATTTATAAAAACCAGCCTATCAATCCATCTTTCTAATCAGTGAAATGTGTTAAAATTTTATGACGTATTATGATTTGTTGATTGATAGATATTGGGATTTGAGATTATTCGATTTTGTCACTTAAATTGAATTTGTAATTATAGTCTGAATCCGTCACTGTTTTTTTGTGTGCTTCAATTTATAAATTTTATTGAAAAATATTTTTTTAACTCTCTCCACTATATATAAAATTTCATCGTAAATCCGTCATTCTCTACAATGTTAAATATGACACCTGTTCTCAGTCTATTATGATTTTTGTTTGACTGATTGAAATTTATGATAACCGCTCTTCCTCATAAGCTGATATTGTACTTTCTAGTCATTGTTTTCATCTATATTTCAAATTCTGTATCCTTTTGATAATGACAAAAGGGGGAGAATGGATTAGATTTTGATTTATGAGTGAATATTTTATAAATATTTTTAATTTTGAAAATTTATTCCTTCACTTCACTCGCGCGCAGTTATAGGGGGAGTTCTCTGTTGTAGGGGGAGCTAATAAATAGGGGGAGTTTAAGATTCATTGTCAAACACATTTATTGTGCTCAAAATCTTTTATTTGTTTGTCATCATCAAAAGGGGGTGATTGTTGTATATAACGGTGTTGTATACACAATTATATGATTTTTGTTTGATGATAACAACCAAATAAATATTATTATTAATTTGTTTAAAATCGTACTGTTATTCTACATCACATACAGGAATATTATATTTATATTTAAATTGAATACGACTGTATAGATATTCATATTTTATTACAGTATTTTATTTAAATATAAATATTATATTTCTAACATTTAAATTGTACAATTATTTACAACTCCACAATTTAATCACTTCACAGAATTTGTACTTGTAAATACACAGTATACGATAAACAAATTCTGTTTGATGACAATAGAATAATATTTTATTTCAAATAATTTGTTTATTACAAATAAACAGTACAATCTCTTCACTACAACTTTCACACTCAGTATATTTTGCATCTACACATACATTCACTCAGTTACACATTGACACATACAGACTTATATACATTCACAAACACTGACACTCTGTTCTTATGTTTTTCCATCTTCAATCTTCTAACTTCATTCTTCAGTCTTCACAGCATCTCCTCAGTCAGTCCAGTCATCACATGTTTACCTGTCACACGAAACACACACACAGAGTACACTGCAATAGAAATAAAAACTGAATACATGCAGATTTGAATTTTATTTTTGAAATTTTATTTGCCTCAGTTTTCTGGTGTGTTTCTCATCATTTTTCATGACTTGATCTGATTCATCTGTGTCTAGGCAGACAGCAGACAGTTTGTATATGTACAGGGACAGGAAATTATTTGATGGTTGCATATACACACGTGTATAAATATACACTTGTGCACTGCCTCGCCAATCCAGTGTGCAGTTGAGGAGTGGCCACATGGACCTTCTCGACTCAGTGCAACAACAAGTAAATCAAAGTCGAGACAGCTCAACAAAATAGGCCAAAATGCTGTCAAGCACATGTCAACATATATATGGTACAACATAGTGAAAGCATGGCCGAGCACATATGTTCAAATGTTTAACAAGTTAGCAAGCACAAGTGTGTGCTCATGAAATGCCAAAACAGCAACATAAATGAAGCATCAATATAAACATGGTTAACCAAATGGATGCAGCATAGTATGGTGATAGAGAAAAGCAAAATGGTCATAACAGTGTTGATATTCAGCTCAATGCAGATGCACATGAACAGGTGCAAGTCAAAGTGGCCGAGGGCCACGATACAAGTGGAATGATATGGCAATGTGCAGATAGATGGACAATCTAGTGTGTGCAAAATATAGTTCATGACAGTATACACAAATGCACAACAAATTGAAAAACAACGATAAAGTGGGATATTTCAAGTGCCAAGGCCAAATCAGCATTTCCTGTTTATTTGGAAACAGGTCTGAATACAATACAAGGCAAGCAAATAAATGGTGAAGAACAATCTTTCTGGCAATATATGTTTTCAAGTTTTTTTTAACACTTGGTAATCTTGGCAAAAATTTCTTTACACAATTATGGGCATGAAATTATCTGAGAAATGATAAGACAAAATACAAGGTTTCTAGAAATTCATGTGAATGGGTCACGGCATCAAATATGGCAAAGTTTCCTCAAAAATCTTGGCAGTTTTTGATAAGCGACAATGAATAAATTATTTCCAGTAAATCATGATTTGTGTATGGTATGAAAACAATTCTATTTTTGTTTTCTAGAAAATCAGTTTTTGGAAATCATTTCTAAGCAGATTTAATCAAGTTCAATGCAAGAAATTCTGGATTTATTCATCAGTGTTTTCAAAGAAATATATTTTTGATGAATATCAATAAACCTTTTCTGGCAAGTTATCAATTAGCATTCAAGTTTGAAGTTGTTTCCAGATTTGGAAATTGAGTGATAGCAGGTTTTTCAAGAATGCAAATAATATCGACCAGACTCAAATCCAAGGAGAATCATGCAAGTCATAGCATCAATTCATATATGTGAATATCATTTTCTCAAGGCAACAAATGGCAAGATTTCAATCCGACGATTGTGGACAAGTATAAGTTTCAAAATTCAAAAGCTTTCAAGGAATTAGCATTTTAATCAAGGCCATTTCAGAAGAGGAAAATCACAAAAAAGTTAGAGTCATCAAGGCTGACTTATTCAAGGCAATAATTCCAAATTCATGCAAGGGACATATTCGAATTGGAGATTCATTAATCGTCCAGGTTCACCAAATTAACACAAGCATTTTTTCTTAATCAAAGACGATTGTTATTCAAGGCATCAATCATGGAATATCTTGCAAATTACATCACAAATAACACGATAGCAAAATCATAGTTTATCAGGGCAACTCAAAAGAGGAAACCCAAGCAATCAGATCAAATCATCTATCGAAATCAGAGTTTTAGGGTTTCGATTCTACCCTATTTTAACTCCATTTCATCATCGACAATAAACAAGGAAAACCACAAGCCAAAACCCAGAGCAAAATCAAAAAGTAAAACTCAGAGAAAACTCACAATTTTTCCATCGTTTTTTCGATCGAGCCAATTTGAAATCGAAGCGCTGAGAGCCTTCAACAATTCAAGAACATCACTAGATCAATTCCTTCAAGTATTTGAGAATCGATTTGGAGTCAACGAAGAAAACCCTAGAATTTCCCAATCCCAGAGCGCCGCCATTTATTTTCTTTAGAACAAAAGGGAATCGGGCAAAGATGTGGTGCACGCAAATGAAAATGGACCGGGCTTAAAAACTTAGCCTACTTTCTAGGCTGTGTTAAAGGGGATGACCCCTTTCTTTAAATCCTAGGGTTTTTCAAGTTTAATTTGTTTTTGCTTTTATTGTTTTGTTTTAAATTTCTTTTTTAACCGAACCGAAACAGTGTCTAGATCTGTAAAGTCTAGGATATCAGTCAGAATGTTGACTGTCAGTTTCAGAGTCTGTAAAATCTGAGTTACTGGTTACGGGGTTGTAACTAGGAGAAATCTGATTGTGGGGATATCGGTCAGTCTACGGTTTTGAGCATAGGGTTAGAATAGGAGAAGGGTTTGCGAGTGTACAAGGTCTTGTATGCGGGAACTGTTCTATCACCTAGTAGAAACCTTAGAAATGCAGCAGTAGGCAGGGTTTTGCCAAAGCTGGGTATATATGTGTGTCACTTATTTTCTGCATTTCTGTTTCTGCTATATTCTATGATCTGTTTATTATTATATATCTCGTTAGAATTTTAATTCAGTTAAAAAAACTATGATAAACCCTATTCACCCCCCTCTATGGTTAATCTAGATCCTACATTATAAACTCGTTTTAAAACGATCCCAACTTCATTTTCAATATTAAATCAAAATTGAATTTTCCTTATCATTATAATATATAAATGATAATATTTTCAAAATATTAGATTTTAAATCATTTCCTTTTCGATATTCATTATAAAAATGAATAAAATCGATATAAATATTGTTTACGTTAAAGTGGCGTTAATCTAATTGACACGGCTTCATATATTTAAATATTTTCGTATCCATCCCAAATCGGACATCAAAATCACCTTTTAATCCTTTATAAAATATTATTTTTAAATATTCGTTATTCTAAAATATTCTTTATTTTCAATTATTCGTACCTTCTGAATTGGAATCAGACACAGTCAATTACCATATAATGTTAGTTATATGGATTTCATACAACACATGTATATAACAACAATGATAAACAATCAACCATCATTCAGAGTGCACTACACAACTGCATAAGCACTAAATGTAAATAATTAATGCTTACAACATTTTGTCTACCAATCGATTAACATACAACCAAACAGTTGGGATTAGTGTATGTTAAATATCATCCCAATACCCGTGTGGGGTTTAAATCAACACACACAAATTTTACTTGTGCAGTTGGGCGATGTGTAAAATATATCATCCCAATCAATATCAGTCAAATGAGTGCACATAAATAAATCATCCGATTTGTAAATGAATATATATTCTCATTCATATACACGTTAAAAATTATATTTTAACGATAAAATATTTATTTCAACACCTGAATATTTTATATAGTTCATTTATACAATACAAATGATAATTTTATTGTTCTAACATATTTTAGAAAATTTTGGCAGCATAACAGCGTGATACTGGATCAGGAATAAGGTCTAGCCTTATCCCTTGCCTAATAATGGCTCGTGTCATACACATACCAATTCCAATCAATTCAATTTACATCCCAAATCAAATTCAACCAATTTCTTAAGAAGGTTGCCAAACCCTATTAATTAACAATTTATCAAATAAAACAAACAACCAAACATCCATGGTTTCAATCAAAGATGTCGGGTGCTACTAAGTACCGTCTGCATCCTAGTATATATTTAACTGCAAACAAAATTCAAGAGAGAAGTTCTCACCTTTGGTTTCCACTCCGTCATTCTTTAGCGGACGATGGTTTGGAGTTGGACTTGTTTCCAGTCGGTTCCATCACAATCTACTTCATGCGGTTTATGTTAAAAATCACATTTTTATGCAACGCTATTTCTAATTAAACATCACATTTTTATGGTGCTAAGATATTTATAAAAATCCTATTTTTATTCGCTATACATATAAATAAGAATCCTATTTTTATTCACTATACATATAAATAAAAATCCTATTTTTATTCTCTATACACATAAATAAAAATCCTATTTTTATTCGCTATACATATAGATAAAAATCCTATTTTTATTTGCTACACATATAAATAAAAATCCTATTTTTATTCGCTATACAGATAAATAAAAATCCTATTTTTATCCGCTATACATATAAATAAAAATCCTGTTTTAATTTCAAAACTATATGTATAAAAATCATATTTTTATTCTCTATGCTTTATATATTTTAAAAACTGAAATTAAAATCAATGAAAATTTAAAAAAATCAGATTTTAATCTATGAAAAAAAACTGAAAAGGAAATTCAATTAAAAAGGCACACTGTTGTATTTTTAGAGTGGGTGGAGGGAGGAGCTTGCGGTTCGTCAGAAGTGGGGTTCGCTGGAGGCGGTGCAGCATTCTGGAGGGGCGGCGGTTGCATTCGACGTGTGCTAGGGTTAAACGACCGGGAGGGGGGCTAGCGGTTTTGATTTATAATCGAAGAAATGAATTGGGGGAGGGGGTTTAGTGAAAAGTTTATATATATATATAATTTAATTCTTTAAAAAAAGTTGATTTTACACCTGAACTCTAAATCAAATCCAATGATTGTCGGGCCTAGATAATTACCCCTATTCCGAACACAATGGGATATGTCCGGTAAGCCAATTCGATTGTTTCGATCAGTTTTCCTTTAAATTAAAATATAAATCAATATATATTACATTTAAACATACATTTTAATTTACCGGGGCCACATACGGACTCTAAAAATTCCCAAAAAAAAAATCTAAATATGTTTTGACGATACGGTCCTAACAAAACTAGTTTCGTCGAATTTAGAGATCGTTTGAAAAACGGTCATTTTCCAGTCGATTTAATTCAAACTAAAATTACCAAACACGTTTAAATCTGTCACGCTCACATATTGATTCCAAAAATTATGAAAATTGGAATTTAGTAATAATTTGACATTCCAGATCCAACAAAAATGGTCACGTCGAAAATGGAGATCGTTTGCAAAATGGTTATTTTTAAGGGCTATATATATATAATTACAAATTCCAAAGCGACTATTCTGAATTTTCAACTGGACATAACTTTTTATTCTCGTTATGAAATCTGGATTTTTCACATTCGTTAGAAAGATATTTTCAAATAGATTCATATATTTCTGATTTTACTAAAATCCGATTTGTTTTGAATCCTGTATATTCATTTGAAATTTGAAATCGAATTTTCAAACTACCGCGCCATTTCAAGCTCATTTTATAATTAAAATAAATTTATTCATTCTGACTTTGATTAAAATAAATTTTTAGTCGTTATTATTTAAAATAAATCATTTTAAATATTCAAAATACATTAAAATAGCTAAAATAATTTTTTTGAAATTGTTCTGAAAATCCGGGTTGTTACAAACCGTCTTTTTTCTTTAACAGAAGCATTACCAAAATGAGATATACTAATACAATTACATATCCCATGCATACAGTTTGATTACCTTTATACTTTATTCTCAAGATTTAAATTATCAAGATTATTTGTTATGTGGTTGGTTACTACAGAGTCTGGGTACTAGTTGTCACCTTGAATGTGATCCAGTCTTGCATTCTCATTATGATTCAGCATGAGTCTCGTGTCATGCTGGGCCTGGGCAATCTTGGCATTGTGGTTTGACCCTCTCTGATTGTTATTGCCTTTATTTGTAGCATAGTTTGAGTTAAATCTGAAGAACAATTTCGGGGATATATGTCCAAATTTCTCACAAATTTGGCATTTTCGATTATTGCTATGGTTGTTCCATATCCCTCTGCCTCTGCCACGATTTGATAGGCCCTTTCTTTGAAAGGTTTGTTATTTTTGTTGATGTTATTCTGATTTCTATTTCTATTGTTATTTCCTGATGCGTAATTAACACTAAAATCACTTCCTTGAGCCCTTTAACTTTTAATTTTGGCTTCATGATACAATAGTATAGATTGTACATCATCCATAAATGAGAATTCTTTTTGTGATAAGATGATGGCTTCAACAGCTTCGTACTCATCACTTAAGCCATTTAAAAGAACTAAAATTTGTTAGGGTTTAAATAGTTTATGAACTGCAGCCTCTAGCATATCACAGATTGATTTGATCTTTCTTAAGTATTCTCTCATAGTGATATTATCCTTCCTAATCTTTTGATGTTGTCTTTTATAGAAGATTACTTTGGCTGCAGAGTGATTGTTGAAAACTTTTTCAACTTTAACCCAAATATCATTAGCTTTTTTGTACCCTATAACTTGGGGTAATAAACTCTAAATAATTGATGACAATAGCCATGATCTAATTAGCCTCTCTTTTCTATCGTATTGGGTGTATTCATTATTGCTAATAATCATGTTTTTTAATCCGTTATGAACTTAGGAGGTATGGAGATGGTACCTATGATGAACTTTTCGAGACCATATCCTTGTATGGCAGTCTCAATTTGCAATTTCCACAAGAGATAGTTGCTTTCTTCAAGTTGCACTGTGATTAATTAAGACTGGGGGCTAATGATAGTTTTAATTAACTTGTTGGTGGTTTCAATGGTTTCCTGTGGCCTTAACACATTGTCATATGATATTGAAGAGCTTTCAGTTGCCATGGACTAAATAGAGAAAAGATTGAACATAGATTACGAGGTTCAGGTATGAAGAAACACTTCAGATTGGGTAGATGTAACCAGGTAATCAAAGATGATGAAGATCTGGACTAATTCTGATGTGATTCCTGGTAAGGTACTATACTTATTTGAGATTTTTCTGAGATCTTGAACTTGTTTTCTCGAATCTTGAAACAAAAATAGAGTTGAATTGTGACTATGAAGGGCAGGCCCTAGCATGATTTCTTTGGTGAGGCATTGAAAAGCATATGCAACCAATAATCAGTGAGTTGGTGAGGCACTTGATAGTCGTGATCACTCTAACTTTCTCAAATGATGAGAATAAACTTTGAAGGGAAAGAAGCAACTCAAATGACGAAGATTATCTAATGAGTTGCTGCCATAAAGAACCAGAATCGATGTTGTTAAGCTTGATAAGGCTTTGATATCATGTTAGAAAAACAGTATAAATGAGTTGTATAGATGATATTACAATAGAGAATGAAGAGAAAGTAGAAAATAATTTTATTTTTTAGTGTAAAATGTATTACGGAGCAATGTAAATATATATACGAAACAAAAGAGGCATGGGCTTTATTATAAGCACAACCCAATACCAAATACAAGAGCAGATACAAAAGCATCAGGTATAACATAGCACAATACAACCATTAACCCTTATTTTATTTACATTGCTAAAGGATGGAATGGTGAACAATGATTTCACCCCCACTTCTTCATGCCGATTTATGTGGTTTTTAGTCTTACGATTCATTCATCTTCACTGGAAAGAGTGTGCTTGTATATGCATTTTTTTAGTAAATTAAACAAATATATAAGATAAATCACCTAATTATAATTGTGATTGTCACGGCATCACAATGGCGTCAAAAAATGGAGGTCGACGTAATGATGAAAATGGACGTTGATATAGCTTTAAACCCGCAAGATACGGAAGAAGACGTTAGAATGATTTTTGACTTTTATATAATTATGATGATAATAATAATCATAATGATAATTCAATATACTTAGGGAAAACTGGCAGACTATTCAACGTTTACTAATTATAAGGAGGCCAAATATGGTGTCGGCTTAATCTCTAAACCCCATGCTAGAACCGCAGCTTTAAGACAGACAGAGAGGAAAATGACCTTATCTGAAAGTATTGTAAATTAAGGGATGATTTAAAACAACAAAAAAATGTAGCCATCCTCTTCATATATGGAGAATCTTCTACATGAACAAGCATTAGCTGCATGATCCATACAGACCTTATCTCTTGTTTACCCTGCGTAAAGAAATGGTGTACACAACTGGATCCCCCGAGTCTCCGGCCGTGGATAACTTTGTGAAGCCAGTACTTCGTTTTGGGTAAAATAGCAAGGTTAAACAAATATATGTAAATCCAAGATAATCCAATTAACAAGTGTCATATTATTAATAGTTTTAAATAGTTTAAAGAGACAAACATATAGCAGTACTCACAAATTTTCCCTATTTCATCAATATTAATAGGGTTGCACGATGAAGTTAATTCCCGAGAGACAAATGTCTAGTAGAATGTTGAGTATGTACTATATGTATATGTTCTAGTAAAAAGAACTTAGGGAATAAGAAATTATGTCCTATTTCATTGAGAACCATAATTTCTGGATAAGAGCAACAACCATCCCTTTGTAGTACAAAGGTGTAACAACCCATACTTTCAGAACCAATTTAAATTTTGGTTATTTTAATGGATTTTTAATATTTAAATTGATTTATTTAAAATAATAACGATAAAAAATTATTTTAAACGAAGTTAGAACGTATAAATTTATTTTAATTACAAAGCGAGCTTTAAATGGCGCGGCAGTTTGAAAATTCGATTTCAAATTTCAAATGAATATACAGGATTCAAAATAAATCGGATTTCAGTAAAACCAGAAATATTTGAATCAGTTTAATTCTAATAAAGGTGAAAATTTCAGATTTCATAATGGGAATAAAAAGTTATGTCCAGTTTAAAATTCAGAATAGTCGTTATGGAATATATACATACATATATATATATTATGTACAATATATAGCCCTTAAAAATAGCCATTTTGCATACGACCTCCGTTTTCGACGAAACCACTTTTGTTGGATCTGAATTGTCAAATTATTGCTAGATTCCAATTTTCATAAATTTTGGAAATAATATGTGAGCGTAGTGAATTTAAACGTGTTTGGTAATTTCAGTTTGAATTTAATCGACTGGAAAATGGCCATTTTTCAAACGGTCTACAAATTCGACAAAGTTAGTTTTGTTAGGACTGTATCGTCAAAACAAAACTGGAGATAAATTTTGTAGAATTTTTGGAGTCAGTATGTGGCCACGGTAAATTAAAATGTATGTTTAAATTAAATATATATTGATTTATATTTTAATTTTGATGAAAACTGATCGAAACGGTCGAATTGTCTTACGGGACGTATTCCATTGTGTCCGGAATGGGGGTAATTAGCTAGTGATGACCGTCGTTGGGTTTGATTTGGGGTTCAAATG
This sequence comes from Allium sativum, assembly GCA_030737875.1. Taxonomy (NCBI): domain Eukaryota; kingdom Viridiplantae; phylum Streptophyta; class Magnoliopsida; order Asparagales; family Amaryllidaceae; genus Allium; species Allium sativum. The sequence continues at coordinate 654,730,242 of CM060910.1, forward strand.
AAAAGTCAACTTTTTGGGGAAAAAATAATAAATAAATTATATATTACCTCACCCCCATCTCTCCCTCAATCCTAACCCGTCGATCATCAAAAAAAAAAAAGAGAAACGCGTCATCCCCCCTCTCGCCGGAGGCCCTCACCCGTCGCCGCCTCAGGCGCTCCTCCCCCTTCTCCCTCCAGTCGATGAACCCAAAACCCTAGCTCCCCATATCCGTTGTTCCAACCGCTTGTGGACCACCAGCGGCCATCCGCGCCACCCCCTAGCCATCAGCATCCCACGCTGCACCTCCCCGCTATCTACCTCTAGCCGTGGGCCCCTCCACCTTCAAAAACCCTAAAAATATGAGTTTTCTAAATTCAATTCTTTGATTTAACATTGTTAGCAAGTTAAAAGGGTGATTTTTAACTAGTTCATGATATGCAAAAAAAATTCAGTAAGTTAAAAATACGTTTTTTAATTATTGTATGATATGAAATTATTTTTAGAAGGATAAAAATATGATTTTTATATATGTGTTAACGACATAAAAATGTGATTTTTATATATGTATTAGTGACATAAAAGTATGATTTTTATATATGTATTAGCGACATAAAAATGTTATTTTTATATATGTATTATCGACATAAAAATATGATTTTTATATATGTATTAGTAGCGACATAAAAATGTGATTTTTACATATGTATTAGCGACATAAAAATGTGATTTTTCTTTGTATAACATTAGAATAAAAATGTGATTTTTCTTTATATAACACTCGAATAAAAATATGATTTTTCTTTGTATAACATTAGAATAAAAATGTGATTTTTCTTTGTATAACGTTAAAATAAAAAAGTGATTTTTCTTTGTATAACGTTAGAATAAAAATATGATTTTTCTATGTATTACATTAGAATAAAATTGTGATTTTTATATAGATAGTAGCAATACAAAAATATTAATTTTATATATACAGTAGCGTTATAAAAATGTTATTTTTATCTATATAGCGTTATTATAAAAAAATTGATTTTTATCTATATAGCGTTGTTATAAAAATGTGATTTTTATCTATATAGCATTGTTAAAAATATGATTTTTATCTATTTAGTGTTGTTTTAAAAACATGGTACCACGTGAAACAAATTGAAATGGAACTGACTGGAGGAAAAATGGAATCCAGACCATCCAATAAAGAATGACAGAGTGGATCCCAAAGGTGAGAATATTTTCTCACTCAACTTTTAATTAAGTTATTATATACTAAGATGCAGACGGTGCTTAGCAGCACCCGACACCTTTGATTGAAACCGTGGATGTTTAGTTGTTTGTTTTGATTGATTTATTTATTTGAATTTGGTTTGGGATGTGAATGGAATTGATTGAATTTTGTTTGTGTATGGCGTGAGCCAGTTTTAGGCGAGGGATAAGGCTAGATCTTATTCCGGTTCTAATATTGTGCCGTTATGCTACCGAAATTTTCTAAAAAGCGTTTGAAAAGTTTATTTAGTTAAAAATATTATTTTTAGCTTATAACGGCAATAAATAAAATAATTATTGGATAGTTAAAAATAAATTTACACATCCATTTACAAGTCGGACGACTTGTTTATGCTCGCCTATTTTATGATATCGATTGGGACAATAATTTTACACATCGCCCAAGGGCACAAATAATTATTATTATTTGATAGTTGAAACCCCACACGGGTATTATAATTATATTTTACGTACACTAATCCCAATTGTTTAGTTGTATGTCAATCGATTGGTTGACAGACTGTTGTAAGTGTTAATTATCTATATTTAATGCTTATACAGTCATGTAGTGCACTTTGGCTGATGGTTGATTATTTACCATTGTTGATATATACATGTGTTGTATGAAATCCTAATAAATAAAATTATATGGTATTTATGCTGGCTAAGATTGATACATTTATTTTCGAAAGGATTTTTCACACTATATTATAGTATTGAAAGAGGATTTTCACGTATCAAGCATTTTTGACTATCATAAGGAGAAACCTCACCCATGTGTGCGTTTGCATTGTGTGTGTGCCGCGAGACCTTATGGTAGTTTTATTTTTCAAAAGTCATAGCATATTTCTATGCATGGGAATTTATATGGAGTGAACCTGTTCCGCGTTAGTGGCGTGGTCCGTTGAATTACACAATTTTAAAATGAATCCTAAATAACTACTGTTTTGAGTTCTCACACAGTCCCACGACTAACCTGGAGTTTATTGTTCCAACACCTAAACTCTAGGTGCCCATCATTTTTCATGGGCAGCCAGTAGCTTAGTTTGTAGTTTTAGCTTTCAGAGTTGGATTCAGATTTGGAGCTAAAGCTATATTTTGGATTTCCTTAGTTCGCTGAAGAGTTTATTTCCACTGAGCTTATGCTGTACTATGATGTTTCTAGTAACTCTGATGTAATACTCTATAATGAAATGAAAAGTTCTGTTATTTTTGTGCAAATATGTTAGTACTCATAACTATCCATCTTTATGAACGGTTTAAGTTGGTTTAATTACTGGCGAGGACTGGGCAAAAAGGGGGGGTCATTACACAGACGACTTGTTTATGCTCACATATTTTTGTGATATCGATTGGGACGGTAATTTTACACATTGCCCAAGTGCACAAATAATAATTATTATTTGATAATTGAAACCCCACACGGGTATTGGGATGATATTTGACGTACACTAATCCCAATTGTTTAGTTGTATGTCAATCGATTAGTTGACAGACTATTGAAAGCATTAATTATTTATATTTAATTCTTAGGCGTTCGTGTAGTGCACTCTGGCTGATGGTTGATTATTTATCATTGTTGATATATACATGTGTTGTATGAAATCCATACAAATAAAATTATATGGTAATTGATTTGGTCTGATTCCAATTCAAAAATAAAGAATATTTTAAAATAATGGATATTTTAAAATAACGAATATTTTATAATAATATTCAGTAAAGAATTATAATGTGGATTTGACGTCCGAATTTGGATAGACACGAAAATATTTAAATATATAAAGTCGTGTTGAGTAGTTATGCGCCATTTTGATGCGAACGATATTAATATCAATTTTATTCATTTTTCAAATGAATATCGAAAAGGAAATTATTTCAAAATCAGATATTTTGAAAATAATATCGTTTAAATATTATAATGATAAGGAGTATTCAATTTTGATTTAAAATTGAAATGAAAGTGGGAATCATTTTAAAACGAATTTATAAGTGATTTATAAAAATACGTTTTAAATGGTAATCGACGAAATATATATAATATAAATTTTATATATTTAATGACCTGAGTGAACGTGCCGCGCCACGACCGTTCGTGAATTTCGACCATTGACATTACGGGAGATCCGACCGTCGGATTCTCCTAAAATCAGAACCATTGGGTTCGCATCAAAAAGAGATTTCCAAAGAATCTAAGAGATTTGAAATCTAATGGTTGGATTTTGAATTATGTCCAAATCAAATTTGGAAAATGTCACTGTAAGTGCAGTTCGATGACCGTTTATGGAAATCGACTGAAAGGGCCATAATAAAATTATTAAAAATATTAATAATTCATGTAAAATCGTAATAAATGATTTGGGAAGGATTAGGATGAAAATTTCCATGTTTGTAAAGATAAAAATATATTTTTATAAAAATGAACTAGTTATTAACTAGATTTGAAATCTAATAATTTTTAAATAAATAAATTGGACTTGTGAATGGTTTTAATATAACCAGAAATTTCCAATATAACAATTGGAATGGATTTGAACGGAAATCATCTTCGGAGTATTTCGATATTGGATTCCATGATTATATGGATATTCTTATGGGAATTTGGAACATATATATATATATATATATATATATATATATATATATATATATATATATATATCGTTATTCCCAAAACGATATTTGTTGGTTTCATAATTTGATATTGAATATAAGCCGATATAATTTCTATTTAGAGCCTTGTACTTGATATCGAATAGAATTTTGGGTTTGTCATGAACGGTGTCTTAAATAACACTGTTCTTAAACCCATTTGAGAAAAAGAATAAATCTTTTAATTAAGATTTATTGAAGTTTTCCAATTAATTAATATTTACTTGGAATTGAATAAAAGAATTGGATTTTGGGTTTGTCGTGAATGGTGTTTTCAGTAACACTGTTCTTGAACCTCGTGTGAAGAGAATAAATCTTTGAATTAAGATTATTAGAGTTTCCAATTATTTATAATAATTGGAATAAAATGGAATGTGAATTGGGTTTATTGTGAACCGTGTTTTTATCGACATTCGTTCTTTAACCCGATTTACAATGAAATGTGATTTGGAATTTATAAATCTTTTTATTAAGATTTAAAGGAAATTTTCCAAAGTAAAGTTTTCCAATTTAATACAATAAATTAGAATGGAATGGAATTCGATTTGATAATAATCGAAGTGAACTTCTATGGAGGAAGACTGTTACTATATATGGAATTTAAAAGGCTTTGTCGTTATTCCATTTATATTATTAGTCGGATACGGAAATTGATATTGATTATACATTGATTTGTTTTCCGTGAAGATTTCATAATTAATGGAATATGGTTTTGAGTTTATCGTGAACTGCGTTTTAAATGACATTAGTTCTTTAACCTAGTTAAAGATAGGATTACATGTCTAACATTGCATTTCGAATTGCATTTGTTGATCTTTGCTAAATATATATCTGTTAGGTGGCGGAGGATTTATTCTCTTGCTTAACACCCTTCTCCAAGACGTATGAGCTTAGAGGTTATATTTCGACAGAAATCAATGGTACAGTGTAGATTGTCGATGTGGCATGTTTGTGTTTCCAAAGTTAAATAATCATTAATATTGATTTTTGGGAAGATTAAAACTAAGTGGAGTTTTAATGAATCTTCAATTAGATTGAAATGTGAATATGGTAATTTAAATTATCAAATTTGGGAAATGATCGAGAATAGAGTACCACCAGTTTTACTCCAGGCGATAGTTAAATCTTTAACTAGATTTGAACGTGAAATGGTAAGTAAATTTGCCGATAACATCGTGGTGCTAGATATGGAGTATTACCAGTTTTGCTCCATGGGATGAATAGGTAGGGATTGGGAAATAAAATAAATAATTTCTTTGGTAAGGTTCTCTAATCCCGACTAGATTGGAAAACCTTAACTTGGTTTAAATTGTGAAAAGAACATTTAAATAAAAGAATATTCTGGAATGGAATGAGGCATATGTTGTGTGTTTATATCACTTGATGACAATACGCGGGATATTCGGAAAGGTCGGGTTTATACCCATTTTAAATAACTAATTTGACGATAAGTCGACGATGAAGACGGTGGTTGAAGACCATAGATCTTCACATCGTTTGGATGATTACTGATGTCTTGATTGGGCTGTACACCCAAGACAAGGTAATAAGTGGTGATCGTCCAGACGTACTTGGAGATCGACCGGATATGCGAGGACCTCTCTCCTGTATTGGACATATGGGATGAGGAATAAGGTGCCTCCGGTTTCGTTCCGACCCAGAACGAACTTACAAATGGATATGTGTCTGATATTGGATTTTATTCTATGTTGATTGTATATCTGTTTGGCGATAGAGAATTTATTCTCTTGCTTTACGCCCTTCTCTAAAACGTACGAGCTCAGAGGTTATATATCAATAGACATCAACCTCATGGATTGGATTGCCTGTGTGGCATGCTGAGATGCAAATGATCAAAGCTTCTGTTGAAAAGCAGAGTCTTGTTGTTGATGATCAAAGCACAGCCTTAAATGGCATAGCTTTGTGTATAGCGTTAATTCGCGAGCCTCACATCTCGGTATGAGTCAAAAACGGGATAAGGGACCCAAGGAGTGCATGACGTTTCCTTCTAGCTATGGGTGGTGTCATGGTATGGAGCCCGGACATTTATTATATTTTTACCTATGTGGATGATGGATAGCGAGAGGCGCCTCGGATATGTCGGTTACAACGGAGTCGATGGATAGGTCCTATAGGACCGGGAAACGTGTTCAGGTATAATTAATCCGATATGTGTTGACCGGCCTTGGAGGATCCAAGGGTTTGCCAGCATTCGAACCCCGAGGCATTTGCTGGAGTGTCTCGAAGCCGGCAAGGAGTACGTCCATTGCCTCGACTCATGACAGAAATCAAGTACGTGACATTTCAGTTTTAGTTGTAAATCTATATGGTGACATAGTAGCGTGGGATACTATGCCGTATATGATTGATACATTTGTATTTGAAGTTGTTTCTGACACTGTACACTTATTATAGTATCAAATGATTTTTTTTAAACGTACCAAGCATGTTTGGCTATTATAAGGGAAAACCCTATCCTCCGGCTTGCGTTGCGTTGTGTGATGGGACCCGGGTCTTATAATACCTTCATTTTTCCAAAAAGCATTATGCTGTTTGTTTTATGCACTGGTATTCTTGGGAGGAAACCCGTTCCGTATTATATGGCGTGGTCCCTTGATTTACCTTTAAAGTAAAAGATTAAATAACTGTTTTTAGTTCGCACACCAGTCACATGACTGACCTGGAGTTTATTGTTTTATCCTAAACTCTGGGTGCCCCTATTTTCCATAGGGCAGCTAGTAGTTGGGTTTCTGCAAATATTGTATTCATAGGATCCTGGATTTACAGTTGGAACTATACTCGGAAAGCTCTATATCTGTATATTTCTTTCAGTTGTGTTATGTATTATTTTTCCGCTGCTTTGTAATTTGAATCTCTGATATTTGTCAAATGTATATTATCTATTCATACTTTGTTATATTCTTGTACTCTGATGTAATTGTTGTAATAAGCAATGAAATGTTCTTCTGTTTGTGTTCTGATTTGTCGTGTTTTTAACTCAATCCGGGCTTTCCCGTAAGGGCGAGTTTGGGTCCTTTCAGTTTGGTATCGAAGCTTTGGTTTACAGAGCTCGAGAACAAGACATATTAGAATCGAACGAAAGAATTCATCAGAGATTGGATTAGTAATATCCAATGAGAATAACTCATTAGAGATAGGATCAGTAATATCCTAGAACGAGTATGAAGAATGTTGTTTTTAAAATAAAAATGAAAACAAATTTAGTTTAGAAAATTTAATCTTATTATACGTATTTGAATATTTTATTTTAAATTGATTTGGACCATCGAGTATATAGAGATTTTAATATATGTTTGATCCACATGTATACGAAGCCTCAAATATACTGGATAGATATAGAATCACACTTTAGTCGCCCGGAGATGATTTTGATGATGGAGCTCCGTCATCAATATTTATGTTCTAGCTTCAAAAGTGGGATAGCTATATATTTCCAATTGACTAGTGTGAGAACCAAAACAAGATAGGGTTTATTATTGAGAATTAGCATCAAATATATGATTTTTGACTATGTATAAAAGTTATGTGTTTGAAACGTTAATCAACTAATTGATTGCTGATTGTGTTTTGTGATTATTCATTTAACCAACATGTGAAATGAAAGGTAAATTTACCAAATCGAATCAAATATCGAACTGAACTAAAAATTGTTTGAAACTATGTACATGTATATATATATGTATGAACAGGTCATAGCAAGGAAGCTAAGAAGAGGAATAAAATTGTATGCCCGACAAATAGGTACATGTTTACTAATTTATTGGGTTTGGATGATTTTATGAGTCGATTGACTAACCACTTGGCTTTTTCTTTTTTCTTTTGGATTGATGAGGGCCTTGTGAGGCAAGTTTCGGTTTTAAAGGTCTCCCCGTACAAAGGAGGTTATGGCGAAATTTTTCGAAAATTTAGGGTGTTAGCCAAATTTTTGAGAAATTAGAAAATTCTTAGAAATAGAAAAGTTGAGGAATGAAAGCCAGAATGAAAGTTGATTTGGTTAGTTAAACAACTTTCAGCTCTGTTCCTTTTCGAGAACGAAAAGATTTTAAGTGGGGGAGATTGTAACAACCCGGATTTTCAGAACCAATTTAAAATTTTTATTTTGGTTATTTCAATGGATTTTGAATATCTAAAATTATTTATTATAAATAATAACAATAAAAAATTATTTTAAACGAAGTTAGAACGTATAAATTTATTTTAATTATAAAACGAGCTTTAAATGGCGCGGCAGTTTGAAAATTCGATTTCAAATTTCAAATGAATATACAGAATTCAAAATAAATTGGATTTCAGTAAAACCAAAAATATTTGAATCTATTTAATTATATCTTTCTAACAAAGGTGAAAAAATCAGATTTCATAATGAGAATAAAAAGTTATGTCCAGTTTAAAATTCAGAATAGTCGCTATGGAATTTATATATATTTTATATAATATATAGCCCTTAAAAATAGTCATTTTGCATATGACCTCCGTTTTTCAACGAAACCACTTTTGTTGGATCCGGAATGTCAAATTATTGCTAGATTCCAATTTTCATATTTTTTGGAAATAATATGTGAGCGCAGTGAATTTAAACGTGTTTGGTAATTTCAGTTTGAATTTAATCGACTGGAAAATAGCCATTTTTCAAACGGTCTCCAAATTCGACGAAATTAGTTTTGTTAGGACTATATCGTCAAAATAAAACTAGAAATATTTTTTCTGGAATTTTTGGAGTCAGTATGTGGCCCCGGTAAATTAAAATGTATGTTTAAATTAAATATATATTGATTTATATTTTAATTTTGATGAAAACTGATCGAAACGGTCGAATTGGCTTACGGGACATATTCCATTGTGTCCGGAATGGGAGTAATTAGCTAGTGACGACCGTCGTTGGGTTTGATTTGGGGTTCGGATGAAAAGTCATCTTTTTGGGAAAAAATAATAAATAAATTATATATTACCTCACCCCTCTCCCTCCCTCACTCCCAACCCGTCGATCAGCAAAAAAGAATAAGAGAGAAACGCGTCAGCCCCCCTCTCGCCGTTGACCGCCACCGGAGGCCTCCACCCGCCTCAGGCACTCCCCCCCCCCCTCTCTTCTCCCTCCAATCGATGAACCCAAAACCTAGCTCCCCAAATCCACTGTTCCAACCGCACGTGGCCCACCAACGGCCATCCATGCCACCCCCTGGCCATCAGCACCCCATGTCACACCTCCCCACGACCGACCTTTGGCCGTTGGCCCCTCTACCTTCAAAAACCCTAAAAATGTGACTTTTTTGAATTTAATTCTTTGATTTAACTAGTTCATGATATGCAAATATTTTTAGTAAGTTAAAAATAAGTTTTTTAATTAGTGTATGATATGAAATTATTTTTAGAAGCATAAAAATATGATTTTTATATATGTATTAGAAACATAAAAATGTGATTTTTATATATGTATTAGCGACATAAAAATGCGTATATATATATATATATGTATGTATGTATGTATTAGCGAAATAAAAATGTGATTTTTATGTATGTATTAGCGACATCAAAATGTGATTTTTCTTTGTATAACATTAGAATAAAAATGTGATTTTTCTTTGTATAACATTAGAATAAAAATGTGATTTTTCTACGTATAACATTAGAATAAAAATGTGAATTTTCTTTGTATAACATTAGAATACAAATGTGATTTTTCTTTGTATAACAATAGAATAAAAATGTGTTTTTTCTTTGTATAACATTAGAATAAAAATGTGATTTTTCTTTGTATAACATTAGTATAAAAATGTGATTTTTCTATATATTACATTAGAATAAAAAGGTGATTTTTATGTAGATAGTAGCGATATAAAAATATGATTTTTTATATATACAGTAGCGTTATAAAAATGTGATTTTTATCTATATAGTGTTGTTATAAAAATGTGATTTTTATCTATATAGCGTTGTTATAAAAATGTGATTTTTATCTATATAGTGTTGTATTAAGAATGTAATTTTTAATGTACATGAAATAGATTGTGATGGAACTGACTGGAGGAAAAACGGAATCCAGACCAACTAATAAAGAATGGCGGAGTGGATCCCAAAGGTGAGAACATTTGTAACGGCTGGAAATTTTCGACTCCTCGAGAGTCGAAAATTCCGCGACGTTAGTGAAAGAATTTAGAAGGTGAGAAAGAAAAGATAGAACTAATAGAATAGAAGAAGAAGAAGAACATCAGAATCATCATAGTAAAACGAATCTCACAGCGGAACGAATAACATATAATATATAACAGAGCTTTGAAGTAAACAGTTATATATATACAATAGCACTTTTCAGAGTACAACACTTACAACACAGCGGAAATAACTATAGCTATAAAATCTTGCAGCCTCCTGCTCCAAGCTCTCCAAGTATATCTGTAAATCCCGACTACTTGACTGCCCGTACAAATTTAGGCACCCAAGAGTTTAGGGAAAACAACAAAGTAAACTCCGGGTCAGTCATGGGACTGGTGTGAGTAAAATAGTTTAAAACAGGTATAGGATATCTCATAAGACCATGCCGTAAATACGGAACGGGTTTTTCCTTATGAGTATCTAAACAACTTTAACAAGCAATATCATTGTGATATTATAATAATGTCTAAGTACAAATAGGTATCAATCTAGCAGAAACGCTTGCATCTCACGTTCTACATACATAGTACAAAATCATAAACCGCAGGGCGCTTATCGGAGAATGGATTCCAACAGACAAGGTATGGGAGCACCTTCTGAATAGTGTACTCTAGAGGTGATACACTCAGGGTTCAACAAGAACGTCTTGCAACCCGGCCACACATGACCGCTCACTCATTTAGCTTGAGTGTCGCGAATATATTGCCACCACGGTTGTAGGCCATCAAACCGTCATCCGAAGATACAGAATCAAAAACAAGTATAAATATGAATATTCTCTAGATCGGTGACAATACACCCTGCTTGGGGATGACTGTGACGATCCCAAAACCCCGTGACACGGTGTTAAGGATAATCATTGGAATATAACACATAAATCATCATTAGCAGATCACAGATAATAGCATAAACAGAAAATAGAATAATTTACACACATATGACAGCGGAATCATATAGATATCATCACATCAGAGAGCACAGTACAGGATACAACTTAGTGTATAATGATACATAATCAGTCACCATCGCCTGAGGCAGAATCATACATAAAGAGTACACAAAAGGAATATCAGTCTACATCGCCAGTGGCGGAATCATAATATAGATACAATAATGGCGGAGAAAATCCAAGTCAGCACGGTGTATTCAAGCCTCGCCATGAGCCAAAAGGTGCGTCAGAAACCTGTAACTAGGCTGTCCGTGTGAAAATGAGGGCACCCGGGTTTGCAAGGTAAAACAAACTACGAGTCAGTCATGGGACTGGTATGAAAAATCTACTCAATTCATTAACAACAATAATAAGGCAAATCAAAGGACCACGCCACTTTCGCGGAACGGGTTTACTCCAATGAGTGCTAGTGCATGAAATAAAGTAAATGATTAAATCAACGCAATGCTTTTTATAAAATGAAGCCATTATAAGACTTAGGTCCCATCACACAATGCAACGCAAGCCGGAGGATAGAGTTTTTACCTTATAATGGCCAAAGATGCTTCATACGAATAAAACAAAAGTGCTTGATATTATTACTAGTGCATATATGTTTCAAAAGCTATTTCAATCATAAATATCAATCATAGGCGGCATAAATGACCCATACCAATATGTCGCCATACTAGTAATACAATCACAACCGCATATTTCGTATTGGAAATTGGATTCCTTCATGAGTCGAGGCAAGGGGCAAGCTCCTCTCCGTTCGAGACACTCTAGCAAATGTCTCGGGACCGCACACAGCAATCCCCTGGATCCTCCAAGGCCGGTCCTCTCTTACTTTTGAGGATTGGCAATTCCTGAACACACGTTTCTCGGTCCTTACAGACCTATAATCGAGGCGCCTCGTATTCCAACAACCACACAGGTGAAAAGTAGATATAAATGTCAGGGCTGGGAGGTCACTGACACCACCATAGCTAGAAAGAAACGTCATGCACTCCTTGGGTCCTTCTCCCGTTTTTGACTCATACCGGGGTGTGAGGCTCGCGAATTCACGTTATACACAAAGCTACGTCACACAGACCATGCTTTGATCATCAACCACAAGACTTTGCTTTGCAACAGAAGCCTTGATCATATGCCACTTAGGCGTGCCACACAGGCAATCCACTCCATGCGACTGATTTCTGTCAATACATAACCTCTGAGCTCGTACGTCTCAGAGAAGGGCGTTAAGCAAGAGAATAAATTCTCCGCCGCCAAACAGATATATATTTAACAGAGATCAATCAACACAGAACAAAATCCAATGTCAGACACACAGTCCATTTACAAGTCCGTTCTGGGTCTGAACGAAACCGGAGGCACCAATTCCTCGCATATCCGTACAATCAACAATATGTTTGGACGGCTACTACTTCAATTCCTTCATGGTAGCTACTCCAATCACGAGTATCAGTAGCGCCCATCCATCCAATGTGGAGATCGTCGGTCTTCAACCGTCTTCGACTCTTCGACTTCTCAACGTCGATCGATTATTTGAAATGAGATAAACTCGGCCTTTTCAAATAACCCACGTATATTTAGATTTTCAAATCTATCAATCACATGGTTAGACTATTCAACAATCACATTTCAGTTATTTAGTTATAATTTTTATGTCAAATACATTCAACCATCACATATCAAGCAAACACAACAAAATTGGTTTATTTCCACTCTATATCGTCAATAGTATTTTATAACGATATATCGCCATTTTTATTCAATTTAAAACGGCCATATTTAATTAAACGACGTTTCAGGTCGTGTCGATGCACTGGCGCTGCTTTTCACTAATTTTGTTCTACACATATAGGAAAATCTAACCGTTGGATCTTCACAAATTTTACATTATTAGGAAGGTCATATCAAAACGAATCCAACGGTTTCAGTTTTGGGAAAATCCGACGGTCGGATCTTCCACACTAACCATTTGAAGTTACGATTTCAATTTACGAACTGCAGCGTCGTTATTCGATTTAATTTAATTATATTTATATATATATATATATATATATATATATATATAATCGTTTCTGGCGCTGTTTTTCTTCAGTTTTGAATTAAACATTCCAGACAATCCAACCGTCGGATCTTCACAAAGTTGGTGCCGTTGGAAAGATATTTCCAAGGCGAACCCAACGGTTGAGGTTTCGGAAAAATCCAATGGTCGGATCTTCCGCACTAGTCGTTTGAAATCACGGTTTCAAAATATGAACTGCACGGCCACGTTTCATTTTAATTCTATTTATATTTATATATTTATATAAATATAGTTCATTCAAAAATTCCAATATCGTGTCCACTTCAATTATTTCACTAACGCTTTTAATTTTTGGAAAATTTCGCCATAACCTCCTTTGTACGGGAGGGTCTGGGAAAATTCCCAAATAGCCACACGGGCGTCTCATATCAAAAAGAAAAAGAAAAAGCCAAGCGGCTAGCCAACAGGCTCATAAAATCATCACCCAAACAAAGCGGTAAATGTGTACCTATTTGTCGGGCACAAAATTCTATTTCTCTTCTCTAGCCCCTTTTGCTTTAACCTGTTCAATAGATATGCATGTACATATATACAATTTCTAACATTTATCATTTTCCATTCAATTGCATATTTGCCTTGCTTTGGTTTAAAAACACCATTCATTCTAATATCGCATGCATAGGCTAAAATCATATCATTAGCTAGTTAATGTATATTTCAACTCATGCACGTTTATTTGAACAAGTGGCTATTTTTAACACTTCACATTTCAAAGATGATAATTTTGGCGAACTAAAATAGATTTCAACACATGACTATTTTATTTAATTCCCATGCATGTTAAAAATAATATTTCTATCACAAATATTTATTTCAACGTCCGCATATCTTTAGCATATCACATATATGATAAAAATTGATATTTTTATCATTTATAATATTTGTTCAACAAATAGACGTTTCAACACTTCATAGTTTCAATAAAAATGTAATTTTTTTATTGTTCGATCTTTTTATTCAACACATGAATATTTCCACTACACACACTTCTCAACAAATGAGCATTTCCACACATGGACATTTTATTTATGTTGTTCATATTAGAAAGATGAAATTTTGATTGTTGAAACTATTTATATAAGGCGAATATTTTGCATACTTCATATATATATAAAAATGTGATTTTTATTGATTAAACACTTCATTCATTCACGAATGAATTTTATTTTCACACAACACTTTTCAACACATGAATATTTCCACACATGGACATAGTTTTAATATATGGCTTTAATTTCAATGCATGTAAAATAATTTCAACATATGAAAATAATTCTAACACACAAGATTATTCAAAATTTCGGCAGCATAACGGCAGGGTAGTTAAAACCGGCACCGTCCCTAGTACGGCTCCTCGCTCTACCTTAAAACCTCGCGGTTTTTGACAATGGGGATTCATGCATCTAATTCGCACGCAGGCGGCATGTTTATTTTTATTTCCACAAATATTTCCAATTCATTTCAATCACCAATGGGTATTTTTCAACCACAACCAAATAATATCAACCACAAACAATTATTCAACCATTCGTATTTTTCACCCAATATTTCACACCAATTCACCACAATAAATATCGTCCATGGTTTGTGGACGAGGGGAGTATATATATATATAATATATATATTTGCTATATTTCACTAGCATTTCAACACATATATCAATTATTCTATGCATGTAAAAATTCATACTTCGCTCATATAGCTTACACTACGCATGTACATGAGGTATACAACACGTATGTAATTTATATTTCGCTTATATAAATTATACACGACATTTTCCATTCAATTTCACGTTAATTTAGATTTCTCACCTTGGTTTTCTAAGCGCTAAAAATCGATACGATGTCAGAAAAATCCGCAGCTTCTTCTATTGGGTAGAGAGCTTCCTTGCGGTCTCGATGTTTCCTGTTTCATCGAATTTCGTCAACACACCAAAAAGATATGATTTTTCAAAGTGTAAAGATCAAAGAAAAACGCACTTTCACGAGCTTCAAAACTAGGTTTACAATTTTCAAGAAATCCGTGGCACGTGGGGACGATCAGGGAGTTGGACGTGGAAGAGGGGAGAGAGGGCTTTAAATCGGTGGTGGTTTGGTGGCGTTCGGTGGTCGGTGGCGTTCAGGGCGGCGGCAGGAAGCGTTCGACTTTCTGGCGTCGATGCAGGCGGAGGAGGCGACGAGGGGGGCGGCGGTTGGGTCGGATTTGAAGAGGAGGCTGGGGCGCGTCGGATGGTGGCGGCGGCGAAGGCTATAGGTGGCGGTAGCGGCGGCGGCGGAGGAGAGAAGGTGGTGAACGCGTTTCGCCGTTGATCGGGGGGGTTCTTTTTTTATTTTATTTTTATTTTAAAATTTATGAAAGGAAAAATATGATTGGCCGAGACTATATTAAATTTTTAAATAGTGTTTTCCTTAACGAACTCCTTTTTAAACCCAACGACTATCGCCCCTAGCTAAATGCCCCCATTCCGGACACAATGGGATATGTTTCGTAGGCCAATTCGACTGTTACAGTCAGTTATTTTCCAAATTAAAGTATAAAACATTTAATTTTTAACTCTGAACGCACATTTCAATTTGCCAGGGCCACAAACTGATTCGAAAAATTCCAGAAAAATATATCTAGCTATGTTTTGACGCTACGGTCCCAACAAAACTAGTTTCGTCGAATTCTGAGGTCGTTTGAAAAATGGCCATTTTCTGGTCGATCCTATTTAACGGAAATCGACCAAACACATTTTCTTTTGCCACGCTCACATACTAGCTTCAAAATTTATGAAATTTGAAACCTAGCAATAGTTTGACATCCCGGACCCAACAAAAGTGGTTTCGTCGAATTCCGAGGTCGTATGCAAAATATCAATTTTCCAGGGCTATATTCTATATACCGACTCTTCTGAAAATTCATTCGGCCATAACTTTTGATTCCCGTTATGAAACTTCGATTTTTCAGATTCGTTAGAAAGGTATTGACTAACAGATTTAAATAATTTTGGTTTCACTAAAATCCGTTATATTTTCCACCCTGCATAGTCAGTCAAAGTTTGAATTCTAATTTTCAAACTGACTCACTATTTCTAATTCACTATTTTATTGAAATGTTCTATTTCAATGGTTCAAATTCCTTTGAAATAATCAATTTAAAAATTTTAAATTGGCCCGTATTTTCCGGGTTATTACAATCTCCCCTACTTAAAACTTTTCGTCCTCGAAAAGGAAACAACAGTAAAGTAGGAAATAAAATGTAAATGCAAAGTATTGTAAAGGTACCTTGCACCGGAGTTAGTCAGAGATATCCACTCTGCATTTGGGATAAGCTTGCTTAATGCTTTCCTCAGTTTTCCAAGTACAGTCTCTAGGATCACTACTCCACTGCACTTTAACTAAATGAACCTTTTTGCTTCTGAGTTCTCTAGTTTCTTTGCCAACAATTTTTAATGGCTCTCTTTTGAGTGCTAATTCTGGAGTTATCTCCACATCCTGTTGCGCTGCTTCTTCTACAACAAGATCCGGATCATGCACATGTCTCCTAAGTTGAGATACGTGAAAAACATTGTGCACTCCAGGCAACCAATCTGGCAATTGAACCCTATAAGCAAGAGTTCCAATTCGCTCAAGTATAGGAAAGGGACCAATAAATCTCGGTGCCAACTTCCCAGTCATTCCAAATCTGATTACTCCTCTCATCGGAGAAACCTTTAAATAAACATGATCACCAACAGCAAATGTCAAATCTCTCCTTCTAGAGTCTGCATAACTTTTCTGTCGGCTTTGGGCGGTTTTCAATCGCTTCTTGATGAAATCCACTTTATCCGATGCTTCCCTAATCATATCGGGTCCTAGTACAAGTCTGTTGCCAGGTTCTACCCAACATGCTGGAGATCTGCAGGGTCTGCCATATAATGCTTCAAATGGTGACATTCTCAAACTTGCTTGATAGCTATTGTTATATGAGAACTCTGCCAAATGCAAATGATCTTCCCATGTCCCACCAAAATCGATTATACAAGCCCGCAATAAATCTTCTAGAATTCTATTCACCCGCTCAGTTTGGCCATCTGTTTGTGGGTGATAAGCGGTGCTCATATTCAGTTTCGTCCCCAATTCTGTCTGGAAAGCCTCCCAGAATTTGCTAGTAAATAGGGGATCTCTATCACTGACTATGCTGATGGGAATTCCATGCAGCTTAACAATTTCTTTGAAATATATCTGCGCTAGACTTTGGGCAGTTCTATTGGATCTGACAGGTATAAAATGGGCAGTCTTCGTGAAGCGATCTACGATTACCCAAATGCTGTCATTACCTTTCTTGGTTCGCGGCAAACCATCTATGAAATCCATGGAAATCTGTTCCCATTTCCAACCTGGGACTTCCAACGGTTGCAACAATCCAGCTAGCTTCTGTTGGTCGCTCTTGACCAATTGACAAGTAGGGCATCTGCTAACATACAAAGAAATATCTCTTTTCATTGCCTTCCACCAGAAAGTGCGGTTGATATCGTTGTACATTTTACTCACCCCAGGATGGATGCAAAATTTGGATTTATGGCATTCATCCAGCACTTCTCTTTTAAGCTCGGGAATGTCGGGAACACATATTCTTCTATTCAGCCTCAGAACTCCCTCACTATCCACTTGGAAACTGGAGCCTTCGCCCCTTTGAATCCTTTTTACCATCTCTTTCACAAAATTGTCACCTTTCTGAAGAACAGATATCCTATCAATCAATCCAGGTGTAATTATAAGATTGGCAATGATTGCGGTTTTCCTACTAAGTGCATCCGCTACTACGTTAGCTTTTCCCGGCGTATACAGGATATCAAGATCATACGCCGCAAGAAATTCTAGCCAACGCTGCTGTCTCAGATTCAGATCTTTCTGGGTATATAAATACTTCAACGATTGATGATCTGTATACAGTATAAATTTCTCGCCCAATAAGTAATGTCTCCATATTTTCAAGGCAAATACGATGGCTAGCAACTCAAGATCATGAGTCACATAATTCTTCTCATGCGGTTTCAATTGGCGGCTTGCATAAGCGACTACTTGGCCTCTCTGCATTAACACTGCACCAAGACCTCTAATAGAAGCATCTGTCCAAACCGTTAAATCCTGATTGCCATCAATAATTGTTAACACTGGAGCGGTGGTCAGCTTCGATTTCAATTCTTGGAAAGCTTCTTCACAGTCGGAAGTCCACTTAAACTTCTCATGTTTCTTTGTGAGCTTCGTTAACGGACCGGATATCTTCGAAAAATCCTTAACGAACTTTCGATAATAACTAGCCAACCCCATAAAACTTCTAACTTCTGTGGGAGTAGTGGGTTGTTTCCAGTCTTGAATCGCTGTTATTTTGCTTGGGTCAACAGAAATTCCTTTCTCTGACACGACATAGCCAAGAAATTTAACTTCTTCTTGCTAGAAGACACATTTGGAGAATTTGGCTTTGAAGACGTTCTTCCTTAGAATCTCCAATACTTGTTCTAAGTGTTTTTCATGCTCGGGTTTTGATTTGGAGTAGATGAAAATATCATCGATGAATACGAGGACAAATTTATTCAGAACTCCCCTGAACACTCTATTCATTAGATCGACAAAGTATGCTGGAGCGTTGCATAGGCCAAACGGCATTACTAACCATTCATAAAATATGTCTGGACCTCTGAAAGCGGTCAAAGGAACACACTCTTCTGTTATTCTCAATTGATGAAAACCTGTAGCTAGGTCCATTCGGGAAAATACTTTCGCCCCATTCAATTGGTCTAGCAAATCATCAATGCGGGGTAGTGGATATTTATTTTTAAGCGTCTATTTGTTGAGGTCTCGGTAATCAACACATAATCTAAGAGTACCGTCTGACTTCGGGACAAACACGACAGCTGCACCCCAATTAGAAAAACTCGGTCTGATTAGACCTTTCCACAACAGTTGACGAGTCTGATCGCCTAATTCTTCTTTTTCCTTTGGAGTCATTCTACGAATTGGATGCACCACTGGTCTGGCATTGGGAATTAGATCGATTCGGAATTCTATTTCTCTTTGCGGAGGTAAGTTTTCAACTTCTTCAAACACATCCGCAAAGTTTCTGACAATCGGAATCTTTTCTATGGAAGTGGGAATAAGTTCTAATGCTGACCAAAATTCTTCTCTATTCGGATTCGAACCATGATAGGGAATATATATATGTCCAAGCTCCGTTCGAATTTTAACAATTCTTTCCGCACACTTCACTTCGGCTTCATATTTCGTTAACCAATCCAGCCCGAGAATAATATCAAATTCGGGAAAATCCATAACGATTAAATCAAAAGGAAATTTGTAGAAAGAATAGGAGATTGGCACTCTACAATATAAACCGAGAGTAACAGGACCCCCTATCGGGTTATGAACTTCAACCGATTCTTTAAGCTTTCGCTGTTTTAACTTTAATTTGTGCACTGTGTTTTTAGCAATAAAACTACGCGATGCACCTGTGTCAAACAATACAGAAACAGGAATATTTTTAATTGTAAGGGTACCTCCCAAAACATCGGGTTTACCTGCTCCGTCGGAAGCAGCTGGCGGGCTAGACCCGTCATAGACATGAGCTACAGTAGCTTTCTTCAACAAAGGACAGTCTTTGACCAGATGATCGGTCTTTCGACAATTGAAGCACGAGCGAGGGTTCTGAGAGCCTTGGCTCGAGCCTTGAGAGTTTGTTTTCTGTTTCTTCGGAGCTGTGCAGACGTTTGAGTAGTGCCCCGGCTTACCACAGTTAAAGCAACTTCCTCTTGGCGGCTTGCCAGTCTGAGGTTTGGAAGATGCTGCTTGGCTTGACTCGCCCTGATTTACAGCTGGCTTGCGCTTGTTTCCGGCTTGGCTTCTAGCGCGATCCTGATCCAGATGTCTTTGATCCAGGTCTTCATAGTTGCATGTCATTTCCACTAGCTCATTGAAATCCAGCTTGACATGGGCCATGGCTCTATCATGATATTGTCGTCTTAGTCCAAAGATAAACCTCTTATTTTTGGATTTCGCAGTGGCAACGAGCTCTAGAGCATAGGGCGACAGCATTGTACACTTGTTCAGATAATCTTGCACGGAAAGATCCCCTTGCTGGAGATTGGCGAAGTCATCGTGCATTCTTTCTAGAGCTTGTTCTGGGACATATTTCTCCTTGAAAAGTTCTTTAAATCCATCCCATGTTCTTCCAGCTTCTCTATTCCCGGCGGTAAGAGATTCCCACCATAATTCGGCTTGTTCCTGCATAAGCCAGGCGCCCATAACAACTTTGTCTTCGTCTCCTAGCCTTAGGCCTTCAAGAATTTTTTCGCATATTTTGAGCCATGCAAGGGCCTCTATTACGGTGCCAGTTCCCGAGAAGGTCTTGCCTCCTAAGTTCTTATATCTCTTAGCTACACGGTCGAGCTCGAAGTATTGAGCTGCCGGAGGTTGTATCAAAGGTCCTTCTTGAGCTGGGATTTCTCCCCTACCTCGGCCTCGGCCGGCACGGCCTCCTCTAGCGGCGGCTGCTCTGGTAGCCATTTGTCAAATTCTGTATAAGCAACGAAAAAAAATCAGCTAACAGAAATGATAGTCTATTGCATAATTAAGCATAAAACTTTACGGAAAGATAACGAGGGACTGATCAATTGTTTTTGCTATTCTGCTCAGCTCATTCTAGGACTTTACCAGTCCTATCTCTAATGAGCGACTCGCCTTAGAATACTACTGATTCTATTTTGACGAAGTGTTTAATGTGTTAGACTCCAGAACTAAGGTTAACCAAAGCTCTGATACCAGCTGTGACGATCCCAAAACCCCGTGACACGGTGTTAAGGATAATCATTGGAATATAACACATAAATCATCATTAGCAGATCACAGATAATAGCATAAACAGAAAATAGAATAATTTACACACATATGACAGCGGAATCATATAGATATCATCACATCAGAGAGCACAGTACAGGATACAATTTAGTGTATAATGATACATAATCAGTCACCATCGCCTGAGGCGGAATCATACATAAAGAGTACACAAAAGGAATATCAGTCTACATCGCCAGTGGCGGAATCATAATATAGATACAATAATGGCGGAGAAAATCCAAGTCAGCACGGTGTAGTCAAGCCTCGCCATGAGCCAAAAGGTGCGTCAGAAACCTGTAACTAGGCTGCCCGTGTGAAAATGAGGGCACCCGAGT
This sequence comes from Allium sativum, assembly GCA_030737875.1. NCBI lineage: Eukaryota > Viridiplantae > Streptophyta > Magnoliopsida > Asparagales > Amaryllidaceae > Allium > Allium sativum. Next base: position 654,751,527 of record CM060910.1, read on the forward strand.
TTGCAAGGTAAAACAAACTACGAGTCAGTCATGGGACTGGTATGAGAAATCTACTCAATTCATTAACAACAATAATAAGGCAAATCAAAGGACCACGCCACTTTCGCGGAACGGGTTTACTCCAATGAGTGCTAGTGCATGAAATAAAGTAAATGATTAAATCAACGCAATGCTTTTTATAAAATGAAGCCATTATAAGACTCAGGTCCCATCACACAATGCAACGCAAGCCGGAGGATAGAGTTTTTACCTTATAATGGCCAAAGATGCTTCATACGAATAAAACAAAAGTGCTTGATATTATTACTAGTGCATATATGTTTCAAAAGCGATTTCAATCATAAATATCAATCATAGGCGGCATAAATGACCCATACCACTATGTCGCCATACTAGTAATACAATCACAACCGCATATTTCGTATTGGAAATTGGATTCCTTCATGAGTCGAGGCAAGGGGCAAGCTCCTCTCCGTTCGAGACACTCTAGCAAATGTCTCGGGACCGCACACAGCAATCCCCTGGATCCTCCAAGGCCGGTCCTCTCTTACTTTTGAGGATTGGCAATTCCTGAACACACGTTTCCCGGTCCTTACAGACCTATAATCGAGGCGCCTCGTATTCCAACAACCACACAGGTGAAAAGTAGATATAAATGTCAGGGCTGGGAGGTCACTGACACCACCATAGCTAGAAAGAAACGTCATGCACTCCTTGGGTCCTTCTCCCGTTTTTGACTCATACCGGGGTGTGAGGCTCGCGAATTCACGTTATACACAAAGATACGTCACACAGACCATGCTTTGATCATCAACCACAAGACTTTGCTTTGCAACAGAAGCCTTGATCATATGCCACTTAGGCGTGCCACACAGGCAATCCACTCCATGCGACTGATTTCTGTCAATACATAACCTCTGAGCTCGTACGTCTCAGAGAAGGGCGTTAAGCAAGAGAATAAATTCTCCGCCGCCAAACAGATATATATTTAACAGAGATCAATCAACACAGAACAAAATCCAATGTCAGACACACAGTCCATTTACAAGTCCGTTCTGGGTCTGAACGAAACCGGAGGCACCAATTCCTCGCATATCCGTACAATCAACAATATGTTTGGACGGCTACTACTTCAATTCCTTCATGGTAGCTACTCCAATCACGAGTATCAGTAGCGCCCATCCATCCAATGTGGAGATCGTCGGTCTTCAACCGTCTTCGACTCTTCGACTTCTCAACGTCGATCGATTATTTGAAATGAGATAAACTCGGCCTTTTCAAATAACCCACGTATATTTAGATTTTCAAATCTATCAATCACATGGTTGGACTATTCAACAATCACATTTCAGTTATTTAGTTATAATTTTTATGTCAAATACATTCAACCATCACATATCAAGCAAACACAACAAAATTGGTTTATTTCCACTCTATATCGTCAATAGTATTTTATAACGATATATCGCCATTTTTATTCAATTTAAAACGGCCATATTTAATTAAACGACGTTTCAGGTCGTGTCGATGCACTGGCGCTGCTTTTCACTAATTTTGTTCTACACATATAGGAAAATCTAACCGTTGGATCTTCACAAATTTTACATTATTAGGAAGGTCATTTCAAAACGAATCCAACGGTTTCAGTTTTGGGAAAATCCGACGGTCGGATCTTCCACACTAACCATTTGAAGTTACGATTTCAATTTACGAACTGCAGCGTCGTTATTCGATTTAATTTAATTATATTTATATATACATATATAAATATAATCGTTTCTGGCGCTGTTTTTCTTCAGTTTTGAATTAAACATTCCAGACAATCCAACCGTCGGATCTTCACAAAGTTGGTGCCGTTGGAAAGATATTTCCAAGGCGAACCCAACGGTTGAGGTTTCGGAAAAATCCAATGGTCGGATCTTCCGCACTAGTCGTTTGAAATCACGGTTTCAAAATATGAACTGCACGGCCACGTTTCGTTTTAATTCTATTTATATTTATATATTTATATAAATATAGTTCATTCAAAAATTCCAATATCGTGTCCACTTCAATTATTTCACTAACGCTTTTAATTTTTGGAAAATTTCGCCATAACCTCCTTTGTACGGGAGGGTCTGGGAAAATTCCCAAATAGCCACACGGGCGTCTCATATCAAAAAGAAAAAGAAAAAGCCAAGCGGCTAGCCAACAGGCTCATAAAATCATCACCCAAACAAAGCGGTAAATGTGTACCTATTTGTCGGGCACAAAATTCTATTTCTCTTCTCTAGCCCCTTTTGCTTTAACCTGTTCAATATATATGCATGTACATGTATACAATTTCTAACATTTATCATTTTCCATTCAATTGCATATTTGCCTTGCTTTGGTTTAAAAACACCATTCATTCTAATATCGCATGCATAGGCTAAAATCATATCATTAGCTAGTTAATGTATATTTCAAATCATGCACGTTTTTTTGAACAAGTGGCTATTTTTAACACTTCACATTTCAAAGATGATAATTTTGGCGAACTAAAATAGATTTCAACACATGACTATTTTATTTAATTCCCATGCATGTTAAAAATAATATTTCTATCACAAATATTTATTTCAACGTCCGCATATCTTTAGCATATCACATATATGATAAAAATTGATATTTTTATCATTTATAATATTTATTCAACAAATAGACGTTTCAACACTTCATAGTTTCAATAAAAATGTAATTTTTTTATTGTTCGATCTTTTTATTCAACACATGAATATTTCCACTACACACACTTCTCAACAAATGAGCATTTCCACACATGGACATTTTATTTATGTTGTTCATATTAGAAAGATGAAATTTTGATTGTTGAAACTATTTATATAAGGAGAATATTTTGCATACTTCATATATATATAAAAATGTGATTTTTATTGATTAAACACTTCATTCATTCACGAATGAATTTTATTTTCACACAACACTTTTCAACACATGAATATTTCCACACATGGACATAGTTTTAATATGTGGCTTTAATTTCAATGCATGTAAAATAATTTCAACATATGAAAATAATTCTAACACACAAGATTATTCAAAATTTCGGCAGCATAACGGCAGGGTAGTTAAAACCGGCACCGTCCCTAGGACGGCTCCTCGGTCTACCTTAAAACCTCGCGGTTTTTGACAATGGGGATTCATGCATCTAATTCGCACGCAGGCGGCATGTTTATTTTTATTTCCACAAATATTTCCAATTCATTTCAATCACCAATGGGTATTTTTCAACCACAACCAAACAATATCAACCACAAACAATTATTCAACCATTCGTATTTTTCACCCAATATTTCACACCAATTCACCACAATAAATATCGTCCATGGTTTGTGGACGTGGCGAGTGTGTGTGTATATATATATATATATATATATATATATAATATATATTTGCTATATTTCACTAGCATTTCAACACATATATCAATTATTCTATGCATGTAAAAATTCATACTTCGCTCATATAGCTTACACTACGCATGTACATGAGGTATACAACACGTACGTAATTTATATTTCGCTTATATAAATTATACACGACATTTTCCATTCAATTTCACGTTAATTTAGATTTCTCACCTTGGTTTTCTGAGCGCTAAAAATCGATACAATGTCAGAAAAATCCGCAGCTTCTTCTATTGGGTAGAGAGCTTCCTTGCGGTCTCGATGTTTCCTGTTTCATCGAATTTCGTCAACAGACCAAAAAGATATGATTTTTCAAATTGTAAAGATCAAAGAAAAACGCACTTTCACGAGCTTCAAAACTAGGTTTACAATTTTCGAGAAATCCGTGGCACGTGGGGACGATCAGGGAGTTGGACGTGGAAGAGGGGAGAGAGGGCTTTAAATCGGTGGTGGTTTGGTGGCGTTCGGTGGTCGGTGGCGTTCAGGGCGGCGGCAGGAAGCGTTCGACTTTCTGGCGTCGATGCAGGCGGAGGAGGCGACGAGGGGGGCGGCGGTTGGGTCGGATTTGAAGAGGAGGCTGGGGCGCGTCGGATGGTGGCGGCGGCGAAGGCTATAGGTGGCGGTAGCGGCGGCGGCGGAGGAGAGAAGGTGGTGAACGCGTTTCGCCGTTGATCGGGGGGGAGGTTTTCTTTTTTTATTTTTATTTTATTTTAAAATTTATGAAAGGAAAAATATGATTGGCCGAGACTATATTAAATTTTTAAATAGTGTTTTCCTTAACGAACTCCTTTTTAAACCCAACGACTGTCGCCCCTAGCTAAATGCCCCCATTCCGGACACAATGGGATATGTTTCGTAGGCCAATTCGACTGTTACAGTCAGTTATTTTCCAAACTAAAGTATAAAACAATTAATTTTTAACTCTAAACGCACATTTCAATTTGCCAGGGCCACAAACTGATTCGAAAAATTCCAGAAAAATATATCTAGCTATGTTTTGACGCTACGGTCCCAACAAAACTAGTTTCGTCGAATTCTGAGGTCGTTTGAAAAATGGCCATTTTCTGGTCGATCCTATTTAACGGAAATCGACCAAACACATTTTCTTTTGCCACGCTCACATACTAGCTTCAAAATTTATGAAATTTGAAACCTAGCAATAGTTTGACATCCCGGACCCAACAAAAGTGGTTTCGTCGAATTCCGAGGTCGTATGCAAAATATCAATTTTCCAGGGCTATATTCTATATACCGACTCTTCTGAAAATTCATTCGGCCATAACTTTTGATTCCCGTTATGAAACTTCGATTTTTCAGATTCGTTAGAAAGGTATTGACTAACAGATTTAAATTATTTTGGTTTCACTAAAATCCGTTATATTTTCCACCCTGCATAGCCAGTCAAAGTTTGAATTCTAATTTTCAAACTGACTCACTATTTCTAATTCACTATTTTATTGAAATATTCTATTTCAATGGTTCAAATTCCTTTGAAATAATCAATTTAAAAATTTTAAATTGGCCCGTATTTTCTGGGTTATTACAATGACCCAACTAGCCATGCTGCCTAGCCCAACTTTTGTTACTTCCCGGTGTGAGGCTAGAGGTTACGTCTATCTTCAGAACATCTGATCACCATTCACTTTGAATGCCACATCGTCATACCCGCCAAATCACACATTGACTTATCCAAAAATAACACGGGTATATAGCTAAGAGAAACGAATTCCTCCGCCACCAAACATGAATACGTTTGAACAGATCAACTTACGCGATCCATTGGATATACTCTGTCAGACCTTCTTCCATATACGTTGTCCTGGGACTGGACAAACCGAAGGCACTATTCAGTATATCCATCTTAGTCATTGTTATCTAAGACTTATACAACAGCCCTTGCACTTTACTCCGTCTTCAATTTATCTTTGGCAGATATTGCTCGCAACGCTTATGCCAATACAGAGTGGTTCTTTGGATAATAATCCAACCGGTCTCTCCCCATTAACAACGTTAAAATGGTAAAAACTTTGATAGTCTGTGATTCAACTATCAAATTAAAACATGTCGGTGTACAAACAACGATCTTATTTCCAAATGGAAATTCGATCGATCAATCATCATATGTTCATATTTCCTTATTTCATATATTTAGAAAATACATGTTATTAATCATTGGAAAACATTTCCATAGCTTATTTTCACATCACTATTATTTCGCAACTATCAGTCCCTAACTGTAACCAATATGAGAGCAATTCTCTAAGTATCAATCCGGAAGGTCGAAACTAACATCAGATCATCACTTAGAAAACCGTTCAACTTACCCTCTCCAGTAAGTTTCTGAATTTGCTTAACTCTATTTCTTAAATTCTTATCATGAAAACATTTCATTTTCTATGTTTAGAAAACATATCTAACTATATTTGGAAAACGTTTCCAAAACTCATTTACGGATTTCCAATGAACGTTGTATAAAACATCGTTTCGCTTAATCCATTTATCGCTTATTACTTAACTATATTTCAAATCAACCTTTTCTATCGAACCACAACTATTCCTTTGTCAAGTCTGAAGTCAATCAAGTTGGGGTATAATTACCTCTCAGACCTTAATTGAACAACGTCCTTTACTGTGAAATAGATGAAGCTCGTCACTCACTTTTTCCAATCATCTGTTTACGCAAATTCTCGGATTCAGGTTACGAATCCACTTCTTAAATGACAACGTTTGATTATAACTATAACGTTATAATTCCTACCCCTAAAATATCTAACCTAAATTATGAATTTATTTCCTAACTCAAATAATTTAACAGATACCTAATTTCTAAATCAATAACTAAATCTTGATTTAAACCATGGAAAGTAAATAGTACTTTTCCGAATTCGCTATAATCGAATTCGACGTATAACTCTCTTTCGAGTAATCTCTATTCGATTAACTCCCTTTTTAATAACTTACATTCGATAAACTCTATTTCGATTAACCCCTATCGAATAACTAATATTCGAATAACTCTTCTTGGTTGGCTCTATTTCATTAACTCTTATCGAATAACAAATATTCGATTTTCTTAAATGTGTCAATTCTTATCGAATAACTAACATCCGATTTAACTTAAATGGATTTACTCTTATCGAACAACTTATTCGATTAACTCAACTTGATTTTCTTAACTCGATTATCTCAACTCGATTTCTTAACTCGATTACTTAACTCGATAAATCTTAACTCGATTACTTGACTTAACCCAAATCAATTAACTCAACTCTAGTCGATTAACTTAATTTGATTTACTCCTTCGAATAACTCATTCGAATAACTTAATTGATAAATTATATTCACTTCTATCCTATCGAATAAACTATATTCGATATCTCCTCCAACACTATTCGAATGAACTACATTCGATTAACTTCTCTAACTCTATTCGAATAAATTATATTCACTTCTATCCTATCGAATAAACTATAATTGATATCTCCTCCAACACTATTCGAATGAACTATATTCGATTAACTCTTTTAACTTTACTCGAATAACTATATTCGATTAACACTTTCTTTCGAATAACTATATTCGATTAACTCTTCGACTAACTCCTTTGGATTAACTAACTTCGAATAACTCCTTTGGATTACTAACTTTGAATAACTCCTTTGGATTAACTAACTTTGAATAACTCCATTGGATTAACTAACTTCGAAAAAATAATATTCGGTAACTCTTCTCAAATGAATAACATTTGATTTCTCCACTCGAATAAACTATATTCGATTACTCTTCCCTCGAATACACTATATTCGATAACTCTACTTCGAATAAGTGATATTCGGCAACTCTACTCGATTAACTCCACTTGGATAACTCTAACTGGTCAACTCTAACTGGTCAACTCTAACTGAGTAACTCTAACTGATCAACTCTAACTGGTCAACTTTAACTGGTCAACTTTAACTGGTCAACTCTAACTGTTTATCTTTAACTGGTAAATTTTAACTGGTTAACTCAATTGGTTTAACCTAACTGGTTAACTCAAATGGTTTAACCTAACTTGATTTACTTGTCTCGATTAACTGAACTAATCCACTTAGTTTAACTTAGTTAATTCACTTTGATTAACTCTAACCGATTTACTTAGTTTAACTCAACTAATTCACTTTGATTAACCCAACTAGTTTACTTCGATTAACCAATTAGTTTAACTTGACTAATTCACTTAGTTTGACGCAACTAATTCACTTTGATTTACCAATTAGTTTAACTTAACTAATTCACTTTGGTTAACTTAACCAATTACTTTGATTAATCCTTTTATCACACTCTGGTTATAATTCCTACTTCTACAATATCTCCTTAAAATCCATATCGTGTTATGCTTGTGTGCGAAGCACGTGTTTAAATCTATCCTTGTATAATTCTATTTATTTTCCGAACAAGTGTTCCTTTATTTATTCCCTAAATAAATATTCCTTTATATTCTAATTCATTTATTTTCTAAATAAATGTTTCTATTTTATTTCATTTATTTTCTAAATAAATGTTTCCTTTTTCATTTATTTATTTTCAAATTAAATAAATGTTTTCCTTTTATAAAATCCTATCGATTTTATAAATAAGATTCATTTTCAATATAAACATTGAAAATCCCCTTATCAACATTTCAGTATGTTATGGTATTCAATCATATCAAATCACGATGTTCAATATCGTCCAAGCACATATAATCGCCCACAGATTTTATATCACATCATATAACAATATATGAAAAACAATAAAATAACTGTTGAGGAATCCAGTCGGATTCCTCCAACCTGTTTCCCTGCATCACAGATGTTAGACAATATAGATAACATCACTTTCAGTTCCATATGATATATTCTGTTAAACAGAATCAATATAGAAATTTAACTAACTGTCTAGCAGTTCAATCAAACAATCAACACACAGTCAATCAGACAATTTCTAACAGTTCTAAAGATACAACATGAAATTATAAACTGTTCAGAGTTGGTGAGGTTTACTCACATTGTCCGTTATCGTTAATAACGATTTACGGTCGTTGATCATATCCGATGTTTTCACCATACATTGTAATGAGTCATTAACCGCTCCAATCCCCATTCGTACACGTAGTTTCTGCAACCATGATTTCAATGGAACTCATTTTGACCTGTTTGGACCTCGTATCACAAAGTCATATGGTTTTAAATATTTTATATAGTTTATAAATTTAGATCCATAAATTTCTTCTATTTTAAATGGGGCTTAACCTTTTAAAAAATGGCCCATCCAAACATGTATCGAAGCCCAGGCCAGCGTTCAAAATCCCCTTTAAATCTCCAACTTCTTCTTAAGTTTCCTGCTCCATCATTTCATCTTCGATTTATAAATGAAGATCATCAACTTCCTTCACCTTACAAACTACATCCCTACACAGCTGAACTCGTACACCCCTTTTCTAATTGCGATTCTCGGCTTCATCCAGCTTCAACAGCAAAGCATTGAACAAAATAAATCACGCAGATCCCTAAAATGTTACAAACACTTGTGCTTTCATCTCAGGAAAACAAAACAAACTTCACTGTTTACCAAACTTACTCAAATCAAGACATTCGCGGCCTTGACCCCTTCTCCTTACCCACATTAGCTACTGCTCACACTCCTCTTCCCCAAATGATTTGCATGAACCTTCCCAGTAAACAAACCCTCCACCGTTTCTTTACAAACCAACAACACCTCTCCATCACTACAGTTTTCAACTCGTTCCTCCTCTCATAGTTGTCCCGTCTTCAGCCTCTTATCATAAGTACAGCTCGCTACCGAACCCAATGAACATCACAAACCCTTCACCCGTGGCTTCCAGTACTGAACCGCCACCAACTTCTCTTCCTCCATCATCGCACCACACAACTCACGCTCCTATTACCTCCCTCACGTTCTCCAGGTTTTCACGCACCTGTATAATACACAGATCGAACCTTTTCATCCTAAATCATTCGAAAAATTTGCAAACGGATGCTCTTGCACCCTCTCATCCCATAACAACATTAAAGACCCAATTTTTGAAGCTCCTATACAACCTATATATCAAACCTAATTGTCGCCGCTGTAAGTACAGCGAACCAACTCGCGTTCGAAAAGGGAAAAGCTGGTATGATAGTGAAGAGGATTATTGCAGGAGTTCGAATGTACAGATCTTTTGATTTATAGGAATTCATTTGATTCCCTTTTGATTTTTAAACTCTTGTTTTTGGTTTGAGGAACAAAATTCTGTGGCGGCTCAAAGAACAAAAGTGAAATTAGGTTTTAACGAATGGGAGGGGGTATTTATATACATAAAAGGATGCTCACAAATCGGCCATGTAACCGAACATCAACCCCAAATGTCTTGCGTTGAATCAACCGTATTTTGTTTTGTGATACTCTAGTCCTCCACGTTGGGTTTTGTTGTAGCCATACAATTGAAGGCGTGAAGAGGATTCTCCACGTTGGTGTGTGATAAAAATAGACAGTGCCTTTGTTGTTAAGTTAACAAAAAAATTAGAGTTTCCCTCCTTTACAAACTGTCGTCGACAGAAGTAAACATACTGTTGTGATGGACAAGGTGTTAGGATCCAAAGAATATAATAATACCGGTAGATTGACTCATATCTTGAAACCTCAAAATGTTGATGATAGGGTGCAAAATATTCCAAATAAAAAGTTACTTATTAAATTAATTAAAAATTACAGTAAAATTCTAAAAAATAAATTATCGTTATGTCCCAAAAGAACCTTATGTAAATTCAAATCCGGTCTATAGTTATATCGAATAAACCGTTGCGGTCTATAAACGATTCTATAGCGACTATTTCAAAATTTGATTTGGACATACATCAAAATCTACACGATGAAATCCTGATTTTTCTCTTCCACTAGAAAGATATACTCCACCAGCTCCACACGTTTCTTGTTTCACAGAAATCCGGCTTAAAACGAATCTTGTATATTCAGTTGAAGTTCAAATCGCCAAATAGCGAACTGCCACGACGTTTCAAGTTCGTTTTAATTATAATTATAAATTATAAGTTCGAACGTTGTACTTTAAGTTATCGATATCGCCAAATCGATATATAAATCATTAAATAAATTAATTATTCGACAGCTAACAAAACGCGCCATTACAACATTTTCTCACTCAACTTTTAATTAAGTTATTATATACTAAGATGCAGACGGTGCTTAGCAGCACCCGACACATTTGATTGATACCATGGATGTTTGGTTGTTTGTTTTGATTGATTGATTTATTTGAATTTGGTTTGGGATGCGAATGGAATTGATTGAATTTGGTTTGTGTATGGCACGAGCCAGTATTAGGTGAGGGATAAGGCTAGACCTTATTCCGGTTCTAATATTGTGTCGTTATGCTGCCGAAATTTTCTAAAAAGTGTTAGAAAAATTCAATTAGTTGAAAATATTATTCTTAGCTTATAACGGCGATAAATAAAATAATTATTGGATAGTTAAAAATAAATTTACACATCCATTTACAAGTCAGACTGTAACGATCCAGAATTTTTAACAAATTTAAAATTGAAATTTTCGTTACTTAATTTGAATTTAAATTTGAGGTAAAAATATATCGCTAAGAATATTTAATAATTTTGATAAGATATATGATCGATTTTATTTGAATTATAAATGAGAACGATTATTAATAAGTTCGAATTTATTGATACTATTTGTCATTCGATCGGATTTGTCAAACCATAACATGAATTAGTAGCATTAGAGTTAAGTGTTGCCCTTAGTTTTCATAGCATTTAAGGGAAAATGCTACCAAAAGTTCACCTTCTCTCCTTAAGAAAAGTTGTATTTTTGCATGCCTCCTTCCATGCATGCCATCCATTTCCCCCTTAGTGTCACTACCTCCTTAAGTCTCCATTTCAATATAAGGAGGCCTTTTCTCCATTTTCTTACCATTCCATTCCATTTCCTTCTTTCCACCTTCTTCTTAAAGCTTATGGCCATGGTTTCCATGGCATAAGTCTTCCCCTTTTCCACCACCACCTTGCCGAAGTTCGTACTCATCCTCCTCCTCCTCTTATAATATAAAGAGAGAGATATTATTTTATATTATATTATATATTTTGGTGAAGAAGACGGTGCGTCGAAATACTGTCTGATGGTTCACTCACCTAGGCTCGCCTACCGTGAAGATTGGAAAGTTGTTTGGTGAGAACTCTTTAACCACGATTTATATATTTAATTAGCAGTTAGACTAATTTAAATATAGTGATGAAATATTAGTGATTAATGATGATTGATGCTTGTTGTGATGGATGATGGATGCGTAGTTTAGAACACACACACTATTAAGCGTTAATGTTATAACGCTTGTGCACAGTTATGATTTATTTAATTATATTGATGATGGTTTCTATGGATGTTTATAATAGTTGTTGATGTTGTGGCATGCACATTATGACACAACAATTATGGTATCACATTGGTGATCGATAAATCTCCTTCATAATTAGAAGCAATGTTATTATTGAAATTGAAGGTTAATAATTAGAAAAGACACATATGTATAAATTCATATATATTGGTAAAGATTCTTAAAATGAATAAGTAAATACCAGAACATTCTTGGGTTTGGAAAATATAGTTTCATTGTAACAACCCGTAAAATCTGGGCCAAATTAAAATTTTATTTTAGCAATTTTAATGAATTTTGAATATTTAAAATGAATATTTTAAATAAAAACAACGAGAAATTTATTTTTGAATAGAATTCAAATGTAAATATTTATATAGATCGTCGTTAGAATATAAATAATTATTTATAATTATAAAAGGAATTGAAAATGGCGCGGTAGTTCGAAAATTCGATTTCAAAGTTCAAATGAATGTACAGGATTCAAAATAAACCGTATTTTAGCGAAAGGAAAAAATTTGAATCTAATTGAGAATATCTTTCCAACGAATCCGAAAAATTGAAATTTCATAGTGGGGATAAAAAGATATGCCCAGTTGAAAATTCAGAATAGTCGCTATGGAATTCTGGCCCTTAAAAATGGAAATTTTGCAAACGACCTCGGTTTTCGACGAAACCACTTTTGTTGGATCCGTGATGTCTAATTATTGCTAGGTTTCAAAATTCGTAATTTTTCGAAACAATATGTGAGCGTGGCAGAGGAAAACGCGTTTGACCAGTTTCAGTTGATTTTAATCGACTGGAAAATGGCCATTTTTCAAACGGTCTCAGAATTTGACGAAACTAGTTTTGTTAGGACCATATCGTCAATACGAAGCTAGAAAATATTTTTTGGGAATTTTTCGAGTCAGTATGTGACCCCAGTAAATTGAAATGTGCGTTCAAATTCAATATATAGAGTTATATGTTGATTTTGACGAAAACTGATCGAAATGGCCGAACTGCCTTACGATACATATCCCATTGTGTTCGGAATGGGGGTGATTGGCTAGGGATGACAGTCGTTAGATTCGAAAAGGAGTTCGTGGGATTAAACAAGGAGAAATTACGAATTAAATAATTTAATTATTTATATATATATTTAAAAGGGTCAAAACCCTAGATTCCCAAATCAGAAAAGAACGAGCAGCCATCAGCCATTCGATGGCTTATTTCTTTCGAATTAAAACCGATAAATTCCTCCCTCCACACTCTGAATTAGATTGCGATTTCAAAGCGGAAATCAAGGAGCAAATCTAGATCTTCTAGACCATACCACTAAGAACGAGATCCATGCTAAAATTGATGAGAATTTGCTGCCCCAAGTCGTCATGTTCGAGCCTGGAATACAAGGTGCAGGGGCCACCGATCCTTGAGTCGCTCATGGCGCTGCAATGGGGCGCAAGACCCGTCAATGTGATGCTAGCTGATCAAGTTCCGGTCTGGTGTGGAAGGCGGCGTAAGTGGTTATCGACGTTGAGGGTTCGGTTTCTTATTACAGAAGAGGAAGGAGCGGCAGTGAATTTTCAAAGGAAGGAAGGTGGTTTTTAATTATGCAAAGCATTATTTAGATTCAATTTTATTATATAAATTATCCTTATTTAAAATCAGTTTTTAATAATAGAAAAGCATTGATAAAAATGTAAAATTTTATAGAAATAACATTGTTTTGAAAATATAAACAGAATAGAATGTGATTTTTAATTTATATGCAGCGTTATTAAAATATAATTTTTATTATATTACTAGCATGATAAAAATAGAATTTTTATCGATATAGTAGCTATGTAGAAATAGAATTTTTATCGATATAGTAGCTATGTAAAAATAGTATTTTTATCGATATAGTAGCTATGTAAAAATAGAATTTTTATCTATATAGTAGCGGTAAAAAGATGTGATTTTCATATACATAGCAACAATATAAAAATGTGATTTTTATATATGTAGTGAATACGGGCAACGAAATTGACGAATGGCGAGCACGACGAAGATTTCCTACATATGAAGAGTCATGGCGTTTGGTTTAGCTAGTTGGTGAGAATTCTCTCACTTTAAATTTTTTGTTTAGTTATTTATTTCTTAACTGCATATATAAACTGTTCCCCGTCGTCCACAGACCATGGACGACTTTTTTGCTTGGTTGTGTTCTATGTGAAAATCGATCGTGATGTGAAATGAATTATATATATTAGAAGTGTATGAAAAATATATACGATGTGAAATGAAAATATTATATATACAGAAAAGTGAAAACATTGTATATAGAAAAGTGAAAACATTGTACATAGAAAAGTGAAAACATTGTACATAGAAAAGTGAAAACATCGTATATATTGAAAGTGAAAATATCGTATATATTGAAAGTGAAAATATCGTATATATTGGAAGTGAAAACATCGTATATATTGAAAGTGAAAGTATCGTATATATTGAAAGTGAAAACATTGTACATAGAAAAGTGAAAACATCGTATATATTGAAAGTGAAAATATCGTATATATTGGAAGTGAAAACATCGTATATATTGAAAGTGAAAATATCGTATATATTGGAAGTGAAAACATCGTATATATTGAAAGTGAAAATATCTTATATATTGAAAATGAAAACATTGTACATAGAAAAGTGAAAACATCGTATATATTGAAAGTGAAAATATCGTATATATTGAAAGTGAAAACATCGTATATATTGAAAGTGAAAATATCGTATATATTGAAAGTGAAAACATTGTACATAGAAAAGTGAAAACATCGTATATATTGAAAGTGAAAACATCGTATATATTGAAAGTGAAAATATCGTATATATTGAAAGTGAAGATATCGTATATATTGAAATGTGAAAACGATATATATATGAAATGTGAAAACGATGTATATATGAAATGTGAAAACGATATATGTATATACTATATTATAACTATTCAGTTTGGCTATGAAGGCTCACAAGCATTCTCAGCTTATGTAAAGCTGAACAGTCTCTTTTAGGATTTGTTTTTCTTTTCTTACGCAACTCCGCTTTCTTTTTTTCCTCTATCAACCCTACCTATTCCCGTCTTCCCCCAATTCATGCTTTCCTTCTGTCGCTGCTGACATCTGCAACTATCAACATCGTTGATCTCTTCCCCTCCACGTCTCCGTCCGCTGTCCTGCCAGTTGCTATCGCTTATCCACCTAATCGACTGGAAAACCAAACTTACCCAAATAAACTAGACGAATTCTCTTCCTCAAACGCATCTCTTTCTTAACCTCCAGTTCTCTGAACCCTAACGCCCCAGAGCCCCAGTCTCCTCCTTACCACGTAATTGCCTCGACAAGCTATTTTTTACTACCTTATGTTATTGCTGCCTTTTCCTTCGAGATTGAAGAACCCCTGAGCCTACAGTTTCCTAGCCATAGCGAGCAAATCGAGCCTTTCTTCTGCCGTCAAATCTATCAAGGTACTACTCTACCGTCGATTAATCAATTTCTTAAATCGAAATTTCCAATGTTTCAGTATTTTCCGACCCATTCCTTCCACCGTTGAATCCAGGTACAAATCTACCATTGATTTTTTTCCTTTTAATGACTAACTTTCTTTTTTGATGTTTAATTTTACATTAAGTTATCCTTATATCTGTGACATTACTGCCGATGTATTCTAAATAGCGTGGACCATGAGTTAAAACAAGTCCTTTTAAATTGTTATTGGAAAGCAGTGGTTTCATAGATTAGTTCTGATCAATTAAATTGTTGTAAGATTATATGTTTAATATTATTGTTCCACCCATGTTTTAGCATCCTTTATATGTCACATATTACTTATTTTTGTGTAAATGATAAACGGTTCCCCTATGCAATTACTTCTATAGGATGATGTATAATTCAATATTCATTTGAAATCAATATATCAAAGCATCAGATTTGGACATATTCTTTAAATAGCGGAAATTAGATATCTAATTTTCTTCGATAACTCAAGAGCCCATAAAATTTTGTCTTATACCTGAAATTATAATTTAGAATTGTCAAATGTAAGTCTGTTATATACAAATATTGTAATGATTAATTTTATTATATGAAGGTTTCTACATCTAAATTTATATTTATTAAATTAATGCATTTTTTGAAATTTTTACAATTATTGCTAGCTTTTCTTATGTGCACTGAATTTTAGTGGTAAAAAGGTTTCATGTTGGATTTCATACATTCCATATATGCCTATAATTTAAGCTCTAAGTTAGGGGTAATGACTTCAGTTGTAATTTGTGATAAATTACTAAATTATTATTTTAATTCCTTTTCCAAAGACATAATATTACCTGTGCTATTTATTTACTTGTGGCATTAATTTGGTTCTAGGATCACATGGTAAGGCTTCAAAATATCACTGTTATTTCTCCAAATGGATTTTTTTAGATTGTTGTACTCAAATTCCTTTTTCTGACAATTTTTTTAAATTTGGTTAAGTTATTGTTGTTCTTTTAGCTTATGATGCGTCAAATTTCAATTTTGTACCTCTCTTCTTTTTATCCATAGCTTTGGTTAATAATTTTTTCATTATAAAAAAAATATTTTTTAAAGCAAATTTTGGTTCCTAACCAGTTTTATCAATTTATAGAATAGCTAATAAGGTTGAATTTATAGCGCTATGCGCGATTTAGTTTCTCTTCATTTTATGTAGTTCAGTACCCTTTTCCACTAGGCATTTTTAAATTTTCTGGTGAATTTAAAAATGGTTTTAAAATTCATTTAAAAAAGGACTCTAATTTGAGTTTCATGATTACCTATCATGAAATCTTAAGTAGAACAAATGCTGGGTTGGTGTCTATATCGGAGTAAAAAATGCTTGAATATATACAGCATGTTTTTCCAATAGGATTTTCTTTTTCAAAGTAGAATGAACCATCTTAAACAAATATTAAACAAAATGAACATGTCAAAACTTTACGAAGAAATTAGATTGATCTCCTGAGTATTTTGCCTCCTCACAAAAAAAGAAAAAAAAACATAAAATGCGACTAATTGAATGGTTATTATTGCAGTGCATTTCAGTTATGATGATGTCGCATATGTATGATGCTCATTTATATGTAATGCTCCTTTTGGTATACAAGCTGCAGTACATCTTCCTTCATACGAAATTATCCATAGAATCTATTATATATTAATAAGAGCTGGATCATTTTATCCCTTTTTTCCTATAATTTTGAGCATTAATTTCTGAATTCCTATGTTTTAGGGTAGTGCTTTTATTCACATGATTGCTTTTATTTAAAAAATAAAATCAACAGACTATTTACGTTCACATTTATGCCTTTTTCTCACTTTTTCTTAATGTTCATGTTCTCTTCTTCAGTTCAAATCTGATAAAAGACGCAGCTCTCTTTAGGCCGAAGGTGGCAATGAAGTCCACCTAATGTTATCACCTGCTGTGTCAGATGTAGCAAGCTCCACCAGGTAACTTTGTTCTAATTTTCATTACTTTATTTTGTTTTAGTGCCCTCAAGATTATGGTTTCAACTGCAGCAGCAATTGCTCTAAAATTTTCATTCATTTATTGTTCATTTCTCTTCACCACTCTTCTTTCCCGGTTTCATCTTTATAGGATTTTCGTCTGTTTCATTTACCTTCTGTGTCAGCAATTTTTTCAAAGTCAAAGGCAATATGTTTTGTCCCTAAGCTTAAAAATAGGGCATTTTCTTTACAATGTTAAAATTTAGTTGTCGATTCTTTTCGTTCAAGATTTAGTCATTTTTATTCTCAATTGAAGTAGAGAATTGAGAAGCCAAAACATTAGGAAATTAGTTTGCATTTTCTTGCTCGACTATGGTTGAGAAAGATTCAAGCCCTTCTTTTTTTGGAAGTATTTGTAGATTAAATTTTATCTGTCATATACCTTGCATATTTTTTTATTTTGGGAAGTTATGTTGTGTGATAGTTTTAATCAAAGTAAATAACATGTGGTTCTGAAAGGAATCTGCCATTTATGTTTATGCTTATCTTTAAGTACCATTGTAATAAGATTGAATATTAATCACATAATTGAGTTACCATAGTACTTGGTTCATTTATCTATTTTTCTTTCGTCATTCTTATATGTTATTTGCCCTTTTCTATTTCGACTCCTGGACATTTGCAAACTACGGGCGTTACATTAAGAAGCTAACTGAGAATTTTGGAGTTATAGAGATTATAAATTTGGAAGGATCATTTCGTAACTTATAAAATGAAGTGAGAAGATTATGACAATAGTCAAGATGATTTTTAACTAAAATTAGCAGTTTTTTCTTTTGCTGTGTATTTTACTTTTTATCCATTATTATGGATGCTGTAGAGGAACTATATTACATGATACTGCAGAGAAACTATATTACATTCATTTACAATCAATTTGTTAGTTTTATCTTTGTCTCCTCTCACTGAAATAATTGTACATTTGAAGCATTTATAGAGTATTACGAGCATTGCAGTCCAAAATCTTAGTCTTTTTCCACTAAAATTTTCCGTACTATTGTATATTGTTGAATTGATTATTGGTAATAATATTCATAAGCTTTGAATGTTTTATTATGGTTTCATTGACTTTTTACATGGATTTAACGCGGTTTAAAATGTTCTGCATCATATCACATGCTAGCAGCTATTCAAGAGGAGTTTTATTTGAGGCTTAAGATGACTAAAACTTCACTTTGAAATCAGAAAAGCGTAGATATACCACTCTAATAAGGTTGTCTTTACATAATAGTACTTTTTTAATTAAGATTTGACAGTTAATGTTTCAATCTCAGCCATGTCCTCATGTTCTTCATAGGCAGTTATTTTTTTTCAATGTGTACTCTAATTCATTCACCTGTTTCTGTTTAAAGTGTAATAGCCAATTTTTGTTTTATGATTTCTGTTAAATATATTTATTAGACCCGATGTATGTACATACAAGTGGCCCTTGGGGTTTGTAGAACATGCTTATGTTTCATGCATGTTTTGATTAGTGTGTGAATCCAAATCCGTACAGTTTAATTATATAATCTGAAACTTCTTTAGATCCATGTTATTTTTTCAAGTTCTAAATCAGGTCTATATGGTTCATATATGTGATCCAAATGACCAAAATTTTGATTTAGTTCACTAATGTCTTTGATTCTAAAATAAATCTATCTTTGTATCTTTACAAATGACTAGGTGTATGATTTTCGATTACTATATGCATAGCATAATGCATATTAAACATGATTTTTTTTTCATAATATACAATAAAAGAATCTAAAATTAATGCAAATGTGATTTTGTATAATATGACCATTGAAAATATAATAACAGTTACACCACAATGCAAAAAACACAACTCTGACATTGAAAATATGGTGTAACTATCATATAATATGTTAAAGTATCATTAGTTATCATATAGTTACTTAATACTCCATAACGCTTTTCTACATATATATTTTTTGGTTTATAGTTATCTAAAGAAACTTCAAAATATTGGAGTAGAATCCTTGGAATAATACTTCCAAATACATGTGTATTGTACGATTTATAGAGTAAAAGAAATCAGAAATGCCAAGCAGTAAAATGGTTGAAAGAAATGGATAATATATTTGTTGGGTAATAGATTGATTGGTTGAATGGTTCTATTTTACAGTCTTTGGTAATGAAAATTATCCTTGCAGTTCATAATGACATTTTTTTTAACTGACATTAATGTTGTTGAAATTCTATTTTCAACCAATATAATTAGGTAAGAAAAATGCATAGCTCAAATTTTAGTTGTTGAAAAATTATTTTATTGCTGCTACTATGGGAGATAATTTTTTTAGTGGGATCCTTGGTGCTTTCTATAAATCAGAATAGGAATAAATTAGTTTATATTTACTGCTAAATTCTCTTTTGCAAAACACAACAATTGTCTCATACAGTTATCATTAACTTTTATTCATGATACTGCATTGCAGTTAGATTTGTTTAGTCGAGGTAATAATTCATCGTTGTCTAAGGAAGGTGTTGGCCTTTATCTCATGTGTTTTTATAATGAAAGCATTGCAGGATTCTTTTTACCAATCCTGTAAATAATTCCACAACCGATATGCTTGAGGAACCCATAATTGATTGCTAGAAGAAAATAAGGAAGTGAACAACGTAAACGCCAACCCTAACCTAATAGTTAATATCCATTCAATTGTTTGTAATTTAACTTTAATAAAAAAAGGTGGAAATATTAAATGTGAATTATAGGTCCTTCGACTCCTCCATCATATCTAAATCTTATTCTAACTAAGTGCCAAATATCGGTTATTTATTCCTACTCCATGTTTGAGGCGTGCAGCCTTTAAATGGTTGTGTATTAAACATTCCCTTACTTTTTGAATGGTATATGCAGTACAAACTTCTATCTTGGCTGTAACCTTTTACTTGAATAGTAATGTTATATCAATTTTAAATTACTTAGTCTTTAGGTATTTGAATATTTTTCTAACTGTTCAGGTGATGTAGTTATCAAGAATGTGGTTATCCTCATCGCTTTGTACTCCCCTAATGTTGGTGGCAATATTTTTTAGACAATAATACTGATACCTTTTGTACAATTTCACCTACAATTACATTGCTACCATGAACCTTTATTACGAGTCTCAAAAGAACGAGTCTCATGGCCAAACATGGTTATTTGAATTGTTTTGATCCCCTATCTCAGTAATTTATTCCCCTCTTTTTTTAACAGGGAAGTCTATTTAGACACAAAATTTTGATACAAATGGTGATATAATTGATTTGCACCGTTGGATCATCCCATGAATTGCACATCTCCATATAAAGACAAAAAGATCCAACGGTTGAGGCTTTGTGTTTTTCTTTTTTGTGTTTAATTTTTTGTTTAGCCACCCCCTTTTTAACACATCTTCATCTTTTCAATATCGGATTGATTATAGGCAATTGTGCATGTACATAGTAGCAAGCTAAGTTTTATTGAGTATATGACTAAAGCTTATGGCTACAAATATATTTTGGAAAGAATGACAAGTTGTAGTAAGTGCAATATGATATTTGTTGCTTTAATCAGGTTGGAACAAACCTTCTTTAGAATGATATTTTGAGCTTCTTTATAGTTAGTGATTATGTTTATAGGTGTTAACGGTACTGATGTTTTTTTGTGTTTGGTTAATGCATATTGCATGGTTCTTACGAATATATCTTTTTAATTCAGTAAATTAATGGTAATTCTTCTGCAATCTTCTACCTCTAGGATGCCATTGCCACATGCATTTTTATGTATACAAAATTCAGACTTTCAACTATGACATAAGTACATAGCAATTATGTTTGTTGCATATCATACAGGATTGTGATCTAACTTGATTTTTTTCACCTAGGCTTTTTTACCCATTTCAACAGTAACGACGATATTATAATGCTTCATGTTGATGGTAATTTTTTTGAAATCGTTAGCTATATCTTTGACAGTGATTGATGAGAATTACCTAATAATTTCCAACTTCTATCTTCAAGAATTACGATCAGATATGGGCACTCTACAATGTTTGGTTGGACCTGTAGACTCTATGAATGATGACGCACCTATGCAAAGGACATGTAGCACCTTGAAGAATACATGAATAGAAGAGGAGCTTGATTAAGAAGCTGCTGTATTCACTTATTTTTATCAGTGGGAGTATTTGTGAACTATTTTTATGATGTGCCAATTTTTTGTGAACATGGCCTCGCATTTGTGCTGACTACTATATATGGAATCCATATTTATAATTTTAATAGACAACATTTTCTGTATGGTTTGTTGCACCAGCTTGGATGATACGGGCTCAATGTCTTTTGCTTAAGATTTACTGCATAAGTTTCATTGAAGTTCCAGTCTTCCGTGCTCTTATTAATTCATATATATATATATATATATATATATATATATATATATATATATATATATCAGCATTTCTAAGTTGTGGTCATTCATTTATAATAAGTGTGTGAGGCAGAAAAAATGAAGACGTTGTGTGGTGAAGGCTTTAATGGTGCATATGTGTGTCATCAAGTAGTCTGGTTTGGTTTTTATGTAATTAGAACTATGTGATACATGAAAAACAATAATTTCATTCGTTCATGGCTTTAAATAAAGAAAAGATAACAAAAAACATTCATATAAGCACTATAATAAATCAAATACAAATTCCTCTTATAAGCTTTGAATATCCATGCATTTTTCGATTTGAACACAGGAATTAATGTATAGTTAATAATTGTGAAATATATAGTAAAGTTTACGTGCTACCTATAAATTAAATCTTGATTTCTTAACAATGCAGTTAATATTAATACTAAACTATAATGGAATTCAAAAAAGGTGCAGAGAAGGAGGTTTCTACCTATCAGCAGAACCGATAGCTATCTTAGCAACTTCTAATGGAGATATAAGGTGCATAACTTTAACATTTGAAGGGGGATAGCCAGTGGTTGATACAATGAGAAATCTTGCAGCCGCCATTCTTGCAAGGAAAGGTAAGAGACTCTAATTGTGTAGAACTGCATTCCTGGATGGCAATGGGCTGCTAATCTTTATTTTCATTTTTTTTGCTTTTGAAGGTTTTACCTTATTTGTTGCTTATAATGCAAGGTATTTTTGGTGAAGGGAACGCAAATGAGGAGGGCTGATCCCATTATATTATGTTGCAATATATTACTTTTATTCTGAATTTTAGTTTACAGCTTATGATAATGACTATAAAACTAATGGATTCCTATTCACTTTTACTTTAGCTCCTCAGTGGTCGGAAAATTTGAACTTTGGTTTAAGATACAATATTTATGCAAACAACTGATCAAATTGTTTTGGCAACCGAAAGAAAAACATATGAAACTGGTATTGTCTATGAGTTGTTGAGCCATTTCTATGGTTTATGTGCAACTAGATGTTGGTGGAGGGACCAAAAAAAACCAACTCCTGTAGAAGATCATGGCTAACGTAGTGCAAAATAAAGATAAAATTGGCCTAATAGATTCTGATCATGAGAGCCACGGGTGAAAAAAGTTGCGTACCTTGGCTCAATTAGCATCTGGAATGTTTACAATTTTAAACAATGGGTACAACGATTAAAAATGATGTGTATATAGCCTTAAACAGTTTCTAAAAGAGTAGTAGTGCGTATATGGGTATGAAAGATAAGGTGTATACACACATTGAGTTAAATACGAAACCATGATCAATTCACGACCATAACAAATACGACTCTTAATAACTATGATTAAAAATAATTCAAAACTTAATAGATTTGCAATTATGGTCAGATAAAATATGGAAATAACTATATCATGACATTCAAAACGTTATAGGTATATTGGAATTATCCTTACTTGGAAGATTGGGCTTTTGAGAAGAAGATCAGTGCCTATAATGTGTTTTAGGTATCTATTAATTTTTTTCTTTTGATGACGCCGTGTATGTATATTTACTTATGGGATTGAGTTCTATAAGTAATTTGTTTTGCATCAATGTTTATATTTAGTATTAGGTCTGATACTTCATTTTGTAAATCTATTTTGTGAGATATTATATTTTTCACTTAGTTTAGTGACACTAAAATTTCTAGCTATATGTGTACCGTTCTATCCCATTGAATCAACGTGTTTATCACTCCCAAACAAGTCCCATTTTTTGTTTTTTCAAACTTCACTTATCACTTTATTACACTCTTTGGTAGTACGAGTTTGGTGGCGGGTTGTCGTAAAAGGAGGATGTAACGACTCAGAAATTTCGACAACTGAAATATGAGATTAAATAAGGTTTAACTATGAATAATCAGTTTTATATTGATATATGAGATTATAAATTTAATCGAATATATGGTCTGGGGTATGATTGAATTCAATATTCAGAATGGTTGGTCGGGTCGTTGGATTGGAGTTGAAATGCGGCTGAAATTATAAACGGTTGAATTTAAAAATAAAACAAATCAGATATTGTATTTGTTGAGAATATATGGCAATTTGGCTTTGAGATGTGTGTTCGTGTATATAAGGAAAATTGAAATTTTAACATTGGAAGCAAACGGAGTTATTGGTCGACAAACAAAGTAAATCGGTGAACCATTAAATAATTTAAAATTTTAATTAACATCGTATACAGACGAAGTCGGATTTCAACCGGGATAATTTTATCAGATTCAAAATGTAAAAATGAGGGGATACGTATAATTTTTGTAGTATTGGGAGGTTTTGTTTACGGTACGAATATTGAGCATTCAGCGTCAGTTTAGGGTACAGTTAAATATTAAATTATATGTAAGTAAAAACCTACCTCAATAATTTACTAAACCAGTTATAACCTTCCTTATATAAACGGACGCAGACCTATCTTCTGATTCACCCGGCTAACCTAAGTACTATGACAATACTTCGTTCTTATCCCTTCCATTTCCTCTTCTATAAATCACGCTACTTCTTTCCCAATTGCACTCAACAAATCTGTGCTTTTCCTTCCTTCTAAATATTAATGGCCGAAATCAGTAACTTTCTCCAAATTAATTTTTCCCCTTTTTTTTTCAATTCTTTTCAACGGTCGAAGCCGATTGTTTCCACCTCTCGATTTAAATTCGTTTTCCCCAAATTGAGAAAAAAAATGGCTTTCCTTCCTTGGATCGAAGAAGAGTCCTCTCTACTGCTGCAACCCGAATCAGTTTCGAATCGCCGCCTCCTCTTTGCAGCTCAAAAGACGTGCCTTGCGTCGTCCGAGCCTAGCCGCCTTGTCGTTGTTTCCGATAAACTCAAATGGCAAAACCCGTCGCTTGCGTCACGTGTCAAGGTGAGTATCTCACTCGCGATTAACCGTATTTTCAAGTATTTTAATTTCAATGGAAAACTAAATAAAATAGTAAGTTTTGGTTTTGATTTGGGTTGGCTAATGTCTTTTGTTGTTGAACACCGGTTATGGGATGTTGCGTGATTGGTTCATATCCTTGCCTGTTGGATACTTGGAACTATAAACTGTATAATTGTGTGAAGATCACCATATATGTATATCTATGTAAGTACTTCATGCATACGCATACTGTTCATATACCCCTGTTGTTTAAAACTGAAGCTATATTTAGAAGTATACTCACAATATTATTTACCTATAAATCCTAGTTCGGAAGTTATAAAGACACTGATGATTGAACAGGTTAGAAAATTTGGCCATATGGCAATGGTATTGATGGCCATTATATACCCTGTTGTTTATGAAACCGAAGTATACACTACTATGTCCTCTGTATTTACTGTGTTTTGAAACTGAAATCATTTGTTTTCCTGTCTTGTAATAGATTTCTCTTGGCATTGATGGATGGACACATAATATGCCTTATTACAGTATAAATAATATTCACTTCAGGGATTGATTACCTTCTTGAACCTTAAGCTGGCACTTTCCACGCTATGCACTTTTGTCAACCTGTGAACAATTATACACTAGTCCATGATGCCTCGAAATTGAAATCACGTTTAGGTTTGGCTAACGAAAAAGGGGCTGAAGTGGTTTAAGTTTGGAATGAGTGTTCATTTTTATGACCCCAAATCACTTGTCATCATATACAAAACTCATGACCTTAAATCGGTAGCCGCAGGCCATTAGCAACCTGGCAACCTCTTGTTATCATATTTTACACGCATATTAGCTCTATATGTATGTAGGATATGTATATATATCTTTGCTGTTTAAATCCAGTATGGGTCGAGGAAGAGAAGCAAATGGTCATAGTTTGTATTCCTTGTCCCAGTCATGAGAATATGAGTTGCACACCTAAATCATATATGAGTGTCAGTATTTAAAGTGGCATTATAGGTATCCTTCCCACTGACTTATCTAAAGTATGAACACAAGTTTTGTCCCTGATAATAGAAGTTGGTTAATGGTTATGTTTTCCTATCTAAGTACAGACCTAATCATGTTAGTGGCTAGTGGCACACCACTTACGTTTTCCCTGCTAAAGGATAATGTATTTGCCTTTTGTGTATTACCACATGTGGCCTGATTTGCATACGTGACCACATACACTACCTTGCTTTGCTGCTGTGTTATTAAGTGAACTTTGTGCACCTTATCTTGCTTTGTTGCCGCTTTGTTAGTCACTGGCATGATACATCAGTACTCTTGAACACCCTAACTTATAGAATTATAGGTTTATATGTCCAACAAATGTGTATTTATATTGCATCTGTGTATATACTCTTGTTTGGCACTATAGCTATGCATGTATAAGTTTTGATGAGTTCATCTCTCTGCTTTGCGTTAAAACAAGCAAGTTAATATGCCAATTTAAACCATTGGCCAACTATGGAATAGTACATAATGGGTTATTCAACAAGTAGTAAATATTAGTATACCGGGTTTAGGTTGTTTGTTATTCGTTCATTTCAGAATTTAGTGGTACTATCATGTCCTCCAAAGTTTGTTTAACTAAAAAAAAAAAAAAAAGAGTTTTATCAGGTTTTTTAGATATTGTTTATCAATAGTAAGATTTTATTTACTCAAAATATACAGTGGGTTCGTTGCCTTGACATGTGTTGTTGCCTACACTCTTCTTTGACTGGAAAACATTTAGGCTCAGGCCACGGTTATTTGTACCTGGGTTATGTATACATACCACTTGCTAACGTTCACCCTGCTTGTATTATGATTGCCATCCTGATCTTTATAATTTGTTCTTTATGCTTCCTAATTGAATTTCTAACCTCGATTTGTTAGGTTGTCATTTGGACGTCATCTTGATAGTCTTACATGTTGTTGCCTTTCTTTTTCTTTTTGCTAGACATTCAATTTATACAAACCGAGTCCACCTTTGGGTTGCCTTTCGCACTCATACTTTATGCCTAGTCCTGCATATCATACGTATATATATAAAATACATGCTGTCCTGAATTGTGTGTCCCAAATTGTTATGTTGGGTTAACTATTATATTTCAGTTTCTATTGAAATTAATTTACTTGAACATATGATTAATCCTGACTCGAGTATTTTATGTTTTTGCATGGAATGCTCGAGTCAGACCCGAGCATTTCAGATTGAGAGATTACGACTCAGGATTTGAAGATTGGCAAAGAGCTGGGGAATCCGAAGACGGCGCACTCTGAAGTTTTCAAATAGTAAATATTTTCCTTGCATTTAAATTATTTTACATTCCGCTGTATATAAATATATTGTATTCAAAGGTTAGATTTATAAATAAAAGTTTTATTTTGCTGTTAAATATTGTGTTATCTATTTATTCAGTGTTTTTCTTGTGTTGACTCTCTTTTAAGTTCTGTAAGCTACACACGCTCCGTCGTTTTGGACGTTTTAAGTTGGTAAATCACCGATTTGAAGCAGCCAAAAAGGCGGGTCGTTACAGTTGGTATCAGAGCTTTGGTTTATTCAAAGCGTAGCTTATCGAGTTTGAAATAGAATCGACACTAGAAAAGCGGATTTTGAAAATTAAAGGATTTCGAAATATAATTTTGAAAAGTGTAAATAATTTTAAAATAAATTTTGAAAGGAAAAATATTTTGGTGAAATTATATATTTTGAATACAAGTATTTTGAAAATAATACAGCGGAAATGAAAATTTATTTTGAGATTTAAAATTTTGTTCGGAATCCCCAGTCTTCAGAAGTCTTCGAATCCAGGTTTGCGAGAATTATTCTTCAATAAGTTCCCTTAGGATTTGAATCTAGAATCCATCATCGGATGGTATCTAGGATAGATAGGAGAGAATCAACGAATTAATTTCGTTAAGCGTGAATTTTAGAAATCAAAGATAACTGAAGTTGATTGTAAATGAGAATTCAATTTGAATAGAAAAAGGAAATTTGAAATCATTGCAAAGAAGAAACGATGAATTTTGTTAAGAATATAAGTTGATGAAAAATCAAATAAAAAGGGTTAAGTGAAGAGATGACGATGTTTTATTTTTTGTTTAAATCAAACTAACAAATTTAGACATGTTGCAAGAATAAAGTATATTCTCGATAGAAAATAAAGCTTTGTGAATATATGGAAATATTTTCCGGTGACAATAAATGATTTTTAAGAATGGAGAAAATGAATAGAACAATTGGAAATATTTTCAAAGGATAGTGAAAGGTTAACATAATTCAGAATAACAAGAACTGAAGAACAAAGAGCTACGTCGAAGACGAAGGAGGGCAGAACGTAAAGAGAAGTGGAATTGTAAATTGAATCCGAGAATTTCGTAAACAATGATTGATAAGAAATTAAGAAGTGGAGTTAAGGAATTTAGAAAGTGACTGGAGGTTAGTTAAGTGAATAATTTCCTGAGTGTTGATCTGATGTTGGTTTCGGCCTTCGGGGTTGATACTTAGGGAATTGTTCGCTTACTAATTGACGGTCGAAGTATGAATGTGAAGAAGTGATAATGCGTGAAGGAAAAATTTGTGATAAGAAGAAAAAATCCGGAGTTTTGAGCAAATAAAGATGTTGATGAAGTGATGAATTTTATAATTAGAAATTGAAAGAAAAATTTGGTTTATAGCCAGTGGATTCAGAAAGCCGAGTTTGAAGTGATATCAATCAATCATTTGAATTGATTAAGAGTTTAAAGCTAAAACTTTAAGATTAGAATGGAAATTGAGGGATGTTCGAGTTTAGATATTTAGCATAGAAGTTTCGAAACTTATATGGAGAAAAATGTGATATAATCAGTTTGAAATGAAGTCTTATATAACAGAATTTATATAAGAATGAGATGTTTGATTTGGAAAGAGAATCTTATGTAAAGTATGAATTATGAAAAGTATGAGAATTAGATAATCTATGTATATAGTATTATATGTTTTCAAGTCAAGATAAGGGAAGTACCATCCTTCTTCTTTGAATTTCGAGCTTATGTAAAAGGACTGCAGATAGCGCAATCTGCAGTGCTGCTGGTGGCGGTAGGTTGTCCGGACATAAAACTCATGAGTTGCCGTTGAGCACGATTGCTAGCGTAATTCGCAGGGCTGTAGATAGCCTACGGCGGTCGGATGTTTCTGGAGGGAATCAGGCGTAACCATTGTGATCGCTGCGATCTAGAGTCGTTGGAATTCGGCCGTGTAGCGAAATTCGCAGGGCTGCGGATAGCCTAAGGCGGACGGATGTTTCCTGAGGGAATCAGGCGTAACCATTGTGACTGCTGCGATCTACAGTCGAATTGGAAGGGCGTAATCTGCAGAGCTGTGAAAGCTTACGGGTATGGATGTTTCCTGGGGGACCCAGGCGTAACCATTGTATACCTGCGGTCCATATAGATATTTTAGTGATAGTGAGCCACCTGTTTGATGCAGCAGTTAGTCTTCGTGACTTGATTGGTCTTTGTGACCTGATTTGTCTTTGTGACTTGTTTTGTCCTCGAGACTTGATTTATCTTCATAATTGGGTGATTTGATTTCGTGATCCTGAGAGAGAGCAACCAACGCTCAATGACCTCAGATCATCTTTTGATTCTTAAGTATCTTCCGTTGATCTGTCCATGACGAAATTCGCAGGGAAGTGATTTCCTACGGATATGGATGTTTTCTGGGGGATCCAGACGAAACCATTGTGCATCTGCGATTCATGAACAATCAACATATTATCACATTGGTACTTTCCGTATCTGTTTTTAGTGGAATTTTTGAAATATTTTCCATTGGGAGTTGAAACAAGGATATTCAGTGCTCGGAGATTTTAGTCGTGCGTCTGGCCAACGTATGCCTAACATCTGTGAGAACGATGATAGACTTGTCAAACTTCGAGTTATCAAGTAATTTCAAATTAGTAATCTGAAATGAAAATGTACTTAATATAATAAGATTTCCGAGTATTTTCAGGTCCCACAGTTTTGAAGTGATAAATACGAATATTTTCTATATAAATAGAAGTTATAAAAGAAATTGGGATTTTTGGAAAATTTTCAAGTCGACAATTTGTAACTTGGAAAGGAAATGTTACTTACACTCGTAAATGACTGGTGGGAAAGATTAAACAAGTTGAATGTAAGAAGATTGGGTTGATGGTTGCGAAGCCTAGACCTAGTACAGTGTACCGATCCGATGGATAAGTAAATATTGACAGATGAATAAAAAATTTGGAATGATTGGAGATGCGTAAAACCAACGAATACAGGATTTGAAATTTAAGAAGAAATTGGTTTTGAAAGGAAAATTTATTTTTCCGAGCTAATACGAAGGATAAACAAAGAGGATCAATGACTGAAATATCAATATTAAAATCAGTTGTGGAGAATCTCACACAAATATGAAAATTTGAAGTATAAATTAGTATAACTCTAACGATCTTTCCTTTTCGAGGACGAAAAGTTTTAAAGGGGGGAAGAATGTAACGACTCAGAAATTTCGACAACTGAAATATGAGATTAAATAAGGTTTAACTATGAATAATCAGTTTTATATTGATATATGAGATTATAAATTTAATCGAATATATGGTCTGGGGTATGATTGAATTCAATATTCAGAATGGTTGGTCGGGTCGTTGGATTGGAGTTGAAATGCGGCTGAAATTATAAACGGTTGAATTTAAAAATAAAACAAATCAGATATTGTATTTGTTGAGAATATATGGCAATTTGGCTTTGAGATGTGTGTTCGTGTATATAAGGAAAATTGAAATTTTAACATTGGAAGCAAACGGAGTTATTGGTCGACAAACAAAGTAAATCGGTGAACCATTAAATAATTTAAAATTTTAATTAACATCGTATACAGACGAAGTCGGATTTCAACCGGGATAATTTTATCAGATTCAAAATGTAAAAATGAGGGGATACGTATAATTTTTGTAGTATTGGGAGGTTTTGTTTACGGTACGAATATTGAGCATTCAGCGTCAGTTTAGGGTACAGTTAAATATTAAATTATATGTAAGTAAAAACCTACCTCAATAATTTACTAAACCAGTTATAACCTTCCTTATATAAACGGACGCAGACCTATCTTCTGATTCACCCGGCTAACCTAAGTACTATGACAATACTTCGTTCTTATCCCTTCCATTTCCTCTTCTATAAATCACGCTACTTCTTTCCCAATTGCACTCAACAAATCTGTGCTTTTCCTTCCTTCTAAATATTAATGGCCGAAATCAGTAACTTTCTCCAAATTAATTTTTCCCCTTTTTTTTTCAATTCTTTTCAACGGTCGAAGCCGATTGTTTCCACCTCTCGATTTAAATTCGTTTTCCCCAAATTGAGAAAAGAAATGGCTTTCCTTCCTTGGATCGAAGAAGAGTCCTCTCTACTGCTGCAACCCGAATCAGTTTCGAATCGCCGCCTCCTCTTTGCAGCTCAAAAGACGTGCCTTGCGTCGTCCGAGCCTAGCCGCCTTGTCGTTGTTTCCGATAAACTCAAATGGCAAAACCCGTCGCTTGCGTCACGTGTCAAGGTGAGTATCTCACTCGCGATTAACCGTATTTTCAAGTATTTTAATTTCAATGGAAAACTAAATAAAATAGTAAGTTTTGGTTTTGATTTGGGTTGGCTAATGTCTTTTGTTGTTGAACACCGGTTATGGGATGTTGCGTGATTGGTTCATATCCTTGCCTGTTGGATACTTGGAACTATAAACTGTATAATTGTGTGAAGATCACCATATATGTATATCTATGTAAGTACTTCATGCATACGCATACTGTTCATATACCCCTGTTGTTTAAAACTGAAGCTATATTTAGAAGTATACTCACAATATTATTTACCTATAAATCCTAGTTCGGAAGTTATAAAGACACTGATGATTGAACAGGTTAGAAAATTTGGCCATATGGCAATGGTATTGATGGCCATTATATACCCTGTTGTTTATGAAACCGAAGTATACACTACTATGTCCTCTGTATTTACTGTGTTTTGAAACTGAAATCATTTGTTTTCCTGTCTTGTAATAGATTTCTCTTGGCATTGATGGATGGACACATAATATGCCTTATTACAGTATAAATAATATTCACTTCAGGGATTGATTACCTTCTTGAACCTTAAGCTGGCACTTTCCACGCTATGCACTTTTGTCAACCTGTGAACAATTATACACTAGTCCATGATGCCTCGAAATTGAAATCACGTTTAGGTTTGGCTAACGAAAAAGGGGCTGAAGTGGTTTAAGTTTGGAATGAGTGTTCATTTTTATGACCCCAAATCACTTGTCATCATATACAAAACTCATGACCTTAAATCGGTAGCCGCATGCCATTAGCAACCTGGCAACCTCTTGTTATCATATTTTACACGCATATTAGCTCTATATGTATGTAGGATATGTATATATATCTTTGCTGTTTAAATCCAGTATGGGTCGAGGAAGAGAAGCAAATGGTCATAGTTTGTATTCCTTGTCCCAGTCATGAGAATATGAGTTGCACACCTAAATCATATATGAGTGTCAGTATTTAAAGTGGCATTATAGGTATCCTTCCCACTGACTTATCTAAAGTATGAACACAAGTTTTGTCCCTGATAATAGAAGTTGGTTAATGGTTATGTTTTCCTATCTAAGTACAGACCTAATCATGTTAGTGGCTAGTGGCACACCACTTACGTTTTCCCTGCTAAAGGATAATGTATTTGCCTTTTGTGTATTACCACATGTGGCCTGATTTGCATACGTGACCACATACACTACCTTGCTTTGCTGCTGTGTTATTAAGTGAACTTTGTGCACCTTATCTTGCTTTGTTGCCGCTTTGTTAGTCACTGGCATGATACATCAGTACTCTTGAACACCCTAACTTATAGAATTATAGGTTTATATGTCCAACAAATGTGTATTTATATTGCATCTGTGTATATACTCTTGTTTGGCACTATAGCTATGCATGTATAAGTTTTGATGAGTTCATCTCTCTGCTTTGCGTTAAAACAAGCAAGTTAATATGCCAATTTAAACCATTGGCCAACTATGGAATAGTACATAATGGGTTATTCAACAAGTAGTAAATATTAGTATACCGGGTTTAGGTTGTTTGTTATTCGTTCATTTCAGAATTTAGTGGTACTATCATGTCCTCCAAAGTTTGTTTAACTAAAAAAAAAAAAAAAAAGTTTTATCAGGTTTTTTAGATATTGTTTATCAATAGTAAGATTTTATTTACTCAAAATATACAGTGGGTTCGTTGCCTTGACATGTGTTGTTGCCTACACTCTTCTTTGACTGGAAAACATTTAGGCTCAGGCCACGGTTATTTGTACCTGGGTTATGTATACATACCACTTGCTAACGTTCACCCTGCTTGTATTATGATTGCCATCCTGATCTTTATAATTTGTTCTTTATGCTTCCTAATTGAATTTCTAACCTCGATTTGTTAGGTTGTCATTTGGACGTCATCTTGATAGTCTTACATGTTGTTGCCTTTCTTTTTCTTTTTGCTAGACATTCAATTTATACAAACCGAGTCCACCTTTGGGTTGCCTTTCGCACTCATACTTTATGCCTAGTCCTGCATATCATACGTATATATATAAAATACATGCTGTCCTGAATTGTGTGTCCCAAATTGTTATGTTGGGTTAACTATTATATTTCAGTTTCTATTGAAATTAATTTACTTGAACATATGATTAATCCTGACTCGAGTATTTTATGTTTTTGCATGGAATGCTCGAGTCAGACCCGAGCATTTCAGATTGAGAGATTACGACTCAGGATTTGAAGATTGGCAAAGAGCTGGGGAATCCGAAGACGGCGCACTCTGAAGTTTTCAAATAGTAAATATTTTCCTTGCATTTAAATTATTTTACATTCCGCTGTATATAAATATATTGTATTCAAAGGTTAGATTTATAAATAAAAGTTTTATTTTGCTGTTAAATATTGTGTTATCTATTTATTCAGTGTTTTTCTTGTGTTGACTCTCTTTTAAGTTCTGTAAGCTACACACGCTCCGTCGTTTTGGACGTTTTAAGTTGGTAAATCACCGATTTGAAGCAGCCAAAAAGGCGGGTCGTTACAGAGGATTGCTATTTTAATAGATCTATTTTTTTTTGGGGGGGGTAGATTCATTATTTGGATGAGTAATTTTTGCCCTCGCTTTACGATGTTGGTAAGTTTATCGATAATGATGCTTTAACTTGGGTTTGAATTTATAAACAAATTAACTTTGATTTGGATTTTTAAACTACTTTTGTACATCCATTGAACCCGACTATGCTTGTTTGACCATATTATTGTGATGTCCATCATTTGCATGTTACTTGATATTTGATGAATACATCATTTTCTTCTTCCTACTCAAGATTAATAGGAGAATATATATATACGAACACCATTTTTTCCTGATAGGTTGTTTCTTCACTTAAGGAATTTGGTTTCCATTCTAATGAAGTTCTTTGTGATTTTTGGATGCTTATTCTAACATGGTATGTATCATATTCCTGATCTTCCCTCCTTATGCTTTGTGTTTATGCCTATTACGAAGCAATGTATTATTTATGAATATTAATTATCCAGCACAAACTAAGTTGCATTTGTCCTATAATTTGTATGGTTGTGGTTGTATATGGTAACAAATCACCAATATACTATGGCAATCGCTTTAAGATCTGTCTATATAAGTATCAAATAATAATCAATTGCACATGGATACTTTGAACAATTTTTACTTTGCATTAGAAATCTCATTTTCCATTATGATGATATATAATTAGCTTTAATCATTTTGATTTTAAAACATGCCGTGTGCGTAGCACGGGTTCGCACTTGTATGTATGTGTGTATATATATATATATATGAAACGTGAAAATGATTTGATTGTTAAAAATATAATTTTTAACATATATATATACACTGTATAAAATTGTCATGTATATGAAATATTCGATTTTGATATAAAATAGAAAATGAATTCGAATTGAATTGAATTGAATAGAAAATGAATTCGAATTGAATTGAATAGAAAATGAATTCGAATTGAACTGAGTAGAAAAATAATTCGAATTGAATAGAAAATGAATACGAATTGAAATGAATTTGAAATTTGAATTAAATTGAAATGAATTTATAAGGAAAAATTCAATTTTGATTTGAATTTGAAATGAAGTTGAAATCGTTTCGAAAACGAATTTAAAAACAATTTATAAAATTCGTTTTAAATAGAAATCGATGATATATATATTATATATATAATA
The DNA here is from genome assembly GCA_030737875.1 of Allium sativum. Lineage (NCBI taxonomy): Eukaryota > Viridiplantae > Streptophyta > Magnoliopsida > Asparagales > Amaryllidaceae > Allium > Allium sativum. Next base: position 654,786,565 of record CM060910.1, read on the forward strand.
TAATGGCCTGAATAGAATGCGCCGCGCTGCGGTAGTTCGCGAATTTCGACCATTGACTTCGAATGGACATTACGGGAGATCCGACCGTCGGATTCTCCTGAAACAAGAACCGTTGAGTTCGTATCGAAAAGAGCTTTCCAATGAACATAAGAAATTTGAAATCTAATGGTTGGATTTGGAATTATGTCCAAATCAAATTTGGAAAAGGTCGTTGTAAGTGCAATTCGATGGCCGTTGATGGAAATTGACTGTACGGGGCCTTGATAAAATTATTAAAAATATCAATAATTTGTATAAAATCATAAGAAATGAATTGGGAAGAATTGGGATGAAAAATCCCACATTTGAAAGATGAAAATATATTTTTATCAAAACGAACTAGTTATTAACTAGAAAAATAATCCAATGGTTATAAATAAATAAATTGGATTGGATTTGAATTGAAATTATCTTTGGATATTTTCGATATTGAATTCCGTGATTATACAGATATTGTGATGGGAATTTGGAAGATATCGATATTGTTATTCCCGATATGATATCTGTTGGTTTCAGGATTTGATGTTGAATATAAGTCGATACTATCTCTATTCAAAACCTTATATTTAATGTCAAATTTGATTGATTGTTTGTTTGGATTGTGCTCGACCAGTTTGTGAGCAAAATATGCTTTTACATTTAGCATTGGGTTGGGTTGAAAATATCTGTGTGCTAACACCTTGTGAAACACTTCATGATTTGAAGATAAGGTGTTTAGCGATGTTGTGTTCATTTCAAATTTAATGAATGATTGTGAAATGATATTTTTCTTAAGTGAAAAGAAATGTATTCCCGATTTTGGACAGGGAATGTTTTATAAAAATGTTTTATAAAACAGAAAGGATTTCGAGGCCCAAAACCCGATGATTTCTAAAGTGATTTAGAAATGTATTATATGTTACATTGTGGTTCATCGCATATTCGATTAGTTGTTATTGATGATGTTTCTATTTGGTGGCGGAGAATTTATTCTCTTGCTTAACACCCTTCTTTGAGATGTACGAGCTCAAAGGTTATGTGATTAATAGTGACTGATCATATGTGTGAATTACTGATGTGAAGTACTGTATTTTGAAAGTACTTGTGATTATTATGTTGTGAATGGATTTTCCCTACTTCGGGATATGAAATGATTTAGTATGTGGCTAAAGATTCGGGTAACCCTGAGACTAAAAGTATGGGTGAGAGGGCGGTGTATGCTCTCCATGTGTGGGAGGTGCATTGTCGGTGTAGCCTACTCCTATGTGGGGTAAGTGCACATTTATATATCGAGTTGCGAGGTGCGTACCCTTCGCCTTGTCGATGGGGAGCACGATATTTGGTTGCATACTTGTTTGTATGCATTGTTATGTTTTGGAATTCATATTTCCAGACGATTTGATTTGAGATCCCGAAGTGAAATCTACTTTGATATAGAAAGTTAGATATATATTTCAAATGATTTGAAATAAGAAATCGGGAATAAAATCCAAAGGAATAATTTCTGTAAATTGAATTGGATTTAGAAAATCTAAGTGTAGTGATTAACCTAAGTGGGTAGATTGGGATATTGCATGTTGATTGATGCATAGTAGATCCATATATCTATATTGATTGTTGTTTATACACTGGTATTCATGGGGGTAAACCCGTTCCGCGTTAGCGGTGTAGTCCCGTGTTATGCCATATTATTAAATAAGTTAATTATAACTGTTAGAGTTTCTCACACCAGTCCCATGACTGACCTATAGTTTGCTTTTCCCTTGCGAACTCGGGTGCCCCTATTTTCCACACGGGCAGTCGAGTAGTTTTATTTTGCAGATGTATTGAGCAGGTTTCTGGATTGAAGCTTTAAGCTGTGTCCAGACATTTACAGTCTTCCGCTGTGTAGTTTATATTTCCGATGTGCATTGTATTACATTTATGTAAATTTATCTTTCGCTGTGTATTATTTTCGATATACTCTGATATTATGTACTCTGATGTAACATTATTATGATGTTTATAGAAGTCTTCTGTTATTTGTACTGATGTGTTGTATACCTAGAGTTAGCGTATGCGGGATTCGAACGGTCTTGGTCGGTTTAGCGATCGATTAGGTCCGGGCGAAATCCGTGTCGTTACAGTTGGTATCAGAGCTTTGGTTAACTCAAATCTTTGGGGTACAACTCGTTAGAACTAAACAAAAGACTCATCAGAGGTAGGATTAGCAATATCCTATAGAAGAATCCTCATTAGAGATAGAATCAGTAGCATTCTAGAATGAGTGACTCGTTAGAGATGGGGTCATAAATGCCTTAGAATGAGTTGAGAGTAATATGATTATATATAACGTATTTGTGATTATATATATAATCCGGTCTTAGAAAATTTGATTTTTAAATATATAGAATTATATCTGTTTGAAAAGTTAATCAACAAATTGATTGCTGGTTGTGATGTTTGATTATTAATTTGATTAATAAAAATATTGGGTTGATAACTCCTATAAGAGAATGTAAGATGAATTGGCCAAATCGAATCAAAATATTGAACTGTGTTGAAAAATTAGTTGCAAATGCTTGCATATACATGTACTTGCATTGAACAGGTCATTGCAAAGAGGCTAGAGCAGAAGAATATAATTGTTTACCCGACAAATAGGTACATGTTTATCATAATTTACTGTTTTGTTTGGGTGATGATGATTTTATGAGCCGATTGGCTAGCCGCTTGGCTTTTTCTTTTTCTTTTTGAGATCAGAAGGCCTGTATGGCAATTTCGGGATTTTCCCGGTGCTCCTGGTGCAGGGGAGGTTATGGCGAAATGTTTCAAAAATTTCGGGTGTTAGCCAAATTTTTGAAAAATTTGAAAAGTTCTTAGAAACTGAAAAGTTGAAGAACTTAAGCCGTAACGAAAATAATGAAAGTTGAGTTGGTTTTCAAAACAACTTTCGGCTTCGTTCATTTTCGGGGACGAAAAGTTTTAAGTGGGGGAGATTGTAACAACCCGTAAAATCTGGGCCAAATTAAAATTTTATTTTAGCAATTTTAATGAATTTTGAATATTTAAAATGAATATTTCAAATAAAAACGACGAGAAATTTATTTTTGAATAGAATTCGAACGTTTATATTTATATAGATCGTCGTTAGAATATAAATAATTATTTATAATTATAAAAGGAATTGAAAATGGCGCGGTAGTTCGAAAATTCGATTTCAAAGTTCAAATGAATGTACAGGATTCAAAATAAACTGTATTTTAGCGAAAGCAAAAATATTTGAATCTAATTGAGAATATCTTTCCAACGAATCCGAAAAATTGAAATTTCATAGCGGGGATAAAAATATATGCCCAGTTGAAAATTCAGAATAGTCGCTATGGAATTCTGGCCCTTAAAAATGGAAATTTTGCAAACGACCTCGGTTTTTGACGAAACCACTTTTGTTGGATCCGTGATGTCTAATTATTGCTAGGTTTCAAAATTCGTAATTTTTCGAATCAATATGTGAGCGTGTCAGAGGAAAACGCGTTTGACCAGTTTCAGTTGATTTTAATCGACTGGAAAATTGCCATTTTTCAAACGGTCTCAGAATTCGACGAAACTAGTTTTGTTAGGACCGTATCGTCAATACGAAGCTAGAAAATATTTTTCGGGAATTTTTCGAGTCAGTATGTGACCCCAGTAAATTGAAATGTGCGTTCAAATTCAATATATAGAGTTATATGTTGATTTTGACGAAAACTAATCGAAACGGCCGAACTGCCTTATGATACATATCCCATTGTGTTCGGAATGGAGGTGATTGGCTAGGGATGATAGTCGTTAGATTCGAAAAGGAGTTCATAGGATTAAACAAGGAGAAATTACGAATTAAATATTAATTTAATTATTTACATATATATTTAAAAGGGTCAAACCCTAGATTCCCAAATCAGAAAAGAACGAGCCGCCATCAGCCATTCGATGGCTTATTTCGTTCGAATTAAAACCGATAAATTCCTCCCTCCACACTCTGAATTAGATTGCGATTTCAAAGCGGAAATCAAGGAGCAAATCTAGATCTTCAAGACCATACCACTAAGAACGAGATCCATGCTAAAATTAATGAGAATTTGCTGCCCCAAGTCGTCATGTTCGAGCCTAGAATACAAGGTGCAGGGGCCACCGATCCTTGAGCCGCTCATGGCGCTGCAATGGGGCGCGAGACCCGTCGATGTAATGCTAGCTGATCAAGTTCCGGTCTGGTGTGGAAGGCGGCGTAAGTGGTTATCGACGTTGAGGGTTCGGTTTCTTATTACAGAAGAGGAAGGAGCGGCAGTGAATTTTCAAAGGAAGGAAGGTGGTTTTTAATTATGCAAAGCATTATTTAGATTCAATTTTATTATATAAATTATCCTTATTTAAAATCAGTTTTTAATAATAGAAAAGCATTGATAAAAATGTAAAATTTTATAGAAATAACATTGTTTTGAAAATATAAACAGAATAGAATGTGATTTTTAATTTATATGCAGCGTTATTAAAATATAATTTTTATTATATTACTAGCATGATAAAAATAGAATTTTTATCGATATAGTAGCTATGTAGAAATAGAATTTTTATCGATATAGTAGCTATGTAAAAATAGTATTTTTATCGATATAGTAGCTATGTAAAAATAGAATTTTTATCTATATAGTAGCGGTAAAAAGATGTGATTTTTATATACATAGCAACAATATAAAAATGTGATTTTTATATATGTAGTGAATATGGGCAACGAAATTGACGAATGGCGAGCACGACGAAGATTTCCTACATATGAAGAGTCATGGCGTTTGGTTTAGCTAGTCGTTGAGAATTCTCTCACTTTAAATTTTCTGTTCAGTTATTTATTTCATAACTGCATATATGAACTGTTCCCCGTCGTCCACAGACCATGGACGACTTGTTTGTTTGGTTGTGTTTTGTGTGAAAATCGATTGTGATGTGAAATGAATTATATATATTAGAAGTGTATGAAAAATATATACGATGTGAAATGAAAATATTATATATACAGAAAAGTGAAAACATTGTATATAGAAAAGTGAAAACATTGTACATAGAAAAGTGAAAACATCGTATATATTGAAAGTGAAAATATCGTATATATTGAAAGTGAAAATATCGTATATATTGGAAGAAAAAACATCGTATATATTGAAAGTGAAAATATCGTATATATTGAAAGTGAAAACATTGTACATAGAAAAGTGAAAACATCGTATATATTGAAAGTGAAAATATCGTATATATTGGAAGTGAAAACATCGTATATATTGAAAGTGAAAATATCGTATATATTGGAAGTGAAAACATCGTATATATTGAAAGTGAAAATATCGTATATATTGAAAGTGAAAACATTGTACATAGAAAAGTGAAAACATCGTATATATTGAAAGTGAAAACATCGTATATATTGAAAGTGAAAATATCGTATATATTAAAAGTGAAAACATTGTACATAGAAAAGTGAAAACATCATATATATTGAAAGTGAAAATATCGTATATATTGAAAGTGAAAACATCGTATATATTGAAAGTGAAAATATCGTATATATTGAAAGTGAAAACATCGTATATATTGAAAGTGAAAATATCGTATATATTGAAAGTGAAAATATCGTATATATTGAAAGTGAAAATATCGTATATATTGAAAGTCAAAATATCGTGTATATTGAAAGTGAAAATATCGTATATATTGAAAATGAAAATATCGTATATATTGAAATGTGAAAACGATACATACATGTAATGTGAAAATGATATATATATGAAATGTGAAAACGATGTATATATGAAATGTGAAAACGATGTATATATGAAATGTGAAAACGATATATATATATATATACATATGAAACGTGAAAATGATTTGATTGTTAAAAATATAATTTTTAACATATATATATACACTGTATAAAATTGCCATGTATATGAAATATTCGATTTTGATATAAAATAGAAAATGAATTCGAATTGAATTGAATAGAAAATGAATTCGAATTGAATTGAATAGAAAATGAATTAGAATTGAACTGAGTGGATAATTCGAATTGAATAGAAAATGAATACAAATTGAAATGAATTTGAAATTTGAATTAAATTGAAAAGAATTTAAAATGAATTTATAAGGAAAAATTCAATTTTGATTTGAATTTGAAATGAAGTTGAAATCGTTTCGAAAACGAATTTAAAAACGATTTATAAAATTCGTTTTAAATAGAAATCGACAATATATATATATATATATATATATAATATATATATAATATAATGGCCTGAATAGAATGCGCCGCGCTGCGGCAGTTCGCGAATTTCGACCATTGACTTCGAATGGACATTACGGGAGATCCGACCGTCGGATTCTCCTGAAACCAGAACCGTTGAGTTCGTATCGAAAAGACTTTCCAATGAACATGAGAAATTTGAAATCTAACGGTTGGATTTGGAATTATGTCCAAATCAAATTTGGAAAAGGTCGCTGTAAGTGCAGTTCGATGGCCGTTGATGGAAATCGACTGTACGGGCCTTGATAAAATTATTAAAAATATCAATAATTTGTATAAAATCATAAGAAATGAATTGGGAAGAATTGGGATGAAAAATCCCACACTTGAAAGATGAAAATGTATTTTATCAAAACGAACTAGTTATTAACTAGAAAAATAATCCAATGGTTATAAATAAATAAATTGGATTGGATTTGAATTGAAATTATCTTTGGATATTTTCGATATTGGATTCCGTGATTATACAGATATTGTGATGGGAATTTGGAAGATATTGATATCGTTATTCCCGATATGATATCTGTTGGTTTCAGGATTTGATGTTGAATATAAGTCGATACTATCTCTATTCAAAACCTTATATTTAATGTCAAATTTGATTGATTGATTGTTTGGATTGTGCTCGTCTAATTTATGAGCAAAATATGCTTTTACATTTAGCATTGGGTTGGGTTGAAAATATCTGTGTGCTAACCCTTGTGAAACACTTCACAATTTGAAGATAAGGTGCTTAGCGATGTTGTGTTCATTTCAAATTTAAAGAATGATTGTGAAAAGATATTTTTCTTAATTGAAAAGAAATGTATTCCCGATTTTGGACAGGGAATGTTTTATAAAAATGTTTTATAAAACAGAAAGGATTTCGAGGCCCAAAACCGATGATTTCTAAAGTGATTTAGAAATGTATTATATGTTACATTGTGGTTCATCGCATATTCGATTAGTTGCTATTGATGATGTATCTGTTTGGTGGCGGAGAATTTATTCTCTTGCTTAACACCCTTCTTTGAGACGTACGAGCTCAAAGGTTATGTGATTAATAGTGACTGATCATATGTGTGAATTACTGATGTGAAGTACTATATTTTGAAAGTACTTGTGATTATTATGTTGTGAAATGATTTTCCCTACTTCGGGATATGAAATGATTTAGTATGTGGCTAAAGATTCGGGTAACCCTGAGACTAAAAGTATGGGTGAGAGGGCGGTGTATGCTCTCCATGTGTGGGAGGTGCATTGTCGGTGTAGCCTACTCCTATGTGGGGTAGGTGCACATTTATATATCGAGTTGCGAGGTGCGTACCCTTTGCCTTGTCGATGGGGAGCACGATATTTGGTTGCATACTTGTTTGTATGCATTGTTATGTTTTGGAATTCATATTTCCAGACGATTTGATTTGAGATCCCGAAGTGAAATCTACATTGATATAGAAAGTTAGATATATATTTCAAATGATTTGAAATAAGAAATCGAGAATAAAATCCAAAGGAATAATTTCTGTAAATTGAATTGGATTTAGAAAATCTAAGTGTAGTGATTAACCTAAGTGGGTAGATTGGGATATTGCATGTTGATTGATGCATAGTAGATCCATATATCTATATTGATTGTTGTTTATACACTGGTATTCATGGGGGTAAACCCGTTTCGCGTTAGCGGCGTAGTCCCGTGATATGCCATATTATTAAATAAGTTAATTATAACTGTTAGAGTTTCTCACACCAGTCTCATGACTGATCTGTAGTTTGCTTTTCCCTTGCAAACTCGGGTGCCCCTATTTTCCACACGGGCAGTCGAGTAGTTTTATTTTGCAGATGTATTGATAAGGATTCTGGATTGAAGCTTTAAGCTGTGTCTAGACATTTACAGTCTTCCGCTGTGTAGTTTATATTTCCGCTGTGCATTGTATTACATTTATGTAAATTTATCTTCCGTTGTGTATTATTTTCGATATACTCTGATATTCTGTACTCTGATGTAACATTATTATGATGTTTATAGAAGTCTTCTGTTATTTGTTCTGATGTGTTGTATACCCAGAGTTAGCGTATGCGGGATTCGAACGGTCTTGGTTGGTTTAACGATCGATTAGGTCCGGGCGAAATTCGTGTCGTTACATTCCTGCTCTCCCTGGCCATCCCTAACTGATCCTACGAACGGGATGGTTAATTTGAAGTTATTTGAATTCAGAAATAAATTGGAATTTGATTTATTAAGTAAAAAAAATGTTGAATTTAGATCCAAAATAATTCAGAAAGTAAATTTAAAAGATTTTAAAAGGATTATATAAGTATATAATGGTTTCCTAAGGTTTTTTGAAATATTTAAGAATAATTTTTATTGCAGTCAAAATAGAGCTTGTCGCACAATGGCAATTTGCGTATTTTAGTTACAAACCGTAAATGCTTATAACTTTTGCAATCTAAATCGGATTTCCAAGAAATGAAAAATATTTGATTTATACTGAAAAGAGCTTTCGAATGAGTGAAAGAAAATTTTAATTTTGGGTTATAATTTTCAAGTTATGTTTAAAACCGTTTTGGAAAAGGTCACTATAAGAGCAGATGTCGACCATAACTATAAACAGCTATTTTAAATGTTTTAAAAATATGGAATTTTTTTGTAAAATCATTATAATTATGTAAAAGTGTTTTGAATCGTAAACTTTAAGTTTGGCTAAGATAAACGGTACTTTGATCAAAATAGTTAAGATAACTGTTTTGTAACGCTTTTGAAACATTATGGTAACTCTTTCTTTGTAAACAATCTATTTTGAAGTGGTAAACCATGAGCTGTTTCCTGAACTATAAGTAATCATTTGTAAATGATTAGTGGAATGTTTTCAAAGATTTAAAGGTATTGAAAATGTTTTGATATTAAAATGGGTTTTTCAATTTTAAATAATCGGATATGGATGGAGATAAATCTTCGGATGTTTTATATTAATCCGGTAGATGATGACTCTTACTATTTGAGCAATTTTAAAGGTAGTTCACCGTTATTCTGCTTATAGTGTCAGTTGGATACAGAGTTTAATATTAAGTATAAGTGGATGATATTTGTATCCAAATCTAATGTTAAAGAGTTGGATAAATCTTTTAATTAAGATATGGGTTTCCCAATTTGATTGGGATAAGTTGGATCGAAATAATCTTCGAATATTTGTTATGAAATTCTTTGGTGTAAACGTATACCATATGAGGAGTTTGGAAGATATTATTATTATATCATTATTCCACTTATACTATTCGTTGATTATGAGAATTGATATCGAATATAAGTAGATACAAATTCTGTGTAACTTATGTTCAATATCGATTGATTTGGGTTTTGTCGTGAATCATATCTCCAATAATATCATTCTTGAAACCCAATGAGATTGAGTTATGGAAATTCATATTGTAATTTGAGGATTTAATCAGATCTTTGATTTGAGGAAATTAAAAGTGAGGAATTGGAAAGAAAGTATAATCTTTTAGTTAAGATTAAAGAATGGAATGTTGGAAAATCAATTTAATTGGAAACTATGGTTGAAATGTGGATTAAGGATTTTCAAAAGAAACTGGATTTTGATAATGAGTTATCAAACGGAAAACTAATTAAGGCTTTGAGGCTAAATCATCTTTGATTTAAGGGATGTGTTTTAAAAGAGTAAGGTTAAATATGGATTTTGTAATAATTTGAGAATGGGTTTAAAGAAGTTTAATTTTGACAAAATCCAAGATAGAAGGAGAATGGTAGAAAGCTTGTGTGTGCTATAATTGTGTTTTTTAAATTGCGCTTATTATTTGGAAAGACCGGGATCAAATGTATATCTGAATACTATTCCAAGTAATAATACGACATTATGGAGCAATTCAAGACTTGGAAAACGATGAATGAGGACCAAGATTCTTTGAATTGTTTGGATTGATTGGTGATGTCTTGGTTGGGTAGGCCACCCGATACGAGGTTATAAGTGGCATGAGGTTTGAATATATTTGGAGAATTTTGGATTGGTGTTTCATTCAGACCCAGAACGGAATCATATGGATTGTGTATCTGACATTGTAATCGACTGTGTAGCACTGATCTCTGTTAAATATATATCTTCTTGGTGGCAGAGAATTCATTCTCTTGATTAATACCCTTCTCTAAGACGTATGAGCTTAGAGGTTATATATCAATAGAAATCAATGATGCATAGTGAATGGACAATGTGTCATCCTTAAGTTATGTGATGAGCTATGGATGATCAAAGCATGGCTTATTTAAGCAGAGCTTTGTGTATATCGTGACCTCGACGAGCCTTACCCCCCGGTAATTGTCTAAAACAGGAAGAAATGCGGCAAGGTTATGGGGTGTGGTCTCCTTCTAGATAAAAGGTGTACTATGGTATGGAGCCTAGGTATTAACCTATGTGCTAAAAGTATCTAGTTTTGTGGTTGTTGTTGGCGCGGGCTCGGAAAGGTCGGTAACGACTAGGAGATGGCATACTAAGGCATACTCTAAGTTACCCAGTTAAGGGGTAACCCGGCCTTGTGTTGGCATGAGGAGCACCAGTTGATCCTCGGACATCCCTCTAGAGGTGAAATTCGGTTCGGAAGGAAGTTCCATTGCCTGGTCATTGTTGGAAACCCAATCTCTGCTACGAGCCCGTACGATTTTAGTTGTATACCATATGTCAGTATAATATATGGTACCTATGCTGGCTAAGATTGATACATTTATTTTCAAAAAGATTTTTCACACTATATTATAGCATTGAAAGAGGATTTTCACGTATCAAGCATTTTTGACTATCATAAGGAGAAACCTCGCCCATGTGTGCGTTTGCATTGTGTGTGTGCTGCGAGACCTTATGGTAGTGTCATTTTTCAAAATTCATAGTGTATTTCTATGCACGGGAAGTCATATGGAGTAAGCCTGTTCTGCACTTGCGGCGTGGTCCGTTGAATTACCCAACTATAAAATGAATCCTAAATAACTATTGTCTTGAGTTCTCACACCAGTCCGACGGCTGACCTGAAGTTTATTGTTCCCACACCTAAACTCTGGGGGGGCATCATTTTGCACGAGCAGCCAATAACTTATTATACAGGTTTAGCTTTCAGAGTTAGATTCAGGTTTGGAGCTAAAGCTATATTTTGGATTTCCTTGGTCTGTTGAAGAGTTTATTTCCGTTGAGCTTATGTTGTACTCTGATGTTCATGGTAACTCTGATGTAATACTTTGTAATGAAATGAAAAGTTTTGTTATTTTTGTGCAAATATGTTAGTATTCTTAACTATCCATCTTTATGAATGGTTTAAGTTGGTTTAATTACCGACGAGGACCGGGCAAAAAGGTGGGTCGTTACACAGACGACTTGTTTATGCTCGCTTATTTTTGTGATATCGATTGGTATGATAATTTTACACATCGCCCAAGTGCACAAATAATTATTATTATTTGATGGTTGAAACCCCACATGGGTATTGGGATGATATTTGATGTACACTAATCCCAATTGTTTAGTTGTATGTCAATCGATTGGTTGATAGACTGTTGTAAGCGTTAATTATTTATATTTAATGCTTATGCAGTCGTGTAGTGCACTATAGCTGGTGGTTTATTATTTATCATTGTTGATATATACATGTGTTGTATGAAATCCATATAAATAAAATTATATGGTAATTGTTTTTTTATGATTCCAATTCAGAAATAAAGAATATTTTAAAATAATGAATATTTTAAAATAACGAATATTTTATAATAATATTCAGTAAAGAATTGAAATGTGGATTTGATGTCCAATTTTGGATGGATACAAAAATATTTAGATATATATTTGACGCGAACGATATTTATATTGATTTTATTCATTTTTATAATGAATATCGAAAAGGAAATTATTTCAAAATCAGATATTTTGAAAATATTATCATTTAAATATTATAATGATAAGGAGTATTCAATTTTAGTTTAAAATTGAAACGAAAGTGGGAACCGTTTTAAAACGAATTTATAAACGATTTATAAAATACGTTTTAAATGGAAATCGATGAAATATATATTATATATATTTAATGGCCTGAATAGAATGCGTCATGTCGCGATCGTTCGTGAATTTCGACCATTGACTTCGAATTGACATTACGGGAGATCCTACCGTCGGATTCTCCTAAGACCAGAACCGTTGGGTTCGTATCGAAAAGATCTTTCCAACGAATCTAAGAGATTTGAAATCTACTGGTTGGATTTGGAATTGTGTCCAAATAAAATTTGGAAAAGGTCGTTGTAAGTGCAGTTTGATGACTGTTTATGGAAATCGACTGAAAGGGCCATAATAAAATTATTAAAAATACTAATAATTTGTGTAAAATCATAACAAATGATTTGGAAAGGATTGGGATGAAAATTTCCACGTTTGTAAAGATAAAAATATATTTTTATCAAAATGAACTAGTTATTAACTAGATTTGAAATCCAGTAAGTTTTAAATAAATAAATTGGAATTGTGAATGGTTTTAATATAACCAGAAATTTCCAATATAACAATTGGAATGGATTTGAATGGAAATCATCTTTGGAGTATTTCGATATTATATTCTGTGATTCTACGGATATTGTTATGGGAATTTGGGAGATATACACACACACACACACACACATATATATATGTCGTTATCCCCAAAATGATATTTGTTGGTTTTAGAATTTGATATTGAGTATAAGTCGATATGATTTCTATTCAGAGCCTTGTATTAGATATCGAATTGGATTTTGCATTTGTCGTGAACGGTGTCTTAAATAACACAGTTCTTAAACCTAGTTGAGAAAAAGAATAAATCTTTTAATTAAAATTTAGTGAAATTTTCCAATTAATTAATATTTAATTGCAACTGAATAAAAGAATTGGATTTTGGGTTTGTCGTGAATGGTGTTTTCGGTAACATTGTTCTTGAACCCAATGTGAAAAGAGTAAATCTTGGAATTAAGATTATTAGAGTTTCCAATTATATTTAATAATTGGAATAAAATGGAATGTGAATTGGGTTTATTGTGAACTGTGTTTTTATCGACATTCATTCTTTAACCTGATTTACAATGAAATGTGATTTGGAATTTATAAATCTTTTTATTAAGATTTAAAGGAAATTTTCCAAAGTAAAGTTTTCCAATTTAATACAATAAATTGGAATGGAATGGAATTCGATTTGATAATAATCAAAGTGAACTTCTATGGAGGAAGACTGTTACTATATATGGAATTTAAAAGGCTTTGCCATTATTCCATTTATATTATTAGTCGAATACGGAAATTGATATCGGTTATATATTGATCTGTTTTCCGTGAAGATTTCATAATTAATGGAATATGATTTTGGGTTTACCGTGAACTGTGTTTTAAAAGACATTAGTTCTTTAACCCAGTTAAAGACCGGATTACGTGTCTAACATTGCATTTCGAACTGTATTTGTTGATCTTTGCTAAATATATATCTGTTTGGTGGCGGAGGATGTATTCTCTTTCTTAAGACCCTTCTCTAAGACGTACGAGCATAGAGGTTATATATCGGCAGAAATCAATGGTACGGTGTAGATTATCGATATGGCATGTTTGTGTTTCCAAAGTCAAATAATCATTAATATTGATTTTTGGGAAGGTTAAAACTAAGTGGAGTTTTAATGAATCTTTAATTAGATTGAAATGTGAATATGATAATTTAAATAATCAAATTTGGGAAATGATCGAGAATGGAGTACCACCAGTTTTACTCCAGGCGATAGTTAAATCTTTAATTAGATTTGAACGTGAATTGGTAATTAAATTTACCGATAACACTGTGGTGCTAGATATGGAGTATTACCAGTTTTTCTCCATAGGATGAATAGGTTGGGTTTGGGAAATAAAATAAATGATTTCTTCGGTAAGGTTCGCTAATCCCGACTAGTTTAGAAAACCTTAATTTGGTTTAATTGTGAAAAGAATATTTAAATAAAAGAATATTCTGGATTGGAATGAGGCGTATGTTGTGTGTTCATATCACTTGATTATAACATATGCGGATTATTCAGAAAGGTCAGGTTTATACCCATTTTAAATAACTAATTCGACGATAAGTCGACGATGAAGACGGTGGTTGAAGACCGGAGATCTTCACATCATTTGGATGATTGCTGATGTCTTGATTGGGCTGTACACCCAAGCAAGGTAATAAGTGGTGATCATCCAGACGTACTTGGAGATCGACCGGATATGCGAGGACCTCTGTCCTTTATTGGACATATGGGACGAGGAATAAGGTTCCTCCGGTTTCGTTCCGACCCAGAACGAACTTATAAATGGATGTGTGTCTGACAGTGGATTTTATTCTATGTTGATTGATCTCTATTAAACATATATCTATTTGGCGGCGGAGAATTTATTCTCTTGCTTGACGCCCTTCTCTAAAACGTACGAGCTCAGAGGTTATATATCAATAGACATCAACCTCATGGATTGGATTTCCTGTGTGGCATACTGAGATGCAAATGATCAAGGCTTCTGTTGAAAAGCAGAGTCTTGTTGTTGATGATCAAAGCACAGCCTTAAATGGCATAGCTTTGTGTATAGCGTTAATTCGCGAACCTCACACCTTGGTATGAGTCAAAAAGGGGATAAGGGACCCAAGGAGTGCATGACATTTCCTTCTAGCTATGGGTGGTATTATGGTATGGAGCCCAGACAGTTATTATATTTTTACCTATGTGAATGATGGATAGCGAGGCGCCTCCGATATATTGGTCACTACAGAGCCAATGGATAGGTCCTATAGGACTGGGAAACGTGTGTTCAGGTATAATTAATCTGCTATGTATGGACTGGCCTTAAAGGGTCCCAGGGTTCTATAATGGCCCGCAAATCCGTACTATCTGAGTTGACTACATACATCACACAACCAACGCAAATATCATAGAAATACGAATCATTTTTTTTAGAAGAAAAAGGTTGAAGAAGAACAGAAATAACAACACAGAATCTTACATCGTAGCGGAACAAAATATAATGTATCATATCTTTGAAATACAAAATTTTAACTGTATAACATACACTTATCAGAGTACAACACTTACAACACAGGGGAAAGAAAAATGCTATATATCTAACACTGAAGCCTCCTGCTCCAAGCTCCTTTACATTGATCTACAAAATCCTGAACTACTTGACTGCCCGTACAAATTTGGGCACCCAAGAGTTTAGGTAAAACAAAACAAAATAAACTCTGGGTCAGTCATGGGACTGGTATGAGTAAACAATATAAAACAGTTTGAGAAAATAAACGATATCTCATAAGATAACGCCGTATAACATGAAACGGGTTTTTCCCTTATGAGAATCCTAATTACTTGATTCAACTTTCAAAATCCTTCTGAAAGAAAATGATAATCTTTATATCAAAACTATTTTGATATTATAATATGTCCAAATCAAATAAATAACAATCTAGTGGATGCTTTCATCTCATGCTCCATATACATAACATACAATCAAAACCGTGGGCACTTATTGGGTAACGAATTTCCAACTATGACAAGTTATGGAACCACCTTCTGATAGTGTATCTCTAGAGAAGAATACACTGGGTTCAACAAGAACATCTTGTAACCCGGCCACACATGACCGACCACTCATTTCGCTTGAGTGTATCAAATGTATTTCACCAACGATTGGGATCAGCAACCGTTTTCCTGAATGGGACAACATCGAATAGAATAAAGAATGAAATGAATTTCTCTAGATAGGTGATAATACACCCTAATTAGGAGCTACCCACTTAGCCATGCGTCCTACCCGATTTTTGTCATTTTCCGGTTGTTGAGGCCTGAGGCTACACTTACTTATCATTCATTGATAATACAATCACTTTGAATGCCACATTGTCAGATCCTTTAATCATTAATTGATTTGCACAAATATATTCTGGATATTATGCTAAGAGAAAAAATCCTCCGCCACCATATATATTTATACAGATCAACATATTCGATCATTGGAAATAGTGTCAGACATTCGTCCATATACATTCGTTTTGGGATTGAACGAAACCAAAGGCACAATTTCCATTAATAGAAAAAGCCCTTGCACTTTTCTCCGTCTTCGATTATCTTCATATAATCTGATTCGCAATGCTACTACCAATACGGAGTGGTTCTCGGATAATAATCCAACCGGTCTCTCCATATTGACAACGATATTAGCAAACACTTCGATAGTTGGTTATTTAACTATCGAAGAAAAACAAACATTCATTCAAAGCATCAAACAAATCACTAGGCCTTTTAATTAATATTTCATTAATTAAAACACTTCTCCATTTCCTTATCCATATTCATTAACACGATATTTTTTATAATCAACTTGGCCTCTTATGCTATTTGAAAAACATTTCCATATATTGCCTTTTTTTATTTTCTATACTTAGAAAATATATTCTATTTATAATTGGAAAACATTCCAATTACTTATCTCTCATGACCAATCATTTATTTCAATACTTAGGAAATATTTATCTTTATATTTCCAAAATTCCACTTATTTGGGTTAAATTGATTGTTGTGTAAAACATCGCTACAAACAACCCAAAATACTGCATTCAACTAACTCTTATTCAAATATTTCTTTACGAGACTGGATCTTGCTATTTATCGGTTAAAAATGAAATCAATCAAGTTAGGGTATAACTACCTCTCAGACCTTGACTGAAAACATCCCTAACTTCAAAACGAACAAGACCACTTACCTCGAATAATCAACATCATAAAAACCAATTATCCATTTTACCAGATTAATTATAGATTCCTTTTTTTGTAACATTATATTTTCAAGTTCGTTTCCTTATCGAATTCTATATATGTCGATACATTGATTTCTAATTATCCAATTTTCTTAAAAATATTCTAACTCCTTAAATTTCCGGAAAATTTCGCCATAACCTCCTTTGTACCGGACAATAATTCAAACCTCAACTCACCTCTCTAGGCTCTTTCTATTCAAAAAGAAAATCAAAAAGCCAAGTGGCTTGCCGATTCGGCGCATAAAATCTCATATGGAATTAAACATGTACCCTTTTGTTGGGCACACAAATTAAAATCTTTATACACTTCATCTCATACCTGTCTAACACATGCTCACCTGTTTTCAATTTATCCCAACTAAATCCAGTCATTTCTAACTCCATTCACTAATTTGTTCTTTTAATTAGCTCTTTTGCTAAACCCCTTTAGTTTGAACGTATCATGTTCAAATATATTTTAATTCGCTTATAAACAAGTCGAATTCCATTTTTAACTGAAGTTTCATATTCAATTCCGCATATAAATTTACAAACCTCTTTTACTTATCCCAAGTCCAATTTTGATTCAAAATTTTATTAACTAATTATTCTATAAATTAGTTAATTCTATTCAACAATTAAAAATCTGATTTTTGTTTCAAAAATCATTTCATTTACACAACTTGAGTTCGTATTTATTTTACAACTCAAATCTTAAACATATGGAATTACACAGGTTTAACAAGGCATGTAAATATGAACTTTTATTTTGGATCCAACAAACATGAATCTTAAGCATATGTTTTTACACAAGTTTAATAAGCCATGTAAATATGAACTTTAATCTTGGATCCAATTTTCATAGATCTAAATGTAAATCTAAATATAATACATGTCTTGGCCTAATAATTTGCATATAACATAACATGAATGAATCACCAATTTTACATGATTGGTTTACATCAACATAATAACCACATAGCCTAACAACTTGCATGTAACATAACATGAATGAATCACCAATTTTACAAGATTGGTTTACATCAACATAATAACCACATAGCCTAACAACTTGCATGTGACATAACATGGATAAATCACCAAACTTTACATAATACATGATTGGTTTAACACAAACATAATAACCACAATAATCTCATAAGCATATACGATAGAATCGTTATAAGAATAGGCATGAATCAGCATCATCATTATATTACAATTAGGAATAATTCTAGTTTTCATTTTATTACAAATCACAACTTTTAATCGTTCACATATAAATAATAACGGGACTTACAAAGAAAAGAAAGTCTTGTTTTTCTAGAATCTGTTTTCTGAATTTGAAAATCAATCCCTTGAAGAAGACTATCAATTCTCTAAGTTAGTTTTTGATTCGAAGCTTTTGACTTGCAATCTAATTGAAGAAGAAACGATGGCTAGGCTAGAACAGTCATGGACAACATGGTGGCTCATTGGAATGAATTTGTGTGTTTAGGGTTTGAGGATTAGGGTTGCTTTTATAGAAGTTTAATCTTATGTGAATCGTTAGATCATTTTAGGAGCAATCACAACCGTCTAGACTAGATAGAGTTATCCAGAATTGCCACTTAAGCCCTAGTGACTCGGCAATAGGTCAGAAAGGACTCGGCAATGAGTCAGAATCGTCTCAGATTTGGATCTGGGCAAGGGGGTTAGGTCGACTCCCAGGTCGACCCCTAGGTCAACCCCCTGGTCGGCCTATGTACCCAGGTCGACCTGGTCTCGGGGCGGGAAATTTCCCGCCCAGCCTGCTTCGGGGTTTTTGAATTTCGAAACTTAAATTTGAATTTTGGGTTGGTTTTATTATTTAAATTCTTGAAATCTTCTGAAGGTCATAACTCCTTCACACAGAGTCCGATTTATGCAAACTCAGATTCTATCTCAAGCAGAATTCCAAGACGAATGCAATGGCGTAACCCGTTTCCCTTAATTCTTCTTCTAAAAATTAAGTATACTTTAATATGTTAGTTTGATGTTCATAGAAAATATTGGGTGTTACAAAACTTTTATTATGGAACTCGGAAGTATGGAAGATGGATATAATATCATCATCTAATTAGCATGTTACTTGTAAAGCTCTCAACACAGGTGGTTTCTCTCTCTTTTTAATTTTTGTCCATGCTAGTGATAATTTTTATGATAGAGAAATATTATGGCAACATTTAATTCGAGAAGTAAGGGTTGTAAATGAGGAATGGGTTTTAATGGGAGATTTTAACAATTCTATGTCACATATTGATAAGAAGTGAGGATTACCAGTGCCTTTTCAACAAATCAAAGCATTTAGTAATTGTTTATCTTAAGTAGGATTAATAGAAATAAAGGCACTGGGGTTTAGTTATACTTGGAGACGAAGAGGGATGGCCAACAACATTGATAATATTTTTGTTAATCGCTCCTGCTTACAAAAATTTATTGATATGAAGGATATTTCTCTTTCTCAATTATTCAGTGATAATAATCCTTTAGTTCTAGATCTCATCTCTGAGCCTCTTGACAAAGGTTTTTCGTTTAGATACTCGAATGAATGGCATATTAAAACTGGTTATGGTGAGTGTATTATGAGGGGTTTACAAACTTGTGTTTAGGGATTTCAAAGTTATACTTTTCAGCAAAAATTGAATGCTTGTAAAAATGAGCTGAAAGAATGGAATAAAAGGTGACCTATAGATGATGTTTTATTAGAAGAAGCTGAAGCAAAGTTTAGAGATTGTGAAGTAGCTTCTAACATGGATCCTGAAAACATTGAATTATTTGAAAAAATGTTGGAAGCTAAGTAATCTTTACAAGTCCAAAAGTGTATTAAATTTTGGAGGTTCAGGCAAAAACCAAAGTTTCATGGTTACAAGATGGAGATACAAACACGAAGTTCTTTCATTCGAAGATATCTACTAGAAGAAATTCAAATCATTTGTAAGGCTCTTATTAATGCTGATGGGAAATTACTGCACAAATGCAAGGATGATACTGCATAAGCTATTAATTATTTTGATATGATGTTTAATGGTAATATTAATACAGAACTCCTTTCATTCCAATCGTCGCATATTTAAACTCACAATGTAACAACCCGCAAATTCTGAACCAATTTAAAAAAAAAATTCAGAAATTTTAATGGAAATTTAATGGTTAAAATAATTTATTTTAAATAATAACGATGAAAAAAATTATTTAAATCGAAGTTAGAATGAATAATTTTATTTTAATTATAAAAGGAGTTAGAAATAACACGGTAGTTTGGAAAGTCAAACTTGAACTTTGACCGAATGTACCGAATTCAAAATTTAACGGATTTTAGTGAAACCAACAATATTAGAATCTATTTAAAAATATATTTCCAACAAATCCGAAAAAATTGAAATTTCATAGCGGGAATCAAAAGTTATGCCCATTTTAAATTTCGTAATAGTCCCTATAGAATATATATATATATATATATATATATTATAAATAGCCATTTTTCAAACGACTTCCTTTTTAGACGAAACCACTTTTGCTGGAACCGGAATGTTAAATTATTGCTAGGTTTCAATTTTCATAATTTTTAGAATTAATATGCGAGCGTGGCAAAAGAAAATGTGTTTTGTCAATTTCAGTCAAATCGGAGCGACCAGAAAATGACCATTTTTCAAACGGTCTCGGAATTCGACGAAATTAGTCTTGTTAGAACTGTATCATCAAAACATAGCTAGAAATAATTTTTCTGGAATTTTTAGAGTCCATATGTGGCCCCGGAAAATTTAAATATACGTTCAAATTAAATAAATAAATGATTTATATTTTAAATTAAAGAAAACAAGTTGGAGATTACTAAACGGGCTGACGGGACCTAGCCCATCGCGTACGGAACGTGGGTATTTGCTTAGGAACAAATTTCGTTGGGTTGAAATTGGATCTTAAAAGAATTAACAGGCTTTTAAATGATTAATATAATAATATATTATAAATATTTGACAATACACTAAACCCTAGTCCAAAAAAGGGCCGCCGCCATTCTCTATAACCAACGGCAGAAATTGTCCAGTATTTGATTCCTAATTACTCTCAATCCACTATATGAAATTCGAATTTTCTAAAGGATAAATTGAAGAACTCTCCAAGGTCTTTAGATTCATACGGTCATGATTATTTTCCATCAAGTCTTTCGCGAGTTTTGGATGTCCAAAGGGTTGTCGATCGCGCCCTAAGCTGGAAGGTTTGGAGAGGCCGAGCTCGACGGGGCTTGGGACGTGGGACACATGCTTCGAGGCGATCGGAGGGGGGTTTTAGATCGGGTTACGTTCGACTGGAGAGGCGTGCGTAGGAGGATTTCAATTTGAACGAAAATGGGTTTCTGCAATGGAACAATACTGGAAGGAGACAGCCTTCCTTTTTTGTTAAGGGTTAAGGGATTTTTATTATTATTTAATTAGTTAATTATAAATTTAATTGTTTAAAAGTTTTAAAAGGGCATAATTTCTTCAAATAGTAATGAAATCGAACGATTTCAGATGCGCTGCAATCGTATGGACGAGATCTAGACAATGGAAAACAGACCAGATCTGAAATGGAGGACTTTGAAAATTCAGGCAAAAACCACTGTGAGATTTCTGATTTTTATTAATTAATCAATTTAATTATTTTTCTCGCCGTTAAATAATTGTATGTATGTATGTTAATGAATTTGTTATGCGATGTGATGAAATTTTGGATGATTGATCTGTGTATGTTGTATGTATGTATGCTAGACCAGTTAGTTAAATCATAGGTTTTTATATGTCAGATAAATTAAAATAAATCATTTTTCTTTGCCAATATTTGTGAATCGTGTATATTAAACAAAAAAATTAAATATCTTTTTGCTTATTTATAGAATTGAACTAATTTGTCAATTCAATCAAAAATATCTTTTGGGTCATATTTGTTGAATTGAATTAGTTTGTCAATCCAATTCAAAATATCATTTTTGGTCATATTTATTGAACTGAATTTGTTTGTCAATTCAATGAGTAATATCATTTTTGTTTATATCATTGGATTGAAATAGAAGTGTCAATTCAAGAAAAAAATTATTATTTTGTTTATATCATTGAATTGAAATAGAATTGTCAATTCAATAAAAATATTATTTTTGTTTATATTATTGAACGAAATTAGAATTGTCGATTCAATAAAAACATCAGTTCGTTTATGGTATCGAATTGAGTTAGAACTTTCAATTCAATGTAAAATATATTGTTTTGTGTGTTGATTGATAATAAACATCATAGAAAAAGTTACATCTTTATTTGCAAATTTAGATGCAAATAAACCATCGGATTAAAAGTTGAATTTTTATTTGCATTCCTTGATGCAAATAAAACCTTGAATTAAAAGTCGAATTTTTATTTGCATTCCTTGATGCAAATAAAACCTTGAATTAGAATTTGTAAGTGAAATAAAGATTTATTTGCATTGACACAACACACCTCAGAATTTGTATATAAAAGTAAAAGTGACATTTTAATGTATCAATGTGTACATTCAAGTTTGTTTGCCATTTAAAATAAAACATAAATTAAAAGTTGTATTCTTATTTGCATTCTTTGATGCAAATAAAACATGAATTAAAATTTTCATTTTTTTATTTGCGTTCTTTGATGCAAATAAAACATGAAATTAGAAGATTGCATTTTTATTTGTAAATTTAGTTGCAATTAAAACATTGAATTAAAAGTTATATTTTTATTTGCATTCTTTGATGCAAACAAAACATGAATTAAATAGTTACATTTTTATTTGCATTTTAAATGCAAATAAAAGCTAAGTTTAAGAAGTTACATTTTTATTACATTTTAGATGTAAATAAAAGAATAAGATTAAAAGTATCATTTTTACTTTTAAATTAGAAAATATAAAAAGATTATGATAAAGAGAATTCATCTTTGTTGTAACTTTGTTAAATTAAACAAAATTATTTAATTATGTCATTTTAAAAGATTAAGACAAATGTATTCACTTTTGTCATTTTAAAGGATTAGACAAAATATTCATTTTTGTCACTTAAAAAGAATGAAACAAAAACATTCACTTTTATCAAATTAGAATAGTTAAACCCAATGTGTCACTACTATCAATTAATAATAGTTGAAAACTATTTTGTCGCTTTTCTCAAATTATCAAAGTTAAAACTATTTTGTCGCTTTTGTCAAAATTTCAAAGTTAAAATCCAATTTGTCGATTTTGTCAAAATTATCATAGCTAAAACAGATCGGTCACTTTTGTCAAACTACAATGGTTAAAAACCGACATTATCATTTTTGACGCATTAGATTTGACAAAACAATTATGTCACTTTCATTTGTTTTGTTGAATTAGAACTGTCGACAAACAAACATGACATTTCATTTGTTTAGTTGAATTAGAATTGTCAACAAAACAAACATGTCACTTCATTTGTTTTTTTGAATTAGAATTATCGACAAAACAAAGTTATCATTCTTATTGTTTTGTTGAAATGAATTTGTCAACAAAACAAAGTCATTATCTTCATTGTTTTGTTGAAAAAGATTAGTTAAATCAAAATATACATTTTATCAAAATATTCATTTTTTCCCAAATAGATTAGCTAAAACAAACCATATATTTTTGTCAAAATATATACTTTTGTCAAGATAGATTAGTTGAATCAAAATACACCTTTTCGGTCAAAATGAACATTTTGGCCAAATAGCTTAGTTGAACCAAAATATTTATTTTTGTTAAAAATGCAGTAGTTGAAACAAAAATTCACATTTTGTTAAATATGGTTGTTGAAAACAAAAATTTCATTTCTGTTAATTAGATTTGAAATAAAACAAAAATTCACATTTTAGGGTTAAATAAAAGAGTTAAACACAAATAATATTTTGATAAATAGGTTTGTGTTATAAACAAAAATATTCTTTTTAGTAAAATAGAATTGTCAGCAAAATGGATGTATCACTTCTTATACATTTTGTTGAAATATAATTTATATGCAAATATAATAATCATGTTTATTTGCATAACATACAATAGAATTAATATGCAAATATAAAAATCATTTTTATTTGCAAACTTACATTAGAATTTATATTCAAATATAGGAATCATATTATAGGTCAAAACATACATTAGAATGTATAGGTGTGTTGAGGTGACATCTTTAAATGTTAATGCATACATTAGAATTTGTATGTAATTTAAAATAAACATTTCATGTGTTAGGTTATACATTGAAACATATACAAATGAGATTATTTCTTTTACATGTTAAAGTTAAGAATAATTACATACAAATAAAGTATAATGAAAATTATCTTTTATTTGTTATCCGCAATAATGTCATATAAATAAATTACATTCTATTAGATATTAGAAATGTATAAACAAATTATACGAGTCAAATATATTTTGTTTCGACATTAGGAATAAAATATCATGTTTTGTTCATCATCATCAACATGTTGGTAGTATTAAAATTGATTAAATTCATTAACCAATTATTTATTTATATGAACTCTTGTTCGCTGAAAACCCCACATGGGTATTGGGATGATAACTGATATACACTAGTCCCAATATTTATTTGTATGTCAATCGATAGATTGACAGGCTGCGATGAGCGTTATTATTTCATTTTAATGCTCACACAGTGGTGAACTTCACTCTGGATGTTGAATGGATGGTTTGATGATTATTTATCTTTTTTTTCATTTACATACGATG
Organism: Allium sativum; assembly: GCA_030737875.1. NCBI lineage: Eukaryota > Viridiplantae > Streptophyta > Magnoliopsida > Asparagales > Amaryllidaceae > Allium > Allium sativum. The sequence goes on from CM060910.1 coordinate 654,811,424, forward strand.
TATGAAATCCATATAACCGAAGTTATATGGTAAATGATTGAGTCGCTTTCCGATTCAGAATATCTTTTATATAAAGAATATTTTAAAACAAAGAATATTTTTAAAAGATATTGTAATAAAAGAATTGAATTTTGGGTTGTCGTGGATGGTGTCTTAAATAACACTGTTCTTAAACCCCGTATGAAAGAATAAATCTTTTAACTAAGATTATTAGAGTTTCAAATTATATTTAGTATTGAAATAAATTAATATGTGAATTGGGTTTACCGTGAACTATGTTTTAAACGACATTTGTTCTTTAACCCAATTAACAGTAAGATTTAATTATTAAATTTGGATAATCATAAAGTTATGTTTTTTGATATTAAAACCGAATTGGAGTTTTAATGAATCTTTAAAAGAAGATTAAAGATTATATTTAAAAGAATTTATCTTTGATAAAATTAATGGAAACCTTTCCCTAATAATATGAATGTTTTATTAAAAGAATATTCTAAATTGGAAAGAGGCGTTGGATGTGTCTTTTTAGCACTTGATTTTCAATTATAAAAATACGTGAGTTATTCGGAAAGACCGGGTTTAAACCATTCAGAATAATTGCTATGACGATTAAAAGTCGAAGATATTGAAGACGGTGATTGAAGACCGGCGATCTTCACGTCGAATGGACGACTACTGATGCCTGGCACTGGGTCACTCCTAGTAAAGGGTTAAAAGTGGTAGTTTGTCCGGATGTACTTGTTGGTTGTCCGGATACGCGAGCACCTCACTTCCGTATTGGACATACGGGACGAGGAATAAGGTGACTCCGGTTTTCGTTCAGACCCAGAACGAACTTGTAAATGGATCTGTGTCCGACATTGAATTTATTCTCTTGCTTAACACACTTCTTTGAGACATACGAGCTCGAAGGTTATATATTGGTAATTGTCGATCGCATGGTGTGATCTGTCAATGTGACATGCCAAGATGCAATTGATCGAGGCTTTTGTTGAAAAGCAGAGCCTTGTGGATGATGATCAAAGCACAGCCTATTTAGGCATAGCTCTGTGTATTACGTTACCTCGCGAGCCTCACACCCCGATAGAGTCAAAAACGGGACAAGGGAACGCAGGGAGTGCACACGTTTCTTTCTAGCTAAAAGTGGTGTTTGGGTTTTTACAAGGCCCGACATTTTTACTTAAGTGGTTGATGGAATGAGGCGCCTTGGATTTTCTTTATTGGTCGCCAATGGCCAATTTATAGGTCCAATAGGATCGGGGAGCATGTGTTCAGGAATTGCCAATCCACTAGCGTTATTTGTGGACCAGCCCTGCTGTATCCAAGGGTTCACTGCGGGGAATCCTGAGGCATTGCTAGAGTGTCTCGAATCGGTAAGGTGATCATTTCTAGCCTTAACTCTTGATGGAAACCCAATTTCCAATACGACCCAATGTGGTTTTGATTGTAGAACTAGTATGGCGACATAGTATATGGTAGTTATGCCATCTATGATTAATACATTATGATTGAAATGTTTTTAAAACATATATACACTAATAATAATATCAAATCTGTTTTTATCGTATCAAGCATTTTTGACCATTATAAGGTAAAACTCTATCCTCCGGCTTGCGTTGCATTGTGTGATGGGACCTGAGTCTTATAATGGTTTCATTTTTTTAAAAGCATTGCGTTGTTTAACGATTTACTTTATTTATGCACTGGCAATCCAATGGAGTAAACCCGTTCCGCGTTAGCGGCGTGGTCCTGTGATTAGCCTTATTACCAGTTAAGTTAAGTAAAGATTTCTCGTACCAGTCCCATGACTGACCCGTAGTTTGTTTCACTTTGCAAACTCGGGTGCCCTTTTTTCCACACGGGCAGTCGAGTAGCTTGTTTTGCAGATATATTGAGCAGAATTCTAGATCGAAGCTTAAAGTTGTGTCCAGAGCGTTGGTAGTCTCCCGCTGTGTTAATTTAATTATTCCACTGCATTGTATTAGTTTTGTTATAATTTAACCTTCCGTTGTATTATTTATCCAATGTACTCTGATGTTCTATACTCTGATGTAACATTATTATAATGTTTATAAAAGTCTGCTATTATCTGTTCTATTGTGTTGTATTCCTAAATTTAACATTTGCGGGATTTGAACGGTCTTGGTCGATCTGGCGATCGATTAGGTCTGGGCAAAATCCGTATCGTTACACACAAGGTCAGCAGGTATTGCTACAACCTTTTACCTTAGATGAAGTTAAAGTGGCTATAGATTCAGTTCATATTGATGCAAGCCTGGGTCCTGTCGGTTTAAACTCTAAAAAATTTAAGCTTCGTCGGGATTCAATTAAGTATGATCTGCTTGCATCTCTTCAAGACATTTTTATTTCAGCCAAGTTGCCTAAAAGTATCAATCATACGTTCATCACATTGATATCAAAAGTAGAAAGGCCGAAGAAATTTCACACTACTGCCCAATTTCGTGTTGCAATATGTATTACAAGACCTTTAGTAAAATACTTCGCAATAGAATCAAATGGTATTTTCCTTTTCTAAACTCTTTGAATCAATGTGCATTTATTCCTACAAGATACACTGGAGATAACATATTACTTGCAAATGAGCTTTTGAGAGACTTTAAGAAACCAGGGGTTAACAAATTTTGTGTAAAAGTTGATCTTCATAAAGCTTATGATAGGATTAATGGAGAATTATATGTCATGCAATGATGAAAATGGGATTCCCGGTGCATTTCATAAATGTTATTTTTGAGTGTATTTCAACAACTGCATTCTCTATATTAATCCAAGGAGTGCTAAAAGGATTTATAAAGTCTAGTAGAGGAATTCGTCAAGCTGACCCTCTCTCTCCTTATCTTTTCTCAATAGCTATGGAATATGATACATATTGTATGAATGAAGCATTAGTTCAACATAAGTTTATACCTGTGCATAGATTTGATCCAGTTGTTACTCATCTCTTATATGCCGATGATTTAATGGTATTCGGAAAATGTGTTGCATCGAATGCTTAATATTTGAAGGAAATTTTTGGCAAATTGGAAAGATATTGTGGGTTGACGGTGTGTGATGAAATCCAAGATTTACTTTGGTAATCATGCTCGAAATACTGTGGAATTTTCTGATATTCTGGGGATACCAAGGGGTCTTCTTCCAGTGAAGTATTTAGGTGTCTCTATATCTTCAAATTATGTTCATTATTCTGAATGTCAGTCTCTTTTACATCAAATACAAGATAAAATACAAGCTTGGGATGCAAAGTTTTTAAGCTTTGCTGGAAGAGCCGAGTTAATACAATATGTTCTTATTCCTACGGTGTTATATTGGTTGTTTGTATACCAAATTCCAGAATAGGTTATTGATAAGCTTAATATGATGTGTAGTGATTTCTTTTGGGGCAGCTCCCCACACAAAATCAGCTGGGATAAATTGTGTCTTCCTAAGTTAGAAACGGGAATTGGAATGAAATCATTTTAGATTTAAAGAAGGCAGCAGGAATTAAGCTTATGTGGAAATTTCTTAAGCAAGGTTCACTTTGGAGTCGATGGATGTTCAAAAGGTATTGTTATGGTAAATTGTTTTGGTGTATGAATGTTGATAATAATGCGTCGAGTACTTGGAAATCCATTTTGCGATTAAGAAATTCTCAATTGTTTACGAAGGTAATCACAGATGGCACTTCAACCTTGCTTTGGTTCGAGCCCTTGGCTTAATGATAAATGTTTAATGGACATTATTGGATCTTCCATAGAAATAGGAAGAAATGATGAGTTTGTATCTTCAATAATTGTTGATGGTAGAATAGATGTTAACTTACATGCGGCTACAAGGGAGATCCTTGCTCTTGTTAACTCAGTATCATTGAGTAGTAGTAATCCACCTAATTTCTATGCTTGGAATGATGGTAATTTGTTTTCATTTCATAAAGCTTGGGAATATATTAGAACTAAATTACCTAAGAGAAACTTTTTGAAAGTTATTTGGCATGGAAATAATTCTAAAAGGATGTCCTTCATATCCTTTTTAGTAGTAGTTGAGAGGCTAAACACAAAAAACAGGTTGATGAGGTATGGAATTGTGAATGAGAATGTATGTTTGTTATGTGAGAATGAAGAGGAATCTGTTAAGCACCTGTTTTACATGTGATTATGTATAGTTTATCTGGTTTTCTGTTTTACTGAAGTTAGATTTATATGTGAATGCAATTGGGACATTGGAGGAGGAAGCTCAAAGAATAATGGAAAGATTCAAAGATAGAGACCAATGCTTAAATTTGGCGTGTGTAGCTTACACTACTATAATCTATCATGTGTGACAAGAAAGGAACGCAAGACAATATAATCAAAGAAAGATTAATAGAGAAACTAGATTGAAGATGATTGAAAGAGAAGTTATGTTTTTGGTGAAGAAAAATGGTAGCAAGACGAAAAGAGTGCAGTCGAAAATTGATAATTTGAGGAAACGGGGAATTGACCTAATCGACACTGGTTGATCACATGATTTACGTTTTTTGATTTGTTAGTTGTTTTATTTGGTTTGTATTGCTTTTGTTTTGAGAGTTGAGAAGTGTTTGTATGGGAGAGGTGGAGAGTGATATTGTTCTTTTGCTTATATTATTAATATATGGAGTTTGTATGTACCCTTTTCCCTTATGTCGCACCTATATAGGTAGGGGGCGTAAGGTCTTGATGAGGCATATAAACAAAGTATATGATTGGTTTTGAAACAATAGTGAACCAATTTTTAAATATATATATATATATAATATATATACACACACACACACAAAAGAAACATGTATTAGAATCTTATATATATATATATACTAAATTCCAGAATACTAAACATATATGAATTAGAATAGAGAGAATTTAAGAACAAAGGTTGGAGGAATAGAAGAAATCCTTAACCGTTTTTTCTGGAATTTAGTAATGGTAGAGAGGCAACATGGAGGCAGGCATAAGAGAATGGCTAGGGTTTCATAGTGTGATATGAGGGCCTATATATTGTTGCCCGTGTAAGCGTCGGCCGTTGGATTATTCAGGTTTAATCTAGGCCTTTTATTTATATATATCCCTTCTAGAAAACCCTAACCACATAGATTCATTGAGCTGGTCAACCGCCAAGCGGTCGACCTGGGCGGTCGACTCCTGTGGGGCGGTCAACCTCCTGGTCGCTGAAATGCCCAATGAGCGTTGTGGTGATGAGGTATTAACTTATTAAGATGTTGGTTAAATTTCTTAATCTTATTCCTTATATACAATATCCTTTTTCCCTATGATCTTATCCTCATTTCAAATTCTCCCTCTTTATTTTTAATTTATTTTGGACATATATACATATATATATATATGTATATATATTATCCATCTAATTATATATATATATCGTGTTTTACTGTCCAAATTCATTTGTTCATAATTTCTTCATACGTTGACTGTTTTCAGCATATTGTATATGAAAACGATTCAGAGTTTCGCCACGAATCCAAATAAAAGAATTTCATAGCCAAATTCCTAAAGCTGCAAAATCTCATTTTCCATCCTTATTATTTAATTGCTTATTTTTAATTATTATTTATTTATTATTGATATCTTTGTATTTTACGGGGTGTTACATTCTCCCTACTTACAATAGATTTTGTCCCGAAATTTGTTTGAAGGAGCGAAAAACACAACTCACACAAACACATCCGTATTGTACATCCATGTAATTTTAAATCAGCCATAAGCATCCATGACTCGTAATGATTATGAACTGCAGACTCACTAAAGTGAGCTCATCCCTAGTGTAGGTGTAATAAGTGATGCAATATGTATGCAAGCAACCTAATTATGCATAGATTTCTACATGAGTGCGCTTGTACAAAGGTGTTGTATCCATTTCTTAACATCCAATCTAGCAATCACGATGCATCCAAAAACGTTAATTTGAGGAAAATTTACTGAGAAAAGCTCTGGGTGAGTATGTCTCATTTTATTCTTGGTCTCCCATGTGGTTTCCACATGATCATTTCCCCATTGTACTCGGACAAGGCGAACGGTTTTGTTGCGGAGTCTCTCGATTCCGTGCTCTACAATCCTTGTAGTGACACGGGGCCTTTTGGACTCTTACTCGAATTTTTCTACGTCCTCAATTTCGTCAAGCTCCGGTCAGACAACAGAATTATGAAGGCATTTCCTTAGATGTGATGCATAAAAATATTATGGATTCCCAATAGACGCTCTGGGAGATCCACTTGATAAGCCAAAGATCATATCTTCTTGATTACACGAAAAGGCCCAATAAATCTAGTAGCCAACTTCCCAGTCTTCCCAAACCGAACAGTCTTATTAAGAGGGGATACTTTTACGAATACCAAGTCTCCAACATTAAACTCAAGTTCCCTCCTTTGCTTATCGGCTTACGATTTCTGACGATCTTGAGCTGCCTTCATCCTCGGCCTAACCAAGGATATATTCTCTGTGGATTCACGAACGAAGTATGGTCCGAGTATAACCTTGTCACTGGTTTCCCACCAACAAGTTAGCGATTTGCATGGCCTCCCGTAAAGCGCTTCAAAAGGGGCCATACCAATCGTCGTTTGAAAACTATTATTGTAGGTGAACTCTGCGAGTGGTAGGTGCTGCTCCTAAACTCCACCAAAGTCGACAATGCAAGCTCTGAGCAAGTCTTCCAAGATTCGACTTACTCTTTCCATCTGGTCGTCAGCCTTTGGATGATAGGCTGTGCTTAGATTGAGGATTGTTCCCAATGCTGCTTGTAGGCTTCTCCAAAATTCTCTTGCGAACAAGGGGTCTCTATCACTCACAATACTCAATGGAATACCATGTAGTCTGACTATCCATTTGATATATAATTGGGCTAACGAGGTTGCAGTCCTTGTCTTCTTGACTGGTATAAAATGGGCGGTTTTGGTTAAACGATCTACCACAACCCAAATGACTGCATTTCCCTTTTGGCTTCTAGGAAGTCCATCTATAAAGTCCATGGAAATATGTTCCCACTTCCACGTGGGGATCTCTAAAGGTAGTAATAATCCTCCGGGTTTCCCTTGCTCCGCTTTGGCTTTTTGGCACGTCAAGCATTTGGCCACGAACTCGGCTACATCCCTCTTCATTCCTTCCCAGTGGAGGTTCTTCTTCATATCTTTGTACATTTTATCCTCACTGGGGTGTATGGTCATTTTTGACCTATGGCACTCCTCTAGAACTTCTTTCCTCAACCCTTCATCCTTAGGGACGTAAAGTCATTCATCCCAAAGTAAACTTCCATCATCACCAATCGAATACCTAACCAAATAGGGAAAGGTTTCTTTCCTTCCTACTTTCTCCTTTATGATTCTTAATTCCTCGTTAAGGTCTTGTGTGCTTTGGATCCTCTCTCTTAACGTAGGTCTAATTATCATAGCCCTAAGAAAACCATTAGAAGTGGTTGGTGAGGGTTGCAAATTAAAATTAGAGAGAAACTCTAATTGTTTCCATTCTATCATCACATTCAAAGTCGCATGTTTCCTACTTAAAGCATCTACCATAACATTTCCCTTTCCTAGATATACTAGATCACGAAATCAAATCAGGCAATATATTCCATCCATCGTTGTTGTCTCAAGTTTAGGTCACGTTGAGAGAATAAATACTTTAGGGATTTTTGGTCAGTAAAAAGTTCAAATTTCTCTCTTAAAAGATAATGCCTCCATATCTTAAGGGCGAACACTACTGCGGCTAACTCAAGGTCATGAACTTGGTACCTCTTCTCTGGATCCTTGAGTTTTCTACTAGCATAAGCAACTACTCTTCATTCTTGCATAAGGACTGCTCCTAAACTGGTTCCACATGCATCAGTGTAAACAGTAAAAAAATGTGAACTGTCGAGTATAATTAATACTAGTGCATTGGTTAATACTTCCTTTAATTTCTTAAAGGCTATATCACATTTAGTACTCCAAGAGAGCACCAATTTATTCTTCGTTAATTGGGTTAAAGGAGTAGAAATCTTTGCGAATTTCCTATAATACCTAGCCAATCCAAAGAAGCTTCTTACTTCCGTAGCATTTCGAGGTATCCTTCATTCTTTGATTGCGTCGATCTTTGCGGGGTCTACCGCCAATCCTTCGCTCGACACAATGTGAAAAAATCTAACTTCTTCCCGCTAGAAATGGCATTTCGAGAATTTTTCTTTCAATTGGTTCTTTCTTAATATCCCTAACACTTGTCTCAAGTGATTTTCATGCTCTTTACGATCTTTTGAAAATATAAGGATATCATCTATGAAGACTACCATAATTTTATTTAGAATGCCCCCAAACACTCCATCCATGAGGTCAACAAAGAAAGCGGGTGCATTCGTTAGTTCGAAGGGCATAACCACCCATTGGAACAATCCATCTGGCATCCTAAACGTAGTTTTTTCCTTACTGTCCTCCGCGATTCTTAACTGGTGGAATCTAGTAGCAAGGTCTGATTGAGAAAATACTCGGTCTCCTCCCAAGTGGTCAAAAAGGTCATCGGCTCTAGGTAATGGGGTACTTATTCTTTTTGGTCAACTTATTAAGTTCCCTATAATCCACACAAAGTCTTAACGATCCGTCTTCTTTGGGGGCAAATACAACAGGTGCGCCCCATTCTGAGGTACTTCGCCGAATAAAACCTTTTTGTAACAACTCTGAAATCTGCTTATCTAACTCCCTTCTTTTTTTAGACGCCATATGCCTCAGGGGTTGTGCTACGGGTCTAGCGTCTTTCTCTAGGTCAATACAAAAAGAGATTTCTCTATGGGATGGAAGTCATATGACTTTCTCAAAAACATCCAAGAATTCACAAACTATAGGGACCGAAGATGGTCCTTCGGAACTAGGAGATGAGGAATATAACAAGGCTTTATCCTTGTTCCTACAATTACAAGAAATATTTAGGCTATGTCCTTCGCGGCTCCTAAGATGAACAATTCTCTTATCGCAATCTAAGATGACCCCATAAAACGGTATCCACTCCATAACTAGGATAAAGTCATACCCCATAAAGTGCAACACATACCCTTCGCAAAGGAACTCGACATCGTCGATCTCTAATACTAGGTCTTTACACAACAGATCAAGATACATAAATCCTCCAATAGGGTTGGTCACTTATATTGGATTATCGTAAATATGCAAGGTAAGGTTCAACAAATTAACTAATCTTTTGGCAATAAAAGAACGGGTCACTCCTGAATAGAACAAGGTGTATGCGGAACTCCTTATAACAGAAGTTATACCTTCAAGTGTGGGTTGCCCTTGGTCTTTTGGGGTTCGACTTTGAATTAGAGTTGCCTCTATTGCATAATTCTAACCACTCTTGAAAACTTTGGGCTTTGGGCAGTCCCTAGACACGTTTCCTTCTTCATGGCAGTTGTAACACTTTCCTTTGAATTACTTCTTCGCCAACGTGGTCGTACAATCCTTAGTCTCATGGTTCTTGCGGTTGCACCTCATACAAGTTTTTGCTTCCTTTTTTAATTTGTTTCCTTTCTTCTTGTTTTTCCAAACTTCCTTCTCCTTATCAAATTCTTTCTTCTTCTTGGAATTTTCAGTCATGCATAAGATATCTATCTCTAATAGGGTTTCAAAGGTTTCCCCAAACATTACTTGGGCTAATAAAGTTTCCTTCAATGGAGAGTTCAGCGCATTAACAAATTTCAGGGCTTTGTTCATGGTGGTGTCTACCAATCCTCTTGCAAACTTCCTTAACTCGATAAACTTGCCTACGTACTCTTGCAAGCTCAAGCTTCCTTGCTTGAGGCGGATGAATTTCTCTAGCTAGATAGTTATTTCGGCCCTAAGAAAAAACTTCGCTTCAAAACATGTTTTGAATTCGTCCCATTTAAATATCTGGCCCTCGTTTTCCATTGATACTAAGTTCCACTATTCATGGGCCTTATCTTTCAAATGCCAAGCCGTGATTCTCCTCTTTACTTCATTAGACCAACCAGTAGTGTAACACCTGTATTTTCTGTGAATATTAAAGTAATGAATTAAAGAATACTTAATTTTAAAAGTGAAAATTAAGGGAAACGGGTTTTGCCATTACATTCGTCTCGGAATTCTGCTTGAGATAGAGTCCGAGTTTGCGTGAATCGGACTCCGTATGAAGAAGTTATGTAGTTCGGAAGATTTCAAGTTTAAACGGAAATTAAATATTAATAAAAATTAAATTAAAAAGCAGTTCAAATTCAAAAATTCCGAGAGAAACGGCTGGGCTGGAAAATTCCTGCCCATAGGGGTCAACTCCCTTCATGGGGGGTCGACATAGGTGTCGACCCCCTTGTAGGGGTCGACCCCCTCGGCCAGATCAGGATTGTTTTGTCCAGTAATGTTTTTTGAGTCACTATGGCATATGTGGCGACTTTCGGTTGGCTCTGTTTGGTCTGGATGGCTCTGATTACTCTTAGGTTGATCTAACGGCTCTCATTAATCTAAACTTCTATATAAACAACCCTAACCCTCAACTCTAAAACCACATAAAATTGCTCTCTGAAGCCGTCATGTTGTCAATGGCCAAACTTGCGTAGCCTCCATTTTTCTCTAAACTACAAGTCAAGTTAGGAAATCCCAAATCAAATCAAAACTTGAGAATCAGTAGTCTACATCAACGAATAGCTTTTCAGTTTCAGAAATCAGATCCCAGAAAACAAGATTTGTTCTTTTGTTTGTAAGTTCAGTTATTATTTTGATTTGAACAAATAAAAGTCATGACTTGTAATGATGCGGAACTAGAACTGTGCCTAGTTGTAAGATAATCGTATTCTGATTCATGTAGCAATTCTGAAATTACCTATGCCTACGTGACTTTTGTGATTGATACAACTTATCGTGTTGTATATTAATTTGGTAATGAACCAATCATGTTGTATATTAATTTGGTGATGAACCTATCATGTTGTATATTAAATTGGTGATGGATTATCATGTTGTATGTTAAATTGGTGATGAACCTATCATGTTGTATAATAATTTGGCAATGAACCTATCATGTTGTATATAAATTTGGTGATTCCTTATGTTATGTTATATGCAAGATCATAAGCTAAGTCATGTTCATATATGCTTATATGTCTAGATCAACATGCTTAGATGTTTAATCTTTGTTAATTTGATCCAGCTCAAATGCAACTTCACATTTACATGCTTAATTAAATTTGTGTAGTACTATGCCAAATTTATATTACACATGCTTAGTTGATCTAAACTGTTTTATGCCGTTGGAATGTTACATGTCCCTTTTCTTTTCCCCTCTTTGTTTATGAGTTAGGCTAATTTGCGAGTCTAACGTTCTATGTAATTTATGTGAACGAATAACGGGGGATACATTGCGAAAAATATTAAATTATATGCTATTGGCATAGATTGGCTCATAATCATGAAAATGATTAATGGCATGAAATGGTATAATTTGTATACCTAAGAATTATGGACAAAATTTAGAAGGGTAAATGGGACATGACTTGAGTTGACAACACTGGTGGATAATTTACAAACAAACATAAATAGTAAATATGTAAATTAATTGAAAGACGAATATGCCTAACCCGAGATTAGATTGAGTTACAGTGTAAGACTGCCCGGAACAGTCCAACATATCCAGCAACCGTAACAATACAGATCTAATGTGAGAGGTTAGCGCATTAAGCCCAAAAACCCGAGGTTAGATTGAGTTGTGGTGTAAGACTGCCCGGAACCGCCAGGTACATCCAGCAACTGCAACAATATAGATCTAATGTGAGAGGTTGGTGCTCTAATGAATGAATTAAAGCTAAGAAACAGGCAGGCTAAGAATGGTAGGGTTAAGTAAATTAAGGCAACACTTAACCAATACAACATGTTAACTAAACTAATGGGTAGGGTTAGGTTAATTTGAGAACACTTAACCATTTTAACATGTTGATTAGGAAACCCTACCCCCTGGGACCCATTTCATCCGTAACCCACATAGATGTATTATGGTACCCTGAACTAGGCAGGGTAGGGCACGATTACTGGGCTGATTATAAGCGGTCAAAACAACGGCGGGTAGTGCAGCAGTGTAGGTTTCGACGGAGTATGGCGTGCACGTACTCCGACATGGACAAATCAGGCACTGGGCATCAGTGGTATATACTATGCATCTTGAATATGTGTCGAGTTGCCACCATAGAAATTGATACACCCCATGATGGGACAAGCACATGTATCTACAATCAAGCTGGGTCGAATGACACAAGTCATAAATGCATGCGAGTAGAAACCGATCGATAAAATGGATCATTTTATCATGAACACATGGTGCTAGTTGAAAACACTTGTTTGTAGGTGCAGAGAAATAGAAATGAGTGCGATAGTATATTCAGTTTACCTTGCCTTATTTATCGTTATCTTATTTCTAGGGTATTTTCCTAAGTTCAGTTTATTCATGTCATGATCCTTTTACCTGTTTACATGCTAAATAATCACTGGACTTACCAGGCTTATGTCTGACCCGTTTTCTTTCGTCTTCTTGTTCTGTGATCCCTCCACTTTCTTGTCTTGAGGTACTTCCACCTTTATCTCTTTCTTTCCATCCTTATCTTCCTCCTGTAACAGTGTCATGTCCACTAGTCTCTCATAAGTCGCACCCATAGGTATATGGGTCATAGCTAGGCTGTGCAGTGGCTCGTTCAACCCTTTAACGAGACGGAAAGCCTTCTTATGTGGAGTGTTCACTAACTCCAATCCGAATCTAGCCAGTTGGTTGAATTGGTTGACGTATTCCTTGACTGATAGGCTTCCCTGTTTGAGAGCTAAGAACTTTTCCATTTATAGGCTTCGTTCAGCTTACGAGAGGAACTTCATTTCAAACCTCATTCTGAAATCCTCCCGAGTTTCAACTAGTCTCTCCGCATTAGTGATTTCCCACCAATAAGAGGCTTCATCCTTAAGTAACCACACAGCCAATTATATTTTCTGCCTATCATCCACTTCAAAGATAACGAACAAATCTTATGTTTCCTTAAGCCAGTTTCTTGCTTCCACAAATGACTCGGTCCTATTAAAGCTCTTTCCACCCATGGCTCGAAAGTCTCTACATATCTTCGAGAAAGCATTCACACGAGGAGGAGGAGGAGGAACAGCTGCAACTGGGGGAGGAGGAACGTCTACTAAGGCCTACGCCATTAGCCCTAGCTTCCAGATACCTTTTGAACCAACGAGGTACCGGCATGCCCTCAGGAAGATTAATATCCCCAGAAATGCTGAAATGAAAAGAAAAGGTTCAAAACAAAGGATAGAAAAATTGTGCATATGGCTTTGGGGATTATGCTCTTTAAAATAAAACAACATTTTCTTTAAAAATGCTTCTTTAAACTTCTTTTTGAAAAATAGTTTTCAAAAACTTTTATCTGATCTGGTAAACCTTTGCTCTGATACCAAGTGTGCTGGCTAGATTCGGATTGGAGTTGGTGAACACTCAACATAAGAAGGCTCTCCGTTTCATTAAAGGGTTGAACGAGCCACTGCACAGCCTAGCTATGACCCATATACCTATGGGTGCGACTTATGAGAGACTAGTGGACATGGCACTGTTACAGGAGGAAGATAAGGATGGCAAGAAAGAGATAAAGGTGGAAGTACCTCAAGACAAGAAAGTGCAGGGATCACAGAACAAGAAGACGGATTCCAAGAAAGGCGGGAAGAATAACAAACCCCATGACAAGAGGAAGTGTAATTTTTGTGGCATACCTGGACATCTGATTAACGACTGCAAAAAGAAGAAGAGGAAGATGGGTGGTTGTTTTCAGTGCGGCGAGACATGACACATGGCTAAGGACTGCCCAAGAAAGCAAGGGCAAGGGCAGAGGACTGGATCTACTTCTAGAGGGCAGGTTCACGCTCTCATAGCACCTCCGCAAGAACGAGATAGAAATATTTCTGTTGAGAGTTTAGTTTATCTTTTTGATCGTCATGTTCGTACTCTCTTTGATTCTGGCGCATCGCACTCTTTTATATCTACTACTTTAGTTGAATCTCTGCACCTTGACACTGTTATAGTAGAGAATCCCTTGGTTATTTCAAATCCAATTAGGGGTTCGGCTTATTTATCAATGATTTGTTTGGATTTGGAAATTTCTATACTTAGCATTGGGTTTAGATGTAATGCCTATGTTTTGGGCTTCACGGGCTATGGGTTGATTCTAGGCATGTATTGGCTGTCCAAAAACGGTGTCGTCCTCGATTGTGAAAAGAAACTACTTATGACTCGCCTCGGTAACACTCTCGAAATCTCTTGTAATCCCATGAACTCTATTATTCTTAGCTACCTAGAATATCTTGATGCGTCTGTTGAAAACCTGAAATCTGTTAGAATAGTCTGTGAATACTCGGATGTCTTTGAAGAGGTGAAGGGTTTACCTCTGAAGCGAGAGATAGACTTCCGCATATACCTTGTTGATAATGCAAAACCCATTAGACACTTGGCTCCAAGAGAAAGGAAAGAGCTCAGCAAGCAAGTTAAAGAATTGCTTGAAAAGGGGTTTATAAGGCAGAGTATTTCTGAATGGGGTGCTCCAGTGTTGTTTGCAACCAAAGCAGTTGGTTCACTTCGCCTATGTGTTGGCTATAGGGAGCTAAACAAGCTGACCAAGAAGAATAGGCACCCACTTCTAAGAATAGATGACTTGTTCAATCAGCTTATAGGTGCATCGGTTTTCTCCCAACTGGATCTGGCTACCGGGTTTCATCAGCTAAGAGTCGCTGAGGACAACATTGATAAGACTGCATTCAGGACCCCGGATGGTTTCTTCGAATGGCTTGTCATGCCTTTCGGCTTGACAAACGCACCTGCTTATTTCTTTGACTTGATGAGTCGGGTGTTCAGTGAGTTCCTTAATAAATTTGTGGTGGTCTTCGTGGACGACATTTTGATCTTCTCGAAAAGTGAGGAAGAGCATGCTTTGCATTTAAGGGAAGTCATGGATACTCTTCGTGCACACCAGGTAAAAGCAAAATTCTCCAAATGCCATTTTTGGAGAGAAGAAGTAAGGTTTCTTGGACATGTGGTGTCCAAAGAGGGGATAGCTGTGGATCTCGCAAAAGTAGTTGCGGTGCAAGATTGGAAGGTCCCCCGGAACGCAACTGAAGTACGAAGTTTTCTCGGGCTAGCAGGCTTTTACAGAAATTTCATTAAATACTTTGCAAAGATCTCAGCTCCACTTACTGGATTGACGAAGAAGAACCTAACTTTTGCTTGGGATTTGGATTGCGATGTTGCTTTCCAACGACTGAAAAGGGCTCTGACAACAGCCCCAGTTCTGACATTGCCTGATGGGAGTAAGATGTTTATAGTATACACAGACGCATGCAGAATAGGATTGGGCGCTGTCTTAATGCAAGAGGGCAAAGTATTTTGTTATGGAAGAATGCAGTTGAAGGTACATGAGAAGAACTACCCAACTCATGATTTGGAGCTAGCTGCCATTGTTTTCGCTCTTAATTCATGGCATCATTACCTGCTAGGAGAAAGGTTTGAATTGTTTACTGACCATAAATTGTTAAAGTACCTTTTCTCATAGAAAGATCTTAACTCGAGACAACAAAGGTGGATGGAATTTTTGGCCTCATACGATTTTGAGATTGCGTATACCGCCGGTAAGGGCAATGTTGTAGCAGATGCTTTGAGTAGGAAAAAGCTGACCCTAAGTCCTCTCTTTGTAGAAAGGCAAAGCTTGGAGTACATAGCAAACTTTGACTTTAGACCTTCCCTTGAGTTTGTACCTGGCTTGTTAGCAACACTAGAGGTGCGACCTACGCTTTTGGACTCAATAAGAACCGCGCAACGTGAAGACCCTCAGCTAGTTGATGTGATGAATAAGCTAATGGGAAGCGAGACTTCTAGTCACCTCAATGGATATTCCATCGATGACAAGGGTTGGTTGAGACGGGATGGAAGACTATGTGTCCCACAAGCAAGATATTTGGTGAAAACCGTTCTCGAAGAAGCACACCATTCTAAGTTGACCATACATCCAGGTGGAGACAAGATGTATAAAGACATAAAAAGGGTTTTCTTTTGGAATGGAATGAAGAAGGATGTAGCTGAGTTTGTCTCTAAATGCTTAATATGCCAGCAAGTCAAAGCGGAGCAGAAAAAGCATGGTGGTCTGCTTCATCCTCCAGAGGTCCCACAGTGGAAATGGGATAGCATTTCAATGGACTTTATTTATGGGTTGCCTAGGTCAAGAAAGGGCAATACCAGTATTTTGGTAATAGTGGACAGGCTCACTAAAAACGCTCACTTTATACCTGTTAAGAGCAGGAGGACTGCCTCATCATTAGCATCCATTTACCATAAAGAGGTGGTTCGACTGCATGGAATACCCTCTAGCATAGTAAGTGACCGAGATCCTATCTTTACGAGCGAGTTTTGGAAGAGTTTGCAAGAAGCTGTAGGCACACAGCTATGCTTAAGCACTGCCTATCACCCTCAAACTGATGGTCAGACGGAAAGGGTGAACAAAGTATTTGAAGACCTTTTGAGATTGTGCATTCTTGATTTTGGAGGGATATGGGAGGATCATCTTCTTTTGGTGGAGTTCGCCTACAACAATAGCTACCAAGCCACCATAGGCATGGCACCCTTTGAGGCTTTATATGGAAGACCATGCCGATCGCTAACTTGTTGGTGGGAGTCTACAGATAAGCTCGTACTTGGGCCTGACATGATCAGAGAAACTTCAGAGAAGGTGAACTTGATACGAAGATGAATGAAGACTGCATAAGATAGATAGAAGTCCTACGCTGATAAAAGAAGGACTGACCTTGAGTTTGAGGTTGGAAACAAGGTTTTCCCTAAGGTATCTCCTTTGAGGAATGTCATTCGCTTTGGGTCTACAGGAAAATTGGCACTAAGATTTGTAGGGCCATTTCCTATCATTGAGAGGATTGGGAAGATGGTTTATAGAGTAGAGCTGCCCGAAATATTGGCTAGAGTTCATAATGTTTTCCATGTCTCTCATCTACGAAAGTGCTTACATGAGTCTGGGGAAGTTGTGGAGCCAAGCATACTGAAGAAGTAGAAGTGGAATGAGAAGTGACGGCGAGGAGAGTTCTAATTTGTATCTTAGGGACAGAAGTCAAAAAGCTACGCAACCGTGAAGTCAAGCTTGTTAAATTTCAATGGAGTGACGCTGAGGAAGACGCGACTTGGGAGACTGAGGACAAGGTACGCGCAGCATACCCTTTTCTTTTTGAGGGTACATCCTTGATCTCTTTTCCATAAGTTTAGGCATGCTTATATCTATCTTTTAAGTATATCTCCTCGGTCCTATTCTTGACCCTTAGGTAGAAACCAATGGATGTAAATATGTATTTGAAACATGTTATGATTGATGGTTGCAAGTGGTTGCAAGTGGTTGCTAGTGGTTGCTCGTGGATGCATATACACACACATTAGGTACTAGATCGGCTCAGTCACTTTCATATTCCATATGCATATATGTATTTGTATGTGGATTGAAACTTGATGTGTTATCATATGGACGTTGCATTTGTATGAATGATTATGCACTCATGTAGAAAGAATGATTAGGAATAATTGCGGTCATAATGGACTCATGGCACTATCATGATTTGCATTAAGGAGGTCAACTGAATCAGTAGACTGTCTGATTTTGCATTAGATAAGGACATATACACACACTATGCATATAGTCATGAAATCATTAGAAATCTGTTTAAGGACAATGGATGCCTGTGTTTGATGGTTGAGTAGATGAACGATTGGATGGTAGGATATACATTCCTCTTGCCTTGAAAATTTCGGGGACGAAATCCTTTAAGGAGGGGAGAATGTAACACCCCGTATTTTCTGTGAACATTAAAGTAACAAATTAAAGAATACTTAATTTTAAAAGTGAAAATTAGGGGAAACTGGTTTCGCTATTGCGTTCATCCCGTAATTCTGCTTGAGATAGAGTCTGAGTTTGCGTGAATCGAACTCCGTATGAAGAAGTTATGGAGTTCAGAAGATTTCAAGTTTAAATGGAAATTAAATATAAATAATAATTAAATTAAAAAGCAGTTCAAATTCAAAAATTTCGAGAGAAGCGGCTGGGCAGGAAAATTCCCACCCATAGGGGCCGACTCCCCCGGGGAGGGTCGACATAGGTGTCGACCCCCCAAGAGGGGCGTCGACCCCCCTGTAGGGGTCGACCCCCTTGGTCAGATCTGGACTGTTTTGTCCAGTGATGTTTTCTGAGTCACTAGGGCATATGTGGCGACTTCCGGTTGGCTCTCTTTGGTCTGGATAGCTCTGATTACTCTTAGGTTGATCTAACGGCTATCATTAATCTAAACTTCTATATAAACAACCCCAACCCTCAACCCTAAAACCACATAAAATTTCTCTCTGAAGCCGTCATGCTGTCCACGGCCAAACTAGCGTAGCCTCCATTTTTCTCTAAACTACAAGTCAAGTTAGCAAGTCCAAAATCAAATCAAAATTAGAGAATCAATAGTCTACATCAAAGGATAGCTTTTCAGTTTCGGAAATCAGATTGTAGAAAACAAGATTTGTTCTTTTGTTTGTAAGTTCAGTTATTCTTTAGATTTGAACAAATAAAAGTCATGACTTGTAATGATGCAAAACTAGAACTGTGCCTAGTTGTAAGATAATCATATTCTGATTCATGTAGCAATTCTGAAATTACCTATACCTACGTGACTATTGTGATTGATAAAACCTATCATGTTGTATATTAATTTGGTAATGAACCAATCATGTTGTATATTAATTTGGTGATGAACCTATCATGTTGTATATTAAATTGGTGATGGACTTATCATGTTATATGTTAAATTGGTGATGAACCTATCATGTTGTATAATAATTTGGCAGTGAATCTATCATGTTGTATATAAATTTGGTGATTCCTTATGTTACATTATATGCAAGATCATAAGCTAAGTCATGTTCATATATGCTTATATGTCTAGATCTACATGCTTAGATGTTTAGATCTATGTTAATTTGATCCAACTCAAATGCAAGTTCACATTTACATGCTTAATTAAATTTGTGTAGTACTATGCCAAATTTATATTACACATGCTTAGTTGATCTTAATTGTTTTATGTCGTTGGAATGTTACATGTCCCTTTTCTTTTTCCCTCTTTGTTTATGAGTTAGGCTAATTTGCGAGCCTAACGTTCTATGTAATTCATGCGAACGAATAACGGGGGATACGTTAGGAAAAATATTAAATTATATGTTATTAGCATAGATTGGCTCATAATCATGAAAATGATTAATGGCATGAAATGGTATAATTTGCATACCTAATAATTTTTATACCTAAGAATTATGGACAAAATTTAGAAGGGTAAATGGGACATGACTTGAGTTGACAGCATTGGTGGATAATTTACATATAAACACAAATAGTAAATATGTAAATTAATCGAAAGGCGAACATGCCTTACCCGAGGTTAGATTGAGTTACGGTGTAAGACTGCCGGGAACCGCCCGGCATGTCCAGCAACTGTAACAATACAGATCTAATGTGAGAGGTTAGCACATTAAGCCCAAAAACCCGACGTTAGATTGGGTTGCGGCATAAGAATGCCCGGAACCGCCGGCACGCCCAGCGACCACAATAATATAGATCTAATGTGAGAGGTTGGTGCTTTAATGAATGAATTAAAGCTAAGAAACAGGCAGGCTAAGAATGGCAGGGTTAAGTAAATTAATGCAACACTTAACTAATACAACATGTTAACTAAACTGATGGGTGGGGTTAGGTTAATTTGAGAACACTTAACCATTTTAACATGCTGATTAGGAAACCCTAGTAACGGGGACCCATTTCAGCAGTAACCCACATAGATGTGTCATGGTACCCTGAACTAGGCAGGGTGGGGCACGATTACTGGGCTGATTATAAGTGGCCAAAACAACGGCGGGTGGTGCGGCAGTGTAGGTTCCGACGGAGTATTGGCGTGTACGTACTCCGGCATGGACAAATCAGGCATTGGGCATTAGTAGTATATACTGTGCATCTTGAATATGTGTCGACTTGCTACCATAGGAATTGGTACACCCCAATGTGAGAGCAGCACAGGTATCTACAATCAAGCGGGGATGAATGACACAAGTCATAAATGCATGCGAGTAGAAGCCAATCGATAAAAGGGATCATTTTATCATGAACACATGGTGCTAGTTGAAAACACTTGTTAGTAGGTACAGATAAATAGAAATGAGTGCGATAGTATATTGTGTTTACCTAGCCTTATTTATCATTATCTTATTTCTAGGGTATTGACCTAGGTTCAGTTTATTCATGTCATGATCCTTTTACCTGTTTACATGCTAAATAATCACTGGACTTACCAGGCTTATGTCTGACCCGTTTTCTTTCGTCTTCTTGTCCTCCGTTCCCCCCTCCCCACCTCAGGTCCGCAGGGAGGGAATAGTTCAACGTAGTCCAGACCTTTTCCAGCTTGAAGAAAGTAGACGTATTGCTTGGACTCTCTTTTCTTGGGCTATGGTTGTGGTTACACTCTTAATTGGGGATTTGTGCTGCTTTATTATTGTTTATGCTTCTTTATGTTTTAGTCAAGACAGAGGCTTTACTGTAATGATTTTGGAATTTGGTTTTTAAGACAGTTGTTGTAATGTTTTGACTGGACCACGTGCTTATGAAATAAAATTTAGTCTTTCCTCTGTTTATATGTCTGTCTTGTAAATTACTTGTACCTTTTACCTATAATACTCCACCAAATTTAATGCATTCCCTTTGTGAGTGACCTTAACGGAGGTAGGGTGTTTACAAGTAGCTTAAAAATTCTTCCACAGTCCATAATCCATGATAGGGCACTAGTAAATCTTTCCTTCCCAGAGAACGATTTCCCTCCAAGATTCGCGAAAGTCTTGTAGAAACGAGAAAAGTCAATGGCTACCTCAGCGGCAGGAGCTGCAGGTGCCGCTGGGGCAGGATTGGCAACAGGGACCTATTCCACAGTATGGCGATACTGTTGGAACCATTCGGGAAAGTATCGGGGTCTTGCCAAGTTACCCTGCTTAGCAGGATTTTTATCCATTCTACTATCGGAAAAGAAAAATAATAATCCTTTAGTGGATACTCCTGAGATAGTATTTAAGCTGAAAAGGGAAGAAAACGATAAGATTGCCTAGTATAGATGCATATGCTTATTGGGGTAAATATATATATATAGTTTGAAAATTCTTTTTCAAATTACAAATATGCATCTCATACGTATAATTCAATTATAATCGGGTAATGTAACACCCCACCTCCGCTAGGGTCACTCACAAAGGGAATGCACTAGCTTTGGTGGGGTATTATCTAGGTAAACATACACAGAAATATTACAAGACAGAACATAAATAAAACAGCGGAAGGAAAACCCAAATTTCATTGCTTTAAAATCTAGTAAGGTCTAAAGCCTTTTACATCAAAATGCTATTAAGTCAATTACATCGAAATCTGTCTTGCAATAGTAAAGAAGCATAAAACCATAGTTATAAATCATTCCCCAATAAAGCAAAGCAAGCCATAGCCAAGAGAAATCCAAGCCGTACATGAAAGAGCTTTGGAGCTTGGTAAGATCCGAACTAAGCTGTATTCCCACCTACGAACCTAGGGGGGAAACGAAAGAAAAAGAGGCAAAACAAAACGGGTCAGTCATAAAGACTAAGTAAGTCCTAGTGACTTTCAGCATAAAAACAGGTAAAGATAACATGGCATGAATAAACTGAAAGTA
This sequence comes from Allium sativum, assembly GCA_030737875.1. Taxonomy (NCBI): domain Eukaryota; kingdom Viridiplantae; phylum Streptophyta; class Magnoliopsida; order Asparagales; family Amaryllidaceae; genus Allium; species Allium sativum. The sequence continues at coordinate 654,833,193 of CM060910.1, forward strand.
AACATAAGCATGATGACAAGATAAGCTACAGGAATGATAACTAAGAATAACCTCATATGGATTTTGTCAAGTATAACATCGCCAGGTTTCCATTCAAGATAAACTAAGTGTAATTTCGCAAGATTTCTATCAAGCATCGCAAGATTTCTCTGCTTTACCATTAAAATATTTCTATGATATCTATTTGCTCTGCACCAACCGTACTAGCATCCTAACTCTTATCATCCCTTCCATGTATATGTATAGTCCCTTGCTGTATATCGTACGGGTTCCATCACGTTATTCTGTACCACTACAACGTAGTGTCACCATCCTTGAAATCGCTCGGACTGCCATCCTTGTTCTGGCCAGATTCCCTTATCATGAATTATCGCGTGTTCAACTAGGATTTACGCCACCTAGGACCACTAGGGATTATGCTACCTATTGGACGTTTTCTAGATTCGATCAGGGTTTATGCCACCTAGGACCACTAGGGATTATGCTACCTATCGAACAACACCCTTTTTCCACGTAACGATCTAATCGATCGGCTCCCTACAAGTCCTAACTCGTCGTGTGTCGGTGTCATACGGCCCAATCACGAATGTAGCTACTCTGTGCTAGGTCCACCCTAGGGTTTATCAAGCCCTAGGGTGTCAACCACTGACACCATTCCAAGCACGCACAGTGTACAACTACTGGTGCCCATGCCTGCTTTTTCAACTCCGGACTCATGTGCACGACCACAGTCCGCCTGAACCTACAATGGCGCACCAACTCAGCCGTCGTTCTGGTCGCTTACAATCAGCCCAGTAATCGTGCCCCACCCTAGCCTAGTCCCTAGGGTATCGTGATACATCCAAGAGGGTTACTGCTGAAAAGGACCGCGTGACTAGGGTTTCTGTCCGGTAGGTTAAGTGTTGGCATCTAAATTCAAGACTTAACCCTTATCAGTCTAGCATGTCAAGTTGGTTAAGCGTATTCCAGCGGTTCATGACTTAGCCCTATCCAAATCATCGTGTCAAATTGGTTAAGTATATTTAAGCTTAACCCCATCAAATTACCGTGTCAGATTGGTTAAGTATATTCAAGCTTAACCCCATCAAATTATCGTGTTAGATTGGTTAAGTATATTCAAGCTTAACCCCATCAAATTACCGTGTTAGGTTGGTTAAGTATATTCAAGTGACTCATGACTTAATCCCATCAAGTTATCATGTTAGATTGGTTAAGTATATTCAAGCGATTCATGACTTAACCCCATCAAGTTATCATGTTAGATTGGTTAAGTATATTCAAGTGGTTCATGAATTAACCCCATCAAGTTATCATGTTAGATTGGTTAAGTATATTCAAGCGATTCATGACTTAACCCCATCAAGTTACCGTGTTAGATTGATTAAGTATATGTTAACCTAACCCCATCAACTAGTCAAATTATAATGGTTAAGTGTTACCCTCGTGAGTTTACTTAACCATACCATTCATCGTGTTATACTTGTCGGGTGTTATCGACCTACTCAGGTTAAACTACCACATCCTCTAATCGTGTTATATGGTTAAGTGTCATCAAGAAATCAAGTCCGGTTTTACTTAACCCACCCATCCACGTTATATTGGTTAAGTGTCATTAGTCTAATCAAGTTACTTAACCCACCCGTCCATGTCATATTGGTTAAGTGTCATTAGTCTAATCAAGTTACTTAACCCACTCGTCCATGTCATACTCATTTATTATTTACTAATGCCTCAACCTCTCACATTGGACTTATTTGTGGTCACTGGATATGCCGGGCGGTTCTGGGCAGAATTACACCGCAAACCCATTCCAACCTCGGGTTCAAGCATTACCACAATCTAATCTTTGCCTACGACCTCTCACATTAGACTATTATTGTTGTGGTCACTGGATATGCCGGGCGGTTCCGGGCAGAATTACACCACAACTCAAGTCTAACCTCGTGTCGAAGGCATCCGTTAGATTGTTAATTACATATGTGTCATCTAAGTCAAGATCCCCACTTTACATATTACTAAGCATATTCCCAAGTTCCCAATTACATGTCCATCAAAATGTGTACCCAATTCTAGCCACTTCACATATGTCCAATTCTCGCCTATTTGCATGTATGTCAAATTTATGCCAATTTACCCTAAATCATGTTCTAGCCAAAGTTACATGTTGTCACGTTCATGCCCAAAAAAACCCTCATCATGGTTCATGTTCCCAATTCCACTTATGCCTAATTTACATAAGCCCAATCCCTTGATTTAACTTACATAGTCCCCAAAACTCGTGATTTAGTTCATATGCCAATTCATGTATGCCCAAACTTACAAATTACATTGGCAATACCCCAAATTTCCCCTTGTTCATGTTATGCAATCAATTCTACCACACAGCCATGTCCAAATAGGTGAAATACCAATATTCCCCCGTATACAAATCGCATGTAAATCGTAGTTTAGGCCTAGGTCCGAAATCGACCGAGGTTCATCAAAAGAAGATAAACAGGGGAAGGTAGAAACTTTGCATAAAACAAGATCTGAGAGGAAAAACATCATTACATGCATGAAAAGGATATGAAAGAGTGTTCTGCAACATGCATAGGTCCAAATTAATGTCATAGCAACATCCCCAAAGGTCAAGATAAAAAATGAACAAGAATGAGCATGGATCGATTATCATGCATAGATCCAATTTCAACTTTATCACATGTCATATTCAAGTTAACGTTTCAATCTAAAAGCATCTAGAACTTACAAAGCATGGCTAGTGAATTAGGAGCAAGAATCATCATAGAATCGTTGTAGCGATGTTGATCTACCCTCTTGATTTGTTGTAGAAGCGTTGCTCTTTGATTTGAATCTAGTTGGGATGCTCAAGCCTTTGAAGTTGGAGATGGAGGCCATGATCAAGAAATATTTGGGCAGCACTTTGTTATTAGAGTGAATTGTAGTGAATTAGGCTAGGTCTTAGGGTGTTTTTATAGGAGTAGGAGCAAGTTTAGGCCATAGGATCAACCCTGGAACAGATCTGAGCCATCAAAAATCGTCACAGGCCAACAAACCAGACCACAAGACCCTTCAGGTGCGCACAGGCCAACCTGGCTCGACCAGGGAGGTCGACCCCCAGGTCGACACCCAGGTCGACTGGGCAGTCGACCTGGGGCTGGGTGGGAAATTTCCCGCCCAGTCCGTTTGGGGCTAAATTTGAAATTCGGAAATCTGTTTTCGTTTTCTGATTTTTCGTGAAACTTTTAGAGGCCATATCTCGGTCATACGGACTCCGATTTACGAAATTTCGGACTCGTTTCCAACTAGAATTCCGAGATGAACACAACGGCGCAACCCGTTTCTCTTGATTTTTATTTTAATATTTAATTCTGCCTTGATTCTTGTCTTAACACGTTATTTAAAAATTCGGGTTGTTACATTCTCCCCTCCTTTAAGGATTTCGTCCCCGAAATCTCTAAGTTAGGAAGAACGTATCCTACCATCCATCATCCATCTACTCAAAACATCATCCACAAGCAACCATTGTCCTTAAAAGATTTCTAATGCCATATGAACATATGCAGAAAGTGTGTGTATATGTTCCTTATCTAATGCAAATGATTAGGCCTGATTGATCTCCTCAATGAAAAATATGTTTAGTGCCATGAATCCATATGTATGCAAATAGTCCTAGTCACATAAACACTATATGTGTGCACAAACATTCATCCATATGCAATATTCACATGATAATACATTCAAATTCATCCATAAACAATTATAAACACTCATGCATATGCAACATGAAAATGTGTCTGAGCCGATCTAGTGCCTAATGTGTATTCATGCATCCACGAGCAACCACTTGCGACCACTTGCAACCATTTCGCAAACATCAATCATAACATGTTTCAAATACATGTTTGCATCCATAGGATTCTACCTAAGGTCCTCAAGATAGGATCGAGAAGATAAGCAGGATAAACTCCTTTTCGGATTACAAGAAATCCCTTTCTAAACCCAACCCATATCCTATAAAGCCCAAAAGGTTTAGTCAACCTAACGGACACCTTCAAACCCTGACATGTATTATTAACCGATGAGTCATACCCCCTATGGAGTTTGCAACAGAAATAAGATCGAGAATAGGACCGAGAGGATATGCATAAAAGATAGCATGCGGGTAAGCTCTACAGGAAAACAGGGATCAAGAATATACTCTTAAAAAGAGATATGATGCGCGTATCTTGTCTTCAATCTTCTAAGTCGCATTTCCTTGAGCTTAATTCCATTGTGCTTTGACCATCTTTAACTTCATGATTTCGTGGCCTCTTAACTCCTATTTCCAAATATGAGCTGGAACTCACTTCATTGTCGCCTCTCGTTCCACTTTTACTTATTCTCCCTCTAGTATACTTGGCTCAACCATATCCGTGTACTCTTGGTTTTCATGCAAGCTCTCCAAAATTCACCAGTGAACTCTGGATATCGTTTACTCACTATACGGTATTCCACGCAGAAGAACTATCTCTTGAAAACAAACAGATGCCAACCATGTTACCAAGTGTACTTACTAGAGTCATTTCCATAACGCATGCACAAGCGAAATGAACCATCCGCCTTAGTGGCGAACACTACTAGAATGGATTACCAACAATTGCATCAAGAGATTCTAGGTAACCAATCATGACAGAACCCTAAAGGTTACACGAGACTTCGAGGGTATTATTGGGGCAAGTCAAGAGTCTAACTACCCTCCTTTCCGACCCGAGGATGGCACCCTTACGGGATGACCACTTCATCCCTAGAATCAACCCATAGCTCAAAAACATAAGCATTATTCCCAAAGTCATAGATGTCCTCAAATCCAAACAAGTCATGAATAAATGTGACGATCCCCCAACAGGATTTGAGACAAAAACGGGACCCTCTATTGTGCTAGTACTAAGGTGTAGAGACTCAACTATCGAAGTAAGATTTTTTTAAAAAAAGGATGTTATGTACAAAACAAAGTCCTGACGGGATGATATAAAGGAAAACCTTTAACAGAAACATTACCATTCCTCTTAGGTGAGAGTATACAATTGCCCTCTCGACGATCTTGTTCTTTGCCCATGTCCTTGTCCTATAGTATTTAACTACCTTCTTGTTCTGAGCCTCATTCGCCTTAACCATTCCTATCCTTTCTTATATAACGCGGTAACGGGTCTCTTGAGAACTTTCTCCATCGCATGAAAAACATTTACGTAGCTAGAAAAGGATTAGTCACAGCTAAAACTACTGTGACTACAGGTGGAGGAAAGAAAGGAAAAGAGATTCGATCAAGGGAACACAAGATAGTGCTAATGGCTTTTTGGGGAATAGCCTTTTTCATTAAAACTTTTCTTGAAAAATGCTTCTTTGTAAAATGGTTTGAAAATAGTTTCAGAAGGTTTTAAAAACTTTTGCCCAGTCTGGTAACCTTCTGCTCTGATACCAAATGTAACACCCCACCTCCGCTAGGGTCACTCACAAAGGGAATGCACTAGCTTTGGTGGGGTATTATCTAGGTAAACATACACAGAAATATTGCAAGACAGAACATAAATAAAACAGCGGAAGGAAAACCCAAATTTCATTGCTTTAAAATCTAGTAAGGTCTAAAGCATTTTACATCAAAATGCTATTAAGTCAATTACATCGAAATATGTCTTGCAATAGTAAAGAAGCATAAAACCATAGTTATAAATCATTCCCCAATAAAGCAAAGCAAGCCATAGCCAAGAGAAATCCAAGTCGTACATGAAAGAGCTTTGGAGCTTGGTAAGATCCGAACTAAGCTGTATTCCCACCCTGCGAACCTGGGGGGGAACGGAAGAAAAAGAGGCGAAACAAAACGGGTCAGTCATAAAGACTGAGTATGTCCTAGTGACTTTCAGCATAAAAACAGGTAAATATAACATGGCATGAATAAACTGAAAGTAAACATAAGCATGATGACAAGATAAGCTACAGAAAAGATAACTAAGAATAACCTCATATGGATTTTGTCAAGTACAACATCGCCAGGTTTCCATTCAAGATAAACTAAGTATAATTTCGCAAGATTTCTATCAAGCATCGCAATATTTCTCTGCTTTACCATTAAAATATTTCTATGATATCTATTTGCTCTGCACCAACCGTACTAGCATCCTAACTCGTATCATCCCTTCCATGTATATGTATAGTCCCTTGCTGTATATCGTACGGGTTCCATCACGTTATTCTGTACCACTACAACGTAGTGTCACCATCCTTGAAATCGCTCGGACTGCCATCCTTGTTCTGGCCAGATTCCCTTATCATGAATTATTGTGTGTTCAACTAGGATTTACGCCACCTAGGACCACTAGGGATTATGCTACCTATTGGACGTTTTCTAGATTCGATCAGGGTTTATGCCACCTAGGACCACTAGGGATTATGCTACCTATCGAACAACGCCCTTTTTCCATGTAACGATCTAATCGATCGGCTCCCTACAAGTCTTAACTCGTCGTGTGTCGGTGTCATACGGCCCAATCACGAATGTAGCTACTCTGTGCTAGGTCCACCCTAGGGTGTATCAAGCCCTAGGGTGTCAACCACTGACACCATTCCAATCACGCACAGTGTACAACTACTGGTGCCCATGTCTGCTTTCTCAACTCCGGACTCATGTGCACGACCACAGTCCGCCTGAACCTACAATGGTGCACCAACTCAGCCGTCGTTCTGGTCGCTTACAATCAGCCCAGTAATCGTGCCCCACCCTAGCCTAGTCCCTAGGGTATCGTGATACATCCAAGAGGGTTACTGCTGAAAAGGACCGCGTGACTAGGGTTTCCGTCCAACAGGTTAAGTGTTGGCATCTAAATTCAAGACTTAACCCCTATCAGTCTAGCATGTCAAGTTGGTTAAGCGTATTCCAGCGGTTCATGACTTAGCCCTATCCAAATCATCGTGTCAAATTGGTTAAGTATATTTAAGCTTAACCCCCATCAAATTACCGTGTTAGATTGGTTAAGTATATTCAAGCTTAACCCCATCAAATTACCGTGTTAGATTGGTTAAGTATATTCAAGCTTAACCCCATCAAATTACCGTGTTAGGTTGGTTAAGCATATTCAAGTGACTCATGACTTAATCCCATCAAGTTATCATGTTAGATCGGTTAAGTATATTCAAGCGATTCATGACTTAACCCCATCAAGTTATCATGTTAGACTGGTTAAGTATATTCAAGCGGTTCATGACTTAACCCCATCAAGTTATCATGTTAGATTGGTTAAGTATATTCAAGCGATTCATGACTTAACCCCATCAAGTTACCTTGTTAGATTGATTAAGTATATGTTAACCTAACCCCATCAACTAGTCAAATTATAATGGTTAAGTGTTACCCTCGTGAGTTTACTTAACCTTACCATGCATCGCGTTATACTAGTCGGGTGTTATCGACCCACTCAGGTTAAACTACCCCATCCTCTAATCGTGTTATATGGTTAAGTGTCATCAAGAAATCAAGTCCGGTTTTACTTAACCCACCCATCCACGTTATATTGGTTAAGTGTCATTAGTCTAATCAAGTTACTTAACCCACCCGTCCATGTCATATTGGTTAAGTGTCATTAGTCTAATCAAGTTACTTAACCCACCCGTCCATGTCATATTCATTTATTATTTACTAATGCCTCAACCTCTTACATTGGACTTATTTGCGGTCACTGGATACGCCGGGCGGTTCCGGGCAGAATTACACCGCAAACCCATTCCAACCTCGGGTTCAAGCATTACCACAATCTAATCTTTGCCTACGACGTCTTACATTAGATTATTATTGTTGTGGTCACTGGATATGTGGGCGGTTCCTGGCAGAATTACACCACAACTCAAGTCTAACCTCGTGTCGAAGGCATCCGTTAGATTGTTAATTACATATGTGTCATCTAAGTCAAGATCACCACTTTACATATTACTAAGCATATTCCCAAGTTCCCAATTACATGTCCATCAAAATGTGTACCCAATTCTAGCCACTTCACATATGTCCAATTCTTTCCTATTTGCATGTATGTCAAATTTATGCCAATTTACCCTAAATCATGTTCTAGCCAAAGTTACATGTTGTCACGTTCATGCCCAAATAAACCCTCATCATGGTTCATTTTCCCAATTCCACTTATGCCTAATTTACATAAGCCCAATCCCTTGATTTAACTTACATCCCCAAAACTCGTGATTTAGTTCATATGTCAATTCGTGTATGTCCAAACTTACAAATTACATTGGCAATACCCCAAATTTCCCCTTGTTCATATTATGCAATCAATTCTACCACACACCCATGTCCAAATAGGTGAAATCCCAATATTCCCCCGTATACAAATCGAATGTAAATCGTAGTTTAGGCCTAGGTCCGAAATCGACCGAGGTTCATCAAAAGAAGATAAATAGGGGAAGGTAGAAACTTTGCATAAAACAAGATCTGAGAGGAAAAACATCATTACATGCATGATAAGGATATGAAAGAGTGTTTTGCAACATGCATAGGTCCAAATTAATGTCATAGCAACATCCCCAAAGGTCAAGATCAAAAATGAACAAGAATGAGCATGGATCGATTATCATGCATAGATCCAATTTTAACTTTATCACATGTCATATTCAAGTTATCGTTTCAATCTAAAAGCATCTAGAACTTACAAAGCGTGGCTAGTGAATTAGGAGCAAGAATCATCATAGAATCGTTGTAGCGATGTTGATCTACCCTCTTGATTTGTTGTAGAAGCGCTGCTCTTTGATTTGAATCTAGTTGGGATGCTCAAGCCTTTGAAGTTGGAGATGGAGGCCATGATCAAGAAATATTTGGGTAGCACTTTGTTATTAGAGTGAATTGTAGTGAATTAGGCTAGGTCTTAGGGTGTTTTTATAGGAGTAGGAGCAAGTTTAGGCCATAGGATCAACCCTAGAACATATCTGAGCCATCAAAAATCGTCATAGGCCAACAAACCAGACCACAAGACCCTGCAGGTGCACACAGGCCAACCTGGCTCGACCAGGGAGGTCGACCCCCAGGTCGACTAGGCAGACGACCTGATACCTGGGGGGTCGACTTCCCAGTCGACCTGGGGCTGGGCAGGAAATTTCCCGCCCAGTCCGTTTGGGGCTAAATTTGAAATTCGGAAATCTGTTTTCGTTTTCTGATTTTTCGTGAAACTTCTAGAGGCCATATCTCAGTCATACGGACTCCGATTTACGAAATTTCGGACTCGTTTCCAACCAGAATTCTGAGACGAACACAACGGCGCAACCCGTTTCTCTTGATTCTTACTTTAAAATTTAATTCTGCCTTGATTCTTGTCTTAACACGTTATTTAAAAATTCGGGTTGTTACAGGTAACTTATGCTTAGATACCAAATGTAACAACCCGTTCGAAATGGGCCTAAATTTCGACCTAGAAAAGGTCCATCAAAATTTAGAGCCATTCTAAATGGGTCGTTGGTTCCTGTAAGGAATACATTTGCACAGATAATATAAGCATATACTTCAAATGGAATTCTCATACAGCGGAAAGAGAAAATATCATACTGAAATAAGATGTACCACTTATTTAAGAATCATAGAAATACAACAGTCAGTGTTACATCTGTTCAATGGGTACATCAAATAATTCATTCTCACAAGTTTCCAAAAGAAGCAAAGCGATAACTAATAATAATAATAGCATAATAACTTCGTCTTCTTCTTTAGCTCCAGTCGTGACTTCGTCCATGGCTTTTACCCCATCTACTGACCTATTGGATATGTTAAGGAGAGAGGTCAGAACATAAAGTTCTGTGTGACTGAATTATGGTGCTACTTAAGGTCCACACCCTATATTTTTAGCAGGTTACATATGTCAAGGTATGTCTACAAGCAGACAATATTCAAACAAACACCAAGTATCTAACCAATGGGGTGGATATCCAAGTCAATAGCCCATTAGTGTTTTTAGGATAAAGACTCAATGAGGTGGGCATTCTCAGTCACTTATAGCCCCATTAAAGGTGGATTCTTATGATATCCTATAACCCTCAGGCAGACCCCTAGTCCTTTAAGATCCCGTCCTAATACGTTAACGTTCTTAAGTCTATACTCTCACTTGTAATATGAGAAGTATTATTGCGAACGTTACTACTTAACTGATATTACGGTAGGAGACCTATGTCACTTAAGACATCGCTTGGATAGTTGGTTAGCATGCAATGGCCACATATCTTTCATATACCAATTCTGGCCCTAGTTGATCCCTTATTAGAGGAAGTGGACATCCCCGTGAACTACCCTACTCTATTACCGTTTGTGCCTAACCACTTTTAGAGAAGGAGGACCCAAAGACTTACTTTAAATCTAATAAGGGTGGATCCCATGACTTTGGCTCCTCTCCAAGGAATAAACCTTCGGAGGGATCCTAATCCTAACCATTTAAGACCCAAATTAGATAAGAAGAGAGTCAGCCACTTAAGAGCTTCTCAAGGTGTAGTAAACTAGCTTATTTTCATGCACAATATACTTATATATATAGTTATATATATGCAAACACTAGACCTCTCACATTAAACTGTATACCTGTAGATGTTGGATATGCCGGTCGGTTCCAGGCAGGCTTCTACTATAAGTTGGTTTAACCTCATGTCTAGCGTACTAAGTTTTTTTTTTTTGAATGCCCCATGGCACCTGAACATCTCACATTAGTTGGGCCTACTTGTGGTTGCTGGATTTGCCATCGGTTCCAGGTAGGCTTATACCACAAATGGCAACTAACCTGGTGTCTATGTGTCACTATTAATATGTAAAAAGCCATTCTATATGCAAACACAAGCAATATATATATATATATATGGGGACATTTCAAATTCGAATCTTATCCTAATTGCATTTATTACATTAATATTACGTTAATTACGTTGCTAACGCTACATTAATATAATAATAATAACGCATAACAACGTTAAATATTCGTATGAATGAGGAAACGTCCTAATGAGGTGGCAATTGTCAATTTGTCCAAATCAAGGTATTAATTTTTCCGTATCTTTACCGCTACAATTTAGGCATGATGACATAATAACAAAATAACAGATAGCAATGAATGGAAAATATACATACATATAAATTTCAACTTGCATCCTAGGCTTGTAGGAATGATTTTAATACTTGATTAAGAATAGAGTACAACATGGACATGTAATATATATATATATATATATATTTATGTATGTTTATATGTTCCACTTTCTCTAATTCACCCCTTTTTGGCGTTATGCATATAAAAATGTTTATGTTTGATATATTTCAAGTATGAATACGTTTGGATCCAAATAGAATCCAAAACTAATCAAATCATAGAATAATCAAATTTAAACCCTTTTAGGCTACAATCAAATGTTTACTAAAGGTGAATTACACAAAGTAGAACAATAGTAGCAACACTCTTTTTCATCCTTAATCCAATATAAAAATCAAAAATCCACATAAGCCAAATAACATGACAATTCTTACACAAATATAAAATAGAGGATTTGGGGGTTTAAGTATTCATATTATCGATTTCCAAATCCTCTTAGGCATAGCTGTTAACATGATAATTTAATAAAAATATGAATATGCCTAAGTACACGACATTCCACTCACAGATCTAGGGAAGAACAAAGAGGATTCTGTAGTAGATCAAGATCTATGCTTAATCTTTGCGACAAACATGCTCCAGCAATTCTCCTAATATATATACAAGAAACATGTAGTAGAATCTTATATATATTTATACCAAATTCCAGAATACTAAACCTATATGAATTAGAATATGGAGAAGTTAAGAATAAAGTTTGGAGGAATAGAAGAAATCCTTAACCTTTTTTCTGGAATTTAGTAATGGTAGAGAGATAGCATGGAGGCAGGGATAAGAGAATGGCTAGGGTTTCATAGTGTGATATAAGGGCCTATATATAGTTTCCTATGTGAGCGTTGATGGTCGTATTATTCAAGTTTAATTTGGGCCTTTTATTTATATATATCCCCTCTAAAAAACCCTAACCACATAAATTCATTAGGTTGTTCAACTACCAGGCGGTCGACTGGTGGTCGACACCCCTCCTGGGGGGCAGTCGACCTCCTGGTCGCTGAAACGTCCAATGAGCGTCGTGGCGATGAGGTGTTAATTTAATTAATACGTTGCTTAAATTTCTTAATCTTATTCCTTATATACAATATCCTTTGCCTCCATGATCTTATCCTCATTTCATATTTCAAATTCTCCCTCTTTATTTTTAATTTATTTATGACAATATATATATACATATTCTGCGTTTTACTATCCAAATTCATTTGTTCATAACTTCTTCACACATTGACTGTTTTTAGCATATTATATATGAAAACGATTCAAAATTTCGCCACAAATCCAAATAAATGAATTTCATAGCCAAATTTCTAAAGCTGCAAAATCTCATTTTCCAGCCATATAATGTAATTGCTTATTTTTAAAAATTATTTATTTATTATTAATATCTATGTATTTTATGGGGTGTTACGGTTTGCCCATATCAAGAAAGGGAAACACAAGTATATGGGTTATAGTAGACGAATTGACTAAGAGAGCTCGTTTTATCCCCGTCAAGAGCAAGAGGATAGCAACTTGGCTAGCACCGATATACCTTAGAGAGATCGTCCGACTTCACGCGGTACCTTCTAGTATAGTTAGTGACCGTGACCCCATCTTCATGAGTGAGTTTTGGAGGAGCTTTCAGGAGGCACTAGGTACATATTTATGACTTAGCATCGCTTATCACCTTGAGATGGATGGGCAGACTAAGAGGGTTAACAGGGTTATCGAGGATTTATTTAGACTGTGTATCCTAGACTTTGGAGCGACTTTGGAGGAGCATCTTCCATTGGTTAAGTTTGCTTACAGTAATAGTAATCAGTCGAGTATAGGTATGGCACCCATCAAGGAACTTTATGGATGACCTTGCAAATCGCCTACATATTGATGGGAGTCTACAGACAGACTTCTACTTGGGCCTGAGATGGTTAGAGAAACTTCTGAGAAGATAAATCTTATTTCTGATCAGAGGAGGATTGACTTAGAGTTTGAGGTAGGAGATAGGGTCTTTATCAAGGTGTCACCTTTGAGGAACGTTGTCCATTTTGGTTCGGTGGGGAAGTTGGCGCTAAGGTTTGTAGGGCCATTCCTCATAGTTAAGAGGATAGGCCAGATGGCTTACAGAGTTAGACTACCAGAGATGCTGGCGGGAGTTCACGACATATTCAATATTTCCCACTTAAGGAAATGTCTACATGATTCAGCATATGTAGTAGAGCCAAGTACACTTGAGGATGTTGAAGTTGAAAAGGACGCATCAATTAGAAAAATTCCTACCTGTTTTCTTAGATCAGAATTTAAGAAGCTATGCAGCAAGTAGATTAAGTTAGTGAAGGTGTAATGGGGAGAAGACCATGACGATGCGACATGGGAACCCGAAGAAACGATTTGCACTTCCTACCCTTTTCTCTTTGAGAGTACGTTCTTAATTCCTTACTAAGCCCTTTGAATCCAATTTTTTTATCCTATCATTCAAATCTCGATCCTTAGGTAGGAGCCTATGATTGAAAACATGTGTCTGAGACATGTTATGTTTGATGGTTGCAAGTAGATGTTAGTGTTTGCTAGTGGATGCATATACATACTCATTAGGCACTAGATTGGCTCAATCACTTACATATTGCATATGGATGTGTGTGCATTTTAATTTTCAATGGAGGAAAATGGTTGAATCATCACATAGATGTTGCACTTTGGTGAATGGTTGTGCACACATAAAGAACTTATATGTACTACTAGGATTCCTTTGCATACATATTGGGTACATGGCACAGACATATATTACATTAAGGAGGTCAACTGAATCAGTAGACCGCTTGATTTTGCATTAGTGTACGGACATATACAATACACCCTTTTCATATGTTCATGAAAAGCATTAGAAATTTAAATGACAATAGATGTCAATGGTTGATGGATGAATAGATGGGTGTAAGTTTCGATTGATAACATTCTTCTTAACTTAAAGATTTCGAGGAAAAAATCCTTAAAGGAGGAGAATGTAACACCCCATAATTTAATTAATACACCATAATTATGCAAAAAAGATAATAAAATAAATATTAATTAATAGGTTATTCAGAACTGAGTAAAACAGACTTTACCGTTGTGTTCATTACGAAATTCTAATTCAGATAGACTCTTGGTTTTCATAAATCGGACTAAGTACAAGAAAGTTATGAGCAAAAGTAGTTTGAACTATGTTTAAAATAACTTAAAATTAATTACCTCAAAATGCAACGGTCAGGAGTCGATTTGACCCTACATTGACCGACCCTTATGTCGACCCTGTGGTTGACACTAGTGTCGACCCATGTGGTAGGTGGGTCGACCTACCTTCGAGCAGGCAGTAGCCTGAATCTGGACTGTTTTGTGTGTTTTATTCGTGTTGACTCAACATGACGTGTCTTTAATGGTTTTATTTTAAAACCTAATATCCTATTGTTTACATTATGCTAACGTAACTATAAATAGGCTAGCAACCTCACCAGTTTCTTACACAAACATTTATTCCTTCCTCCTCCTCCTCTTAGTTATGTTCCGAAATAAAATCAAGAAAATGTCGGGGTGCTTCCAGAACATAGATTGAAGGGATAATTCTTGTTTGCTTCTACAAATATTTCAAAAACCTACTCTGGATCTAATACATATCTTTGTGAGTTCTACGTTATTTTTAGATCTGCAATTTAAAAAGGGTTTTTGGCAGTAAATACGTTAGATTTGAAATAAGCAGTGTTTATAAGTTTATTCTTATATGTTATTTTTTATTACTATCAATTATCTATTCAATTTTCAATTATTACCTATTTATATGTACATCTTTCTTCCTTTCTGTCTTTATTTTATTTACAATCTTATTATGCCATTTGTTCAATTGAGTTTTGGATCCATTTTTCTCCTTTTCCCTTTTGTTTTGCGTTGAGCCTAGGCCATTAAGAGCCTAGTCCTTTTCCGTTCGATTGCGTAAAATTGGGATAAATTGGAATAATATATAATGACAATAAAAAAGGAGATTCAGGCATATTGTAATTTGTGAGTAATATGCAAACATGTTAATTCGAATAGACCGGACTTAATTTCATATTAAGTAGTACATGTTATGGAAAATATGTGAATCATATGTAACTTAAGTAAAACAAGTTATTATAATCTATATACATTTGAGAAGGTGCTTGTATGAATTGGGGAAGGGTTGTTACATTTAATAAATGTCCTTTACAATCGGGAAATATAACATAGGGTTTATATGGTGCTTATTAATGAACTTAAACCTGTTAAGTTAAACATGTTTGATTAATAAGCTAAGAGGTTCCACGTTTGCTATTATCATATATTTTGGAGGGACTCTTAAAATCCTAGTTTACTTGGGAGACCAAGCCTAAGGGTGGCTTATGTCAATTTGTTGTTGCTTGGAACCCATATCAATCAGTACCCTCCTGTTATTAAACAAGTCCCGCACAAGGTAGGGACTAGGGCACGCTTTACTGATGGATGATTGTAAGAGGTTCAAATCTTTGTGGTGGGTATCAACGCTTTCTGGCAGAGTCATGAGCATGAATGGATCCGGTAAGGAAAGATAAGACGCTGTAACACCAGCCGATAGGGCTATGTCTTTTAAAGTTGATGATATCCCCAACTGTCATGGCTGGCACAGGTTATTCGCGTCTGTAGGGAGCCGATCACTGGGTAGTAACTAGGGTAAAACATAATCCTGATATTCTGATAGTTGGTGAAAAAATTATGTTCTGGGATATGAATGAGAAGCGTAATTGATCTTACCTTAACTTGTTTATTTCGTACTTGTGTATTTTAATGCATTTCTTGTCCAATTCCATTTACTTGTCTTGATACTTCTTATCTTATGCATATGCTGAAAATTGCTAGAACTCGCCAGACTTTATGTTTGACCTATTTTGTTTTTTCTTCTCTCTTTTCCTCCTCCTAGGTTCTCAGGGTGGTGGATTGTAGCAGTAACCGTGATTCTTTGATTCATCTTCGGCCTGGATTATTTCTCACATTATGCATCGCTTCAATTTCTATTCCACGCTTATTGTTATGGCTTATGAGGGATATGATTTTTATGGTTTTGTGCTTGTACCCTGATTGTTTATATTTTCACGAGATATATAGTTATAATTATGACTTATGTTATTTGAAAATGTAATGTTGTTTTTGGTTTATAATAAAAGTTTGAAAGTTTTACGTTGCATTTTATTTTTTGTCTTGTGAAATTAATCTCTATATTATTATTGCGCCTCACAAAACTTAATGCATCCTTATACGGGTGACATTAAGGGACATTGGGTGTCACAACATTGACAAATTGAGTTCGAGTAACCGGAGCCTTAGGATCAAGGAAGTAACGATTCCCAAGTTGGTCAGAGCTTCGGTACGTTGAGGATGAGAAGGGTTTTTTGAGTCACAGTCAACCATCGAAATTATGATAGTCTTTCCTTTGGTAATCATTATCGGTGAACTTGGTCGATAAGTCTATGAAAGACCTAAGTAATACTTCTAAGTTTTGGTTAACGACTGGTAGGAAAGGAGAAGTCTTTAAGTACTCCGTGAAAGCACCAAAATGTTGATGCGCAATTGTTGGTGCAACATCTAACGAGTTCAAAGACAGTGAAACTAAACGTCTGGAGTGGAAATATTGCAGGAAATTAAATGACACGTTGTTTATAGTGGTTCGGCTCACGAAGGCCTACATCCACTTTGAATGATTTTTCTCTTTTATTATGTTTTTTGTACAAGTTTAAAATGGAGGGAACAATAGTTTCATGTCATTACAATGGCCATGGTAAGAATAAGGCATTAGTTTGTCCAAAATGGAGGTAAGTTCCCTATTCCTGAAATCTTATGCAGCCCAAAATTGTCCAAGTGTCCAAGGTGGAGCTTCTTCTCCTTTCGGAGTGATGGAATATGCTTGAGAGATTCTAGGAAGGCATTCTTCTTCCCTAAAGTGTTATAAGTTCTTGGATGCAACCTTCTTCATGCTACACGGTCAAAGGTATTTATAGGAGAGCTGGAGGATGGAAGCGAGTAGGAACCTTCTTCCTTAAAGTGTTCTAAGTTCTTGGATGCAACCTTCTTCACTTATTTTCCTTCGTATCCTATTGCTTCTTTGTTGAATTTGTATCCGTGGTTGCACCATGACCTTGCATCTAGAAGTTTTGTTTAGGGGATATGAATTGGTGATGTATAGAGTGGGATACGAAGGTCTCGTGATTTCGTATACTGGGGAGTTAGTTAAGTAGGGATACAAAATGTTGAAACATGAGATGGGATACAAAAAATGCGTGGCAAGTCAGGATATGAAAAGTGTGGATGGAACTATACCAATCCTAGGAGTAACTTTGGGGATGCAGTTTTGGACATAGGGTATTGAGGAGTTGTTGAGGGACTCCGGGTTACGAAATCTTCATGGTGCTGAATACCGATCCTAAGTGTTAGACAATATTTGAGCAGCTTGTTGGAGCCGGGACAACTATTCTCGTACGACTTCACCTGGCCTAAGTCCTAAGTGTTTCAGCAACGCTTGTGGGATGTTGAACCACGTGATGGGTCGAGTCATGTGGGCATGGACTGTTTTGATAGCCGGGCCAAAAGGCCAGTTAATAGGTCTCCTTAATTTCAAACTTATTGCTCACTAAATTTGCAGTTAATACCCATGTACCCTAATTTCAAAATTCATTCATTAGGTTACTTACATTATACTTATATATTTACATACATATATTAGTAATTGTTAGATACGTTCATAATTGTACTAACTCCTAAACTGAATTATTTAGGGCAATTTAGTTTACAACCAAATTTCGATTTCGGAAACCATTACTTCTCATCAACTTTCCAAATATAAACCTTTGAGGCTACCACTAGGATTTTCAGATTGGGCTGTATAACTTATCCTTACCTAGTCGTAAATCCTAATTCTGACTTGCCTAATTTGTTATCTTATTTACTACAGAGTTATTTCTTTTTATAAAGTGAAATTTTTATAGCTATACAAAATAGATATAATTTTCAAAACATTATTATATAATTATTATTTCTCAGACTTGCACAAATCCAGAAACAGGTGTTAATGTTTTATTAAAATATGAAATGTCTTGCATTTTTCTCCAAAATACAAGTCTTTTATGAAGAGTTTAATGCTTACTAAACTAAATATCAATACATGATTAATTTTATTAAAACATTCTTTATTAAGAATTCCCTTTTTTTTAAATGTTACAATAAGTAATTAAATACCTCTTTTCAAACTTTTAAATTATTGGAAGCATTGTTGTTCTGAAATAAGACCAAAATAACTTTTCTTTTTGACACTTCATTAACATTTTGAATGTCAGCCATGCACACTTTTCAAGAACGATAAACGTTTTACGGTTTTACGTAAAACATTTTAATGGCTAGTAAAGCAAACGCTTATTCTATTTTTATATATAGAATATTAACTAAATATCCAAATTGAATTAGGCGACAATTAAGTCTTCTAAAATGTCTATGACATTTAGTGCTATATTTTCAAAATATGTTGTTACTTCTAAAAATACTTTCTGAAACATTGGTCTGTATATCTTTTAGCAATAAAACTTAGTCACCTCTTTACGTAGTTATATATATTAGAGCTTTTATTTCCTTGTGTATTTTAAAACTCATACTTAATCTATGTTTATAATTTTGAAAAACTTTTAGGCAAATTCTATTCATACACCCATAATTTCTTATCATACACCAATGTTTTAATAAAAAACTATAACTATGTTACCCATGTACTTAATTGCATTTTCAACCCTTTTCTCATAATGCATCAAATTAAAACTTTAAAATCAATAGTATTTGATTAAATTGATATAAATTTATGAAGTTAGTAAATCCTAAAATATCAATTATAGCAACTTTTACAACTAAATACTCTAATGCAAATGTGTTCAATCATCTAAAATCAAATCTGATTTTTATAAAGAAAAAAACAT
Source organism: Allium sativum (assembly GCA_030737875.1). Lineage (NCBI taxonomy): Eukaryota > Viridiplantae > Streptophyta > Magnoliopsida > Asparagales > Amaryllidaceae > Allium > Allium sativum. The sequence goes on from CM060910.1 coordinate 654,852,295, forward strand.
CAAATAATTTACAAAATTAGTGTCAAAATAAAAGTTTTTTCTTGAGTTTTAGGTAAATTTATTGTCATGCATCCGCAGTTTGAAGTAATTTAGTTTTAAGGTTAAAGATGGAAGGTGAAGATAATATAAAAGGGTAATTTTGTGAAAGACATGGTGTATGAAAAGAAAATTTGGTGTATGCTATTTTATTTCATTTTGCGGTGCATGTTAAGGAATTATAGGTGTATGAACAGAATTAGCAAAACTTTTATTATCCATGAATGTTTCTTCTAAAAACATAATCACTCATTCTAATTTATCTGCATTTCCAAAGATACTTTTCAAAATCATTTAATAGCCATAAATCACATAACTTATTTATTTGAAATAGTTAATGGTAACTTCTATCCCTTTTTCCTATTACTCCTTGCATATTACTCATTATTATAGGGGAAACGTTACCTATTCCAATATTTCCCCTATTCTAGTGATTCCTCTCTATATATTTTCTAATTAAGAATTTTTTTCCATATTGATCTTACATCTTCCCTTCTACCCACTTAATTTTCAAATAAGTCTCACATCTATAGCTGCAACCACTACAAAGTTTTGAAGGGAAAGAACTTTAAATTTATTTATTTTATGTGAAACTTAACATATAAAATATGGGTAAAATAAGAAAACTGAAAATTCTTGTAAAAGTTAAATTTTAAATGTTGTTACATGGAAATTGTAATAATTACAAATTTATCATTTAAATTTTCACTATTTGTTGCTTTTTAAAGAAATTACTATTCTTTTCTAATTAAAGCTCATAAATGCAAACCTTTGTAATTTTACTATCCCATTTAAAGAATTTGTCTTCAGTTTTCTCAGAAATTTATACTTGCAATTTGCCTAACAGAAGAAATGGTAACCTTTTCAAAATTTCTCTTAAAACATTATTTCCAGTTTCTTTCGAAATGAAACTATTACATAACTTGAGCCTATCGGTGAAATGTTATAAGTCACTTCAAAATTTCATTTTAAAAAATAATTTTAAGTATATAAAGAATCATTTTTGTAGGTTTTCTAGCAAAGCTTTTTGTCAATTTGGAAAAACATGTTTATTCTTTTTCTTCAAACTTTCATGTTCTGCCAACTATCCTTTCAACAAAATTTGTTGTCCGCTTTTTCACGAAAGTATGTTTATTATCTTAACTCCTTTCTTCCGTATTCATATTAGTCTTTCTCTTTAACATTCCTAATATCTGCCTTAGAAATGCCCTTTATGTCCATTTTAACCATTTTAAGTAATGCTTGATCTTATGGATATTTAATTTCTCATTCCAAGTCAAATATTCATACCTTTGCATAAATGGTAATATTTTCCATTTTTAATATCCTTTCACCTACCAATTGGTTTAGTGCTCTTTTAAGTTTCAAATTCCCATAATTACTATTGTGGAAGTTTATACCACTTAACAAAAGTTGTACTTTCATCTTTCCTTAAAACTCAAGATATTCTTATGCAATGCCAGTGGACATAAATTTGTCCTTATTACTGGTTATCCCAATGGATACCTATTCCAACTTATTTTTTTATTTATTTCTCCCCTATAAATGATAATAAAGTCACCAAATTGATTTCCATTTACTGCCTATTAAATAGGGAGTTTCAATCCTTTCCACTTTTTTTAAAATGTTACCATAATCCGGTCCAACTTTTCATGTAAATTAGGTCTCTATTTTTCAAAAACATATAAAAAAATAAATAAAAAATCACGTAAATTCATTATTAAATAAAACACGTTCACACCAAAAAATTCAGGTGAAAAAACAATCAAAAACCACGTCAAAACCCAAAATAACACAAAACGGCGAAACAGCAGGTTTTTGCATCAAAAGATGCACATATTCGTACATAGTTGCATACATTCATACTTATATTTCAGTGTTGCGCCAAACTGCAGTATAAATGCATACATATATGCAGCAAAACACCAATATATGCATCGTTTTATGCATATATTCAAATTTGGCCTGTTTTTCAACCATTCACCGTTTTCAGACATTGTTACACACATTTATGCTCTTATACAGAATACATGCATACATTCATGCGTAAATTCAGAAGCCATCGCCCCTTCTAGCTTTGTTGCACACATGCATGCATATATACAGAATATACGCATATATGTATGCAAATATTCGCAACACTTGCGCAACACTTGAATCTCAGTTCAACTTTGTATGCATACATGTATGCAGTTTATTGGTAATAGTTGCATACATATATGCGTGTATTGGTCCAGATTTTCAACATAAATACACTGTATGAATATATGCATGAATGTATGCTACTATTGGCAATAGTTGCACAGAAGTATGCAACTTTTTTTTTTTTTGGCAAATGCTTCTGAGAATATTTACTATTTTTTGAATTTTTTTTTTTTTAGTGGCTGGCGCATTTTTTTATGGTCAGAAATGAGAAAAGACGAAGGGGAGCAGCAGGAGGCGGTTTGGACCAAAAAAAGAAAAGCGGCACCTCAATTCTAGGGACCGAAAATGGATAAATCTTTACACTGGATGTGGCTTATATTTTGAAATGTTTTAGGGATGTGAGCCTAATTTTCACTTTACTTATAGGGATAGTTTGGCTCAAGTCCAATTTAAATTTCAAAATACAAAAAAGCTCCCTATCTTAAAACTATATAAATTAGGTCTCTGTTTTTCGAAAATCATCAAAAAACAACATAAACATTTACCAAATTTTGAAATTTAATTCAGCACATAATCATTTTCATCTTCAAGCAAGAAAACAACAACAAAAATTCAAAAATCTAAAAAAAAAAAAGAAACTCACGTTTCAGCAAATTCCCAAATTTTTTGAAAAATTGCTGATACTGCTGTAATTATTTCAAAATATTGTAGATATTCATGCAATTTTTGCCTATTTGTTTTGAAATTTCAAATTCAATGCTTACACTTATTTAAAAACATATTATTGCAAAAAAAAACATCAAAATTGCATAAAAATGGAAAATATCTCATTTTCAGTAAATTGCTAAAGAAGACGCAACTATTTGCAAAATTTGCTGATGTGTCTACCATGTTATGATTTTTGAGCATATGCGGAAGCGCAATAAATAGGATCTAGATTTGCCAATTGAACACCAATCTAATCTGATAGCAATTATTCTATTACATCAACAAAATAGTAAATAATTATAGCGGAGAAACAAAGACACACAATATTTATAATGGTTCCACTATCCTCGAGATAGTGTACGTCCAGTCCAACAGAGAGAGATTTTATTCCACATGAGAGAATTACAAAAGATTACAAAATAAGAGTTTACATATCCAAACCTCAATCAGGTTTAACAAGAAGAGACACCATTGGGGATCACTGGCTCCAGGCCAGGATGGGTTTAAACTAAAGTCTACCCCTCAATATATAGGCAGTGCAAATCTATGTGAGTCATCAATTAAATTACCAACATATGGTAATAATATAATGGAGGCAAATTACCATAACAACAAATGTTCAAACATAGGAAGTAAATCAAATGATGGAAGAAATTAATCCCTTCATTTATTTTTCTACCACCTCATCAAATGAAATCAATGCATTTCCATTATAAAAATATTTACTTTCCATTCTTTGCAAATTTGCTCCAATCAATTTGTGCTTTTGTATCACCAAATTTAACACTCCACCTTGATGCAAAATCACATATCTGCAACACCCCATCTCCAATCAAATTCTTTTCACAACATAAAACTCTTCAACAGAACTCCACCTTCAATCAAAATCTCGCAATGAGATAGAAACCAAAAATGAATATTTGCCTAATGGGTTCCAGCAAAGCTACCCCCATCACACAATTGTTAACGAGCTCAGACTACGTCCCCGCCCGCCGACAAATGTTGCAAATATTCAAAATAACAAAGAGGCAGGCACCAAAGTAATCTCAACACCGCCAAGGCCAAAATTTAATTCTCTCAATCACCAAAAAATCTCTCTCCTGCCACTTAATCAAAACCATTACCAGCTTCACCCACCGCCTGCAAAAGACGCATCTACCACCATGAGCTGCACCACGCATAAACCAACGGTCTAAAAGTGCTTGCAATATACATTGACACCCGTATACCACTTGATCTGAGCTCCTTCCTCGATCATCCCGGATCCCTCGAGCATCATCAACGTGAAGACCCCTATCTAAACCACAATGATCTCTGTCTCGACACCCGTCTATCACTTGATCTGAGCTCCTTTCCTGATCATCTTGGATCCCTCGAGCATCATCAACATGAAGACCCCTGTCTAAAACATGATCAAAAGTTCCCAAATCCAATGGTCTCTTCAACGCAGTAAATTCCATATCACGTCAAAGTTCCCAGATTGGAACGCTCTTTGCTCTCAACATAATCACCTCCACCAAAGTCTTTTGTTTTCTCCAAAATAGTAATAGCATAATCACCACTGAATCTACCAACCTTGGTAGAAATAATTGATGCACAATTTAAAACAAATCGCCTTGCTCTAATACCAATCTGTTATGATTTTTGAGCATATGCAGAAGCGCAATAAATAGGATCTAGATTTGCCAATTGAACACCAATCTAATCTGATAGCAATTATTCTATTACATCAACAAAATAGTAAATAATTATAGCAGAGAAACAAAGAGACACAATATTTATACTAGTTCCACTATCCTCGAGATAGTGTACATCCAGTCCAACAGAGAGAGATTTTATTCCACATGAGAGAATTACAAGAGATTACAAAATAAGAGTTTACATATCCAAACCTCAATCAGGTTTAACAAGAAGAGACACCATTGGGGATCACTGGCTCCAGGCCAGGATGGGTTTACACTAAAGTCTACCCCTCAATATATAGGCAGTGCAAATCTATGTGAGTCATCAATTAAATTACCAACATATGGTAATAATTTAATGGAGGCAAATTACCATAACAACAAATGTGCAAACATAGGAAGTAAATCAATTCGTTTCTTTAGCATAGTTGGAAGAAATTAACCCCTTCATTTATTTCTCTACCACCTCATCAAATGCAATCAGTGCATTCCCATTATAAAAATATTTACTTTCCATTCTTTGCAAATTTGCTCCAATCAATTTGTGATTTTGTATCACCAAATTTAACATACCATTTTTCCATACATTAACACATTTCTACACTACACTTCAAAACAGTTGCAGATATGCCTGCAATTATTTTTAAAAATTGCAGACATTGCTACACCTATTCTTCCCTCTTTCAATACACTATATACTACACTGTAAAACAGTTACAAACATATCCGCAATTATTTACAAAAATTGAGACATTGTTGCACTTCCCTCTTTCAATAAATGCAATGCACTATGTGAATAATTGTAGAAATATCTGCACTTGTTCATAAAGAGTGCAGACATTCCTATAATCATTGTTTTTTATTTCTAGAATTCGTCTGTTAATATTCAAGTAACAATTTTGCTACAATAAAAATGGGACCTACTTTAAATAGAAACTTACACAAGGAGCCATTTTACATTAACTTTAATTTTAGGAATGCCTCCCTAATTTCCATTTAATTATAGTTGCTAGAGTGTGTGTGGATCGTAGGACTAGTTATATAAAATCTGGAACGTCCGTTTGAGCAAAAATGTAACAGCTTGCATCTTACGTATCAAAGGATCATAAAATATTTTTATTTTATTCCCTAAGGGTTGGATCATTCTCATATTTTAATATGTTGTTTATGGAATGTGAGACATGTCCATAATTTTTACCAATTTTATTTATGACCATTTTGCCCCAATCAGTCTTGTATAGGACATAACTTTTGACTCGAATCAAATTGGGTGCTGAGGTCAATCTCATTGGAAAGGAAATGATGTTTCCCAGTCTGTAGAGCGATCACATTAAAGATTTGGTTCAGCGGTTTGGGAGAAATCGCTATTTTATTGCTATACGATTTTTTGTTCAGGTTTAAAACCATTAACGGGATGATTTGAGGAGGCCCATTAGTGGGCTGGTGGGAGGCTACAAATAGGGGTTAGAGACATGGATAGGGATTTAATTTCTTCATTCTCTCATTTGGTTGAGCTTGTGATTGATCCTTTCTCAAACAAATACACATTTCCACAATTAAAATTCTAGATCTACAAGTAGAGATTGAAGATTTACATCAAAGGGAGCTAGATCTATAGTAAACGAAGATAGACCGCATCAAATCGAGAGGTTTGAAGATAGATCTTTGTTGTCTGAATTCATATTTCATCGTTTATAAGCTAGATTGAAGATATGGTGAGTGATTAGCATCTCTCGCACGCATTCAACCAAGTATATGGGTTGTTTGATCTCATGTTCATCATTTCAAGTTGTTTTTTCATAGATCTAATCGATGTAAGTATGGTTTTTAACTCGAATCACCGTAGGATCTAATTAGCAACCTAAACCGGTAAGTTTTCTATGTTATTGTAATGAAAATCGTTGTTTGAATGATTGTTGTTTTGATGTGATTTGTTGACGGTTGAAAAACATTGTTGAAAAGCAAACATCGAAGTGAAAATCATTGATCGAGCGAGATCCATGAGGATCAGTGTTGTAGAGCCTTTGGCGTGGCCCAAGTAGCGGCAAAGGAGTAGATTGACCGGCCAAAAATCAAAATCATGAAAAATCTGGAAATCTATAGCGTTGGGAAACGTTATAGAAAGTCATGGATCGAGCATAAATCCTAGTATGGATCGGTAACCGAAAATCGGTGAATCGCCGTAAAAATATGATGGGTCTGACAAGTTTTGATGAATATGGCAAAAGCTGAATTTTTTGGCAAAATCTGGAAAAAAACCGGAATCTACTGCGTTTGGGAAACGCTGTAGTAGGTGGATGGATCGGCTGGCTTGGGGAACACGATAAGCATGGATCGCGCGCAAGGCAAAAATGGATGGATCGACCTTGAAAACGTGATGGAACATGGCGTTTGTCTTGGTCTGGCAAAGAGGAGGCCTCGTCGACTTTTGGTAGCTTTTAGACAAACGTTGTAGAAAGGCATGGATCGTGCAAACGATCCATAAAGGTGGATGGACCGCCCAGAAGCAATTATAGCATTCCAGAAGCACTATGAAAGGATGTTTTAAACAAAAACGATCCACAGGGGTGAATGGACCTCCCAGAAGCAATCATAGAGGTCCAGAAGTGTTGTGAAAGGCTATTTTAAGCAAAAACGATCCATAGGGGTGGATGGACCGCCTAGAGTGTTCCAGAAGCGTTGTGAAAGGCTGTTTAAGCAAAAACGATCCATAGGGGTAGACGGACCGCCCAGAAGCAATGATAGCGCTCCAGAAACGCTGTGAAAGGCTGTTTTGATGTTTTACTTAGTTTTTCACACTTGACTGATGTCGAATTGAAACAGCAGATATGATAGCATTCCAGAAATGTTGTGAAAGGTCATTTTGATGTTTTGCTTAGTTTTTCAGAATACCATGATCCAGGATTGGACGTAGAGATATGATAGCATTCCAAAAACACTATGAAAGGCAGTTTTGATGTTGTGCTTAGTTTTTCATTGAAAGAAAGCTGGAAATGCTATGGAATGCAGAATCGACCAAACAGAGCTTGTTTTGAGACGATGATTATAGCTTCGATGCAAGTTCAAGAAGGAATGTTTGAAGTGATGTAAAGTATTCATTGATCGGGGAGATGCAGCGAATTTGAAGACAACTCAAGGGTGTTTTGAGTTGGTGGATAATGGTTGCTCAAGGGTGTTTTAAGCTTGTGAATAGTCGCAGATGTTGACGACTAGAGGTGTTGAAGGCTTAGAGATTATCGTTGTCATAGGTTCTAGTGGGATCAAAGCAAGGGTACAATAGAGACGTCTAAAAGATCAGTTGTATGGTCGAGTACCCTGGGTATCGTTGAAAGGCCTAAATACGTATTGTTGAAAGGCGTATGAAGTTCTTGCTAGAACCGGGGTTACCATTAGCCCTTCACAGTTGATGGCAAGGTGTTTATCCAGTCATATGATTAACAATGGTTTCAAAGCAGTATTGCTTGTTTGCTTGTACCGTCTCACATAGACTGTCCGATGTCGAAGGAGATGTTTCTTGGGTGCTTGTCTGATATTGGTTTAAGCCTCTGGGGCTTGTGCTTGGGGAATGTAGACCTCGTCTAGGATGGTTTACGTGAGATATAACTGGTTGATCTGACTGCTATTGTTTGGTTACTTCAGATTGCCATGAATGAATGGTTGTTCTGATTGCCATGGAAGTATGGTTGGAATTCTTATTTTAAAGGCTATAACTGTCCAATGTCGGGAAGATGGGGTTGAGTTTTTCTCTGGTGTTTTTGTAGATTAATTTGTTTATCTACCTATTCTCATATACTTCATTGATGATGTTAGATAGTTGTTTTATCGCTCACTAAGACTGTTGTCTGACTCAAGGTTTTATGTTTCCTTTTATTACCTTGGGTTGTTCATCTACAGTGTTGTGGATGGGCAGACTGAGTAGTAGGTTGTAGATGGTAGATCTTAGTGGACGGAGCTGCTGATCGAAGACGAGCTGGAGGCTTGCGTATTAATTTTACTACTATACATATTTTGGTGTTTCTGCTGTTGTTCTGTTTGATGCATTCTCTGAGGGTTATGTAGTGAGGTTTCATGTACAGACTTCTAATTTCAGGATGATATGAAAGTTTGGATTTCTGCTATGTGATGCTTCACTATTTCTACTTGTTGTATATGTTCTATTATACTTTATCCTTGCGCTGTGAGTTATACAATAGGTTTTGCTTGTGTTATCATACCTTGTTGATCGTCCATAGCTGCCTGACACACCTTTCAACACATTATTCTTCTTATTTAGTGCAGGGGTTATGGGCGGTCGTAAAAAAAACTATTAAAACGCCCTACAAAACAAGCCTCTTTCCCAACCTCGGCCTTAAAAGAGGTCGACCTACCCCCTATAACGGCGGTCGACTCCCAGTTCAACCCACCTAAAGTGGGAGCGACCAAGCCCCCTTAAGGGTCGAGTGCTAGGAAATTTCTTTCTCTGTTTGATCAATTTTATTTAATATGTTAATTATTTTGATTGATTCTTCCTGTTATTTCTTTATTCTTGTCCCCTCTTATATATTTATATATACACACACAATTTTGAATTCCCAAGGAATATTCCATTATGCCAAAAGTATATTATTATATTCTTGTAGTTTGAATTTTAAATCCTGTGTGTAACAACTACCGTATAACTTGTTTTATTAATAACTTTTTCATACAAACTCCCATTTCAATAAATAAAATATGAAAATGGACTAGAATCTCGCACAAATACAATGGTAATATTTTCATGGCCCAGTTCTTAATTTTCCAAAATTCTTATTTTCAACTAATTAATATTTTATTTATTTATTATTGTTTATTCTTAAATTAATTATCTATGTCTATTTAGGATATACTTTATGGGGTATTACAGTAGAGTCAAGTGAGTCTTGATCAAAAGCCACAAGGTCTTCTTTACATTGTGTTTCATGCATTTGATGGCTTCTTATTACTTAGGTCTGTTTAATTCCATTTAACTAATCTGGCTTTGGCACATTTTAAGTAGGAAACTAAGGAACATCATTTAGTGTGCTTTATCTCTTCTGTAGTTTGTAATTTAAGTGCATCTTCATAATCTTCACGTAAGTACTAGTATTTAGCACATCTGAAAGGAGTCCCTTTTCAATTGAGTGTTACTATGGTTGAATGTTGTATAAAGTGAGAATAATTACCAGTAGAGCTTGAGAGAACCTCAATTCCTAGATTAGGCATTTTGTTAATCATGTCTACATTAGTTAGCACTCTGTTTACTCTACAACTAATTTTTTTGGGCTCACTACTTCTCCATGGGTGACGCAACATGAAACGACAAGCTTTAGCTAACCTAGCCTCAATTATGCAATGATTAAACTCTGCAACCTATGCTAGTTCGATGGTAAGACCTCTCTTTTTTCATGTGTTTGTAAAACAATGTTAAAATCCCCTATCACCATCCATTCTTAGTTAATCGGTTTGGCAAGATCGACTATCTACTCCTATAAGGCCCTCCTGATGGAGGCTTAGTTGTGGGCATAAAAAAATTTGCTAATAAACATCATATTGTTGATGTTCACCGTTTGGTTTATTGTTCACCATGTCCATAGTGTGTGTAACAACCCAAATTTTTATACAAGAATATTTAATTTATTTAAATATTTAAAATGATTAATTTTAAGAGTTAATGACTTGAAATTAATTTAAATGAGAATTTGATTGTCGATTTAACTTGAAATTGTAAATATTGAGTTTAAAATTCAATTAAATTTAGTTTAAAGATATATAAAATTCTATTTGAATTGGAATGATAATAATAATTTATTATCAATGAATGTGAGTGTCTTGAAATCGATTTAATTTAACATGTACAAATAGTCATTTTTCAAACGATCTCGGAATTCGATGAAACCAATTTCATTGAATTCGGAATGGATAGTTATTGTAAGATTTCAAATTTCGTGTTAATTGACATTGTGGTGTGAGTGTGCGCGATATAAATGTTGTATCGATAATCGATTTGGAATTTAAATAAAAACTGTTAAATATGATTGAATTAGCTTCGGAAACAAATTCCATTGTGTTTTAAATATGGGTTATTGGCTATAAATGACATTTAGAATGATTAGTTTCAAGTTCGAAATTTTTCGAACCCGATGAATAGTGTTTTCTGGAAGGCTATGTAAGCATCTTAACTCTTCACTTTTCCAAACTAAAACCCTAGCCCTCATTTTTCTTCAATCCAATGGCCTAAAATTAATCTTTCAATCCATGAACTTTTAGCAAAAACTCCCAACTGGAAAGTTGTTCGCATCGTTGTTTAGAGTCTACCCATGTCGGGTGCTTGACCATCGGAGGTCGTGAGTGGCCAGAATTTCACCAAAACCGAGATCTGGGCAGTTAACTCTCACGCTTTCTGGAATATTGTTAATGTTGTTATTTTATATAATAGTATTCACTACTGTTAGTGTATAAATTTTGTGTTTGGATGTTAAGCGGAAGATTCATCTTAAATGGATTAGATTAGATTATCTATTTCATAAGCATATATAGATGGGTATATGAGTTGTGATGCAAGGGGATAGGTTGGAGGGATCCAACAGGATTCCTCAATGCTTAGGATGTTATTTACTTTCATATTACAAACGTATGAATTGTCTAACTTAAGTAACATTTAAATTCTCATTTGGATGATGATTGTTAAATTAAATTCAGCTTGTATGTGTTATTAGTCAATAAACAATATTGGTTAAGTGATTGGTGGTAGATGGCCTAAAAGCTATATTTTTAAGACGACGATTCGTCGTCAGGCAAATTGACTAAATTTAAAGTTATAAAATCAATTTTTATAACGAAAGTAAGGTTTTAAATTATAGTTTATATAAGTTATATAAAATAAAAGTTTTATAAATAAATCCATATTTATAAGCGGATTTAAGAAAGAAGTTATAAAATGATTTTTGTAGAGAAATTCCTATGTTATAAATAAGTTTATAATTGGATTTTCGAATGTTAAAACTTACAAAGTTATAAAATTTACTTTTATGAAATTATAAAACCATATTTTATAATTAATTGAGTTTTTAAGTGATTTTCAGTTGTTGTGAACAAGTTGATAAATAGTTCTGTTGAACTTGTAAAACGACGCAGAAATGATATCGGATTTCAAAATTGAAATTTTTAGATGTTAAATATTCATAAAAAAAATTATGAGAGATTTAAATTGATTTTAAGCTAAATTTTAAGTGATTTGATTTTAAAATCAAACTAGCGTTTATAAGATCGAAGGTTTTAAAGAAAAGGAAATTGAGTTTGTGATAAGAGTTTGATTGAATTTTCATAAAGAATTCTATAAAGTGATTTCATAATAAATCCAAGTTTTATAAACAAGGTTTATAAAAGAGATTTAAAACTAATGCAATGGTTTTAAATGATCATTTACTTAATAATTGAATTAAGTATATGCGATTATAGTTGAAATGATATTTTCAAATGCAGGAAATGGTTTTTTAAACCCCTATTTTAAGTGAATATTAAATGGAACTTGATACAACATTTATTGAAAGTCAGGTTTTACGTTAACAAACTTCTATCTATCCTAAAGATAAGAGTGTTGTCGAGCTAAGGTTTGAGAGGTAAATAAAATACCCCAACTTGAATGACTTGATTATTATACAAGGGATGATACTAGTTCAAAACGAGAGTAAATGTTGGAAATTAAACTTTTATTTCCATAAATGATATTATAAACTTTAATCGGTGGAGTTTATAAGTTAAACAAAACTGTTTCGAGTTTTATAACAAATAATGTATCCTATGACATTGTTTTAGCTGGATATGATTTTGAAATGTACTTATATCTTTCAGTTAAGTATATAGCACTATTTGCCAAAGTAATGAAAATACTATGGTTTTGTGAATATGCTTATTCCAAGAGATAAGTGTATGACTATCGTTTTCAAATAAACGAAATCAAGATATTTGTGAATATACTTATCCTGTTTAGATAAGTATATGGAATCAATATTTAAGAAGCGATGAAATGATTTTTAATGAATGGTTTTAAATTAAAAGGGCCTGTACAGCTGATGTACTTAACTATAATGTTTTGATTTGATAGTTAAAGAACCGACTATCAATAAATTCCCTTTTAACTTATAACATGTTGGTTTCAAGGAACCAGAATTGAAATTGGATCCAAAATCATTTTGAACCGACTTTGCGTTCAAAAATGAATTTGCATATATGATTATGCGAGTTAAGGCGTTTTGAAGGCGTAGGACTTAAAATGGAAAGGACTTCTTGGTGATATCATTGGTTACCTAACATGATTATACTTGTAGCGGTAGTCCTACGTTTTGAGATTTTGCATAATTCGAGAACTTCTTATTACTAATCTTAGGGAATTTCTAGGTAGGAGTGGTAAAAGAGTACCATCAGTTTGTTCTGTTCCTATACAACTTGTATGGACAGGTGTCTGACATTGCATTTCTTAAATCACGTAAGTTGATTTTTACAAATGTACATATCTTTGGTGGCGAAGAAGGCAACTTCTCTTAGCTTAACAACCTTCTCTTAGGCGTATGAGCTTGGTGGTTGTATTTTTGTGGACGTTAATTAATGATCAACAGAATGGCGATGTGGCTTCCAAAGATGGATGTATGTCATGTATTAAAGGTAAAAACGTAGCCTCTAGCCTCATCAAGCAGTAATGACTAAAACATGGGATATGCTTCAGGGATAGTGGGTAGCTCCCATTTAGGGTATTGTCACCGCCCGATTCTAGCACGTATGACCCTTTTGATTATTTTATGCCGAGGTTTGGTTGCTGATCACAACCAAAGGGGTGAAATATTCGATACAATCCAGAGAGGGGTAGGCCGATCATGATTCGAAAGGAATCCTTGTAAGGCTCTCGGTACGCTTATCTAGAGAGTTAGCGTGATAGATGATACCCAGTGCCTTATCATTATATGGAAATCTAAACTCCAATACAATCCTTTTACGATTTTAGTTGTTTACCTATTATGTGGAAATTTAATTAATGTAACAATTTCGGCTAAGATTCATTAGTATTTGTAACTAGGCACTATTATAATATCGTGGGATCTTTTAGCAAGTGCTTTGGTTATCGTAAGGGCAAAACACATGACATGTTTATGGTTGGTCGTGTCTTACATGAGTTCCATTCTTGTGAAAAAACATTTCCAAAAATTAAGCAAGTTGTTTGTGATGTATGTTTCACTATTAGTATTCCAGACTGATCCGGGTGGCTTTGTTTTTCCTTAAAATGTGCTCAAGTCAGACAGCGTATATTTTGCAGGTTTTCTTAGGTTTTGCTTAGAGTTGTAGTAGAGTAGTTGGAGCTAAGACGTATTCTCGTAGTTGATATATTAATTTATTTCTGTTATGAGTGTTGTATTTATCAGTCACTGTATAGACAGATTATTGTGACTGTATATGTTGATCAATTGTGTACTCTGATTATTTATTCATGTATATACATTTTTCCTCTAGTGTAAAGAGTATTGGTATATAATACTTTATTCTTTCCGCTTTGAGATTCCGATCTTTTCTGAGATGTGTTTGCGTTCTTCTTTTTCTTATTCTAACCTTTCTTTCTTCTTCCTCGCCCTCTAATTTCTTTCTCCTAACTTTATGGGTTTTCAGTACTTGAGTTTAGGCACGTCAATACAAAGAATGTACTAGTGTCGAAATTCGAACGTCGAATTTTTTGGGTTTTACATTTGGTATCAGAGCTAAAGGTTAAGTGATAACCATGGCTCTGTGGTGTAAACTCAATAAGAGATAAGGTAATGGATTGCCTTATTATCAGTTTGAGTGTATATATGCGAGAGCGTATTTGTTAGTGTTTTATATTATTTTGTTTATCTGTTGAGTGGCATATAAATTCCACATTGACGCGTTTGGCCGACGTGGTCGATAGGGGTTTCTAAATACTTGAACAAGGCAAATCGACATAGTGTTGTGTTAAAGAGTGGTAATTGAAATAATTTTACCAAGATTTTATATATTTTATGTATAAAGAATTTTGAAACTAAATATAGTTTTATGGATGATTAGCTTGATAAGAAATGATGATAAGTTATCATTATCATTTATTGTTAACTAGTCATGCTCACTTCGAGAATGACTGTTACTGATTGATTTGTAGTTGTGCCTGGATAGTTTATGGGTATTAGCTATTTTGTTTGGATAAAAGAAATCTTGTCACTCTTTTGCACGGGTTGGGTAAGGATTTAACCTAAGTAAATTGTTTAATAAAAATTTAAACAACGATGAGCATATGTGGAATAATCTTATATATAATTAGAATTATATAAGTGTAATTTATAAATGAAAATTACAAATGAGAAATAGATTTCGGTTGAGAATGGAAAGATCTGAAATTACGGTGAATTTGAAATGGTTTTCAAGATTTTAAAGTGAATATTTAGATTACCTTAAAATGGTTATGATTAAATAATGGATTTTAAAGAGTTTTAAAAGCATTGATCTTACTTCGGTTATGGGAAAATAAGTTGATAATGACTGCAGCATCATCGGTGTTCATTTTTGAGTTTTTAAGTAAAAATTTGCTACCATAGACAAATTATTAGATTAAAACGAAAGTTTGTTTTGAATCTAGAATTTATGGTTTTGAAATCCGGAGTTTGATTCCAAAATTTTCAACTAAAATATTTTATGGAGGCTTGTTTACTTTAAATGCTAGAATTATTCGATTGTGCATTTAATTTAATATGACATTTAATAGATTTGAAATAGAATATTCGACGATTTTGGATAGTCGAGATTTCCAAGTTGAATTATAAGAATAAGCTAAGCTTACATGGAAACTTGAGAAGGTGTGAATAAATGAAGTTGAACGTATCAATTTAATTTAATTATTAATACGAGCTCGACATGTGACGGTAGTTCGTAATTTTACAATTTGAACTTCAATTGAGTGTATAAGACCCAACATAAGTCGGAATCCTTTGAAATAAAAATCTTCCGAATCTATTGGATTACAGTTTTCTAACGAAAGAGAAAATTCAAGATTTTATATTGTATATTTTGAGTTATGTCAAAATCAAATTTCTAAAAAAAAATGCAGTGTAATATTTTATGAACTATAATGATTTAGTTTAATAAAATGGAAGAAATTTAAGAAAATAAAATAGGAACTTCCATTAATAAAATATACTTGCTGGGTATATTGACTTGTGGTGAGTTTGGACTTGATTTTTTGAACTACTGAAGGTAGCATGAATGATCGGTTAATTAATAATATGACGTTGTTAAGCGAATGGTGATGCTTAACATGTTGTTCATCATCCTGATGCGATGGTGATGTTTACATTCTGAATAAACCGCGAATTAAAACTATTAGTGCTAATAATGCTATATGGTATTAATGTGTGTTGATTGATTGTTGTTGCATGTGACGTTAAGTTACAATTGTGATATTTGTTGATTTGCATCAATATTGTCGGTTGTATCATGTTTGGTGGTTGCATTTGATGAATATGTTGTTTGTGCATATTTTAGTGTTGCTATGCTACTTGTCTATGTTTCTTGACTCTCTTTTAGGTTATGTAAGTACATACAGGTATTTGAAAATAAAAGCTTGCTTATAACTTTTGGTTTCATAGTAAAGATATGTTTTGCCTGAAAAATGGTACGTATTTCGGATTATATACCGTACATGGGTCGTATATATATATATATATATATATATATATGTGTGTGTGTGTGTGTGTGTGTGTGTGTGTGAAAATGTGTGTGTGTATATATATATATTGTTTCCCCATGGTTTGGTATGCCTCATTGCTGAGGTGAGATGTATAGTGGCATATATTGTAAATGTGAATTTTTTCGGATGTGCCGTACAAAAAAGGAGCTACGAAATTTTCAGAAAAATTCAGGTGTTAGAAAAATTTAACAATTTTTAATAATGTTTTGAATTAAAATTAATCAGTTTTTGATAATCTTCTTAACTTGTGATTTCAGGGACAAAATCCTTTTAAGGAGGGAAGGATGTAACAACCCGGATTTTTATATAAGAATAATTAATTTAAATATTTAAAATGAGTAATTTTAAGAATTAATGACTTGAAATTAATTTAAATGGGAATTTGATTGTTGATTTAACTTGAAGTTGTAAATATTGAGTTTACAATCCAATTAAATTTAGTTTGAAGCTATATAAAATTCTATTTGAATTAGAATGATTATAATAAATTACTATCAAAGAATGTGAGTGTTTTGAAATCGATTTATATTTTATCAATTTAATTTAACACATAAAAATAGTCATTTTTTAGACGATCTCGGAATTCGACGAAACTAGTTCCATTGGATCTGGAATGGTTAGTTATTGTAAGATTTCAAATTTCGTATTAATTGGAGTTGTGATGTGAGCTTGCACGATATAAATGTGAATTTAAATAAAAAGTGTTAAATATGATTGAATTATCTTCCGAAACAAATTCCATTGTGTTCGAAATATGGGCTATTAGGTACAAACGACAGTTAGAACGATTATTTTCGAGTTCAGAAATTTTCGGACTCAATGAACAGTGTTTTCTGAAAGGCTATATACGCACCTTAACTCTTCACTTTTCCAAACTAAAACCCTAGCCCCATTTTTCTTCAATCCAATGGCCTAAATTAATCTTTCAATCCATCCACTTTTAGCAAAAGCTCTCAATTGGAAAGTTGTTCACATCGTATTTTAGAGTCGATCTATGGCGTACGCTTGACCTCGGAGGTCATCAGTGGCCGAAATTTTGCCAGAACTGAGATTTGAGCAGTTTCATTCTTTATGGTTTTGCATGCACCTGGTCGAATTTTGGGCGAGTTTTTCAGAAGGGCAAAGGTGGAGGGGAGGCGCAACTTCCCAACGTTGATGGTTTAGTCGGCGTTGGCGACGTGTAGGCAAAATTTGGGAGAGTTGAACAGTTTCCGTTCAACACGGAAATCACAAAAATCGGGGAGGCTTCGGGGGTCGGCGCGCTTGGCATGTATGCACCTCGAACGGGGGCCACAGCGGCGGTGAAGGTAGTTGGTCCGATGGCCGGAGGAGAGTGCGATGATGGTTCGATGATGGTGAGGGTTTGTGTTCAACCTGGGATTAGAACGATGGGTTAGGGTCATAATTATTTAAACTAATGAAGGTAATTAGGGTGTTAACAACATAGCTAGTGAATTTTGTTTGTTTCAGTTTATATATAAACTTGTAATTGCGATAACTCTTTCGTATGAGGTCTGATTGAAGCGAAACAAGCTGCGTTGGGTTCGTATTCATGAATACTACACATATGAATTGGATTGGAGTGGTCTAGTGCTATTTGTATTATTATGTAATTTCAAATGCCAGTTTAAAATTATACAAATCGACGTGAAATCGTCGAATTGGAATGGATGGTGAGTCAACTTTCACGCTTTCTGGAATATTGTGAATTGTTATTTTATATAATGATATTCACTATTGTTAGTATATAAATTGTGTGTTTGGATGTTTGGAAGATTTATTTCTTTGTTAGTGGTTGTCGGTATATATATATATATATATATATATATATATATATATATAGTTATATGTGTGTGTATAATTCCTGTTAGTGTACGGATGACCTTTGACACTACCTGCTATTAAGCAGAAGATATATCTTAAATAAATTAGTTTAGGCTATATATTTCTAAGTATAGATACACTGACATATGAGTTGTGATGCAGGAGGATAGGTTGGAGGGATCCAACAAGATTCCTCAATGTTTTGGATGTTATTTGCTTTCATATTATACACATAAGAACTGTCTAACTTAAGTAACATTTAAAATCTGATTTGGATTATGATTGTTGAATTAAATTCAACTTGAATGTGTTATTAATCAATAATCAATATTGTTTAAGTAATTGGTGGCAGATGGCCTTAAACTCATCTTTTTGAGACGATGATTTGCCATCAGGCAAATTGACTAAATTTAAAGGTATAAAATTATTTTTTATATAAGTTATATAAAATAAAAAATTTATAAACAAATCCATATTTATAAGTAGATTTTATAAGGAAGTTATAAAATGATATGTGTAGCGAAATTCATGTGTTATAAATAAGTTTATAATTGGATTTTAGAGTGTTAAAAACTACTAAATTTTAGATTTTAGTTTTATGAAGTTATAAAACCCTATTATATAATTAATTGAGTTTTTAAGTGATTTTTAGTTGTTGTGAACATGTTAATAAATAGTTTTGTTGAACTTGCAAAGCGACGTAGAAATGATATTGGATTTCAGAATTGAAATCTATAGAAGCCAAATATTCATATAAAAAAGTTTATAAATGATTTAAATTGCTTTTAAGCTAAGTTTTAAGTGATTTGATTTTAAATTAAACCAGGATTTATAAGATCTAAAGTTTTTAAAGAAAAGGAAATTGAGTTTGTGATAAGAGTTTAATTGAATTTTCATAAAGAATTTTATAAAGGGATTTTATAATAAATCCAAGTTTTATAATCAAGGTTTATAAAAGAGATTTAAAACTAATGCAATGGTTTTAAATGATCGTTTACTTAACAATTGAATTAAGTAAAAGCGATTATAATCAAAATGATATTTTCAAATGTAGGAAATGGTTTTTAAAACCCAATTTAAAGTGAATAGTAATTGGAACTAACTGTGACATTTATTGAAAGTCAGGTTTTACGTTAACAAGCTTCTATTTATCTTGAAGATAAGAATGTTGTCGAGTCAAGGTTTGAGAGGTAAACAAAATACCCCAACTTGAATGACTTCATTATTATCTAACGGATGATACTAGTTTGAAATGAGAGTAGATGTTGAAAATTAAACTTTTATTTCCATAAATAATATTATAAACTTTAACCGGTGGAGTTTATAAGTTAAACAAAACTGTTTGGATTTTTATAGCAAACAATGTATCCTGTGACATTGTTTTAGCTAGATATGATTTAGAAATATACTTATATTATTCAGTTAAGTACATGACGCTATTTTCCAAAGTAATGGAAATGGCATGGTTTTGTGAATATTCTTATTCTAAGAGATTAGTGTATGACTATCGTTTTCAAAGTAATGAAATCAAGATATTTGTGAATATACCTATCCCGTTGAGATAAGTATACATAATTAATTTTTAAGATTCAATGAAATGATTTTGAATGATTAATTTTAAATTAAAAGGGTTTATGCTACTGATGTACTTAACTGTACTGATTTGGTTTGATAGTTAAAGAACCAACTATCAATAAATTCCCTTTTAACTTATAACGTATTGGTTCGAGGAACCGGGATTGGAATTGGACCACTTTGAACTGACTTTGCGTTTAAAAATGAATTATCGGATATGCTTATGCAGGTTATGACATTTTGAAGGCATAGGCCTTAAATAGAAAGGACTACTTGTTAATTCCATTGGTCAGCTACTGGGATTATACTTGTAGCAGTGGTCCCTACGTTCTAGGTTACTGCATGGTGCGAGGACTTCTTGTTACTAATCCTAGGGAATTTCTTGACAAGTGTGGTAAAAGAGTACCTTCAATTTGTTTTGTTCCTGGACAACTTGTATGAACGGATGTTGGACATTGCATTTCTTAGATCACGTATGTTGATTTTTAAAATGTACATCTGTTTGGTGGCGGAGAAGGCAACTTCTCTTAGCTTAACATCTTTTTTTGAAATGTATGAGCTCGGAGGTTGTATTTTGTGGACGTCAATTAGTGATCGACAGAACGGCAATGTGACATCCAAAGATGTATGTATGTTATGTATGAAAGGTAAAAATGTAGTCTCTAGCCTCGTCAATCGTTAATGACTAAAACAGAGGATATGCTTTAGCGCTAGGTGAGTATCTCTTATTTAGTATATTGTCACCACCGGATTCTAGAACGAATGACCCTTTTGATTATTGTATGCCGAGGTTTGGTTGCTGATCACAACCAAGGGGGGTGAAATATTTGGTACAATCAAGAGAGGGGTTGGCCAGTCCTGATTCGTATGTGTCCATACGACACTCTCAGTACGCTTATCCAGAGAGATACCGTGACAGGTGATACCTCGGTGCCTTGTCATTGTATGGAAATTCAAACTCCAATATGGGTCTTTTACGATTTTAATTGTATACCTTTTATGCTAGAATTTAGTTATTATAACAATTCTGGATAAGATTCGTAAGTATTTGTATATATACACTATTATAATATCATGGGATCTTCTAGAAAGTGCTTTGGTTATTATCATAACGGAAAAACACATGCCATGTTTATGTGAGGTCATATCTTATGAGAGTTCCATTCTTTTGAAAAAGAATTTTAAAAAATTAAGCAAGTTGTTTATGATGTATGTTCCACTGTTAAGTGTTCCAGACCTGTGTAGTTAAAACGCTTTACGGCTCTATAGCAACGAAGATGTAAAAAGTTGCAGCGGGAATAAAACGGGGAAGTAACAGGGATAAAGGGATATGCAAAAAGGTTCATTAAATGTGAAAATGAATATCTAAAATTAGTTTTCTATCATTCTCACATGATCTTTGTAGAAGAATCTAATATTTGTCAACCTTGTATGATAAAATCAAAGAATATTGTGGTTATACTCACTACATTTGATGTCTATAATAGATTTCTACTTTATATTGGGCACTTAAACCTTAAAAATTAGCTCTTTACAACAAATTTTCTTATTTGTTTTAAAATAAAACTAGTTAAACCTCTATATATTTATATTGCTAAAGCAGGTGCTAAAAATCACTGATTTAGTGGATGTAGCGGAAAATAACGGGGATTAAAGCGGATTTACTGTTCATCGGGGCTAAATTGAAATAGTGTAGCAGTGGAAGAGTGCTATGGGAAATAGCGGGGATATTGTGGGGATTTAGCATGGCCTTAACTACATAATTCCATATTGATACGGGTGGTTTTGCTTTTCCTAAAAATGTGCTCGGGTTAGACTACGAATATTTTCCAAGTTTTCTTAGGTTTTGCTTGAAGCTACAGGAAAGGAGTTGGAGTCGAGATGTATTCTCGTAATTAATGTATTTATTTCTGCTGTGTGTTATATTTATAAGTCATTGTGCAAACAAAATATTATGAATATATATGCTGATCAAGTATGTACTATGATTATTTATTCATGTGTATATATAGTTTTTCTCTTATGTAAAGAGTATTTGTATATTATAATTTATTCATTCTATTGTGAGATTCCGATCTTTTCTGATTCTGATGCATTTGCGTTCTTCTTCTATTCTAACCTTTCTTTCTTCCTTCCTTCTCACCTTTTAACTTCTTTCTCCTAACTTTATGGGTTTTCGGTACTTGAGTTTAGGCACTTGAATATAAAGGATGTATTAGTGTTGTAATTCGGATGTCGAATTTTCCGGTTGTTACAGTGTGAGCAAACATATAACTTTATGTCAAAAAATCATAATTCTTCCCTTCATAGGCATAGTATTGTTTATATACTCTCAGTCATTACCCAAAGATTGTTTGAACAACTCACTTCTGGATTCCTTTCGTTTTTTAAGATAGATAATAAAGTCGGATTATACTTGTTTCTCATGTTAAAGAGATCTAATTTATGAGTATCCCTATTTAGACATCTATCATTCTAGCAAATGATTGACATTAAGTAGGGGATGTTTTGCTCCTGGTCTTAGAAGTTGTACTTACACGTGGTTGCTCTTTCTTATGTTTTCCCTTTTTAAATTGTTTGTCACACGCTTGGTTGTTTGCTATTAGGTTACCCTCAGTTACATTCTCACTTTCATCAACATCTGATTCACTGGTCTATTTAACCTATTTATGTCCTCCATGTTTTCAGGATTTTTCTCAAATTTTTAGGATGTTGCTCTGTCTCTGCGAGGGCAAGTACTAGAATCTGCTGCTTATGCTTCTCATCATTATGATTCGGGCTTTGATAGGCTTTCTGAACCTTATTATGGACCGATGAAGGCAACCATGCTGCTTTTTGAGATGCCAGCAAATCTGGATGACCAGGGCTTTCCAAAGGGGGCACTACTCTGTATTAACTTCTTCTAAACTTGTATTAATCTTAATAGCAGGGATAAGGTTTTTTTGGGTAGTTTCAGCCTGCATCTCCACTACTTGATCAATGATAGCTGCTTTTTTATATGTATGACCGATGGAGATGTAGTTCATGATTTGTATGTTTCGATGGGTAGGACTTCTGCCATTGTTAGTGGAAATTTTTGGCATCATGCATTGAATATAACCATGTCCAAAGCAATTGCAATCACCATAAATTGGTGATATGAATTCATATTCAACCTCCTAGAGGTAAGTTTTACCAAGTTTATCTTAAGCTCTAATTGTTGTGTGTAGCTGTGGGTATGCCTTTACTTCATACACACACACATACATTAGTACTTATATTTTATATTATTTTCTAAGGTTGTTATGATCAGAATTATAATACATGGCACTAAGAGCATTAAAAATGCCTATACTTTTCCAATAACAACAGTAAAAATTGTTCTCTTGGATTTGATCTTACAATACTACATTTAAGCCCAAATATTTAAATCTGTTTATTTATTTAAGGTTAAATATAAATTATTTAAATAAACCGCGATAACTAATAATTATTAATTTGTCAAATAAATCCATAACGCTACCAGTATCCATATGTATATAACATTCTTATTAATAAAATTGTAAAATCAATTTTATATCCAATATATTATATAATTCACTTAACAAATGTTAAAGATATAAACACAAACGGCAACTTTCATGGCTTCTCACGCAACGGCTCTTTTCTCCCCCCTCAACCAAAACTCTGCGCCTCCTCCCGTCATCAATCCTCCCCTTCCTCCTCCTCCGACCCCTCCTGATCCTACCTGCCTACTTCTTCCACCACAGCCATACAACAACCTGCTTCCTTTCCTTCCTTACCCCATTCTTCCTCTTCGGCTTTCTCGCAAGCATCTAGCGCGCAAGAAAAGCAGCAACGCTGGACTTCTATGTTTCAGCACCTTCCCCGTAATGCAGGAAATTATGAGCCTATTGAGATATTCCCTACATTCTCTGATGGTGCTATGGAATACATTGTTTCCATAATTGACGCCGGAACTCAAGTTTGAAAGGATGCCTTGTTTGCTTTCTTTTTAGACAACCCCCTATCCTTCACAGCAGTTGTGCAAAAAGTTACTTCAATTTGGAATCTTAAAGGAGCTTTAAAGGTCAAACCTGATGGATTCCTTTTCATTTTTCAACTGTCAAACGAGGAGGACAGACAAAAAATATTAAGAGGAGACCCTATACTTATGGAGAACAAATTGATTATTATCAAGCCGTATGATCTAAAGGTAACAAATGTTTATGGATCTGTAAAAGCAGTACCAGTTTGGGTGCAATTCTGAAACATCCCCTTGTTTGCTTGGTCCCATCCCGGAATTAACTGGCTTGCGAGTAGGCTTGGAAAGCTAATTTGCTTACATGAACAGACGGAGAGCCTAGAAAGATTACACTACGCAAAATGCCTTATTGAGGTGAAACCAAGCACTGAGCTTGTCGATAACTTTTTAGTTAAAACATTGGATGGAGGAACGCAGAGAGTCAGGGTTACCTAGTTTTGGAAGCCGCTGGTGTGCTCTGCATGCAAAGTCTTCGGCCATGATTCGCAAGGATGTGAAGAAAATTCAATGAGGAAAGGCAAAAAAGGAAATGAAGAGGGCGATAAAACTGTTAAGCAACCGAATTATATTCACAGACAATGTGATAACAATGTCAGTTCAAAAGGGAATGTGGTAGTAGAGGAAGTGATTGTGGCTAACAAGGAATCAAGGCAAGAATATGTTATCCAAAATAGAGAAAAGACGAGCAAAGTTCAGCCGTGGCAAAGAGTGGAGAGATATAAGAGGAATGTCGCCTTCAAAAACACTAGGAAGAGAAGCACTTTGGGAGACTTTATGCTAGCGTGAATGAAGGCTCAGTGGCAGATAAGGCACGAAGCAACAACTAGTCAAAATGAGGATACGCTAGAAGAAGGTGAAATACCTCAGAAGAGCAATCAAGTCGAGCTAGCAAACAAACTGAATGACAATGCGAGCTTGAATAAATCCCAGTTCAGTTTTGAGAGAAATAGTAACGACGGACTTCTATTAAGCAATAGTTTTAGTATTCTTAATGAACAAAAGTATTATAATGCTATGCAAGAATGTGGACAAAGAGAATGGAAATAAGGTGAGTAATGTTGAAAAAACCAATGATCGCACGGCTGACTCTATTACGAGGGTAGCACCAGAGATGATATAGTAGGGAGAAGAACAAGATAAGATAAGTGGTAACGTAGAAATTAACAATGACGCGAATAAGCAAGGCAAGCACCTAGAACCAAGTAATAACTGTGTGCAAGCTGTGCATGATGAGGAGAATATGCATGATTATGAACAACTACCCCTTGAAACTGCACTGAAACTTTTGCTTCCTGGAGCATGTGGCCTTGCAATGGCTGGTGATGAAGCTGACAATATGATAATGGAGTTGATACAGGATGATGTATCTCTGAACAACATTGTGGCTGATGTCGCTACTGTGGCTATCCCCAATGCTCAAACCAGTCCAAAAATCTGTAGCAGTATAACCCCTCCACCTAGGCATATTGAACCACATGAATCCCATTTATATGATGCAGAAAAAGCCAAAAACCATATAAAAAACAAGTCAACAACTTCAGAGTCTTCTAAAGTCAAAACAAGATCTATGGAAAATGCTAGTAACCAAACGTCTGAGTTTACAAATGCAGCAAAGCCTATGCGTATGGAACATTAGAGGTGCGCATAATAATCTAGAGTTGGATAAATGCAAGAAAGTAATCATGAAATATAGGCTTAGTATGCTTGCTATTCTTGAAACAAAACTTAACGCTGTGTTGACTTCGAGAGCGGCGAGTTATATCAATGCCAATTGGAATTACATTCATAATCTGAATGAATCCAGTTATGGTAGGATCTTAACCCTGTATGATCCTGTAATTCAATTATCCAAATTAAACTCTACTAGCCAATATATCTACTGTCGTAATATTCACAAGTCGTCGTCTGTGATGTATTATCTTACTTTTATTTATGCGCTCAACTCTGCCAATGCTAGAAGTAAGCTATTCAATGATTTACCTGCCCAAAATCAAGATATTCACCCCTAGATAGTTTGTGGTGACTTCAACTCACTGCTGAAACTGACTGATAGGATTAGTGGTACGTCGGTTATGATGTATGAAATCAGTCCCATCAATGTAGCGATTCATGACTCTGATTTGATCGAAATAAACTCTGTTGGAGCTCAATACTTTTGGAATAACAATAAGCAGGAGGGTATCAGAACCTTTACAAAGATAGATCATGCATTTTGTAATATTGTGGCTCTGGACGTCTGGCCTACCCTTATCAATGAACTGCCACCGCCAAATATTTCAGACCACTCTCCCCGGATCTTCATTTAGGAGAGCATCAAATTCAAAGGCTAGTTTAAATTCTTCAATACTTGGGCCGAGGGCTCGCAATTCCATTGTTTTGTCCAAACTGCCTGGAACGCTACAGCTTACGAAAATCCTATGCATATATTACACAAGAAGCTGAGAAAATCAAAGAGGATCTGAAAGTTTGGGCTAGCAACAAATTCGGTACTGGTAGTCTTCAGTCTGCGCATTGGCAACATAAGCTTAAGAGCATTCAAATCCAGATGGACAATGACCCCTCAAATCCTGATTTAGCTACGATGGAGACGCAATACTCTATAAAATTGTGAGAAGCGCTGCAGTTGGATTCTCTCATAAACAAGCAAAAAGCCAGAATTAAATGGGCTGAGGAGGGTGATAGGAATACGAAGTACTTTCATGCTGTGCTTAAAGCGAAACAAAATAGACAAAACATCCTTTCGATAACAGATCCCTCGGGTATGACATTCAATACTCAAACTGAAATTCAGAAAGTATTTGTTGAATACTTTACTGAACAATTAGGGAATGTTGCTAACTTTGTGCCTAAAATTGATGAAATTGACCCAATGCTACTGCCAAATCTTAACGTTGAACATCAACAATTCATTTGCTCGCCAGTTTTTGAACAAAATTAAAACCGCAATGTTCTCCCTTAACTCTAACTCTTGCGGTGGCCCTGACGGACTGAATGCTTTCTTTTATCAGAAATGCTGCAGTGTAGTTAAAAGTGAGGTTGTTAATGCCATAAAACAATTTTTCAAAAAAGCTAAAATGCATAATTCTTTCAACAACACTTTGATTGCGCTAGTTCCTAAATTAACTAATGCTAGTTGTGTTAATGCCTTTAGGCCAATCTCGTGTTGCAACACCATTTACAAATGTATAGCTAAAATTTTGGCCACACGATTGAAAGTTGTTTTACCGTCCCTCGTCTCTAAGAATCAAGCTGCTTTCCTCCCTGGCAGGAATATCCTTGATAATGTTTTACTTGCTCATGAATTGCTTAAGGGGTATAATTCTAAATATAAATCTCCTAGAATTATGTTAAAGCTAGATATATGCAAAGCTTTTGACACTATCCAATGGGAATCTGTAATTAGAATTATGAGCCTTATGAAATTTCCCCACTGTTTTACTGCTTGGATTCATGAATTCTTGAGCACCGCACATTTCTCTATCAATGTTAACGGTTCTTCGGTTGGCTATTTTGACAGTAAACAGGGTATTAGGAAGGGAGACCCAATATTCGCTTACTTGTTTATAATAGTTATGGAACTTCTTACTAGAATGCTAAATGATTTAGTTGACAATGCTCAGTTTAATCTACATCCCAAATGTCGCGACCCTGTGATTACTTCCTTGATGTTTGTAGACGATCTTGTTATCTTCTACAAACTAGTGGGTAACACTATCTCTAATATTATGAGTACTCTAGAAAAGTTTTATAACATGACTAGCCTATGTATAAACCATGAAAAAAACTAAATTTCTTGCTGGCAGAATTAGCAATGATAGGATTGATTTGATTCAGCAACAATCCGGTTTAAAATTCAATGACTCTATAATGACTTATCTTGGTCTGCCTTTGGTGACTTCAAGAATTACTACAAGACAATGTCTTTCGCTTTACGCTAGAATCATGGAAAGACTTGATTGCTGGTCTTCTAAATGTTATCTCAAGCTGGTAGAGTGACACTTATTAAATCTGTTATTATTGTGATGCATGTTTACTGGGCCTACATGTTCATATTGCCTAAGAAACTGCTTATTATGCTTCGGACTGCATTTATGCGCTTTCTTTGGAAAGGCAATATCCATATGAAATGCTTAGCTCCTACCTCTTTTAAATTACTTGAAACCCCAATTAACAAGGGAGGGCTAGGCATCATGAATGTGTATGTGTGGAACAAAGCTGCTTTCGGTAAACATTTGAATGACATATTAACTAAAAGTGATAGCCTTTGGGTCAACTGGTCGCACAAATACATTCTTAAAAATGACTCCTTCTGGACGCTGGAAGCAAAGAGAGGTATGAGCTGGACGTGGCGAAGCCTTCTTAAGCTGAAATCTGAAGTGCTACCTTTATTCAAATATGGGAGGAATGCTTACGATAAAATCAACTTCTGGCGTGACCCTCGGTGCGCCTTCGGTATTATTCTTTGGAACTCTTTATCGTACCTTGATAAGCTGTAATCTGGTGTCAGTCTCACCAGTTTCGTGGTCAATCTTGTGCATGGCAATTGTCTTAATTTTCCTCCTACTGCCAATCAAAATGTTAACAACCTTTGGAACAATGTCAAGACCAACTGGAGCATTGTTGACGCGTCTGCTGTCACGCTTTGGAAATGGAAATGTGCCAAGTTCTCTATTAAAAAGCTATATGTTAATTTGCACAATACTTCTAATAATATATCTTGCAGATGGCACAAAATGGTTTGGGGGATGGATAATAATGCCATTGAAAATCTCTATCGCTAGAAAATGGTCCATAAAGCAATTTTGACAAAAGCGAAACTGACGAGCCGAGGCATGATTTGTTGATATGCAGTGTGTCTTCTGCAATCAAGTTGATGAAACAAATGAGCACCTGTTCTTTGCATTCAACATGATTAGGATGATATGGGATGAGATACACGATCAACTTGGCTCTAGGAACTTGAACGCTGCAAGTGGAAGTGAGTGGGATGAAGTAAGATCCAAGATGAAAGGAAGGAGTAATAAAGCAAGGTTGTACACTTATGTAATCACGAAATATGTGCACCATATTTGGTCTGAAAGAAATACTAGAATTTTTGAACCTGTGCGTGCTCTAAATGTGCCTCGGCTGAAGCTTCATTTGTGGCACGAGATGAAGGACGGACTGAAATATCTCAAATTTGCTTATGATCCTAGCATTTTTGGTAGCTAATTGCTACTGGTGCTCGCAGGTTTTGTTAATATATGTCTTGTTTAGCCTTTGTTAGCATTGATATACCATGTTGTCTTTGTACTCCTTTTGGTTTTTGTCTGTCTATATTTCTATGTAATCGTCTTCGGTATATTAATAAAAGTGGTAGGGGATCACTCAACCCGATCGGGCTTGCCAAAAAAGAAAAGATGCAAATAATGATAAAAAGTTTATTTATCGTATCTTTATTAATATCGTCTTGAAAGTGCAAATTTTTGGTCTGACTCAATTTCCAAAAATACCGTTATATATAACTTAAAAATAGAATCGAACAATTTAACAATTTTATAAGTACAAACTGCTTTTCTACACATATTAACAAATCTTAATATTAATTAAAAATAAAATCTAGTAGAAAACATTCTTTACATCCTCATTCTTTATTAATTAAAATAAAAAAAATTAGAACAAATAAAAATTTAGATACTACAACTTATAAATAGAAATTCAAACTAATTACACATGATTTTAATGCAATATAACTAAATATTCGCATAAACCATTTCTTCTTTAATATGTTGAACATACCCAATTTTCATAAAATTATGCGCAAAATATGTATCATGATCACGCGCATAGCACGTGCTATAATGTTCGTACTAGTAAATAATATCCATTTTTATCAATATTTACAAATAGAATATTCTTATAGCTTTATTGTACATGATGTGGATTGCACGTTGGTTTTCTCCGCTTCTCTTCTCCCTTTTGCTTTAATGGGGTGTGATTTTTCATCCTTCATCCTCTCAGGGTCCAATGAAATATTTGTTAAAAGATGTGCATTTAATGCCCCGCTATTACCTCGCTATATCATGTAGCGGATTTGTGACACCCCACGTCCGTTAATGTCACTCACAAAGGGAATGCATTAAGTTTCGTGAAACATTATAGGTAAGTAGACATAGAATATTACAAGACAGATATTATTAAGATAGCAGCGGAAATTCCAATTTTTATTTCAAACACAAATCATACATCGTGGTCCAAAATACCATAAGTCACAAAAACCATTACAACAATATAACTCCTGTCTTTTATCATCAGAGTATATAAATACTTAAAATAAAACATAATTCCCCAAATAAAAGAGACAAAGCCATAGTAGAGATAAGAATTTGAGCCATACTTCGAAAGTAGCTCTAGCAAGATGATAACTGAGTTCTGACTAAGCCTGAGTGTTTCTTCCCTGAGAACCTGGGGGGAGGGGGGCGGAAGAAAGAAGAGGAAACAAAAGGGTCAGACATAAAGTCTGGCGAGTCTAGTTACTTTTAGCAAGTAAATAAATAAAAGTAGCATGACAGGCATATAAGTGGATAAGAGAGATCACTACATAAATGACAGGTATGACAAGGTAGACAGGATAAGGTGTATACGCTTCTCTAATGATTATTCTGCACTATTACTAGTATAACCAGAATGAGATGATCCCTTCCACTATAAGGTGGTAGACTTAGGCATACATCCAAATGTACCCTACTACTACCCTGATTGATCGGTTCCCTACTCCGTAGGTACTCTGTGCCAGCCCCACAGTAGAATGTATCACGTCCTAAAGTGGCAACCTGTAGCGTCCCGCAAATCCGAGCTATCTGAGTTGACTAAATACACCACACGTCCAACCCAAATAACACAGAAATACGACTCATTATTAGAAAGAAGTTAGAGGATGAGAAATAGAAAGAAAGAAATATTAGAATAGAAGAAAAACGAAGATCACAACTCACAGCGGAACGAATAAAATATATTCTATAACATAAGCTTTGAAATACAAATCTGTTTTGTACATACATACATACCATCATCAGAGTACACATAACATTTGATTCAGCGGAAGTAACTCTAAATAACTAACGTTGAAACCTCCTTCTTCAAGCTCCTCCAAGTGTATCTGTAAAAGCCTGAAACACTTGACTGCCCGTACAAATTTGGGCACCCAAGAGTTTAGGGAAAACAAAACAAAATAAACTCTGGGTCAGTCATGGGACTGGTGTGAGTAAACTCCAACCACTTGTTTAACTTTAAAAATCCTTTCAAAAGAAAAGATAATAGTAAGACCAGCCCACACATAAACACGGACGGTTTTTACCTTACTATAACCCAAAACACTTTGATATCAAATCCAGTGATATTATAATAATGTCTACATCAAGTAAATAACCAAATAGTAGAACGCTTGCATCTCACGCTCCACATATATAGTATATAATTAAAAACCGCATGGCGCTTATTGGAGATTGGATTTCCAACATGACAAGGTATGGAACCACCTTCCGATGATGTATCTCTAGAGGCGAATACACCTGGGTTCAACAAGAACATCTTGTAACCCGGCCCACACATGACCGACCACTCATTTCGCTTGAGTGTATCGAATGTATATCACCAACGGTTGGACTCAAACCACCGTTTCCCGAATGGGCAGAATCGATAGATTTAGAAACAAAAGGAATTTCTCTAGATAGGTGATTATACACCCTAATGGGTGCGACCCACATAGCCATGCTGCCTGCCCGATTTTTGTCCTTTCCCGGTTGTTGAGGCCTGAGGCTACGATTACTTACCATTCCTGGATAACACAATCACTTTGAATGCCACATTGTCAGATCCGTTAATCACTAGTTGAGTTTGCACAAATATTCTGGATATTATGCTAAGGGATAAATCCGTTGCAACCATATATATTCATACAGACCAACCCATTTGATCATTGGAAATACTCTGTCAGACATTCGTCCATATACGTTCGTTCTGGGATTGAACGAAACCGAAGGCACTATTTCTATAAATAGAAAAGCCCTTGTACTTTATTCCGTCTTCAATATATTCAGCATACTGGGTTCGCAACGCTTATGCCGATACGGAGTAGTTCTTCGGATAATAATCCAACCGGTCTCTCCATATTGACAACGATGGTCAAAACTTCGATAGTCTGTGATTTAACTATCGAATAAAAACAAGGGTTCATCCAACATATCAAACAAATCACTGGGCTTTTTAATTAATATTCATTAATTAAATCTCTTCTATATTCTCTTATCAATATTTGTTATCCAAATATTTTCAATAATCATCTTGCCTCTTATGCCATTTGGAAAACGTTTCCAAATATTAACTTCTTTTATTTTCTATATATTAGAAAATATCTCTATTTGCAATTGGAAACAATTCCAATCACTTATCTCTATTCCTTTTTGTTTACAACATTCGATTTTTATATTCACTTTACTATCGAATTCAATACGTCGATATAATGATTTCAAATTATCAAAATATCTTAAAAATATTCTAACTCCTTAAATTTCCGGAAAATTTCGCCATAACCTCCCCTGTATCGGGAGCATCGGAAAATTTCAAATAGCTTCCCGGTATCTTCCTCAATCAAAAAGAAAAAGGAAAAGCCAAGCGGCTTGCCGATACGGCGCATAAAATCTCATATATGAATTAAACATGTACCTTTTTGTCGAGCACTACATTTATAACTTCATATACTTCATCCCAAACCTGCTTACACATGTTCACCTGTTTTCAATTCAATTCAACTCAATCCATTTGCTTGAATTAAATTTTGAATCGTTTGAATTCAGTTTCGCTCAATTATTCTTTAATTAGCCTTTTTGCCTATTTCACTTCTTTGTTTGAACATAACATGTTCAAATAAAATATTTAACTCGTTCATAACCAAATTGAATTTCAATTTCAATTCTAGTTTTCTTTTCTATTTCGAATATAAATTCTCAAATCGAATTTACTTATTTAAAACCCCCATATCCATTCGAAATCTCATTAACTAATTTCTATTCAATTTAGTTAATTCCATTCAAAAATCAAAAATCTGATTTCTGTTTCAAAAATCATATTCATTTACACAACTTGAATTCGCATATATTTTGCAACCCAACTCTGAAATTTTCTAATTAGAAATTCGGATTTTATCGCTTAAAATCCTTTTATAATATTAAATAAACCATTATGGTTTTAAAACGATTCTGGCGCTGTTTTTCTGAAAATTTGATTTTGACATAACTCAAAATCTATACGACGAAATTCAGATTTTTCTCCTTCATTAGAAAACTATTATCAAATCGGTCCTGACGTTTCTTGTTTCGAAGAATTCCGACTTCAATTGCACTCGGTATATTCAATTGAAGTTCGAATCGCTATTTTACGAACTGCAGCGCTGCGGCGAGTTCGTTTTAATTATATTTATATATATAAACTTTTAAACCTCTAAACTGCTTTAAAATGAATTCAACTTCATCTAATATATATATTCATATATATTTCAAATTCCATTTGAATCTTTACATTTCAAATTCCATAGTTTTAAATCCTGTATTCAAATCCCATTTGAAATCCTTTATTCGAATTCCATTTCAAATTCTTTATTCGAATTCCATTTCAAATTCTTTATTCGAATTCCCACTTTAATTCAACTCCTTTTTGAATTTCTATATTTGAAATTCATACTTGAATTTAAATATCCAAACTCCCTTTAAATTTCTATTTGAAATTCTAAATGTTTCAAATTCCATTTGCACATCTATATTCCAATTTCTATATTTGAATTTTTATTGCAATTCAAATATTCACTCCTTTTTAAATTCTATATTCAAAATTCCATAGTTTAAAACCCATTTGAATTTCATATTCAAATCCCATAGATCAAATCCTATTTGAATTCAATTTGAATCTCTTATATTCAAATTCCATTTTCCTTTTCCATTTGAATTCTAATATTCAAATTCATCTCCAACCCCATTTGAATTCTAATATTCAAATTCATCTCCAATCCCATTTGAATTCTAATATTCAAACTCATTATTAACGTCATTTGAATTACTTCACTCAAATCCATTTGAATTCCCTTGAATTCAAATTCCATTTCAAAATCATTTGGATTTCCTATTTTGAAATCCTATTTGAAATTCTATTTCCAATTCTACTTTGAAAATCCTATTTCCAAAGTTTATTTCAAATTCTATTTTGAAATCTCATATTCGAATTTCTACTTGAATTTCTGTATTCAATTCCATGTTCAAATTCAATACTTGAATTTCTATTTCAAATCTCTATTCAAGTTTCATATTTGAATTCCAATTCAAATCTCTATTCAAATTTCACATTTTGAATTCTTCTTTGAAATTCTATTTTCAAAGTCTATTTCAAATTCTCTTTTGAAAATTCTATTTTGAAATTCTATTTCAAATTCTATTTGGAAATTCTATTTCAAATTCTCTATATTCAAACACCATTTGAAAGTTCTATATTCAAATCCACCTTGGATTTTCTATTTGAATTCTAAATTCAAATTTTCTATTTCCTTTTCTTTTTGAATTCAAATTTCCATTTCCTTTTCTATTATTCAAATTCTATATTTAAATTTCCTTTTGAATCATATTTCAAAACACTTGTATTTCTATTTCTGAATTATCAAATGGTAATTTTTTTCACTTCATTTATAACTTCGTTATAAAAGAACTATTTATAAACTTCGTTTATAAAGGAACTACTTGTTTTATTTTTCAAAACAAGTTTTATATTTTATTTCCATTTAAAAATTCAAATTCTATTTAAAAATAGAATTTTCCTTTTAAAATCTCAAATATCCTTTCATGATATTTTTAAATATCATTACTTAAGCCCAGTGATATTTAAAGCAATCAAATCACTCCATTTTTTCAATCATTTGATTTTTAACACGTCATATATTAATACATGGAATCAAGCAAACAACAAACAACACAACAGATAATATATTTTTGAGGAATCCAGTCGGATTCCTCCAACCTGTTTTCCTGCATCCACAGATGTTAGCACATAAATAATACCCATTCTGCTTCGTGGCAGAATATCGCGGTATAGAAGGTCATCCACTAATCATAGCGTGGGGCGTATAGGGTAATCATCCGCTATGAAACTGCGGGCATCCGCTAATGAGACTGCGGGAATCCAACCAATCAATCAACCCAATATATATATATAGCCTAAATAACTAATATATATAAAACAACCAGAAAAATCCAAACGAGCACAACAACCATTATTTTTAACGAAATAAAAATAATTAGGAATAAAAGGTGAGTGAGATTTACTCACCGTGATTTTTCTTTTGCTGAATATTCAATTTACTTCTTATCATCTCAGCTACCCATTTACTTGTATCGTCTCAAATGATACCTAACATCACGATTTATTTATTTTCATTAATCGATTAAGTTGTTATTAATTTAAATAATTACTAAAATAATTAAATAAATTATCCCATGTATAATTAAATTAAAGAAAAATGTATACCTCGATGTTAATACCTATATCGAACTATATCTTCAAATATCATCGACCTAATCGCCACTGAAATCCTTGTCCAAGACACTTCGACATCACCAAGCTACTAGTACCAACGTACTGCAGAACCCATCGCGACTTCACCATTCAACCTCAGCGCCATCGTCCACTGGTTTGACTTCACAGCGTCGGCCTTCTCACCCTTCAAGTTCGAAGACTGTCATCCCAAAATAAAACTGATCTCCTCACAGTAGAACACGACATCCAACCCTCGAAGTCCACAAGTTCCGACTCCATCAACTACTCAGCATCCTCCCCCAAAAGCCACCGCAGTTGACCAGAACCACCCTACCGAACACCCAATCTTCATCGCACCCTCTTCTGAAAGTCACGACCGTTTTCCCCTCAAACGCACCTCAATTCATCTCTGTTTCGAACTCCATTGGGTTCGACTTCTATAGCCCCTGAATCACCTATCGTAACCCTCGTACTCGATGTGAAATCCTTCCAGAAACTCTCTGAATGCCACCGCGACTTCGAACGATAGGAAATTGCAGCTGAACAGAAGTCGAATGTCTCCAATTCTCCAGTCGCGAGTAGCTGATTGCCTTGGTGTTTTTTTTTTTTCCGATTAAGTGGATTGATTATTTCGGGGACAGGGAAATTAAAAGGTAGAGGCTTGGAATGAACGCCAGGCCTGTTTATATAAGTGCGAATGGTAAAAATCGTACCATAGCCATTAAAATCATGTTGGCCTGATACTGAAACTTGGAGACAAAGTTGGTTGCTCGAGAAGTAGCTGTTGCGTGATTTAACAAATGGTTAGGGTGGCGTTGTCA
The DNA here is from genome assembly GCA_030737875.1 of Allium sativum. Lineage (NCBI taxonomy): Eukaryota > Viridiplantae > Streptophyta > Magnoliopsida > Asparagales > Amaryllidaceae > Allium > Allium sativum. The sequence goes on from CM060910.1 coordinate 654,888,400, forward strand.
AGGAGTAGGTCGGCTGATGTTTTGACTTGATTTTTTTTTTTTTTAATTAAAAACTAAACTGTATCGCGGTCCTTTAATTTAAAATTCTAAATCGCTATTTTAACGTATAGACTGACGTTTCAATATCATAACACTATCCTAAATTGAACAGTATATATTTTGAAATTTAATTCGAACATATATACCATATTAAATTATTATATTTTAAATTCAATATTTTAAAAACCATACTAAATATTTAAAATAAACTGTTCAAAAATCTGGGTCGTTACATTCTTCCCCCCTTAAAATAATTTCGTCCTCGAAATTGCTAAAGTAGGAAAAATGGTACAAACTCATTTCTTTCCCACATCTCACTTATGTTGAAACTCACCTCCTCATATTTCTATGACTTTAATTTCAACCAAAACTTTTGGTTTCCATTCATTTGCATTCTAATTCATATTCATTTCAATCTATTTCAAATTGATTCTAGTCAATTTATTCACCTTGAACCATTCAACTTGCTTCAGTTAAATTTTAATTCCAGAATCCAAATCTCAGGGTTTTCTTTTCAAATTCTTTTGAAATCCCATAAATATATACATATATTTATTTCCATCACAAATTCAAAACATTTGAATATTCAAACCAACTTGTTTTCTTTCGAACAAATTTCCATCAAAACTTTCTAAGGTAGCAATTCATCGCTTAGGAACTCGGAAATGAACACTGATGATGTTGCAATCATCATCAGAATAATTCCCAGCCACTGAAGTGAGTTCAGTGCCTTATTATTTCAAAATCCATTTTAAATCCTTTTAAAACAAGCTATATTGCTCTAATATATTTCCAAAAATATTTCAAACTTCCCAGGATTTTAAATTCCAAATTCTGGTTTGAATTTAACTTTAATTCATCTCATTTGCATATATTATTTCTATACAAATTCTATTCTGGTTATAAATAACCATTCTAAATTTATAATCTCATTTGATTATAAAATCAACATCCAACACATCCATATAATAATTCTAGAAAATTATTCTTCTACATCAAAATAGAAATTTTGGGTAAAATTATTTCATTTACCCACTTAAAACAATATCGTGTTCAATCTTCTGTTCAAGTGTTTAGAAATCCCTATCGACTTCGTGGCGTCCCACGATTCGACTAGAATTCATAAACCACTCAACAGACTAGCCAACACAATATAAAACAACTTTTATATCAACTAACAAATACGCTCTCTCGTATCTATACACTCAACTCATTCTAGGGTACTGCTGACCCTATCTCTAATGAGCACATGCCACACAAGCCTAGGTGTTCGCTCAACCTAAGCTCTGATACCAACTGTAGCGTCCCGCAAATCCGAGCTATCTGAGTTGACTAAATACACCACACGTCCAACCCAAATAACACAGAAATACGACTCATTATTAGAAAGAAGTTAGAGGATGAGAAATAGAAAGAAAGAAATATTAGAATAGAAGAAAAACGAAGATCACAACTCACAGCGGAACGAATAAAATATATTCTATAACATAAGCTTTGAAATACAAATCTGTTTTGTACATACATACATACCATCATCAGAGTACACATAACATTTGATTCAGCGGAAGTAACTCTAAATAACTAACGTTGAAACCTCCTTCTTCAAGCTCCTCCAAGTGTATCTGTAAAAGCCTGAAACACTTGACTGCCCGTACAAATTTGGGCACCCAAGAGTTTAGGGAAAACAAAACAAAATAAACTCTGGGTCAGTCATGGGACTGGTGTGAGTAAACTCCAACCACTTGTTTAACTTTAAAAATCCTTTCAAAAGAAAAGATAATAGTAAGACCAGCCCACACATAAACACGGACGGTTTTTACCTTACTATAACCCAAAACACTTTGATATCAAATCCAGTGATATTATAATAATGTCTACATCAAGTAAATAACCAAATAGTAGAACGCTTGCATCTCACGCTCCACATATATAGTATATAATTAAAAACCGCATGGCGCTTATTGGAGATTGGATTTCCAACATGACAAGGTATGGAACCACCTTCCGATGATGTATCTCTAGAGGCGAATACACCTGGGTTCAACAAGAACATCTTGTAACCCGGCCCACACATGACCGACCACTCATTTCGCTTGAGTGTATCGAATGTATATCACCAACGGTTGGACTCAAACCACCGTTTCCCGAATGGGCAGAATCGATAGATTTAGAAACAAAAGGAATTTCTCTAGATAGGTGATTATACACCCTAATGGGTGCGACCCACATAGCCATGCTGCCTGCCCGATTTTTGTCCTTTCCCGGTTGTTGAGGCCTGAGGCTACGATTACTTACCATTCCTGGATAACACAATCACTTTGAATGCCACATTGTCAGATCCGTTAATCACTAGTTGAGTTTGCACAAATATTCTGGATATTATGCTAAGGGATAAATCCGTTGCAACCATATATATTCATACAGACCAACCCATTTGATCATTGGAAATACTCTGTCAGACATTCGTCCATATACGTTCGTTCTGGGATTGAACGAAACCGAAGGCACTATTTCTATAAATAGAAAAGCCCTTGTACTTTATTCCGTCTTCAATATATTCAGCATACTGGGTTCGCAACGCTTATGCCAATACGGAGTGGTTCTTCGGATAATAATCCAACCGGTCTCTCCATATTGACAACGATGGTCAAAACTTCGATAGTCTGTGATTTAACTATCGAATAAAAACAAGGGTTCATCCAACATATCAAACAAATCACTGGGCTTTTTAATTAATATTCATTAATTAAATCTCTTCTATATTCTCTTATCAATATTTGTTATCCAAATATTTTCAATAATCATCTTGCCTCTTATGCCATTTGGAAAACGTTTCCAAATATTAACTTCTTTTATTTTCTATATATTAGAAAATATCTCTATTTGCAATTGGAAACAATTCCAATCACTTATCTCTATTCCTTTTTGTTTACAACATTCGATTTTTATATTCACTTTACTATCGAATTCAATACGTCGATATAATGATTTCAAATTATCAAAATATCTTAAAAATATTCTAACTCCTTAAATTTTCGGAAAATTTCGCCATAACCTCCCCTGTATCGGGAGCATCGGAAAATTTCAAATAGCTTCCCGGTATCTTCCTCAATCAAAAAGAAAAAGGAAAAGCCAAGCGGCTTGCCGATACGGCGCATAAAATCTCATATATGAATTAAACATGTACCTTTTTGTCGAGCACTACATTTATAACTTCATATACTTCATCCCAAACCTGCTTACACATGTTCACCTGTTTTCAATTCAATTCAACTCAATCCATTTGCTTGAATTAAATTTTGAATCGTTTGAATTCAGTTTCGCTCAATTATTCTTTAATTAGCCTTTTTGCCTATTTCACTTCTTTGTTTGAACATAACATGTTCAAATAAAATATTTAACTCGTTCATAACCAAATTGAATTTCAATTTCAATTCTAGTTTTCTTTTCTATTTCGAATATAAATTCTCAAATCGAATTTACTTATTTAAAACCCCCATATCCATTCGAAATCTCATTAACTAATTTCTATTCAATTTAGTTAATTCCATTCAAAAATCAAAAATCTGATTTCTGTTTCAAAAATCATATTCATTTACACAACTTGAATTCGCATATATTTTGCAACCCAACTCTGAAATTTTCTAATTAGAAATTCGGATTTTATCGCTTAAAATCCTTTTATAATATTAAATAAACCATTATGGTTTTAAAACGATTCTGGCGCTGTTTTTCTGAAAATTTGATTTTGACATAACTCAAAATCTATACGACGAAATTCAGATTTTTCTCCTTCATTAGAAAACTATTATCAAATCGGTCCTGACGTTTCTTGTTTCGAAGAATTCCGACTTCAATTGCACTCGGTATATTCAATTGAAGTTCGAATCGCTATTTTACGAACTGCAGCGCTGCGGCGAGTTCGTTTTAATTATATTTATATATATAAACTTTTAAACCTCTAAACTGCTTTAAAATGAATTCAACTTCATCTAATATATATATTCATATATATTTCAAATTCCATTTGAATCTTTACATTTCAAATTCCATAGTTTTAAATCCTGTATTCAAATCCCATTTGAAATCCTTTATTCGAATTCCATTTCAAATTCTTTATTCGAATTCCATTTCAAATTCTTTATTCGAATTCCCACTTTAATTCAACTCCTTTTTGAATTTCTATATTTGAAATTCATACTTGAATTTAAATATCCAAACTCCCTTTAAATTTCTATTTGAAATTCTAAATGTTTCAAATTCCATTTGCACATCTATATTCCAATTTCTATATTTGAATTTTTATTGCAATTCAAATATTCACTCCTTTTTAAATTCTATATTCAAAATTCCATAGTTTAAAACCCATTTGAATTTCATATTCAAATCCCATAGATCAAATCCTATTTGAATTCAATTTGAATCTCTTATATTCAAATTCCATTTTCCTTTTCCATTTGAATTCTAATATTCAAATTCATCTCCAACCCCATTTGAATTCTAATATTCAAATTCATCTCCAATCCCATTTGAATTCTAATATTCAAACTCATTATTAACGTCATTTGAATTACTTCACTCAAATCCATTTGAATTCCCTTGAATTCAAATTCCATTTCAAAATCATTTGGATTTCCTATTTTGAAATCCTATTTGAAATTCTATTTCCAATTCTACTTTGAAAATCCTATTTCCAAAGTTTATTTCAAATTCTATTTTGAAATCTCATATTCGAATTTCTACTTGAATTTCTGTATTCAATTCCATGTTCAAATTCAATACTTGAATTTCTATTTCAAATCTCTATTCAAGTTTCATATTTGAATTCCAATTCAAATCTCTATTCAAATTTCACATTTTGAATTCTTCTTTGAAATTCTATTTTCAAAGTCTATTTCAAATTCTCTTTTGAAAATTCTATTTTGAAATTCTATTTCAAATTCTATTTGGAAATTCTATTTCAAATTCTCTATATTCAAACACCATTTGAAAGTTCTATATTCAAATCCACCTTGGATTTTCTATTTGAATTCTAAATTCAAATTTTCTATTTCCTTTTCTTTTTGAATTCAAATTTCCATTTCCTTTTCTATTATTCAAATTCTATATTTAAATTTCCTTTTGAATCATATTTCAAAACACTTGTATTTCTATTTCTGAATTATCAAATGGTAATTTTTTTCACTTCATTTATAACTTCGTTATAAAAGAACTATTTATAAACTTCGTTTATAAAGGAACTACTTGTTTTATTTTTCAAAACAAGTTTTATATTTTATTTCCATTTAAAAATTCAAATTCTATTTAAAAATAGAATTTTCCTTTTAAAATCTCAAATATCCTTTCATGATATTTTTAAATATCATTACTTAAGCCCAGTGATATTTAAAGCAATCAAATCACTCCATTTTTTCAATCATTTGATTTTTAACACGTCATATATTAATACATGGAATCAAGCAAACAACAAACAACACAACAGATAATATATTTTTGAGGAATCCAGTCGGATTCCTCCAACCTGTTTTTCTGCATCCACAGATGTTAGCACATAAATAATACCCATTCTGCTTCGTGGCAGAATATCGCGGTATAGAAGGTCATCCACTAATCATAGCGTGGGGCGTATAGGGTAATCATCCGCTATGAAACTGCGGGCATCCGCTAATGAGACTGCGGGAATCCAACCAATCAATCAACCCAATATATATATATAGCCTAAATAACTAATATATATAAAACAACCAGAAAAATCCAAACGAGCACAACAACCATTATTTTTAACGAAATAAAAATAATTAGGAATAAAAGGTGAGTGAGATTTACTCACCGTGATTTTTCTTTTGCTGAATATTCAATTTACTTCTTATCATCTCAGCTACCCATTTACTTGTATCGTCTCAAATGATACCTAACATCACGATTTATTTATTTTCATTAATCGATTAAGTTGTTATTAATTTAAATAATTACTAAAATAATTAAATAAATTATCCCATGTATAATTAAATTAAAGAAAAATGTATACCTCGATGTTAATACCTATATCGAACTATATCTTCAAATATCATCGACCTAATCGCCACTGAAATCCTTGTCCAAGACACTTCGACATCACCAAGCTACTAGTACCAACGTACTGCAGAACCCATCGCGACTTCACCATTCAACCTCAGCGCCATCGTCCACTGGTTTGACTTCACAGCGTCGGCCTTCTCACCCTTCAAGTTCGAAGACTGTCATCCCAAAATAAAACTGATCTCCTCACAGTAGAACACGACATCCAACCCTCGAAGTCCACAAGTTCCGACTCCATCAACTACTCAGCATCCTCCCCCAAAAGCCACCGCAGTTGACCAGAACCACCCTACCGAACACCCAATCTTCATCGCACCCTCTTCTGAAAGTCGCGACCGTTTTCCCCTCAAACGCACCTCAATTCATCTCTGTTTCGAACTCCATTAGGTTCGACTTCTATAGCCCCTGAATCACCTATCGTAACCCTCGTACTCGATGTGAAATCCTTCCAGAAACTCTCTGAATGCCACCGCGACTTCGAACGATAGGAAATTGCAGCTGAACAGAAGTCGAATGTCTCCAATTCTCCAGTCGCGAGTAGCTGATTGCCTTGGTGTTTGTTTTTTTTTTCCGATTAAGTGGATTGATTATTTCGGGGACAGGGAAATTAAAAGGTAGAGGCTTGGAATGAACGCCAGGCCTGTTTATATAAGTGCGAATGGTAAAAATCGTACCATAGCCATTAAAATCATGTTGGCCTGATACTGAAACTTGGAGACAAAGTTGGTTGCTCGAGAAGTAGCTGTTGCGTGATTTAACAAATGGTTAGGGTGGCGTTGTCAAGGAGTAGGTCGGCTGATGTTTTGACTTGATTTTTTTTTTTTTTAATTAAAAACTAAACTGTATCGCGGTCCTTTAATTTAAAATTCTAAATCGCTATTTTAACGTATAGACTGACGTTTCAATATCATAACACTATCCTAAATTGAACAGTATATATTTTGAAATTTAATTCGAACATATATACCATATTAAATTATTATATTTTAAATTCAATATTTTAAAAACCATACTAAATATTTAAAATAAACTGTTCAAAAATCTGGGTCGTTACACAACCCCTCGTTGATATGCATAGCCCTATATCTACAGGTGTCACGGTCGTCTTATCCCCTTCGGCCCGGCTCATGCACGCACATGGTGCGGTCGGTTTGCGCCGACAACACCGCTCCACGTTTGGATCTCTTACAACCAGTCAGTAAGCGTGTCCCTTCTCCGACCTAGTTCGGAGTTCTCTACTCGATACATACTCTGGGTTACTGACTGAAATGGGTTCCACATAATATGATACAAGCTCTCCCCTTTGTCTTGTACCCCCCACTAGGTTTTCCACAGGTTATATTTACCCTAAAGGTGTCTTTAATTATATAACCCCAATCTTTCTACTGGTTATGCTTACCACTAGGTGTCTTTAATTACATAATCTTATCGGGCTAAGTTTGTGGGCATAAATATTACCCACCCCCTTAGAATTACTTAACCCACCCACTGTCCAACCAATTTTACTTAACCCTCTTTAGTTCACAATCATACAATCCCTATGGATTAGATTTGGTTAAGTAGTCCAATATATTACCATGTCCATTTATGGTTTATAATGGGCTAGACCTCCCACATTAGGCCTACAACTTGTGGATGTTGGACATGTCGGTCGGGTCCAGGCAGTCTTATTCCACAAGTTGGGCCTAACCTCATATCATAGTCCATCTCGTATTTGCGCACTTAGACTTCTCACATTAAGTTCAACATTAGTGGTTGCTGGATATGCCGGTCGGGTCTGGGTAGACTTCCACCACTAATGCAACCTAACATCGTGTCATAAGTGCAATTACAGTTTCTAATTGTAATTATTAGACATTTCCTTCTTATCCAGTTATTACCTATGTCTTTATAGGTGATTATGTCCCCACTTCCCCAATTTGAATTATATGTCCAATTCATATAAACATTATTTAAATTATGCCAAATTTAACCCTTTTCCCTCGTTCCCTCACTAACGCATCCGCATATATTTGACGACAATTAGGCTAGAAAGTAGCCTATTCATAAACAATAAAAGGAAAAGTGATGGGGATATGACTGTTTTGTCATAAACATAAACTAGCATGGTGATAAGGTGGACATATAAGCATAAATCTGATGAGCTTGTGGCAGTTAATTGATTCTAACGTAACTATGATGTCATAATAAGCATAATAAGATCTAAATTAACAATTTAGATGTCCACCTGATTTAGATCTAATATGATAAGCACAAGGTGATAAACTAGATCTGATTAGCAATTTAGATGTCCACATAATTTAGATCCAATAGTTAAAACTAGATCTAACTCAAAGAAGGTCAAGATCCACATCGTGGAATGTTACAGTAGATCCAACAAGAGAGGGTTTTAAATCAATAGTTAAAAATAGATTTAACACTAATAAGGTCAAGATCCACATCATAGAATGCCACAAAAGTTACAATAGATCCAACAAGATAGATATTTAGATCCAAGTTATACACAATTTAGGATGTCATATGTTCGCAATTTACAATGGATCCAATATAATATAGGCACATGAACAAATCCTAACTATTGGCATATCACGTTTACTTTTATATATTTAAATCTAAAAGCAATTAGGAATTCAAAGAGTTTGGATTAGAAAATAGGAAAGAATGGATCTTGAATCTCTAACTGATTTGCTTAGTAATAGTTGTAGGAGAATAATGAATCCAATTCAGTTCAGACACCGGTAGAGTTTAGCCTCCATGGATTCTCAATGAAGAAAACATGAGAAATGGTCATGTATTTATAGTTGCCAGCCACCCTGAAACCAACTGCCACATCAGCCCTAGGGGTGTCGACACCCCTATAGGTGGGTTGACCCTGGTGTTGACACCCCTTTAGGGGGTCGACCCCCTAGAGCGGGTATTTTGCCACCTACGAAATTTTGAGTTTTAAACACTTTCCGGATATATGCTATCTCATATCTGACTCATATGTGTATCATATGTTTATACATATTTCTTCTACACATATACAAACTTAAAATCCTCATAACTTCTTCATACGGTGTCCGTTTTATGCAAACCAAATATCTATCTTGACCAGAATTTCGAGACGGACGCAATGGTGCAGTCTGTTTCCCTTAATTCTAAATATTAAATTAATCATAATTTAATTTTTTCTCTTTTAGTGTCGTTAAAAATACAGGGTGTTACATTCTCCCCTACTCAAAGGATTTCGTCCCCGAAATCTCTAAGTTGAGAATAATGCATATCCTACCATCCATCATCCATCAATCACAGGCATCCACTATCCTTAAAACTCTCTAATGCTTATATGAACATATGCAAAGGTGTGTTTATATGTCCCAACACTAATGTGAAAGATCAGGCGGTCTACTGATTCAATTGACCTTCTTAATGCAATATATGTTAGTGCCATGAATCCAATATGTATGCAAATAATCCTATTATAACATGTGAGTTCTACATGTGTGCACATTCATTCGTCCAAATGCAACATCCATATGGTAATACATCCATTTCATGCATAAAAGAAAGTAAATGCACACACATCCATATGCAATATGAGAGTGATTAAGTCGATCTAGTGCCTAATGTGTGTGTATATGCATCCACAGGCAGCCACTAGCAAACACTTGCATCCGTCAAACATAACATGTCTCAAACACATGTTTACATCCATAAGATTCCTATCTAAAGGTCGAAAATACTAAGATATATTCAAATGATAGAAACAAGCACAGATAAAACTAAGGAAAAACGAGTTAAGAACATACCCTCGAAAAGAAAAGGGTATGAAGCACGAATCTTGGCTTCGGTCTCCCAAGTCGCATCCTCTGGGTTATCTTCCCATTGAACCTTTAGCAACTTGTTCTCTTTATTGCGTAGCTTCTTAACTTCTGATCCAAGAATACGGGAAGGAACTCGCCTGACTGTCGCCTCCCGTTCCACTTCTACCTCTTCCAATACACTCGGCTGAACAACTTCTGCGGTGTCATGCAGGCACTTCCGCAGATGAGAAACGTGGAAAACATCATGATCGCCGATAGATTTTCTGGGAGCTTTACTCTACAGGCCATTTAGCCAATCCTCTCAGTTATGGGAAATGGTCCCACAAACCTAAGTGCCAAATTCCTTACCGATCCGACGCGAACCACATTCCTCAGAGGTGATACTTTGATAAAAACTAAATCTCCCACTTCAAATTCGATGTTAGTCCTTCTCTTATCTGCATAGGACTTCTTCCTATCTTGAGCTGTCTTCATCCGCCGTCGAATAAGGTCAATCTTTTTTGATGTTTCTCTCACCATATCTGGTCCAAGTAATAATCTTTCTGTAGATTCCCACCAACAAGTTGTGATCTACAGGGTCGTAAATACAATGCTTCGAAGGGTGCCATGCCGATGATGGATTGATAGCTGTTGTTATAGGCAAACTCTACTAAAGGAAGTTGCTCTTCCCAAGTCCCTCTGAAGTCTATGATACACAGCCTTAAAAGATCCTCTAGAATTCTGTTCCCCCTCTTCGTTTTCCCATCGGTCTGAGGATGATAAGCAGTGCTCAAACGCAACTGTGTACCTAATGCTTCCTGCAAGCTCCTCCAAAATTCATTGGTAAAGATGGGGTCACGATCGCTTACGATGCTGGAAGTCACTCCATGAAGGCGAACTATCTCGTGAACATAAATTGCTGCCAACATGGTGCCGTCCTCTTGCTCTTAACTGGAATAAAGTGAGCACTCTTAGTCAATCTGTCCACTACTACCCAAATATTAGTGTTGCCTTTCTTCAATCTAGGCAAACCATCTGTGAAATCCATAGAGACGCTCTCCCATTTCCACTGAGGAACCTCCAACGGATGACGTAAACCACCGGGCTTCTTTTGCTCAGCTTTAACTTGCTGGCAGACTAGACATTGAGAAATAAACTCTGCCACATCTTTCTTCATTCCAGCCTAAAAGAAAACCCTCTTCATGTCTTTGTACATTTTATCACCGCCTGGATGAATGGTCATCTTAGAATGGTGGGCTTCTTCTAGGACTGCTTTTATCAAGATTCCAGTTTGAGGAACACAAAGCCTTCCATCTCGCTGCAACCATCCCTTTTCATCTATGGCATGTCTACTGAGGTGATTAGAAGTTTCCCTTTTCCTGAGCTTATCCATGATGTCAAAAATCTGTGGGTCACCTTGCTGCGAAGCTCCTATCCGATCCATAAGAGTTGGTCATATCTCCAAGGATGAAAACAAATCAGGCAAAATCTCGATGGAGGGTTTAAAATCAAAAGCTGATATGAACTCCAAGCTCTTCCTCTCCACAAACAAAGGACTCAAGGTCATCCTCTGCCTACTTAGTGCGTCTGCCACCACATTACCCTTACCAGAGTTATAAGCAATCTCAAAATCATAAGAAGTTAGGAACTCCACCCATCGTTGTTGCCTTAAATTGAGATCCTTCTGCGAGAACATATACTTGAGAGATTTATGATCGGTGTATAACTCGAACTTCTCTCCAAGTAAATAATGACGCTACGTCTTAAGCTCGAATACTATAGCAGCTAGCTCTAGATCATGGGTGGGGTAGTTTTTCTTATGAACTCTCAACTGTCTACCCCCATAACACACCACTTTCCCCTCTTGCATCAGAACCGCACCAAGTCCTGTACCATATGCGCCAGTGTAAACGGTAAACACTTTACTCTCATCAGGCAAGGTCAAGACTGGGGCTGTTGTCAGAGCCCTCTTCAATCGTTGGAAAGCAACATTACAATCTATATCCCATGAAAATGACAAGTTCTTCTTCGTCAGCCTGGTGAGTGGGGCTGATATCTTTGCGAAGTCCTTGATGAACTTCCTATAATAACTTGCTAACCCAAGAAAGCTTCTCACCTCGGTTGCATTTTTAGGAATCTGCCAATCTTGCACTACAACCACCTTTGCGGGATCTACATCTATCCCTTCTTTGGAGACTACATGCCCTAAGAATCTCACCTCTTTTCTCCAAAAATGGCATTTGGAGAACTTTACCTTAAGCTGATGCGCACAGAGAGTTTTCAAAACTTCTCTCAAATGTTGGGCATGCTCTTCTTGCTCTTGGAGAAGATCAAAATATCATCAACAAAGACTACGAAAAATTTATTCAAGTACTCCCGAAACACCCTACTCATCAGATAAACAAAATAGGCGGGTGCATTCGTCAGCCCAAAAGGCATAACTAGCCATTCAACGAAACCATCCGGAGTCCTAAAAGAAGTCTTATTTATGCTGCCCTCAGCTACCATCAACTGATGAAATGCTATGGCCAAGTCTAAATGGGAAAATACTGAGGCACCAACAAGCTGATCAAATAAATCATCAATCCTCGGGAGTGGGTGCCTATTCTCTTAGTGAGTTTATTCAACTCTCTATAGTCAGCACACAAACAAAGCAAACCATTTGCCTTAGTTGCGAATACAACTAGATCACCCCATTCAAATATGCTTCATCTGATAAATCCTTTCTCAAGTAGCTCCCTTACTTGCTTACTCAGCTCCCTTCTTTCCTTTGGAGCCATATGGCGCACTGGTAATGCAACTGGCTTTGCATTATCCACCAGATATATACGAAAATCGATCTCGCGCCTCGGAGGTAGACCCTGTACCTCATTAAAAACATCGGAGTAATCTTAGACTATTGGAACAGATTGCAAGTCATTGATAGATGCATCAAGAGACTCTAGGAAACTAAGCATAACCGACCCTTGTGGGTCACAAGAAATCTCTAGGGTCCTCCCATGACAAGTCAGAAGCCTAACAACACTCTTCTCACAATCCAGAATGGCACCATACGTGGTAAGCCAATTCATTTCTAGAATCAACCCATAGCCCATAAACCCGAGTACATACGCATCGCATTCAAACTCGACGCCTAACATAGATATCCACAAACCCCGACAAATCATAGATAAATGAGCCGAACCACCAATGGGGTTAAAGACAACAACGGGATCCACTACCATACTAGTAATTAAGTGCAGAGATTCAACCACAAAACTAGATATAAATGAATGTGAAGCACTAGAATCAAAAAGTGTTCTAATAGGATAGTTTGGAAGAGAAATTAAACCTTTCACAGAAATTTTCCTACCCATATCAGGAGCACTGATCGCGAGAGCATGCACCTACCCTCCAGAAGTTCCTTCCCTTTGACCTTGTCCATGCGATCCCTGTTTCTTCGGGCACTCCCTTACAGAGGGTCTGACCTCTCCACAATTGTAGCAAGAGTTCTTCCTTCGCTTACAGTCTTTGACCAAGTGACCCTCTTTCCCATAATTGTGACATTTTCTCTTATCCTTGCCCTTGTCATTCTTTCCACCTTTCTTTTGTTGTTGTTGCCCATTCTTGGGCCACACCTTCTTATTTTGTAATGTTTTCTCAACCTTTACTTCCTTCTTTTCTCCCTTGTCTTCCTCATGCATTAGGTCTATATCAACAAGCTTTTCAAAAGTGGCTCCCATTGGAATATGAGACATGGATAACCCATGAAGGGGTTCATTTAGCCCTTTAGCAAACCGCAACGCCTTCTTGTGTGGAGTATCCACCAATTCTAACCCGAACCTTGCTAGCTGGTTGAATTTGTTCACATATTCTTTTACCGTCAAGTTCCCTTGTCTGAGTGCCAAGAACCTCTCCATCTGCATGTTTTTATCGACTTGGGAAAGAAACTTTATTTCAAATCTTCGTCTAAAATCTTCCCAAGTTTCCACCGGACGTCCAGCTTGGGTAACTTCCCACCAAAATGAGGCTTTGTCTTTCAGTAGCCAGACGGCTAACTGAACCTTCCTTCTGTCCTCTACTTCAAAGATTACGAACAAGTCCTCGGTCTCCTTGAGCCAATTCCGCGCTTCTACGAATGTCTTGTTCCTATGGAATGGCTTCCCTCCCATAGCATTGAAGTCTTTGCAGATTTTAGCGAAATTATCTGCTCTTAGAGGGGGATGAGGAGGAATGACTGTGCAGCTGGGGGAGGGACGTTTCCTTGGCCTTCGGCAGGCGCCGTGGCCTGCAGAGACCTATGGAACCATCCGGATATTGTAACGCCCTTTGGGATATTAGGAATGTTTGGTTCCCCAAACACGGTGAAACGAAAAAGGGAAGAGATTTAGACAAAGGACGGAAGGATATTACATATGGCTTCTTGGGGAATGTCTTTCAAAACAGACTTTCTTTTTGAAAATGCTTTCTTTTAAAACCTTTTTGAAAATGATTTTCAAAAACTTTATCAAATCTGGTATCCTTCAGCTCTGATACCAAGTGTGACACCCCACGTCCGTTAATGTCACTCACAAAGGGAATGCATTAAGTTTCATGAAGCGTTATAGATAAACAGAAATGGAATTTACAAGACATATATAATTAAGATAGCAGCGGAAATTCAAATTTTTATTTCAAACACAAATCGTACATCGTGGTCCAAAATACCATAAGTCACAAAAACCATTACAACAATATAACTTCTGTATTTTACCATCAGACTACATAAATACTTAAAAGAACATAATTCTCCAAATAAAAGAGACAAAGCCATAGCAGAGATAAGAACTTGAGCTATATTTAGAAAGTAGCTCTAGCAAGATGATAATTGAGTCCTGACTAAGCCTGAATGTTTCCTCCCAGAGAACCTGGGGGGAAACAAAGGAAAGAAGAGGAAACAAAAGGGTCCGACATAAAGTTTGACGAGTCTAGTTATTTTTAGCAAGTAACTAAATAAAAGTAGCATGACAACATATAAAGTGGACAAGAGAGATCACTACATAAATGACAGGCGTGATAAGGTAGACAAGATAAGGTGTATACGCTTCTCTAATGAATACTCTGCACTATTACTAGTATAACCAGAATGAGATGATCCCTTCCACTATAAGGTGGTAGACTTAGGCATATGTCCAAATGTACCCTACTACTACCCTGATCGATCGGCTCCCTACTCCGTAGATACTTTGTGCCGGCCCCACAGTAGGATGTATCCCGTCCTAAAGTGTCAACCCCTCCTTGTCAGCTCCATATCTATAGGTGTCATGGTCGTCTTATCCCCTTCGGCCCAGCTCATGCACGCACATGGCCCGGTCGGTTTGCGCCGCCAACACCGCCTCCACGTTTTGATCTCTTACAATCAGTCAGTAAGCATGTCCCTTCTCCGACCTAGTTCAGAGTTCTCTACTCGATACATACTCTGGGTTACTGACTGAAACGGGTCCCACACAATATGATATAAGCTCTCCCCTTTGTCTTGTATCCCCCACTAGGTTTTCCATAGGTTATATTTACCCTAAAGGTGTCTTTAATTATATAACCCCAATCTTTCTACTAGTTATGCTTACCACTAGGTGTCTTTAATTACATAACCTTATCGGGCTAAGTTTGTGGGCCTATATATAAATATTACCCACCCCCTCAGAATTACTTAACCCACCCACTGTTCAACCAATTTTACTTAACCATAACTTTAGTTCACAATCATACAATCCCTATGGATTAGATTTGGTTAAGTAGTCCAATTAATTACCATGTCCATTTATGGCTTATAATGGGCTAGACCTCCCACATTAGGCCTATAACTTGTGGATGCTGGATATGCTGGTCAGGTCCGGGCAATCTTATTCCACAAGTTGGGCCTAACGTCGTGTCATAGCCCATCTCGTATTTGCGCACTTAGACCTTTCACATTAGGTTAAACATTAGTGGTTACTGGATATGCCGGTCGGGTCCGGCAGACTTCCACCACTAATGCAACCTAATCTCGTGTCATAAGTGCAATTACAATTTCTAATTATAATTATTAGACATTTCCTTCTTATCCAATTCTTACCTATGTCTTTATAAGTGATTATGTCCCCACTTCCCCAATTTGAATTGTATGTCCAATTCATATAAACATTATTTAAATTATGCCAAATTTAACCCTTTTTCCCCCGTTCCCTCACTAACGCATTCACATATATTTAACGGCATTTAGGCTAGAAAGCCTAGTCATAAATGATAAAAGGAAAAGTGATGGGGATATGACTGTTTTGGCATAAACATAAACTAGTATGGTGATAAGGTGGACATATAAGCATAAATCTGATGAACTTGTGGCGTTAATTGATACTAACATAACTATGATGTCATAATAAGCATAATAAGATCTAAATTAACAATTTAGATGTCCAACTGGTTTAGATCTAATATGATAAGCACAAGGTGATAAACTACATCTGATTAGCAATTTAGATGTCCACATAATTCAGATCCAATAGTTAAAACTAGTTCTAACTCAAACAAGGTTAAGATCTACATCATAGAATGTTACAATAGATCCAACAAGATATGGATTTAGATCAATAGTTAAAAATAGATCTAACACAAATAAGGTCAAGATCCACATCATAGAATGTCACAAAAGTTACAATAGATCCAACAAGACAGAGATTTAGATTCAAGTTATACACAATTTAAGATGTCATATGTTCGCAATTTACAATGGATCTAATATAATGTAGGCACATGAACAAATCCAAACTATTGTCATATCACGTTTACTTTTATATATTTAAATCTAAAAGCAATTAGGAATTCACAGAGTCTGGATTAGAAAATAGAGAAAGAATGAATCTTGAATCTCTAACTGATTTGCTTAGGTAATAGTTGTAGGAGAATAACGGATCCAATTCAGTTCAGACACCGGTAGAGTTTAGCTCCCATTGATTCTCAACGAAGAAAACAGGTGAAATGGACACGTATTTATAGCTGCCAGCCACCCTGAAACCGACTGCCACATCAGCCCCAGGGGTGTCGACACCCCTATAGGTGGGTCGACCCTGGTGTCGACATCCCTTAAGGGGAGTCGACCCCGGTGTCGACACCCCTTTAGGGGGGTCGACCGCCTAGAGTGGGTATTTTGCTACCATATGAAATTTTGAGTTTTAAACGCTTTCTGGATATATGCTAACTCATATCTGACTCATATCATATGTTTATACATATTTCTTCTACGCGTATACAAACTTAAAGTCCTCATAACTTCTTCATACGATATCCGTTTTACGCAAACCAAATATCTATCTTGACCAGAATTTCGAGACGGACGCAATAACGCAGTCTGTTTCCCTTAATTCCAAATATTAAATTAATTATAATTTAATTTATCCTGTTTTAATGTCGTTTAAAATACGGGGTGTTACAGGATTTCTACCGTTATGCTATTTTCAAAAAGCCTCTGAAATAGCCTTTCCACTTAAAGCCCCAATATATTCTGTTATTTCCGATATATCCAACTATTTCAACAATATTCCTGCGATATCTTCTATAAAAGAAATGATTAGAAAAATGATTTTTATACATTATAATATTAGCTTTTTAATATAATTTTTTAGCATATATTTTTCAAAATAAATAATGCTATAATATTCTATTAAATTTAACCAAGCTAAATAGAAGTTTACATATATTTACACATATTTGCACATCTTTTATTTGAAATTAAGAATATACTAATTATAATTATACCGAATGTTATTTTTCCTTTATTTATCATTTATACGTTTGTAAAAACAATAAATACAAGTTTTATTTGAACACTCGATTTAAATTTCAAACCAAACTTAATGGTTACCCTCTCTGACCGATCTGTTCCAAACCATTTGAGTTCGATCTGAGTGGGGCCAGTGGTAACACATACCAAGCGAATACACCACACTGCTGGCCCAGTTGGGCCTACAAATTTGAAATCATGATTCCGTGCACGCAGATAAAAACCCCAATTTCAAACCCTCGGATTTCAAATCTTGTTCTCGTTTAACTTTTTTTCTTCGTAGAGAAAAGGGTAAAGAATGGAGACCTTAATGGTGGAAAGAGTTCAAAGCAGCCTCCACAATTTTATGTATAAAAACGCTATCTTCATCTGCGAGCGACTTTGCGCTGAGTTCCCTTCTGAGGTTTTCTGATTTCAGACCCCATTTTTACTTGATAGGATGCTTCTTTCCCCAGTGTTTTAGTTTGGCTGAGTTACAGTGTTATTATAGTAGCTGAGCTATTGTTGGTTTGATTGAGTATTTAACTTTTAAAGAATTTGATGTTGTTTTGGCTGCTTGAACCAAGGTTATACTGTACTAATTTATAGTGGCTTGTTTGGTTTCCGCTGAGTTGCACATGGCTTATTATATTACACTGTGGTATTGTAACTCATGCCACACTTGAATATCTCCAAATTCCATGTTTAACAAATGTACATTATTTTCTAGCTGGTTCCAGTTCCATTTAGCCAACTGAATCGAATATGTTAATCTAAGATGCATTTGTATGTGGAAAACATATCAGTCGTGCTCACACGCGCATACGTATTAGGCTCGGTCCAACAACCAACAGAATTCCTGGGTGATGGTGGTGTAAAGGAAAGTAAGTTCTAACTTTGGCCCTCCACAACGATAAAAATAGTGCCTCAGTATTTTTATTTTATTTTTATAAAGTCACAACTTGAACCCTACACACGGAAAGTAACCGCATAAGCTATGGGCATCTCTTATTAAAAATTCTTATTATATGATTCTTGTAATAAGGATTTATGAAGTTACGCCTTTGTCGTACATCGGGCCCTGGGCCGTCCACACACAGACATCATATATGTATGTGTGTGTGTGTATATATATATATATATATATATATATATATGTGTGTGTGTGTGTGTGTGTGTGTGTGTGTATTTGTGTATATATGTATATACACACATATACATATGTACATACACACACATCTCATGCAGTTAAAGCCCCGATAATGCCTTACTAATGCATGCTTAATGGTTTAGCACACTTTGACCGCTACATTTTTTCAATTTTGTGCCATCAATGATAGCTCCGCTTAAAACTCTACTATTTTCTGCTGTGTCGCTTAAATCAGTGTTTTTAGCACATGTTTTGGCAATTTTAATATAAAAAGGTTAATTTGATTATTTCCTTTTGAACCAGATCATTAAATTTAGGATATATGTCTAAGTTCAAGTCCCAACGCTCAACATAAATTAGAATTCTGTTGTATTCATGAAGTCTGAATTGTATGGATCCCGTTATTAAAGCCCTTTTCTAGGCGCGTCTATGCGTCTTAGAGCCATCTTCCCCTTTCAAAGCACTTATGATACAATTTCTTTAAAAAAGCTCAGAAAGTGTTAAAGCACTAAAAAAACGTACCTTATGTAGAGATCCGGAGGAGCAATTTTTTTTGGATGTTTAGCCCAAAATGGATCTCAATTACATGCAATAAATTAAATTCAACATCTAATATATTTACTATATTGCTCCTGTTGAAAAAACTTCGTTTATCAAATAATTGATTTCAAATAACGAAACCAAAAAAAAAAAAAACCCTAGTTCAAAGCACTCAAAGATCGTCCAGTCACATGCCTTCTTAGTTCTTAGTTTGGTTTGTGATGTTCGTATGAAGTTCTATTCTCAATACTATGTTTATACACAATTTTTTAAAGACAAAAATTGAGTTTTAATATTTTTGTGTTGTAAAACAAAAAAAAAGTAATGCTCAAGACGTCCAAAAAAGCGAATGGCACAAAAGAGCACTAGGCGATGGCTTTGGGGCTCTTTTGCCTTGACATATTTTTATGGATTGTGACATTCTTTGATTGTGTTACATAGGAGTGTATAATATACAATTTTTCCTACACAAACGGTGTTGGAATGGGAATAAATTAACTACGTATATTTGATTGTATTTCTAATAAAGGTTCTTACTTCTTACGCTACCAGCCTTCCACTATTTTTCAATATATCACTGCTTTATCCTTACTATAGCCTTTTATATCTAGACCGCTAAACCCTTTAACTGTACCCTGTGTGCAAATAATATGAGAAGAGCTCAAGTTTAATGCTATTCTACCATAATGCAACCCATGAGTTGGTGAATTGGTATCCAACTTAATTTTGCATAACAAAAGGGGTAAAATGACTTTTTGCTGCACATAAAGGATAGAGTAATGTGTGAAAGATGTTATAAATTGCGTACATATAAGTAGCATTGCTAATGCAATTTTTAGTCTACGCTGAGAATGAAAGATCAAAAACAAATTTGGTGCGAAATGCTCGGGTTCTAAGTGGAGCATTGAGCGTTTTAGATGTTGAAATATGGTAGAAAGGAGATGCTAAAAGGATAAGCTGAAAGTGATAAATGACACATGGGTGGTTTGCGATATTCCTATTGATTTTTCGTTGTGATTCTATTTAGAGCTATACTTTTCAAGATTACAGAGCCATTAGTGAGTTTTTTAAGGATTGATATAATCAGGAAAAATATAACAAGTTAAAAATAAGGTGTCCTATTTTACTCTATTTTCGCCTTGCTTGGAAGGTAGACTCTTTATTTATGCCAAGTCTAGAGCAACTTAGCTAAGGCATTGAGGCTCAAAAAGGTTTGCACCCAGCTTTCACTTTGGGGTTTTTTGCGCCTTGAGCAATTTTATGCGTCTTTTCATACAACTTCATGTTTTTTTAACCTTCAAAAAGCTACACTATAAATTAGCGTTAGAAACAATATTTTAATGTTAAAACATGTTTATAACCAATTTTCTGCAAATACGAAAATACAAGCTAATATATACAAAACCACAAATGATAACTTTGATCGAAATGTCAAACTCAAGCTCAACATGAGACATGGTTTTAGGCGCTTGGGAGATTCAACACTTTACTGAAGGCACACTTTTCTGACGGCTTGAGCGGACCGCGTGCTTCAGATCCCATAAAAGTGTAAACCCTACCCCTGCAATTTTTTGTGCTTTAAGCATGCCTAGGTGTTCGGCTTAACAGCACTTGTCTACAGTATATGCAGATTGTCGACTTGACAGAGTGGTAGGTCTTGTTTACAGACATCACAATCCCGTAGCTAGATTAGAGCATGCAAATTGATGGTGTGTCATTTGTTGATGCTGCATCAAATATTTTTTATTGCAAATTTGATCGGACGGTTGACATTGCACATTTTGAAAAGAAATCACAACTTTTATTGTTTCCTTTTTGTCCTTAATACGGATAGCTTGTTGTGTTGTTGAAGCTTTCAACACTGCTGTTGGGCGGCATGTGGAAGCTTTGTAGGAGTCCGAGCCCTTGGATCTATCCTATATTCACTTAAGGCATTTTGAACCTTATTCAAAGCACTTTGTTGCTGATTCCATAGCCAAATGACGAATCGTCTAGTATGAGAGCCAAGGTATTAAATATCAGATTTTGACCACGTTTTGTCACATAATTCATACAAACAATCTCGTATTAGAGAATATCTCGGATGAAATGAGCGTGTCTTGGGTGTGCATCTTGAATTAACATCTCCAGTCTTGAAGTACATCACGAGAATGATTCAAAGTAACATATATGTGTTTGTGTGTCTAAAACTGACATTGTTGTTTTGTTTAAAAAAATATAATTTCACAGTAAAAGTAAAAATTGCAACTTTTTTTTTTTTTTTTTTTTTTTTGAAATCAATGTTTTGGAGAAGAATGGTAGCTTGGTCATGTCAAATGATCGAACAATGTCCTCATATTTGAACACAAAAAATAGAAACAAAGTATTTTGTTGTGACCCCTCAGGATAGAAAATTAAAAAAGAAAAAAGTTAAAGGAGTTGGTAAACAATAATTGAATTTGGTATTTCTTTCGAACATGTATGAAAATAAAAATATATTATGTAAAAGGGAAAATAATATTTTTGAGTGAGATCTCGGCTTGAAATTTTGATCGTTTTAGGTAAGATTTGAATATTTTGGACAACTGGAGTGTTGGACGAGATACGAATGAGATTTGACGTCACGTTTCATATAAGTGTGAATAAAGAGACCTTAGAGGAGATTTCGGGTGAAGTATAAGAGGTTTAAAACTATGATGAAAGCTATGATTTGATTTCCTTGTCTTGGCTTAGTACAAGGTAATTGCATTGAATATATTTTATTTTTAAACTATTTTGTTGTTGATAACAAAAGTATTTTATTCAAGCAAAATACTCTTTTTTTTGGTCTATGGACTCATGTCCTCTATAACCTAAGGCGTCATAACTTAAGCTAGGTGTCATTGTCGCATTGGATAGAATTAGAGTTGTCATTTCGTTTTAAGTTTCAAAGTTCACATGAAATTACTTAAAAGATGTTAGTTATTGTTGTAAGCAAGGGGACAGGAACTTTCAGTATCTGAAAGCATTTATTTTCCTCTCTTTAATGTAAGCCGAAAGCATATTGTTACTTAACTGAAATAATCATATAACAGGCATGAAGAGTAATAGCTTGATGATGGGGGGCATTCATTAATAATGATATTGTAGCCGATGGAGCAAATATATGTGAATATGGATTGTTACCATTTTTCAAGTAGTTGACAGTTTTAACATGTCAGTCATAGGGGGATAAGAATCAATGTAACGTATGAATTTGTTGGGTTTTGTATAACTAACTTTTGAGTTCATTTGCAGCTGAATTTGCAGCTGATGGCCACATGTTATTTGCGGAACAACCAAGCTTATTGTGCATATCATATATTGAAAGGTGAATGCAATATTTAAAATACCTGAGATGCATTAAATGGCAACGTATAGACATCATTTATGGTTGGTTTGCTACTAGTTTAGTCCATGAATTTAGTTCATCCAACTGTTTTGATACTTCCTAGTTATCATTTGAATAATGAATGGTTTGCTCGCCGCTCTTCTATTGTACTTATATCTCCTGCCTTTCCAATCCTACTGTTTATAACTATTGTTTTTCGATTTAATCTGGAACTGACTCTGGATGTTTCATATGTAGGTACACGAATGCCTCAATCCCGGTACTTGTTTGCATTATCATGTTTCCAAATGAATCTGCTCCGTGAGGCTGAAGCAGCACTGTGTCCTCCCCATGAACCTAACTCAGAGGTATATGGTTCTCATGTTTGTTCTTCCATTTGTTCATAATCTATGCATCCGGTATATATGTGCACTGTTTTTTTTCTCCCATCTTTTCAATCTTCCATGACCCCCTCCCATTTTTTCATGAAAAATAACCAATATAGATATTATCTTCTTACTACCAGCATTTTCTCTACAAATTTTTGTACCATTCCAGAACTTCGATCCAGTACAAATCTACAAGTCATTTTGAACCACTGAAATTTGGGTAAGAAGATAATTTTTGTGAAAATTAGCTTAATTTCAGTTACAAAAAAAGGCCAAGGGGAGATATATGACGAGGAATTTGGAATGTCTTTGAGCCTATGCTTTTTGTAAAAATTATTTTAAACCAGAAACTATTCAAAATTTCTTATAGTATGTCATAAAGCTTTCATTCCTTGGGTTATCATCAAAACAATTTATTTCCATCATTGACATCTCAGTTGTTTGCATGTAACTTTTCATCCAACTAAAATCTCTTGTGTTTTTGTACAAAATAAACTGGGTCAAACTGAATTTTCGTAAATTATGTTAAGTTCGCTAGCTTGGTCATATATGCGAAATCTGTAATCATTCTGAAACTTTCATCCCCTTCAAAATTACAGTTCAAATCAATGAATAATCTAAATGTTGGCTCGTTGACTTGCGCTTTGAAGAAGTTATAAGTTATGAACCAATTCCAAATTTTGTGTAGATCTTGCTAATGAATATAACATACGTTCGGTCAGGAACATTTTTGCACAAAAAAGCAGAGTAGGTTTGGTGGGTTGGGGTTAAGTTTCTGCGGTAGTGAAGATTTGAACAGATTTTTGAACATCCAGACCTTGTAGTAGATAAATTTTCTCGAACATAGGGGTGGTTCTTTGCTTTATTAGCCTGAATAGTTGTAAAATGCAAGGAAACTTCATAATTAAAAATCATGATTCAGCCAGTCACTAAGAAATCTTATGCAATCGTCTGTGTATGTTTATAGATGCTCACATCGAAACATTTGTTGAATAGTATCTTTGTTGTTTTTATACAACAGTTTACCGATATAGCCACTTAAACTATGACACAGGTTCCTAATGGAGGAGCTGGCCATTATCTTCTAGGGATGGTTTACAGGTACTTGTAATCTTAATAGAACTTTGTGTGAGAATTTCATTTATATTTACAGTTGATACATAAATACATGTAACATGCCTGCAACACATACTAATTTGTGTAAGGTGGATCACATTCGTGTCTCAGCAAACTGTTGATCACTGCCAGATTATTATTGTTGTGTCCTCGTCTTGTGGCACTTGTAGGGGGATTTATTGTTAATGTTTTCACATCTCTGTTATCTTGTTTGAACTCTAGTATTGTTACCACACCCACTTTCTGTACTCCTATATACAAAAATTAAATCTACCTTGAAGAATGAATAATAAGGGGACCCCGGGGGGAGGGGGGTAGTTGCCATCCATCTTTCCATCTACAATCATTTCACTTTTAAGCATATAACATATACATTTATTTGTATGAAATTTAATTGTTACTCTTTGTTCATTTGTTTAATGTTCTAAACGACCATGCAAAATGAGAAAATAATATTTTTTTCAGAGTTCTGTTAAATCAATCATGATTAATAATTAATTCACCACCAATTTACTTTATGATGTTTTTGGGTGATTTATTTACTTTCCCTTGATTTGTTTGTTAGAAACGCCAAATTATTTATGTGATCAAGTTCTCTGCAATTTCCCTTTTCAGATACACAGGTAGAAGAAAGAGCGCAATCGATCAATTCGTGCAAGCATTGTTTATTGATCCTCTTTTGTGGTCTGCTTACGAAGAACTTTGTATACTAGGTCAGTGTTAAATTATATATTCTTCAAAGTTCTAGTCAAAATATTTACCTTTGGTTGAACTGGTTTTAACATGATCTCACTAACATGTTTTAGGTTTTGCCTTCTGTTGGGACCTCATTTTTGATTTATTTGACACAAATTTACATTTTCCTTAGCAGTTCACTTACATAACAAATATATGTATTTCCTTTGCGTGGATCTCTAGCACAAAACTTACGTCAATTCCACAAACATGCGTATTACGAATGATCATTCATTCTCATATCAGCAATTCTTAAGTAATCAATACAGTGGTCCTGCTGATTGACTGATTTTATGCATAAATAATTTACATAATTGATGCTGACATATCAGCTGTTATTGAATGGTCAGGTGCTGCAGAAGATGCAAATGAATGTTTTGGGGATTCGGTAGTCGCTCGCATCAGGCAACAACTTATATCTGAATCTTTTTCTCAAAACTTGAATATGGGCAGTGAGAATTGTAGCATGCTATCTAGCAAGTGCACAAATTCTAGTGATTCTAGCCTGAAGCAATCAAAACAATTATATGTCAACAACTTACGAGACCCACCGCCATCCTTGAATGTGTCCCAGTATGTCACTCCTCCCACGACAGTAAGCCAGGTAATTTAAATTTAAATAATAGTAAGAAACTGTAAGCTGTAATGGCTGATGTGATACCCTGACTAAAAACACCTCAGCTAATGCAGAAAACTCGCCCATCATCATGTGTAACAAAATTTTATTCATTTTCACACGCAACTGGTATAATCAGCAGACAGGTTTTCAAATTGAGATTCACATTGTAAATAATAAACTTCAAACTTTAAATCAAAGTTAGATTTAAGTTGCTGATTGTAGATTCAAAATTCATATTTTAATGTTTATATGTCTCTGTGTTAAAATGTTTATTCTGCCGGTTGTTAAGTGATATTTAAGTATGTAAACACCAACTATTTTGCTGTACTGATGATTTGTATTTTTAAGAATAATTTATCTTCTATGTCATTTTAACTTGTTTAAGAAACTTTTTTTTCTAGGCGGTGTAAACCAGCGAATATACTTGTATTTTTTTTAACACAGAATGAACGTTATTTTACAACTTCACTTGAGTCATGTATCGGACTTTGAAAATAAAATCATAATAACAGAGACGTGGGTTTGAAGCGGGATTGAAATCATAACAGTTTATTATTTTTACAACTACAGTTGTCAACTGTAATAAGAAATCAATTTAGCAAAAAGAAAGGGAATACTTTATACCAGTTTTTACATATCAGATACATATCGTGGAATTCATCACTCGCATTTATTGATGTTCTTAAAGGAGGTTGCGTGGAAGAATTATATATGGAGAAGAAAGGTGGCAACTTTTTTCCGTTACTCGAGTCCCAAGAATAATAATACTTAACCTTAGCCTTTTTTTGCACTTATACGCATGAATGCACATGCACACATGCTGTGTGCACACACATACATACATATCCACATGTAAGAACAATAACATTTAACTCTTGTCTTTGCACTCAAACACGCTTGTGACTGTGTATAAGCGCATCCTCGCATGTGCGCGCCCACACGATATACATACATACATATGTACGTACTGAAAATTGGTTCATTTATTAACTTTTCAAAATAGAACTACAAGTTAAACCAATGGTGAACTTGCATACCCTAGTCATCATACATTAACAAAAACACTAACTAATACATGTACAAATATGAAACACATAAACTACATGCCATCATAGAACGAACTTTGCTAGCGCTATTTGACGTGTTACTAGTCAATAGGCGAAGCCACTCTTCCTTGAAACCTTGTTCAGTCAACTACATCTACCAGTGGTAACTGGTTTCTCATAATCGAGTAGATTGTCGGACCCTCATAATCCCGATCTCCACACCCTATCTAGCCTGTGAAGAATACAAATATTTTGAACATCGACCCATCTGCTATCTGGAACAGCACATTATAACTGTTCTGCACACACATATTTTGAACATCGACCCATCTGCTATCTGGAACAGCTCATTATAACTGTTCTGTATACGCGCACGCACACGCTGATGTTATATACGTATACGCTAAATATTATGAAATTAAAATTTACCAGACTTTTTCCTTCATCTAGTCGACTAGACCCATGAAATTTGTGAATATTTTGAACTGTGGTTCATCAGGTTGGTTATAATAGCTTGTACTCAGCCATTTTGGTCAATCAGAAAAGTAATTGTTAACCCCCTAAAACTGTCCTTATTCCTTCATGCCTTCTTCTTTCCTAATCACGTATAACTGATTCACAGATTTCAGCATAAGCTTGACAGTTTACATATTTTTAATGTACTATTAGTCCCGAATTGCATGAAACTAGATATATCACATGTACTGTCTTTGGTTTTATGTATTAGTCGCTTACGGAATAATGGTGTTCTACTACACAGGAAAGTGATGGTTATTTAAGTCTTCACAGCTTAGTTTGGGACATAAAAAGTAGGTTTTTCTATTCAACTAAGAATCATGGTTCGAAATCAAGTCTGGCGCATCAGAATTCTAACCTTATCCATTCAGTTTTGGCATAGACCAAAATGGAATCTCACTAAAAATTGTTTACATTAAAGTAAAAACGCCATATTCTCTTTAAAAACCCAACAAAAAGGGAAAATGGAGGATTAAATCAGTCAAGACAAAAATAGTGCAATATAAAGAGAAATAACTTGATTTGATGATATCCTTGATTTCTAGAACAAACCAACAAGGTTTTGAAAACCGCGGGAAAGGAGAGGCAATAAGAGGCAGTGACGAAATGCAACTCTTTGAATTTCGTTGTGTCGAGCAAATTTACTTTTGTTCGATTATGAATTGCAAGGATGGAAAGATGGATTGAAAGGAACAGTAAAGGTACAAGTAAGGATGTAAACATTATTAAATGGGATAGGTAAGGTTTGATAATAGGTTCATAACATACTTGGTCCAATTACTCTGCTTACAGTATCCATTAAACACTATTTAAAACATTTTTGCTATGATTTGCAAAGTGAAACTGGGTATTCAATTATTTTGTTTATAATCTTTGTTCTTCTAAATATATTTTTGTATAACTCATACATTCATTTATATAAAAAAAGTCATTGGCAAATACAGAAATTCAAATTCAAAATTAAAATTGGAGTTCTGAAATTTCCATACAGAACTGGAAATTTGAGAAATTCAAATGATTGGACTGAAACCGAAAGCCAATTTTTCAAACCTTGCTAAAAACCTAAATAAGTCCAATTTTGTTCAGGACATTTGTGAAAGGCGTGCCATGGTACACGCTAGGCGTGGTGATTGCCTGTTGGTTCCATAATGACGCACATAAGAAGACAGACTAAATGGCACATAATGAGCAAATGTGTGCATGATGCACGGTGCCCAAAAAGCGCACACATTTTTAATACCTTGGGCTTGGTATTTTTATTTTACATTTTGTTTCTTCTTTTTGCCATGATTCAGAAATACATAAAATTAGTATTCATTGCATTGATTTTTTTTTTTTTTTTTTTTTTTTTTTTTTTTTTAAAGTTTTGGGTTGATGGTAGGAACATTAGTTATTGATATGAAAAAACTATTTTTTTAGTGTAATATTCATAAAGTGCAAATATGACTTTGATCTTGTATGCACAACATTGATGTTTGAATGCATTGTATGCAAAAAGTGATTTATTGTTTTGAAAGATAACATGATAAATTAATCAAAGTTTAATAAAAAACACTATAGGTGGATGTGATCATAATATACAAAATAAACATTAATAAATAACAAATGCATTATATAATGAACGCATCAAAATAACATGAAATAAAATAAACTGATCAAAATAACATGTGGTAAAATATAAGATATTGTCTTTTGATTTTTCCTCTCATTTAAGACGTACAAAATAAATCTGAAAGTTACTTGGTAAACATTGTGCAGTGTAATAATTGAGTGCAGTGTAATATGATTAACCGATATTATAAATTTATAATATCTTGTTCAATGATTTTTATGGAAATGATTTAAAAATAGTCATTCTTCTTTTTTCTATTGAATAAATTACACTCATCTTGTTTAATTAATTATGACATATGATATCTATTTTTTAAGAATAAGTGAATAAATAAGAAAGCCACATGTCGCCATGCCAAAGCTCGAGGAAGATTTTGTGCAGGTTGCGTCATTAGTAACCATGCTTTAGGGCAAATAACATATGGGCTCTTTTTATTTTGGTGTAAAATATAGTTCATCCCAGTTTTGATCTGGATATAACAAGCGAATCCTGTAATTACAACTTTGTTAAGTACTTAAGCTGTGAGTCTCCATTTGAATTTAACCCTTACTATTTACATGTTCTGCCCAACAGTTACTCTTCATAAATTAATTTTTAGTTCTCACCTTTTTGAAAGACGTCAAAAAAAGATGCTGCTCCTAAAACTCCTAACTGTTAAGACTTTAGTGCAAATCCAATAAAAAATATCCTGTAACCTCTTATATTTTATTTGGATTACTCCTCAAATTTAATTTATCCTCTGTAATTAATATACACCAGCAATGAATGGTGCACAATTAGATGGATTCATAAACATCCTACTTACAATAGACCACTCCAATTTCCTGGTTTCATTCAAATTCACATTCATAGTTGCATCTGATTTGGAATTTATTGATCTCATGAGGTGTATTTTGATAGTTGGATTAGACGTTGATGTGATATTGTTTAGACAAATTGTTTGATGGTGCTTTTCAACTCCAGGCCTATCAACGAATACTTTCAAATGCAGATAGTGTTATATCTGCATCTGTATCCAAAATTGTTTTTGGATCTCGGCTAACTATCATATCCACTAATTATTGGTAAATCAAGAAACATAAATAAAAAAAATAATGCAGCATAATTTTTCTCTTCAATTCCACCAATTAAAAATGTATGCAAAATCAACAAATATGATGATGGTAAATAATTCGAGCAATTAATATTGCATTAATTAAATATGTATAATATAAATTATTAACTTAATAAATCAATATGTACATGTTTTATATTATGTTAGAGTACACAATATAATTTGCAATCTTGAGAAAAAGTAGATTGATAACTTTTGAATGTGGACGTTTTCCTTTCCGTTTCCATATTCATTTTCCGGATATTAGATATTTATCTGTTTTTCGAAATGGATGCGGACGGATTTTTTGGATATCCATTGTTTATTTTATTCTGTTTCAAACTGTGTAATAATTGCAATATTGTTTGGGAGCACATTTTTTAAATTACTTTGGTGTAAAAATATATGATGAATTTAGCAACCCATTGGGATATTTGACAATGGATGAATTACCAACTCTACACGGGTCCTGTAATCAGCGTTGTCATGGCGCTCACCTAGTGTTAAAAAATGTCAACACCATCCTGATGCCTTTTTGCTTGTTAAGGCACTTCTTATTCTTGAGTGCCATAACACCGAAGAAAGCGTTGAAACAATCAAAGCCTAAGGCACTGAAAATTCTTTTTGGTGGTGTGTGAAAAAGAGGTCGAGTGCAAAAGCAATCTGAAACTGATGTCGACTTATATCTTAAATCTTGTACTAAGGCCAAAAAAGGTAACAAAAAGCAGAAAATAAAAAAGAAGTCCCAAGTTACTGATTTCAACTCACGAATTGTTGTTGCCGCTTTCGCCTGCTGCAACCTGTTGATTTCAGCTTTCCAATACTCAATTATGTAGTAGTAGATTTGAAATTCAGTTTATTTATTCTTAAGTCTTAACATTAAAAAGGAAAAGCGTTAGGTGCCAAAAACATATTGACATGTTAGACTTGCGTGTATATTTATTATTTAAATTGTTATGGTACTTGTATCCTAGAGGCATCATGAGTAGTGGTATTCCAAGGGTCAATCAGGTCCAACTGTCCAAGGTTTTCAACTGCATCTCTGTGTAACTCATATCCGTCCGAGGTTTTCAACTGCATCTCTGTGTAACTCATATTGACATGAGTTTATAGCAATGCAAAAAGATTAGTGTACGTGTATTATAGGGCTCCCTCCCTCCCTCTCTCTGTGGTGAGAAGAAAAATCTCTGAGAGCCAAGCTTTGTAAACTCTAGGAAAATATGTGCTTACAGGCCAGATTCATGGTTCGAAATCGCGACCTTTGGTCATGCACGCTGGACCATCAACCAACTTCACCCACCCTGGTGGTGCCTCTTACATTATTTTCACTATAACAAAAATGAGTACCTCTAAAACAGGGAACTTTTATGGTGACTGTGACGGCCCGCCCCGCACCAGCCTGCATTTCCTCCGAAAGTGCGCTGTACACATGCCCGACTAGCACGAGACGGTCGTCAGAAGAAAGAAAAGAAGAGAATGAACTAATCAAGGGACCTGTAGAATGTCTCACAGCGCATGGAATAAAATATAATAATAACATACTTGACATAAAACAGGCAAGACAGTGCATAAGCTGATAACTAATAATCAATGTCAACATCAGAGCAGCGGAAATCCAAATACAGCTTATTACAACTTTCCAAATTTACTGTCTCTAACAAAAGAAAGCTAAAGTAGAAGATACACCACCTATGCCCAAGCAGTGATCTTCAACAATACAGGGAGAATATTATATATATATTTTACGTGGAAGCCTCCTGCTCGTCTCCGGATCATCTACCCGTGCATCACCAGCTAACCTGTCTCTAGTCTGCTCGCGTGAGCACCCAGAGTAATAAGAGGAGACATAAAACTCTGGGTCAGACATAAAGCCTGGTATGAGCGATAAGCATCTAAACAGAATAATAACAGGTATACTAAACCATACCTGAACCTGGACCTGCAACCAAAGAGTTAGTACCACATACCGTACAATGCTCTAAGGTGCCATAATGAATAGTGTAAGAATACGGGGGTGGGGTGTGTATGTCAAACAATCAAGCATAGCAACCATCCTCACGTCTCTCACTCAGTGCGTAAAGTATACGATATCTACCACTTTGGAACGCTAAACAAATTGAGGTAACGACGAATCCCGACTTGTAGAAACCCTGCTGTGACCAAGCCAAACACTTGGAGTCATGACCAAACATTTCAATGACCCACTTCATTGGTCGTAGCCCTCGGTTCTACCTATGCCATAATGGCCCTGGATCCGCCTTCGTACCTCCTACCATAGTGGTCCAAAGCTATAGACGTCGATAACTCCTTGGCACGCGTCCCGCAGCAAAGCCCAATCATAAAGCCCACTCATTGGTTCCCAGCTGGATCCCGAGTCAAAGCTCCTCATTTGGGCTTCCTTTGCATCTCGGGTTTTGATCGAATTGGAGTGGGTCTTCAAAAGAGTCATCACGAAGTAGTAAAAGTACACGTCCGGTTCCCCATGCTCGGTTCGGTTCGGATACGTTCCCCGGTTCGGTTCGGAGTGCCACCATCCTCTGGGTTCGGGTCCTTCTCCCTCATGCGGTTCGGTTCGGTGTTCTCCCTCATGCGGTTCGGTTCGGTGATTCTGAAGCGGTTCGGTTCGGATACCCCATAGCTTGAATGTCTCCGTCTCCGTCTCGTCAGCATCAGTTCGGTTCGGGTATTGCTCTCGGTTCGGTTCGGAATGTGGTATCCATGCTCCTCTTTCTTCCACTTCAGTCCTCCTTGTTCCTTCCGATCCCACGCTACGCCCCTCCGATCCGACCAGGCCTTCCTTGTTGCCTCTTCACGTCATGCTCCAGAAAGTACCACGCCCCGGTCCGGTTTGGATATGTCCGATCCGATCCCCTACCCGATCCGATCCGGTTAGATACCCTGCAGTTTTCTGTAACTCTCCAGCAACTGTTTATACGCCTCTCGACGGCGTTTTCGACCAATCTAACTATTGGAATCAATCACAAAGCATACCAAAGAGTCATAGCAACATATAACAACAACCACAAGCAACAAACAACAATTTAAATGAATCAAAATGGATCAAAAGTGGCTAAAACCTCACATTTTCTTATAATCCCTCTTAATCATGTTTAAGCATACGATTAGCAAAACACAACGAAATTAACCCAAATTTCTAACAGAGCCTTAAAACATTATTTTAGAATTTTAAGAATTTTTCCAGAATTTATTTACGTATAAATTCGCTAATCTTCACTAATTACCCTTAATTAACTGTAATTAGTGTCAAAACGATGCTATCACTCACCTTTGCCGCAACTAGAACCCCAAAACTGAAATATTCTCTGACTTGGCGCTGTTCCCAATCTTACACAGCAACTCCACCTCGGTTCTTGTGCTAATACTCCTTGATTCGATGTTTGCTAAGCCTAATCTTCAATTAGAAAGTGATTTTTGGGTGTTTTAGAGAGATTTAGAGAGTGGAGGCCATGGCTAGGTCAAGAGGAATGAAAGTGGCGGCTGGAAAATGTCTAAAGAAATGTTTTCTAAACCTAATCAGCACCTATTTACCCCTAAACCCGAAATTCCCCTTGGGCCTAGCTGCTAATCACCCGTTTAAGCCCAATTAAGCTGTTTTTCACCATCTGAAACTTGTTTCAGCCATATCTCCCAAACGGTGAGTCCGTTTGGCTAATGTGACCACTCTACGGAAAGAGAAACCATCATCCGGAGCCAATGGAAGTGGTTTCAGGTCAAAATTCCTTTCCAGTCAAAAGTTATGGCCAAAACAGTGCCAACTAGGGGTAAAATGGTCATTTAAAAATCGGGAAAAATCATGAACATGGGAAATGACCCCAACAGTCGTCTCCCAAAGTTACATGACCATACGACTTCGTATGTGACAGAAATAAATATTCTACGATTCTATGATGCGTAGAATACGGGTCGTTACACTCTCCCCCCCTTAAGAAATTTCGTCCCCGAAATTCCTTAACCCAAAACATACAAGGGATCCCGCATGCCTAACAGTCATATACAACAATCAAATATGCAAAACAAGCCAACAAGCCTATCCTAGCATGCGGAAAAACTAAATCGAAGTCAAAACCTTACCAGACAAAGAGTTCTGAATACTTCTTCCTTATGTCCTCCTCTGTTTCCCAAGTACAATCACTCTCGTCCTCGCTCCACTGTACCTTGACTAGCTTCACCGCCTTCCTTCGAAGTTGCTTCATGTCGTACTCGACTATACGGGCCGGCTTGCGGTTCCCAACCGTCTCGGGTTCTACTTCGAAGTCCTCTA
Organism: Allium sativum; assembly: GCA_030737875.1. Classification (NCBI taxonomy): domain Eukaryota; kingdom Viridiplantae; phylum Streptophyta; class Magnoliopsida; order Asparagales; family Amaryllidaceae; genus Allium; species Allium sativum. The sequence goes on from CM060910.1 coordinate 654,922,484, forward strand.
ACTGATCAGGTAAAATAGTCATATCTGAGTCGTGAACGAACTTCCTTAGCTGGGAAACATGAAATACGTTGTGAACTCCCGCCATCTTCTCTGGTAAGTCAATTCTATATGCCAAATTCCCGACTAGTTCAAGAACAGGGAATGGGCCAACGAATCTTGGTGCCAACTTGCCTCTCCTGCCGAATCGTATTACGCTCTTCAACGGGGAAGTCTTGACAAACACCAAGTCACCAACGGAGAATTTTAGGTCTCTTCTCCTCTTATCAGTATAACTCTTCTGCCTATCTTGGGCAGCCTTCATTCGTTGTTGAATGATTTTGATCTTATCTGAAGTTTCCCTCACCGCATCTGGTCCAAGCATAAACTTCTCGCCAGTCTCTATCCAACATGATGGTGAGTTACAAGGTCTTCCGTACAAAGCTTCAAACGGAGCCATACCGATGCTGGATTGGTAGCTATTATTATATGCAAACTCTACTAGATGCAAATAGTCATCCCATGATCCACCAAAATCCAATATACATGCTCTCAAGAGGTCTTCCAAAATACGGTTCACCCTCTCCGTCTGACCGTCGGTCTGAGGATGATATGCGGTACTGAGATGTAACTCTGACCCTAGAGCCTCTTGTAAGCTCTTCCAAAACCCACTAGTGAACAACGGGTCTCGGTCGCTTACAATGCTTTTAGGTACTCCATGAAATCTCACTACCCACTTCATATACAATTCTGCTAACTTAGCTGCCGTTCTGGTCGATTTGACTGGTATAAACCTTGCACTTTTAGTCAACCGATCCACAATTACCCAAATGCTATCATGTCCCGATCTAGTCCTTGGTAAACCATCAATGAAATCCATCGAGACTTGCTCCCATTTCCATTCGGGAATTTCTAAGGGCTGTAACAACCCACTAGGCTTCTTTTGCTCGGCTTTAACTAGCTGGCAATTCATGCATTTGGATATAAACTTCCCAACGTCTCTTTTCATTCCTTCCCAGTAGTAGGTCTGCTTCATGTCTCTATACATCTTATTACCACCGGGGTGTATAGTCAGCTTTGAGTGATGACATTCTCTAAGCACTTCATCCCTCAATCCATTGACATTGGGTACAACAAGCTTTCCATTCTTTCTAAGCCATCTATCTCGATCAAGCCCATACTTGTTCATCTCCTCATCGATACCCATCTCTAACTTGGAGATGATTTCCAATAGGTTAGGATCGTCCCTCTGACTAGAGCCGATCCGCTCAATCAAAGTGGGTCTGATCGTCAAACTTGCTAGCATTTCTGGATCCAATTCGCACTTTGGTCTGAAATCAAACCCCGCGATAAACTCCAGTTGCTTCCATTCAAGGAACATAGCCCCTAAGCTGGCATGTCTTCTACTCAATGCATCAGCCACCGCATTGCCCTTTCCTGGTGTGTATGCGATGTCAAAATCATAGGAAGCTAAGAACTCTAACCATCTCTGCTGACGGAGATTCAGATCTTTCTGAGAGAAGAGATACTTTAACGACTTATGATCTGTAAACAGCTCAAATCTTTCTCCCAAGAGATAGTGTCTCCACATCTTTAACGCGAACACGATTGCTGCCAACTCTAAATCATGGGTAGGGTATCTTCTCTCGTGCGGTTTCAATTGCCGACTTGCGTAGGCTACAACCCTACCGCTTTGCATCAATACAGCACCCAGTCCGGTACCACAGGCATCCGTGTATACCGTCATCTCTTCATCCCCCTTAGGAATGACTAATACTGGTGCGCTTGTCAACTTGTCCTTTAGACTTTTGAATGCATTCTCGGACCTTCCATCCCAGACAAAAGCTTGATTCTTCTTGGTCAACTGGGTCAATGGTGCTGCTATCCTGGAGAAACCTTGGATAAACTTACGATAATATCCCGCTAACCCCAAGAAACTTCTTACATCTGTTGCATTCTTGGGCGTAGGCCAATCCTGTACCGTAGCCACCTTCGCCGGGTCCACGGCAATCCCATTTTCTGATACAACATGGCCCAAGAACCTCACTTCCTCCTTCCAGAAGTGACACTTAGAAAACTTGGCTTTCAATTGGTGTTTTCTCAACACCTCCATCGCTACTCTTAAATGTTCCTTGTGTTCTTCCTCTGTCCTCGAGTAGACCAAAATATCATCAACGAACACAAGGACAAACTTATTCAACTGATCTCTGAATACCCTATTCATAAGATCCACAAAATATGCTGGGGCATTGGTCAGCCCGAATGGCATGACCAACCACTCATAAAACCCAGACGGCGTCCGAAATGCCGTTTTAGCTATACTCTCAGCTTCCACTCTAAGCTGATGAAAACCTGTCGCGAGATCCAACTGAGAAAATACTCTCGCGCCACTCAACTGATCAAACAAATCATCTATCCGCGGTAGAGGATACTTGTTCTTCCTCGTCACTTTATTCAACTCGCGGTAGTCTACACACAACCGAAGGGAACCATCCGCCTTGGTAGCAAACACAACTGGTGCTCCCCATTCAGAAACACTCCTTCTGATAAATCCCTTCTTCAAAAGATCGCTGACTTGCACCTCGAGCTCTCGCTGCTCCCTTGGTGCCATACGACGAAGTGACATCACTATAGGCCTGGCATCTTTTACCAAATCAATACGAAACTCAATCTCTCGGTGTGGTGGAAGTCCGGTCACTTCTTCGAAAACATCCGGATACTGGCCAACCACGGGCAAACCTGACAACTCATTATGCGGAATGTCGAGGGAGTTTAGGAAACTAGCCAATACCCCCTTACTGAGTAGACCACCAAACACTATCCTCCGCCCATCATCCGCTCTAGCTGTCACCAACAAGCCCTCACAGTCTACCACCACCCCGTATCTTTGGAGCCAATCTACTCCCAAAATAATGCCAAACCCAGTAAAGCCCAAAACAAAGCAATCACAAACAAACATGCATCCATGACTCGATAAGACCACATTACGACAAATCATGCTAAGGCTAGTCGAACCACCAACCGGGTTCGTCACTACTAAAGGTCTATCGACAATCTCGGGCTCCAATCCCAACCTATCTACCAGGTCACTATATATGAAAGAACTGGAAGCTCCGGTATCAAACAAAACTCTAACAGGAACATCATAAACAGAAAGCATACCTTGAATGACGACATTCTTTCCCTTCTCCGCCGCAGTTGGGGCATTCGACGAAGAAGGAATAGCATTAAGGGCATATGCTTTCACCATTTGCTTTTCCTTAGGAGGCTGTGGACACTTGTCCTTGTGATGTCCCATTTGGCCACAGTTGAAGCACTTCCTATCCGCTGGCTTGGCCCGACAATTACTAGCATAATGGCCCTTCTTACCACAGCTGAAGCACTCCACATCTTGCTTATTCTTTTTCTTCTGGCCATCCTTAGCTTGGTTCTGCTTTCTCTTATTCTGGGAACCACCCTTGCCTCCACCACTTGCTTGTGGCTTTGGCTCATCTGCGGGTGCAACCTCAGTCTTCGACTTAGGGTAGAGACTTTCTGATCTTAATGCTTTCCCCACAATCGATTCAAATGTCTCATCGATGTGGTTAATAAGTTTTTCCCCCAAGTACTGATCCAAACCAGTTATGAATTTCTCATTCTTTTTCTCGGCAGTATCAATAAGAGATAACCCATATTTTGACAAAGTGTCAAATTCAGCAATATATTCCGAGACAGCTCTGCCATTCTGCTTGAGCTCCAAGAATTTCTTAAACAGCATTGACTTCTGAGCAGCCGGAATGAACTTCTCACTAAAACGAGTCTTAAACTGTTCCCAAGTAATCTGATCTTCGGGAGTAGCTGCCTTTATAGCATTCCACCAATTCATTGCCCGCCCTTGCAGCTGACGGGACGCTAACTTTCTTTTCATCGCATCCTCGATACCCAAATCTTCGAAGATACGTTCGCAACTATCCAACCAATCTTGAACGTCCGTGGCCGACTCCGTTCCGTGAAACGACTTCCCACCAAGGCTAGTATAATCCTTATTCAACTTGGCGAAGTCGACCCTCGGCGCCTGCACTATTGGACCACCACCATTTCCACCATTGGGAGCTGCCCTCTGTACATCTCTAAGCATCTCTCTCATGAGGTCAGTAAACATCGTCCTCATGTCAGCAGCATTCCCATTATTGGCTCCCCTACCGGTACCTCTAACATATCGGCTCATCGTCAGTCTGAAAAAGGAAATGATTAACGACTCCATAGTGGTGTTAGTGCAGTACGACTTCATCCTTATACTACTAATAGTATATATATAGCTTTTGAAAACCAAAATAATCACAAATACGCTCTCTCGTATACGTATATTATCTCTCCCTGATAACTTCCCTAGGTTAACTACGCAACCTAGAGCTCTGATACCAAGTGTGACGGCCCGCCCCGCACCAGCCTGCATTTCCTCCGAAAGTGCGCTGTACACATGCCCGACTAGCACGAGACGGTCGTCAGAAGAAAGAAAAGAAGAGAATGAACTAATCAAGGGACCAGTAGAATGTCTCACAGCGCATGGAATAAAATATAATAATAACATACTTGACATAAAACAGGCAAGACAGTGCATAAGCTGATAACTAATAATCAATGTCAACATCAGAGCAGCGGAAATCCAAATACAGCTTATTACAACTTTCCAAATTTACTGTCTCTAACAAAAGAAAGCTAAAGTAGAAGATACACCACCAATGCCCAAGCAGTGATCTTCAACAATACAGGGAGAATATTATATATATATTTTACGTGGAAGCCTACTGCTCGTCTCCGGATCATCTACCCGTGCATCACCAGCTAACCTGTCTCTAGTCTGCTCGCGTGAGCACCCAGAGTAATAAGAGGAGACATAAAACTCTGGGTCAGACATAAAGCCTGGTATGAGCGATAAGCATCTAAACAGAATAATAACAGGTATACTAAACCATACCTGAACCTGGACCTGCAACCAAAGAGTTAGTACCACATACCGTACAATGCTTTAAGGTGCCATAATGAATAGTGTAAGAATACGGGGGTGGGGTGTGTATGTCAAACAATCAAGCATAGCAACCATCCTCACGTCTCTCACTCAGTGCGTAAAGTATACGATATCTACCACTTTGGAACGCTAGACAAATTGAGGTAACGACGAATCCCGACTTGTAGAAACCCTGCTGTGACCAAGCCAAACACTTGGAGTCATGACCAAACATTTCAATGACCCACTTCATTGGTCGTAGCCCTCGGTTCTACCTATGCCATAATGGCCCTGGATCCGCCTTCGTACCTCCTACCATAGTGGTCCAAAGCTATAGACGTCGATAACTCCTTGGCACGCGTCCCGCAGCAAAGCCCAATCATAAAGCCCACTCATTGGTTCCCAGCTGGATCCTGAGTCAAAGCTCCTCATTTGGGCTTCCTTTGCATCTCGGGTTTTGATCGAATTGGAGTGGGTCTTCAAAAGAGTCATCACGAAGTAGTAAAAGTACACGTCCGGTTCCCCATGCTCGGTTCGGTTCGGATACGTTCCTCGGTTCGGTTCGGAGTGCCACCATCCTCTGGGTTCGGGTCCTTCTCCCTCATGCGGTTAGGTTCGGTGTTCTCCCTCATGCGGTTCGGTTCGGTGATTCTGAAGCGGTTCGGTTCGGATACCCCATAGCTTGAATGTCTCCGTCTCCGTCTCGTCAGCATCAGTTCGGTTCGGGTATTGCTCTCGGTTCGGTTCAGAATGTGGTATCCATGCTCCTCTTTCTTCCACTTCAGTCCTCCTTGTTCCTTCCGATCCCACGCTACGCCCCTCCGATCCGACCAGGCCTTCCTTGTTGCCTCTTCACGTCATGCTCCAGAAAGTACCACGCCCCGGTCCGGTTCGGATATGTCCGATCCGATCCCCTACCCGATCCGATCCGGTTAGATACCCTGCAGTTTTCTGCAACTCTCCAGCAACTGTTTATACGCCTCTCGACGGCGTTTTCGACCAATCTAACTATTGGAATCAATCACAAAGCATACCAAAGAGTCATAGCAACATATAACAGCAACCACAAGCAACAAACAACAATTTAAATGAATCAAAATGGATCAAAAGTGGCTAAAACCTCACATTTTCTTATAATCCCTCTTAATCATGTTTAAGCATACGATTAGCAAAACACATCGAAATTAACCCAAATTTCTAACAGAGCCTTAAAACATTATTTTAGAATTTTAAGAATTTTTCCAGAATTTATTTACGTATAAATTCGCTAATCTTCACTAATTACCCTTAATTAACTGTAATTAGTGTCAAAACGATGCTATCACTCACCTTTGCCACAACTAGAACCCCAAAACTGAAATATTCTCTGACTTGGCGCTGTTCCCAATCTTACACAGCAGCTCCACCTCGGTTCTTGTGCTAATACTCCTTGATTCGATGTTTGCTAAGCCTAATCTTCAATTAGAAAGTGATTTTTGGGTGTTTTAGAGAGATTTAGAGAGTGGAGGCCATGGCTAGGTCAAGAGGAATGAAAGTGGCGGCTGGAAAATGTCTAAAGAAATGTTTTCTAACCCTAATCAGCACCTATTTACCCCTAAACCCGAAATTCCCCTTGGGCCTAGCTGCTAATCACCCGTTTAAGCCCAATTAAGCTGTTTTTCACCATCTGAAACTTGTTTCAGCCATATCTCCCAAACGGTGAGTCCGTTTGGCTAATGTGACCACTCTACGGAAAGAGAAACCATCATCCGGAGCCAATGGAAGTGGTTTCAGGTCAAAATTCCTTTCCAGTCAAAAGTTATGGCCAAAACAGTGCCAACTAGGGGTAAAATGGTCATTTAAAAATCGGGAAAAATCATGAACATGGGAAATGACCCCAACAGTCGTCTCCCAAAGTTACATGACCATACGACTTCGTATGTGACAGAAATAAATATTCTACGATTCTATGATGCGTAGAATACGGGTCGTTACAGTGACTATCCATGTAAGCTATGCGGAATATACTATATGATTCTAATATGCAAATGCAATGCCGTTTCTTCGTATCATTTATTCACATATACATTTTCTTATTCATTGGCATGTTTTTCTTCACTGTTTATACATGCATCTTTCCTTCGGTGACAGACAACTTTTTCCAAGAGCTCAATCATATGGTGTCCTGTATGATTGAAAGATGTGTATAATCTATTACTCTTTAATGTATTAAATCATCAGCATGTGTGCATATCATCTTTTTTATCGCTTGTGCTTATTTTAAACTAGCAATTTATTTAGTTTTTCTTATTTCCTTGCAGTTATCTGCGGTTGCCCCACCTCCTATATTTAGGAATGCACACCAACACCTAAATGCAAATGTTGTCGGTGCTGATGGCTCATCAAGGTTAAATGCAGCAATTCAGGCTCGAAGGAAGGTATTAGATGATGGAAAAGTACGGAAGGTTCGTCCCTTGGAGAAATCTTTTTAACACTAGAGACTTCATTTTTCAAAGTTTGTGTCTATATATGGTTGTGCAAATTACAGAAATACTAGGAAATGTTGTTTTAGGAATGTTAAAATATTCTCCAGTTAGTGACCTTCTCATACATATAGTTTTCTTCATCCAAGTGGAACATTACATAGCAGATCTAATCCATTTCTCTAGTCCTATCAATAGATACTTGTAAAGTTTTGTCAGTTCTTTAAATGAGGTAAATAGGCTGTAAAATATCTTTCAACATAAGTCCTAATAATAAAAAAAAACTACTCTATTTGAACTTAAAATTATATCCGTAACAATATAGGTTTCAGGAAGATTGTTCTCTGGTTCAGATTCAGGACTCAGACGGAGCACTAGGCTTTCTGGAGAAGCATCAACCAATTTAAACACAAACCATTCGCAAGGTGGAGGGAATGTCATTAATCATTCGTCTAAATTTCCTATAGGAATTTCTTTATCTTCTAAAATCAACTCGAGCAGTTCTCGGCGGAAAACTCAACAATGGGCTTCTGAAAATGCCGAGGAGGGTATGATTTGTTACTCTTATGTAAGGTTAGAACTTAGTACTCATATGAGGGTCCTATAGGGGTCAGAATGGGTATCAGTCTTCCCTTAAAATTTTATTATTTCAGGAAATTGGGCCTGGAAATTGAATTCATGAATAGATGTACGTACAGGGTCATTCTAATTCATGACAAATCCAGGTCCTTCCGATTTGAGAGCATATATTAATTTACATGCAACTGGGTTTTTGCTTGCTTTCAGTTCTAATTTTTTATTCTTGTTCATGATAATTGATATGTCTGATGAGACTATTTCTGACGCTTTTAGCCGTAGTTTATGATGCACAATTTATTTTCTCATCTTATGCTTACCACAACACCTCATTTCAGTGGCTGTTCTTGGTGATCATATGTATCAATAGGTAAATTAATTTATAATCCCTTAATTGTCCATTGTAATGTAGGGAGGCGACCTGAATTATTTCGTGATTCGCGAATGGATAGCCATGTTTCGGCTTCTTCAGCAAGCTCAACTTACGTGTCAACGTTTACCGATGGCAGATACAGTGATCAGGGGAGAACAAATTTTCAAATAAATAGCATATGCAGTGACTCGAAAGTTACAAGCGCCATAGCTGAACTTTTAACTCTATTCAGGGTTCTAGGTGAAGGCTACAGGATGTCTTGTTTGTATAAATCTCAGGTATGTTTGTATAGTTGACAATGAAAGCTGCACGTTTCCTCTAGATTTTATATCTATCATTTTTTATTTGAACAGGATGCCCTAGGGTTTTATTTAAAACTTCCACCGCGGCATTATAATACTGGGTGGGTGCTATGTCAGGTGATCAGTATAACTCTAAGTTATCTTTTAGCTGTATTTTATGCTATTATCGTATTTTCTTTGAATCTCAATATCTTACTTCTAATCTAGAAACTGAGATGAGTCAACACCATACTTTATTTAGTCTTGTGCTACTGAAATTTAAGATGATCGAGTTGCTTCAGAACATTCCAGTATTTGTTTTCTGTAGCTACTGCATCTCCTGTAACGCGATGTTTACTTATATGTGACCCAGGTTGGTAAAGCATATTATGAATTGGTTGATCACGTTGAAGCTGACCGTATTTTTGATTTGGCACGCCGAGTGTCACCTTGCACCTTAGATGGAATGGACATATACTCCACTCTACTTTTTGTAGGTGTTTTTCTTGTATCATATTATTTCTTTATCGATAGAAATATATTGGTTTGCACAACTATGATATCATCTACTGAAATAGATTGCTCCCAGTACGATAATTATTCTATTACTGTAGTCTATTGGCCCTTATTGATCTTGTCACTCAGGCTATTTCATTGTCTATGCATGAAAATTAAAATGTATAATTTTGCCAGCATCTGAAGAAGGATATGAAATTGAGTTACCTTGCCCAAGATCTTATATCAACTGATAGATTATCCCCACAGGCATGGTACGTTTATTTGTTTTTTTAATTTTATTTTAGGATTGTTGCATAGAGCTCAAATTTTGTTTTATACATGTATATGCACATATAGTTTTCATGTGCTAGCGACACATGAGTTCATACGATAATAGTTTGGCCAAAGTCGCTGACGTTATCTTGTGTGTGTGTGTGTATAGCTAGGATCAATAGCACCATCTTGTAGCGCCCCCCCCCCCCACCCCCCCCCACCACAAAAAAAAAGAGCAAAAACAAAATATCAGTCACAACTTTCTATTTAAATATTTGTACTTTCCCTCTCTCTCTCGTCATAGGGACCAAATATTAAAAACAAACTTAGAGCTGATATCCGGGGGCTACGAATGGTGCCATATATTTATGTATTGAAGTTGTTAATGACCTGATGTTGCAGTCCAAGAAAACTGTTGTTTTTATACATATTTCATTGTTTTAAAGTTTCCATAAGTCTAATTGTGTAACATAGTTGTTAAGGCGTGCGCTTAAGCACGCCTACACGCGCCTAAGGCTCAGGCGTAGGCTTTGCACTTCGCTGGCCTTCGAGGCGCCTCGGCCAACCGAGGCGCAAATAAAGCGCGCCTTTGGCGCTTTTTCTCGAGGGGCTGAAATCCAACTCCCAGTTCTCAAATTCGAACAATTTTGTTTGGACTTTTAGTGTTTTCCCTTTCGTCTTAACCCATACGACACTAAAAAAACTACTGCTGCATCCGCCGCTGTTGCCGCCGCCTTCGCTGCTGCCACCTCCGTGTATATATATATATATACTTATACATACATTTATATATACATATATATACATATACATACATTTATACATTTATATGTATATACACACATATACATACACACACACACACACACACACACACACACACACACATATATATGTATATATATATACATACACACATGTATATATATATATTTAGATATGTTTTAAAATTTATTGAGTTATGTTTTAATTTTAAAGTTTAAAGAGTTATGTTTTAAATAATTAAATTTGTGATCGTTTTAGTTCTGAAATTGCATTTTTGACTTCGTATGTACTAATCTATGTTTTTTTATCACTAAATTTATCATTTTAGTAACATTTTGTAGTGCAGTTATTTTAGCAAAGAAATCCCACACTTGTATAAAAGTCGCACAAAAGAGCCCAAAGCCCCAAAAAAGCCCAGGCTCAAGCCTCGCGCCTTTGGGCCTTAACTACTATGTTGTGTAATATAATTTGTGATATAAATTCAGTATTATATGATTAGTATATACTATTTGAATTAACTTACATAATTTGTGATATAAATTCAATTACTCCAATTAGAACAACTATTTGATTTAAAATATAATTTTGGAGATTTTTTGGTATGGAACCACAAATTCCATTTCCATATTTGAATTAAGCCTGTTAGTAGGTAGCTGGTTCTTCTGGTTTCTAACCTTACCGTATCATAAGCTTTACGGTTTCAGTATTTTATATCTGCAGGTGTGCCATGGGAAATTGCTACAGCTTGTTGAAAGATCATGAAACTGCGCTAAAAAATTTCCTTCGTGCAGTGCAATTGGACCCTAGATTTGTTTATGCACACACATTATGCGGCCATGAGTAAGCTTTGTTCTATTATATGCTTTATCCAGCACGATATTTGCTCTTCAAATCAGTTTAGGTTTAATATTTTTCTTGATAGATGCAAGGACAGCCAAACTGCAATCTTACATTATTTTGGTTATTAATCTTCCAACTTTCATGCTTAGTATCACTACTGTAGTTTAAACATTGAGATCGCCTTTGTAAATACCCTGGTCATGCTGAATGTTCTGCGTTTGTCTTTTCAACCGTCTATATGTAATTACCCTTTTAATATTTAATATGCATCCATTCTATGGCATTTTCACGTCATGTACTTCTGTTTTCACTTTCACAGATCTTGCATCCATTTCATGAACTAACATAATAAGTTGGGTTGCTTGTGGGCATTTTCTTTTTCTTATTTTTCTTCTTATCTTTGATAGGTATGTAGCATTGGAAGATTTTGAAAATGGTATAAAGTGTTACCAAAATGCCCTTGAAATCGATGAAAGACATTACAATGCTTGGTATGGGCTTGGTGTGGTGTATCTTAGGCAGGAAAAATTTGAATTTGCAGAGCATCATTTTAGGAGAGCTTTCCAAATTAATCAGTGCTCTTCTGTTATCATGTGTTATCTTGGAATGGCACTGCATCAGTTGCAGGTACGACATTTAATGCTACCGTTATTATTTCCTTGTTTTAAATTCTGTTTAACCCAGATGGTAATTCGAGCATAGACATTAATATCACAATTTTCGTGTAATTTTAAAATCAATCCATATAAATTGGAGAAACTAGGTCTTTGGCTATTACAATGTGCTGGTTTGTTTACTGAACAATTTGAAACGTTCTAGGAAATGAACAATAGGCACAATAGTCATTTCCTTTGTATTGTTCATGGTTCCCATATTGGATGTTATTGTGCAATTTCAATACATGTTTCTTCATTTCCTTGATAGAGGAACGATGATGCATTAGAGATGATTGAGAAGGCAGCTGTTGCTGATATGAAAAATCCGCTGCCAGTCTATCAAAAATCTAATATACTGTTATGTCTCGGAAGATGCGAGGAAGCATTAGAAAATCTGGAGCAAGTAAAGGAGTACGCTCCTCACGAGAGTGGCATATATGGTCTAATGGCTAAGATCTATAAGAGGAAAAATATGCCTGACAAGGCATTGTTTTACTATGGAATTGCTTTGGATTTGAAGCCACCTGCTACCGATGTCGCTGCCATCAAGGTATTTTCGTGATTGATCTTTTTCTGGGTTGTTTTAATTATTTTCTCAGTTTGGTTTGATTAGTCTGTAAATTGGCTGTCTTTGTATGTCCATGTAAAATCTTAATTATTATATTTTAACAAAAATAATAAGTAGTGTAAATAAAACACAATATTTGATGTTGTGATCTTTTGACACAATGTCTACATTTGAAGACACAAACACTTTGGTATTTACTCATTATATTTAATGCACTTTTTTGCAGTCTGCAATGGAGAAAATAAGCCTACCAGATGAATTTGAGGATACGCTTTAGAGTTACGCCATCAAAAGTTAAGGCAAAGGGTAAAAATCCCCTGAAACAAAGCTTGCGCTTTCGTGCTAGAAGGAACACGACGAGGACTATAATTGTGTAACATGTAATTATAGACAGCTGTTGTTGCAGAAATGTAAAGCAAATCATCTTTTCTCTCCTTTCTAATGAGTAATTTTAGCAATTCTTCAAGGGAGGCTGCATCATGGGCGTAACCCCAGCATAGTTGAATAACAGTGCGTCCATCATCAATGTCAGTTTATATTGTTTTCGGTCTCATTTAGCAGCATGTTTAGGTTATAAAATTGTAATAGCTTATATAATGTGCGTCTTTTTTGCTGGTAGACATAAGTAACTTATTAATGTTCTGTTAGAAAACCATAAGAAACCTGCAGCGCCAGTGGGGCTGTCAAAAGTTTTGTAGCTTCTATCAAGAAGGATAGGGTTCGAGATTGTCTACCTCGCTTTTAGTCGGTTTCTGATAATATATCTTGAACTTGTTGAAGTTTGTGAGATCAAAAGATGCTTTTGCAAAAGCTTTGAAAGCGATCGCCTTAGTTCGATTGAATTCTTTGGCATTCCTTTGCAAACTCAATTGTGATTAGCCAACACACATGACTAGAGTTGTATGTTGACATGCTTTGATGGACAAACTGGCATGCTTCAACTGTCGTTTTGATCTATAATCAAGTAATAATTTAAAATTTGTTGTAAACAATAAAAAAGTTAGAAGTCATTAGTGTGTAGTTCGTGCGTGCACAATAATATTATTAAAAATTGTGCTTATTATTTTGAATCTTTGATGTTACCATGAGAACTTTATCATGTAATACATAATAAATTTTAATGTGAAATATATAAATTGCTAATTGACATTATTATTTTCGTTTGTGTAATTTATGTTGTACAACTTACGTAAACGATATGCACGTGTATTTGAGGTTCTTTTTTTTTTTTTTTTTTTTTTTTTTTTTTTTGTTAATATGAATATGTTATACATGCGAGTAATTTATTCGATGAATTAGTAAATATTGTTTATTGAATAAGTTAAATGTAAGTATATAGTATATCTGTAATAATTGAAAAGAACTCCGTAAAAAAATGCATAAATTTATAATTGAGTTATTGACGTCAAAAAAGAATTTTGTGATATAAAATATGGTAAAATTTGGATATAATTGAATCATAACTGATTTGCAAATTAATTTTGTTAGTATTGTTGATATATATATATATATATATATATATATATATATATATATATATATATGTGTGTGTGTGTGTGTGTGTGTGAGTGTGTGTGTGTGTTTATGTTATGTAATTTGTACTTGTTTATAGTTGAATAGAAAATACCCTTTTTAATATGAATACATATAGTAAAATTGGCATATCTTTTAAAGAGCTATTAAAAAAAACAGGCTAAATATTTGTTAAGATTATTTAAATAATTAGAATTTAAGATTTTTTGTGTAGTGTAACAACCCACGTAATTTACGGTTATTTAATTAAGTATCGTATAGTGTCTTCGGTGTAAAAAACCCGAAATTATAACTTTTGTAAACCGATGAATTTGGACTCGAAAACGCTTCCATTGAATTCAAAATGATGTTTAGTATATTTAAAACTATAAACATAGATATGTTTGAAGTTAGCGAAATTTGGGAGTTCGGGTAGGGGCTTGGGTTAGCCAACATAACACATTAGCCTACTTCCTAATGATCTATTAAACCCCTTTCCTGCTCATTCATTCCCTAACACTTAACAAAATAGAAATGGGGGAAGGTAAAGGGAAATTAAAATTTCTAAACCCTAGCTGATCTTAGGAATCCAAATTCGTGACGAAATCAAGTGCAGATTCAAGAGAAGAGAGGTAAGCTCAATCTCTATCTTCTCCAACTCAACTTCTCTTCAATTCTTGTGATTTCTTAAACATAATTCTTAGGAAATTTGTGTATATGTCTTTAGATTGGAGATTCTAGAGTTCTTATTGAAAAGAGATTGATCTAGCTTGGTTTCGATTCATCTCCTTGCTCGTTAAGCACAAAGGTGAGTTCTTGTGAACTACATCTATGACTCAAGCTTATATGCTTGCAAGTGTGCTCTTGGCACGTTTATGTTGTGTATGCATTGTGTGATTTGGATTGTCTGTATGTGAACTTCCCAATTTGCGAGTGTTCGAATTTACTTATATGAATTTGAAGTATAAAGCTTCACTGTGGTTTGTGTTTGTGTTCTTGAGTTGTTTTTGCAAGTTACAGAGGCTTCATTTTCACTTAGAAAACGTTATAAGCCTTCACCATTGGTTCGGGCTCGTCTGAGGCCGATTGCACATTCATTGCCTAAATAAATTATTTCCCAGGCTTCAGCTCAGACGTTTGATCCAAAGCCTCAGACGTCTGACCAAAGGCTTGGGAAAAATAAAAAAAAGCAGTCAGTCAGCTCAGACGTCTGAGCTGAAACCTCTGATGTTTGATGCATGTTTTCTTACTGTTACCGGTGGAGACTATGGTCAACAGTTTAGATTGTTCCAGGCTGTTTCCCGATCGAGTTTCGGCTCGTTTGGCCTTTTTCTATGATTTTTCGGTTTCTCTGATTCGTGAATTTCAGCTGCTTGATTATATCGACCTTTGATGGACTTCCGATTCATTGTGATAAACAAATTCATAATCGATATTCTAGGGGTTTGATTTACGTTATTAAAACGTGAATTTTGAGATTGATTGTAATCACAATCGATATTTTACAAGATTTGCCACTTTAAACTATAAAAGGTTTTATATTATTAGTGGATACCATATCTTTTATTAAAATGGTTTCTAATGCTATCTTTCGTACAAAGTCATTTATAAACCGTTTTCCAATCTACTAGTATATATTTATATAAAGCTTTTTCCTCGCATGTATGAGAAATCCAATTAAACGCCTTAGTAAAAACAAGACTATGAACCCTTGCGTTTGCTTTGACGGTTAACTCTTGGACTCGTTTGATTGAAATCGGTGGCGATGATCGTTTTGTATTTTTAGTGGAATATACAACTTGTTCATAAATATTCAGTAGAGCAAGTGGTTATGTGACATGTAGCTTGACTCTTGTATTTACCATGTTGGCGTAGTATACATTATACTTGATTAATTATGATCATTTTGATCTTCAGATCATTTTGAGGAACTTTGGTTCTGGTCGATCTTCGGATCATATTGACGATCTTCAGAGCATTTCGAGGAACTTCGGTTCTGGTGGATCTTCGGATCATTTTGACGATCTTCGTGATCGTGAGAATCTTCGGTTCATTTTGGTCTAGGACCGTGTTGGTGTTTTGATATCATGTTATCAATTTTCGGGTTGACTTGATTGGGGATATCATTTCCTGTGAGTAGCTATATAATTTAAGATGTGATATTTTTTCTGTAGCACTGAGGTTTTTTCCAGATATGGTGTGGATGTTCTTGGGTTTTCACATTTACTTATGAACATTGTTTTTATCGAGTATATGTCATTATGTGCTTAAATCTCTATTTCTACCTCAGTTTATTATGCTAAGTACAGCTAGACTGATCCATTTATTGTTTATTTTCTTATAAATACTACTCGGGTTAGACTGAGGTATTGCAGATGCTTCTCATGACTTATAGCAGGGACCATCCTTTGATTATTGGCAACTACATTATCATTGTAGTAATTTTGGGTTATGTGTATATGTGACATCTATGTATACATATTCTTTAGGCTAGAACATGTATCTATTCTTTTTTTTTATAGTGGATCAAGTATGACCACTCTCTTTGTGTATGCATTTATGTGTTATACTCATATTTGTTTCTGCCTTAGTGATGTGAATATCTGTGTTTGACTTTGGTTATATTGTTATGCATTTTATATTGATTCTGAATTATATATAGCCACTATGTAGTGGATTTGAACTTGAATTAGATGTGTTGGATTTCCTCATGAGATTTAAAAAGCAACACCATATTATTCGGTATGTTTAACACTCGTTCAAGCTATTATACAGATGGTCGCTCCTCAACAACCTTATTCTTTGGGTTAATTGGCATCATTCTTGTAATAACCTTGGCTAACACGAGCATAGAGGTAGGGAGTCACACGTAGTTTAAACATATATATTTAAATATAAAATATCGCGAAAGAACTGGGAGAGTTGAGTAAATAATCATGGAAATGTTAAAATGAAAGTATTTGAAGTTGAGATTGTTTCTTCAACTTATGATAAATTTATTACGATAAATGTGTAATAAACTAAGTTTATTATTATTTATTACATATATTATCTAAATTGTGTGACTTATTTAATTTTATATTTGAAAGGAAAATTTTGCCTTCTTAGTTGACAGTAGCATGATACACATTTTAAAACATCATATCCAGCGTTAATTTGATGAATTAACAACAATTTGTTGATTGAATTTATTTGCTAAATTCAAATTGATATAATTAATATTGACTTAAATGTACAATATTAAGTGATATTGCGTAGTGTTTTTAATAAGTAAAATTTGAAATGTGGGCGATTGACGTTGATACCAGATGCAATACATGATAAATTGTGCTTGGTAACTTCCTACCGTAGGTTCCTAAGCTGGAAAGCCACAGACTACATCTCTGACTACATGAGCTTCCACATTCCAAGTTCCCCCAATCGATGCTGCAGTCAAGGAGTCCTAATGTGATAATGACATAATTGCAACTCTATCAATAACATACATAGGTGACGTGGAGCTAGAGGAAGAGCCAAGAGAAATCATATAGGTATGCAAGGGTGAGAAGGCTGGAAAGCTTAACATGGATGAACTTTCTAAGCAGCAAGAGGCATGGTTAGCCGCGCAAAAAGAGAAGGCCAGACTCACTTCTAACCCGTGACCGTGCTTGAGCTAGGCGATCCCGGATATGATGTAATAGAGCACGATACTAGGGCGGATTTTGAATTTAAGCCCACCTCATCAAAGACTATGCCTAAAAAAGGCGACAAATGTAGGAGTAGGGGAGGCCCTCAAAAGAGGGATAGGAAAGGTTCAAGGAGCAAATCGCCAAAGAAGAAGCATAAGGAGGGTGAATAAGGTGATGACCAGTGTATTTTGCGTTTCACATTTGGCCGATGGATTTTTTTTTAACATATTTCCAACTTTTAGTTTATGAATAAAAGTTTAGTCTCCTTTAATTATGTGTTGGATTGTTTAAATGTTCGATTTTTTGTGATTTTCATCCAGTGCATTTGCATTTAACCACTCATTGTTACACTTATGTTCAATTGGTCGCTCTTGAGTTACAACATCGATTCAATCGACCTCTTCCAAAGCCTTGTTTTAGTCGTAGCATTAGGTTGGATGGTACGTTGATCATATGGACCACTCCTAAAACTTCCTTTCGGTCGTGACTTCATGTCATTTGCTTAATGGGCGGGAGTTCCTTTCACATGGTCTCCTTTCGGTCGTGGCCTTAAATTGTGTAGAACTTGGAGTTGAAAGATTCACTCTTAACGTCTCCTTTCAGTTGTGGCATTGGGTCGTGTAGAACTTAGAGTTAGGAATCGTGATAACAAGCCTTTAAACTCATCCGTTGTTGGTTTGGATTTGGGCTATGGATTTTTTGTCCTTTATACTCTCCTTTTTTTGTTCGGATTGGAGTTGGAAAAATGAACAGTTAGTATCACATTCGCATAGGCTTAGTTTGATTGCCCCTAAGTCATAAGACAAGGGTTGGTGGTATGACGCTCGAGTTGTGAGCATTTAGATGATTTATATTTAGCCTTGTCGTTTTTGAAGGCCCGAGTCGGTAAGTAGGCGGTTGATCCGCACCTACTTCTTGGTTTATGCTTTGCTCATGGAGCGAGAGATAGTGGCGTACGGTCGACCCACATCCATATTGAGGGAGTCCAATTGTGGACTTACGAAAATTGTTTGGCACCAAGCTTTAGGCTCCATAGTTGTGGGGTCATGCGCTCGTATATTTAAGTTAGCCACCTTACAACTAATATATTACGCATGTTAGACACGAGTTTAATCAATCGATGCCTATCGTGCTGAAGGCATGATTTGGAGACAGGATGGATGGATCATGTCCTCTTAAGGTCGTATTATGCATGACAAATCGAATGCCAATATCCGATGACAAGTAGTTGAATTCTATCAAATTATGTTTATACTCATACCCCTAGTGTAAAGGGAAGAACTGCATTCGTCTTTGTAGCACTCTAAGGGCTCGATGGTAGACCTTGAAGGTTTTGTCGGCACATGATGTTAGGTATCTGCATATTTCATATACGTTTTTGTTTTACCTGGTCATGTTAGCAGCTCATAAACTCTAGTTCAACTAAAATAAGCAACAAAATATACGTTGTCTAAAATTCTAGTTTAATTAAACACAACCCTTATTATGAAATGAAACAATGTGGCATCGACAGTTGGAGCCACTTAATTTTTCATTATCCTCGTCCACCTGGGAGTTGACTTATGGAGATCTAGTTTATGATTAAGGCCCTTTAAAGTCGTTGCTTTTGGCGAGAATTATAAGTCCTAGGTGCTTCATCTGCTGGGAGTTGTACGTATTGGCCCAGTTTCTTCAAAAAAATGAGCTTTTTGGTATTATCTCTTGATTGATGGAATTCATTAGTGTCCTGGTCGTACATCTTGTGAAACCCTGTAGTATTTTTCAAATTGTTTTCCTCTCTCCATTAACTCTTTAGGATTGGGTTTTTGTGTTGGATCATGTTGCAGGTTTCAAGTAAATGTTCTCTAGAGATTTGTTGAGTGGAGTGTAGTTTTTTTAGAAGGAACCTTCGGTCGCTTCTTCGAATCCTTAATTTTTTTCTTGTCTATTTTCATTTGTGCTGCCTTATTTTGGATTATTTTGTACATTGATGTTGACCTTACCAGAACTCTCTCCGGTTTGCTTGACTACAACGTTGCTTTGAGCTGTATCACATTGCTGATGACATTTTTCACCCTATTTCTACGTGTTGCCTCTTTCCATATGTATTGGTTAGCCTTATTGTAAAAGCATTTCAAGGTTGTTCGAGGTTTTCGTTCGACCTAACCTCTAAAGTCAATGCCGGGATGAATGCCTCAAATAAGAGCAGTAAGGACGATGTCCTATTTTCGTTTATTCATCTCCGTGAGGGCTTTGTGCAACCTCTCTTTAAAACCTTGCAATGACTAATTGGCCCTCTGAATGATGTTGGATATGGATATGACATTTTTGGTTGGTATGCATGCCTAATCGTTCCACAAATTTCCTAGCCGTTTAGTCAAAGGCATATATGGATCTCGGTAGTAGTTGAGAGAAATATAGAGTAGCTACGCCTTCAAGAAGGACGGGAAAACACTTTTACTTCACTCTGTCTGTTATACGATTGGAAATCTTGAGCCAATCATACTTGTTTAGGAACTATTTCAGATCAGACTTGCATGAATAAGCTTCCATGATAGGCATATTGAATCCCCTAGGCCATTTGGCATTAAAGACATCATTAGTGAAAGGGTTTTTCCTTATACCAGTTTCCTAGTATAAGAATCAAATTGTGGTCGGAGGTAGCATCGATGGCTCTGCATAGGGGATCGTAGCCTACTGTAGAGAGGGTTTAGTACCAATTCCTTGGTAAGGATCAATATCAACTGGAGGACGGCCCGAAGGGTTCGTCCTCTGATTTTCTACGATGCGTATTCCTTCTTATTCTTGCCTTCTTCATTGATTCCTATGGTTATGGAATAACGAAGATGAGGAGCTTTAGGACTTGTGGCTAACATGAGAGGGTGCTTGCGTATTCCCCTTAAGCCGCTGGAAATTAGGTTAAATTGCTTGTTGTATTCGTTGCATAAAATCTACGCAGTTTTGGATGCGAGCATTCAACAACTGCTAGACTCCATTAGACACTTCACTATGCCTTCTAATTAGGCTCTAGTGAAAGGAGAATCAACATTAGTGGAGGTTATCACATTAGGAGCAAGAATACTTTGATTTTCCAGTTAAGGCCGTTGAGTGGATGGATCTCCAAGGTCATCACTAGCATCAAGAGCCTGATAGGTAAAAGTCTTCTTTCCGGCCATCGATTCAATCTTCTTGTGTATATTTTTTCAAATATAAACAGGGATGGAAACATGATTGAATAAGAAATTGAGAATTTGAGTGGTTCTCCGTGGAAACAAAAGAATGTTTGAGTCAAAAGTTTGCATAAACAACCAAGCATTCTAGCAGGGAACTAAAATAAAGTAGATAAAATGTAAAAAAGAGGAATTAATTAAGGAAAAAGCAGCAGCATTAAGAAAATAGCAATGTATAATGGTTCAACATTGAATGATGTACATTCACTTTGAAGAAGATCTTATCACTTTATTGCTAAAATTACGAGTTTACAAGTTTCGGATCGGTAAAGATCCATAGCATACAAAAAATACAAGTAAACATGAGCTAAAAGATCCATTTCTATCGAAGACTTCTGCTATCCATAGACGTATGTCGAATAGAAATATCTCTGGGAAAGATGAAGACTGAAGTCGAAGTTAAGTTTATAAGCTTGATCCAACATTGTACAAAGACAAGGATCAGTACCGAACCCCTATGGAGGGATCAGTATGGATACCTTTGGTTGTCAAACTAGGGGGAACGATCCCTCTCTTAGCTCCTCTTTCTTGTTATCATTCTGGTTTTGGTGATGGTTGTGGTAGTTGCCTTGTTGTTTGAGATATATATAGTGATGTTGGACGAACTTGAACTTTCAACTGGCACGACACGTAATCACTTCGATCCAGAGCTCAAACTTCGATTGATCTCTCAATTAATGAGTTCTTAAAAGTTGGTCTGCTGAGTTTTCTTGATCACTATCTTATGATGCTATCATACTTAATGTCTATACCTTCAGATCATCATTATAGGCGATGTGCCTCGATAATCATCAAGTCGCGCTAGTTCAGATAACCGAAAGTGGCTAGGCACAAAGGCCAGGTAACACTTGTAGTTTAATCTAGCTCAAAAAGGAGTTTGAATATTTTAAGGATTATTACCATTTAAGGATGATTCTAGACAATGATATATGATAAAAAACTAAATATTATTGAAACTTATTATGAGAAAAAACATGTATATAACAATTGACCACAAATGAAATGGTCATTGTGGACATAAGTGACCATTATAATTATAAAAAAACTTTGTTGATGCAAGAAAGGCCAAAGGATTACAAAATTGATTTCCTGCGGGAAAATGGTTGTTTCAAACACAAAAGTATTGTGGTACTAAAATTCAATCAACATTAATTAAAATACTAATAATATCTTAACATGATTAGTAGAATAATGTTAAAACGACTGGCTTATTGCTTCAGAAAAAGCAATTTAACATAAGAAAGTATTTGAGGTGATGACAATTTGAATAACATTTTATGGACAAAAAGCATATTACAAATTAGCTTCTTTTATCCTCATAGGTGAAAATTTGATATGCTAATCGATATAATTTCTTTATGCAACTCACATGACACCAATACGAAAAAACCATGTTGAGCTTAAAATAAGGTAACATAAACATTATTTTCCTTGTGAGCAAGCTGCACCAATTAATGGCCACCAATGTGGCAAAACATTACAATGCGGTGTATAATTAGAAATATCTTTTTAAGTATTCTGTAGCAGCTATTTTTGTCACCTTAAGAAAAAAAGAAAGAAAATTGCTATTTTGGAATCGTCTTGGTGATTTCACAGTACTTAATTAAAATTGCAGTTGACAAAATACAAACAAATGACTTTTTCCACCAAAATTTATGCATCATTTAATCCTATTAATTATAAATCAAGGTACAAATCAGATCTTCTTCTTATGGAAAAATGTCAAGCTTTCCTTTAGAATATTTCCTTAATCGTACATTATAATTAATTAAATTATAGAATCAAGTTAATAGTGTTTCTATAGAGTAAAGAAAACTAATGGTGGAAGGAGCTATGACATGTAAAAGTAATAAGGGTGAATATGCTAAATGCTAAGGTACATTATTGTAATTTCTAGGGCATGTAGAGTTTAGAAACAAAGATCTTGTTTACATTTATTGTATATCTTAATCAATGAAAAATAAAGGGTCTTCTCTCCTTAATATCTTCTGTTCTTATTTTATTTTATAACACATTATCAACGCGACCTCTAAATAAAAATTACATGTAGATACAATCTTTTTTTCTTAACTCTTTACTAAAATCAGACCTACCTATTCCTTCTACCTAGCTAATGAAATCAGGTTCGTAAATTTTTTAATTTTACATTTTTAGATTTGTTTTTACGGTTAATGTAGATATTGATTTAAGTATCATCGATTCAAAATTCTAGATCTATTCCTTAACTTTTCAGATTTGTATCATGTTTTAATAGATCTATTTTTAAGATCTTATTATATTCGATTTTATCTTTTTTGATTTATACATGCTTTATAAATATCATTTTTATTTTGAAAACTATTCGTTTTGGGTTATGATTTAGATGACAGTTTTGAGATGTAATTTGTATTTCTAGTAAAAATAATTTGTTGCTTCTTAAAGAAACTTTATAAAGAAAATAAACACTACGCCATAGATTGCATATGGCAACACCGGAGAAGTGATTCAAGAAGTGCCAAAAAGTGATGCTAGAGGCAAAAAAGGATATGTGGCAATACTTTCTCTGGGTTGCCTTTTGCCGCGTTGCCTTAGAATCAAAGACAACACATTTGCGACCCTATGGTAACATCAGTACAGGTGTTGCCACAGGTACCGCGACAAAAAAAAAAAAAACCCTTTCACAACTGCAAAAAACAGTTGTAATATGTCAGTTACAGCTGACAATCGTAATAAAGTCAAACTTTTTTTACAACTGTTTCCAGCAGTTGTTAAATTTTGTTTTACAACTGTTAAAAGTAATTATACCTCAACTGCTATTAATCAAATATTTCATAATATTATAACTACAACCGCTATTTTACTAACAACAAACATAATTACTCACATAAAAAAAACAGTTTAAGTTTACACCATTTTTGAATTAGTAACTTCATTACAAAAAATAGTTGAATTCATTACATATGTCAATAAAAGTAGATGCACTTATTAAATAAGAAGTTTTCTACATGGTATCATGACACACACAGTCTTCAACTGCTTCCATGTCTATCTGTCCAGCCATCTGCACACCTGTCAATTATAGAAACACACAGTTCAGGTTCATAAAACACACACAATTAATTGCTAAGCCCACTTTATCTCCATTAAATTCCCAAAACAATTTCAAATTTCAAATTTCAAAAATACCTCACAGGTAACAAGCCAGTATTCTGAAACTGTTTTCTCAGTACAATAAAATATAACCATACTGACATAAACATGCACACAAATATCAAATATTAACACAGGGTTACCGATTAACTAAATGAACTAAAACAAAAACAAGTTGTAATAAAAATAGCAATCTAAATCTATAAATGTGTGTCAATACTTTCATGCACCAAAGGGTTGGAACATGCATTGTTTTATCTTATGACAGTGGAAAGCTTTCATCTAGGAAACTAATGCTTAGCTAGTACAAACTATAAAATGACCAACAACAACAAAATTTGCACTTGCCTAATTGCTGAGACCACCATATTACTGAACTTAATTATCTCCAATTGTGAGAACTACATCTGTCTCTGATTGTTTCAATCGTTGAGGCTATCACTGTTTCATCCACAATAATATAGCCATATTTCAGCTCCAATCCACTTTTTTTATATAGAAACTGAAAAGCTTAATAGTAGAAACAAGAATTGCAATTACATTCATGCGTAAACAGTAGACACAAGATAACACTCGTGTACATGAATGGCAAGCAACTTTAATGCCGTAAAACAACAACATTATTACCCAGAAAATCACAAATCCCACGCCTATCCAGAAAACTCAAAAAAGAGACGAACAAACCAAGCACAACATAGAAAACAAGATCCATCCAAACCACAAAATACAGCGAGAACCAAATCAAATCCCTAGCCAAGGAACATGGAGTTCATTGATCACCACAGAAAGAATAGTGTGGCGAAGCAAATCATATACCATACACCAAAACCAGGAGGCTGTTGGCTCGCTATGTCAGAGGTGGAAAATCAATGAAGAAGCGTTCGAAGGTGAAGCAATGGATTCAGAAAGCACGCAAGAGTGGATGCAAGAAATTGAAAAATTTACAGACTTAGAGAGAAACCAAGCGAAGCAAGGAGAGTTGAAAGAGGCAGGGGGAAGTTTGAGTCCATCAAAGAAGAAAGGAACGAAGATAAACTCAGATCTAGATCCAAGTTCACGAATTCCAAAATCAGTAGAAAAAACAAATAGATCTAGAAAGTAGATCCAAGGACCAGAAAACGCAGGATTTAGAGGAAAAGCGAACTAGAGATTCGACAACAACGAGGAAAGCTAAGTAGGGGGAGGACAGTCAAAGTGAAGAGAAACATAAAGAGAATGAACGAGGCTGTGGACGGAAGAAGAAGCAACTTTGATCAAAACTACACCGAATTACTTGGACGGATTGATAACGTGGACCATTGGATCGTATTCACCCGTGTTGATAATTTTATTCACGCGGCTGCTGCAACACAGTGTTTATATCTATGCTAACACCTTTAAGCATGTGTTGCAATAGACAACAATTAGCATAGCTATAACAACATTTTAGCTGGCAACACCTTTGTTTTTCATTGAAGTATATGGCGTAGTGAAATATCCAGAAGATCATATTAAGTTTTGATCTAATATTGATCCTGTCTAGCACACCTAAACTGAATGAAAAACATTTGAAAAAAAAGAAATTAAGAACCTGTAGTTTCTATAATTCCAAAAGGTAATTTTAATGTAAAAAAAGAGGTATAAATGATCTTTATATGAATTGTGCAATGACATAAAATTCTAAAATGTATTTATTTTTGGGTAATTAATCCTTATTAACTTAACAAGAAAATAGTGTGAAGGACAAAACGAACAAAAACTTGTTCCATAAGGACAAGAGGCTAAAATTTTATCCATAAGCACAAATTTTAGTGTAAAGGGTGGAATTATAGTGGGCCCTTGAATTCCTCCCTTTACACTAAAATTTGTCCTTATGGATAAATTTTTAGCCTCATGTCCTTATGGAACAATTTTTTGTTCATTTTGTCCTTAAGCCTAAAAATAAATTGATATTATGTACATACATACATAAATACATACATACATACATACATACATACATATATTCAATTGTACATACATATGTACTTATATATATTTGTGAATTTTATGTACATACATACATACATACATACATACATACATACATACATACATATATATATATGTGTGTGTGTGTGTGTGTGTGTGTGTGTGTAACTTTAAGGTGTTCATTTCAGTTTTATTACAGAGTAATATTGTCACTAGATTTGAATCTTATTTTTTTGCCTTAAGAAAAAATTATTCAATTGGTTCAATACTTAGAATATATTTCGAATTTTTCTTTTTCTTTTTATAATAAATACATTAAGTGTGGCTGTTATGGCTATAAATAATATTACCTTATCATCATAAATGTATTAAATGCATAGGTTATTGTAAATTAAATAATTTATGTTTGTCTTTGGGATAAGAATAAACATACGATCTATTAATTAATATATTTTTTGATAGGTAACGTCTTATGCAACGAAAGGAAACAAAAGGAGCACTGTAACCATTAATCGAAGTTATGCAATGAAATTTACTTCAAAACTATAAGTTATAGACTCAAAGTTCAAGGCCTAAAGTCTCCAATTATTAAAAGACATTTTGATAAAGTACAAGTTTGAAATATTATCAGTTTATTTAGTTAGCAAAAATGTAAAAGCGTCTAAGCTAGTAGTTTGCAATTTTTTTGAGAATCAGAAGTTCATCATAAATCAATAAACTTGATACATATATACGCACTATAAGAACCTTCTTAAACCATTCAAAATGAAAAATTGTTAGGGGCAGTTACACAATAGAACAGAATCAAAATGAACTTTTATTAATATAACAATATTCTTACATCAAAGTTACATAGATTTATTAGAGTACAATAAATATACAACGGAAATAAGCAAAGCTCAACGGAAGAAATAACTAAGTATAATGGAAAAATACGAATGCTCCAATATAATAGCTCCAACAAAAATCGATTACCTTCTGTATAAAATATCTCCAAACTATCTGCAAACCGAAACTACTAGAGTGCCCGTATGGAAAAATATGGGCACCCAGAGTTTAGGTGGAAGAATAATAGTGTAACAACCCACATTTTTTTGACCGTTCAAATCGACAATAAACCACACTTGTCGACCCGAACAAATCGCAAATACAGGCAGTTATTGGGAAAAGAAGAAAAAGAATAAAGAAGAGAAATACAATGACAGAATCACACAGCGGAAGGATCACATATAATACACAACAACATTTTAAAACAGTTGAAATATATATATACATCGACCATCAGAGTTATACATATACAGGTTCATCACATGGCAGCGGAAATAAAATGCAGCGAAAATGCATATATATAATAGATATATATACCAAATCTTCGTCTTCAGCCTCCAATGTACAGTCATCTTCGGTAACTGCAACATCTGCTGACCCGAGCGTATTACATAAAAGAAACACAACAAACACTCGGATCAACACTAAATCATTCTCATATTAGTCAAATCAAAATACGAAATAACATCAGTGTCATGGGTACAGTAACTCAAGAGATGTTACGGGATTCTTTTCCATCTCTCAAGGTTCCGTTAAACTAATACATAGATAGTATAATACGTTATTATGATAGTGTCTACTCAGTAAAGTATAAATACTGAAAATAGCATAAGCGGGATTACATTTTTACCCTTACACCGTTTATAATACCATAGTCTATACAGTACCGTAAACCCACCGTAAACGATGGCGTCAGAGGGCACTCCATAGGTACGATACAAATCAAAATCGTATGGGGCTCGATAAGGATATATGACAAGGCACTCGAGGCAATGCCCAGGGTAGGATTCTACCAATTGCACTCCCGGACCGGTGGTAACGCATGCAGCCACTACCGCCCACCTCGGAACACACTCCCTAAGTCATAAATGGGCCCAAATCATCATCATCATAGTCATAGAAATAGTATCGAAGAAGTGTGTCCGATCAAAGGTGCTACCTCAATTAGTCACGGTATAGCTCCTGGTTTAGTCATTTCAATTCTGACCCGAAGGTCAGGGCTATTTCGTCATCGTTCATCTTCTTCGATTCAATAATCGCCTCCAAGTCATTATACTCATTCTGGATACGTCATAACATTCACAGTTGTCAAAGTGATATCGACACTGACAGAGAGTATGCCTTATGTTGACTCCGGTCTCTTTAACAACCAACGCTTACATATTTCACATCGGTCGGTTCTTTTACATTTCTCAAAGGTTCGTTTTCATATCCCCAAAATATCATATTTTGTTTCGAACCAAGTTTATATTCAAATTATAGAATATGAATTTCATATCAACATATCATAATCATACCAACCGACTATATTCTAAACTAGAATATATTTCATTTTATTTTTATTAAAATCATATAATATTTCACCAAATCGATTTATATTCAAGTAGAATATACTTCATATTAAAGATTGTAATTATCTCAAATCAATTTGAATTCGAAATCCATTTATATTCAATAGAGTATAAATTCCCCATAAAAACCCATTCATATCATTTATGGAATCCATTATATTCGAAAACAAATATCAATTACATCTCCATGGAAAAATATGTTAAAGTCGATTCATATTTGAATACTTTATCTCGACTCCATCTCGAACTAGGGTTTAAATCCAGCACTTTCCATTCAGAAGAAATTTACGATCATTTACTGTAACTTAAAAATTGATGCTTTTAAATAAAATCTTTATATAAACATATATGTATAGAAATACTTGTTAAAACAAAATAAGATAATTTAGATCATTATGAATATATACAAAATAAAATTTTTACTAGTTAATTTAAATAATAAAATATATAAGAAAAATTTAAGCTAAAATAAATAGTCTATAGGTAAAGTTAAATAATAAATTTTAAAGAAAGAATAACTTATTTGAAATCAAACATTGTAAAAATATATATATATATATATATAATAAAAATTTCTTAATCAAAATTTCTCCACTCTTCTGAACTTCAAATACTTGAACCCATACCACAGTCTCATTGGAGTTACTTAGTTCAATATCTTGTTTGAAACGCCATTCAACCAATCTTTCAATTCTCAAGAATTCGAATCAATATTCAAAACTGAGTTAAACAGCTCAGAATACCTCAATTCCTTTATTCAAAAATTTAATTAAATAAGAATTTATTTCATTCAAATCCACCCCATAAATTTTGAATATTTCCAAATCATATTTACATCCAAATTTAAGAATTCCCATTTTGTTTTGGGAAAATTCCCTTAACCCTTTTTAATAAGCATCCCAATTTCAAAATCTTTAAAGAAAGGTTTAATCGAGTATCGGCACATCCTTCTAAATGAAAATTCTATCAAATCAAATTTCCAAATATTAAAATCATTTAACCAACCCATGTCTGTATATAATTATCTATCCAATGGCCAAGTGATTTTAAATTTAATTTCTCGATATTTCAGGGATGGATCTATCATTTCAATCCACATCAGGGCCACAGATATTTATCATTTCAATCTGCGTTCTTAATTCATTTTTAAATCGATCAATCCTGGGTTGATTCGATGCCCACAACATCAAGGGTAAATGGGATTAATCGCCATGATGAACATACAACATACATATACTGAATAAAGGAACATTTCAATACTAATATCAACTCGTTGATCAAATCAAACCAAGGCATTAATCACAACCATTTAACTCAAATGGTAAGTATTAAATCATTTCGCTGATTAACAAGCATCAGGGTTTTAACTAGAGTTTAATTAACTAGAATAACTAGTTATCGACTTAAATTCCTCAGATTCACACACTTGCATGTCAGTTTCAAACAACACATCAACACTCAACACAACCATGAAACCAAAATTACTTCATAAATTAATTAAATAAACATGTGAATAATTTAGTCATTCGTGAGAGAAGAATCACTCACCTTAACACTTTGGTTGATCGAACGTCCAATTTAAAGGCCAAAATTTCACAGTCTCTAAACACAGCCAGGTTCATGCCAAAACGTACGAAATTCCGCCACGATCCCAACGCAACAAACCGCGTCCAAATCCGAATTAAAACGAGAAAGTTATCAGTGTTTTAGCATCCAGAATCTGAATTTATAAAATTAATTTAAATAATGAAGTTATAATAGTACCCTGCCACGTCATCTTCTCCTTGGACCCTTCCTCCCGCTCTTCTCTTCTTTGCTACAGTAGACCAACGAAAAATGAACCCATTTTAGTCGTGCTTTGACCATCGAACGCCACCGATTCCGGCGACGATAGACCTCAGGACCACCTCCATTCCTCTCGCCTGACCGAGGCGCACGCATCCCAAGTGGCGTCACCACCTCCGGTGGCCCACAGAGCCGCCGCCGCCGAGCCCTAATCCGCCAATTTCTTCCCTTTAACCCCCAAATTCCGGCTATCCCTCTGCTTATGCAGCAGACGAACCCCACCGTCGTGCTCATAAGGACCTCCTCTACAATACCCAGATCTTAATTTCTCCGATTGAAGCAAAAATCAAAAATGCCCAATTTGAAGCCTAGGGTTTTCAAAACAGCAAATTTGACCGCCAGATTCCGTTAACTCAGCGCACTGCATGTCAAAATAAACTGTAGATCTGAGTTCTACAAGTTGAGAGCTTTGTAACGATATATAATTTGTTGGTATTTGAGGAGATTTCATTTTGAAGTTTTGATTTTTTTTCTAGGGTTTTGAAAAACTGTCTTCAGCCATTAGAGATAGAATCAGTGGAGGAAATATACGTATCATAGAAATGAGCTGATGAGGTGGTCATGGACCTAAGTTATATGCATATATAGGGCCCAAATATAAGAAACACCCAATTATCCATTTACATTGATCTCTTTCACATTTTCTCTCGTACGGTCAAACGGTAAGTCGGATTGTAACGCAAATTGAAATCCTATAATAATTCCTTGTTCCGGTTCTGATGGCTCCAGTTTCGCCGAATTCCGAGATAGTCGCCAAACCGTTAACTTTCATAGTTAAATAATAAAAAAATGTTCAATTATCCAGTTAACTGTTTTAATTCAATTTAAATATTCGTTAAATTCAAATTAAATCAAATTATAACTTAAATAAGTTCTATAAATAAATTCCACACATTTTAAATCTAAATTATTTTTTTTCTCTTATTTGAATTTCAGTTATTATTTCTCAACTTAGAATTCTCCATTTACCAATTAAATTTAAATTTCCATTTTAAACTAAATAACTCAAGTCATTTAAATAAATAAAATATGAATTTCCAAATTTTCACCCATTCTAAGTATAAACTAAATTTAAAATCTATTTATACTCCATTCAAATAATCATCATCATTATAATCAACTAAATTTGATTTTTATCTAATATTATTCTATTTTATTTGTTTAAAATTGAATATTAATTATACAGAAAATATGGGATGTTACATTCTCCCCCACTTAAGATCTTTTAGTCCTCGAAAAGAGAACGAAATATGATGTTAACCATATTCATACTTCCAAATCCATACTTATACAATAGTATTTATAAAATAAGCTATTTGACTGAAAAATCTTATAAATTTTCTAACTCCCGAAATCACGGGAAATTTCGGCAGCATCTCCTTTGTACGGAGAGGTTCGGAAAAATCACAACATATATAAATTTCAAATATACATCTCATCATTCGATGAGGCATCCCAAAAGGGGAAAGACACCATATATATGTGACCACAAACTATATAACTCACATACGTACCTTCTTAGCGTTTGTTTGCATTTTTATTTACCTTAACATTTAGCATTTAGCGCAAGCGAGCTCCGAGGCGTAGCGCGACTTCCCTACACCTGCTACATACTCATATATACATGAGAATCAAACATATATACAATATATAGCAATTGTATACAACTTAGACAACATATATTGACCATTTCAACTATAAAACCAACATGTTAACAACATGACAGCAAACAAATCAACAATTATCACCTTACAAATGATGGAATTTGACTAAGCGACAGGTAAAAGTTGTAGCATTTGTTTCAGGCTTTCCGAATTATCCGGATTCGTCAAATTCGGATAAAACGTTCAAAAGTTATGACTATTTTAGTGAAGGCGAATACCTCAGCCCTTACACTAAGCAATGCAGGTCTGAGTTGTTAAACCCAGTTTTTACCCTTTTAAATATCAGAATTTTACATAGCATAATAAGGGAAAGTTTTAGTTCAGATCCTGGGCTTTCCGAATTGTACTCGCACTTTGAAATCCGACGCTCCGTTAGGAAGTTATGGTCAAAACAATATAGGTATATGCTTCAGATTTTTATTTTCTGCGCACACGACTACGACTAAAACTTGAATTACAGCTTAGTAACATGAAAATTCTGACATGGCGCTATTAATGAAAGTTTTAGCTCGGTTTCTACGGTTTCCAAATTGTCCTGAATCGCCGAATTCCGATCATCCAATCAAAAGTTATGACTATTCTACTACAGCCTATCGAACACTTCAGAATTTCGCACAAACGTCGACTTATATAATTGGAGTTTCAAACTTTCGGATTCTAAAACTTTTATAAATCTTTATCACTTCACATTAGTTATCACTCTTTACTCGAGGAATGGTTTTGAAAACCTTTAGTAACTTAACCATCAAAATGAATTATTTCCCCTTTATACTCATAATATGATTTCCCTTTCAATACTTAAATATGTTCATATTCATTTCAATTATATTAAATGAATTTTTATTTCAATTACCTCTTTCCATTTCATCCATTGAATCCTTTACATTTACTTCATTATCAAAGAAATGGATTTGCCTTTAATTGCTTTACTTCAGTCCAATATACTTTCTATATTTGTTTTCTTCCGTTACATTCCAAGCACTAATTTTAATTAAATCTTTAATTCACCTTGCCTTTCCAACTAACACGCTTCACATTAAATCTTTAATTCATTTATATGGGTCGATTTGCCAAATGTTTGTAACTCATTTCTTTCCTAGGTACTAAATTTTAAATCAACTTTATCCGATCTTCTAAGTTCTCTTATTGGTCCAATTTCCTTTGACTCGACTAAATTTTGCTTTCCTTCATATCCGATTAGTTGTCCATTGGAATTGATTTCTGTTTTATTTATTCTAATTATTCAAGTTCATCCATACTTCATTTCATTCATGCTTGGTTCTAAATCGACCAATTTAATTATTTGATTTTTTATTTATTCTAATTTCTTTAACTTAATCGAATCTACTTAGTTCTGAATTCTTCCGATATCCTATTTTAATACATTAGACTTTGATTTTATTTCCAACTCCTTAATTCAAATTTCCAATTCTAAATTCATTTCATTTCCTCATTCTATTTTTATAGTTTATTCAATTTCATTTACTTACTAAATCCAACCATCAATATAAATCTTAAATCGACTTATTTAAATTTTCTGAGTTAATTCCATTTTCATTTTAAATCAAATCTTGTCCCCTTAACTCAATTCATTTATTCGATTTCTCAAACCATGGTTTGAATTAAGGACTGTTTATAACTAAAAAATTTATACTTAGTTCTCAGCCATTTGTTATTCAATTCTCCAAGTTAAACTTTACTTAACTCAACCCCTTTACTCGAATGAGGTTATATTCCATTCGACACAACGTTATGTTCTATTCATTTCATTATTTATACTCCGATTTACGTTCGATATATTGTCTAAATCAAATTCTTCTAAATTTAGATTTGCTATGCCTTTATTTCACATGTTCATTAATTTACTGTTTAATCTCTTCATTTTTAATTTATCGATCAACCTTACTTATTTACAACATACCTTCTTTTCAACTCCTACTCGACTAACTTAATATACTTATAAATTAGCCAAGTCATAAGCTATTGCAAATTCATTTATACAAATAACTTACCAAGTCTAATTTAGTCGACTTCGATCAAATTTTACTTTGCGAGTTATTTTAAATTTTCTCTAACACTTCCATCAATCAAACATATAATTTCTTTAATTTGTTATCGTCCATACTTATGCATTTCAACGGCCACGTCTTTTCTTATAATACTTATGTTTATTTTCGAGGTTTCAAAGTCTAAAATTCATATGAGTCGAGTAAATTTAGTACTTACATCTATGTAGTTTGCTAAGATGAACTTAAATTACTCGAATTCCGGGTTTATGACCCAAGTTAAAATAATATGTATACCTATACTATTTTGCAGAAAACCATACGATATAATTTTTAAATCTAAATCTTTAATTCACAAAGAACAAAGAAAATTTAAACCCCGAGTAAAATTTGGATTCAACTTTTAAAGAACATACACCAATACTTTATATAAAAATTTATACCATATGGAATTTAAATCTGAAATCTCCTGTCAACCCACTAAAATCATCGGGTGTTCTCCCCTACTCGGACTCTTCAAAATAACATCGGTAATGCATGCACTCATTACCGAAGTCATTTCTAAAGTCTAAGTGGAGATTTCACACTTATATATTAAATATCCTTTTGAAAACTATTCCAAAAGCCTCTTAGAATCAAGTTTTCAAGTTCATTTCTATTTGATCGCCAATATATTATGTGACAAATTATACTTAAGAGATTTCATCCTCAAATATTTTATAAAACCATTAAATTTTCCTATTAGATCTATTATTTAATCAACCATATCCGATAGTATCTTAATATTATTGCCTTCTAACGACCAATGCATAATACATTAAACTAATAATAGTATATTTAATATATATAAAATAAAATCGAAACCATATTATGTCGATCTATTCCGTTCGAATATTTAGAAATTCCTATCGATTGTATGGCATCCCATATATCGACCAGAATCCATAAATATTCAACAAGTCAACACAATGTAAAACCCCTTTTATATCAAAATACAAGTACGCTCTCTTATATCACTCAAACCCATTCTAGGGTGTTTCTAACCCCATCTTTAATGAGTTAATTCCCAACAGAGCCAAGGTTTTCGCTAACCATCGCTCTGATACCAAATGTAACGACCCACATTTTTTTTGACCGTTCAAATCGACAATAAACCACACTTGTCGACCCGAACAAATCGCAAATACAGGCAGTTATTGGGAAAAGAAGAAAAAGAAGAAAGAAGAGAAATACAATGACCGAATCTCACAGCGGAAGGATCACATATAATACACAACAACATTTTAAAACAGTTGAAATATATATACATCGACTATCAGAGTTATACATATACAGGTTCAACACATGGCAGCAGAAATAAAATGCACCGGAAATGCATATATATATAAAAGAGATATATATACCAAATCTTTGTCTTCAGCCTCCAATGTACAGTCATCTTCGGTAACTGCAACGTCTGCTGACCCAAGCGTATTACATAAAAGAAACACAACAAACACTTGGATCAGCACTAAATCATTCTCATATTAGTCAAATCAAAATACGAAATAACATCAGTGTCATGGGTACAGTAACTCAAGAGATGTTACGAGATTCTTTTCCATCTCTCAAGGATCCGTTAAACTAATACATAGATAGTATAATATGCTATTATGATAGTGTCTACTCAGTAAAGTATAAATACTAAAAATAGCGTAAGCGGGATTACATTTTTACCCTTACATCGTTTATAATACCGTAGTCTATACAGTACCGTAAACCCACCGTAAACGATGGCATCAGAGGGCACTCCATAGGTACGATACAAATCAAAATCGTATGGGGCTCGATAAGGATATATGACAAGGCACTCGAGGCAATGCCCAGGGTAGGATTCTACCAATTGCACTCCCGGACCGGTGGTAACGCATGCAGCCACTACCGCCCACCTCGAAACACACTCCCTAAGTCATAAATGGGCCCAAATCATCATCATCATCATAGTCATAGAAATAGTATCGAAGAAGTGTGTCCGATCAAAGGTGCTACCTCAATTAGTCACGGTATAGCTCCTGGTTTAGTCATTTCAATTCTGACCCGAAGGTCAGGGCTATTTCGTCATCGTTCATCTTCTTCGATTCAATAACCGCCTCCAAGTCATTATACTCATTCTGGATACGTCATAACATTCACAGTTGTCAAAGTGTTATCGACACTGATAGAGAGTATGCCTTATGTCGACTCCGGTCTCTTTAACAACCAACGCTTACATATTTCACATCGGTCGGTTCTTTTACATTTCTCAAAGGTTCATTTTCATATCCCCAAAATATCATATTTTGTTTCGAACCAAGTTTATATTCAAATTATAGAATATGAATTTCATATCAACATATCATAATCATACCAACCGACTATATTCTCAACTAGAATATATTTCATTTTATTATATTAAAATCATATAATATTTCACCAAATCGATTTATATTCAAGTAGAATATACTTCATATTAAAGATTGTAATTATCTCAAATCAATTTGAATTCGAAATCCATTTATATTCAATAGAGTATAAATTCCCCATAAAAACCCATTCATATTATTTATGGAATCCATTATATTCGAAAACAAATATCAATTACATCTCCATGGAAAAATATGTTAAAGTCGATTCATATTTGAATACTTTATCTCGACTCCATCTCAAACTAGGGTTTAAATCCAGCACTTTCCATTTAGAAGAAATTCACGATCATTTACTGTAACTTAAAAATAGATGCTTTTAAATAAAATCTTTATATAAACATATATGTATAGAAATACTTGTTAAAACAAAATAAGATAATTTAGATCATTATGAATATATACATAATAAAAATTTTACTAGTTAATTTAAATAATAAAATATATAAGAAAAATTTAAGCTAAAATAAATAGTCTATAGGTAAAGTTAAATAATAAATTTTAAAGAAAGAATAACTTATTTGAAATCAAACATTGTGTGTGTATATATATATAATGAAAATTTCTTAATCAAAATTTCTCCTCTCTTCTGAACTTCAAATACTTGAACCCATACTCCAGTCTCAATGGAGTTACTTAGTTCAATATCTTGTTTCAAACGCCATTCAACGAATCTTTCAATTCTCAAGAATTCGAATCAATATTCAAAACTGAGTTAAACAGCTCAGAATACCTCAATTCCTTTATTCAAAAATTTAATTAAATAAGAATTTATTTCATTCAAATCCACCCCATAAATTTTGAATAATTCCAAATCATATTTACATCCAAATTTAAGAATTCCCACTTTGTTTTGGGAAAATTCCCTTAACCCTTTTTAATAAGCATCCCAAGTTCAGAATCTTTAAAGAAAGGTTTTATCGAGTATCGGCACATCCTTCTAAATGAAAATTCTATCAAATCAAATTTCCAAATATTAAAATCATTTAACCAACCGATGTCTGTATATAATTATCTATTCAATGGCCAAGTGATTTTAAATTTAATTTCTCGATATTTCAGGGATGGATCTATCATTTCAATCCACATCAGGGTCACAGATATTTATCATTTCAATCTGCGTTCTTAATTCATTTTTAAATCGATCAATCCCGGGTTGATTCGATGCCCGCAACATCAAGGGTAAATGGGATTAATCGCCATGATGAACATACAACATACATATACTGAATAAAGGAACATTACAATACTAATATAAACTCGTCGATCAAATCAAACCAAGGCTTTCACCATAACCATTTAATTCAAATGGTAAGTATTAAATCATTTCGCTGATTAATAAGCGTCAGGGTTTTAACTAGAGTTTAATTAACTAGAATAACTAGTTATCGACTTAAATTCCTCAGATTCACACACTTGCATGTCAGTTTCAAACAACACATCAACACTCAACACAACCATGAAACCAAAATTACTTCATAAATTAATTAAATAAACATGTGAATAATTTAGTCATTTGTGAGCGATGAATCACTCACCTTTGCACTTTGGTTGATCGAACGTCCAATTTAAAGGCCAAAATTTCACAGTCTCTAAACGCAGCCTGGTTAGTGCCAAAACGTCCGAAATTCCGCCACGATCCCAACGCAACAAACCGCATCCAAATCCGAATTAAAACGAGAAAGTTATCAGTGTTTTAGTGTTTAGAATTTGAATTTTTAAAATTAATTTAAATAATGAAGTTACTAATAGTACCCTGCCACGTCATCTTCTCCTTGGACCCTTCCTCCCGCTCTTCTCTTCTTTGCTACAGTAGACCAATGAAAAATGAACCCATTTTAGCCGTGCTTTGACCATCGAACGCCACCGATTCCGGCGACGATAGACCTCGGGACCACCTCCATTCCTCTCGCCTGACCGAGGCACACACATCCCAGGTGGCGTCACCACCTCCGATGGCCCCTAGAGCCACCGCCGACGAGCCCTAATCCGCCAATTTCAGCCCTTTAACCCCCAAATTCCGGCTATCCCTCTGCCTATACAGCAAACGAACCCCACCGTCGTGCTCATAAGGACCTCCTCTACAATACCCAGATCTTAATTTCTCCGATTGAAGCAAAAATCGAAAATGCCCAATTTGAAGCTTAGGGTTTCCAAAACAGCAACTTTGACCGTCGGATTCCGTTAACTCAGCGCACTGCATGTCGAAATAAACTGTAGATCTGAGTTCTACAAGTTGAGAGCTTTGTAACGATATATAATTTGTTGGTATTTGAGGAGATTTCATTTTGATGTTTTGATATTTTTTTTTGGGTTTTGAAAACTATCTTCAGCCATTAGAGATGGTGGAGGAAATATACGTATCATAGAAATGAGCTGATGAGGTGGTCATGGACCTAAGTTTATGCATATATAAGGCCCAAATATAAGAAACACCCAATTATCCATTTACATTGATCTCTTTCACATTTTCTCTCGTACAGTCAAACGGTAAGTCGGATTGTAACGCAAATTGAAATCCTATAATAATTCACTGTTCCGGTTCTAATGGCGCCAGTTTCGTCGAATTTTGAGATAGTCGCCAAACCGTTAACTTTCACAGTTAAATAAAAAAAAAATGTTCAATATTCAGTTAACTGTTTTAATTCAATTTAAATATTCGTTAAATTCAAATTAAATCAAATTATAACTTAAATAAATTCTATAAATAAATTCCACACATTTTAAATCTAAATTAATTTTTTTTCTCTGATTTGAATTTCAGTTATTATTTCTCAACTTAGAATTCTCCATTTACCAATTAAATTTAAATTTCCATTTTAAACTAAATAACTCAAGTCATTTAAATAAATAAAATATGAATTTCCAAATTTTCACCCATTCTAAGTATAAACTAAATTTAAAATCTATTTATACTCCATTCAAATAATCATCATCATTATAATCAACTAAATTTGTTTTTTTATCTAATATTATTCTATTTTATTTATTTAAAATTGAATATTAAATATACAGAAAATGTGGGATGTTACAAATAGTCTCCAGGTCAATCATGAGACCAGTGTGGGAACTGAAACAGTTATCTTTAGGTTTATTTTAATGTTAGGTAAATCATAAGATGACACCATATAAATACGGAATGGGTTTTCCCCTTATGAATATCAGTGCAGAAAATTCACACTGCTTTTTGGAAAATAAGCTACCATAAGGTCTCGCGGCACAGACACAATGCAAACGCATACATGTGCGTGGTTTCTCCCTATGATAACCAAACATGCTTGATATGTGAAAATCATTTGATATTATTATTAGTACATAGTGTGGAAATCACTTTTGTAAATAAATGTATCAATCTTAACCCGCATAGGTACCATATATTATGTTAGGTTTACAACTAAAACCGCTTGTAATGGAGATTGGATTTCCAACAAATGACCAGGCTAAGGAACTTCCTTATCGATGGGTACACATCTAGAGGAATTTCCCAAGAACAACTCAAGTTCTCTACCAATATAAGGCCTTGATCTCCCTTAACTGGATCACACCTAAGTATATCATCTCCCGATCATTACCAACCTTAAACCGGGCCCCTGCAACATCAACAACCACAAAAAGTAGAAGTTGCCACATAAGTAATACCTGGGCTCCATACCATGGTACATTTTTATCTAGATAACTCATAATCTTGCTGCATCTTTCCTGCTTTGGTCTTTTTTCGGGGTGTGAGGCTTGTCGAAGTCTCATTACACAAAGCTACGTTTTAACTAAGCCACACTTTGATCATCAATAACACAATCACTCGGTATGCCACACTGTCATTTCATAATACACGACGGATAATTACTAACCATATCACCTTTGAGCTCGTACATCTCAAAGAAAGGTGTTAAGCCAAGAGATAACCTCTCTGCTACCAACAGAAATATGTTTAGTAAAGATTAATCAATACATTATAAAATACAATGTCAGGTACACGTCCATACAAATTCGTTTCAGAACTGAACGAAACCGAAGGCACTTTATTCCTCGTCCAATAAAGGAGAGAAACCCTTGCAAATCCAGAATATCACCAAGTATGTCTGGACCACCACTAAAATATAGTCTCATAATAGGAGCTCAACATCTGATATATCAATGAGCAGTCCTTTCAATGTGAAGAATCCCTATTTTTCAAACAATATCTTCAATATCTTCATTTGCTCCATTCCGTCGTATCATTATTCGAAATGGTTTTGAGATAGATATCCGATCCTGGTTTTCCCGAACAATGAGCGTTACTTTTAAATCATATGGAAACACATGATTAATCAAGTCTCTTTCCACTTAGAATGGTTAAGTAAAACCTTCTTAAAATAGTTCATCATTTCTTATTCTTAACAAAGTCCAAATTTGAAAATCTTGTTAATCCAAAGTCCCTTCCTTTAAATCTTTAAACCAAAATCAATCTTTCCCAAAGCTCCTTTTACAATTCATATTCCAAAGATTCATTTTATAACTTCCTCTTAAAAACATATCTTCTTAAATCAAAGGTAATCAAGCCTTAAAAATCTTATTAATCCTTTAATAACTCTTTATCAAAAATCATTAGTTCCTTATTTCTTTACCTCTCTTTTGAAAACCCATTTCTACCTCAAGACCATTAAATACCATTTTAATTAGCCTTTGCAAAATCTCAGTCCTTAAATTCCAAATCATTACTTAACTTAGCCAGGTTAAAGAATGACATTATTTAAGAGACTATTCACAAAAAACCCAAAAACCAATTGATATTAAATATAAAATTTAAATGGAAATTATATCCACTTATATTCAATACCAATTCTCGTAATCAATGAACACTATAAGTGAAATAACGATATAAGTATCTTTCGAGTTCCTCAAATAGTACACAACTACACAACGAAAATCAATACCAAATATCCAAGGATTATTTCTATCCAAATCTAATTTGTAACTTTCACCTTAATTAAAAGATTTATCAAAACATATCATTTAAAACAACATTCATATTTGATAACCAAGTAAATAAACTTATTGGGTTAAGGATGATGTTATTAAAGACGTCGTCCACAATAATCCAAAATCAGTTGATATTAATATAAAATTTAGATGGAAATCATATCGACTCATATTCAATATCAACTTTCATATTCAACAAACGCTATAATGGAATAGCAGTGTATCCACCATTTGAATTCCCAAAATAGTATGAGTTTTATCTATAGAATCAACACCAAATATTCGACAATTATTTCCAACAAATTCGATAACTTAAAATTGGAAATTTTAGTTCATTTAAATTCTGATTTCCAAAACATCGTTTTACCGTATTCGATAAGTTTGGTTGGAAGACACTAAAAATAAAATTACAGTTCAAAACTTCACATTTCTTGTCCAAATCACTTTAAAATCATTTACTATGATTTATCATAATTTTTCTATATTTTTAATAATTTTTATAAAGCCGTTTATATTGATTTCCAATTATGGTCTTGGAACTGCAAAACAACGATTTTATTTAAAACTTGATTTGAACATAACTTGAAAATTATACATTGAAAAAAAATGTCTTTTTCAATTGAAAACTAATATCATTAGAAAGCGAACGTTTTTGTTTCAGGAAAATCCGATTCAAATTGCATTAGTTATAGTCATTTGAAGTTTATGGTCGAAGTTCGCGAACTACCGCAGCGCGACTAGCCCTATTCAGACCATATTATAAATTTAAAATAAAACTCATCCGATTAACCTATAATATTTATATAAACTTTATAAAACATATATACGCTTGTTTAAAAGAGATATTTTCAAATTCCAACTTCAAGTTCGATTATGAACCAAAA
This sequence comes from Allium sativum, assembly GCA_030737875.1. Lineage (NCBI taxonomy): Eukaryota > Viridiplantae > Streptophyta > Magnoliopsida > Asparagales > Amaryllidaceae > Allium > Allium sativum. The sequence goes on from CM060910.1 coordinate 654,964,405, forward strand.
TTGAATATTCTATTATTATGATATTAATGAAATGATATTGTTTTTCAAAATTAAATCTTTTGAAATCCAAACTCTGAAGAAATCAAATTAAATGTTATGTAAGATTAATATAAAAATCAATTCGAGTTAAAACGTCGTGTATGTAGCTAACTCAAATTCAGTTTTGAATTTATTATTCAAAATAGATTTTACATTAAAAAAGCCAAATCCAAATCAAAACTCTTTCAAAATCGTTTCCACCTTTACAAAAGTTGTTCATAAAACATTTTAATTTCATTTTCGATCATTTTTGGATAAAAATTTCCATATTTCATTTTTACGCCCAGTTTCACTTAAATGAATAAAATATTCATTTATATTTTCCAAATGGAATGAGACTTGACCAATACCCAAATAATTTCCATACATGTGTTGTGAAGTGTGAACAAATATAAAAACATCCATAACAACCATTCATACGTATCACAGTATTGATAATATAAGCATTAGAACACTTAATGCTTATAAAACATGAATAATAATAACTGTCATTAAACATCCATCAACCACGAAGCAACCATAACAGCCATAAATCAACCAACATATAATTAGATAATGATTATTATTAACTTTTCAAACTTGATCAAATAAGTTTTACTATAAATATTACAAATTAGAAGTTCTCGCTGAGCTTTTTATCGTAGAAACAACTATTAGTTTTCAATTTAAATTAAACTGACGTTTAACTTAAATAAAATATCCCATCTGATTCGTTTATTCCAAATCCAGATGCATCACATATTATGCGCCACAAAAATTCCAACGCTTGTCATTTCATTCCAATCTGTTAACGTTTGAATAAGATATAACTTGATACATGAATTAATATATATATATATATCCACTAATTACTGTAACTAATTACTAATCACTTTAATTAATTAATTATGTCATTGTAACTTAATTAATCCATCATCTTCGCTCGTTTATACTGGGTTCAAAACCCATGAACCACACACCCAAAACACGACGCCGTGCCACCTCAGGCCATCCGAGGCCGACCTCCGACCTTCCACCAGAGTTGCCTTGTCCAGCAGTCCCTACGACTGGAACCCCTCCCCTTGATCACCACTGATCACCGGAAATTTACACGCAATTTGAAAACATTTTTTATGCTCCACCCACCGCCTCCGACCATCAATGACCGTGAAATCTCATCACCAGTTCCGTCTCCACATTTATGACAACTTTTTCTAAAAATGCTCTGATTTGCCGTAAATAACTAAAATATGGAAATGGGACGATCAACTTTAAATCCAGATCTACGACGATCTAGACCACCTATCGATGATCCAACCTCAATTTTTTGAAGAGGATAAAGAGGGCTACCACTTTCATGTTGACAAGTTTTTCAGAAAATTGACAGGTTGAAAGTTATTAAGGAAAGAAGAAGGATTATTATCGGCCATTGAACTTGGGTGGCTACTGAAGCATGAGGGCAAGGGTTTGGAGGGTTTGAGACGTTATACAGTGGAGGGCTAGAGTTATTTTAATATTATTTTAATCACGTTTTATGTTGAAAACTTCACGTACTCCAAATGAAGTGCAACGACTGTCGTTCCCAACCAAATACCCATATTCATGACATAATGAAATATGTTTCGGGAGCTAATTCGATTATTTTCATCGGTTTTCTCAAAATTAAATTATACGTTATTATTAATTTCAAATCGATCTTTCAACATGCATTTATATCGCGCACGCTCACATACTAACTTCGATTAACACGAAAATAGAAATCTTACAATAATTTAACACTCCAGATCCGATGACACCGATTTTGTCGAAGTCCAAGATCGTCTGAAACGTGGCTATTTTCCAATATTCAATTAAATCGATAAAATATAAATTAATTTCAAAATAGTCAAATCTAGTGAAAATAAATTATAACCATCATATATATTCGACTAGAATTTTATATAGCTTCAAAATAAACTAATTTGGATTTCAAACTTGATATTCCCGTTTTTAAGCTATTTAGCATTCAAATTCTTATTTAAATAAATTCCAAGATGTTAAGTCTTAAAATTAACTGTTTTAAATACTTAAATTAATTATTTTTTCCTATATAAAAAATCAGGATCGTTACACCTAAAGTTCAACAATCAATGAAACCGAAGTAAATCATAAATTAAAAGCCTGAAGTTTATTGAAATTGTTTGAAATAATAGAACTGTAATTCTTGGAAGTTAAAAGAGGTAAAAAATCATTATATGAAGTAACGATGATGCATCGAAGAGATTTCAAAATATTAAAATGAGTTATATATTTGCATTTGCATATTGTATTGATCAAATATCCTAAAGATATAATGGATAGAGCAAACATAAATGGCGGGCGATTAGGTCTAGCGTTTTCCCCAATTTTTTCCTTTTTTCCTTCCATCCGAATTTCCATTCTTTGTGCCTCTTCTCGCAAGCTTCTTAGGCTATGGCTAAAAATGGAAAAGACAAGTCGAGACTCTCTAGTGACGCCAGCGCTACGAGGTCTACCAAGACCTTCTCTACCCCGTAACGAGAATCTCGGCTTCCCCTTGTGGGCTTGGAGAATATTAGCGTGGGTATTCTGATCTTTGCGTCACTATGTCTAGTGCCTCTGCGATTCCAATTTATGGTATTGAGAAAACTGGTAAGTCTTACCTGTCTTCACTTTTGGGTGGTGATTTGCAAACCCAATTGCCGTGGGTCGATTTGAATGTTGAGCAAACAAATGCAGTAAGCAAAGGAGTAGGTCCGATTGTAGTTGAGAGTTGTAATGACCCGGATATTTCGTCGGTAAATTTAGAATATTTAATGAGGTTTAAATATTGAAATAAAAATATAAAAGAAATTTTATATTTGATTATCGATTTAAAAGCCGAAATATGATTTACTTTGAATTTATATAATTTTCGAAATACGAAGTTAGTTGAATTCAATAGCTCAGACTATACTGAAATTGATTCAGATAATCAATAGAAATTCAAAACTGAATAATAACGATAATATTTAATTTATTATCGAGGAAATAAATTGTTTCGAATTTAATTCATATTGATTTAAATAAATATCGTCTCAAGACGATCAAACTGGACTTCGTAACCTATCCCAGTGTGTCCGAAATAGAGGTATTACCCTAGGAAGGACTGTTGTTGGGTTCAGAAAGGAGTTCGGCATCATGGGTATTTTAAATTAAAGGATACCAATTCAAATTAAATTTAAAATAAAATAAAATAACATGGTTTTGTGGACATCAACCAAACACCTTCAGTTCTCTCTCTCCACAAAATTTGGCCTTGCTGATCATTTCAAAACCGCAAGAACAAGAAGAATTGGTGGCCTCTTCCTCTCCATCAGTCGTACCTACCTCTTCCCTATAAAATCGGATGAAATCTCTCTCTTTCATTTTTTCTGAATGTCCAGTAAGGTTTTAAGCTAAAGGAAAGATAGCGCTCCACTAAACATTTATAAATCATACAGCAGAATTAAAAATTAAAGCCACCTATCCCATTTCATTTTCCTCAAATTGAAATCGCAAATTCCTCTTTTAAACAAAATCGATTCGCGCCGCTGGTTCATATCGAGTTCGACTTCAACTTCGAGAGTCGTCACGAGCTGGGATACCATTATCATTAACGCAGTTCGAGTTCGATAACAATTTCGAGTTCGACATTAAAGTCGATTTGGGTTTGGGTACTATCGCAATGTTAGGGGTCGATCAGTATTCCTGGAGCGCAACTTTGGGGGTGACAGATTAGGGTTAAGACTCGGTGCACTGATTTGGGGGATTTGGCTCAAAGTTGACTACGTAACAAAGGCTGTAAACAACCGTGAGCGAGAAGAAAGTAGTCAGAGCGGTTAGCAGTTCGAGTAAGGGAAGAGGGCGATGGTCTGAATCTTGACAGCAGCGTTTTGAGTGGAGTATTGGGTGAACTCAAGCTTAACTGTGAGCAATGACAGAGGTTTGTAAGAGTTATAGTGGAGATGGTGTTCGGCAGTGAGGATTTTGGGGAGCCGGATCAGTATTTTTGGAAGGGGACTTAACAAAAGAGAAAAAATGGTTAAGGTAATTTATTTAAATAAATTCTTGCTTAAATTCATTTAAATAAAATTTGTATATACATGTATAAGATCTTGGTAACTAATTAATGTTATATTGAATATATGCATAGATTTGTTTAATTACTTGTTAAGATAAAATTTAATTTAGCAACCGAAGAGAAAAAAATATAGGAAAGTAATTTATTCGTTTAAATGGTTATTTAATAAAATAAATGCTTAATCAGAAAATTTAAATAAAATTATCGTAGGTGCAAATTCATTCGAGAAGACTCATAGCCGATGATTTGGAAATAAAACAGGATATTCGACAACTGCAAAATTTGGTGAGTAAATCTCACCTTTTATTTAGAAATTATTTTTATATAGTTAAAAATAATTGTTTGTGCTTGTTTGAATGCTTTTTGATTGTTTGAAATATATATTAGTTATTTTGGATATATATATATATATATATATATATATTGGGTTGATGATTGGTTGGATTCCCGCAGTATCATTAGCGGATGATTACCCTATACGCCCCACGCTATGATAGTGGATGACCTTCTATACCGCGATATCCTGCCTCGAAGCAGGATGGGTATTACTATGTTGACTAACGTCTGTGGATGCAGGAAAACAGGTTGGAGGAATCCAACTGGATTCCTCAAAAATATATTATCTGTTGTTGTTTGTTTGATTTCATATATATTCATATATGATGTGTTAAAAATCAAATGATTGAAAATTGGTTGATTTGATTGTTTAAAATATCACTGGGGTTCGAATATTGATTTATAAAAATATCGTAAAGGGTATTTGAGATTTTAAAAAGGAAATTCTATTTTTATAAATGGAATTTGAATTTTTAAATAAAACTATAGAAAATATTAACTTGTTTGAAGGTATATAAAACAAGTAATTGAATTTATAAACGTTGTTTATAAATGGAAGATAAGATTTGAATCGAATTTATAAACGTTGTTTATAAATGGAAGATAGGATTTGAATCGAATTTATAAACTTTGTTTATAAATGAAAGGTGGGTTTTGAATCGAATTTATAAACTTTGTTTATAAATGAAAGGTGGGTTTTGAATCAAATTTATAAACGTTGTTTATAAATGAAAATATGGGATTTGAATTGAATTTATAAACGTTGTTTATAAATGGAAAGGTGGGATTTGAATTGAAGTTATAAACGTTGTTTATAAATAATGCCGAGAATTCAAATGGACTTTAAACTATAGATTTGAATATAGAAATTCAAATGGACTTTAAACTATAGATTTGAATATAGAAATTCAAATGGACTTTAAACTATAGATTTGAATATAGAAATTCAAATGGACTTTAAACTATAAATTTGAATATAGAAATTCAAATGGACTTTAAACTATAGATTTGAATATAGAAATTCAAATGGACTTTAAACTACAAATTTGAATATAGAAATTCAAACGGACTTTAAACTATGGAATTTGAATAATAGAAGCGAATTGGAGTTTGAATATAGAATTCAAATATTAAAAGAGAAATGGACTAAAGAGATAATTAACAAATTGAGTTAAAACGATTTGGTATAGTTAAATAGATTGGGCAGGTATGGATACAGGAGACAGGTTTGGAATAAAGTATAGAAGTGAAATAAATAGAATGCCCGACAAAAAGGTATGTATTTAATTCATATATGAGATTTTATGCGCCGTATCGGCAAGCCGCTTGGCTTTTTCTTTTTCTTTTTGAGATGAGAAGGACCGGGAAAGCTATTTGAAATTTCCCGATGCTCCCGGTACAAAGGAGGTTATGGCGAATTTTTCCGGGAATTTAAGGAGATAAAATATTTTTAAGATAATTTGATAGTTAGAAATCAACGTATCGAGATATATAGAAGTCGATAAGAAAACGAACTTAGAAATAGAATAGTATAATAAAAAAGGAAGAATAAGAATAAAATCTAGTAGGATAGAAAGAAAAAGTGTATACGTGTTTAAAGGTAATGAAGTAGTTGTATGTTATTGATTGTTCGAGTAAGTAGTCATATCTGTTTTGACGTTATAATGGTTATTCAGTCAAGGTCTGAGAGGTAGTTATACCCCAACTTGATTGATTGCATTATTAACAAATGAACAGTAAGATTTCAGGCTCGAAGATCAATGTTAGATAAGAGTTAGTTGAATATAGTATTTGGGTTGTCGTAACGATGTTTTACACAACATCTGTTTTAACCCAAATGAAATGTAAGCTTGGAAATAGAATATAGATTATTTTCTAAGTATAGAAATAAACGAGATTGGAAAAGAGATAAGTAATTGGAATATTTTCCAATTATAAATAACATATATTTTCTAAAGTTTAGAAAATAAAAAGAAGGCGATATATGGAAATGTTTTCCAAAGAACGTAAAAGGGCAATATGGTTATTGAAATATTTGATTAACAAATATTGATAAAGAAATAGAAAAGAGATTTAATTAATGGAATATTAATTAAAGGTTCAGTGATTGTTGGATGTTTGGATGAACACTTGTTTTATTCGATAGTTAAATCATCGACTATCGAAACACTTGTTTTTATTCGATAGTTAAATCACAGACTATCGAAGTTTTGACCATCGTTGTCAATATGGAGAGACCGGTTGGATTATTATCCGAAGAACCACTCCATATCGGCAGTAGCGTGCGAATCAGATTATATAAAGATAATCGAAGACGGAGTAGAGTGCAAGGACTTTTTCTATAAATAGAAATAGTGCCTTCAGTTCATCCTGTTCCTGGGTGACTTGTATGGATGAATGCCTGACAGAGTATTTCCAGAAAGGTCACGTACATTGATTTCTTCAACTGTACCAAGAGTGGAAGCGGAGGAGGAAACTTCTTTTAGCTGACACGTAATGTACTGTTGTAGACGTCAATTAGTGATTTTCGATGGATCTGACGATGTGACATTCGAAGTGAATCTGGTGTGATGATAAAGCGTAGCTTCTAGCCTCAACATCCGGTAAATGACAGAAATCGGGCAAGCAGCATGGCTATGTAGGTCGCACCTATTAGGGTGTATAATCACCTGATCTAGAGTTTCATTTACTTCTAAAAATCTATTGTCGATGCTGTCCCATTCGGGAAACGGTTGCTGATCCCAACCGTTGGTGATATACATTCGATACACTCAAGCGAAATGAGTGGTCGGTCATGTGTGGCTGAGTTGCAAGATGTTCTTGTTGAACTCGGTGTATTCTCCTCTAGAGATATACCAGCGGAAGGTGGTTCCATACCTTGTCATAGTTGGAAATCCATTACCCAATACGTGCTTGCGGTTTTGATTGTATATATATGTGGAACGTGAGATGCAAACGTTCCACTAGATTGTTATTTACTTGATTTAGACATTAATATAATATCAAAAGAGTTTTGATATAAAGATAAGTCAAGTGTTTGGATTTTCATAAGGGAAAAACCCGTTCCGTGTTATACGGCGGGGTCTTATGAGATATCATTTAGTTTTCTGAAACTGTTTTTAAACTGTTTACTCATACCAGTCCATGTTGCGTGCTTTAAGGCATGTGTCGCATGATAGGGGTTCTCGCTTTTCGTTAGGTGGCGAACGGGAGACTCTTACTCCTACATGTCCCTTTGGTAGGGTTGGTTGCTTAGTGCGAAGTCGAAAGGCTGGCCGTAAAATGTGGTGCTGGGGTACCAATGTAAGCCACAGTGGGGTATTACCTTGCTGCTTTGGGGAGGAGAGGATGGTTGCAAAGCCTACTTGAATTTCCGGGTCGTTACAGTTGGTATTGGAGCTTAGGTTGAGCGAATACCTAGGCTTGTTGGAATGTGCTCATTAGAGATAGGATCAGTAGTATCCTAGAATGAGTTGAGTGTATATATATATACGAGAGAGCGTATTTGTTATTTGATATAAAAACCGTTTTATATTGTGTTGACTAGTCTGTTGAGTGGATTATAAATTTTGGTCGAATCGTGGGACGCCACGATATCGATAGGAGTTTATAAACACTTGAACAGAAGATTGGACACGATATTGTTTTAAATAGTTAAGTTGATTGTTAGGATTATAATCAAATTAGATTATAAAACAGAAATAGATATATAACCAGTAGAATTTGTATATGAAATCAAATATACAAATGTGATAAATTGAAATTGAATTCCAACCAGAATTCAGAATTTAAAATCCTGGGAGTTTGGAATTTTTTTTTCTAAATAGATTTTGAAAGAAATATAGTACTGAACTCATTCAGTAGCTGGGAAATAATTCTGATGATGGTCGCCACATCATCAGTGTTCATTTTCGAGTTTTTAAGTGATGAATTGCTGCCTTAGAAAAGTTTTGATGGAAATTTGTTTGAAAGAAACAAGTTGTTTGAAAATTCAAATGTTTTGAATTTGAGATAGATATAAATATATGTATATATTTATATAACTTCAAAGGAATTTGAAATGTGAAATGCGAATATAGATTTCAAATAGAAGTGAAATGGGAATTGGAATATATAATTCAAATAGAATTTGAATTCAAAGGAATTCAAATGAGTTTGAATAAAGAAATTCAAATGGAATTTGAATATTGCAAATATAAGGGAATTCAAATATAGAATTTGAACATAGAAATTTAAATAGGATTTGAATAAAGAAAATTCAAATAGAAATTGTATAAGAAAAATTGAAATGGGATTTGAATTCAAAGGAATTCAAATGGATTTGAATAAAGAAAAGTCAAATAGAGATTTGAATATTAGAATTCAAATGGAATTTGGTTAAATAGAATTTCAAAGAGAATATAAAGTGGAGGTTGAATATTAGAATTCAAGAAAATATAGAGTTTGAAATAGAATTTAAATTCAAAGGATTTCAAATGGAATTTAAATAAGGGATTTGAAATGGGTTTTGAATAAAGGATTTCAAATAGAAATTGAAGATAAGAAAATTCAAATAGGAATTTGAATAGAAGAAATTCAAATAGAAATTGAATAGAAGGAAATTCAAATATAGAGTTTGAATAAAGAGATTCAAATGGAATTTGAATATTGTAAATATATAGGACTTGAATATTTGAAGTGAAATAGATCGGGAATATTATGTGAAATGGATTGGATATATATTAAATATATATCAGAATGGAGTTTAAATTATTATAAACAAAGTTAAAACGTTTATATTTATAAATATAATTAAAACGAGCTCGCCGTAGCGCGGCAGTTCGTAAATTGGCGATTCGAACTTCAATTTAGTATACAGAACTCAATTGAAGTCGGAATTCTTTGAAACAAGAATCGTCGGGACCGGTTGAACAATAGTTTTCTAATGAAAGAGAAAAATCTGGATTTCGTCGTATAGATTTTGAGATATGTCAAAATCAAAATTTTTGAAAAGCAGCGCTAGAACCATTAGAAAACCATAACGGTTTAATTAAATAAATAAAAGGATTTTTAGGAAATAAAATCCGAATTGGCATTAGAAAAATCCAGACTGAAGATAAAATGAATATGAACTCCAGTGAAGTGAGTGAAATGATTTTTAAGACAAAAATCATATTTTAAATGGTTAAATAGAATTAACTAAATTGGTGAATAATTAGTTAAAGGAAATTTGAATCGAAATTGGGGTTTTGGATAAGTGAAGAGATTGAAAATTTATATTCGAAATCGAATATATAACTCGAGTTGAGAATATAATTAGATTAGTTTATAATTAAGTTGACATATATTTGAACAAGTTATATTCAAATAAAAAGGGTGAAATAGGCAAACGGTTAATTAGCAACTAGTTAATGGGAATTTGAATGATTGAAATTAAATTTAACTTAAGTAAGTTAAATGGATCGAAATGAATAAATTGAGTAAAATCAATGTGAATATGAATTGGGTGTGAATAAAGGAAATATATTTGTAACACAAATACAAAGGAAATTATGTGCAAACAAATAGAACGAGAAATATTTGTAAAAACATTTACAAATAGAATTTAAAAGGAAATATTTGTAAAAACATTTACAAATAGATTCAATGGAAATATTTATTTGTTAAATAAATAGAATGTTATAAATGAGATATTTATTTGTTAAATAAATAGAATTTAATCAAAGGAATATTCAGGAGATGAATAGAAAATGGAAATCTGTTTTTAACAAATAAATAGAAAAGATTAATTTATAAATAACTGTTTATAAATTAAATTAAATATTTATCATTCGATAAATGGAATATATAAGTCTGAACTTATATAGAGAAGAGATATTGGTTTTTAACACCGATAGTTTGAAATAGAAGAGGTACACAACACTTGTGTAAGTGAAGTAACGCTATTAAAGAGAACATTTATAAAGTGAAGAACCGTTACTAAAAGTAAATCTTTATAAATGAATAAACATTATTCAATAGGAGTTATTCGAATAGGAGAAGTCGATTAGAGTTAGAAATAATCGATTTGAGTTAGAATAAATCGATTAGAGTAAGAATTAACCAGTTAGAGTTAATCAGTTAGGGTTAATCCGTGGAGTTAATTGAATATTAGTTATTCAATTAGAATTTATCGAATATAACTTATTCGGAAGGAGTTAAGTGAAAAAAAGCTAATCAAATAGAGTTAATTTATAAGAGTAAATTGAATAGAGTAAATCGAATATAGTTTATTCGAAGAAAGGTTTTCGAATCTAGTTATTCGAAAGAGAGATTATCGAATATAGTTATTCGAAGGGAGGAGTTATCGAATATGGATTTATTCGAAAGAGAGTTATGCAAGGAAGTTTGAAATGTTGAGTATCAACATAAATAAGTTCTGAAAAGTTAATGGGTTTGTAGCACTTTTTCTACCTTAGCAATTTCGAGGACGAAATTATTTTAAGTGGGGAAGAATGTAATGACCCGGATATTTCGTCGGTAAATTTAGAATATTTAATGAGGTTTAAATATTGAAATAAAAATATAAAAGAAATTTTATATTTGATTATCGATTTAAAAGCCGAAATATGATTTACTTTGAATTTATATAATTTTCGAAATACGAAGTTAGTTGAATTCAATAGCTCAGACTATACTGAAATTGATTCAGATAATCAATAGAAATTCAAAACTGAATAATAACGATAATATTTAATTTATTATCGAGGAAATAAATTGTTTCGAATTTAATTCATATTGATTTAAATAAATATCGTCTCAAGACGATCAAACTGGACTTCGTAACCTATCCCAGTGTGTCCGAAATAGAGGTATTACCCTAGGAAGGACTGTTGTTGGGTTCAGAAAGGAGTTCGGCATCATGGGTATTTTAAATTAAAGGATACCAATTCAAATTAAATTTAAAATAAAATAAAATAACATGGTTTTGTGGACATCAACCAAACACCTTCAGTTCTCTCTCTCCACAAAATTTGGCCTTGCTGATCATTTCAAAACCGCAAGAACAAGAAGAATTGGTGGCCTCTTCCTCTCCATCAGTCGTACCTACCTCTTCCCTATAAAATCGGATGAAATCTCTCTCTTTCATTTTTTCTGAATGTCCAGTAAGGTTTTAAGCTAAAGGAAAGATAGCGCTCCACTAAACATTTATAAATCATACAGCAGAATTAAAAATCAAAGCCACCTATCCCATTTCATTTTCCTCAAATTGAAATCGCAAATTCCTCTTTTAAACAAAATCGATTCGCGCCGCTGGTTCATATCGAGTTCGACTTCAACTTCGAGAGTCGTCACGAGCTGGGATACCATTATCATTAACGCAGTTCGAGTTCGATAACAATTTCGAGTTCGACATTAAAGTCGATTTGGGTTTGGGTACTATCGCAATGTTAGGGGTCGATCAGTATTCCTGGAGCGCAACTTTGGGGGTGACAGATTAGGGTTAAGACTCGGTGCACTGATTTGGGGGATTTGGCTCAAAGTTGACTGCGTAACAAAGGCTGTAAACAACCGTGAGCGAGAAGAAAGTAGTCAGAGCGGTTAGCAGTTCGAGTAAGGGAAGAGGGCGATGGTCTGAATCTTGACAGCAGCGTTTTGAGTGGAGTATTGGGTGAACTCAAGCTTGACTGTGAGCAATGACAGAGGTTTGTAAGAGTTATAGTGGAGATGGTGTTCGGTAGTGAGGATTTTGGGGAGCCGGATCAGTATTTTTGGAAGGGGACTTAACAAAAGAGAAAAATGGTTAAGGTAATTTATTTAAATAAATTCTTGCTTAAATTCATTTAAATAAAATTTGTATATACATGTATAAGATCTTGGTAACTAATTAATGTTATATTGAATATATGCATAGATTTGTTTAATTACTTGTTAAGATAAAATTTAATTTAGCAACCGAAGAGAAAAAAATATAGGAAAGTAATTTATTCGTTTAAATGGTTATTTAATAAAATAAATGCTTAATCAGAAAATTTAAATAAAATTATCGTAGGTACAAATTCATTCGAGAAGACTCATAGCCGATGATTTGGAAATAAAACAGGATATTCGACAACTGCAAAATTTGGTGAGTAAATCTCACCTTTTATTTAGAAATTATTTTTATATAGTTAAAAATAATTGTTTGTGCTTGTTTGAATGCTTTCTGATTGTTTGAAATATATATTAGTTATTTAGGATATATATATATATATATATTGGGTTGATGATTGGTTGGATTCCCGCAGTATCATTAGCGGATGCCCGCGGTTTCATTAGCGGATGATTACCCTATACGCCCCACGCTATGATAGTGGATGACCTTCTATACCGCGATATCCTGCCTCGAAGCAGGATGGGTATTACTATGTTGACTAACGTCTGTGGATGCAGGAAAACAGGTTGGAGGAATCCAACTGGATTCCTCAAAAATATATTATCTGTTGTTGTTTGTTTGATTTCATATATATTCATATATGATGTGTTAAAAATCAAATGATTGAAAATTGGTTGATTTGATTGTTTAAAATATCACTGGGGTTCGAATATTGATTTATAAAAATATCGTAAAGGGTATTTGAGATTTTAAAAAGGAAATTCTATTTTTATAAATAGAATTTGAATTTTTAAATAAAACTATAGAAAATATTAACTTGTTTGAAGGTATATAAAACAAGTAATTGAATTTATAAACGTTGTTTATAAATGGAAGATAGGATTTGAATCAAATTTATAAACGTTGTTTATAAATGGAAGATAGGATTTGAATCGAATTTATAAACTTTGTTTATAAATGAAAGGTGGGTTTTGAATCGAATTTATAAACTTTGTTTATAAATGAAAGGTGGGTTTTGAATCAAATTTATAAACGTTGTTTATAAATGAAAATATGGGATTTGAATTGAATTTATAAACGTTGTTTATAAATCGAAAGGTGGGATTTGAATTGAAGTTATAAACGTTGTTTATAAATAATGCCGAGAATTCAAATGGACTTTAAACTATAGATTTGAATATAGAAATTCAAATGGACTTTAAACTATAGATTTGAATATAGAAATTCAAATGGACTTTAAACTATAGATTTGAATATAGAAATTCAAATGGACTTTAAACTATAAATTTGAATATAGAAATTCAAATGGACTTTAAACAATAGATTTGAATATAGAAATTCAAATGGACTTTAAACTATAAATTTGAATATAGAAATTCAAACGGACTTTAAACTATGGAATTTGAATAATAGAAGCGAATTGGAGTTTGAATATAGAATTCAAATATTAAAAGAGAAATGGACTAAAGAGATAATTAACAAATTGAGTTAAAACGATTTGGTATAGTTAAATAGATTGGGCAGGTATAGATACAGGAGACAGGTTTGGAATAAAGTATAGAAGTGAAATAAATAGTATGCCCGACAAAAAGGTATGTATTTAATTCATATATGAGATTTTATGCGCCGTATCGGCAAGCCGCTTGGCTTTTTCTTTTTGAAATGAGAAGGACCGGGAAAGCTATTTGAAATTTCCCGATGCTCCCGGTACAAAGGAGGTTATGGCGAATTTTTCCGGGAATTTAAGGAGATAGAATATTTTTAAGATAATTTGATAGTTAGAAATCAACGTATCGAGATATATAGAAGTCGATAAGAAAACGAACTTAGAAATAGAATAGTATAATCAAAAAGGAAGTATAAGAATAAAATCTAGTAGGATAGAAAGAAAAAGTGTATACGTGTTTAAAGGTAAAGAAGTAGTTGTATGTTATTGATTGCTCGAATAAGTAGTCATATCTGTTTTGACGTTATAATGGTTATTCAGTCAAGGTCTGAGAGGTAGTTATATCCCAACTTGATTGATTGCATTATTAACAAATGAACAGTAAGATTTCAGGCTCGAAGATCAATGTTAGATAAGAGTTAGTTGAATATAGTATTTGGGTTGTCGTAACGATGTTTTACACAACATCCGTTTTAACCCAAATGAAATGTAAGCTTGGAAATAGAATATAGATTATTTTCTAAGTATAGAAATAAACGAGATTGGAAAAGAGATAAGTAATTGGAATATTTTCCAATTATAAATAACATATATTTTCTAAAGTTTAGAAAATAAAAAGAAGGCGATATATGGAAATGTTTTCCAAAGAACGTAAAAGGGCAATATGGTTATTGAAATATTTGATTAACAAATATTGATAAAGAAATAGAAAAGAAATTTAATTAATGGAATATTAATTAAAGGTTCAGTGATTGTTGGATGTTTGGATGAACACTTGTTTTATTCGATACTTAAATCATCGACTATCGAAACACTTGTTTTTATTCGATAGTTAAATCACAAACTATCGAAGTTTTGACCATCGTTGTCAATATGGAGAGACCGGTTGGATTATTATCCGAAGAACCACTCCATATCGGCAGTAGCGTGCGAATCAGATTATATAAAGATAATCGAAGACGGAGTAGAGTGCAAGGACTTTTTCTATAAATAGAAATAGTGCCTTCAGTTCATCCTGTTCCTGGGTGACTTGTATGGATGAATGCCTGACAGAGTATTTCCAGAAAGGTCACGTACATTGATTTCTTCAACTGTACCAAGAGTGGAAGCGGAGGAGGAAACTTCTTTTAGCTGACACGTAATGTACTGTTGTAGACGTCAATTAGTGATTTTCGATGGATCTGACGATGTGACATTCGAAGTGAATCTGGTGTGATGATAAAGCGTAGCTTCTAGCCTCAACATCCGGTAAATGACAGAAATCGGGCAAGCAGCATGGCTATGTAGGTCGCACCTATTAGGGTGTATAATCACCTGATCTAGAGTTTCATTTACTTCTAAAAATCTATTGTCGATGCTGTCCCATTCGGGAAACGGTTGTTGATCCCAACCGTTGGTGATATACATTCGATACACTCAAGCGAAATGAGTGGTCGGTCATGTGTGGCTGAGTTGCAAGATGTTCTTGTTGAACTCGGTGTATTTTCCTCTAGAGATATACCAGCGGAAGGTGGTTCCATACCTTGTCATAGTTGGAAATCCATTACCCAATACGTGCTTGCGGTTTTGATTGTATATATATGTGGAACGTGAGATGCAAACGTTCCACTAGATTGTTATTTACTTGATTTAGACATTATTATAATATCAAAAGAGTTTTGATATAAAGATAAGTCAAGTGTTTGGATTTTCATAAGGGAAAAACCCGTTCCGTGTTATACGGCGTGGTCTTATGAGATATCATTTAGTTTTCTGAAACTGTTTTTAAACTGTTTACTCATACCAGTCCCATGATTGACCCGGAGTTTATTTTGTTTTGTTCTACCTAAACTCTTGGGTGCCTAAATTTGTACGGGCAGTCAAGTAGTTCAGGATTTTTCAGATATATCTAAAGGAGCTTGGGGCAGGAGGCTTCAACGTTATCTAGTTATAGTGGTTCCGTTGTGTTGTAAGTGATGTACGTTAATATTGATGCATATTCAAGTACAGATGTATATTTCAAGTTATGTTATATATATTATATGTTATTCGTTCCGCTGTGAGATTCGTGTTACTCTGATGTTGTGTTCTTCTTCTTCTTCTATTCTAAGTTTCTATCTTATCTTTCCTCACCCTCTAACTTCTTTCTATTAATGGTTCGAATTTCTGTGTTATTTGGGGTTGGACTTGTGTTTTTGGTCAGCTCAAATTCTACCGGATTTTTGGGTCGTTACAAGAGTGTAGATGTTAACATGCCAAGTAAAGTAGTCGTACCTCCTAATACCTCAAATTCAGACCCGTTTAAGGATACTGCACCATCTCTGCAAATGTTCAGATTAATTCCCTTGTTAATCCTACAGTGAAAAAATTCTCGTCGCTTTTGCAAACTCTGCCACGTGCAGTTGAGGATTATACTCCTCGTGAATTTGATGACCACTTCTCTGACATGCCTCCAGATGATGTAATATGTGAAGGTAAATCGAAATTGAAAGACTTCCTTGTTGGCTTTTTTCTTGATTCCAAAGCAAGTTACTATGATGTCCTTGATCATTACCGTAAAAGATGGAATCTTATGGGTGGTCTGCGACTGTTTTATATTAATGGAATGATATATTTTAAATTCAAGAAGGAAAATGAAAGAAGATGTGTTCTAGAGTTGTATTCCCCCATTATAGATGGCAAACTATTTATTATTACCTCTTGGATCCCGTCAGTCGGAAGTGTTAGAGAATAGGTCTTGTGTATTCCAGTTTGGGTTAATCTCACTCACATTCCTATGGTCCTGCAAATTTTAGTTGGAATTAATTGGCTAGCATGTCGCATTGGTAAACTCAGATGTTTTAATGCTAATATGGTAGATAGAGAATGTTATGTTTATGTGCGAGCGTTAATCGAAATCACTCTGGACAAGCCTCTTCCTGATCAAATCAAGGTATGTCTAGACAATCAAGTCTGCTACGTTAATGTTACATACAACTGGAAGCCTGATATCTGCCTAACTTGTCAATCTTTTGATCACACCTCTGATGTATGCGAGCTTGATAGTGATTCTCCCATCCTGGTTAAGGTCCCTCTGATCCAACCACCTATTCGGAATTGGGACGCTGAGGAGCCTACAGTGCTTGTGCCTTCCACAATGCCTTCTGTTCCATCTGATGTGATTCATGAGCAAGCTGCAACTTCTGTAGATGACGATTTAGTTGCATCCACTATCGTTCCTGCTGCATTACTGCCTAAAACTCTACCTATTGTCCCGTGACCGCACTAATGTAGCTTGGTTCCACTTGAGTTCTAGGATGAAATTTTCTGAGAAGTTCCAAGTGTACTTTAAATATACCGGAGCAGAGGAAGTCAATAGACTTATGCATCATGTGGTAGATGGTGAAATTGTATGTCATTAAACAGGTGATTATGGGAAGAGTAATGTTGAGCTTTTAGCTGAACCACTACGGGATATGAGATATGTGAATGGGCCAGATTCCACTGGATATGTCACGAACCTCAAATCAATGTTCACTAATTTCCTCCTTGGTGTCCCTACTGCTTCGTTGGAAGTCAATGGTACTTCTACTTCTGTGGAAGACTAGGCATGACACCTAGTAGTCTTGGCACCTTTGCCAAGTTCCTGTTCTTTTTATTATATAGTGATCTGGCACTTCAATTAGAACCTGTGGTGGACGGGCCACCTTAAAAACCGATGTAGCAGATTTTCAACTAATAATCATCTATACTTGACTGTATTTTATTATTAGTTAGGTGTTTGCGGTCACCTAAAAAACTGGTCGGCTTTGCCAAAAAATATATATCCTGAAGTTATCATGTTATATAAAATTTCAAACATCCTTCAAACTATTTTTTAGGCTTAAAAAGGGGCATTCATTATTTACAAATTAGACCTAGAAGATTTCAATTTATATATTTAAGTTTAGTTTTAATTGTTCTCTCCATTGTCTATTTAAAATTCCATAGAAATATACATAGTCAAGCTACAGGTTTTGTACAATGCAATGTCTAACAACATTTCTATGTTATAATTATACTCTCTATTTCTTTCTCATTGTTAAATGTATTATAACTCAAACTTGAAGTTTGAGTGAGTACCGAAAAAAGAGGTTAGTAGATTTGATTCTTCCTAATCAAATTTTGTTATAAAACCTATATTGTTTAAACTTCCTTATACATATGCATAGGTAGTTGTTGAAAACATTTTAGTATTCTCGGGAAGCGAGTACTCATATGTCATAAGGGTGTGTATAAATATTAATCTCTTAAGTATATGTTATAAAGTTTTGTTTAAATTAATATTGCAAAATCCAACATCTCAAAAGAGATTTGTAGATATTATATTTTTGCTGAATGTAGTTCCTACAAGTGGAGTGCTATATTCCCTGAAGGAACATCATATGAAACTCCAACGTAGTGATAATAACTCATTACTATAAGAAATAATATATATCAACACTATACTTTAGAAGTAGTGATATTAATTCATCTCCAAAAGAGATATTATATACTAATGCCGCGCTCCAAAAGCAATGGTTTTGTCTCTTTCATCTGACTTTTATTTAGCGCATCTACTTCATTATTTTATTTTATTGGCAAGGGTTGTTATTTTATTTTAAATTTAGTATAACTCTTAAAGAATGGTTACAACAAAAATTTCCAGTTTTAACAATTCAAATTTTTGTAGGCCCGATTTATTCACAAAATGCTAAAGTCCAGGTCCATTGAAACCCAAGTTGGTTTGTCTAGCATTTTGTAGAAAGGCAAAAATAAATATATCAGAGCTCACAATAGAATATCTCATAGTGGAACTGAATAAAATATAATAAGTAAATGCTTACCATAATAGTGACACTTACTAGCAAACATCTCTAAAGCTGTTAAATCTCTTCCACATGTCTAACCTGCGGGTTTGGTTTGAGGAGGGGGTCAAAACAAAAGTTTTGGTGAATGGATAAATTATACCTTTTAAAGATAACATTATGCATACCGTTCTATCATTAATTTACTTCTATTAGGTTATTAGGGTTTATAATTCTTGGCTCTACGCATACATTGTACCCATCTACTCCCCAGTAGATCAAATCTAATAATTCATATATATGTAGCTATATACCCAATATATCTAGGTACTACCCATAGTACCATCCTCGAAAGGTCTTCGTCGTCACGCTATGGAAGCATACTAGATCTTTATCGCCATGCTACAAAAGCATACTAGATCTCCATCCCCACGCAACAAAAGCCTACTATCCACTATCTGAGCTCCGCTATCAGGCTAGACTCTTCCACAAAGGTAATATTCAGACACCTACGATGCACCACCCAGTGCGTACATCGTGGACCTACTTTCGATCGTACTGTCTACTATCCGAGTTCTGCTATTAGGATAAACCCCTTCTCAAAACTAAGTCGGGGGATTTCTACATCTTCCTATGATACAGATGTCCATAGATTGGTCTATCCTTTATCTCGGTGGCTACGGCCCCACTCGCCCCCTCATCCATTGAAAGATTATTTCAAACTAAATGACTGTCCCCTTGACAAACAATATAAACATCCACTTATCTTTGTCCCTCATCCAATGTCTCGATAGCAAAAGACATATTTAATTTTGACATTGATATTTCATCTGATCTTTTAGTTTGTTAGATGAAATGGGATTAGGATTCTTCATTATTAATTCGTCTTACTTGATTGTTACTTACCATGTAGGGGGCTCAATTAAATTATATATGTGTGTAATATCCAGTATCTGGTCATCAGAGATTAAATACGGTGGATGACTGAAGCATCCTAAGTGTTTAGTTTTGGGACTCGAGGTGGGGAAGATTTACGACCTAGGTTCTTGGAATTATACGTGGTTCATCAAAACTTAAATCTCATTAAGTCTTGTTCGCATGTTTGCCATTTTTCCTTGTTATTATTGATTATTGAACTTAGCTGGACCTAATATTTGAGTTTAGTAGCTCACTTGTTTGGAGGATACATAATGTCGGTAGTAGTGGGAGTTTGTTGGCGATGATAGTGGGTTAGTACATTTTGCTCTTCAGTAGTTAGTCGCCCTTGATTTGGTGATAGTGGGCTAAGACTTAGATCTTCAGTTGGCAATTCTCTTATGATTGAATGATAGTAGGATGAGAAAGTTCTCTAGTAATGAGTCACCGCCTGAGGTTGTAGCTTGAGAGTATCTAGACACATTCGATGAGGTGGCCAGACTGCAACCATATTTGAGTCGAGTTCCATATAGATCAGGTTATAGTATTAAACAAGTAGTTATTCTTCTAGGTCATATGACATATTAGAAGTGGGAAGGAAACAAGTATTTATTCTAATTGATTGGTGTGTGTCGATTACAACATTTTACTGGCTACTCTGATTTTGATTGGTTGGTTGTGTTGCACGCGCTAACTATCGAACTGACATATTTTATTTATTTCTCAGACCATGTTTTGAGATATCACTTGAATGAGTTGTGCTTGCATTACCCGACTGATTTCGTCTTCCCAGGGATGAAAAGAAAGCACAAGGCACAATAATTGTTTTTGTTATAGGTGTTGAGAAAATACCATCTATTACTTAGCTGGTTGGAGTTTCACTTCTTGATAAGAAAAATGAAGCACCTTGGTCACACCACCTCGAATAGAATGTCGCTATTGTTTAGGATTTAGAATGTGAATCTTGAGGCAAAACTAACACTAGAGGGGGTGAATAGTGTTTTAAAGAGATTATGGAAAATTTAAACAATCTTGAATAACTATATAAATCACACAATGATTATCACACCGGAAATGATCGCAAATACAGAAACAATCATAGAGAAGATATAAATAAAAATGAAATACAGAAAAGGAAGGAACACACCAGATTTTATACTGGTTTGGATTACTCCTACGTCCAGTCCCACGCAATGTGCAGAGTTTTATTATTATCAATATCCAAGTACAACACCCTTGATTTCATGGCTACAACATTAACACTAATTCCACCACCCTTGATTTTATGGCTACAAGGTTAACACCGCTCCCTTTCCTTGATTTTAGGGTTACAAGGAACACACCCTTTCTCAAACAATTCCCAAATGATTACAATAGCCCTAGAACTATTCAATTAGCACTTCAATCAGAGAGTAGATGATAGAGAATGAAAAGAGAAGAAGAATGATATAAATTTTGTTGAAATCAGTAGAGTATAAGTGCAGAAATCAAGAATGTTAAGAATTTTAATGGTGGTAAGTAAAAGGGTGAAGAAGGAGAAGAAAGAATGATAAAAAATTCGTAATCACCCCTTTTTATATTGTCCTAATGGTTGCAATGCTTCTGGAATGTTACAAAGAGTGAAAAGACACTTCCTTTGAAAATTGAAAAAATGACAGTTATATGTCGACATGTCATTACCCCTATGTCGATATGTACCTTATATAGTTATTTTTAAAATTAAATTTCAAGTGTTAAAACCAATGTACATTTTCTGGAAATTCTAGAATCAAACCAAATGTTTCAAATGAAGTTTTTAAACTATAAAAACATGTAAAAACATAGTGATATATAATATAAACATATTTATAAAGCTATATGATTTAAAACTATATATAAACATATTATTAAAAACTTTATAAACTATATATATTTGAAATCATTAAGTAAAATACTTATGACGATAATTTAAATCATTTAGAAAAGAAATTTAAGAATAGTTTGAAAATGAATTTTGAAAACAGAATTTGAAACCAAAATTTGAAAGTTCTAACTCGAGTTTTACATATGAACTAGACTCTATTTACCTGATAATCTTGAGCTCTTGAAATCTTGATATCTTGATACACATGAGTCTTGAATCTCTTCTAAATTCTGAATCTCTTTGTGACGACCCCAAACCCCATTACACGGTGGCAAGGGTAATCTTTGGAATATAACACATAAACAAATAACAGCAGAACAGAAATAAATAAATACACCAGATAATGTACAATAGAATACGTTGGATAAACATAATCATCAAAGTTACACAGTATACAGGATCATACTTAGTACAAAATACAGTCCAGCTTCACATAAAATGTCTATAGCGGAATCAAATCATAATATGTACAACAGGAGCTGAACATCATAAAAAGAAAGAAGTGATAGAATCCATCTTCAGCTCCATAGCTATCCAAAAAGAGCCTACTAAAACCTGAATACAAGGCTGCCCATGTAGAAAATAGGGCACTCGAGTTTGCAAGTGAAACAAACTACTAGTCAGTCATGGGACTGGTGTGAGAAATCTACTTAACTTATTTTATAATATGGCCAATCATAGGACCACGCCGCTAACACGGAACGGGTTTACTCCATTGGATTGCCAGTGCTTAAAATCAATAAATCATTTAAACATTGCAATGCTTTTTATAAAAATGAAGCCATTATAAGACTCAGTTCCCATCACATAATGCAACGCAAACCGGAGGATAGAGTTTTGTCTTATAATGGCCAAAATATGCTTGATACGAATAAAACAAAAGCATTTGATATTATTACTAGTGTTTATATGTTTCAAAAACAATTTCAATCATAAGTATTAATCATAGACGGCATGGGTACCATATATCATGTCTCCATATATAGGTTTACAATCAAAACCGCACAATGTCATATTTGGAAATTGGATTTCTGTCATGAACCAAGGCAAGGGACCGTCCTTACCGCTTCGAGACTCTCTAGCCCGAGCCTCAGGGTCAGAGCACATCGACCCTTGGATCGTCAGGGCCGGTCCACACGGGGTGGATTAAAATGCCTGAACACTGCGTTTCCCTGCCCTATGGAGCGTAAACTGGTCATATACCGACCAAACCATCGGCCCAGGAGCGACCTATATAACCAAGGCACCTCGCTATCCATCATCCACATAAGTAAAATGCCCGGGCGTGTAAAACCCAAAACACCACTCCTAGCTACAAAGAAACGCAGGTCTTCCCTGAAGCCCTCTCCCATTTCTGGTCCATACCCGGGGTTTGAGCTCGCGAATCAACGCTAAACACAAAGCTAGCTATTCAAAGCTCTGCTTTGATCATCAACCACAAAGCTCTGCTTTTCAACAAAAGCTTTGATCACAACATCTCTGTATGCCACGTTGTCAATCTACAGCGTCAGACACACATCCATTTACAAGTCCGTTCTGGGTCTGAACGAAACCGGAGGCACCTTATTCCTCCCCCGTATGTCCAATACAGAAAAGAGGCCCTCGCACATCCGAGAGATCAACAAGTACGTCCGGAAGACCACCACTGTAACCCCTTCAGGGCAGCAGCTCCCATCAAAGGCATAAGTAGCCATTCATTCGATGTGAAGATCCTCGGTCTTGCACCGTCTTCATATCTTCGACTTCTAACCGTCGGTCAATTATTTGAAATGATAATTAACTCGGCCTTTCCAAATAATTCACGGATATTTAGAATTTCAAATCAATTCATTTCAATGGTTAAATTATCTGACATCCATAATTCAGTTTATTAATGTAATTTTCACGTCAAACACATTCAACCATCAAATATCCCATAAACCAAGTAAATTCAGTTTATTTCCATTCCATATCATTTATAATATTTTATAATGATTTATCGCTATTTTTATTTATTTAAATATAACCAATTTATTTAAACGACGCTTCAGGCCATAATGCGGCCATGGCGCTGTTTTTCTTCA
The DNA here is from genome assembly GCA_030737875.1 of Allium sativum. Lineage (NCBI taxonomy): Eukaryota > Viridiplantae > Streptophyta > Magnoliopsida > Asparagales > Amaryllidaceae > Allium > Allium sativum. The sequence continues at coordinate 654,988,023 of CM060910.1, forward strand.
AATTTGATATAAACATATCTAAAAATCCAACCGTTGGATCTTTACGAATTTTATATCACTGGAAATATCTTTTTAAAGCGGACCCAACGGTTCCAGTTTTGGGAAAAATCCAACGGTCAGATCTCCCGATACAATCGTTTAAAGTTACGATTTCAAAATACGAACTGCAACATCATTATTCGATTTATTTTAATTATATTTATATATATAATCCATTTTGGCGTTGTTTTCATTCCAATTTGAATTAAACATTCCAGACAATCCAACTGTTGGATCTTTACAAAGTTGGTATCGTTGGAAAGATATTTCCAAAGTGAACCCAACGATTTCAGTTTCGGGAAAATCCGATGGTCGAATCTCCTGGTACAATCATTTGAAATCGCGGTTTCAAAATACGAACTATAGCTTCGTTATTCGATTTAAGTTAATTATATTTATTTATTTATATTTATATATAAATATAATCCATTCTTCGATTTCAAAAACCATTTCAACTCATATAGGTGATAAAAATGATATTTTTATCCAATAGATATTTATTTCAACACATGACTATTTTTAACAATTCATATATATAGTAAAAATGTGATTTTTACTGTCAAGACAATTTATTTCAAACATGATTATTTCATATACCTCATATAGATGATAAAAATGTGATTTTTATTGTTAAAGCAATTTATTTCACAAATGAATATTTTTAGCGAGTCATATATATTATAAAAAATGCGATTTTTATTGTAAAAACAATTTATTTCAAACACGATTATTTTATATACTTCATATAGATGATAAAAATGTGATTTTTATGGTTAAAGCAATTTATTTCAAAAATGAATATTTTTAGTGATTCATATATATTATAAAAATGCAATTTTTATTGTCAAAACAATTTATTTCAAACACGATTATTTTATATACTTCGTACATACAATAAAAATGTTATTTTTATCGCTCAAACTATTTCATTTCATACATTCTATAAAAATGTTATTTTTATCATTCAAACCATTTTATTTCAAAAACGAATATTTTTCCTAATACATGAATATAAATCAAACACAGGAATTTTTCAAAAAAATTCGGCAGCATAACGACAGGGTAGTTAAAACCGGCACCGTCCCTAGTACGGCTCCTCGCTCTACCTTAAAGCCTCGCAGCTTTTGACAATGGGGATTTCAATATCTAGTTCGTACGCAGACGAATTTTCCCTTATAGTAATCCTATTGGGATTTTAACCACAATCAATCATTTCAACCATTCGTATTTATCAACCAAATTTCACATCAACCAAAATCCAAACAATCACAACCAATATATATATCGTCCATGGTTTGTGGATGAGGGGAGTATATATATATACACACATATATAAATATATTTTGATTTCATTTCAAAATCATTTCAATTCCATTCATCGCATATATGATTTTTACAACGCATATATAACTTATACATCACACATACAACTTATACAATGCTTATACATGAGGTGCACAACACTTATATAACTCATACATCGATTGTATAATTTATACATTGTCATTTCATATCATTTATAATTCAAAAATCTCATATTGGGTTCCACTCCTCCAAAAATTATAGGAAGCTCAGAAAAATATCCGGTCTCTTCTAGAATGTAGAAGACGTCCTCATGGTCCCGGTGTTTCCTGTTTCATCGAATTTCATTATCGTATGATAAAGATACGATTTTTATTCTAAAATCATTATTCGCAACACTTTTAACTGTTAAAACAGTTCAGAATTATATAGCTGATACCTTTCAGTATTCTTCAAAACTAAGGTTTGAATTATCGCAAAAACCGAAGCACAACAGGATGATCGGACTTCATTGTGTTGCAGCGGTAGGAGTGGCGCGCAGACCGCCCGTGGTCCGGTTCAGATCGGTGGCATGGTGGAGGAGCAAAACATGGAGAGGCGGCGGATCTTCCCAGGGCTGAAACTCGATGAATACACCACGATCGAGGACGAAGCTTATATGGATGTGAAGAGAACGAGAAGATCTACAAAAACTTCAACTACACCCTTCGATTTTATTGCGTGGATGCGGAGTTATGGAGGAGAGAAGAAGGGAACACGCGCCGCCGCTCGATTTATAGGGTTTATGGGTTTTCTTACTTTTTTTGGGAAAATTAATTAATGAATAAAAATTTCTGATTGGCCGGAATTTATATTAAATTATAAAATGGGGTTTTCTAATACGAACTCCAATCCAAACCCAAGGACTATCGTCCCCAGCTAAATAACCCCATTCCGAACACATTGGAATATGTTTCGTAAGACAATTCGACCGTTACAGTCAGTTATTCTTCAAATTAAAATGTAAAACATTCAATCTTTGATTTGAACGTAAATTTCAATTTGCCGGGGCCACATACTGATCCCGAAAATTCCAAAAAAATTATTTCTAACTTCGTATTGATGATACGGTCCCAACAAACTAGTTTCATCGAATTTGGAGACAGTTTGAAAAATGGCCATTTTCTAGTCGATCCAAATTGACTGAAATCAACCAAACACACACGCTCACATATTAACTCCAAAAACTATGCAATTTGAAACCTAGAAATAATTTGACATCCCGGATCCAACAAAAGTGGTTTCATTGAAAATGGAGGTCGTTTGAAAAATGGCTATTTTCATAGGCTATATTAACTCCATAGCGACTTTTCTGAAAACTCATTTGGCCATAACTTTTGATTCCTGCTATGAAATCTCGATTTTTCAGATTAGTTAGAAAGATATTCATAAACAAATTAAAACATTTCCAGTTTCACCAAAATCCGTTTTATTTTGCACCCGGTACGGTAAGTCAAAGTTCGAATTTTCAAACTGCAGCGCCATTTCAGGCCTTGTTTTATAATTAAAATAAATTTATTCATTTTCCAACCGTGATTCAAATAGAATTTTGGACGTTATTATTTAAAATAATTTATTTTAATTATCAAAAATCCACTAAAATAGCCAAATTGAAAATTTTAAATTGGTTTAGATTTTCCGGGTTGTTACACTCTTGGAACTCTAAAACTGTACAGTCTTCAGTATTAAATCCTGTATACAAATCCTGTATATATATATATATATATGTATATATATATTCTAAACAAGGATGTTAGTATATATTTGTAATGTCCTGTATTTTTAGTAGTCAAATATTTAATTTAATTTATTATTTCAAATATTATATTTGGAATACTAATGAATTTTAATATTGAATTAGTTTATTTAAAACGAATTTTGAACGTTAAATTTATTTTAATTTTAAAACAAGCTCGAAATGGTGTGGTAGTTCGTAATATTGAGTTTTGAACTTCAATTGAATGTACAGAATCTGATTTAGTCGGATTTCTATGAAGCAAGAAACGTTGGAATCTTTTTTATTATAATTTTCACATGCAAGAGAAAAATCGAGATTTCGTATTATAGATTGTTAGTTATGGCCAAATCAAATTTCAAAATAGTCGTTAGGGAAATCATTATTTAAATATAACATTTAAAAAGGGTTTTAATATAATTTCGATATGGTTTTAACTCGAAATTGATGATACTGAGTTGTATAATTTTACTGGTTTATATTTGAAACCATATGATCATTTTATTTTGATATTTATGATAATGATAATTTATAATTATTTAATTCGATTATTTTGGAATTTATATAATATTTTATTTATATTATATAAGCCTTAAAAATGACCATTTTGCAAATAAGCTCAGTTTCCATAAAATTAGTTTCATTGGAACCATAACATCAAATTATTATATGGTGTCAAATTTCATGGCAAACCGATGTCGTATGTGACAACGGTAGCCATAAACGCCCATTCATTTTCTATAACGCGTAATTAATTTAATAGAGGGGTTTTTGTCTTTTGTATATAACTTGAGCAGACGATTGAATTATGCCACAAAGCCAATTCGTTGAGTTCGTATCGACTTTTAGAGTTAGAGTAGTTAGGTTGTTTGTTATTTTTGGACATCGGGTATTTTGGTGTCCAAAATAACATTGTTTGGCGCATAAAAATAGCTTACCTAGAAATAATCTCGGAATGCAACGGAACTTGTGCCATTGGATTCATATTAATTAATTATTATGAGATTTCAATTTTCGTGTCAATCAAACTTACCATTTGATCGTGGCAACGATAAATACCTTAATAACTTATAGTATTTTGGTCAATTCAGACAGGGGTTACTTTAAAGGAAAAAACGGATAGCCAAACGAACTCCAATTTTAATGAAACAAATTTCGTTGGATCCGTAAGGAAGAGGTCTAGTATAATTTCAAAGTTTCAAGTTGATTGGTTTTATTTGTGATCGTGGGAAATTTAAACACGTGATTTTTAGCCTATCGATTATAAAGGTCTTTTTACAAACAACCTTGGAATTTGGCGAAACCTGTCCCATTGGGTCCGGAATATTTTTTTAAGCTAGGATTAGCATTTTTATTGAAAAACAGAAGTCGTTTGTGATGATTTAAAATGTTAATTCATCGTTAAGTTTCCTATATAATAAAATAATATTAAAACTATCCAATTTTCTATTTAAGGGGCATACGCAGCCCTATTTCTTCGGTCAAATCCATTCGCGTGGTCAACTTCTTTTAGAGCCACCACTTCAATTGAATGGTTGCGAACCCACCCCTCTTCCTCTTCGATTATCACCCCATCTGTTCATCATTAGTGGAAACCCTCAACGCCAAAAGGTATCAGCTCCTCAAGACCGTTATATTGAACGGTCATGATCTATTCTAAGTTATCGAGCTAGCTAGAAAATTTATCAAAGTCGCAAACATTCCAGGAGGTTGTGCAAGCAAATGAAGCGGGCTGGTGGCTTGAGGCTTCTGTCGAAGGTGGAGTGCACTGCGGCGGAAACACAGGTGGGTTCTGATTAAACAGCGACAAAATGTAGAAGGTGCATCAAGCTTGAGTTCAATGGCAGTGGTAGTGGGTTTCTGGGAAGGGCTTTTGGACATGAAGAGAAGCAACGAAATGAAGTGAAGATGCATAGGGACGTGATTGTTATGGAGCAACATGTTGTTAACAATAAGGAAGGAAACAATGTAGTAAAAAAAATACACGCTGAAGCATTTTCGACAAGCAGCGTGGGTGTGAGAAATTGTGAGCAGGAAAGCATTAAGGAAGCCAGTACTTTTTGCTACTGGGTTCTCACGGTGGGCCTTAGGCCATCTAAAAAACGAAAAAAAACAATGAAGAAACAAATACCCGAAAACAAACTGGGGACAACATACATGGAAGCTACTGCGTACAAGTTAGCATATGAGAAGAGGGGAAGATGAGTACTGTTGCGAATGGGTGAGGGTGGTATCGGGCCGTCTAAGTTAAAGGGTGAGGCCCATTATTCTTAATAAAGAGTTAAGGGTACCTAATCACTAACTTAATCTCCCCTTTGCATTTAATACATAAGCAGATTCAAAATATTAAAGTACCAGGAGATTGCGTAGCAGGTAGAAGAAGTTTACGAATATGCGTATGCCTAACCCAACATTAAAGTGGATAACGTTTTTATAATGAAGTGAATACATTTATAAATGCCCAATTATATAACTAACATAGCAAGTTAAGTGTAAATTCATAATTAATTATAAATTAAGATTTTATTTAAGGTTTAATTTGTTTAAGTCTAAACCGTAACATGATACATATATTACATTCTTATATGTTATCAGAGATGGACAAAACAAGGAATGTTGGAACTATACCGATGGACGCAACATTTGAAGCTGGATTGGATGGAATGGAAAGAAACTAATATTTTTAGTTAAATTAAGCGCTAGTTTAATTTAATTGAAACAAACCATTTTGCCGACAAATGGAAATCAAGGTGAGTTAAACTCACTCAGCTCTTCCCCTTATATTTTATATAGGTCGTGTTTTTATTTTGTGTGGTATGGTTGCTAATGGTTGACTGTAAAGACCCGTAACTTCCCCGTAAAGGAAAGTGTCGGATAGTTCGAGAACAAACCACAACAGAACGCATACAGAAGAACATTTCATTGTATATTACAACAATGCACCAGATTACAAGAATATACAGAGTTTAAATGAATATTACACAGAAATATCAGAGACTTAAATTACATTTAAATACATAGCAGCGGAAAATAATACAACACACAACTAGAAGAGATATACGGATACAAAGCTTTCCGGATATCATTCCAGCTGTAAACCAGGATCCTGGGAATATAAATCTGCAAAACCAAAACTACTAGCTGCCCGTGTCGAAAATAGGGGCACCCAGAGTTTAGGTTAAAACAATAAACTCCAGGTCAGTCATGTGACTGGTGTGAGAACTAAAACAGTTATTAATCTTTATTTTTAAAGTTAGGTAAATCAAGGGACCACGCCGTATAACACGGAACGGGTTTCCTCCCAAGAATACCGGTGCATAAAACAAACAGCGCAATGCTAAATAAAGAAAAATGAAGCTATTATAAGACCCAGGTCCCATCACACAATGCAATGCAGCCGAGGATAGGGTTTTCCCATATAACAGCCAAAGAATGCTTGATACGTTTAAAACAAATCATTTGATACTATTATAAGTGCATAGTGTATAAAACAACTTCAAATCATAAGTATCAATCATAGGCAGCATGGGTACCATATATCATGTCGCCATACTAGTTTTACAATTAAAACCGCAAATGTCACGTATTTGGAAATTGGATTTCCATCTATGAACCGAGGCAAAAGATAGTCCTCACTGTCTTCGAGACTGTCTAGCCCGAGCCTCAGGGTCAGAGCGCATCGACCCTTGGATCCTCAGGGTCGGTCCACCGATGTGGATTAAACTTAAACCCTGAACATGCGTCTCCCCACCCTATGGGGTGTAAGTCTGGTCCGTCTGCCGACCAGAATGCATCGGCCGAAACCGATATAACCGAAGCGCCTCGCAACAGCAACAACCACATAAGTCAAACTCGTCAGGGCGTGTAAAACCACTGACGCCACTTCTAGCTAGAAAGAAACGCATGCCCTCCCTGACGTCCTCTCCCGTTTTTGGTTCATACCGGGTGTGAAGCTCGCGAATCAACGTTACACAAAGCTATGCCACAAAGGCCGTGCTTTGATCATCAACCACAAGACTTTGCTTTTCAACAGAAGCCTTGATCATTTGCCACTTAGGCATGCCACACAGGCAATTCACTCCATGCGTTTTGATATCCATCAATATATAACCCCTGAGCTCGTACGTCTCAGAGAAGGGCGTTAAGCAAGAGAATAAATTCTCCGCCGCCAAACAGATATATATTTAATAGAAATCAATCACACAGACTAAAATCCAATGTCAGACACATAGTCCATTTACAAGTCCGTTCTGGGGCTGAACGAAACCGGAGGCACCTAGTACCCCGCATATCCATCGATCTCCAAGTACGTCTGGACGATCACTAACTGTTTCCATCTTCTTGGGTGTACAGCCCAATCAAGATCATCAGTAATCACCCAAACGACGTGAAGACTTCCGGTCTTCGACCACCGTCTTCATCTTCGACACCACGTCGAATCAGTTATTCAGAATGGGATAAACCCGGTCTTTCTGAATAACTCGCGTATATATTATAAAAGTGTTACACAAACACAACATACGCCTCATTCCAATTCAGAATATTCTTTTATTCAAATATTCCTATACTTTGGGAAAAGTTCCCATTAATTTTATCCAAGATAAATTCTTTAAATTTATTCTTTAATCTCCTTTGAATATCAATTCAAACTAGTCGGGATTAGCGAACCACACCGAAGTAATCATTTATTTTATTTCCCAATCCCAACCTATTCATCCCATGAAGTAAAACTGGTAATACTTCATATCTAACACCACAGTGTTATCGGTAAATTCAATTACCATTTCACGTTCAAATCTAATTAAAGATTTAACCATCGCCTGGAGCAAAACTGGTGATACTCCATTTTCGATCATTTCAATCTAATTAAAGATTCATTAAAACTCCACTTAGTTTTAATCTTTAACTGGGTTAAAGAATCAGTGTCATTTAAAACACGGTTCACGATAAACCCAAAATCACATTCCATTAATTATCGGGTTAAAGAACAAGTGTTATTTAAAACACTGTTCACGATAAACCCAAAAATCAATACCAATTCAATTCCAATTAAATATCGTTTAATTGGTACACTTCATTAAATCTAAATAAAAAGATTTAATTTTCTTTTCTCAACTGGGTTCAAGAACAGTGTTAGTGAAGACACCATTCACGACAAACCCAAATCACATTTGATATTCAATACAAGGCTCTGAATAGAAAATATATCGGCTTATATTCAATATCAAATTCTACGACTAACAAATGTCATATTGGAAATAACGATATAAATATATATCTTTCAAATTTCCATAACAACATCTGTAGAATCACGAATTCCAACATCGAAATATTCCGAAGACAATTTCGATTCAAATCCACTCCAATGCAATCATTGGAAATTTTGGTTATTTTCAAAACCCTTTTCAAATTCAATTTATTTATTTAAAAATAAATAGAATTATAATTCTAGTTCAAAACTAGTTCATTTCGATAAAAATCTATTTTTATCCTTTCAAATATGGAGTTTTTCATCCCAATCCTTTCTAAATCATTTCTTATGATTTTACACAAATTATTACTATTTTTAATAATTTTATCAAGGCCCGTACAGTCGATTTCCATCAATGGCCATCGAACTGCACTTACAGCGACCTTTTTCAAATTTTATTTGGACGTAACTCCAAATCCAACCGTTAGATTTCAAATTTCTAATATTCGTTAGAAAGCTCTTTTCGATACGAACCCAACGGTTCCGGTTTTAGGAGAATCCGACGGTCGGATCTCCCGTAATGTCCGTTTGAAATAAATGGTCGAAATTCACGAACTGCCGCGGCGCAGCGCGTTCTATTCAGGCCATTATATTATATATATAATATATATAATATATATTTCGTCGATTCTATTTAAAACAAATTATATAAATAGTTTTAAAATCGTTTCAAAAGCAATTTCAACTTTCTTTTCAATTCAAATCAAAATTGAATTCTTCTTTATAAATTCGTTTTAAAATTCATTTCAATTCAATTCAAATTTTAATTCAATTTGAATTCATTTCAATTCACTTTCAATTCAATTTGAATTCGTTTTCAATTCAATTCATTTCGAAATCGTTTTCAATTCAATTCATTTGGAAATCGTTTTCAATTCAATTCGATATAAATATCGTTCACGTCAAAATGGCGTCAATCTAATCAACACGGCTTCATAAATTTCTATTTTCAAATATTCTATTTCAAATATTTCTATTTCAAATATTTCTATTTCTAAACTGGAATGAGGCCCAATCAATTACCATATAAAATTAATTATATGGATTTTCATACAACACATGTATATAATAGCATTGAAAAATGATCAACCATCAACCAAAGTGCACTACACTGTATAAGCATCAAATAAAGATATCTAACGCTTATAACAGCATGTCAATCAATCGATCGACATATTTAATCAATCAGGATGAGTGAACTTCAATTTTCATCCCAACACCCGTGTGGGGTTTCAAACAACCAAACACAGATTTTATTTGTGCAGTTGGGCGATGTGTAAAATTTATCGTCCCAATCAATATCAGTCAAATCATGTACATAAACAAACCGTTTGGTTTGTAAATGAATATTTTATTTTATTCACTTCCACGTTAAAACTATATTTTTAACGATAAAATATTTATTCCAACACATGAATTTTCTTTTCAGTTCATTTATTCAATAAATGATATTTTTATTTTTCTAACATATTTTAGAAAATTTCGGCGGCATAACGGCACGATACTAGAAACGGGACAAGGCCTAGCCTTATCCCCGGTCTAGTGAAGGCCCACGCCATTCACAAATCAATTTCAATCAATTTCCAATTCAACCAAACGAATAAATCAATCACCCAACATTCAACTAAACAAACAAGTCCATGGTCTGTGGACGGGTGTCGGGTGCTACTAAGCACCGTCTGCATCCTAGTATATATATATAACTAGAAAAGAAATTGAAAGGTGAGAAATTCTCACATATAGCTATCCTAGCTCCACGGCACTTCTAATGCAGGAAATCTTCGCCAACTCGCCTTTTGTCGCTTTCACTACATATGTAAAAATCGAATTTTACTTCGCTATTCAATATATAAAAATCGAATTTTTACTTCGAAGTTCAATATATAAAAATCATATCTTTATTTCGCTATTCTTCATATAAAGATTTCGCCTTTATAAAAACATAGACTTCGCCCCTTCAAATTTAAAGATTTCATCTTTATAAAAATCCCATTTTTATTCTTCTACACATATAAAGATGATATTTTTAATATTCCTATCATGTAAAAGTTATATTTTTAACTCTCTACCTAACCAAAAATCATATTTTTACATCTTCTATATAGTAAAGACTATATTTTTAATACGTTAAAAATATCAAAGTCATATTTTTATTACTTTAAAAATATAAAAATCAAATTTTTACTTCGTCTATATAGTAAAGACTATATTTTTAATACCTTAAAAATATCAAAGTCATATTTTTATTACTTTAAAAATATAAAGATCCTATTTTTATTTTCCTACCTATATAAAAATTAAATCTTTATATGATAAAAATCCTCACATTAAACCATTACACCATTACCACATATTATTACTTCATAGAAAATCATACCATGATTTCTTTTAAACAAGAATTATAGCTTTCTATAAGATCAAGATCAGATTTTCCTAAAGGGGTAAAATCAGGATTTACTTACAGTGAAATTTCTAAGGTTTTTGGTCGCCGGAGAACTCGCTGGTCGGAGTTGGAGTTGACGGAGGACTGCGGCGTCGGAGGGTGGCTGATCAGAGTGGCGCAGCGACGAGATGGTCAGGGGGTATGGCGGTTTGCTCGAACGGGGGTTTTGCGGGGGGGGGGGGGGGGGGGGGGGGGGTTCGGCCTAGGGTTCCACGTGGAGAAGGGGTGGATGAGCGAGCGCGAGAGGTGGGGTTTAGAGGGCGGCGGCGGCAGGGTCGGCTTCGACGATCTCAAATTTTTTTTTTTTTTTTTTGATTTGGAAATTGACGGGGGAGGGGGGGGTCTGAAGAAAATAGGGGGAGGGGTTTTTTTATATAATAATTTATTTAATTTCTTTTAAATTTCAAAACTTCATGCTTATCGAAACGAACTCTAATTTAAACTCAACGACTGCCGCCCCTAGCGTTTTACCCCCATTCCGAACACAATGGGATATGCCACGCAAGCTGATTCGGCTGTCACAATCAGTTTCCGTTAAATTTGCATTTAAATCATTATATTGAATTTTAAACGTACATTTCAAATTACCGGGGTCACATACGAACTTTAAAAATTCCTGAAAAATATTTTCTAGCTTCGTATTGACGATACGGTCCTAACAAAACTAGTTTCGTCGAATTCTGAGACCGTTTGAAAAATGGCCATTTTTCAGTCGATTAAAATCAACTGAAAATGGTCAATCGCGTTTTCCTTTGCCACGCTCACATATTGATTCGAAAAAATATGAAATTTGAAACCTAGCAATAACTTCACATCCCGGACCCAACAAAACTTGTTTCGTCGAAATCCGAGGTCGTTTGCAAAATGTCCATTTTTAAGGGCCTGAATTCCATAGCGACTATTCAGAATTTTCAACTGGACATATCTTTTGATTCCCGCTATGAAATTTTGATCATTCGGATTCGTTGGAAAGATATTATCAATTAGATCCCATTATTTTTGGTTTCACTAAAATCCGGATTGTTTTGCACCCGGTACATTCAATTGAAGATTGAAATCGAATTATCGAACTACCGCGCCATTTTCAATTCTATTTATAATTATATATAATTATTTATATTCTAACGACGACGTATATAATATATACGTTCGAATTCTATTCAAAATAAATTTCTCGTCGATATTATTTAAAATAATTCATTTTAAATAATCAAAATTCGCTAAAATTGCCAAAATAAAAATTTTAAACTGGCCCAGATTTTCCGGGTTATTACATTGACTGTTTGTTAAATATATATATTCATATATTGATTGAACTAATGAAATTAAACGTTGTTTAAGTTTAGTGGAAAAACCAAATCGTTATTTTAATGGTTGGATCCAATGGAGGTAACTTACCTTGTTGGTCACATTTATGAAATAAACTTGTTTAATTGAATTGTCTGAATTGTTTATTGATGTGAAATAAATTGGTTGATGTTAAATAGTCGTTATTTACTGTTATAGAAATAATCAGTTAAATTGAATTGAATAAGTTTATTCGTGATAAATTTAATACAGAGAAGAACAGGTTGGAGGGATCCAACTGGATTCCTCAAATATATTATATGTTAATTATTCTCATATTGTCATCATATGAACTGTTCTGATTGAACGATTGATTTGGTTATTGACCGTTGACCTAAAATTCAATATTTGTTTTGTTTAAACCAATGGGTGATATTGGTTGAGTAACTGGCAGTATACGGCCTGTAAATCAATCGTTTTGTAAATATTGATTTACCGTCAGGTGAATCGATAAAACTGAAGTTATAAAATTAAATTTTAACTGAAGATAGATTTTGAAATATATTATTTTGAATAAAAGTTATTAAAAGAAAATAAATATTTATTATTTAAGTTTTTTAAGTCATTATTAAATGATTGTATAAAGGAATTACTAATGTTCATCGGATTTATAAGCAATGGCATAGAAATTAACCTAACAGTTTGGAGTTTAATAATTGTTTTGAGAAGACAGTTAAAATGGAATTTTTTAAATTAATTATATTATTAATTAATTTAAAGTGAGAACTAATTGGAATTGGTTAACGAAATAACCATACTTTGGGTTGACTAAGTCAACCATTTTAACTGGAACTGATGATTTAATCGGTTTGTGTTCAAATTTATCTAATTAAATGGTTTAGCAAATAATTGTTTTAAATATAAATAAGATTTTAAAAAGGAATTTACTTTCTATTTTAGTAATAAAGAAGTTAAATACTACTACTGTAGTTAATGATTGAAGTAAATTACTATTTTAATAATTTAGGGAATTACTTTTTATTTGAAATACATTTAAGAAGTGATCGAAGTTGAAATGAAACCAAATTGAATTGCGAAAGGAGTTTATAAATGGTTTTTATATTAAAACTCGAGTTTTTTTAATGAAGTTATAAAAAGGGTTTTAATCGAATATGACGGGTTAAAATAAATGGTTACTTAATATTTGAATTAAGTAAAGGAAATAAAGATAAAAAGGAGTTTTATAATAAACCTGAGTTTTGTAAACAAGGCTTATTAAAGTGATGTGAAGTAAAAATGTTAATTAACGGTATTAAATAATGAAATTAAGAGAAATGAATGGAACTAAAACGAGATTTTCAGAAAAGGAATGATTAAAAGAGATTTGTAATTGAATTTGATTAAGGAATTAGTAACGGGATTGGTAATAATAACTCGAGTTATAAAATGAATTCTTGAAAGGAGTCAAGGTTAAGAATTGGTTTTACTGAGGAATTATTCAATCAACACATTAAGTAATAATAACTTATATTTAAAAAGAGATATTTTCAAAAGAAGAAGACTTTATAAACCATAATTTATACTGAGATTTGTTGGATGTTAGAATGAATATGGGTTTTGAGTTACAACTCATATCTATCTTAAGATAAGAGCATTGTTGAGCAAGGTCTGAGAGGTAAATAAATACCCCAACTCGAACGACTTCAGGATTATCTGAGAATGATATTAGTTGGTAACGAGAAAGAGGTTATGAATAATTATTTATTTCCATATGAGAAATAATAACGCAATGCCCATTTTAAGATCCAAGAATATAAAATGAGATTTCCAAAGCAATGGAAATGGAAAGATTAGATAATATATATACAAAATGAGATTTCCAAAGTAACAGAAATGACAAGATTTGAGAATATATAAATACTTATATTGATATTTACAAAACTAAAAAGGAAACAAGAAGTAGAGTTTTGGAATGAGTTATTCGAGAGGAATAAAGGTTAGTTATTGTTTTCAAATAGTAAAACAAAAGAGATTTCGTAACGTTATTTTACGAATAATAAGCTGAATCGTTTTCTGAATTATAGATAATGGGAAATGATATAAAATAGTTTTGGAAGTAATCTTATGTTAAATAAGAAGTAAAAAGCTATATTCATTATATTAAAAGATTTAAGAGTTTCAAATTAACATTCGTTAATTGGTTTTTAATTAAAAAGGCTATATAACGTTGGTACTGAACCAGCATACTCATTTTATCCTCTTGGTTATTTATTTGATAGTTAAATAACCGACTATCAAATCTGGCCCATACGATTGTTGGTACGGGAAGACCGGGATCGAATTTATATTCGAAAACCATTCTGAACCCGCAAATACGTGGAGATGCTGATTCAAGATGGAGCAATTGAAGAACGTGGATCTTCATAAGCGGAAGGATTACTTGTCAAATATTCTCTGGAGTGCAACCAAAGGTATTCTAATGTGATTCAGTTGTGGTTGAGAATTTATGGATTGCAAGGACTACTCACTACTGATCCATGAGTTGACTCCTAGGATGTGGTAGGAGGGTGCCTTCGGTTCATCTTGTTCCTAGATGACTTCTATGGACGAGTGTCTGAAAGAGTATTTCTAAAAGGGTCACGTACGTTGATTTCTTCAAACGTATTTTTGTTGATGGCGGAGAAGAGTACACTTCTCGTAGCTTAACAACTAGATATTTTTGTGGACGTCAATTAGTGATTTGACGGATCTGACAATGTGACGTTCAAAGTGAGTGGTGACAAATGTTCAAAGAAGACTTAAACCTCAAGCCTTATCAACCGGGAAATGGAAAAAATCGAGTAGGTCGCATGGCTATGTGGGTTGCACCCATCAAAAGGGTATATCATTACCTGATCTGGTGAAATTAAATGCCTTCGGTTGTTCCTTTGTTTTTGTGCTATCAGTTCGGTTGGCTGGCCCCCAACCGTGGTGATGATATATTCAGTACTCTCAAGCGAAGTGAGGGGCCGGTCGTGTTTAGCCTGGGTTGCAAGATGTTCTTGTTGAACCCCTATGTATTCTTCTTTATAGGTACATTGTCAGAAAGGTGGTTGCCCATACCTTTCCATGGAAATCCATTCTCCAATAAGAGCCTGCGGTTTTGATTGTATACTATATACGTAGACCAAGAGATGCAAACGTTCTGCTAGATTGATATTTGTTTGTATTTAGACACTATTATAATATCAGAAAAGACATTGATTTCCAAAATGTTTTGGGTTATCGTAAGGTAAAAATCATCTGTATTTATGTGTGGTTTTGGTCTTACGATTATCCTTTTCTTTCATAAAGATTCTGACTTTAAAGTCAAGTTGTTCGATACCTTTAAACTTAGTGTGGTTTTCTCACTCTGGTTCACCAGACTGATCCGGCATTTGTAATGCTCGGGTGAGACCGGGTTGTACAGGTTCAGGCTATCGAATGCTGTGAAGAGACGAGCTTGAAGAGTTCAGACGTATGATATAGATATTATTCCACTGTGTGATTGTATATGAGGATAGATTATTATAACTGTCTAGACGTGTGATGTACTTTGATAATTGTAAGTATTTTTAAAGCTCCCAGTAAAGATTTAATTCCATATTATATTTTGTTCCGCTGAGATGTGATACTCTGTGTTGGGTGTTCTTCTTTTTTCTTCTATTCTAATATTTCTATCTTTCTTATCTCACCCTCTAATTTCTTTCTACTAACTTTCTGGTGTTTTCGATGCTTGAATAGTTGACATGTGTATGGTGTCGATTTTCGGGGTCGAATTCTTGCTAGGTCGTCACAATATTTTATATTCAATGATAATTGAATAAGGTTGTTGTCATCAAAACTCCATTCTCCAAAAATCTCCCCTTTTTTGATGATGACAACATTGATTTATAAAATATTCATATTTGTTGATCTGATTCTTCGAATACTCCCCCTTTTACCATGAATCAATCCTATATAATTTCTACATACCCCCTTAAACTAAGCCTAACTAATCGCTATTTTATAATTTCTCCCCCTTCATCATCAATAAAAAGCGACTAAACAATATTACACTGAGTTATACTTCTACCAAGTCTATGACTTAATCTAATTAACTCTCCCTAACTCTATGACACTACTAAAGAAAACAAGTGTTTAACCAAGCAAATCAATAAAGTATTTACATATACTTTGTTCAATATTTACAAGTATTTCAATCATATACAAATTTTCAAACCAAACCAATTCAAGCAATAGTTTCAAACAACTTCAAACCAGATGCAAAACAAACCAAACAAACAAAATCATACCTACCAATTCAAATCAAATTCAAACGTCTCTTGGAACTTCCAGTTATCTGTCTCCTCCAAAGATTGAATCCTTCTTGATGACTTCCCAATCTTCATCTTCTTTTTTGGGTGGTGCTTTAGGAAGATTGTTGTTTTCATTTCTGAAATGAGAAGAAATTGACCAACGAATAATATCAAAGTGTTTCTATTGATATTCAACCATCTTCGTTTGACTCAATTCGAGATGACGTTGATTAGGAAGTATTATAGATAGAATATTCTTGAAATAATTTAGTGTTTCTTCAAGTTTTCATTCAAATTATGAATACGAATTGCCATAATTTGATATTATAGAAATGGAATGATTAGAGAAGGATAAAGTTTATAATAAGTTTTTCTGGAAGAAAGAGGTATTTATAAGATCTAGATTTCGTTTAAAATGAAGAGACACTAGTTGGTTATTCAAATTTCAATTTTTGAACAAATTTAAATTTCTAGCAGTTATATGTCGACATGTCATTTTGCACATGTCGACACACCCTAGGTATGTTTTTTTTGGTATTTTCAATTTTTAGTTTATTCTTCTTATATTATTTTAATTTATTTAATTCTAATGTGTTTTTACAGTAAATTAAAGATTGTTTTGGAAAAAATAAACACCATTCATTTCTAGTTAAAGCAAATACGTTCAGCTAGTACAAGATACTAAATACGAGATTCGAAAGAAAATACAAACAAATACGAAAGATGACATAGACTAGATAAGCTGGAGTTCAACAAATGATGATGAGGAAGATGATAAACCAAGTTTTCTTCCTATTATTCCAATGAACTGACATCTTGGTAAGAGTCTTCTTGATCTTCTTTTGGTTCTTGGCTAATTTAACTTGGTTTTGGATAAGTGTTTCTTTGGTTATGGATCTAGTGTTTATTAGACATTCAACACTTTCCAAAGAGGGTTCTTCTTCGTCGATTTCTATTGTATTTTCCTCTTGTTGTTGTTTCATTTGAGATTTTTTGTCTTCGAATGATTCATAAGGTTTAAAACTGATTGGAATTTGGATAAGATGTAAATTTACCATGGTAAAGACCCTTCTTGGCACAAATTTCTCTCCTTTTAGATCCACTCCAAAACATTTAATGATACGGGTAAGATAAAATCCATGATAAAAAGTATTTTCTTTGGTGTACATTTGTTTTTGGCTTAATTTTTTTAAAATAACAACGACCCAATTGATGTCATAAACACCAAACATACCAAAGAGAGCATTTTGGACTTTGAGAGTAGGGTTGTTGAAATTTCCTAAACGTGGAGTATTGGTATGTTGGAGGAGGAGATTGATGATTCTTGCCTTCAGGAGGAAGAATTTCAAAATCCATGTTTTGGTCGCTTTCAAAAATGTGATGATAAGTCTCCAAATCCGTTTCATCAATTTCGAATTCCGAAAAATCCGAGCCCGTACTCTTGCAATTTAAGATAGTACCCAAAATTTCACAATCCAAAACGATTTGAGTGCCTTTCACACTACTCCATACTTGATTCTCATTTCCTTAAAAGCCATGACCCAAATTTGCATAAAACATTTTGACGAGATTTGGGTAACATACTTCGTCGTTATCCCGAGCGTCAACCAAGCTTAGAACTTCATTTGATGAAAAAGAGAATGAAGATCATAACAGGGAAAATCTTCGAAGTTAGAAAATGCTCCCATGTTGACTTTTCCATTTAACATGTAGTCAACATTGGCTTGAATAGCTTCCTTATCATTATATAGATGACCTTTGAGGGTTTTGGTCAATCTCATGGTTTTTGGTGTGCTAGAGGAAGCCATTAAAGAGTTGTTTTAAAGAGTATAGATAAATAAATAGAGATTGAATGGAAACAACTTTTCTGAAATTAAAGACACCTTTTCAAACCTTGGGAGTTGGTGAAAAGTTGGAGAGAAGTTTGAAAGTTCAAACTTTTGAAATTCAAAATTTGAATTTCATTGACTCGCACATATGTTGACATGCCATTATGGGTATGTCGACATATAGGTGTATTTTGAGAAGTCATGTTTCTTTTTGACTTTATTTTATTGTATTAATGTTTTATATTTTCAGATTTTATAATTTCTTGAAACAATATTAATCCTATCACTCATTAATTATTGTTTATTATATTATATATTTTTAATTATTATTTATGAATTTCAAAATTCAAATTCAAATTTTAAATTTCGAGTTCGAACTTTAGATTTTATATTTCAAATTCAAACAAGGCAAACAAACAAAACATCCAACATACATATCAACCAAAAATTAAAAGTTAATTAAAGTGTAACTGGTTTTTAGATCCATTTCTTCGATATTTTCTGAATTCTGAATCCCCATGAAACACATATTTGAATTTCCGGTTTTTGGCTCTTCATCACTTGATGATGAATCTGAATCGTCTTAAGTTGTCGCATATGCCCTCTTTCTCTTCTTTGATGTAACGACCCAGATTTTTGAACAGTTTATTTTAAATATTTAGTATGGTTTTAAATGTTAAATATATAATATAAATGAATTTTTATTGGATTTATCGATTTAATAATCGATATATGGTTTAATAGCAAATATATTGAATAATCATATACGAAGAAGAAACCAATCGGGTTTAGAGTCAAAACTATATTGAAAACAATTTAGCCGATTTATATAAATTTTATATTGAATTAAAATTAATTGTTTGGGATTGATTTATATTTTTAAATCAAATTTAATTTAAATTGTTAATTTAAATTGTATCTCTTATATACAAGTCGAATTAAAATTCAGAATGGGTTCCATTGGGTTCAAAATGACATTTTAATCTTGTAACGTTGGTCATTGCGACTAGATAGCAGTTTAAGACATTAAGCTAGGGGACTGCGAGATATTTTAGTTATTTAATAAAAATAAAATAAAATAAATTATCTAGTCTAATCATGGCCACCCTAAGTTTAAATTAGCCGACCTAAATGTTTTCACGTCGCAGCTATTCTTTCTTCGAGCTGATTAAATTGTCTCCCATCCTCAACATCGAACAAACAGCAAATTAATGGGTTCGTACTTTTGGTTCCCTATCATCCTCTATAAATCAAGCCGCTGCCCTCTTTACCGTCATTTACCAAAACCAGAAAACATACTGCAAGTTTCATTTCCATTTTTCTTCCTTTGGAGTAGTTGCGAAAATCAATCCATCGTTTAAATGAAGAGTAAAGTGAATGGAATCGAACTCTTTTCCCTTTTCACTTGAAATCGCGAATCGCGATTTATGCCAGTAGTCCACCAGAGCTTGAAATCATATCGCGAAAGACCCTGGACCTTTCTGACGCTCGGCAGCGAGATGAAGGGGGTCTTCGTCGGATTGTTTGAGTGTTCGACAGTCGCTCTGGTGAAGGAACTAGGGTTCGATGGTGAACTCGGGAATCCATTACTTCGAAGGGGTCGGTCTGGGTATTAGCGCGATGGGATGGGAAGGGGTTTTTGGCGATGTCGAGTGTTGAAAATCGATGGAGGGAGTTCAATCTAAAGGACTGAGCTGAGGTTGTGCTAAAAGATTTAAGCAGTAATGGTGTTTGGTGAAATGCCGGAAAGAAAGAAAAAGAAAAAATAGAGGGATTAAGGTAATCTAAAATTTAATGCCTTAATTAGTTTAATGTTTAAAAATAAATAGGTTTGTTCAAATTAGTTAAGTTAGAATTAATTTAGCGAAAAAATTAGAAAAGTTATTTATTTATTTAAATAGTTTATTTAAATAAATAAACATTTAATCGGTAAATTTAAATAAAAATT
Source organism: Allium sativum (assembly GCA_030737875.1). Taxonomy (NCBI): domain Eukaryota; kingdom Viridiplantae; phylum Streptophyta; class Magnoliopsida; order Asparagales; family Amaryllidaceae; genus Allium; species Allium sativum. Next base: position 655,008,212 of record CM060910.1, read on the forward strand.
ATCGCAGGTGCGAATCCATTCGAGAAGATTAGTAGCCGCTAATTTGAGATTAAAACAGGATATTCAGCAAAGGGAATTCCGGTGAGTAAATCTCACTCACCTTTAGAATTTTTTTTATTTCATTAAAAATAATTGTTTGTTGCTTGTGTGGATATTTTCTGGTTGTTTTATATATATTAGTTATTTAGGCTATATATATATATATATTGGGTTGATTGGTTGGTTGGATTCCCGCAGTCTCATTAGCGGATGCCCGCAGTTTCATAGCGGATGATTACCCTATACGCCCCACGCTATGATTAGTGGATGACCTTCTATACCGCGATATTCTGCCACGAAGCAGAATGGGTATTATTTATGTGCTAACATCTGTGGATGCAGGAAAACAGGTTGGAGGAATCCAACTGGATTCCTCAAAAATATATTATCTGTTTGTTTATTTGTTTGCATATATATTGTTATATATGATGTGTTAGAAAAATAAATAATTCGTTGCTTTGTGTGTTTAAGTATCACTGGGCTTAAGTAATGATATTTAAAAATATTGTGAAAGGATATTGGAGATTTAAAAAGGGAAAATTCTATTTTTAAATAGAATTTGAATTTTAAATGGAATAAGATAAAACTTGTTTTTGAAAAATATAAAACGAGTAGTCTCTTTTTAAACGAAGTTATAAATAGTTCTTTTATAACGAAGTTATAAATGAAGTGAAAAGAATTATCATTCGATAATTCAGAAATAGAAATACAAGTGTGAAATTTGAATTTGAAATGAAATTTCAAAATAAGACGTGAAATGAAATTTTAAATATATAACTCAAATGAAATTTGAGTATAACATTTGAATCTAGAATTTAAAAAGGAGTTTAAATATTTGAATTTTAAAGGGGGATTGAATATTAGAAATTCAAATAGAAGTTCAAATAGAATTTGAATAGACGAAATTAGATTGGAAAATAGAATTTGAATTCAAGAAATTAAAATAAGATTTGAATTCAAGGGAATTCGAATAAAGGAATTCAAATAGAGATTTGAATGTAGAATTTCAAAATAGAATTTGAAATATAGAATTTCAAAGAGGAATTGAATAGAAATTGAAATGTAATATTTCAAGGAAGAATTCAAAATGTGAAATTTGAACAGAGATTTGAATGGAATTCAAATATGAAATTTGAATAGAGATTTGAAATAGAAATTCAAGTGTTGAATTTGAACATGGAATTGAATATAGAAATTCAAGTAGAAATTTGGATATGAGATTTCAAAATAGAATTTGAAATAAACTTTGAAAGTAGGATTTCAAAGTAGGATTGAAATAGGATTTCAAAATAGGAAATCAAAATAGTTTTGAAATGGAATTTGAATTCAAGGGAATTCAAATGAATTTGAATATTAGAAATTCAAATGGTGTTAATAATGAGTTTGAATATTAGAATTCAAATGGGGTCGGAAATGAAAAATGGAATTTAAATGTAAGAGATTCAAATTGAATTCAAATAGGATTTGATCTATGGGATTTGAATATGAAATTCAAATGGGTTTAAAACTATGGAATTTTGAATATAAAATTTAAAAAGGAGTTTGAATATTTGAATCTCAATAGAATTCAAATATAGAAATTGGAATATAGAAGTTCAAATGGAATTTAAGTATAAAGTTTGAATAAGAGAATTCAAATGAATTCAAGTCTAGAATTTGAATATAGGGAATTCAAATAGAAATTCAAATATTGAATTTGAATATCAAATAGAAGAGGGATTGGGATTTGAAATATAAAATTCAAAGGTGAGATTGAAATTCGAATCAAGGAATTCAAATAAGGTTAAAACGAAGTTGAATTCATTTTTAAGAAGTTTAAAAAGTTTATATATATAAATATAATTAAAAACGAACTCGCCGCAGCGCTGCAGTTCGAAAAATAGCGATTCGAACTTCAATTGAATATATAGAATCCAATTGAAGTCGGAATTCTTCGAAACAAGAAACGTCAGGACCGATTTGATAATAGCTTTCTAATGAAGGAGAAAAATCTGAATTTCGTCGTATAGATTTTGAGTTATGTCAAAATAAAATTTTCAGAAAAACAGCGCCAGAACTATTTAAAAACCATAACGGTTTATTTCATTTTATAAAGGGATTTTAAACAAATAAAAAAATCCGAATTTCTATTTAGGAAATCTCAGATTTGAGTTATAAAATATATGCGAACTTAAGTAAAGTGAAAGAAATGGTTTTTTTAAAATCAATAATCATATTTTGATTATTGAATAGAGTTGACTAAGACAAAGAGAAACTAGTTAATCGAATTTTGAAGATGAACTTTGAAAGGTGAAGGGAATTTGTAAATATATATTTGAAATCGAATATAGAACGTGAATTGAAAATGAAATTCAGTTAGTATAATCAAGTTGAAATATATTTGGATAGGTTATATTCAAATATCAAAGTGATATAGGCAAAAGAGTTAATTTGCAAACTGACAAATGAATTAGTTAAAATGATTGAATCGAGCAAACTGTGAATAAGTAAATTAACTTGTGATTTCATATTCAAACCAAATATGAAACTAGAAATGGGAAAAAAGGAATTTGATTTGTATAAGCAAGTGGAATCAAATTCGAGCATGTTATGTTCAACAAAAAGTGAAATAGGCAAAAGGGCCAATTTAAAGAATAAATGGGCGAAACTGAATTCAAGCGATTAGATGGTATTGAATTGAATTGCAAACAGGTGAATATGTGTTAAGCAGGTTTGGGATGAAGTATATGAAGTTATAAATGTAGTGCTCGACAAAAAGGTACATGTTTAAATTCATATATGGGTTTTATGCGCCGTATCGGCAAGCCGCTTGGCTTTTTCTTTTTCTTTTTGAGATTAGAAGGACCGGGAAAGCTATTTGAAATTTCCCGATGCTCCCGATACAGGGGAGGTTATGGCGAAATTTTCCGGAAATTTAAGGAGTTAGAATATTTTTAAGATATTTTGATAATTTGAAATCATTGTATCGACGTATTAAATTCGATAGTAAAGTGAATATAAAAATCGAATGTTGTAAACAAAAAGGGATAGAGATAAGTGATTGGAATTGTTTCCAATTGCAAATAGAGACATTTTCTAATATATAGAAAATAAAGGAAGTTATTGTTTGGAAACGTTTTCCAAATGGCATAAGGGCCAATATGGTTATTGAAATATTTGGGTAACAAATATTGTTAAGGAAATGGAAAGGAGATTTAATTAATGAATATTAATTAAAGAGGCCAGTGATTTGTTTGATATGTTGATTGAACACTTGTTTTTATTCGATAGTTAAATCACAGACTATCGAAGTTTTTGACCATCGTTGTCAATATGGAGAGACCGGTTGGATTATTATCCGAAGAACCACTCCGTATCGGCATAAGCGTTGCGAACCAAGTATGCTGAATATATTGAAGACGGAGTAAAGTGCAAGGGCTTTTCTATTTATAGCAATAGTGCCTTCGGTTTCGTTCAATCCCAGAACGAACGTAAATGGATGGATGTCTGACAAAGTATTTCCAATGATCAAATGGGTTGGTCTGTATGAATATATATGGTTGCAACGGATTTATCCCTTAGCATAATATCCAGAATATTTGTGCAAACTCAACTAGTGATTAACGGATCTGACGATGTGGCATTCAAAGTGATTGTGTTATCAATGAATGGTAAGTATTCGTAGCCTCAGGCCTCAACAACCAGGAAAGGACAAAAATCGGGCAGGCAGCATGGCTATGTGGGTCGCACCCATTAGGGTGTTTAATCACCTATCTAGAGAAATTCCTTTTGTTTCTAAATCTATCGATTCTGCCCATTCGGGAAACGGTGGTTTGAGTCCAACCGTTGGTGATATACATTCGATACACTCAAGCGAAATGAGTGGTCGGTCATGTGTGGGCCGGGTTGCAAGATGTTCTTGTTGAACCCAGGTGTATTCGCCTCTAGAGATACATCATCGGAAGGTGGTTCCATACCTGGTCATGTTGGAAATCCAATCTCCAATAAGCGCCATGCGGTTTTTGATTTTAAAATATATATGTGGAGCGTGAGATGCAAGCGTTCTACTATTTGGTTATTTACTTGATGTAGACATTATTATAATATCACTGGATTTCGTATCAAAGTGTTTTGGGTTATAGTAAGGTAAAAACCGTCCGTGTTTATGTGTGGACTGGTCTTACTATTATCTTTTCTTTCGAAAGGAGTTTTGAAAGTTAAACAAGTGGTTGGAGTTTACTCACACCAGTCCCATGACTGACCCAGAGTTTATTTTGTTTTGTTTTCCCTAAACTCTTGGGTGCCCAAATTTGTACGGGCAGTCAAGTGTTTCAGGCTTTTACAGATACACTTGGAGGAGCTTGAAGCAGGAGGCTTCAATGTTAGTTATTTAGAGTTACTTCCGCTGGATCAAATGTTATGTGTACTCTGATGATGGTATGTATGTATGTACAAAACAGATTTGTATTTCCAAAGTTATGTTATATAATATATTTTATTCGTGCCGCTGTGAGTTGTGATCTTCGTTCTTCTATTCTAATATTTCTTTCTTTCTATTTCTCATCCTCTAACTTCTTTCTAATAATGAGTCGTATTTCTGTGTTATTTGGGTTGGACGTGTGGTGTATTTAGTCAACTCAGATAGCTCGGATTTGCGGGTCGCTACAGTTGGTATCAGAGCTTAGGTTAAGCGAACACCTAGGCTTGTGTGACATGTGCTCATTAGAGATAGGGTCAGTAGTACCCTAGAATGAGTTGAGTGTATAGATACGAGAGAGCGTATTTGTTAGTTGATATAAAAGCTATTCTATATTGTGTTGGCTAGTCTGTTGAGTGGTTTATGAATTCTGATCGAATAGTGGGACGCCACAAAGTCGATAGGAATTTCTAAACACTTGAACAGAAAATTGAACACAGTATTGTTTTAAAGGGGGTAAATGAAATAATTTTACTCAAAATTTCTATTTTGATATAGAAAGAATAATTTTCTAGAATTATTATTACATGGATGTGTTGGATGTTAATATTATGATCAAATAAGATTATAAAATGGGAATGGTTATTTATAACCAAATAAAATTTGTATATGAATGAAAAATATACAAATGAGATGAATTAGAATTAAATTCAAACTAGAATTAAGAATTTTAATCCTGGGAAGTTGAAAAAATATTTTTCAAAGTATATTAAAATAATATAGATTTGTTTTAAAAGGATTTGAAAGAAAATCATTTTAGATGGATTTTGAAATAATAAAGCACTGAACTCACTTCAGTGGCTGGGAAATAATTCTGATGATGATTGCAACATCATCAGTGTTCATTTCCGAGTTTCTAAGTGATAGGTTGCTACCTTAGAAATTTTTGATGGAAATTTGTTTGAAAGAAAACAAGTGGTTTGAAAATTCAAATGTTTTGAATTTGAAATGGAAATAAATACATGTATATATCTAAGTAATTTCAAAAGGATTTGAAATGAAAACCCTGAGATTTGAATTCTAGAATTGAAATTTAACTTAAGCAAGTTAAATGGTTCGAGGTAAGTAAATTGACTAGAATCAATTTGAAATAAATTGAAATGAATATGAATTAGAATGCATGTGAATGGAAACCAAAAGTTTTGGTTGAAATTAAAGTCGTAGAAATATGAGGAGTTGAATTTCAACATAAGTAAATATGTTGAAAGGCAATAAGTTTGTACCATGTTTTCTACCTTAGCAATTTCGAGGACGAAATTATTTTAAGGGGGAAAGAATGTAACGACCCAGATTTTTGAACAGTTTATTTTAAATATTTAGTATGGTTTTAAATGTTAAATATATAATATAAATGAATTTTTATTGGATTTATCGATTTAATAATCGATATATGGTTTAATAGCAAATATATTGAATAATCATATACGAAGAAGAAACCAATCGGGTTTAGAGTCAAAACTATATTGAAAACAATTTAGCCGATTTATATAAATTTTATATTGAATTAAAATTAATTGTTTGGGATTGATTTATATTTTTAAATCAAATTTAATTTAAATTGTTAATTTAAATTGTATCTCTTATATACAAGTCGAATTAAAATTCAGAATGGGTTCCATTGGGTTCAGAATGACATTTTAATCTTGTAACGTCGGTCATTGCGACTAGATAGCAGTTTAAGACATTAAGCTAGGGGGATGCGAGATATTTTAGTTATTTAATAAAAATAAAATAAAATAAATTATCTAGTCTAATCATGGCCACCCTAAGTTTAAATTAGCCGACCTAAATGTTTTCACGTCGCAGCTATTCTTTCTTCGAGCTGATTAAATTGTCTCCCATCCTCAACATCGAACAAACAGCAAATTAATGGGTTCGTATTTTTGGTTCCCTATCATCCTCTATAAATCAAGCCGCTGCCCTCTTTACCGTCATTTACCAAAACCAGAAAACATACTGCAAGTTTCACTTCCATTTTTCTTCCTTTGGAGTAGTTGCGAAAATCAATCCATCGTTTAAATGAAGAGTAAAGTGAATGGAATCGAACTCTTTTCCCTTTTCACTTGAAATCGCGAATCGCGATTTATGCCAGTAGTCCACCAGAGCTTGAAATCATATCGCGAAAGACCCTGGACCTTTCTGACGCTCGGCAGCGAGATGAAGGGGGTCTTCGTCGGATTGTTTGGGTGTTCGACAGTCGCTCTGGTGAAGGAACTAGGGTTCGATGGTGAACTCGGGAATCCATTACTTTGAAGGGGTCGGTCTGGGTATTAGCGCGATGGGATGGGAAGGGGTTTTTGGCGATGTCGAGTGTTGAAAATCGATGGAGGGAGTTCAATCTAAAGGACTGAGCTGAGGTTGTGCTAAAAGATTTAAGCAGTAATGGTGTTTGGTGAAATGCCGGAAAGAAAGAAAAAGAAAAAATAGAGGGATTAAGGTAATCTAAAATTTAATGCCTTAATTAGTTTAATGTTTAAAAATAAATAGGTTTGTTCAAATTAGTTAAGTTAGAATTAATTTAGCGAAAAAATTAGAAAAGTTATTTATTTATTTAAATAGTTTATTTAAATAAATAAACATTTAATCGGTAAATTTAAATAAAAATTATCGTAGGTGCGAATCCATTCGAGAAGATTAGTAGCCGCTAATTTGAGATTAAAACAGGATATTCAGCAAAGGGAATTCCGGTGAGTAAATCTCACTCACCTGTAGAATTTTTTTTATTTCATTAAAAATAATTGTTTGTTGCTTGTGTGGATATTTTCTGGTTGTTTTATATATATTAGTTATTTAGGCTATATATATATATATATATATATATTGGGTTGATTGGTTGGTTGGATTCCCGCAGTCTCATTAGCGGATGCCCGCAGTTTCATAGCGGATGATTACCCTATACGCCCCACGCTATGATTAGTGGATGACCTTCTATACCGCGATATTCTGCCACGAAGCAGAATGGGTATTATTTATGTGCTAACATCTGTGGATGCAGGAAAACAGGTTGGAGGAATCCAACTGGATTCCTCAAAAATATATTATCTGTTTGTTTATTTGTTTGCATATATATTGTTATATATGATGTGTTAGAAAAATAAATAATTCATTGCTTTGTGTGTTTAAGTATCACTGGGCTTAAGTAATGATATTTAAAAATATTGTGAAAGGATATTGGAGATTTAAAAAGGGAAAATTCTATTTTTAAATAGAATTTGAATTTTAAATGGAATAAGATAAAACTTGTTTTTGAAAAATATAAAACGAGTAGTCTCTTTTTAAACGAAGTTATAAATAGTTCTTTTATAACGAAGTTATAAATGAAGTGAAAAGAATTATCATTCGATAATTCAGAAATAGAAATACAAGTGTGAAATTTGAATTTGAAATGAAATTTCAAAATAAGACGTGAAATGAAATTTTAAATATATAACTCAAATGAAATTTGAGTATAACATTTGAATCTAGAATTTAAAAAGGAGTTTAAATATTTGAATTTTAAAGGGGGATTGAATATTAGAAATTCAAATAGAAGTTCAAATAGAATTTGAATAGACGAAATTAGATTGGAAAATAGAATTTGAATTCAAGAAATTAAAATAAGATTTGAATTCAAGGGAATTCGAATAAAGGAATTCAAATAGAGATTTGAATGTAGAATTTCAAAATAGAATTTGAAATATAGAATTTCAAAGAGGAATTGAATAGAAATTGAAATGTAATATTTCAAGGAAGAATTCAAAATGTGAAATTTGAACAGAGATTTGAATGGAATTCAAATATGAAATTTGAATAGAGATTTGAAATAGAAATTCAAGTGTTGAATTTGAACATGGAATTGAATATAGAAATTCAAGTAGAAATTTGGATATGAGATTTCAAAATAGAATTTGAAATAAACTTTGAAAGTAGGATTTCAAAGTAGGATTGAAATAGGATTTCAAAATAGGAAATCAAAATAGTTTTGAAATGGAATTTGAATTCAAGGGAATTCAAATGAATTTGAATATTAGAAATTCAAATGGTGTTAATAATGAGTTTGAATATTAGAATTCAAATGGGGTCGGAAATGAAAAATGGAATTTAAATGTAAGAGATTCAAATTGAATTCAAATAGGATTTGATCTATGGGATTTGAATATGAAATTCAAATGGGTTTAAAACTATGGAATTTTGAATATAAAATTTAAAAAGGAGTTTGAATATTTGAATCTCAATAGAATTCAAATATAGAAATTGGAATATAGAAGTTCAAATGGAATTTAAGTACAAAGTTTGAATAAGAGAATTCAAATGAATTCAAGTCTAGAATTTGAATATAGGGAATTCAAATAGAAATTCAAATATTGAATTTGAATATCAAATAGAAGAGGGATTGGGATTTGAAATATAAAATTCAAAGGTGAGATTGAAATTCGAATCAAGGAATTCAAATAAGGTTAAAACGAAGTTGAATTCATTTTTAAGAAGTTTAAAAAGTTTATATATATAAATATAATTAAAAACGAACTCGCCGCAGCGCTGCAGTTCGAAAAATAGCGATTCGAACTTCAATTGAATATATAGAATCCAATTGAAGTCGGAATTCTTCGAAACAAGAAACGTCAGGACCGATTTGATAATAGCTTTCTAATGAAGGAGAAAAATCTGAATTTCGTCGTATAGATTTTGAGTTATGTCAAAATAAAATTTTCAGAAAAACAGCGCCAGAACTATTTAAAAACCATAACGGTTTATTTCATTTTATAAAGGGATTTTAAACAAATAAAAAAATCCGAATTTCTATTTAGGAAATCTCAGATTTGAGTTATAAAATATATGCGAACTTAAGTAAAGTGAAAGAAATGGTTTTTTTAAAATCAATAATCATATTTTGATTATTGAATAGAGTTGACTAAGACAAAGAGAAACTAGTTAATCGAATTTTGAAGATGAACTTTGAAAGGTGAAGGGAATTTGTAAATATATATTTGAAATCGAATATAGAACGTGAATTGAAAATGAAATTCAATTAGTATAATCAAGTTGAAATATATTTGGATAGGTTATATTCAAATATCAAAGTGATATAGGCAAAAGAGTTAATTTGCAAACTGACAAATGAATTAGTTAAAATGATTGAATCGAGCAAACTGTGAATAAGTAAATTAACTTGTGATTTCATATTCAAACCAAATATGAAACTAGAAATGGGAAAAAAGGAATTTGATTTGTATAAGCAAGTGGAATCAAATTCGAGCATGTTATGTTCAACAAAAAGTGAAATAGGCAAAAGGGCCAATTTAAAGAATAAATGGGCGAAACTGAATTCAAGCGATTAGATGGTATTGAATTGAATTGCAAACAGGTGAATATGTGTTAAGCAGGTTTGGGATGAAGTATATGAAGTTATAAATGTAGTGCTCGACAAAAAGGTACATGTTTAAATTCATATATGGGTTTTATGCGCCGTATCGGCAAGCCGCTTGGCTTTTTCTTTTTCTTTTTGAGATTAGAAGGACCGGGAAAGCTATTTGAAATTTCCCGATGCTCCCGATACAGGGGAGGTTATGGCGAAATTTTCCGGAAATTTAAGGAGTTAGAATATTTTTAAGATATTTTGATAATTTGAAATCATTGTATCGACGTATTAAATTCGATAGTAAAGTGAATATAAAAATCGAATGTTGTAAACAAAAAGGGATAGAGATAAGTGATTGGAATTGTTTCCAATTGCAAATAGAGACATTTTCTAATATATAGAAAATAAAGGAAGTTATTGTTTGGAAACGTTTTCCAAATGGCATAAGGGCCAATATGGTTATTGAAATATTTGGGTAACAAATATTGTTAAGGAAATGGAAAGGAGATTTAATTAATGAATATTAATTAAAGAGGCCAGTGATTTGTTTGATATGTTGATTGAACACTTGTTTTTATTCGATAGTTAAATCACAGACTATCGAAGTTTTTGACCATCGTTGTCAATATGGAGAGACCGGTTGGATTATTATCCGAAGAACCACTCCGTATCGGCATAAGCGTTGCGAACCAAGTATGCTGAATATATTGAAGACGGAGTAAAGTGCAAGGGCTTTTCTATTTATAGCAATAGTGCCTTCGGTTTCGTTCAATCCCAGAACGAACGTAAATGGATGGATGTCTGACAAAGTATTTCCAATGATCAAATGGGTTGGTCTGTATGAATATATATGGTTGCAACGGATTTATCCCTTAGCATAATATCCAGAATATTTATGCAAACTCAACTAGTGATTAACGGATCTGACGATGTGGCATTCAAAGTGATTGCGTTATCAATGAATGGTAAGTATTCGTAGCCTCAGGCCTCAACAACCGGGAAAGGACAAAAATCGGGCAGGCAGCATGGCTATGTGGGTCGCACCCATTAGGGTGTATAATCACCTATCTAGAGAAATTCCTTTTGTTTCTAAATCTATCGATTCTGCCCATTCGGGAAACGGTGGTTTGAGTCCAACCGTTGGTGATATACATTCGATACACTCAAGCGAAATGAGTGGTCGGTCATGTGTGGGCCGGGTTGCAAGATGTTCTTGTTGAACCCAGGTGTATTCGCCTCTAGAGATACATCATCGGAAGGTGGTTCCATACCTGGTCATGTTGGAAATCCAATCTCCAATAAGCGCCATGTGGTTTTTGATTTTAAAATATATATGTGGAGCGTGAGATGCAAGCGTTCTACTATTTGGTTATTTACTTGATGTAGACATTATTATAATATCACTGGATTTCGTATCAAAGTGTTTTGGGTTATAGTAAGGTAAAAACCGTCCGTGTTTATGTGTGGACTGGTCTTACTATTATCTTTTCTTTCGAAAGGAGTTTTGAAAGTTAAACAAGTGGTTGGAGTTTACTCACACCAGTCCCATGACTGACCCAGAGTTTATTTTGTTTTGTTTTCCCTAAACTCTTGGGTGCCCAAATTTGTAGGGGCAGTCAAGTGTTTCAGGCTTTTACAGATACACTTGGAGGAGCTTGAAGCAGGAGGCTTCAACGTTAGTTATTTAGAGTTACTTCCGCTGGATCAAATGTTATGTGTACTCTGATGATGGTATGTATGTATGTACAAAACAGATTTGTATTTCCAAAGTTATGTTATATAATATATTTTATTCGTGCCGCTGTGAGTTGTGATCTTCGTTCTTCTATTCTAATATTTCTTTCTTTCTATTTCTCATCCTCTAACTTCTTTCTAATAATGAGTCGTATTTCTGTGTTATTTGGGTTGGACGTGTGGTGTATTTAGTCAACTCAGATAGCTCGGATTTGCGGGTCGCTACATTTGACGAGTTACTATTGTCTGTTTGTTGATTTGATTTATCTAGATATGGACATATTCTCTTTATATGACCCGGTTTGTTGCAGTTATAACATATGTCATCATTTCTTCCCGAACTCCCTTGATTATTTCTCTAAAAATTATTTCTCCTTTTATATCTCAGAAATTTTCTGAAATTTCTTGTCATTAAATCAATTTCTTTATCACCCTCGCTACTTGAATCAGAACCATTTGTTGTTGCTTTGAATGCAATAGATTTCTTTTCTGTGGTCTTATTTTCCTTTCTTTTCTATAATTAAACTTCAAATGGCATCAAATTCCCAATTAACTCCTCAATTCATTTCACCGACATTGTTGGCTTCTTCAATCGCTAATGTTTTCTGATCCCATTCTAGAGTCAATGAACTAAGTATTTTTCTGACTTAGTCTTCTTCTGATTAAGTTTTTCCCAATGCTATTAATGAATGCACAATCTCTTGGAATCTGCAATACATATCGGAGATAGATTCATTCTTCTTCATTTTAAATAACTCAATTTGATAAATTAGTATTGATATTTTTGTCTGTTTAACTTTATTGGTTCCTTCATAAGTAACTTGCAATGTTCTCCATACTTCATAAGTAGATTTAAAAAACTGACATTTTATTAAATTCATTTCTATCTAACGAACAGAATAACATATTCAAGGCCTTAGAATTACTTTGTGCAGCAGCCTTTTGTTCATTAGTCCATTGTGCAAAAATAGTAGTGAGTTCGGCATATTCACTCTGTGTGCAGGTGTGTAATCCTACTGATTGTAAATATATTTTCATTCTATGTGCCCAATATGAATAGTTACTACTGTTAAATAATGGTGGTCTAACAGTGGACTAACCCTCTACATAAGAACTATCATTACTAGTGTTGGTTGCCATTTACTATTTTCAAAAACCAGTTTATGAACTTTTTGAAAACCTATGCTCTGATACCAATTGTTAAGGATTTAGAATGCGGATCTTAAGGCAAAACTAACACTAGAGGGGGTGAATAGTGTTTTAAAGAGATTATGGAAAATTTAAACAATCTTGAATAGCTGTATAAATTAAACAATGATTATCACACTAGAACTGATCACAAACACAGAAACAATCACAAACAAGATATAAGTGAAATACATAAAAGGAAAGAACACACCGGATTTTATACTGGTTCGGATTACTCCTACATCCAGTCCTTGCTGGATTGCGCAGAGTTTTATTATTATCAATATCCAAGTACAACACCCTTGATTACACGACTACAAGGTTAACACTAATTCCACCACCCTTGATTTTATGGCTTCAAGGTTAATACCGCTCCCTTTCCTTGATTTTAGGGCTACAAGGAACACACCCTTTCCCAAATAATTCCCAAATGATTACAATAGCCCTAAAACTATTCAATTAGCACTTCAAACAGAGAGTAGATGATAGAGAATGAAAAGAGAAGAATAATGATATAAATTTTGTTGAATCAGTAGAGTATAAGTGTAGAAATCAAGAATGTTAAGAATTTTAGTGGTGGTAAGTAAAGGGGTGAAGAAGGAGAAGAAAGAATGATAAAAAATTCGTAATCACCCCCTTTTATAGTGTCCCAATGGTTGCAATGCTTTTGGAATAATACAAATAGTGAAAAGACACTTCATTTGAAAATTGAAAAATGACAGTTATATGTCGACATGTCATTACCCCTATGTCGACATATACCTTATATATTTATTTCTAAAATTAAATTTCAAGTGTTAAAATATATATTTATTTTCTGGAATTTCTATAATCAAAACTAACGTTTCATATGAAGTTTCTGAAGTATAAAACCTATAAAAACATAGTGATATATAATATAAACATATTTATAAAGTTATATGCTTTAAAACTGTATATATCAACATATTATTAAAAACTTTATAAACTATATATATATATTTGAAATCATTAAGTAAAATACTTATAATAATTTGAAATCATTTTGAAAAGAAATTTAAGAATAATTTGAAATTAAATTTAAAAAGGAATTTTGAAATTAAAAATTAAAATCAGAAAGTGCTAACCCGAGTTTTACATATAAACTAACTCTATTTACTTGATAATCTTGAGCTCTTGAAATCTTGATATCTTGATACTCCTGAGTCTTAAATCTCTTCTGAATTCAGAATCTCTTGGAACTCTAAGACAACACAGTCTTCAGTATCAAATCCTATGTACAAGTCCTGCATATATATATATATATATATATATATATATATATATATATATAGACACACACACACACACACTAGTATTTTTTTCCCGCTTTACTGGGCATTAAAATTTATTTTATTAAAAAATACTGTAATGATTAAATATCAAAAATAAAAGAAAACTAAAGTAACGTAATTAATATTAAATAGTTACATATATATTTTAAATATTATAATTTATGTGGCAACAATAATAAATTGTTCTGCTGTTCATCCAAAAATTATTTTATTATGGATGATTATTTTGATTAATTGTTCTGTTATCCATCTAATTAATTTATGCAGTAACAATAATTAATTATCATGTTGTTCATTCAATAATAATTTTGTCGTGGATGATTATTTGGCTACTTATTCTATTATCCATCTATTTTTTTTGTTATAAATGGTTATTTTTTGGCACAAATATAAAAAAATTGATTATTTGTGATTTTATTCTGAAAACATGTTCTTAATTCATTATAATTTAAACTTATTTTGTGATCTTTAAATGTGAAAAATTGAACAAATAATCATTAAAATTATATAAGTGATACAATTCAAGTAATATTATATAAATTATATACAAACAACAATATGATAATTTTTTTCGATGAAGCAAAAATGTGTGATGATATCATTATATATATAATATGACACAATGTATGCTTTGTTATTAAGTTTTAAATATATTTTTATATGTATAATAGGCATTCTAACTAAAATTTCAAATTACAACATAAAAATAAACATCCATAACAGAAAAATACATTAATCAATAGCAGTTTCAGAGCAAAATAAATATAAGATCATGAGTAGTTTTCTTTCCAAACAGAATAAATATGAAAATCAAAGAAAAATAAATATAAGATCATGAGTAGTTTCCATTCCAAACGAAATAAACATGAAAATTATGTTCAATTACAATCTTGTTCCCAGCATAACTTCAAGATTTCCACTTTTTTGAATAGTTTTCATTCCTGTAGTGCAACAAACATTTGAATAGATGAACAATTAATTAGTCATTCCTTACCAAAAATAATAATAATATGTACACCATATATAAAATAACCACCAAATATATATAACTTATTTTTTCTTTTTTAATTGCTTTCTGTTTTGAAATAAATTCGTTTTCATCATCTTTTTTATCCTTAAAGTCGTCAAAAATACATGGCAGCTTGACATCATTATCAATCTCTTTGTTTTTCCTCTTCAAACTATTAGTGTTTGTATATTTTTCAGTACCGGGTCTTTGGGTCTTTGCATATTGATGTTAGTTTTAGATTCAGTGCTAAAACTTGGTATAGACATCTGCACATAAATGAAATAAAATAACTTGTTGCAATGAACATGACTATATATATATATGTGTGTGTGTGTGTGTGTGTGTGTGTGTGTGTGTGTGTGTGTGTGACAACAAAATACCTATGAACTTTGTAACGCAACTGCACCGTCTTCACTTTCTATCATAGAATTCCCAATCAACTCAAAACCTTCATATATGTTTGTAGCCGTGTACATGCTTGAACCTCTGTGTACATTATTTTCACCAACACATATAGTAATTGTATACTGCCTTCCCTCCAAACACTTCAAAATTGTTGGAAATTCATTTTTCTTTCCTTGCTACAAAGAATATTATAATTTATTTAATTTTGTCAAAAACTAAAGTATTAAAATTTTCTTCTAGTATATTTGGAGCTATACATACCTTTTCTTGATCTCCTATTATGTCATAAACATTTTTCTTAACTATTCTGTAAACCTCACGGTCTTGCAAAATTATTGCAGCACTGCCACTATTATCTTCAACAATAACACATAATCTAAATCTGCACACAAACACACACACACACACACACACACATATATATATAAACTATCAGTAGGAGAGTAAGTAAATTTTTCTCTAGCATTACAGAAAATTACCTAATGCCTAGACAGGGTATGCTTCTTTTACAATTAGGACATTTATACTTCCCATTTTTCTCCTCAACTTCTTGATCACCACATGCTAAGCAAGCATCATAATACCAAATTTGTTCCTCTTTTACATTCCTAATGGTTACTTGACAAATAACTTCTTTCTAAAATTTATAAAATATAGTAACTTTAGGTATTTGAATAGGAATGATAAATAAAAAATAAAAAATATTAAAGTCTAGGGAGCGTACCTCAATATATTCAGATTTCAAGTTCCTTATCTCACCAATACTTAATATTTGATAATCTCCAGTAATCATATTGTTAACATCAACTTTTCCTTCATTGAAATCAATAATATCCAACCTACATATTTTATAAGTTTAATTTTTGATGTATATTATATTTAAAAAATATATTATACTGCATTTCAATAAAACTCAAATTTACCTCTTTCTCATTTTAACAACACTGTGATGATTGTAGTTGATGAAAAACCATGTTGCACCAACATTGGTCATATTAGGTTGCTCTGTCACGTTATTAAATTTTCACATATTAAATTAATTGATAGTCGATAGCATAATTAGACCGATGGATGAGAGAATTGAGTTAGAATGATGGAAAAAGGGGTAAATCCTACCAAAACATATTTTAATAAATTTTCTCCATTATGAATAACATAAAAGTCATACTAAAATTGTACCTTTAAATGAATTCAACCTACAACTTTCCACAATGATGATAACTGTTTTCTCAGTAGCTTCTTTTGAAGCGATGGAAACAATTTGGCAAAATCATCCCAAAAACAAAATTTCACAGTAGAACTATCAAAACATAAAAATGGGAAGCAAAATATTGTTTAATCATATAACAAAATAAAGATTTAAATTCCATAATATTTAAAGTGTTATATATACATACCTCCCATCTGTAAGTTCAAATATAAAATTGCATTGCTCTTTGCCATTTGCATTCACAAACTCATCTAAACCATCTTTTGAATTATCACAATCCTTGTACTTGAGCACTCCAATAAAATCTGATAAGTAATAATAATAAATATATGGAACTTGCTACTTATTGTAAAATAGATGTGTATGTATGTCTAAAGTATCTTAGATCATACCTAATAATTGAGTTAGGACTTTCTCTAATGATAACTCTTTCACATCAGCAATATCAAAGAAATCAAATTCATTTTCCCGTATCATCATCTCATAATTCAATAATTTAGTTACCTTGGTGCGTCTTGTTAACCAAATCTATAGATCGTTGCGGATAGGTTTTATAGATCTTGGTTTGTAGGATTTGACACACAAATTGCTGAGAATGTATATTTGTCCTTCTTTCAACTTGTCCTTCAAGTATTCAACATGATTTGCCGATATAAAAGCATGAATTCGGGTATGCTATGTTATGCAATAAAAAACATTTAAAAAAAAAAGAATAATTATGAGATTGCAATATATATGTATATATAAAGAATAAACTGTTTAAATATAATTATTTACCTTGTCATCTAACAATAGAAGATTTCTTCCTAGATATTCCTTGTCACCTTTACTGCTGTAACTTTCCCAGTTTCTAATAATTCGAACTCTTATTTTCCAGTCATATTTATTATCAATAGGTTTTAGAGAGCTTAAGCAATCATATCTTTCCATATATGCCGCTGGTATGGGTTCTTATGAAAAGAAAAGAAAAATTAGCTAAGTTTTGATAATCAATGATATATGGATGAAAAAAATAAAAGAAATGTTACATGTGTATGTGCGATATTGACAAGTTTTAGAAGTACTAACCTAATAATACAGAGAGGCCTAGAGATGTGGAGGGTGCGACAATATGGAGAAATAGGGACAAAAGTGATTTATATTGTGCTATGTACAATCTCTTTAGCTGGTCAAACATGATGGTCCATATTGTTAGATTAATGTTATATGTTAAGATATTACTTATATATGTTAAGATATCAGTGTAAAATTATATACAAATAACTGGGTATCTATTTTAGTCAAATGAGTAAAGGTATTAATGTTATATCACTGTGATACATAATATAAAAAGAAATAAAGCAACGAAACATATAAGAATATATGGAAAAATGTTATATGTTAAGATATTACTTACATATGTTAAGATATCATTGTAAAATTATATACAAATAATTGGTATCTATTTTAGTCAAATGAGTGAAGGTATTAATGTTATATCAGTGTGGTACATAATATAAAAAGAAATAAAGAAACGAAACATATGAGAATATATGGAAAAAGTATATATAAATAACAACAAAAATTAATTGCAAGTGTATAAGTTAAGAATTCAAGTAAATCAAGTATAATGTGGGAACAATTGTCAAAGAAGGGAAAATGTCATAACATACCATTAAAAGCTTGAGCATTACATGAGCCAATAAATATGACTCATAATCAATTCATGTCAATAATGGAATTAACAATTCCTTGATGTGTTTTTTGTTGTTTATCAAACAGGTGTATTTGGAAGCAATATAAATTTATTTCATGTAAAAATTATCGTAAATTATATTAAATTAAATAAACATAATTAGAATGTTTGCATTAAATTAAGAAAATGTAACAGGTGTATTTGGAAGCAATATCAATTTATTTCAAGTAAAAATTATCATA
Source organism: Allium sativum (assembly GCA_030737875.1). NCBI lineage: Eukaryota > Viridiplantae > Streptophyta > Magnoliopsida > Asparagales > Amaryllidaceae > Allium > Allium sativum. Next base: position 655,026,821 of record CM060910.1, read on the forward strand.
AATTATATTAAATTCAATAAACATAAATAGAATGTTTGCACTAAATTCAGAAAATGTTGTGGAAACATTTTATAGTGTTTATATTTCTAATAAAGTGTTCAGACACACAACATAAGATGTATGTAAACCATATAATGCAATCTACATATAAGAAAGAATTAAGATAAATCTAAATGTTCAAACAACACTACCTTCCTTGTAGAAGCAATAAATACTGGCAGTAAATAGTAATAAAGCATGATTAAAATATATATTTCTATTAATTATAGATGGAAAAATATAGATTTCTAATAGTTATTACCTTTTAATTTCTTCTTAGTTTTTGTTGTGACCGATTGTTTGGCATCAACTGTAAGCAATTTTTTTAATGTAAAAGTAGTGATTTAAGAACTAATGACCAAAGAGAAATAGAAATGAGGGTAATAAGAACTGTAGTAATGAAAAATAATAGAAATAAGTATACATATGGAACTGAGAATGATATATAGTATATATGAAAAAAAGCCAGTCTATCAATATAATTATGCAACACATTAAACAGGAAATATATTTTACATTGAATGATTGGTAGATATATTAAAAAATTGAACCAATAAAGATTGAAACAGGTTGTATATTCAAACAAACATAAACATGTTACAAACTGCTGACAATAACATGTTCAACTAAAAAAAGTATTCTTGAGTTTTCCTAATCATTCCCAAGTTAATAGTATACAAAAAAGTCAATAGAAAGTGCAAAACAATATTTATGTTTTAATTCTTTAACTGCTTGCATCCATCACAGTTTACAAATAACCAACAGTAGGTCATCACGTTGATTGAAAATGGGTACACTAAAAATGACATTTGCTATCAATATTATCTGAAAGACTATAACAGATACAGAGTATTAATTCTGAAATACAGACATGCAATCTAAAAAAATAAAACTAATATATGTACTATATTGAGGAATAATTAAATTTAACAATATTTGGATGAGCGGTTCTTCTTAACTGAAAAACAAAAACTGCATTTTGTATGCTGTAAATGTTTAGAGAAACCCAAAATAACAAAAAAAAAAAAATGAACTCACTAGCAAAATCAAAGAAGGTCTTAAACCGTTTCAGTGTTTGTATGACTGTGCCAGATCCACCACCATCATTTTTTTTGAAATCGCAGTAGTGGGAAGTTGAGTTTAACTTGTTAACAACCAATCTTTGTTGCAAATGACCCCGGTTGGATAACTGTACCAGATCCACCGCCCTTATTGTTGAAATAAACAAAGAAAATCCAGGAAGAACCAAGTTTAGTTATGCATAACAAATCTAATCAACAAAACCAGCAGAAAAAGGATTTTTACTTGGAGTATGATCATTAGCTAAGAAAAAAAGTACGAAGGAACAAACTATGCAATATGACACCTCAAACAGATCTGAGAAAGGGAAATAGAGCCGCCACTACAAATTGGTGGAAGACATTAGAGAAGGCGACAATCGATTTTCCAGTTTAATTTGACTTTGGAATGATGGATGAAATTATGGTTAGAACAGGGGTGAGGAGCGCAAAGGAATTAAAAGAAAAACCGACGATTCAATTCTTGTATGACATGAAATATCTCAGATCTATTTATTTTGAATTGGGTAACTATAATATAGTATAAATTGTGTAATATTTTGATTTAATACAAATATCTTGAGGGAATTAAGGAGAATAGAGATAATTGAGGGAATTAAGGAGGTAACATGAAATTTTTCGGCTTTACTATTATTTAATAGATTTCGTACTAAACATATCATATGTTTTTTCTTTTTATTTCTTTAAAACCGTTGATTGCATTTATGTCTAGTACTATTTAAACTATAGAATTCCAATTAATTTAAAAGCATTAATTTCAACATTAAATTCTAAAATAAATTTTAATTTTTGAAAGGTAAAAAATAGTTGTATTCTAGTTATACTAATTGAAACATATTAATAACTTTACAAAATTCAAGAGGTTATTTGGTACTAATCATTGAATAAAAAGGAAAGAAATCAGGGAAGATAATTGTAGGTATATGCATGTATGTATATGTTGATAGATTTTACACATTTAAACAATTAAAATTAAATACACAGAGGTAGCTATATCTGAATTTTATGAAACTAATTATAACATCTGCATTAAAAATGTTCTAGTTTTTAAAAAGGGAGATATTTAAATTTCAAAAATATTTTATTTTCAAAGAATTTATGGATTCTAATTAAAATCTCGCAAATGAATGAAACTTGTGTATTTTAATATGATAAGCATATATATGCAAATGGTTAAGAAATGTTGCAATAATTGGTAAGAATGTGAAAGCTAAACAGGTAGTATAAAGAACAAATGGTTAAGAAATGAGACGACCCCAAACCCCGTACTGACGGCGGCAAGGGTAATCCATGGAATATAACACAGAAACAGATAATAGCAGAATAGAATAATTAAATACACCAGATAATGAACAATAGAATATACTGGATAAAAGTAATCATCAGAGTTACACAGTATACAGGATCTTACTTAGTACAAATACAGTTCAGCTATACCTAAATGTCTACAGCGGAAACAAGCAAATATGTACAACAGGAGCTGAACAGCATAAAAAGAGGTAAATAATAGAATCCATCTTCAGCTCCAGCTATCCAGAAAGAACCAGCTAAACCTGAATACAAGGCTGCCCGTGTAGAAAAAGGGGCACCCGAGTTTGAAAGTGAAACAAACTACGAGTCAGTCATGGGACTGGTATGAGAAATCTATTCAACATATTTAATATATGGCTAATCACAGGACCACGCCACTTTCGTGGAACGGGTTTACTCCATTGGATTGCCAGTGCTTTGAAAACAAATCATTCTTTGAAACAATGTTATGCTTTTTATAAAAATGAAGCCATTATAAGACTCAGTTCCCATCACACAATGCAACGCAAACCGGAGGATAGAGTTTTTACCTTATAACGGCCAAAATATGCTTGATACGAATAAAACAAAGGCATTTGATATTATTGCTAGTGTTTATATGTTTTGAAAACAATTTCAAATCATAACTATCAATCATAGATGGCATTAATGCCCCATACCACTATGTCGCCATATATAGGTATACAATTAAAACCGCACAGTCACATAATTGGAAATTGGATTTCCGTCCTGAACCAAGGCAAAAGATAGTCCTTACCGAATTCGTGACTCTCTAGCCCGAGCCACAGGCAAGCGCGCAGGCAAGCCTTTAGATCGTCAGGGCCGGTCCACCGATGTGGATTATTATGCCTGAACACTACGTCTCCCCGCCCTTTGGGGCGTAAACGAGCCAACGAATGACTCCATCGGACCCGGATCGTCCGATCAAACCGAGGCGCCTCGCAACAACAACAACCACACAGGTGAAAAGTATATAAATGTCAGGGCTGGTAGGTCACTGACACCACCCTAGCTAGAAAGAAACGCAGGCCCTCCCTGATGTCCTCTCCCGTTTCTGGTTCGTACCGGGGTGTGAGGCTCGCGATTTCACGTTATACACAAAGCTACGCCACACAAGCGGTGCTTTGATCATCACCACAAGACTTTGCTTTTCAACAGAAGCCCTGATCATTTGCCACTTAGGCATGCCACACTAGCAGTTCATGCCATGCGACTGATGTCCATCGATATACAACCTCTGAGCTCGTGTGTCTCAGAGAAGGGCGTTAAGCAAAAGGATAAATTCTCCACCGCCAAATAGATGTATATTTAATAGAGATCAATCAACACAGAATAAAATCCAATGTCAAACACACAGTCCATTTACAAGTCCGTTCTGGGTCTGAACGAAACCGGAGGCACTAAATACCTCGCAAACCCATCGATCACCACGTACGTCTGGACGATCACCACTCATTATCCATATTTCGGGATGCCTCCCAATCAGGACCTCGGTTACCATCCAAACGAGGTGAAGATCTCCGGTCTTCGACCACCGTCTTTATCTTCTATTTCTTATCGTCGATTCAGTTATTCAGAATGGGATAAACCCGGTCTTTCTGAACAACTCGCGTATATAATAAACAAGTGCAACACTAAACTACACACGCATCATTTCAATTCATTAGTCACTAACTGTCAATCAGTAAGAGAATGATTTCCCAAATATTAACCCCGAAGGCCGAAACCAACATCAGATCAACACCCAGGAAACCATTCGACTTAGCCGACCTTCAGTTAATTTCTAAATCACATCTATATCGTTTATAATATTTTATAACGATTTATCATTATTTTTATTTATTTTAAAATAGCCAATATGTTCAAAACGACGCTTCGGGCCATAACGCGACCGTGGCGCTGTTTTTCTTCAGATTTGATTTACACATATCTGAAAATCTAACCGTTGGATCTTCACAAAATTTACATCATTAGAAAGATCTTTTCAAAACGAATCCAACGGTTCCAGTTTCGGGAAAGTCCGACGGTCGGATCTCCCGATATAATCGTTTGAAGTTTTGATTTCAAAATACGAACTGCAGCGTCGTTATTCGATTAAATATAATTATATATATATATATATATATATATATATATATATATAATCGATCTGGCGCTGTTTTTCTTCAGATTTGAATTAAACATTACAGACAATCCAACCGTTGGATTTTTACAAAGTTGGTGCCGTTGGAAAGATTTTTCCAAAGCGAACCCAACGGTTGCTATTTCAGGAAAATTCGATGGTCGGATCTCCCGTACTAATCGTTTGAAATTACGGTTTCAAAACATGAACTGCACGGCCACGTTTCGTTTTAATTTTATTTATATTTATATATTTATATAAATATAGTTCATTCAAAAATTCCTATATTGATTCCACTTCAAATTTTCACTAACGCCTTTAAATTTTGGAAAATTTCGCCATAACATCCTTTGTACGGGAGGGGCTGGGAAAATTCCCAAATAGCCACACGGGCGTCTCATGTCAAAAAGAAAAAGAAAAAGCCAAGCGGCTAGCCAACAGGCTCATAAAATCATCACCCAAACAAAACAGTAAATGTGTACCTATTTGTCGGGCATAAAATTTTATTCCTCTTCCCTAGCCCCTTTGCTATAACCTGTTCAATAAATATGCATGTACATATATACAGTTCTTATCACTTATCATTTTCCATTTAACTTCATATTTGATTCCATTTGGTTTAAAAACACCATTCATTCTAATGTTGCATGCATAGGCAAAAATCATATCGTTAGCTAATTAAGGAATATTTCGACTCATGCATATTTATTTGAACGGGTTGCTATTTTTAACACTTCACATTTTAACAATTCGGGTATATAATAAAAATGTGATTTTTATTGTAAAACAATTCATTTCAAAACACAATTATTTTATATAGTTTATATAGGTGATAAAAATAGGATTTTTATTGTAAAACAATTTCTTTCAAAATATGAATACCATTCAACACATGAACTTCAATTCAACGAATGAATATCGATTCAACACATGAAGGTTTTCTATAGTTTATATATATAGAAAAAAATGTGATTTTTATATTTAAAACACGAAGACCATTCAACACATGAATTTCTAATCAACGAATGAATATCGATTCAACACATGAAGGTTTTCTATTCAGCGAATAAATGTAGTTTTAGCAAATGAAAATAATTCAAACACATGAATATTATTCAAAATTACGGCAGCATAACGGCAGGGTAGTTAAAACCGGGACCGTCCCTAGTACGGCTCCTCGCTCTACCTTAAAACCTCGCGGTTTTTGACAATGGAGATCATGCATCTAGTTCGCACGCAGGCGGCATGTATATATTTATTTCATTTCCACAAACTAATCCTATGTGGTTTCAACCAAATATTTCTCAACCACAAATGGGTATTTTTCAACCACTATCATTCAATGTTAACCACAAACAATCCCAAACAACCATTCGCTATCAATCAATTTTCACACCAATCACAACCCATAAATATCGTCCATGGTTTGTGGACGAGGGGCGTGTGTGTATATATATATATATATATATTTATATATATAGCAATTCACTTTTATTTCAACACATATATAATTTTTACAACGCATACATAACTTATACATCGAACGTACAACTTATACAACGCTTATACAAGAGGTGTACAACGTTTATATAACTCATACATCGACTATATAATTTATACATCGTCGTTTTCCATATTGTTTATAAATTAGAAATCTCACATTGGGTTCCACTCCACCAAAAATAGCAGAAGGCTCAGAAAAATATGCGGTCTCTTCTAGAAGGTAGAAGACGTCCACATGAGTCCACTGTCTCTTGTTTCACTGAATTTCGTCAACACAGCAAAAAGATAAGATTTTTCAAAGTTTGCAACGGTTTAAAGGTGTTAAAACAGCTGAAAATAAAACAAGCCGTATACCTTTCTGAAATGTTCAAAACTAGGTCACGCGATTTCGTGAAATCCGTGAATCGATAGCTCGATCGGCCTATGCAGTGTCGAAGGGGAAGGAGAGAGCTTTCAACGCAGGGGGGTGCGGTGTCGTTCGATCGCCTGAGGCGGCGGCGACGGCTTGAACGCGATGACTTCTCGACGTCCGTTCTCCCAAACCATGCAATGAAAAAAATCCAAACCTTATATGGATTTGAAGATCTCTCCTAGCTCTACAAAATCTTCAACTGGAGGAGGGGCTAATTTTGCGTGGATTGATCGGAAAATGAGGGGGAAGGTTTTGAACGGTTTCCGCCTTCGATCGGGGAGAGAGAAACGAGGGATTTTTTTTTATAAAAATTCTGATTGGTCGGGGAAGTTTTAAAGGGGTTTTTTGACGCGACCACCAATCTAAACCCAACGACTGTCGTCCCTAGCATTTTACCCCTATTCTGAACACAATGGAATATGTTTCGTAGGCCCATTCGACTGTTTCAGTCAGTTTTCATTCAATTTAAAATATATAATATTCAATATTCGATTTGAACGTACATTTCAATTTGCCAGGGCCACAAACTGATTCGAAAAATTCCAGAAAAATAAATCTAGCTATGTTTTGATGATACGGTCCCAACAAAACTAGTTTCGTCGAATTCTGAGACCGTTTGCAAAAAGGCTCATTTCTAGTCGATCCAATTTAACTGTAATTGACCAAAACACATTTTCTTTTGCCACGCTCACATACTAGCTTCAAAAATTATGAAATTTGAAACCTAGCAATAACTTCACATTCCGGATCCAAAAAAAGTGGTTTCGTCGAATTCCGAGGTCGTATGCAAAATGGCCAATTTCACGGGCTATATAAATTCCATAGCGACCTTTCTGAAAATTCATTTGGCCATAATTTTTGCTTTCCGTTATGAAAATTCGATTTTTCAGATTCGTTAGAAATGTATTCACTAACAGATTTAAATATTTTTGGTTTCACTAAAATCCGTTTTGTTTTGCACCCGGTACAGTCCGACAAAGTTTGAATTCAATTTTTGAAACTGCGGTGCCCTTTCAGGCCTTGTTTATAATTATAATTAATTATATTCGTTTTCAAATGTCGATTCACTCTTACTTTTCATCGCTATTATTTAAAATATTTATTTTAAATATTCAAAATCCATTATTTTAGCCAATTTAAAATTTTTAAATTGGTTCAGATTTTCTGGGTCGTTACAATCTCCCCCACTTAAAACTTTTCGTCCCCGAAAAGGAACAAAGTCGAAAGTGGTTTGATTAATCAACTCTACGTTCGATCTGGCTTCAATTCTCCAACTTTCCAGTTTCTGAGAATTTTCAAATTCTTCAAAAATTTGGCTGACACTCGGAATTTTCGAAAAATTTCGCCATAGCCTCCCTTGTACGGAGAGAGGTTTGGAAATTTATTGGGCCGTATTAGGTACCCAATAAATCCTAATAAGCATACACATATTTATAGTGATATATTCTGGTGTTTACAGGGGAGCATGTATTGATAATAACTCCAGAGAATAAATTCTCGTCACCCTGCCCCGTGTGGGAAATAAATAGTCCATGTGCCGTATCTAATAACTAGAGAGACGTGATTATTGTCAACTCCAGACCCGTGTGGTTTTTTTTATTAATCTGGCAATTTAATCGTTACAATTTAAATAGTCCATATCAGTCATCAGTTCAACCTGTAAAATATAGTCATCGCCATACAAGCCTCTCGCTCGTATGGTAAATCTTCTACCTCGTCACACAAGCTCCAAATGCTTATGTGGTATATGATGAAGTATGTCTATCTTCTGAAGTATGCCATGTAATGTAGTTCAAAATTAATTGTTACTATCCTATGGTGACGTTTATTATTTCACACAGAATAACCAGCACTCCGCATCCAATGGCATTCACAGGAGTTGATATAATAATATTTCGCATCCAACTCATTAAGGTTTACCTATTTGTCAGGCACGCAAATAAAATCTTTACTCAACAGCTAATCCATTTACCTGTTCAAACATATATAATGCACAAGTATATATATCCCTATCTATTTTCTAATCAGTTCAATGTGTGATATAATCGAATAAATTCTACCATTATTCTAATGTTGATTAAATTAACTATTGTTTCAATAATCCAATTAGTCAACTTTACTATCACACAACACAAGCAACAATTCAAATTGTTCTTAACTTTTCAAAATCATACAAATCAATTTCTATATTCTTTTAAAATCATTCAGACTATAGAATTAAAACTGCACATCCATGGAAAGAAAATAACAACAGAGTAGAGAATTAAATGGTAATGCAAAGTATGGTAAATATACCTTGCACCGGAGTCAATCAGAGATATCCACTCGGCATCTAGGATAAGCTTTCTGAATGCTCTCCTCAGTTTCCCAAGTACAATCTCGAGGATCCCCACTCCATTGCACTTTGACTAAGTGAACCTTCTTGTTCCTCAGCTCTTTGGTTTCTTTTCCAATGATCTTTAGCGGCTCTCTTCTCACTGCTAATTCAGGGGTAATTTCTATATCCTGCTGAGCTGCTTCTTCCACGATCAAGTCTGGATCATGAACGTGCTTTCGGAGTTGAGATATGTGAAATACATCATGAACTCCAGGCAACCAATCAGGCAATTTAACCCTATAAGCAAGAGTTCCGATCCGTTCCAGAATAGGAAACGGACCAATGAATTTGGGTGCCAACTTCCCAGTTTTACCGAACCGGATAACTCCTCTCATCGGCGATACTTTCAAATATACGTAGTCGCCAACAGCAAAGGATATATCTCTTCTTCTTCTATCGGCATAGCTCTTTTGTCGGCTTTGAGCGGCCAATAATCGTTTCTTAATAAAATCGACTTTGTCAGCAGCCTCTCGAATCATATCTGGCCCCAATACAAGTATATTTCCGGGCTCGACCCAACAAGCAGGAGATCGGCACGGTCTACCATACAATGCTTCGAATGGCGACATTGCCAGACTCGCCTGGTAGCTGTTGTTATAAGAGAATTCAGCCAAATGTAGATGGTCTTCCCATGATCCACTGAAATCTAGAATACAAGCCCGCAATAGATCTTCTAAAATACGATTCACCGTCTCAGTCTGACCGTCTGTCTGAGGATGATAAGCGGTACTCAAGTTCAACTTCGTTCCTAGCTCGACTTGAAACGCCTCCCAGAATTTGCTAGTGAATATTGTATCTTTATCACTGACTATACTGAGCGGCACTCCATGCAGTCTAACTATTTCCTTGAAGTATATCTGCGCCAGACTCTGAGCAGTTCTGTTTGATCTGACAGGTATGAAATGGGCGGTCTTCGTGAAGCGATCTACGATCACCCAAATACTGTCATTCCCTTTTTTGGTTCTGGGCAGACCACCAATGAAATCCATAGAAATATGTTCCCACTTCCAGCCCGGAACTTCTAGCGGTTGCAACAATCCAGCCAGTTTTTGTTGGTCGCTCTTGACTAGCTGGCAAGTAGGGTATCGGCTAACGTATATTGAAACGTCTCTTTTCATAGCCTTCCACCAGAATGTTCGTTTGAGACCGTTATACATTTTGGCCACACCAGGATGGATACTCAGCTTGGACTTGTGACACTCATCTAACACTTCCCTTTTTAACTCTGGGATATCAGGAACACAAATCCTTCCTTTCAACCTCAAAGTCTCGTCGTTATCTATTTGAAAACATGAGGGTTCGCCTTTCTGAATCCTTTTAATCATATCGTTAATAAAGTTATCCTCCTTCTGAAGAATAGATATTTTGTCAATCAAGGAAGTCGTGATAATAAAGCTGGCGATCATTACATTCTTTCGGCTCAGCGCATCGGCCACGACATTGGCTTTCCCTGGAGTATATATAATTTCAAAGTCATATGCTGCAAGGAACTCCAGCCAACGTTGCTGCCTCAGATTCAGGTCTTTCTGAGTGAACAGATACTTTAGCGACTGGTGATCTGTAAACAGTTCGAATCTCTCACCCAGGAGATAGTGTCTCCAGATTTTCAAGGTGAATACTATAGCCAATAACTCAAGATCATGAGTTACGTAGTTCTTCTCGTGTGGCTTCAGTTAACGGCTAGCATAAGCAATCACTTGGCCCCTTTGCATTAACACTGCCCCAAGGCCTTCTCTAGACGCATCAGTCCAGACTTTCAAATCTTGATTGCCATCGATGATGGTTAACACTGGAGTAGTCGTTAGTCTTAACTTTAGCTCTTCGAAAGCCTCCTCACTTTCTGGAGTCCATTTGAACTTATAGTGCTTCTTCGTAATAGATTCTTCACCAGAGAATGGTATTCCACCCATATTTCGATATTTGATTAATAGGGCCTCGATATCCGGTTCTGCATTCCTTCTGTTTCTGACACTCATTTTCTAGTACTTCTGCAAACAGCAGATCAAGTGTCAGGTCTCAGAAAAAATATTTTTAAAACATAGAAACAAATACTTGTATGTAAATGTACCTATTGGGTGTAATTTCATTCTGCTTTACTCATACTAGGATATTACTGATCCTATCTGTATAGAGTTGCCCGTCCTAGAACACTACTGGTTCTATTTCTGACGAGTTCGTTAATATGTTATATTCCAGAACTAAGCTTAACCAAAGCTCTGATACCAAATGAGACGACCCCAAACCCCGTACTGACGACGGCAGCGGCGACGGCTTGAACGCGATGACTTCTCGACGTCCGTTCTCCCAAACCATGCAATGAAAAAATCCAAACCTTATATGGATTTGAAGATCTCTCCTAGCTCTACAAAATCTTCAACTGGAGGAGGGGCTAATTTTGCGTGGATTGATCGGAAAATGAGGGGGAAGGTTTTGAACGGTTTCCGCCTTCGATCGGGGAGAGAGAAACGAGGGATTTTCTTTTTTTTTTTTATAAAAATTCTGATTGGTCGGGGAAGTTTTAAAGGGGTTTTTTGACGCGACTACCAATCTAAACCCAACGATTGTCGTCCCTAGCGTTTTACCCCCATTCTGAACACAATGGAATATGTTTCGTAGGCCCATTCGACTGTTTCAGTCAGTTTTCATTCAATTTAAAATATAAAATATTCAATATTCGATTTGAACGTACATTTCAATTTGCCAGGGCCACAAACTGATTCGAAAAATTCCGGAAAAATAAATCTAACTATGTTTTGACGATACAGTCCCAACAAAACTAGTTTCGTCGATTTCTGAGACCGTTTGCAAAAAGGCCCATTTCTGGTCGATCCAATTTAACTGTAATTGACCAAAACACGATTTCTTTTGCCACGCTCACATACTAGCTTCAAAAATTATGAAATTTGAAACCTAACAATAACTTCACATCTTGGATCCAACAAAAGGGGTTTCGTCGAATTCCGAGGTCGTATGCAAAATGGCCAATTTCACGGGCTATATAAATTCCATAGCGACCTTTCTGAAAATTCATTTGGCCATAACTTTTGCTTTCCGTTATGAAAATTCGATTTTTCAGATTCGTTAGAAAGGTATTCACTAACAGATTTAAATATTTTTGGTTTCACTAAAATCCGTTTTTTTTGCACCCGGTACAGTCCGATAAAGTTTGAATTCAATTTTTGAAACTGCAGCGCCCTTTCAGGCCATGTTTATAATTATAATTAATTATATTCGTTTTCAAATGTCGATTCACTCTTACTTTTCATCGCTATTATTTAAAATATTTATTTTAAATATTCAAAATCCATTATTTTAGCCAATTTAAAAATTTTAAATTGGTTCAGATTTTCTAGGTCGTTATAAGAAATTAGCGTTTCCGAAAATATTATGTATTAAATAACATCATCATATTTAGTAAGAAATATTAAATTTATGTATATTATGTAAAGCATTTCCAGAAATATTATGTATGTGATAAGAAAGTTTTTCGTCGTATCATCGTTTCCAGAAATATTATGTATTAAATAACATCATCATATTTAGTAAGAAATCTTAAATTTACATATATTATGTAAAGCATTCCATATACTAATAAAGTTTGTTGTCATATTATGTAAAGCATTTCCAGAAATATTACTGAAAACGTTATTATGTATGTTATTTTTACAAATAATATACATTTGTAAAAAAGATTAGTGAATTTAAGATTAATAAATTTACGTATATTATGTATGTTATTTCCAGAATAAAAAAGATTAGTAAATTTACGTATATTATATATGTTTTTTCTAGAACTTAAAAAGATTAGTAAATTTACGTATATTACGTATAATATACATTTGTAAAAGAACTAAAAAGCATTTCATTATATCACGTATATCATTGAAAACGTTATTATGTATGTTATTTTTATATAATATTTCCAGAAATATTTATTGTAATTTACGCCATTTTTGAAATAATAGTTTACGTATATTATGTAAATAAAGCATTTCCAAAAATAATTGAATAGACAAAATTATTAATTATACATGTGATAAGAAACCAAGTAAAGAGAAATAAAAAAACTATTAATTACATTTGTTGGTTGGACCAAATACATGTAATTTTTCCTAATTTGTAAAAATACATGTAATTTTTTTAATAATTATTCCTAATTTGTAACAATACATGTAATTTTTTTAATATATTGTCATTCGTATGTAGTTTCAAATAATTTAAAAAACTGCAATAAAATAATATTTTTAATCAATTATATCAAACCTTTTAGACTTTTTTGTTGAATATTTTTTTATGTATTTAATATTTGCATGTGCTTGATTAGTTAGAATAATTATTCCTAATTTGTAACAATACATGTAATTTTTTTAATATATTGCCATTCGTATGTAGTTTCAAATAATTTAAAAAACTACAATAAAATAATATTTTTAATCAAATATATCAAACCTTTTAGACTTTTTTGTTGAATATTTATTTATGTATTTAATATTTGCCTGTGCTTGATTAGTTAGAATAATTATTCCTAATTTGTAACAATACATGTAATTTTTTTAATATATTGTCATTCGTATGTAGTTTCAAATAATTTTAAAAACTACAAAAAAATAATACTTTTAATCAATTTTAGCATTACAAAGTTGGGATAATTAAAGATTAGTGGGAATAATTCAAGGTCGGACCAAAGGTTAGAATAATTAAATGACCTTGATAAATATAGGCAATTTGGGTATTTTACGGTCGGACCAATTAGTAATCACTAAAGATTAGTGGGAATTATAATATAAATAGAATATATGTATGTATGTATGTGTGTACATATATTCTAGAGAAGGATGTTAGTTTATATTTTATAATCAATGATAATTGAAATAAGGTTGTTGTCATCGAAACTCCATTCTCCAACAGCTATGAGTCCTATGATAGCTTTGATATTTTAGAATTAATTTAACCCATGGGTGTATCCGTTGCACATCCCGAGTATAAATGACTAGCCGACTGGAATCACTTGGTCATGTGAATGGGTTGGTATGGTGTTTTATATTAAAAGGTTGTCATATCCTAGTCAATAACCAAAACCGCATGAGGCAGAGTATTTGACTCTTGGTTCAGAGTCATTGGCATTAGAGTTCACTTTAGATGGTTAGAGGCATTAATTGTTAAAGAAGAGGTTAGAGTCGTCTAATAGTGTCATGTTATAAGATTTTCTCTTTACCGAGAGGTATTTTAACCTTTTCTTGCAACAATAGTTGGAATTTTTAGTCTCCATCGACTTCGGTGTTTCCTATATGTACATTTTGGAAATTTAGTTGTCTGTGTGTGTCGATTTGGAAATGAATCAATCTGGAAGTGATATTTCCGTCATGAGCACTACTTGTATGTGCTTGTTACTCCTCATGACCCTATAACTCGTTGTAAAGTAGAGCGGGCCAGATTATGGTGGTTGGTTCTGTTTGGAAGAGGTGTTGTTTGTTCCCATCATTACGAGAAGGCGTAAATTAGGCATTCATTTCATGACGAATGCGTCAGCTAGCTAATGCTGGATGGGATGGATCAAATGATTCTCTATAAGTATTTGAGATTCCCAAATGGGTGCGAGAATGATTTCATTGGTATTCATCGATAGTTTGTTATGGAGTTGAGAATAGTATCGTAAAGCTCGATTCATACTCGATTCATTACAAGAGAGGCCAGATTTATATTCATTTTCTTCGAAATGGCAGCGAAATGTCGAGTTGTATAGGGATTGCATATTATTTTGAATATCTCATATTAGTTAGGTTGGTATCATGCATGCTAGGGTAGGCGTGGGTGCTATTTTGATGATCGCTATTATATTTCCATGCATGGTTGATTATTTATGTTTGACATGACTATTTATGCTTATATGGTTGTTAGGAGTGAAAGATAGTTGTACTTTTGTATCATCCATTTAATTGAGATAAATTCCATACATTACTTGACAAACTTATGTTAGATAAATTCTATTTATTTAACATACTAATTTTTATTATTGCTATTTCTACTATTGTGCCTAATCCTCATTTTTGACTATCTACCAAGGTACACAGAAGTAAGATTTTATTGTTGGGTTCCCTATTCTCTTTTATTTATATTTAAATTCTAAACTTTCTTGAAAATTGGTATATAGTAGATGCCGAGTCATGGTTTTTTCCATTAGTGCTTTCTTGGTGATTTTATGCCCAGATACAGATACCCATTTTTGGGCTTTTATTTTCCATTGGTAGGATGAACCATATCTAGCGAGTTGTATATTTTTCGGATCATGCCACACAAAGGAGATATTGCCGAAATATTTCATGAATTTAGCCAAAGTTGGAAGGAAATTCAATATGAGGTGCTAAACTGAATTGTTTTTAAGCTAGTCAGTTGCGACTTCTTGTTTCCATTATCCATTTATTTCTGAAATTATTATGCAACTTAGATGTATGGATTAGCTACATTAATCCAAATTTGATTATGATTGAAAGTAGAAATGGAAGTATTGGTTCCATGCCAAATTCCAAGTCTATTTTCTTTGTTATAATCGTTTCATTTGTTGTTGTTGAGGGCGTTAAGTGATGATTTCTCTTGTGTCTTCGCTTTTCTGAGAGTGTTGGGGTGTGTTTTTCTGTCTTAAGGATTTTAGAATGAAATCCTTTAAGGAGGGAAGAATGTGATAGCCCATATTTGTACGGTTAGATATATAAACAATTAATTGAAATATTGACCGTTAATTAATTGAATGACGGTTCCAAAACTGATTTTTTACAAATGATCAAATCAGGACTCGAGACCAGTTCCATTGAGTCCGGATTATTACTTAAGTGAATAAAAGTATATGGATCGCTATTTCGAGCTTAGACCGTTTAGTGGTCGAAACGATCTTGAAATCTGTGTTAATTATTGTTTTAGGGTGAAGTCTCGCAATACAACGAAACCTGTATCATTAAAACCGCATCTTTTAGGTGATTCATGTTGTTATGTTTCTTAGCAAATGAACATGCCATTTAATCCTGTGAAATTAAAAGTGATTTTCAAGTGAAAACAAGACAAATGAATAAAATATTATTTTATTAAACCCCTCTCTCATTTTTTCGGCATGCTATAGTACATCTTGAAAATACTGTCCCATTGCTATGAGATATTCCTTGTGCAATAACCCGGAAATCCGAGCCAATTTAAAATTTTTATTTTGGCCATTTTAGCCAATTATGATTATTTAAAATGAATTATTTTAAATAATAACGACGAGAAATTTATTTTGAATAGAATTCGAACGTATATATTTATATAGATCGTCGTTAGAATATAAATAATTATTTATAATTATAAAATGAATATTTATCTTTGATGCTTATACAGTGTAGAATGCACTTTGGATGATGGTTGATTATTTGTCATTGTTGATATATACATGCGTTGTATGGAAATCCATAGAAATAAAATCTATGGTAATTGATTGGGCCTCATTCCAGTTTTGAAATAGAATATTTGAATAGAATATTTGAATAGAATATTTGAATAGAAATATTTGAATAGAAATATTTGAATAGAAATATTTGAATAGAAATATTTGAAATAGAATATTTGAATAGAAATATTTGAAATAGATATTTGAAATAGAATATTTGAAATAGAATATTTGAATCGAAATATTTGAAATAGAATATTTGAAAATAGAAATATATGAAGCCGTGTTGATTAGATTTGCGCCATTAGAATATTTGAATAGAAATATTTGAAATAGAATATTTGAATAGAAATATTTGAAATAGAATATTTGAAAATAGAAATATATGAAGCCGTGTTGATTAGATTTGCGCCATTTTGACGCGAGCGATATTAATATCGATTTTATTCGTTTTTATAACGAATATCGAAAAGGAAGTGATTTCAAAATATAACGTTTTGAAAATATTATCATTTATATGTTAATGATATGGAATATTCAATTTTGATTTGAAATTGAATATGAAGTTGAAACCGCTTTGAAAACGAATTTAAAACGATTTGAAAAATACTTTTTAAAAAGGAAATCGACGAAATATATATAATATTATATATATATATATATATATATATATATATATATATATATTGGCCTGAATAGAACGCGCCGCGCTGCGGCAGTTCGCGAATTTCGACCATTGACTTCGAATGGATATTGCGGGAGATCCGACCGTCATATTCTCCTAAAACCGGAACCGTTGGGTTCATATCGAAAAGAGCTTTCTAACGAATATTAGGGATTTGAAATCTAACGGTTGGATTTGGAATTATGTCCAAATAAAATTTGGAAAAGGTCGCTGTAAGTGCAGTTTGATGGCCGTTGATGGAAATTGACTGTACGGGCCTTAATAAAATTATTAAAAATAGTAATAATTTGTGTAAAATCATAAGAAATGATTTGTGAAGAATTGGGGTGAATAACTCCATATTTGAAAGGATAAAAATAGATTTTTATCGAATTGAACTAATTTTAAATTAGAATAATAATTTATTTATTTTTAAATAAATAAATTGGATTTGAGATGGTTTTAAAAGAAACCAGAATTTCCAATAATTGAATTGGAATGGATTTGAATTGAAATTGTCTTTGGAATATTTCGATATTGGATTTCGTGATTATATAGATATTGTTATGGAAATTTGAAAGATATATTTATATCGTTATTTCCAATAGGATATTTGTTGGTCGTAGAATTTGATATTGAATATAAGCCGATATATTTTCTATTCAGAGCCTTGTATTTAATATCAAATGTGATTTTGGGTTGTCGTGAACGGTATCTTCAATAATACTGTTCTTAGACCCAATGGAGTTAAGAAAATAAGAAACTAACTGGAGATTAGTTAAGTTGAATGGTCTCCTGGGTATTGATCTGATGTTGGTTTCGGCCTTCGGGGTTAATATTTAGGGAATTGTTCACTTGCTAATTTACGGTTAAAGGTTGATGGAGTGAAATGTGATTTTGGGTTTATCGCGAATCGTGTTTTAAATGACATTGGTTCTTTAACCCAGTTAAAGACAGGAAGATTAAAACCAAGCGGAGTTTCAATGAATCTTTAATTAGATTGAAATGATCGAGAGTGGAGTATCACCAGTTTTTCTCCAGACGATAGTTAAATCTTTAATTAGATTTGAACGTGAAATGGTAATTGAATTTATCGATAACACCGTGGTGTTAGATATGAAGTATGACCAGTTTACTTCATGGGATGAATAGGTTGGGATTGGGAAATAAAATAAACGATTACTTCGGTGTGGTTCGCTAATCCCGACTAGTTTGAAGTGATATTCAAAGGAGGATTAAAGAATAAATTTAAAAGAATTTATTTTTGATAAAATTAATGGGAACCTTTCCCTAAGAATGTGAAATTTAGAAACTAACTGTAGAATGGTTTCCTGGGTATTGATCTGATGTTGGTTTCGGCCTTCGGGGTTAATATTTGGGGAATTATTCTCTTGTTAACTTACGGTTAGTGACTGATGAATTGGAATGAGGTGTATGTTGTGTTTGTGTAACACTTGTTTATTATATACGCGAGTTATTCAGATAGACCGGGTTTATCCCATTTTGAATAACTGATTCGACGATGAGTCGAAGATGAAGACGGTGGTCGAAGACCGGAGGTCTTCACGTCGTTTGGGTGGTTACTGATGCTCTTGATTGGGTCGTACACCCAAGAGGAGGGAATCAGTTAGTGGTCGTCCAGAAGTACTTGGAGATAGATGGATATGCGGGGTACTAGGTGCCTCCGGTTTCATTCAGATCCAGAACGAACTTGTAAATGGACTGTGTGTCTGACATTGGATTTTAGTCTATGTGATTAATTTATATTAAATATATATCTGTTTAGCGGCGGAGAATTTATTCTCTTGCTTAACGCCTTCTCAGAGACGTATGAGCTCAGAGGTTATATATCGATGGATATCAAACGCATGGAGTGAATTGCCTGTGTGGCATGCCTAAGTGGCAAATGATCAAGGCTTTTGTTGAAAAGTAAAGTCTTATGGTTGATGATCAAAGCACAGCCTGTGTGGCATAGCTTTGTGTAGCGTTGATTCGCGAGCCTCACACCCCGGTTGTGAACCAAAAACGGGAGAGGACCTCAGGGAGGGCATGAGTTTCCTTCTAGTTAGAAGTGGCGTCAGTGGTTTTACATGCCCTGACGAGTTTGACTTATGTGGTTGTTGCTGTTGCGAGGCGCCTCGGATATATCGGTGACTATGTGAAGCCGATGGAGTCATTTGTTGGCTCATTTACGCCCCAAAGGGCGGGGAAACACAGTATTCAGGAATTTTAATCCACATCGGTGGACCGGCCCTGTCGCTCCAATGGTCACTCGAGCTCTGACCTGAGACATGGGCTAGATTGTCTCGAATCGGTAGAGGACTATCTTTTGCCTCAGTTCACAGACGGAAATCCAACTTCCAATACGTGACTATGCGGTCTTGGTTGTAGAGCCTAGTATGGCGACATGATATATGGTACCCATGCCGTCTATGATTGATATTTATGATTGTATATAAAATTAGAAACTAACTGGAAACGAGTTAAGATGGGTGGTTTCCTGGGTACTGGTCTGATGTTGGTTTCGGCCTTCGGGGTTAATACCTAGGGAATCATTCTCTTAATAATTTGCGGTTGGAGTCTGATTAAGAATCAAAAGATAATATTTCACGTATCAAGCATTCTTGGGCTGTTATAAGGTAAAACTCTATCCTCCGGCTTGCGTTGCATTGTGTGATGGGACCTGGGTCTTATAACAGCTTCATTGTTCTTTATTTAGCATTGCGCGGTTGTTTTATACACTGGTATTCTTGGGAGGAAACCCGTTCCATGTTATACGGCGTGGTCCCTTGATTTACCTAACTTTAAAATAAAGATTAATAACTGTTTTAGTTCTCACACCAGTCCCATGACTGACCTGGAGTTTATTGTTTTAACCTAAACTCTGGGTGCCCTTATTTTGACCTGGGCAACTAGTAGTTTTGGTTTTGCAGATTTATATTCACAAGATCCTGATGTACAGCTGGAACGATACTCTTAAAGCTTTGTATCTGTGTTTTAATTTCAGTTGCGTATTGTATTATTTTTTCGCTGTTATGTAATTTATTGTAATCTCTGATATTTTCTGTTGTATAATATTTGTTTATACCCTGTATATTCTTGTAATCTGATAGAATTGTTGAAATATAAAATGAAATGTTCTTCTGTCTACGTTCTTTTGTGTGTTGTTCTCATAGTATCCGCTCTTTCCTTTACGGGGAAGTTACGGGTCCTTACAGTGGTATCAGAGCTTTGGTTTACAAAGCTCGAGAACAAGACACGTTAGAACCATACGAAAGAATTCATCAGAGATTGGATTAGTAATATCCAATTGGAATGACTCGTTAGAGATGGGATCAGTAGTATCCTAGAACGCGTGTGAAGGGTATATTTTTAAAGTGAAAACAAATTTTGTTTTGAAAATTTAAATCAATCATTCGTATTTGATTATTTATTTATATTGATTTGGACTATCGGGTATATAGAGATTTTAATATACGTCTGATCCACGTGTATTGCAAGCCTCCAATATACTGGATGGATATAGAGTCACACTCTAGTCGCCCGGGGATAATTCTGATGATGCGGCCGCATAATCAGTATTTATATTCGAGTGCCGAAAGCGTGATATCTATATATTTCCATTAGACTGGTGTGAGAACCAAAACTAGATAGGGCTTATTGTTGTGACTCGGCATCAAAAATCTGATTTTTGGTATATATATATATCAAATTATGAATTTGAAAAGCTAATCAACTAATTGACTGCTGGTTATGTTGTTTGATTATTGGTTGAGTAATTAAAATTTGAACCATATAGCCAATTTGAACCAAATAGTAAATTGTATTGAAAATTTATCGCATTTGCATGGATGTACATGTACTTACATTGAACAGGTCATAGCAAGGAGGCTAGAGCAGAAGAATAAAATTGTTTGCCCGACAAATAAGTACATGTTTACCATAATTTACTGTTTTGTTTGGGTGATGATGATTTTATGAGCCGATTGGCTTTTTCTCTTTCTTTTGGATTGAAGAAGGCCATGGGAGGCTATATGAAATATCCCAAAGTCCCCGATGCAGGGGAGGTTATGGCGAAATTTTTCGAAAATTTAGGGTGTTAGCCAAATTTTTGAAAAATTTGAAAAGTTCTTAGAAACTGAAAAGTTGAAGAACTTAAGCCATAATGAAAATAGTGAAAGTTGAGTTGGTTAGTTAAACAACTTTCGGCTTCGTTCCTTTTCGAGGACGAAAAGTTTTAAGTGGGGGAGATTGTAATAACCCGGAAATCCGAGCCAATTTAAAATTTTTATTTTGGCCATTTTAGCGAATTTTGATTATTTAAAATGAATTATTTTAAATAATAACGACGAGAAAATTATTTTGAATAGAATTCGAACGTATATATTTATATAGATCTTCGTTAGAATATAAATAATTATTTATAATTATAAAAGGAATTGAAAATGGCGTGGTAGTTCGAAATTTCGATTTCGAATTTCAAATGAATGTGCAGGATTCAAAATAAACCGGATTTTAGCGAAACCAAAATTATCAGAATCTATTTGTGAATATCTTTCCAACGAATCAGAAAAATTGAAATTTCATAGCAGGAGTCAAAAGTTATGTCCAGTTGAAAATTCAAAATAGTCGCTATGGAATTCAAGCCCTTAAAAATGGAAATTTTGCTAACGACCTCGGTTTTCGACAAAACCACTTTTGTTGGAACCGGAATGTCAAATTATTGCTAGGTTTCAAAATTCATAATTTTTGAAGTCAATAGTGAGCATGGCGAAGTTAAACGCGTTTGACCAGTTTCAGTTGATTTTAATCGACTGGAAAAGGGCCATTTTTTCAAACGGTCTCAGAATTCGATGAAATTAGTTTTATTAAGACCGTATCGGCAATATGAAGCTAGAAAATATTTTTTGCTAATTTTTAAAGTCAGTATGTGGCCCCAGTAAATCAAAATGTACGTTAAATTCAATATAGATTGTAATATTAATTTATATCGTAATTTTAAGGAAAACTGATCGTAACGGTCGAATTGGCTAGTGGGACATATCCCATTGTGTTCGGAATGGGGGTAACTAGCTAGGGGCGACAGTCGTTGGGATTTGTTTGGAGTTCATGACGTCAAACAAGTAATATAAGAATAAAAAATAAAAAAATAGTATAAAGGTCCCATTTTAAAACCCTAGAGCATAAACTAACGCAGCCGCCATCTCCCTTTCAATGGCCACGGTGCTTCAAAATAAAACCCTTAATCGCATTCAAGAAACCACGAATTAAACCCAACTTCCAACGCGAATTTTGTGAGGATTTTCATGCTCTTCAAAACCGTATTGATGTGATCGGATTTGGTTCAATGTGGAGCTCGATTTCGAGCTGGGAAGGTTGGCCGTTCGTCGTCAGTTTCTGAGCTCTTCAGGTCGTCGCGCCGCCAACGGTGGCAACCGAGGAGGAGCTCCGTCCAAGCCGCTTCAGGGGCCGTCAATTGATCAAGGTCCGTTCATCTCTGGAGTGCGCAAGTTGAGGAGGAATCATCGATGGTTTAGCTGTTCAACGATGAAGAAAACAGAAAGGTTTAACCTTTATTTATTTTCAATTTTATTTTATTTTAATAGCATAATAAAATCAGTGTTAAAATAATATATAGAATTGAAAAACCAAATTTTTTTTATATAAATTAGCATATCGTTTGAAAATGAAATTAGCATTATTTTGAAACTAAAATTAGAGAAGTTTTGAAAATATAAATGGCGATGTTTTGAAAATATAAATAGACTTGATTTTGAAAATATAAAATATACTTTGTTTTGAAAAGATAAACAGCTTTGTTTTGAAAATATAAATAGATTTTTACCATAAAGCAAGTATGAAAATACGTATACTTTCGAAATAAAAATATGATTTCTTTTCATATGAAAGGAGATGATGTTGTTTATAAAAGTTATGATTTTCATTTATATAAAAATATGTTTTTTATTCATGTAGAGTAATAAAAATATAATTTTTATTATATTACTAGCAAGGTAAAAATAGAATTTTTTATCTATATAGTAGCCGTATAAAAATGTGATTTGTATACACATAGCAACAATATAAAAATGTGATTTTTATATATGTAGTGGCTACAGACAGTGAAATTGACAAAAGGCGAGCACGACGAAGATTTCTACATACGAAGAGTCGTGGCGTTTGGTTTAGCTGGTTGGTGAGAACTCCTCACCTTTTATTTATTTATTTATTTATTTTTTCTAGTTGAAATATATACTAGGATGCAGACGGTGTTTAGTAGCACCCGACACCCGTCGTCCAAAGACCATGGATGACTTGTTTGTTTGATTGTTGTGTTGTGAACTTTGATTGTGTGATGTGAAATGAAATAAAATATTTTATAATGGAAAATATTTTATAGCTAAAAATATAATTTTTAACGTGTATATAAATTAAATAGTAATAAACAAATCAGAGATTTGTTTATATACACTAATTTGACTGATATTGATTGGGACGATAAATTTTACACATCGCCCAACTACACAAATAAAAACATGTGTTTGTTGATTTGAAACCCCACACGGGTATTGGGGTGATATATGACATACACTAATCCCAATAATTAGTCGTATGTCGATCGATTGATTGACAGACTGTTACAAGCGTTGAATATTTATCTTTGATGCTTATACAGTGTAGAATGCACTTTGGATGACGGTTGATTATTTGTCATTGTTGATATATACATGCGTTGTATGGAAATCCATAGAAATAAAATCTATGGTAATTGATTGGGCCTCATTCCAATTTTGAAATAGAATATTTGAATAGAAATATTTGAAATAGAATATTTGAATAGAAATATTTGAAATAGAATATTTGAATAGAAATATTTGAAATAGAATATTTGAAAATAGAAATATATGAAGCCGTGTTGATTAGGTTTGCGCCATTTTGACGCGAGCGATATTAATATCGATTTTATTCGTTTTTATAACGAATATCGAAAAGGAAGTGATTTCAAAATATAACGTTTTGAAAATATTATCATTTATATGTTAATGATATGAAATATTCAATTTTGATTTGAAATTGAATATGAAGTTGAAACCGCTTTGAAAACTAATTTAAAACGATTTGAAAAATACATTTTTAAAAGGAAATCGACGAAATATATATATAATATATATATATATATATATTATATAATGGCCTGAATAGAACGCGCCGCGCGACGGCAGTTCGCGAATTTCGACCATTTACTTCGAATGGATATTGCGGGAGATCCGACCGTCGAATTCTCCTAAAACCGTAATCGTTGGGTTCGTATCGAAAAGAGATTTCTAACGAATATTAGGGATTTGAAATCTAATGGTTGGATTTGGAATTATGTCCAAATCAAATTTGGAAAAGGTCGTTGTAAGTGCAGTTCGATGGCCGTTGATGGAAATCGACTGTACGTGCCTTAATAAAATTATTAAAAATAGTAATAATTTGTGTGAAATCATAAGAAATGGTTTGTGATGAATTGGGGTGAAAAACTCCATATTTGAAAGGATAAAAATAGATTTTTATCGAAATGAACTAATTTTAAATTAGAATAATAATTTATTTATTTTTAAATAAATAAAATGGATTTGAGATGGTTTTAAAAGAAACCAGAATTTCCAATAATTGAATTGGAATGGATTTGAATCGAAATTGTCTTTGGAATATTTCGATATTGGATTTCGTGATTATATAGATATTGTTATGGAAATTTGAAAGATATATTTATATCGTTATTTCCAATAGGATATTTGTTGGTCGTAGAATTTGATATTGAATATAAGCCGATATATTTTCTATTCAGAGCCTTGTATTTAATATCAATTGTGATTTTGGGTTGTCGTGAACGGTATCTTCAATAATACTGTTCTTAGACCCAATGGAGTTAAGAAAATTAGAAACTAACTGGAGATTAGTTAAGTTGAATGGTCTCCTGGGTATTGATTTGATGTTGGTTTCGGCCTTCGGGGTTAATATTTAGGGAATTGTTCACTTGCTAATTTACGGTTAAAGGCTGATGGAGTGAAATGTGATTTTGGGTTTATCGCGAATCGTGTTTTAAATGACACTGGTTCTTTAACCCAGTTAAAGACAGGAAGATTAAAACCAAGTGGAGTTTTAATGAATCTTTAATTATATTGAAATGATCGAGAATGGAGTATCAGCAGTTTTACTCCAGACGATAGTTAAATCTTTAATCAGATTTGAACGTGAAATGGTAATTGAATTCACCGATAACACCGTGGTGTTAGATATGAAGTATGACCAGTTTTACTTCATGGGATGAACAGGTTGGGATTGGGAAATAAAATAAACGATTACTTCGGTGTGGTTCGCTAATCTCGACTAGTTTGAAGTGATATTCAAAGGAGGATTAAAGAATAAATTTAAAAGAATTTATCTTTGATAAAATTAATAGGAACCTTTCCCTAAGAATGTGAAATTTAGAAACTAACTGTAAGTTAGCTAAGCAGAATGGTTTCCTGGGTATTGGTCTGACGTTGGTTTCGGCCTTCGGGGTTAATATTTGGGGACTTATTCTCTTGTTAATTTACGGTTAGTGACTGATGAATTGGAATGAGGCGTATGTTGTGTTTGTGTAACACTTGTTTATTATATACGCGAGTTATTCAGAAAGACCGGGTTTATCCCATTTTGAATAACTGATTCGACGATGAGTCGAAGATGAAGACGGTGGTCGAAGACCGGAGGTCTTCACGTCGTTTTGGTGGTTACTAATGATCTTGATTGGGCCGTACACCCAAGAGGAGGGAATCAGTTAGTGGTCGTCCAGACGTACTTGGAGATCGATGGATATGCGGGGTACTAGGTGCCTCCGGTTTCGTTCAGATCCAGAACGAACTTGTAAATGGACTGTGTGTCTGACATTGGATTTTAGTCTATGTGATTAATTTATATTAAATATATATCTGTTTGGTGGCGGAGAATTTATTCTCTTGCTTAACGCCTTCTCTGAGACGTACGAGCTTAGAGGTTATATATCGATGGATATCAAACGCATGGAGTGAATTGCCTGTGTGGCATGCTTAAGTGGCAAATGATCAAGGCTTTTGTTGAAAAGCAAAGTCTTGTGGTTGATTATCAAAGCACGGCCTGTGTGGCATAGCTTTGTGTAGCGTTGATTCGCGAGCCTCACACCCCGGTTGTGAACCAAAAACGGGAGAGGTCCTCAAGGAGGGCATGCGTTTCCTTCTAATTAGAAGTGGCGTCAGTGGTTTTACACGCCCTGACGAGTTTGACTTATGTGGTTGTTGCTGTTGCGAGGCGCCTCGGATATATCGGTGACTATGTGAAGCCGATGGAGTCATTTGTTGGCTCATTTACGCCCCAAAGGGCGGGGAAACGCATTGTTCAGGAATTTTAATCCACATCGGTGGACCGGCCCTGTCGCTACAATGGTCACTCGAGCTCTGACCTGAGACATGGGCTAGATTGTCTCGAATCGGTAGAGGACTATCTTTTGCCTCGGTTCACAGATGGAAATCCAACTTCCAATACGTGACTGTGCGGTTTTGATTGTAGATCCTAGTATGGAGACATGATATATGGTACCCATGCCGTCTATGATTGATATATATGATTGTATATAAAATTAGAAACTAACTGGAAACGAGTTAAGATGGGTGGTTTCCTGGGTATTGGTCTGATGTTGGTTTCAGCCTTCGGGGTTAATACCTAAGGAATCGTTCTCTTAATAATTTGCGGTTGGAGTCTGATTAAGAATCAAAAGATAAAATTTCACGTATCATGCATTCTTTGGCTGTTATAAGGTAAAACCCTATCCTCCGGCTTGCGTTGCATTGTGTGATGGGACCTGGGTCTTATAACAGCTTCATTGTTCTTTATTTAGCATTGCCCGGTTGTTTTATGCACTGGTATTTTTGGGAGTAAACCTGTTCCGTGTTATACGGCATGGTCCCTTGATTTACCTAACTTTAAAATAAAGATTAATAACTTTTTTAGTTCTCACACCAGTCCCATGACTGACCTGGAGTTTATTGTTTTAACCTAAACTCTGGGTGCCCTCATTTTGACACGGGCAGCTAGTAGTTTTCGTTTTGCAGATTTATATTCACGGGATCCTGATGTACAGCTGGAACGATACTCGGAAAGCTCTGTATCCGTGTATTACTTTCAGTTGTGTATTGTATTATTTTTCTGCTGCTATGTAATTTATTGTAATCTCTGATATTTTCTATTGTATAATATTTGTTTATACCCTGTATATTCTTGTAATCTGATGGAATTGTTGAAATATAAAATGAAATGTTCTTCTGTCTGCGTTCTTTTGTGTGTTGTTCTCATAGTATCCGCTCTTTCCTTCACGGGGAAGTTACGGGTCCTTACATCTTGGCTGCCTATTTTTATTTCAATCAAAAATCAGTATCATGAAATACTCAATGAATAATTTCGACCCCGCTTGTAAGAAACTTATATCGAGATTCTCTTTAAACTCATATCCATCGTTTTTAGTTTGCTGATGATCCTTAAGATGGCCGTAAGTGAATAGCAGCCGAGGGGTGGGTATTGCGCGAGATATAGGGTTGAGAGGTTGATTCGGTTGCATTAACATTCTTCTCATCACGAGGAGAACCAATAGACAAATCTCATCGAGTTCGATCTAGCAGATCAAAACCCATCATTGCGGTGGTTTGTGCGTCAGCTACAAGCCTAGAGAGGACACATTATGCATGTGAGGATATTGGGGGTCGAGCCTCGGTGCACTGCGAAGGTCTTACATAGTGTGATCCGTTGGAAAAGGTGGTTCGTGATTCTGTTGAGTAATGAAGGAGAAACGAGGAGAGATGATGTTGGACATGGTGGGTTTAATGACATTGGTGCATGACCTACACATATGAATTAGGAAAGAAGGTTTAATTAGGTAATTAAATGGCTGATTACATTTAAGTTGATTTCATTGTTTATTTTAAATCCGCAAATTAATAAAATTTATATCTTTTGCATATGAGATCCCTTTGGACGCTGTTTCTTGCATTGGACTTGTGTTGGCTCGCTCTACGCTTTAGAGCTAATTTGGTTAAGGTGAGTGATATAATCGCTCGTTGAACTGTAGTTGTTTGTACAATATAAATATGATGTTTTAAACTGATTTCTAATTGTAAAATGTAATATTTAATATAATTGAATCTAACAGATAATAAATAAAAAGATTAAAAAGTGATTATGTAGTTTAAAATGATTATCAAATTTTTAATCATTTGCATGCTATTGTGCGCTATTTACCCATTTATGTGCTATTACGCGCTACTTACCCATTATGCTCTATTACTCCCTATTTTGACCACACTACAAGATTTAGGTTATTTTAACACTTATTTCACTTCGATCGCTATGGATAGGTTCAATTGAATTTTATACTTCTATTATGGATGTCTGTATGCTATTTTAGAAATTTGTATGACTATTGGTTTAATTGTTTGCATAATTAAGCTTAAAACGCTGTTTTATGTGATGTATTATTAGGAAAGTCTTATTCGTATGAGTTTGGTACTTATCGGTCAAATGAACAATCAAGTGTGCTAGGATTATAAATTCGAAAGGATGAGAAAAATTCCTAAAGGTGCCTCAAAGCGCTTGAATGGATTCGACGATGGAGTAGCATTGGAGCTTCGCAACACATTCACATACGAAGCAACGTAAGAGCTTGGTGGTCGATTTGAAGATAGAGGATGGACTTGACAACGAAAACCAACGTTTTCCATAGATGTGCATCTAACCAAATTTAATTAAATATATAATCTGAGTATACGTTTATGATTACTATGGAATGGTCGTTGTCGACTACTATTGTTGTCGGACATTTTTTCCAATTTTACGTGGACGATGGTGATTTCATGATGGGGAGCATTGACTTTGACGATGGTTGGCGATGTTCCTGGATGCCACAATAATGACGATCAACCTAGGGGAAGCCACTGAAGATGGTTGGAGATATATGATAGAGCCTGATGACAAGTTGGTAATCAATATTTAGTCCCAACTATAAAGACTCAAAGTTAGGGGTCATAAGAGTAGTTTTGGTAACAGACACTTTTGCGAGTGACATGTACCAAGGTATTATTGATATGAACGGTTTTAGCGGTTACTCAAAAAGGAGGGGTAGCAGGTGTGATGTCCATTTTAAAGCAAGTTGGGTGCTCCTTGTTTCTTAGTTGGGAGACCTATAGCATTCTCCTGGGCCAAGTTGAGTGTTACCTCGGGGCATAAAGTTGGTACAACCTAGGTCCTGGGTGATGAGTGGTATGGAATCGAGCATCATGAAAACCAAGTGTTAACGTATATCCAATGCGTTGAGTGAGCAAACGAGAGGATGGATGATGTATGCTATGGTTATTTATTTATTTATTATCACCATTTAACACTTAGACATCTATCATACCCTCTTTACCTGATATTTAGCATAAAGTAGCGTATGTCTACTGTTATGTGCTAACTCTGTGGATGTAAGGGCATGACATGTATGAATCTCCATACCCTTCATGCCATATATAGTATTACGACTTTTACAGTATTTTAAGATTTGTCTATCACTCACACTAGACTGTTGATTTTATTTTCCTTTTGTTACCTTGGGTGCTCATCGACAATGCCGATGATTATACCAGGTAACATGTATGAGTATGATTTGGAGCGTCACAAGTGGACTAGCAGGAAACAATGTATTTCCTATTTTTATTACATTTGTTTATTCTGCTGTATGCCATTGTGGAACCTTGACAATGTTATGTATTCTTATTAGAAATAGATTATCAAGTTGAGTTTATTTATCACTTGTATAAACTCTATTACTATTCTACATAACCATATAAACCTTTGTACCTTGATTATGTAGTTTATATGGTTATTACTATCTGGCCCAATTTGCATATGTGATTGTTAATATTATATGTTATTTGACGCACTGTGAGATATATGACATGTTCTATTATCGTGTTTGTGGTATGTGTGATTTTATTTCATATACTTTTCTTCTTCTCTTCTATTTTCATCTTTTCTTTCCCTTTTCTCTTCCTTTCTCATATTTCTTTCTCCTGACAACTATTATAGATTAATCAGGGGCTTTCACAATGCAATATTTAGTTACATGAGCACTAGTGGTTTATATAGAGTCATCAAATTTCTATTCCAAAATCATAGGCAGTAATGAACTTTGCCCATCGTTGTTGTCTCATGTTAATGTAATAGCCCGCATTTTATGTATTGGAAGATCGTAAAATATTTTTATTTTATTCCCTATTGGATCATTCTCATCTTTTGATATGTTGCTTATAGGATGTGAGGCATGTCCATAATTTTTCCGATTTTGTTTGTGACCATTTTGCCCCTATCAGTCTTGTATAGGGAATAACTTTTGACTCAAGTTGAATCAGAGGGTGAGACCTATGTCATCGGAAAGAAATCGGTGATTGCCTTTCCGTAGAGTGGTTACATTAAAGATTTGGCTCAGCGGTTTGGGAGGAATCGCTGTTTTAAGGTTTTTCAGTTGGTTGTCCAGGTTTGGCAAGCCATAATAGGCTGAATTGGAAAGGCCCATTAATGGGTTGATGTGAGGGTATAAATAGGGGGTGAGGGATATGGGAAATAGTTTAGTTTTTCATTTCCTCATTGGGTGGCCTTGTGCTCCTCCTTCCTCTAACACCATTCCACCAATAAAAATCGAAATCCAAGGAGGGAAATCATAGATCTACACCATTTGAGGCTAGATCTACATCAATTGAGGCAAGAGTTCATCGGATCAAGGTGTTTGGTGCGAGGTGCTTGCTGTTCGGATTCCTTTTTCATTGATCTTTGCTTGTTTGGGAGAATCGGTGAGTGATTTACATCTCTCACATGAATGCAATGAAGTATATGAGTGTTTGTGCATGTTTCTCATCAAATTCAAGTGTTTTCCATAGATCTGTGCCATATTAAGTCCATTTTTATTAACCACCCTATGATCTGCTTTAACAAGTTTAGATAGGTGATTTCTATGCTATTTCACATAATTATGCAAGTTAGATCCACAATTTAGATCATATGTTCATTTATTATGGTTTCGGTGAAATTTGCATAATTTGATGATAATTGCCATTTTCATGATGCTAGTGGTTTCATAACATGCTTATGATTGTATTGGATGAGTTGATTTCGTCGAATCTATCTTTTGGCGAAGTTTTGGAGGAAATCGGAGTTGAAATTATGAAGTGCAGGTTTTGGGTCGCACGTAAGGGGATCGTTCGCTCCAGGGTGTGATTTCTTGGGAAACAAGACAAAAAGAAGGCTCGAGTGAGCTAGTGAGTCGGTCGGTCGAGCAAGCTGGGTGTAAGGCAAGCGGACGAGCAAGCTTTGAGAAAAATGGGTTCGGTTGAGCGAGCCTGTGGTTGAGTAAAGGGGTCGGTCGCTCCAATCGGGTCGATCATGAAGCCTGGAAGTGGCAAAGTGATGGGTCAGTCGCTCCAAGTTAGGAGGGTCGGTCACTCTGGTTGGTTCTATCAGTGTGAAGGGTCGATTGCTCTGGTTGGTTCTACCAGCGTGAAGGGTCGGTCGCTCTGATCGGTTGAGCAGTGTGAAGAGTCGGTCGCACAGGGTAAATTTATGAAAAATTTATATTTTCGGGTACTACACAGATTTGAGCGAAAAGTATTTAATTGTTTTTGGGTTAAAATGCCCGAACCCGTGCCGCAGCACAGTGGTGGTGTAACTTCGAAGTGAATTCAAGGAGGAAGGTTCAAAGTGTTAAAAGGTGCTCGTTGATCGGTGTAGAACAACGAATGAGGTGACTACTCAAAGGTTGTAAGTTGGTGAATAATGGATTGCTCAAGAAGGTTGCTTGAGCTATGAAAAGTCGTCAAGTTGGATGACTAGAGATGAGAAGGCTGAGAGATTATCATTTTCGTAACTTCTAGCAGGCTCAAAGCAGGGGTACAATGGGGGCACCCAAAAGACCGGTTGTAGGTCGAGTACCTTGGGTATCGTTGAAAGGCCTAGTTGTCAAGGTTGGACATAGGCGTATGGAGTTTATGCTAGAAATGGGGTTACCATTAGCCCTTGACATATGGCAAGGTTGACCGTCATACGATTAACGATGGTTTCGAAGCAGAATTGGCAGTGATAGCCAGAGTCAGTCATGGATGATTAGTTGTTTTTTTGTACCATCTCATGTAGATTGTCCAACGTCGAATTGGCAGTGATAACCAGTGTAGTCAGTCATGTAGATGTTCCTTGGGTGCTTGTCTGATATTGGTTTAGGCCTCTAGGGCTTGTGATTGAGGGATGTTGAATTCGATTAGGATAGTTTATTTGAGATATATATAATTTGGATGTTATGAGTGCTTTATCATGATTGAATGGGTGCTCTGTTTCCATAGATGAATGGTTGAATTGTTAATTGTAAAGGCTATCATTGTCCGATGTGGGGAAGATACGGTTGAGTTCTTCTTCGGTGTTGTGGATAGATTAGTTTGTTTATCTATCCCTTTTCATATACTTTATTGTTGAAGTTTGTTAGTTGTTTTATTGCTCACTAAGACTGTTGTTTGACTCAAGGTTTTATGTCTCCTCTTATTACATTGGGCAGTTCATCCGGTTGTGGATGGGCAAACTAAGTAGCAGGTTACAGGTGATTAGTGAGGACGATGCTGCTGTGCGGAGATGAGCAGGAGGCTGGCATACCAGTTTTCCTACTATCTAGTATTTCTATTTTTGCTGTTGAGTGCTCTATGAGTGTTGTAGTGAGGACTTATGTACAAACTTTGGTATCAGTTGGATAACCTTCCAAGATGTTGAGAAAGTTTTCAAAAGTTTGCTATACGATGCCTCATTACAAGTATATGTTCTATTATATTTTATCCTTGCGCTTTGAGTTCTACAACAGGTTTCGATGTTGTTTACCTACTCTGTTGATCGTCCAAAGCTGCCTGGCACTCCCTTCAGCGCATTTATTCCTCTTGTTTAGTGCGGGGTATATGGGCGGTCGTCACATTTGGTATTAGTGCCACATTAACGATTTTGGCCAAAGTTCAAAGACGTAATCACATATGAGAGATGTACGTGTAGATTTCAGTTGGATGCTTACTATATATATTAGCCTATATAGTAATCGCGGTTGTATCTCTTTAGCAGTTTCTCTTGGAAGTGGCTAATTATTTTAAATTGCAGATTTAGAATGAGTAGATGACCATTAAGACACGCTGCTAGGGGAGCTAACACTGGAGGGGGAAATGGTGGCGAACCAGACTACCCATCCATGTTCGAGGACATGGCGGCAACGATCATGAATAGGGTTCCCGCTCCAGTGGCGGCTACGATTGCTGTTGGAGTTCCAGTGCCTAGAGCTGTAGAATTTGCAAAGCTATGCAAAGGCTTTTCTTCATTGGAAGGAAAACAATTCAAGTGCACCGAACCAGTTGAAGAAGTCCAGTGGTGGATGGATGCTTGTGTTGGGATCTTTAGGGACTTGGTCATTGATGATGCAACAAAGAGGAAGCTTGCATCAAGGCAGTTAGAGGGCAGAGCAATGGACTGGTGGAACTCTGTCACACTTGAGACCCCTGAAGAGGATATTTCATGGGAGCTGTTCCAGGCTAAGTTTGAAGCGAAGTTTATCTCCACCGTGCAAAAGTCTATTCTGTTTAAGAGATTCGTGGAGCTTAAGCAGAATAGTCGCCTAGTTATTGACTATATTTCTGACTTCGAGGCCTTGTCGAAGTATGCTCGTTCATATGTGGATACTCCTTATCCAAAGAACAAGAAGTTTGTCTTGAGTTTGGATGAATATATTGGGAATCAACTTGTGGATCACCTCGATGATAGCTTTGAGAAGATCTTCGAGAAGGCTTTAAGGCATGAAAGTTTGCTTCCTAAGAAGATGTATGTTGTTGCACCTAAGGAAGAATAGAAGCCACAACAGGGTGGTAATAATAAGAAGAGGAAGCAGCAACAACAGAAAGGGAAGAATGGACAAAAGAAGCTTAAGAGTGAGGTGGTTTGCTTTAACTTCCAACAAAAGGGTTATTATTCGAATGAGTGCAAGAATCCCAAAGCTAAGAAGAATTGCTTCAAGTGTAGGAAGCCTGCGCATGAAAAGAAAGACTGTCCACAATCAGCTAAGGGAAAACAGGTTGTGAAGGCATATGCTTTGGAAGTCATGCCAACTTTTTCGAGAGCTCCTACTGCAGAGGAAAAGGGAAAGGGTGTCGTGGTGCAAGGTACTCTTTCTGTTAATGGTGTTTCATTTCGTGTGCTTTTTGATACTGGAGCATCACATTCATTCAGCAATGAACTTGTGTGTCGCTTGGGTTTGGAATCCGAGATTTGTGATAGACCATTGATCATGACTAATTCAGTTGGGGGTTCATCCAATCTTTGCATGATTTGTCGTGGTCTAGTGTTGTCGAGTCATGGTTGCTTTTTTGTGTGTGATTGCTTTGTTCTTAACTTCGCTGGGTTTGGGATCATCTTGGGCATGGTTTGGCTCAAGAGGTATGCAGCAAGGGTGAATTGCGAGAAGCTAGAGGTAGGGGTCGGGGATGTGGAAGGGAGAAAGGTGTTGATTAGATGTAAGCGCGAAGATGGGGTCTTCGGGAGTTATCTATATTCGCTTGGGATTCCACAAGAAGACCTGTCATCAGTGCTGATCGATAATGAGTATGTAGATGTCTTTGACAAGATCAAAGGGTTGCTACCGCATCGTAAGATCGAGTTTAGGATCAATTTGGTTGAGGGTGCTAGACCAATCGTTATGCTTCTTAGGCGGATGGCGCCTAAGGAACAGCGAGAGTTGGAGGTGCAAGTTAGAGACCTATTGGGAAAAGGATTCATTCGGAGGAGTGTATCCGAATGGGGTGCACACATCGTATTTGCAACCAAGGAGGATGGCTCGTTAAGATTGTGTGTGGACTATCGTAAGCTGAACAACGTGACTATGAAGAACAAGTATCCATTGCCAAGGATTGATGACTCGTTCGATCAGCTCCATGAAGCCAAAGTGTTTTCTCAGATGGATTTGGCAACAGGGTTTCACAAATTGAGGGTGGCTAAGGATAGTGTGCCAAAGACTGGTTTTAGGACACCTTCCGGTTTCTTTGACTGGTTGGTGATGCCATTCGGGTTGACTAACGCGCCAACGTATTTCGTAGATCTTATGAATAGAGTGTTCAGAGACCATT
Source organism: Allium sativum (assembly GCA_030737875.1). Lineage (NCBI taxonomy): Eukaryota > Viridiplantae > Streptophyta > Magnoliopsida > Asparagales > Amaryllidaceae > Allium > Allium sativum. The sequence goes on from CM060910.1 coordinate 655,061,960, forward strand.
TGAACAAGTGCTTATGTTCATGGATGATATTCTGGTTTATTCTCAGATTGCGGAAGAACATAAGATGCACTTGAGAGTTGTGTTGGAGATCTTGCGAAAGCATCAGCTGAGAGCTAAGTATTCGAAGTGTCACTTCTGGAAGAATGAAGTAAGTTTCTTAGGTCATGTTGTTTCTGGAAATGGGGTAGCAGTTGACCTCGCTAAAGTGGTAGCAATCCAGGACTGGGATAGACCTAAGAATGCGATGGATGCTTGGAGTTTCCTTGGGTTGGCCGGTTATTACCAACGGTTTATCAAGGATTTCTCCAAAGTAGTTGCACTGTTGACATGATTGACAAAGAAGAACCAAGTGTTCACATGGGATGCAAAGTGTGAGCAAGCGTTCAGGATCCTGAAAGAAAGATTGACGAGTGCTCTTGTGTTGACCATTCCAAGTGGGAATGAGGAGATGGTGGTATACACCGACGTGTGGTACTGGACTTGGAGCAGTGCTAATGCAGAAGGATAAGGTTGTGGCCTACGCGAGTCGACAGCTAAAGCCGCATGAGAAGAGTTACCCAACTCATGATTTGGAGTTGGCGACGATTGTCTTTGCTCTAAAGATGTGGAGACATTACCTATCAGCAATTCAATTCGAGTTGTTTACGGATCACAAATCGTTGAAGTATCTTTTCTCCCAAAAGGATTTGAATCTTCGGTAGCAACGATGGTTAGAGTTTCTGGTGTCATATGATTTTGGTATAGCCTATACTCCTGGCAAAGGCAATGCAGTTGCAGATGCATTGAGTCAAAGACATGCGAGTTTGGGAGCGATGTTTTCAGAATGGAAGAGCCTCGAGTATTTGGCAAGGTTTGATTTCAGGCTAAGGTGTGAGCTGGAACCTAAAATGTTGGCAAGCTTATCGATAAGACCTGCTCTTACCAAAAGGATTGGTGAGAGCCAAAAGCGAGATGCAAAGCTTGTCGAGTTTATCCAGAAGCTGGAACCAGAGAATAAAGAGTTCGAGGTCGATCAGAAGGTTGGCTTCGAAAACAAGGACGATTAGTTGTTTCTGATATTGATGGATTGAGAGATTAGATTCTGAGAGAATGTCATCACTCAAAATTGACGAATCATCCCGGTGGCAATAAGATGTATCAGGACATGAAGCGAGTCTACTACTGGGAAGGGATGAAGCGAGATATTGGAAAGTTCTTTTCTAAGTGCTTGAACTATCAGTTTGTGAAAGCTGAATAGAAGAAGCCAAGTGGATTCCTCCAGCCATTAGAAGTTCCTACGTGGAAGTGAGAGAAGATATCGATGGATTTTATCGATGAACTACCTAGAACCATGGCAGGAAATGAAGGTATTTAGGTCATTGTGGATCGTTTGACCAAAAGTGCAAGATTCGTTCCTGTTAAGTCGACTAGGACGGCGTCAAAGCTGGCTAAGCTTTATGTGAAGTGGATAGTTCGATTCCATGGTATCCCAAAGAGTATAGTGAGTGACCGAGAATCACTTTTTACGAGTGGATTTTGGAAAAGTTTGCAAGAAGCTTTGGGAACCGAGTTACGTTTGAGTATGGCTTATCATCCCCAAACCGATGGTCAAATTGAGAGAGTCAATCGAGTTTTGGAATATCTCCCAAGAGCTTGTGTGTTGGATTTTGGGGGATCATGGGAGGACCATCTACATCTAGTTGAGTTTGCATATAATAATAGCTACCAGTCTAGCATAGGGATGGCACCATACGAGGCGTTGTATGGTAGCCCGTGCATTTTTCCAGCATGTTGGTTAGAAACTGGAGATAAGTTGATACTTGGGCCGAAGATGATTAGAGAAACCTCGGATTGTATCGAGATCGTTCGACAACGAATGAAGGCGGCCTAAGATCGTCAGAGGAGTTATGCTGATAAACATTGATTTTTTTTGGAATTTGACGTAGGCGATATGGTTTTCTTGAAGATTTCGCCGTTGAAGCATATGGTTCGATTCAGGAGTAAAGGAAAGTTGGCTCCTACATTCGTTGGACCATTTCTGATAGTCGAGCAAATTAGAAAGCTTGCATATAGATTGCAGTTATCCGAGAAGATGTCAAGCGTGCATAATGTGTCCCACTTGTCGTTTCTACGGAAATTCGAGCATGATTCGAATGTCGTGGTACCTCCAGAATAGTATGAAGACCTAGAAGTAGAGACTGCAGTTGCGATACCTCGTATTCCACTTCGTGTTGTGGGGAATGACACAAAACAGCTTAGGAGGAAGATGGTTAAGCTAGTTAAGGTACAATGGAGTGAAGATGGAGAAGATTGTACATGGGATGCAGAAGAGAACATGAGGGGGACTCATCTAGAACTCTTCGTCGGTAGGACCCTTTGATATCGTATCATCGTTATATCATTGTATCTTGTTGCTGTTTGATAGAATTCTGGGTGCTAGGCTAAGGCTGTGGATGCATGACTTGATGGTTGTTGGTTTGGATGATAGAATTAGCTTCTCATGGATGATAGACATGCGGAATTGTTGTGATTTCTTGTGTTTGCTTGGAATTTCGGGGGCAAAATTCTTAAGGGGAGGAGAATGTAACAGCACACATTTTACGTATCGGAAGATCGTAAAATATTTTTATTTTATTCCCTAAGGATTGGATCATTCTCATCTTTTGATATGTTGCTTATGGGGATGTGAGGCAGGTCCATAATTTTTACCGATTTTGTTTGTGACCATTTTTCCCCTGTCAGTCTTGTACAGAGAATAACTTTTGACTCAGGTCGAATCAGAGGGTGAGACCTGTGCCATTGGAAAGGAATTAATGATTGCCTTTCCGTAGAGTGGTTACATTAAAGATTTGTCTTAGCGGTTTGGGAGGAATCGCTGTTTTAAGGTTTTTCAGTTGGCTGTCCAGGTTTGGTAAGCCATAATGGTTAAATCGGAGAGGCCCATTAATGTGTTGACGGGAGGGTATAAATAGGGGGTGAGGGATATGGGAAATGGTTTAGTTTTTCATTTCCTCATTGGGTGGCCTTGTTCTCCTTCTTCTTCTAACACCTTTCCACTATTAAAAATCAAAATCCAAGGAGGGAAATCATAGATCTACACCATTTGAGGCCAGATCTACATCAATTGAGGCAAGAGTTCATCGAATCAAGGTGTTTGGTGCGAGGTTCTTGCTGTCCGGATTCCTTTTTCATTGATCTTCGCTTGTTTGAGAGAATCAGTGAGTGATTTACATCTCTCACATGAATGCAATGATGTATATGAGTGTTTGTGCATGTTTCTCATCAAATTCAAGTGTCTTTCCATAGATTTACGCCATATTAAGTCCATTTTTATTAACCACCCTATGATCTGATTTAACAAGTTTAGATAGGTAATTTCTATGCTATTTCATATTATTATGCAAGTTAGATCCACAATTTAGATCATATGTTCATTTATTATGGTTTTGGTGAAATTTGCATAATTTGATGATAATTGCTATTTTCATGATGCTAGTGGTTTCATAACATGCTTATGCGTCGAATCTATCGTTTGGCGAAGTTTTGGAGGAATTTGGAGTAGAAAATATGAAGTGTAGATTTTGGGTCGCACATAAGGGGATCGTTCGCTTTAGGGTATGATTTCTTGGGAAACAAGACAAAAAGCGGGCTCAAGCGAGCCAGGGAGTCGGTCGATCGAGCAAGCTGGGTGTAAGGCAAACGGACGAGCAAGTCTAGAGAAAAATGGGTTCGGTCGAGCGAGCCTACGGCTGAGTAAAGGGGTCGGTCCCTCCTATCCGGTTGATTGTGAAGCCTGAAAGTGGCAAAGTGATGGGTCGGTCGCTCCAAGTTGGGAGGGTCGGTCGCTCTGGTTGGTTCTACCAGTGTGAAGGGTCGGTCGCTCTGGTTGGTTCTACTAGCGTGAAAGGTCAGTCGCTCTGGTCGGTCGAGTAGTGTGATGGGTCGGTCGCACAGGGCAAATTTCTGAAAAATTTATATTTTCGGGTACGACCCAGATTTGAGTAAAAAGTACTTTTAAAATTTTTTCGGCCTGAAGTACCCGACCCCGTGCCGCAGCGCAGTGGTGGTGTAATTTCAAAGTGAATTCAAGGAGGAAGGTTCGAAGTGTTAAAAGGTGCTCGTTGATTGGTTTATAACAACGAATGAGGTGACTACTCAAAGGTTGTGAGTAGATGAATAATGGATTGCTTGAGCTATGAAAAGTCATCAAGTTGGATGACTAGAGATGAGAAGGCTGAGAGATTATTGTTGTCGTAAGCTCTAGCAGGCTCAAAGCAGGTGTACAATGGGGGTACCTAAAAGACCGGTTGTAGGTCGAGTACCTTGGGTATCATTGAAAGGCCTAGTTGTCAAGGTTGGACATACATACGTATCGTTAAAAGGCGTATTGATTTTATGCTAGAACTGGGGTTACAATTAGCCCTTGACATATGACAAGGTTGGCCGTCATACGATTAATGATGGTTTCAAAGAAGGATTGGCAGTGATAGCCAGTGTCATTCATGGATGATTGTTGTTCTATTTGTACCGTCTTATATAGGTCGTCTAACATAGAAGGAGATGTCCTTTGGGTGCTTGTCTAACATTGGTTTAGGCCTCTGGCGCTTGTGCTTGAGGGATGTTGAATTCGATTAGGGTGGTTTACATAAGATATATACAATTTGGATGTTATGAGTGCTTTACCATGATTGAATGGGTGATCTATTTCCATGGATGAATGGTTGAATTGTTTATTGTAAAGACTATCACTGTCCGATGTGGGGAAGATAAGGTTGAGTTCTTCTCTGGCGTTATGGATAAATTAGTATGTTTATCTATGCCTTCTCATATACTTTATTGTTGAAGTTTGTTAGCTGTTTTATCGCTCACTAAGACTGTTGTCTGACTCAAGGTTTTATGTCTCCACTTATTACCTTGAGCTGTTCATCCGGTTGTGGATGGGCAGACTAAGTAGCAGGTTATAGGTGATTAGTGAGGACGATGTTGCTGTGTGGAGATGAGTAGGAGGTTGGCGTACCATTTTTATTACTATCCAGTATTTCTAGTTCCGATGTTGAGTGCTCTGTGAGTGTTGTAGTGAGGACTTATGTACAAACTTTGGTATCAGTTGGATAACCTTTCAAGATGTTGAGAAAGTTTTCAAAAGTTTGCTATATGATGCCTCATTACTATTACCTGTTGTCTATGTTCTATTATATTTTATCCTTGTGCTGTAAGTTCTACGACATGTTTCGATGTTGTTTACCTACTCTGATGATCATCCATAGCTGCCTGGCGTACGCTTCAACGCATTTATTCCTCTTGTTTAGTGCGGGAGTTATGGGCAGTCGTCACAGTTATGCTTTTTCTGAAAGAATAAGTACCTCAAAAACTTATGACCTATGAACAACTCGAATCTCTATCCCTATTGGCAATGTCCATTTATTTTCAAGGCAAAGGTAATAGCAGCTAACCCTAAATCATGAGTCATATATCTGATCTCATATGGCTTGAACCATCGTTAAGCATAAGAAATAACTTTGTCTTGTTGCATCAACGCAGCTCATAATTCTATTCCATTCCCATTTATGTACATGACCAAACCTTGATTCCCTTCATGCAATGACCCTATAATTTTGACGATTTAAAATACGAAAATAAATTAAATTGTAATGTCGAAATGAATGTTTATACTTGAAATTTAATTTAAAAATATAAATCTAGTTTATTTGAACTTAGTATTTTAAAAAATATTTTAAATATGAATTAAATTTTGGATATTTAAGTCTTAATGGTTTATTCAAAAATCAAGCATTTATTTACATCATAATAAATTGGGAATTAAGTTGTTTGAACGTTTGAGTTTGATTTTGAAATTTAAATTTGAATTTAACTTAAGAATTTAAAAACTTATATATACTTGAACTTGACATTGAAATATAACTTGAAATTTAACTTAGAAATTTCAATCTAATTTATTTTTCATATTTTGAATTTGAATGTAAACATAAAATATGTGTGTTCGTTCGAAATATATAAAATAGACAGTAAGTTGATCTAGAACTGGTTTAAAATAAGCATAAAATTGAACTTTTATATAAGATGATTCTTAAATCTGAATAAATTGCAGAAGTTTAACATCATTGGAATTTGAGAAAATTTAACCTTAAAATACTTCAATTGTTTGATTTTGTTTCAAAATAAAATTAATAAAAGGAGGTATTAATGTGTGCGAAAATTAGATAAATGTTTGACAACATTAACTTTACACTTGTACAGATTTTAAGCAACATTTTAACAAGTGTTAACTTGCTTCTGAAAATAACCCACGTTTATCCTTCATTTTTCATCTGCTCCTCAATCGATAATGTAAGCCGAAGAATAAATTCCTCTTTCTCCAATAATCAATGTTGAACTCAAATCGAAAAACAAAACCCAGCAAATCGCTGCATCCCTCCTCCGATCGTACCACCACTTAGCTTCGGTTGATTATTTTACCTCATCCTCGAATAATCAATGTCACACTTGTTCTCTTTTCTTAGCCTCCAGATCCGAGTATTGCAGCGATTAGCTGAGATTTGCTTCATCGATTTGGGGACGTTGAGGGTTTTGACACCACTAACATTCAAGCTTCGTCAGTACTTGTAACAGCTCGTATTTCACGAATCGGAGGATCGTAAAATATTTTTATTTTATTCCCTAAGGGTTAGATCATTCTCATATTTTAATATGTTGTTTATGAGGATGCGAGACATGTCCAGAATTTTTACCAATTTTGTTTGTGACCATTTTTCCCCTTTGAGTCTTGTATAAGGCATAACTTTTGACTCAGATCGAATCAGGTGCTGAGACCTATGCCATTGGAAAGGAAATTATGTTTCCTTTTCCGTAGAGTGGTCAAATTAAAGTTTTGGCTCAGCAGTTTGGGAGGTATCATTGTTTAAAGGTTTCACAGTTGGCTGCTCAGGTTTGGTAAGCCATAACTGATTTGAGGAGGCCCATTAGTGCGCTGGTAGAGGCTATAAATGGGGGTAGGAGGCATGGAGAATAGTTTACTTTCTCCATTCTCTCATTTGGAGGAGCTTGTGATCCTCCATTTCTCCATTCTCCTACACCTTTCCACCATTGAAATTCGAGATCTACATTAGAGAATCAAATATGTACATCGTTGGAAGCTAGATCTACATCATTCCAAGGGAGAGATCATCGAATTGAAGAGTTTGGATCAAATTCTTCGCTATCCGGATCTAGATCCAAGTGTTTTTGGGTTATTTTGGAAAATTGGTGAGTGATATGCATCTCTTACGTGGATTCAATCAAGTATATGAGTTGTATGATCTTAATTTCATCATTTTCAAGTGTTTTCTCCTAGATCTACATCATGGTAAGCCTATTTTCATATGAATCACCGTGGGATCTAATTTAGCAATTTAACACCGGTAATTTCCATATATTTCCATATGTTTATGCAAGTTTGATCCATAGTTTAGTTCATACGTTCATTTATCTTGATTTTGGTGAAGATTGCATAATTTTGTTGAAAATCATCATTTTCATGTTGTTAGTGATTTCATAACATGCTTATGGTTATATTGGAGGAAATGGCTGAATAGATTTCGTCGATATTGTCGTTTGGTGAAGTTTTGGTCAAAATTGGACTTGAATTGGGGCTGTATAGGCCATGGGTCGAGTCGTAGTACAAGTGTAGTACAGGTGGTAGTACAATTGTTCGGGTCGATCGAGGAGCAATACTGGTCGGTCGAGCCGGATGTGATTGGGTCGTGCTTATTGGGTTCGGTCGTATCATGTTAGGGTCGGTCGGTCGAACAACATATGGGTCGGGCATATGATGAAGTAAGTGGATCGGGTCGAACTCTGGTCGACCAAGGAGGGGTCAAGTCGAGCAAGGAGGGGGCAGTATCTGTCGAGCAAGGAGGGGTCGAGCAGGGACGGCCTTTCTCTGGTCGTGCAAGGAGGGGTTGAGCAGGGACAAGTCAGTCCCTGGTCGTGCAAGGAGGGGTCGAGAAAGGACGGATCGGTCTCTGGTTGTTCAAGGAGGGGTCGAGCATGGACGGGTCGGTCATGCAAAGCAATGGGGTTGGTCGCACCAAGGGGTCGATCGCACCAGGGGGTCGGTCGCACCAAGAAGACATAGGGTCGTTTCTGAAGAAAAAATATTGGGTAACGCTATGGTTGATGGCATGAACGTTGTAGTTTATTTCATAGCAAATGGATATAACGCTATGAATTGTGTTGAACCATATATCGATGTTATTTGGTTCAGTGATGTTGTGATTTCGAAGCAAGTTCAAGTAGGAATATTCGAAGTATTGAATGTGTTCGTTGATCAGTATGGAACAACGAATGAGATAACATCTCAATGGTAGTGAGTTGATGGATAATGGTTGCTCGTGAAGATTGTTTGAGCTACGGAAAGTCGTCGGGTTAGATGGCTATCACTGTCGGATGTAGGGAAGGCAAGTTCGGGTTCTTCTCTGTTGTTTGATAGATTTGGCTGTTAATCTACCTATCCTATATACTTTATTGATGATATTTGTTAGCTTTTTATTGCTCAATAAGACTGTTGTTTGACTCAAGGTTTTATGTTTCCCTCTTATTACCTTTGTTTGTTCATCTGGTTGTGGATGGGAAGACAAGGTGGTAGGTGACATGTGATAGCTTAGTAAGGACGATGTTACAGTTCGGAGGTGAAAAGGAGGCTGGCGTATTATTTTTCCTACTATACAGTACTTGGATTTCCGCTATTTGTCATTATACTCTGAGTGTTGTAATGAGGCAAATTTGTGCAGACTTATGTTGTAAATCCTGGTGGTTGGATATACTTTCTAGTTGTTATGAAAGTTTGGTGTTTATATGCTTCACTACTATTACCTGTTGTATATGTTCTATTATATTTTATCCTTGCACTGTGAATTTTACGACAGGTTCTGATTGTGTTATCATAACTTGATGATCATCCACAACTGCCTGGCACACCTTTCAGCGCATTATTCCTCTTGTTTAGTGAAGGGGTTATGGGCGGTCGTCACAGTACTTCATCCTAGGAGTAACATGGCTGTATAAGGTGAGTTCAACTCACGAATGTCTTGTCTCAAGTACTTAGACATTAATTTTGAACTGAAATATAGTGTAAAATTCCTTATTGTTGTTGGTTGTCGCATTTTTGTTGTGTCGTGCTTTGTCTGTTTCTTGTTTGATGTTGAACTTGGACTACATATGTGTGTGTGTGTATATATATATATATGTGGAGGCCAACACATACATGTATATATATATACACATTCTTGTATATGAACATACGTATCGGTGGCATACATATATATAAGAGATTCTGGAAACTGAGTTGTATGACTTTGTTTTGGCCCAGATCGTTTTGCGTGAGTTGTTTGCACTGTTCCCTGCCTTGACATTAACTGTGCATGTATATATGTATTCTTATACATGTATATATGTGTGTTTCAAACCATATAAGCCAATGAGTTATAAGCTAGCTTAGGTTAAACTACCTTGTTATATACAATATAATATTTTGCAAAATATAAATGCACTTGTTGTTTATGACGTGCCTCGCTTACCCTTACTATTGTTGTACCAATTGGCTGTCCCTGGATGATGTGCAATGCGACTTGTTCACCTGAAGTGCCTTGAGTTTTTGGCCTAATTTCCATGACTTTGCTATCTAATTTTGTTGTACCTACAGCTTGATATTATTGATCAATTCAACAAGAGTTTAAATTTTTTTGTAGCATTTGTTTGAATGGATTCACACTTAAATTTCTAATAAAAAAAGATACAACATTGTCTCTTCACTTCGACCATGAATGCAAAAAAAACTTATATTATACTTGATTGTTTGATGTTTCACTCGTGCTTTGTTCATGCTTGTGTTTTACTTTGCTGCTGCACCATGGTAATTGGGTACCTAATATGTTGCATTTGTCTTCTTCTGCACCAATGCTATCTACGAGTTTCAGGTTGTTTTGTTCTGACCTTTTTGCATCTTATCTCATTCACGTCTGAATTATTTGTTTAGGTACTTGAAATATTGCAGCGTGTTTGACTTAAATTTGAGTGCTTTTGCACTTCTTCCTCATATATATGTCCACACCCTATTTTATATCTCTCTTGTGCACTTGTGCATTTATAGCAAATTTATTTTTTGATTGCTATTTTATTGTGTTATGGACTGACTGGAATTTTATTCCTGCTTTGCAATTGGGCTTACTTTGACAATGTAAATTGGTATTTAACAAGTATCACATCCCAAACAGTTGTGTTGAGATTCCCATGAATGAATTCATAAAATTTTCTTATCCAAAATATTAAAATGTTTTTTAAATTTACTTAATGCTTGATAATAACTATGAACTCTAGATTGAATTTTAATGATATAATAGGTACAGGGCCATCCTAACTTGTATTTGACCCTTAGGCTTCCATGTAAATAGTACATGTTCCAACCTACATTAGGACCATCTTTTCCGTTTAAATTGAGTAGTTTCAATTTTTTTATTTGTTCATTACTATTACTGGCACATTGTATACATATGAGGCAAACCTAGTCCATGCCCCAAAAAAATGGAGACACATTTCGTGTTTGAATATTTGATCCAGGCATGGAATATGTTACAATTTGTAGAAACTACTTCCACCTTCTGGAAAAAAGGGAAAAACCATAGTTTTGTTAACCTTGTTTGTAAATTAGTGTATACATGTTAGTTAGTACATATACTATTTTTCCTGGGAACCTGAACCTGTATATCTATACAAAAAAATTTATTGACTTTGAATATTAAGACAACTTGGTTTTGACTGTAGAATTTATGTATTCCATTGCGTTAACACAATTTGCACCATGTTTTGCCACTTCAATGACATGCTTCGTGTCCTAGCGTCTCTCATTCTTGAGTAAGTCAACCTGAACACATGTTGAGTTTAACCCGCCGTGTTGAATATTTGATATTGGCTTACATATTCTGCTTTAAACATGTATATTGCATGTGCAGAACTTGGATGTAGCATTTTATCTCCTGAAATATATTTAGTAGCACATGTGTGCTGCCTTGTTACCTAGAATTTTCCTATGTCGTTCTCTTACCTATGAATTTAACCACCTGAATTTGCCGTGTGATAAATTGAAAGTTACATGATAATATGTGTGCTGCGTTGTTATCTAGAACTGGCCCATGCCTTGCTTCGAATTTATGAATGCATATTATTTTGGTTTGGTATATATTCAAAAATTAGTAACTTCATGTTTAAGTAGGATTAACTATTATATTTCAATATTTTATTGAAGTTGATTTACCCGAATAAAGTTAATCCTGACTCGAGTGTTTTTGTGTTTTGAATAAACGCTCGGGTCTGATCGAGTTTTACAGCTTAAATTTTTTATCTATTGAAGTTAGAGACTCGTGAAGATGCATGTACTCTGGATCGAAAACTCTGTAAAGTTTATTATAGTAAGTTGTATGTATTTAAAAATTTCCTTTATATACAAATTTGCATAACTTTGATAAAATTTTGTATAAAATTATTTCTGCTATGAGATATTTTCTGTTTTATTCTGTGTTGTGATTCCACATTGATTTTGTTAAACCTTGGAAGCTATAACAACCTGTCATTTTGAATAATTAGAATTGGTTTAATTACCGACTTGAAGCGGTCAAAAAGGCAGGTCGTTACATGTGGTATCAGTGCTTTGATTTGACAAAGCTTAGCTTATCGGGTATAAAACTCATTACTTGTTTTAACCTAAGTAAAATTTTAACAACCTCTTCTTTTTGAGGATCAAAAGCCTTAAGTAGAGGCAATTGTAACATCCCAATAATTTTAACGATTAAAAAAATAAAGTCAAATTAAAATCTAGCGTCGAAATGAATGTTTATACTTGAAATTTCATTTAAAAATATAATTCTAGTTTATTTGAACTTATTCTTTTTTTAAAAACTTTTATTTATAAATTAAATTTGGATATTTAAGTATGAATGGTTTAATAAAAAATCAAACATTTATTAACATCATAATAAATTATGAATTAGGTTGTTTAAATGTTTGAATTTGATTTCGAAATTTAAAAGCTTATGTATATTTGAATTTGACTTTGAAATATAACTTGATATTTAACTTAGAAATTTCAATCTAAATTATTTTATATATTTTGAATTTGAATAGAAACTTAAAATACATGTGTTCGTTCGAAATATATAAAATATATGATAAGTTAATCTAAAGCTAGTTTAAAATGAACATAAAATTGAATTTTTATATGAGTTGATTCTTAAATCTGAATAAATTGCAGAAGTTTAACATCACTGGAATTTGAGAAAATTCAAACTTAAAATACTTCAGTTATTTGATTTTGTTTCAAAATAAAATTTATTAAAGGAGGTATTAATGTGTGTGAAAATTGGATAAATATTTGATAACATTATTTTTACACTTGTACAAATTTTAAGCCACATTTTAACAAGTGTTAACTTGCTTCTGAAAATAATCCACGTGTTCTTCCTTCATTTTCCCCCTTTTCTTTTATTGTGCTAACCTCTGTTCGGATCGAAAATTACTTTTCCTTTTTATAATTTTATCCACTCCTCCATCAAAAATGGCAGCCGAATAAAAAATTCCTCTTTCTCCAATAATCAATGTCTAATGAAAAATCAGAAATTAGGACCATAGAAAATCCCCATCGCCCTCCTCCGATCAAAGTGCCACTTAGCTTTAGTTGATTGTTTTGCCTCATCCTCCAACAATCGAAGTCGCATGTGTTCCCTTTGCATTTGCCTCTAAATCTGAGTATTGCAGCGGTTAGTTGAGATTTGCTTCATCGATTTAGGGATGTTGAGGGTTTTGACACCACAACATTCAAGCTTCGTCAGTACTTCATCCTAGGAGTAACACAATTATAAAAGGTGAGTCCACATCACGATTATCATGTTTCAAGTATTTCTATATTGATTTAAACTGAAATATAGTAGTTAAATTCCTTGTTGTTGTTAGCTGTCGCATTTAGGTTGTACTGTGCTCTGTCTGTTGCCTGTTGGATACTGAACTTTGCCTGCGTGTGTGTGTGTGTGTATATATATATATATATATATACGTGGAGGCCAACATATACATGTATATATATACATTCTTGTATATGTATATATGTATCAGTGGCATACATATATACATATACATATATATATATATATATATATATATATATATATATATACACGAGATTCTGGAAACTGTGTTGTATGAATTTGTTTTGACCTAGATCGTGTTGCATGAGCTGTTTACATTGTTCACTGCCATGCCTTTAACTGTGCATGTATATATTATTCTCATACATTTATGCATGCATATTTCAAATAGTATAAGCCAGTGAGTTATAAGCTGGCCTAGATTAAACCACATTGTTATATACCATATCTTATTTTGCGAAATAAGAATGCACTTGTTGTTTATGTCATGCCTTGCTTATCCTTACTATTATTGTACTATTTGGTTGTCCCTTGATGACGTGCACTGTGACTTATTCACCTAAAGTGCCTTGAGTTGTTGGCCTGAGTTCCTTGACTGTGCTGTCTTATTTTGTTATACCGATAGTTTGATATAATTGATCAATTCAATAACAGTTTAAATTTGCTGTAGCATTTATTTGAACAGATTCACACTTAAATTTCTCGTAAAAAAAGATACTACGTTATCTCTGCACTTGGTCATGAGCAAATTTTTTTTTACTGTACTTGATTATTTGCTTTCGAACGCGTGCTTTGTTCATGCTTGTGTTTTACTGTGCTGCTGCACCATGGTAATTGTGTACCTAATATGCTACATTAGTCTGTTCCTGCACCAATGTTGCTTTTGAGTTGCTAAGTGTTTTGTTCTGACCTTTTTGCATCTTGTCTCATTCACATCTGCATTGTTTGTTTAGGTACTTGAAATGTTGTAGCGTGTTCGACCTGAATTTGAGTGCTTTTGCACTTCAGCCTTATATATATATATATATATATATATATATATATATGTGTGTGTGTGTGTGTGTGTGTGTGTGTGTGTGCAGGGGCGGATCCAGCTTCTGATTTCAGATAGGGCTATTTCTGTTATGTTCAGCTTTCATCCACTATCTCGTTCAGTAGCTAATAGCTCTCCCAAATGCTCATTTCAGCCTTTCTCTGCTGTATCCTTAATCTACGCACCTACAAAAGCCAAAAGCAGTTGCATGATGAGGAACTTCACAAGGAAGAACAAAGTTGTCACATTGAATCATATTTGTTGGCTGGAATTTATGTTAGTTTATTTAATTTATTTTAGAAGGTAGAAGCCATTTACATTTTATAGTTGTCACGTTGTATTGCCGAGTCAAGTAGCAAACATCTAATTAAAACTATGGATTAAAACATCTAATAAAAAACATACAGTTTCACCAAAATGCCCAAAATTATCACAAAAACTAAGCAGTTTCACCAAAATGCATCATCCGATCATTTTATTTATAGACGTCTATTTTTCATTGCTTGAAAGTGTTGTATTATAACATCATCTTCAATTGTTTTGGATATATCTTTTTCGATGTACGCAACTAGATTATCATTTAGCCATTGATCTCCCATAGAGTTTCTAAGTCGGGTTTTGACAATTCCCATTGCGGAAAAAGCTCTTTCAACTGTTGATGTAGCTATAGGCAAAGTCAGAGCAAGTTGCAAAAGTAAATAGACCAATTGAAATGTATTAGATTTCTTTAACTCCACCATTTTTTCGGAAAGATCTCCAATACATTTCAAATTTGCAAATCTTGCATCCATACGCATATCAATTATATAAGTTTGAAGTTGACCATCCAACATTGAAATTTGTGATTCTGTGAATTCCCTTGGATAGAATTGAGCAAGCTTCAATAAAGAATCTTTGCTAAAAGATGAGAAAGAATCTTTCGGATCCAAACATGCTACACAACGTAATAATTCGGTAGTAGTCACCGTAAATCGACTATTTAATTCCGATAGTTGCATGTCAAGAACGGTATAATACAAGCCCACTTGGTAGTGATGCACGTTTGTGACTTCAAATTGATTTCTTCTTGAACGACAGGGATTAATAAAGATTCCATTCATATCTAAAACTTCTATATTGTTCTTTTCACAAAATTCATTAACTTCAGATAATAAATTACCCCATATACTTTCTCTCATTTCTTGCAAACATGTCTTTGATACATCAACCAAATTCATCGCATTTACAATATCTTGGTCCTTCCTTTGTAATGCTTGAGATAATTCGTTGGTTATGCATAATACATTCTTCATCAAATGCATGTTAAAAGCAAATTCAAAGGTGTTGATTGCATCAAATAAAGTACTCGCTTCGGCTTTTTGTTCAGATCTTACTGCATCAGTCTCTACCGACTTGATGACTATATTAACCACTGAAAATATATTTATCAAGTTTATTATGGATGCATAATGTGAACCCCATCTAGTATCTCCAGGTCATTTGAGTCCAAGCTCTTGATGTTTTCCACGACCACTAGCAATTTCATTACTATTAAGTGCCTCTGAAACTTGAAGAGCTTGTTGTTCTCGAAGAATATCTCGACGTTTACAAGAAGCCCCGGCCACATTAAATATATTTGTCAGGGTGTTAAAGAAAATCCCTATTTGAACATGGTTTTTGGCAACTCCAACTAAAGTTAATTGGAGTTGATGTGCAAAACAATGAATGAAATACGTCGAAGGGTTGTTTTGTAAGATAAGAGTTTTGAGTCCATTTAATTCACCACTCATATTGCTTGCTCCATCGTAACCTTGACCACGAACTCTTGATAATGATAATCCATGTTTAGTTAACAAATGTTCAACCGCTAGCTTTAATGTTAAAGCTCTTGTATCACCAACATGAACGATGCCTAAAAACCTCTCTACCACACACCCATGAGAGTTAACATACCGAATCACTAATGCTAGTTGTTCTTTGATTGAAATATCTCTTGATTCATCGACCAAAATGGCAAAATAGGAATCATTGAGATCTTTGATTATTACATTTGTGGTCTCCTCGGCAATACAATTCGCTATGTCTTTTTGAATGTTTGGAGATACCATTCTATTGTTAGATGGAGCATTTTCTAGCACAACTTTTTTTATCTTTTCATTATGATCCGAAACAAATTGTAAAAGCTCTAAAAAATTACCGCGATTATTAGATTCATTAGACTCATCATGTCCTCGGAATGCTAGCCCTTGTTGTTGTAGGAATTTGACACAATGAAGAGACGCTTTCAATCGGATGTGATATTCATTAACTTGTAGCTCGGAGAAACCATCAAGCAATGTACTAACATGTTGTTTTGTATTCATAAGGGCCTCACATTTGTGGCGAGCTTGGTTATGCAAACTTCCATGATCTCCAACATATGTGTCCAATACGGATTTATTTTTCCATGCTCGCCAACCTTTTGTTACAAAACAACCACCTCCACCTTGATCACCTTGATCTGACTTAAACAAATAACAAAACAAACAATACGCGACATTTTGTTTGATACTATATTCTAACCATTCTGGATATTGACTAAACCAATTCGGATTAAATCGTCTTTTATGATTTAAAGGTTGACAAGGCCCCTTTAATAAGTAAGCTCTTCGGACCTCTTCTTGACGATTTCCGTATTCAGAAATTCGGAATCTTTCCCCGGGATCGGTAGGAAGGTTGGAAATATTTATTTCAATATCCATACGTGCTTTTTTAGAGGATGACTCTACAACATCTTCATGTTGTATGCTTGAATTTTCTGAAATATAACACTTATCATAAGCAAGTTTGTTCTAGTTTGCCCAATTGTTTAGATTGACAATTCAACATTGAAAATTATCGAATAATATGGAATGCCCAACTAAATTGATGTACAAATAGAAAAACAATCAGCGGTAAAGATTAAAGAATCACATACTTGAAACTATGCTAAAATAATTCTTCATATTCTCTATCAATCAAGCTCTGATTCGGGTTTAAACCTGCAAATAAACAAACAAGTTTCAGTATTCTGTAAATCACTTTTCAATTCTATATTTTTGAACATTGAAACTGATTTATCATTCATTATACAGCCAAGTGAAACTTTTTAGCTCACACAGTCATATTCACAAGCATCTCAGCCCCATATTTCAACTTTAAGTAGAAATCTAAGAAAGGAGATTTATGCAAACCAAATTGGGTTGAACACTTGAACTGAAAATTATAAGCTGAGATTTAATAGGAAATTGTTTACCTTTAAATGCTGTAGCGGAGCTGCCTGCGGAAGTGAGAACGAAAGGAAGAATGAAACGGATGTAGGCAGTAGGCTGGAAATTGATTATCGGCGGAAATTGATTTTCTGAAAGAACGGAAGGAAGAAAGAAATAAATGTAAGTTGAGAGCAGCTGTTAACCGATGTAGGAAGAAATAGTCAAAGAGAAGCATGGGCTGAAAGTTGAGGTATGGCCCAATCAGAAATCCAGCTAGGGCCAGCTGTAAAAACTTGATTTGCGGTAACTGGTTTTGTAAAACTGAGGTATGGCATTGGACCTTGCTGGCCAATGCGTGAATCCGTGTAACACCCCGAATTTTAGCTAATACTAAAATTCTCTAATCATAGGATAAATAATCTCAGATGTGGGAATTGGGGGTAACGAGCTGCGTCATTGCGTTCGTCTCGGAAAAATACGCGAAATAGAGTCTGAGTTTTCGAGAATCGGAGTCCGTATGGCCCGGTTATGGCCCAATGAAGTTTGCAGAAAAATTAAAGCTTAAAACATATTTAGAAATTTAAATTCGGATTTCAAATTAGAACCAGCGGGGCCAGGCGGGAAAATTCCCACCCTGACCATGTCGACAGGGCTGTCGACAGGCCTGTCGACAGGGGGAGTCGACTTGCCTGTCGACTTGCCTGTCGACACGGCGTCTCGAGCCAGAAGGTTGGGTGCACCAGATTTGGTTTTCTGGCTAGGGCTGGGCTGGGTTCTAGAGATTTCCTAAATCTAACGGACCTAATCTAATTTAGGGTTAATCTAAGGGCCTAAAACACTCTCCTAATCTATAAATACACCCTAAACCTACCCTAATCCATACTAAAAATAGAAATGATGGCCTCATGCCGCCAAATTAAATCTTAGAAGGAGCCTCCACTTGTTTATGAAGGAAGTTGCAAGCTAATCACTCTCTAATCAATCTCTAATCATCACCATCTTCATATTTAGCAACTAATTCCACTTCATAAGTTTGCTAATCTTGGTTTTGGTGAGTTTCTATCACTTTAACATCAATTGTTAAAGTAAGTAGATTGGGTGTAATGAGACTTATGGTCTTAGATGCGGATTAGTGAGTTTGAATCATTTGTAATGATATGCTACTCTATGTTTTTCTATGTTTATGCATAATTAATAAGTGAGTTTATGCATGTTTGATAAGTTGGTTTATGCATGCTTAACAAGTTGGTTTATGCATGTTTAACAAGTGGGTTTATGCATGTTTAATATGTGGGTTTATGCATATTTAACAAGTGGATTTATGCATGTTTAACAAAGTAAGTTATGCAAGTTCATATGCAAGTCATGTGTATGATGTTATGTAAGTTATGTGTAGGTTGATATGCAAGTTCATATGCAAGTTGTGTATATGCTTAAATGCAAGTTTAACATGATATGCAAGTTATGCATGCTTATGCAAGTATGTGAATGCTTATGCAAGTATGTGAATGCTTATGCAAGTATGTGAATGCTTATGCAAGTTATGTGTATGCTTAAATGCAAGTTTAACATGATATGCAAGTTATGCATGCTTATGCAAGTATGTGAATGCTTATGCAAGTATGTGAATGCTTATGCAAGTATGTGAATGCTTATGCAAGTTATGTGTATGCTTAAATGCAAGTTTAACATGATATGCAAGTTATGCATGCTTATGCAAGTATGTGAATGCTTATGCAAGTATGTGAATGATAGCATGCAAGCTCATATGCAACATGTTATGCAAATCATGTGTATGATAATATGCAAGTTTGGGTTAAATGTAGTTGGGTTAATATGTGCTCATATATGCAAGTTGACATCCTCTTAACCCATGACAAAGTTGTATGCTAAACCCATGATATTTGTGATGGATCTTCTCCTTTATTATGTCATGAAATGAGAACGATTTACGTGGGGAACGATGGGGTGGGTAAATATGTTAATAAAAGTATGGTTGGGTATGATTAAGCATACCATAAAAATAAATTAACATAAGTGGGAATTTACCTATTGAGTTAGGTCTACCCCATGGGAATTTACCTATTGAGTTAGGTCTACCCATGTTATGAAAAAAAATCTTGATATTAATTAGGGATAATTAATATGGGGGTGATTAATTAGATGTAATTAATCGACTAAGACACGAGGTTGGACTCATTTGTAGTGTAAAACTGCCCGGACCCGACCGGCCTAACCAGTTGCTACAAATGTCAGCCCAATGTGAGAGGTCTTAGCCATAAATTAAATACGTGATTAAAGTAAAGACACGAGGTTAGACTCTGTTATGACGTAAGACTGCCCGGACCCTACCGGCTTAACCAGGCGGTCATAACAGCCAGTCTAATGTGGGAGGTCTTTATGGGAGATCACGGTCTTAATTAATTAAGAAACACTTAACCATATTAGCATGTAGTGGGACATGAGGGGTTAAGTGGGTGCCTTGGGTGGCATGTGGAAATTTAATGGTTTCCTTGGGTGGCATGTGGAATCTAGTGGGTTGCCTTGGGTGGCAATAGAAAATACGATTAGAATACTTAACCAAGTGAAACATGTAATTAAACATGATTAAAGGGTTAAGTGGGATACACTAGATAAGTGACAAGCTTAGGTGGGTAGCTTGTGGGGGCCCATTTCAACCAATATCCCAAACGTATCTTTGTGGGCTCGACCCATGTCGAGTGACGGGACACGCATATTGGGCTTGATTATAAGAGGCCAAAACGGGTTAGCGGTGGCAACGCAAGTCCAACGGGTTTCATATGCGTGTGTGGGCCCGGGCTGGTAGATAAGCCGTTGTTGCATCATGTAGATATAAAGCCGTGCACCGTTGACAGTATTGGGTTGCCACTTTAGGGGAGTGATACACCCCACTGTGGGACCAGCACGGGTATCTACGGTAGGGAGCCGATCGCTTGGGGAGTAGTGGGGTACACCTAGTGGAGATAGGGGCAGACGGCACCTATGTGGTCAGCTAGGGGTACAGGAAACTACTAGTGATATCTTTCTTTTAAGTCCTTGGGTGGGATCAACCTTTGAGAAGGAATGACTGGTGTGGTGCAGTTAGTAATTATCCTTGGGTGGGTAGATGCGTCTTTACAGTTATCTTAGTTTATCCTAAGTCTACCAAGCTGCTTAGTGTAGCCATTCATCCCCAGACATTACCGTAGGTCAAGTTTATATCTTCTCTGGTTACTTTAATGATTGTATTGTTAAAGTTATATGACTCGCTCAGACTTATGTCTGACCCCGTTGTTTTTATCTTTTTCCCCACCCTCAGGTCCTACGGTGGATCCTAGCAGTAGTGGAGCTTGATCGGATTGCTGTTCCAGTCTTTAGGAGCTTGGATAGATGTAAAGCTCCAGTTACCCAGTTATCTTTTCTTTTGTCCTGGCTATTGTATCGTGAGTGTGGGATTATGTACTTCTTTATTTTGATGGATATTGTACTTGACTTTTATTGTGGTTTTATGATGTAACCAGACATGTTTATTTCCGCTGTTATGAGATGATGTTTTAAATTTCAAGTACTATTTATATCTGTCTTGTTGTAATTTTTCTGTTCTATATTCACTAAAATACTCCACCGATGTTATGGCATTCCCTTAGAGAGTGACCATAGCGGGCGTGGGGTGTTACACGTGGTATCAGAGCAAAGGTTACCGGAACAGATAAAATTTTTAGAAAACTATTTTTCTAAAACATTTTTGGAAGAGATATTTTCAAAAACATGTCTTTTAAGAGAAAAGTTTTTGAAAGAAAAGCATAATCCCCAATAGCCATATCTATATCCTTCGAATTCTCCGTTTTGAATCTTTCCTTTTTCGTTTCAGCATGGCTGAGGATCTTAACTTTCCGGAGGGTGTGACGGTACCAGTATGGTATAGGAGATTGATGGAGGCTAGGGCCACCACTGCGGGTCCAGCAAATATCCCTCCACCAACCGTAGCACCCGATCTTCCTCCTCCCCCTCCTCCTCGCACCGATACTTTTGCTAAGACTTGCAAGGAATTCAAAGCTATGGGAGGGAAACCTTTTCAAGGATCTGAAACTTTTGTGGAGGCTAGAGATTGGCTTAAGGAGGTGGAAGAGTTGATAGACATCTTTGAGATGGAAGAAGGAAAGAAAGTCAAGTTGGCTGCTTGGTTAATGAAGGGAGAGGCCTCATTCTGGTGGGAGGTCACTAATGGAGAACGCCCCGTTGACTCTTGGGCGGATTTTAGGCAAAGATTTGTGGCAAAGTTTCTCTCAAGGGCGGAGGAAAACTTGTATATGGAAAGATTCTTGACTCTAAAGCAAGGAAATCTCTCGGTGAAGGAATATGTCAACAAGTTTAATCAATTGGCAAGGTTTGGCCTAGACATGGTGAATACACCGGAGAAGAAGGCTTTGAGGTTCGTGAAAGGCTTGAATGAACCGATGCATGGGTTGGCTATGACTCATATCCCTATGGGGGCCACCTTTGAGAAGCTAGTTGACATGGCACTCATGTATGAAGAAGAGAAGGGTCCCAATGCTAATAGGGCACCCGAGAAGAAGGGAGATCAAAAGAGACCTCAGCAACAACAGCAAAATAAAGGTGGGAAAGGCAACGGGGGCAAGGGCAAGAAGAAGAAGTGTTTCAACTGTGGGACACCTGGCCACCTAAGCAAGGATTGTCGTAAGAAGAAGAAGACTGGCTGCTTCCACTGTGGCGAAGCAGGGCATTTAGTGAAGGATTGCCCTAAGAAGGGGCAAAGGACGGGATCTACTTCAGGAGGACAGGTGCAAGCTCTTATGGCACCGGGTCAGGCTAGGGGGCAAGTACAGGCTCTCGCGGTTCCACCAATTCAAGAAAGAGGTAGAACTATCTCCGTTGAAAGTCTGGTTTTTCTATTTGATCATCCTGTCCGTACATTGTTTGATTCAGGCGCATCGCATTCGTTTATCTCATCATCATTAGTTGAGTCACTGCACTTAGACACCAGTCTGGTAGATGATCCCTTGGTTGTTTCAAACCCAATTGGGGGCTCCACTTATTTGTCCATGATATGTTTGGGTTTGAAGATTTCTATACTTAGCATTGAGTTTAGATGTGATGCTTTTGTGTTGGGCTTCACGGGCTATGGGTTGATTTTGGGCATGGACTGGTTATCCAGTAATGGTGCCATTCTTGATTGTGAAAGGAGAGTTGTTAGGCTCATGACCCGCTTGGGTAACACTCTCGAGATTTCTTGTAATCCCATGGACTCTGTTATGCTAAGTTATCTTGAATCGCTTGACGCTTCGGTCGAGAGTTTGCAATCTGTTAGAGTGGTCCGGGAATATCCGGATGTGTTTGAGGAGGTGAAGGGCTTACCTCCGAAGCGGGAGATTGAATTCCGAATATATCTGGTGGATAATGCTAAACCTGTATCTTTACCAGTGCGCCACATGGCTCCTCGCGAGAGGAGGGAACTCCATAAGCAAGTAGGGGAGTTGCTTGAGAAGGGGTTCATAAGACGAAGTATATCAGAGTGGGGTGCTCCAGTAGTATTTGCTACGAAGGCGGATGGGTCCCTCAGACTTTGTGTAGACTATAGAGAACTCAACAAGCTCACAAAGAAGAATAGACACCCATTGCCGAGGATTGATGATCTTTTCGATCAGTTGGTTGGCGCTTCAGTATTTTCTCAGTTGGACTTAGCCACGGGGTTTCATCAGTTGAGGGTGGCTGAGGATAGCATAGACAAGACTGCCTTTAGGACTCCGGATGGTTTCTATGAGTGGCTGGTGATGCCATTTGGGTTGACGAACGCCCCTGCATACTTCGTTGATTTGATGAGTAGGGTGTTCAGGGAGTTCCTTAATAAATTCGTGGTGGTCTTTGTGGATGATATCTTAGTATTTTCTAAGAGTGAAGAAGAGCATGCCCTACATCTTGGGGAGGTATTGAAGACTCTTTGAGCACATAGCCTTAAGGCTAAATTCTCTAAATGTCACTTCTGGAGGAAGGAGGTGCGGTTCTTGGGGCACGTGGTCTCCAAGGAAGGGATAGCTGTGGATCCCGCGAAGGTAGTATCAATTCAGGATTGGAAGGTTCCGAAAAATGCTACCGAAGTAAGAAGTT
The DNA here is from genome assembly GCA_030737875.1 of Allium sativum. Lineage (NCBI taxonomy): Eukaryota > Viridiplantae > Streptophyta > Magnoliopsida > Asparagales > Amaryllidaceae > Allium > Allium sativum. The sequence continues at coordinate 655,085,278 of CM060910.1, forward strand.
TCTTGGGGTTGGCGGGTTATTATAGGAAGTTTATCAAAGACTTCGCGAAGATATCAGCCCCATTAACCCGCTTAACGAAGAAGAATCTTGTTTTCGCATGGGACGTAGATTGTGATGATGCGTTCCGACTGTTAAAGAGAGCTTTAACCACCGCTCCAGTTTTAGTGTTGCCAGATGGGAGCAAGCCATTTGTTGTCTATACCGATGCCTGTGGGATAGGACTTGGCGCAGTCTTAATGCAAGAGGGAAGGGTAATAGCCTATGGTGGAAGGCAGTTGAGGGCACATGAGAAAAATTACCTTACCCATGATCTAGAGCTGGCCGCTATTGTTTTTGCGCTTAAGATTTGGCGCCATTATCTTCTTGGTGAGAGATTCGAGTTGTTCACTGACCATAAATCATTGAAGTACTTATTCTCTCAGAAGGATTTAAACTTAAGACAGCAAAGGTGGATGGAGTTCTTAGCATCCTATGATTTCGAGATAGCGTATACCCCTGGCAAGGGTAACGTGGTGGCGGACGCCTTGAGCAGGAAGAGGTTGTCCTTGAGTCCATTGTTCGTGGAACGACGAAGCTTGGAATTTATCTCGATGTTTGATTTCAGACCTTCCATTGATTATGTACCCGGTTTGCTAGCTTCCTTGGAAGTTAGGCCTACTCTTTTGGGGCGGATTGGAGAAGCACAGAGGGACGACCCACAGTTGGTTGAGTTGGTGGAGAAACTCATAAGGGGGGAGTCATCCAGCCATTTGAGTAGGTACACCCTAGACGATAGGGGGTGCTTGCGTAGAGACGGTAGACTTTGTGTACCGCAAGACGAGGGTTTGAGGAAGGCTATTCTTGATGATGCACACCGTTCTAGGATGACTATTCATCCCGGTGGGGACAAGATGTACCAAGACATGAAGAGGGTTTTCTTCTGGGCCGGTATGAAGAAAGATGTGGCCGAGTATGTCGCTCGATGCTTGGTGTGCCAACAAGTGAAGGCGGAGCAAAAGAAACCTGGTGGGTTGCTTCACCCATTGGAAGTTCCGCAATGGAAGTGGGATAGCGTCTCGATGGATTTTATTGACGGGTTACCCAGATCGAGGAAGGGTAATACAGGAATTTGGGTGGTGGTAGACAGACTTACTAAGAGCGCCCATTTCATACCTGTGAAGAGCAAGAGGACCGCTCCATGGCTAGCTTCTGTATATCTTCGAGAGATAGTTCGATTGCATGGGGTACCCTCTAGCATAGTGAGTGATCGAGATCCTATCTTCACTAGCGAGTTCTGGAGGAGTTTGCAAGAAGCAGTGGGGACTCAATTGTGTCTAAGCACCGCATATCATCCTCAGACGGACGGCCAGACTGAGAGGGTGAATCGTGTTCTAGAAGACCTTTTGAGGCTTTGTATCTTAGATTTTGGAGGTACATGGGAAGAGCATCTTCCATTGGTGGAGTTCACATATAATAACAGCTTTCAGTCCAGTATTGGTATGGCTCCTTTCGAAGCTCTCTATGGAAGGCCTTGTCGATCACCTACATGTTGGTGGGAATCTACGGATAAGATCTTGCTTGGGCCTGATATGATTAGGGAGACTTCTGAGAAGATTGACTTGATTCGAAGAAGGATGAAAGCAGCGCAGGATAGGCAAAAATCTTATGCGGACAAGAGAAGGACGGATCTTGAGTTTGAGGTTGGAGACATGGTTTTTGTCAAAGTATCTCCGTTGAGAAATGTTGTTCGCTTCGGATCCGTTGGGAAGTTAGCACCGAGGTTTGTTGGGCCGTTTCCTATTAAGGAAAGGATTGGACGGATGGCATATAGGGTGGAGTTGCCCGACAGACTTAGTGGTGTTCATGATGTATTCCATGTATCACATCTGAGGAAGTGCTTACATGAGACGGCAGAGGTGGTAGAGCCGAGCTTGCTTAGAGATGTAGAGGTAGAGCGTGATGCGACGATTCGACGAGCTCCTACTCGCATCCTTGGGTCAGAGACTAGGAAATTGAGGAATCGAGAGGTTCAACTAGTCAAAGTACAATGGGGAGGAGATGAGAGCAACGCAACTTGGGAGACGGAAGCGAAGATGCGTTCGTTGTACCCATTTCTTTTTGAGGGTATGTCTTTACTTTCTCCTTTATCGCTTGTCTAGTACTTATCTTATCTTTGGTATGTCCTCTCGTTAGTACCTTTGACCTTTAGATAGGGTAAACCTATGGTTGAAACATGTGTTTGAGACATGTTATGGTTGATGGATGCAAGTGGATGTAAGTGTTTGCTAGTGGTTGCTCGTGGATGCATATACACACACTCTAGGCACTAGATCGGCTCAGTCACTTCATATTGCATATTGCATAAAATTGTGTGTAAAAAGCTATATTTATGGATGTATAATGATTGTGTTATCATATGGATGATGCATTTTGGGTGGATGATTGTGCACTCATGTAGATATTGTATGTGTCGATAAGGTTCTATCGCATACATAATGGATGCATGGCACTATCATGGTTTGCATATGTTCATACATTAGATAGGGAACATATACACACACTTTTTGCATATGCTCATACATCATTAGAAATTGTTTTAAGGACAATGGATGCCCGTGTTTTGATGGATTGAGTAGATGGTTATTTGGATGGTAGGATATGCATTCTCCTTAGCTTAGAGATTTCGGGGACGAAATCCTTTAAGGAGGGGAGAATGTAACACCCCGAATTTTAGCTAATACTAAAATTCTCTAATCATAGGATAAATAATCTCAGATGTGGGAATTGGGGGTAACGGGCTGCGTCATTGCGTTCGTCTCGGAAAAATATGCGAAATAGAGTCCGAGTTTTCGAGAATCGGAGTCCGTATGGCCCGGTTATGGCCCAATGAAGTTTGCAGAAAAATTAAAGCTTAAAACAGATTTAGAAATTTAAATTCGGATTTCAAATTAGAACCAGCGGGGCCAGGCGGGAAAATTCCCGCCCTGACCATGTCGACAGGGCTGTCGACAGGGGGAGTCGACTTGCCTGTCGACTTGGCTGTCGACACGGCGTCTCGAGCCAGAAGGTTGGGTGCACCAGATTTGGTTTTCTGGCTAAGGCTGGGCTGGGTTCTAGAGATTTCCTAAATCTAACGGACCTAATCTAATTTAGGGTTAATCTAAGGGCCTAAAACACTCTCCTAATCTATAAATACACCCTAAACCTACCCTAATCCATACTAAAAATAGAAATGATGGCCTCATGCCGCCAAATTAAATCTTAGAAGGAGCCTCCACTTGTTTATGAAGGAAGTTGCAAGCTAATCACTCTCTAATCAATCTCTAATCATCACCATCTTCATATTTAGCAACTAATTCCACTTCATAAGTTTGCTAATCTTGGTTTTGGTGAGTTTCTATCACTTTAACATCAATTGTTAAAGTAAGTAGATTGGGTGTAATGAGACTTATGGTCTTAGATGCGGATTAGTGAGTTTGAATCATTTGTAATGATATGCTACTCTATGTTTTTCTATGTTTATGCATAATTAATAAGTGAGTTTATGCATGTTTGATAAGTTGGTTTATGCATGCTTAACAAGTTGGTTTATGCATGTTTAACAAGTGGGTTTATGCATGTTTAATATGTGGGTTTATGCATATTTAACAAGTGGATTTATGCATGTTTAACAAAGTAAGTTATGCAAGTTCATATGCAAGTCATGTGTATGATGTTATGTAAGTTATGTGTAGGTTGATATGCAAGTTCATATGCAAGTTGTGTATATGCTTAAATGCAAGTTTAACATGATATGCAAGTTATGCATGCTTATGCAAGTATGTGAATGCTTATGCAAGTATGTGAATGCTTATGCAAGTATGTGAATGCTTATGCAAGTTATGTGTATGCTTAAATGCAAGTTTAACATGATATGCAAGTTATGCATGCTTATGCATGTATGTGAATGCTTATGCAAGTATGTGAATGCTTATGCAAGTTATGTGTATGCTTAAATGCAAGTTTAACATGATATGCAAGTTATGCATGCTTATGCAAGTATGTGAATGCTTATGCAAGTATGTGAATGATAGTATGCAAGCTCATATGCAACATGTTATGCAAATCATGTGTATGATAATATGCAAGTTTGGGTTAAATGTAGTTGGGTTAATATGTGCTCATATATGCAAGTTGACATCCTCTTAACCCATGACAAAGTTGTATGCTAAACCCATGATATTTGTGATGGATCTTCCCCCTTATTATGTCATGAAATGAGAACGATTTACGTGGGGAACGATGGGGTGGGTAAATATGTTAATAAAAGTATGGTTGGGTATGATTAAGCATACCATAAAAATAAATTAACATAAGTGGGAATTTACCTATTGAGTTAGGTCTACCCCATGGGAATTTACCTATTGAGGTCTACCCATGTTATGAAAAAAAAACTTGATATTAATTAGGGATAATTAATATGGGGGTGATTAATTAGGTGTAATTAATCGACTAAGACACGAGGTTGGACTCATTTGTAGTGTAAAACTGCCCGGACCCGACCGGCCTAACCAGTTGCTACAAATGTCAGCCCAATGTGAGAGGTCTTAGCCATAAATTAAATACGTGATTAAAGTAAAGACACGAGGTTAGACTCTGTTATGACGTAAGACTGCCCGGACCCTACCGGCTTAACCAGGCGGTCATAACAGCCAGTCTAATGTGGGAGGTCTTTATGGGAGATCACGGTCTTAATTAATTAAGAAACACTTAACCATATTAGCATGTAGTGGGACATGAGGGGTTAAGTGGGTGCCTTGGGTGGCATGTGGAAATTTAATGGTTGCCTTGGGTGGCATGTGGAATCTAGTGGGTTGCCTTGGGTGGCAATAGAAAATACGATTAGAATACTTAACCAAGTGAAACATGTAATTAAACATGATTAAAGGGTTAAGTGGGATACACTAGATAAGTGACAAGCTTAGGTGGGTAGCTTGTGGGGGCCCATTTCAACCAATATCCCAAACGTATCTTTGTGGGCTCGACCCATGTCGAGTGACGGGACACGCATATTGGGCTTGATTATAAGAGGCCAAAACGGGTTAGCGGTGGCAACGCAAGTCCAACGGGTTTCATATGCGTGTGTGGGCCCGGGCTGGTAGATAAGCCGTTGTTGCATCGTGTAGATATAAAGCCGTGCACCGTTGACAGTATTGGGTTGCCACTTTAGGGGAGTGATACACCCCACTATGGGACCAGCACGGGTATCTATGGTAGGGAGCCGATCGCTTGGGGAGTAGTGGGGTACACCTAGTGGAGATAGGGGCAGACGACACCTATGTGATCAGCTAGGGGTACAGGAAACTACTAGTGATATCTTTCTTTTAAGTCCTTGGGTGGGATCAACCTTTGAGAAGGAATGACTGGTGTGGTGCAGTTAGTAATTATCCTTGGGTGGGTAGATGCGTCTTTACAGTTATCTTAGTTTATCCTAAGTCTACCAAGCTGCTTAGTGTAGCCATTCATCCCCAGACATTACCGTAGGTCAAGTTTATATCTTCTCTGGTTACTTTAATGATTGTATTGTTAAAGTTATAGGACTCGCTCAGACTTATGTCTGACCCCGTTGTTTTTATCTTTTTCCCCACCCTCAGGTCCTACGGTGGATCCTAGCAGTAGTGGAGCTTGATCGGATTACTGTTCCAGTCTTTAGGAGCTTGGATAGATGTAAAGCTCCAGTTACCCAGTTATCTTTTCTTTTGTCCTGGCTATTGTATCGTGAGTGTAGGATTATGTACTTCTTTATTTTGATGGATATTGTACTTGACTTTTATTGTGGTTTTATGATGTAACCAGACATGTTTATTTCCGCTGTTATGAGATGATGTTTTAAATTTCAAGTACTATTTATATCTGTCTTGTTGTAATTTTTCTGTTCTATATTCACTAAAATACTCCACCGATGTTATGGCATTCCCTTATAGAGTGACCATAGCGGGCGTGGGGTGTTACAATCCGCCCCTGTGTGTGTGTGTGCACATCTTGTTCTACATCTCTCTTGTGCACTTGTGCATATATAACATATTTATTTTTTGAATTCTATTTTATTGTGTTATGGACTGACTGGAACTTTATTTTGCTTTGCAACTGGGCTTACTTTATGATGTAAATTGGTATTAACAAGAATCGATTCCCAAGCAGTTGTATTGAAATCCCCATGAACAAATTCACAAAATTTTCTTATCCATAATATTGAAAACGTTTTATCAGTTTACTTGATGCTTGACAATAATTGTGAACTCTAGTGTGAATTTTAATGATATAGCAGGTGCTGGGCCAACTTAACTTGTATTTGGCCCTAGGTTTTCTTATAAATAGTATATGTTCCAACCTATGTTAAGACCAACTTTGACTTTTAAACTGGGTAATTTCATTTTTTTATTCGTTTGTTACTATCACTGGACGTTATACATCTGAGACAAACCTAGTCCATGCCAAAAAAATAGAGACACATTTCATGTTTGAATATTTGATCCAAACATGGAAGATGTTACAATTTGTAGAATCTACACTTGCCTCCTAGAAAAAAGGGAGAAAAATCAGTTTGGTTAATCTTGTTTGTAAACCAGTGTATACATGTTATTTCATACATATACTATTTTGTCTGGGAATCTGAATCTGTATAACTACACAAAAAAATTGATTGACTGTGAGTATTATGGAAACTTTGTTTTGATTGTAGCATTTATGTGTTCCCTTGCATTAACACAATTTGCACCATGTCACACACTTCGATGACATGATGCACGTCCTAGCAGGTCTCATACTTGAGTAGGTCAACCTAAATACATGTTGAGTTTAACCCACCCTGCTGAATACTTGATATTGGCTTACATACCCTTCCCTAAGCATGTATATTGCATGTTCAGAACTTGGATGTAGCATTTTATCTCCTGAAATATATTTAGCAGTGCATGTGTGTTTCCTTGTTACCTAGAATTTTCCTATGCCTTGCTCTCATTTATGAATTTAATCTCCTGAATTTTCCATGATAAACTTAAAGTTTACATAATAGTATGTGTGCTGCTGTAACGTCCCAGATTTTTGAACGTTAATTACGAATATTTAAATATTTTTTAATTATTGATTTAGCGTTATTAATTGATTTTATATCGAATTTAATTAATAAAATTGTGTTTAAACGTTTAAATTTATAAATTAATTAAAACGAGCTCGAAACGCCGCTGTAGTTCGTAATTTTTGATTTGAATTTTAATTGAATATATAGGATCCAATATAAGTCGGAATTTTGTGAAACAAGAAACGAATGAACTGATTTGATTATATTTTTATAATGGAAGAGAAAAATGAAGATTTCATACTATAGATTTCAAGTTATGTCCAATTCAAATTTTCATATAGTCGCTATGGAACTCGTTAATAAACAATAACGTTTATTTAATAAAATATAAAGGAATTTTTATATAGATTTGAATATCGTTTAACCCGGAATGTTTAAATGTTGTTTTTGAAACCCGAATGTGTTTATTTTGAATTTATATAATATTATATTTGGGTTTATACGATGATACTGGTTTATTTTTATTAATCGAATTTTTTTCGAATTTTAATTATATTTTATCGATATTATATAGGTCCATGAATGATTATTTTTGAAAACAACCTCCATTATCATTGAAACAAGTTTATTGGAATACATATAGCTAATTATTATTAAATTTCCTGTTTGGAGTCAATCGGAGGTGTTTTGTCGGTAGACAAAATTTAAAGGTGAACCGATAAATTAAAATAACGTTGCTATGCAAATGGAGTCCGTTTTCAACGAAATTAATTTCTTTGGAATCGGAATGTTGAGACGTAGCGATGTGTTAGTTTTTTGTTGTGTTTGAAGTTCATGAATATCGAGAATCGAACAACCGTTAGCAGAAAAAAATTAAATAACCATGCATACCATATCAAGTAAAATTGACCGTGTATATAAGCAAATAAATTCATATTATAAAGAAAGAATAAGAATTTTTTTGTTCGTGCTTGAAGAATGATACACCAGCGGGTAAGATTTGGTGAAGGGGAAATAAACCATTTAACGGTCGCTAAAAGATAAGAAGCTTCATATGAGACCGCACAGGCTAGTTTCTCTAAACACATACCCTACTATCCTAAATCGTGTAGCTTTATATGAGACCATACATGCAAGTCCTAATCTAATCAATCGAAAATGATGACTTAACAATGCCTAGCTTACATGCCTAAGAGGGAGAGTCAATGCCTAACCTAAACTCAAACCAGAAGCAAGCACCACACATGCTATTTAAGCACCAACGTACATGTATGTCTTGCATCAATGAAAAGAAAACACAACGCGACAGGCTATAGCTTAAATCTTAAGAAAATAAATTCCACCCCTATACTATGACTACATGCCCAACTTCCTCCGTGCCTAAGTATGCCTATTAGAAACGACGATTTTCATATCTGCTTGAATCCTCTCCTATAATTGTTGGTGTGCCAAAAGCCATTTCCTCACTCAGTTTTTCTTCCCTAGCGAGCAAAGTATAAATCCGCAACCTCTAAAAACAAATGGGTACTTTTGAAACTGAGATGAGTGCGCATGCGTAAGTCTACCTCAGTACGGAGAGGAAGGGTTCACGTCGAAATACGGAAGGCGGTGAGCATAGGAGGAGGGAAATCGAAGGAACACGGTTACAAAAGGGGGGCACAGAGTGAGGACAAGAAATAAAATGGGGAGGGTGAACATAGTTGCAAGGAGTAATTCAAGTGGAAACAAAAGGAAAAAAATTAACGTTAGCGAAGTGATGAGTTCATATGTGAAAAACAAAGAGCAGGCAAAAAGAATAATATAAACGATGACCGATGGCTGAAGAGAAGTTGATCTGGTGGCAGGGGAAAGACTGCGATCGCGTGAAATGGGTAGGGTGAAGTCTGGAAGGGCAGTTCGAAAATGAATAAAAGGAGGAGAAGGTGAATAGTAGATTGCAAATGTGCCAAATCTCCCTTTTGCTAATGTAAGTATAGTTTACTTTAAACAGTGTATTATGTGTACACGTGGGTAACTTCTCGAATGGGCCAAATCCTTAATTTAAATTTGCCTAATTGTAGTAAATAATGGAACTAAGGGTTAATTTAACGTAAGCTAACAACTCAGTTAATAATCCATTAATTATAATGGAACGTGGCACGTTTGGTTCCTGATGATATTCTAATGTGCATGATACCCTTTTTAAATATGACGTCGCCTCCTATGTTAAATAATCCTAAACAAATTTGTATCATGCCTTGTTAGATTTCGAACATGCCCTACCTTGTTCGTTTTGCCTAATGGTTGTTTTATTTAAACATTAATATGCCTAATCATTGTTGAAGTAATTAATTTCAAATTTGTTTGGCGGATCAGTTAGTGATACCGTGAGCTTTAATATGCCTATTAGTATATATTACACGTGCCAGCAATATTAAAATATACCTAACTGGAGTGATTAAGGTAAGCCAGTGACCTGGGTATGTATACATATAGTGCAGATTAAATAGTATATTGATTTTATAATTAACGTCATATTAGCAAACAAGGGAAGATTCTTAATATGCTCAAAGTAACATGGACTGTGAAGGATAAGATAAAAGTGCAGTACGTAGTATACCGAACACAGCTTGAAATATGCCAAATCAAAGATTTAAATTACCGAAGTAAAGATTAAGGTTTTAATAATATTAGTTTAAATTGTGAATAACGTATAAAATTCTATAAAATGATCCTATGTTATCAGAATTCGAGAAGACCAGGGATGTAACCGTATCAACTGACATAAGATTTTGGGGAACATATGGAGTAAATGCAGTTGGAAGCTTGTAAAGTGAACCACTTTGACAACGAATGGAAACCCAAAGTGAAATCAACTCACTTAGTTTATCCCACTTATATTTTATATAAGTTGGTTTTTTATTTTGTGTGCAATGTTTGCTAATGGTTGTTAATTGGATGACTATTTGCATGCATGCTGGATATTTTTAGTATTCATATATTAAATTAAACGTTTGTTTAATTCAATCGAGTTAAATCGTTATTTTTAACGATTAGATTCCAAATGAGATAACTTACCTTGTTGGTTACGTTTATAATAATATACACATATTAGATAAATAATCGAATGCTTGATTGGACGTTATGAATTGATTATTGACTGTTATAAGTTAAACTGTTTATTTCTGTTTACTGTAATAAATATATTGTCGTACTGAATTTGAAGTAACCCATTTTGATGCAGGGAAGGACAGGTTGGAGGGATCCAACCGGATTCCTCAAAATATGTTATTTATTTTCATATGAACTTTTTATCCAGTATGATTGAGTGATTGATTTATCATTGATCGTTAAATTAAAATTCAACATTTTTTAATTATTAACCAATGGATGATATTGGTTGAGTAGTTGGCAATGATTAGCCTAAAATGAATCATTTTATGAACGTTGATTTACAGTTAGGTAAATCAATAGGAATAAAGTTATAATAATTTATTTTATAACCAATAACGGATTTTGAAATCTATTTTATATAGATTATTTGAATAAAGGTTTATTAAAAAGAAATAAATAACCATTTTTAATCTAGTAGTTATAAATCAAGTATATATAGTGAATTCTTATGTTAATGAGTTTTACAAGCAATGAACAGAAATTAACCAAATGGTTATGGATTGAATTAATTGTTTCAAATAAAAATTAATTGTGATTTATTTAATTTAATTAGATTGTAATTAAATTAAAGGAAATTGTTTAAAGTAATTAAAAGAAAGGACTAATGAAATGGGTTAACGAATTAACCTTGTTTTGACTTGCCTAAGTCAACTATTTTAAACCAAGATAGATTATTACATAAATTATTTAATCATTAATTATTTTTAAAATTGATTCTTGTTATATTATCTGAAAAGGAAGATTAGTTATCAATGTTGGAGTAAACTAAATTAATTTCTAAAGGTGTTGGAATTGTTTATTATTATTTTAATAATAATCAAAGTGATAAAGCTTGAAACTAAATTGTTTTACTGGAAGTTAATAGAGTTGCAAAGCCTTATATATAGTTAAATGGAATTGTAAACGAATTTATATTCAATATGAACTCTTATTAAGAATTTTGTTGGTCGAATTTTTATAAAATTCGAATTAGGAAATTATTAAAGCAGGTTTTAAATGGATTAATGTGCTAAAGGATTTTTAGAGTCGAAACCAGTTCAAAATGGGATTTGTAATATGAAGAAGTTAAAGGGAATTTAAAAGGCTAAAGATGGGGAAATATAGATGTTTTAAATTGAGAAAGCGTAATTTTGAAATTGAAAAAGAGTTTTTCAAAAGAAGATAGATTAGGTTATAAACCATGGTTAAAAATCGTGTAGTAAATAGAAGTGTTGGGATAATTATTGGAATGAGTTTTTCGTCGATAAACTTCTATCTATTCAAAGATAAGAATGTTGTCGATTCAAGGTCTAAGAGGTAAATAAAATACCCCAACTTGTAATGACTTTATGATTATCCAAGGATGATATTAGTTTAGAAATGAGGGTAGTGAAAGGTATTAAAATTAATGTTTTCTTTATGGATATTAATAACTATAACTCGAAGGGTTATAAGTTGATACAGAAAGACCAGGATCGAATTTATATTCGAAAACCATTCCGACCAGAAAATACGTTGAAGATGTTCAGAATCTGATCGAGATGGAGTAATTGAAGACCGTCGATCTTCATAAGTGGAAGGATTACTATTGAATTTATCTGATTTGCAACCAGAGGTTTTCTGACGTGATTCGGTCGTGGTTGAGATTTTATGGATTGTAAGGACTACTCGCTACTGATCCTTGGGATGTAGTAGGAGGGTGCCTTTGGTTCATTCTATTCCTGGATGACTTGTATGGATAAGTGCCTGACAGAGTATTTTCTAAAAACCACGTACGTTGATTTTTATAATATACCGAGTTGGTGGCAAAGAAGGGAACTTCTTTTATACCCAGAGTATATTTGTGTACGTCAATCAGTGATCTGACGGATCTGATCATGTGGCATTCAAAGTGAATGGCGGCTAGATGATCAAAAGATAATTATAACCTCAAGCCTCATCAACTGGGAAATGACAGAAATCAGGCAGACAACATGGCTAAGTGGGTCACTCCCATTAGGGTGTATAATCACATATCTAGAGAAATTCCATTTCCTTCTTTAATTTATTTTGACGTTGTCCCTTTTGGGAAATGGTGGCTTGAGCCCAATCGTTGGTGATATACATTCGATACACTCAAGCGAAATGAGTGGTCGGTCATGTGTGGCCGTGTTACAAGATGTTCTTGTTAAATCCAGTGTATTCCCCTCTAGAGCTACACTATCGGAAGGTGGCTCCATACCTTGATATAGTCGGAATCCAATCTCCAATAAGCTCCTGGGGTTTTGATTGTATACCATATATGTGGAGCATGAGATGCAAACGTTCCGCTAGAGTGTTATTTATTTGTATTTAGACACTATTATAATATCAGAATAAGATATGATTTCAAAAATGTTTTTGGGTTATAGTAAGGTAAAAACCATCCATATTTTATGTGTGGATTGGTCTTACTATTATGTTTTTCTATCAAAAGGATTTTTGACTTAAAACCAGTTTGGACGTTATTTAAACTTAGTGGGTTTCTCACTCTGGTTCACGAGATTGATCCGACGTTTGAAATGCTCGGGTTAGCCCGGGTTTTACAGATTTAGGTTAATATGCTATGGATTTCAGAGATGAACCAGAGGAGTTCAAACACATGATATTTAGTATTTATTCCGCTGAGTGATATATATGAGGACAGGTTGTTATAATGTCCAGTTGTATTAATTTACTTTGATGATTGTAAGCATGTTTTTAAACTCTAAATAAAGTTTTATTTCTATATTATATTTTATTCTGCTGCGATGTGAGACTCTGTGTGGTATTGGTTCTTCTTCTTATTATCCTATTCTAACATTTCTTTATTTCTATTAAAGATTTGTATTTTCGTGCAATTTGGGTTGGACGTGTGTAATATTAGTCAAATAAAAGTGTACGGATTTGCGGGCCTTTACAGCTGCCTTGTTACCTGGAACTTTCCCATGTCTTTCTTTGAATTTTTGAACGCATATTGTTTTGGTTTGATATATATTCAAAAATTAGTAACTTTTTGTTTAAGTAAGATTAATTGTTATATCAGTATTTTATTGAAGTTGATTTACTTGAATAAAGTTAGTCCTAACTCGAATTTTTTTCTATTTTGCATAAACACTTGGGTCAGACCGAGGGTTATAGCTTAAAGATTTCAGCTATCGAAGTTAAAGACTTGCATAGACGTGCCTGCTCTAGATCGAAAACTATGTAAAGTTTATTATATTTAAACTGTATGTATTTAAAAATTTCTACTGTATAAAAATTTGTATAACTCTGATAAAATTTTGTACAAAATTATTTCCACTATGAGATATTATCTATTTTATTCTATGTTGTGATTCTGTTAAACCCAGTGAGCTATAATAACTTGTCATTTTGAATGATTCGGGTTGGTTTAATTACCTAATTGCAGCAGTCAAAAAGGCAAGTCGTTACACTTCAGATACAACTAAAATAGGTGCATTTGTCAATTAAGGTTTTAATTTCAGGATTGCCTCCTCATTCGTCTGTTCAAGCAAATTTTACATCCTTTCTAGTTAATCTACTCGTCGGTTCTACTATACGGAGAAATACTTGATGAATACCCTGTAATAGGCATCTAGTCCAAGAAAACTCTTGATCTTAGTAATTGTCTCTTTTCTCTTCCAGTTATCAATATCTTCGGTTTTAACTGGAGCTATTGATATTCCTCTTTCAAAAAATGCCCGGCCGAGAAACTTCACTTCCATCTCCCAAAAGCAACATTTGAAGAAATTAGCCTTCAATTGATATTGCCTCAAAGTCTCGAGCATTATGTTAAGAAAAACTTCATGGTATCATTCATTTGAATATACTAATTTATCATCGATGAAAACCAACTAGACATATCCAAGTGTTCGCAGAACATACGGTTCATCAAGTCTACAAAGAAAGCTGGTACATTAGTTATACAAATGACACGACTAACTGTTTATTTGACCCATCTCCAGTTTTAAATGTTATCAATGTAATACTATTTCCAACAAGAGTCAATAGATGGAAACCTGTCACCACATCTGACTAAGATAACATACTCAGCTGATCAAACAAGTCAATACGTAGCATTAGGCTTCTTTATGAATACAACAACAACTCCCCAAGGCAAACTTCTTGGTTTAATTAAGCTCTTGCCTTATAAGTACACCATTTACACTTTTAACTCCTTCATATCGGTTTGTGCCATTCTGCTAGATGGTCTATTCATCGGTTCTATTCCATATACAAGATTAGTTCTTAATGTAATGACCCACTCTTTCCATATGGTTTAAGCTGACATTTAACCACACATGTCGAACTCAAAAGGCACTGGAAAATAGATATTTAGGGGAAAGATGATAGAGGGTAAGAAAAAGAAAGAAAGAAATATTAGAACAGAAGAAGAATACCAACACTACAGAATCAGAGTAGAATAGAATCTCATAGTGGAATGAATAAAATATATCGATACTCTTTGCACAAAGAGAAAACTGTATATATATGATTACATAGTCAGAGTACACATCTAGATTAGCTTACACAATCTGATAAATACAACACACACAGGGAAAACAAATTAATACCAGAAAATACGGGAATATTTCTTGACTTTGGCTTCTATTGGAAGCTCCAAGCAAAACCTAATGTAACCTGGAAAATATACTCAGTCTGACCCGAGCAAATTTTATGGACAACAAAATCACTTGGATCAGTCTGGAATACTTTTAGTGAGAAAACTCACACCACAACAACTTGCTTGATTTTTAGAAAATTATTTAAAAGAATGGAACTCTCTTAAGACATGACCACACATAAACATGGCACATGTTTTTTCCTTACGATAACCAAATCACTTTTTATTATAAATCCAATGATATTATAATAATGTCATAAAATCCACAATAAAATAGGAATATAGCCGAAAACTTATATCTCATTTTTTGACATAGTTGTTTACATCTAAAAATGTATGGCTCGTATTCGAGTTTGGATTTCCATACATGACTAGGTAAGGAATTATATCCTGACCAATGTCCTCTAGAGATAAAAACACTATGGTTTAACAAAACATCTTGCAACCCAGTCACACAGAACCGACCACTCATTTAACTTGAGTGTACCGAATGTATCACCACCACGGTTGGGTCAATAACTGTAACATTCCAAAGCATGTAAAAAGGTACATCAATTTCTCCAAATCAGGTGATGATATATCTTAATGGGCGTAACCCACAACCCTGCTGCCTGCCCGATTTCAGTCATTTCCCAATTGATGAGGCTTGAGGCTACAATTACCTTCTATACATGGCACGTCTAATTCTTTGGATGCCACATCACCGTTCCATCAATCACTAGTTGACATCCATAAAAATACAACCTTCGAGTTCATATGTCTTAAAGAAGGGTATTAGCTAAGAGAAATTGTCTTCTCCTCCACGAAATAGATGTACGTTTGTAAAAATTAACGTACGTGATCAAAGAAATGCAATGTCATACATTCGTCCATACAATTTGTCTAGGAACAAAACAAACCGAAGTTAGTCTTTTACTACATCCTATTGGGATAACCCCTTGAATTAGTAACAAGAAGTCCTTGCATCATGTAGACCCAGAACGTAGAGATTACTGCTACAAGCTTAATGTTGATAGTTAAACTAGACATCAGTGAGAACCCTTTTCTACTCCAAAGATCTCACCTTTATATCATCTCAATATGCATAAGCATCCTTGTAAAATTTTATTTTTGAATGAAAAGTCGGTTCATAGTGGTTTTGGGTCCAGTTCCCATCCCGGTCTTGTGACACCCCACGTCCGTTAACGTGCCTTACAAAGGGAATGCACTAAGTTTCATAAAGCATTATAGGTAAATAGAAACAAAAATATTACAAGACATATAAAAATGATAGTGGAATTTAAAAACTTTATTTAATATAAAGCAACGTGGTCTGAAAACATCTCAGGTCTGAAATACATAAAAACCATTACATCATTGGAACTACTGTCTTGTACTTTTAAACATCAGAGTACGTAAGAGAAGAAAATTTCACCAAACAAAATATAGCCGTAGCAACAAGGATAGGAGCTTGAGCCATATATCTAAGCAGCTCCAGAAAAATGAAAGTAGAGTCACGGTCAAGCCTGAGTATTCCCACCCTGAGAACCTTGGGGGGAGGGGGGAGGGGGAGGAGGAACGGAAGAAAGAAGAGGAAATAAAAAGGGTTAGACATAAAGTCTAGTGAGTCCAACTACTTTTAGTAAGTAAATAAGTAAAAGTAGCATGACAGGCATATAAAGTGGATAAGAGAGAGGTAACAACATATAAGGTAGGTATGACATGGTAAACATGATAGAGTGTATACTTCTCTAAAGATTACTCTACACTAATACTAGTATAACCGGAATGAGATGATCTCAACAACAATAAGATGGTAGACTTAGGCATACTTCCCAATGTATCCTAACCACTACCCTAATCGATCGGCTCCCTACTTCGCATAGATACTGTGTACCAGCCCCACCATAGGATGTATCACGTCCTATAGTGACAACCCTTCGCTGATATGCATAGCCATACCTACAAGTGTCACGGTCATCTTATCCCCCTCTGCCCGGCCCATGCACGCACATGACCCGGCCGGTTTGTGCCGCCCACACCGTTCTCCACGTTTGGATCTCTTACAATCAGCCCAGTAAGTGTGTCCCAACAACGACCTAGGACGGAGTACTCATTTTGATACTATTATATGGGTTATTGACTGAAATGGGTCCCGCACAATATGATACAAGTTCTCCCCCATGTCTTGTATCCCCATTAGGATTTCCATTGGTTATGTATACCACTAGGTATCTTTAATTACATAACCCTACCATTTCTACAAGTTATGCTTACCCTGAAAAGGTGTCTTTAATTACATAACCCTAATATTTCCATTGGTTATGTATACCATTAGGTGTCTTTAATTACATAACCTTATCAGGTTAAGTTTGTGGGCCTATATGTAAATATTACCACCCCCTCAGATTTACTTAACCCACCCACTGTTCAACCAAATTTACTTAACCCTAGCTTAAGTTTATATTCATACAATTCCTATGGATTCAACCAGGTTAAGTATTTATGGTTTATTACCATATTTTCATTTATGGTTACAGCATGCTAGACCTCCCACATTAAACCTACCATTTGTGGATTCTGGACATGCCATGCGGGTGCGGGCAGACTTATTCCACAAATTGGGCTTAACCACATGTCTTAGCACGTCTCGTATTTGTGCACGTAGACCTCCCACATTAGATTCACCACTTGTGGTCGCTGGATATGCCGGGCGGGTCCGGGCAGACTTCCACCACAAGTGTAATCTAGCCTCGTGTCTAGGCGCAATTACAGTTTCTAAGTACTGTAATCCTAGGCATTTTGATTATTAGCTAATTTTCCTATGTCATTATAGGTTATAAGTTTCATGCCCTTTTTCCCCAATTATGTTCATTGTAAATTATATGTCCAAATTCATATTCATATACATTTTTCAAATTTTGCCAATTTCTACCTTTTTACCAATTATGCCTAAATTCCCAATTCACAAGATATGCCCAATTACAATGTTTCCCCCCGTCCCAAACTAACGTAATCGCATAATTTAGAGGCATGCCTAGGCTCGAAAATAGCCTGACTATATATAATAAAAAGGGAAAGGGTGAAGGGAAGATGATAGAGATGTTTATTCTAACAAACTGACATAAGCATATGATGGCATAATGATAGGATGGACATATAAGAATAATCGGCGAACTTGTGATAATAAAACAGGTTCTAACATAGTAGGGATGTCATAATAGGCACGATTAGATCTAAAAATGGATTTAGACGTCCAACTAATGACAGATCTAAATTGACCACAACATGATAAGATGATTCAAATAACAAATTAGATCCATAATTAAAAGTAGATCTGACATGATAAGGGTTGAGATCTAAGTCATAGTCAATTCAAGATGTCATAGATTCACAAATTACAATAGATCTGATATGATTCAGTCACAGGCATAGATCCAAATTACAATATCATGGATTCACAAATTACTATAGATCTAATATGATTCAGTCGCAAGCATAGATCCAAATTTACAGTCATATCATGTTTACTTTTATTTATTTAAATCTAAGGGCAACTGAAAACTCACAGTGTTTGGACTAGAACAATAGGAGGAGAAGAGAATAGTTGATGAATCTCAGATATACGCTTGAATCTCTAAATCTTTATTTGCAGAAGAAGAAAAGAATATGGTTCAGTCCTGGAACCGACAGCATTTGGCCTCTATTGATTTCCAATGAAGAAAACAAGAGAAATGAGCCTGTATATATAGCTGCCAGCCCCCAGATACCGACTTTCCACGTCAGCCCTAGCGGGGTCGACCCACCACTTAGGGGGTCGACACCCCCCTTGGGGGGGTCGACCTAGGGGTCGACTCCCCTAGGAAGGAATTTTCCCGCTCACCCCGAATTCTGGAATTTGAATTTTTTTAACCTTTCTGGACTTAACTTTGATTTCTTGGACCTTATATATATATATATATATATATATATATAATTCTATTACGCGTATACAAACTTCAAACCCTCATAACTTCTTCATACGGTGTCCGTTTTACGCAAACCAAATGTCTATCTTGACCAGAATTTCGAGACGGATGAAATGGCGTAGTCAATTTCACTAAATTACGAATATTATATTAATTATTATTTAATTTATCCTCTTTTAGTGTTATTAAAATACGGGGTGTTATAGGTCTCGAACTAACACATCATAATTTAAAAAGTTATTTACTGGTAGTCAGTTCTCTAAATATCAACTCAAACAGTACAGTCAAGTACATCAGCAACATATACGCTTTTTATTAAAACAATTCATTAAATTCATTTCTTCGGATCTTAAAAATCAATTTCAGATACTTATCTCAACGGAATAAGTATATTCACAAATCTCTTGTTCTTGATACTGAAACACCCCACCTCCGTTAGGGTCACTCTCAAAGGGAATGCCCTAATTTTGGTGGAGGTTTATAAGTATAAGTCACAGATAAACAAGACAGATATAAGAACACATATTTTTGAACAGTGGAAAAACAACAACATCTTTTATTTCATCAAAATACGTGTTCACAAAAACATGCCATACTTGTCTTACAATTCTTCCAAAAACATAACATCTCCATAACTGTCTTGATTACATTATTAAAGAAGCATAAAGAAAACATAAATAAACTGCAAAAGTCCCATAATTGCTGCCAAAGCCATAGCCCAAAACGGAAAAAGGTCCAAGCAATATATTCTTTCTCTTCAAGCTAGATGTGAAAACTGATCAAGCTGCGGTATTCCCTCCCTGTGGACCTAGGGGGGAAACGGAAGAAAAGAAGACGAAAGAAAAGTAGAGTCAGACATAAAGCCTGAGTAAGTCTAGGACTATTCAGTCTATGAATAAAGAACTGGGTATGATAAGCATAAACTGGAAATGGGAATGCACCATAAACTAAGTTAAGTTGTCTAGGGTCGAATATACTATCGTACCCCATATTAATCTCTGTACCCATATAAACTAGTTCCCAACAAGCACCCCATAATCAGGGTGAAGTGATCCATTTCTGATGATCGGCTCCTACTCGCATGGTTACATGTGTCTTACGGCCCCCGATGTTGTAGTTACCTATGCTGGTCCCACCATGGGGTGTATCAAGTCCCATGGTGGCGGCCCGACACAATTCTAGAATGCACAGGTATGCTACTGGTGCCCAGTGCCTTATTTTTCTGCGCCGGAGTGTGTGCACGCCCGCACCCCGTTAGAACCTACACTGCTGCACCACCGCCGTCGATTTGACCTCTTACAGTTAGCCCAGTAATCATGCCCCACCCTGCCTAGTTCAGGGTATCCTGATACACCTTGTAGGGTTACTGCTGAAAAGGGTCCCCCGCTACTAGGTTTTCTATTTCTAGCCAACATGCTAAGTTGGTTAAGTGTTTTATAAACATAACCCCCAATCAGTCCGTATATTTTAGCATGTTCCATTTTGATTAAGTATTAATATAATTTACTTAATCCTATCAATCCTGACTCAGCCTTAATTGTCTTATTAAAGCCTCGACCTCTCACATTAGACAGGTATTGTTGTGGCTGCCTGTTGCCGGTTGGGTCCGGGCAGTCTTACGCCACAACTCAGTCTAACCTCGGGTCCTTATTGGGCTCCGTGTTTAACCACCCACATTGGATAGGTATTGTTGTGACTACTGGACAGCCGGACGGTTCCGGGCAGGTTTACATCACAACTCAATCCAACCTCGGGTTAAACACATCGTATTTTCTACATTTACATATTTTGTCTCTTTTCTTTTTATATGTAAATATTTGCGGCCCATTATTCAAATTCATCTTTATTGATTAAAATTTATTTATGCCACTTAATTGTTTTTCAAGGTTGTTGGCATGCGTCAACATGCCAACACATATGTTCTATATTTTAACCCAAACGTCATTACCCCCGTTTTACACGTTCGCTACAATGTAAGGTGTGTTGGGTTTAATATTTAAACCCAATTTAGCCATATGAAAAGGGGAGTCTTATAACATGGTGTTTATAAGGTAACATGAAAGAGGGGAGTGTGAACGTATGAACTTGCAACGAACGATTCAATTAACATAAAGTAGGCACATGTGAACTTGCAATTGTAACATCATATAATTATGGCATACACAATACTTAAACATGAATCATTCTATTCATATAATCATGGCATAAATAATACCTAAACATGAATCATTTTACTCATGTAATCATGGCATAAATAATACTTAAACATGAATCGTTTTATTTATGTAATCATGGCATAAATAATACTTAAACATGAATCATTTTATTCATGTAAACTTGCAATTGGAATGTAAATCTAACTTAATTGTGTCACATATATCACCATATGGTTTTGATAACAACTTAGGCCTAAAACATGTTTCAACTAGGCATAATACCAAACATAGTTTAGTCATGTTCATAAAGGTGCTTACTTTTGTTCTAATACAAAAGTATGATTTACTAATTCCAACATAGATTCATATAAACTATAGTACTTAGTCGTATCCAATTACATACTAAAAGTGATCATAAAAGTATGTACATCATATTAGCATAATAATGAATCATATACTTGCATGAATCCCAATTAAAATTTCACAACATATGGTTGTCAACATAAATCATATACTTGTATGAATCCAATCGTATACCATAACATTTCCAAATCGTTTAGAATCAAAATAACATACAAGTATAGATTATTATCGCCATAATTCCATTTCGTTGTTAACTTCCAACGCAAATCACATACTTGCATATGTCCAATCGTATAACATAACATTCCCAAATCGTTTAGAATCAAAATAACATACAAATATAGATTATTATCGCCACAATTCAATTTCGCATTTTACACAAATCAAACGCAATTAATTATTCACATCGGAATATCACTCTACTTACAACGTATGACGAATCTTCAATTCAGGAATCTGAATTCTAAATTTGGAGATGCTATCCTTTGTTGTAGGCGTTGTTATGATTTGATTAACGTGGCTTTAAGCTTTTGATTTATCTCCTAATTGTCTCCCAATTTCTGACGGCTATCCTTAGTCTCTCCTCAGCAGCATGACGGTCTCATCTCCATTTTAGTTTGTGTGAATTAGGGTTAGTCTTAGGTCCGTTTTATAGAGTTTGTGAGTTGATTTAGACCGTCGATGGAGCTTGGTTTAATAATAGCCGTTCGTTCAAAGGAGAGACCAACCAGGAGCTGACACCTAGCCCTAGTGACAAGGCAAGGCTCAGAAAATCGACCAAACACAGACCAGGCCAGCCAGGGTGGGCTGGGTTCAACCTGGCTCTAGGGCCAGGTCGACACCCCAGTCGACACCATGTCGACTTGGCAGTCGACACGGGTTACCCAGGTCGACTGCCCAGTCGACCTGGCTAGCCCCAGGTCGACTGCCAAGTCAACCTGGGTGCCTTGGGCGGGAATTTTCCCGCCCTGGCCATTCCGACCCGATTTTGAAATTTGAATTAGTTTTTCTGAGTTGTTTTGGTCTGTTTGAATTTTAAACTGAATTCTGAAACTTCCGGAGGCCATAACTTCTTCATACGGAGTCCTTTTTACGCAAACTCGGACTCTATTTCAAGCAGAATTCCGAGACGAACGCAATGGCGTATCCCGTTTCCCTTAATTCTTTGATTTGAAATTAGTTATACTTTAATTTGTGAATTTCACTGTTATAGAATACACGGGGTGTTACATTCTCCCCCACTTAAAAGGATTTCATCCCCGAAATCTTCAAGTTCAGGAAGAATGTATATCCTAACATCCAAACATCCATCTACTCATCCATCAAACACGAGCATCCATTGTCCTTAAAAGACTTCTAATGGTTCATGATCATATGCGAAGTGTGTGTGTGTACATGTACTTATCTAATGCAAAATCAGGCGGTCTACTGATTCAGTTGACCTCCTTAATGCGAATTATGTAAGTGCGATGAATCCATTATGTATGCAAATTCCCTTATTCATGATTCTACATGAGTGCACAATCATTCATACAAATGCAACATCCTTATGACAACACATTTAAAGTTCAACCATATACGAATGCAAACATATATGCATATGCAATATGAAGTGACTGAGCTGATCTAAAACCTAGATTGTGTGTGTATATGCAACCACGAGCAACCACTAGCAATCACTTGCAACCATCATCCATAACATGTTTCAATCACATGTTTTCATCCAAAGGGTTTCTTCCTAAAAGATAAGGTCGAGGAGATATACCTAAAAAGATAGATAAAAGCGCAACTTAAGGGAAAAGGAAAGATCAAAGATGTACCCTCGAAAAGAAAAGGGTAGGCTGCGCGTATTCTATCTTCAGTTTCCCAAGTTGCATCTTCTTCGGCGTCGCTCCACTGAACTTTGACGAGCTTGACTTCGCGGTTGCGTAGCTTCTTCACTTCCGTTCCTAATATGCGGGTTGGAATTTTCCTCACGGTTGCTTCGCGTTCCACTTCAGCTTCTTCTAGGATATTTGGCTCTACCACTTCAGCAGACTCATGTAGACATTTTCGGAGATGTGAAACGTGAAAGACGTTGTGAATTCTGGCCAATTTTTCGGGTAGCTCTAATCTATAAGCCATTTCCCAATTTTCTCGATGATAGGAAATGGCCCTACGAACCTTGGTGCTAGCTTTCCTATGGTTCCAAAACGAACAACGTTCCTTAGCGGAGATACCTTAAGAAAAACTCTGTCCCCAACCTCAAATTCAAGGTCGGTCCTCCTCTTGTCGGCGTAGGACTTTTGTCTGTCTTGGGCCGTCTTCATCCTTCTTCGTATTAAGTCTACTTTCTCTGAAGTCTCTCGGATCATATCTGGTCCAAGTATGAGCTTATCAGTAGACTCCCACCAACAAGTGGGCGATCGGCACGGTCTTCCATATAAAACTTCGAAGGGCGCCATTCCGATGGTTGCTTGATAGTTGTTGTTATAGGCAAATTCCACCAAAGGAAGATGGTCTTCCCACGTCCCTCCGAAGTCAAGGACGCACATTCTTAAAAGGTCCTCCAAAACTCTGTTCACTCTTTCTGTTTGGCCGTCGATTTGGGGATGATAGGCTGTGCTCAAGCATAACTGTGTGCCTACCGCTTCTTGCAGACTCCGCCAAAACTCACTTGTGAAGATAGGGTCTCGGTCACTAACAATGCTGGATGGTATTCCATGGAGTCGAACGATTTCCTTGAGGTAAAGAGATGCTAGGGATGAGGCAGTTCTTTTACTTTTGACAGGTAAAAAGTGGGCACTTTTAGTAAGCCTATCCACTATTACCCAAATGCTAGTGTTGCCTCTCCTAGACCTAGGCAGCCCATCGATGAAGTCCATTGAAATGCTATCCCACTTCCACTGCGGGACCTCTAGAGGATGGAGCAGACCGCCAGGCTTTTTCTGTTCTGCCCTAACCTGTTGGCACACCATACACTTAGAAACAAATTCTGCCACGTCTTTCTTCATGCCGTTCCAAAAGAAAGTTCTTTTTATGTCCTTGTACATTTTATCTCCGCTTGGGTGTATCGTCATCTTGGAGTGATGTGCTCCTCGAGAACATTCTTTACTAAATCCCTTGTCTGTGGGATGCATAGTCTTCCGTCTCGCCTTAGCCAACCCTTATTGTCGATGGAGTACCTGTTGAGGTGACTTGAAATCTCACCCCTAATTAGTCTATCAATCGTCTCTACAAGCTGAGGGTCTTCGCGTTGTGCTGTCCCTATTGAGTCCACTAAAGTCGGGCGTACTTCGAGAGATGCTAGCAAGCCTGGTAC
The DNA here is from genome assembly GCA_030737875.1 of Allium sativum. Taxonomy (NCBI): domain Eukaryota; kingdom Viridiplantae; phylum Streptophyta; class Magnoliopsida; order Asparagales; family Amaryllidaceae; genus Allium; species Allium sativum. The sequence continues at coordinate 655,109,840 of CM060910.1, forward strand.
AAAATCGAAGGAAGGCCTAAAGTTAAAGTTGGCTATAAACTCTAGGCTTTGTCTTTCAACAAACAGCGGGCTTAGGGTCAGTTTCTTTCGGCTCAACGCGTCTGCCACTACGTTGCCTTTGCCCGGAGTATAGGAGATCTTGAAATCGTACGAGGCAAGAAACTCCATCCATCTCTGTTGCCTCAAGTTAAGATCTTTCTGCGAGAAAAGATATTTCAACGATTTATGGTCAGTGTAAAGTTCGAACTTCTCACCTAGGAGATAGTGTCGCCAAGACTTGAGTGCAAAGACGATGGTGGCTAACTCAAGATCGTGGGTCGGGTAGTTCTTTTCGTGCACTTTCAACTGCCTCCCGCCATAAGCTACTACCCTTCCTTCTTGCATTAAGACAGCGCCTAGCTCTGTCCCACATGCATCTGTATAAACTGTGAACATCTTGCTTCCATCTGGCAACGTTAAAACTGGGGCTATTGTAAGAGCCCTTTTCAGTCGCTCGAAAGCAAACTCGCAATCCAAGTCCCAATTGAACACTAGATTCTTCTTGGTCAACTTTGTGAGCGGAGCTGAGATTTTCGCAAAATCCCTTATGAACTTTCGATAGAAACCTGCTAGTCCTAGAAAACTTCGGACCTCGGTTGCATTCCTTGATGTCTTCCAATCCTGTACCGCTACTACCTTAGCAGGGTCCACAGCTAACCCTTCTTTGGATACTATGTGCCCAAGGAACCTCACTTCTCTCCAAAAGTGGCATTTGGAGAATTTGGCTTTTAGCTGATGGACTCGCAGAGTTTCCATGATTTCCCTTAAGTGCTGAGCATGTTCCTCTTCACTTTTTGAGAAGATAAGGATATCGTCTACGAAGACCACTACGAACTTATTGAGGAAATCTCTGAATACCCTACTCATCAGGTCCACGAAGTAAGCAGGTGCGTTTGTCAAGCCGAAAGGCATGACAAGCCATTCAAAGAAGCCGTCTGGGGTTCTGAATGCCGTTTTATCGATACTATCTTCAGCCACCCTTAGCTGATGAAAGCCGGTCGCTAAATCGAGTTGGGAGAAAACAGACGCTCCTACAAGCTGATCAAACAGATCGTCAATTCTGGGAAGAGGGTGCCTATTCTTTTTCGTTAGCTTGTTGAGCTCCCTATAGTCAACACATAGATGGAGTGAACCATCCGCATTTGTAGCGAACACCACTGGAGCGCCCCATTCTGAAATGCTCCTTCTAATGAACTCCTTCTCCAGAAGCTCTTTAAACTGTTTACTGAGCTCTTTCCTTTCCTGTGGAGCCATATGTCTAACGGGCAATGCAACGGGCTTTGCATTATCTATAAGATATATGCGGAAGTCTATCTCCCGCTTCGGAGGCAAGCCCTTCACCTCTTCGAAGACATCCGGATATTCCCGGACCACTCTAACCGATTGCAAATTTTCAACAGAGGCATCTAGCGATTCAAGATAACTAAGCATAACCGAATACGAGGGATTACAAGAAATTTCCAAAGTGTTACCGAGCTGGGTCAGGAGCCTAACAACCCTTTTCCCACAATCAAGGATGGCCCCATTACTGGATAGCCAATCCATGCCCAAAATCAAACCATATCCCGAAAAGCCCAAAACAAAGGCACTACATTTAAATTCTATGCTTAGAATAGAAATTTTCAATCCCAAACAGATCATAGACAAATGAGCTGGGCCCCCAATTGGGTTTGAAACAATTAAGGGGTCCTCTACCATACTAGTTTTTAGGTGCAGAGATTCTACTAAAGTAGATGAGATAAAGGAGTGTGATGCGCCAGAATCAAATAAAGTGCGAACGGGGTGATCATAAAGATAAACTACACTTTCTACAGAAGTATTTATTCCTCGCTGTTGTAGAGGTGGCGCTTCTAGCACATGAACCTATGCCCCTGAGGTGGATCCAGCCCTCTGCCCCTGTCCTCGTTTCTTTGGGCAGTCCTTTGCCATGTGGCCTGTCTCACCGCAAGAAAAGCACCCGCCATTCATCTTGGCCTTCTTTTTCCGGCAATCTTTTACTAAGTGCCCCACTTTGCCACAGAAATTACACTTCCTCTTCTCTTTGTTGTCTTTCCCGCCCTTCTTAAAGTCTGTCTTCTTAGGCCGTAAACCCTCTTTCTTCCCTTGAGAGCTTTCTGCCTTTGTCTCTTTCTTTCCCTTATCCTCTTCGTTCAGTAACGCCATATGTACCAACCTTTCATACGTAGCACCCATGGGTATATGGGTCATGGCCAAACTGTGTAATGGCTCATTCAACCCTTTGACAAAACGGAGAGCCTTCTTGTGCGGGGTGTTGACTAGGTCCAGTCCGAACCTAGCCAGCTCATCGAACTGATTAACATACTCTTTGACTGTCTTATTCCCTTGCTTAAGAAATAAGAATTTTTCCAACTGCAAACTCCTTTCCGCGTCTGAGAGAAATTTAGCCTCAAACTTTGCCCTAAAGTCATCCCATGTTTCCACTGGTCTTTCTGCATTAGTGACTTCCCACCAGTAGGAAGCCTCGCCATTTAGTAGCCATACCGCCAGTTGTACTTTCTGCCTATCTTCTACCTCAAAGATGACGAATAAGTCGTCGGTTTCTTTCAGCCAATTTCTAGCTGCCACGAAGGACTCAGTTCCATGAAAATCCTTTCCTTCCATAGCTTTAAAATCTTAGCAAAAGTGTTTCCCCGCGAAGGAGGTGGAGGAAGAGGTGTTGCTGCAGCTGGATGATTTCCTGCAGCTGGGGGAGGAGGAACGGTAGGGCCTGGCTGAGTGGCCCTTGCTTCTAAGAATCGTCTAAACCAACCAGGTATTGGTACACCCTCTGGCAAGTTAAGTTCTTCGGACATGCTAAAACAAAAAGGATAGATTCAAAACGAAGGATAAGAGATAGTACCTATGGCTTTGGGGGACTTTGCCTCTTTAAAATAAAATAATACTTTATCTTTTAAAAATGCTTCTTTAAATTTTCTTTTGAAAATAAATTTTGAAAACTTTTTATCTTATCTGGTAAACCTCGCTCTGATACCAAGTGAAACACCCCACCTCCGTTAGGGTCACTCTCAAAGGGAATGCCCTAATTTTGGTGGAGGTTTATAAGTATAAGTCACAGATAAATAAGACAGATATAAGAACACATATTTTTGAACAGCGGAAAAACAACAACATCTTTTATTTCATCAAAATACGTGTTCACAAAAACATGCCATACTTGTCTTACAATTCTTCCAAAAACATAACATCTCCATACCTGTCTTGATTACATTATTAAAGAAGCATAAAGAAAACATAAATAAACTGCAAAAGTCCCATAATTGCTGCCATAGCCCAAAACGGAAAAAGGTCCAAGCAATACATTCTTTCTCTTCAAGCTGGATGTGAAAACTGATCAAGCTGCGGTATTCCCTCCCTGTGGACCTGGGGGGAGGGGGAAACGGAAGAAAAGAAGACGAAAGAAAAGTAGAGTCAGACATAAAGCCTGAGTAAGTCTAGGACTATTCAGTCTATGAATAAAGAACTGGGTATGATAAGCATAAACTGGAAATGGGAATGCACCATAAACTAAGTTAAGTTGTCTAGGGTCGAATATACTATCGTACCCCATATTAATCTCTGTACCCATATAAACTAGTTCCCAACAGGCACCCCATAATCAGGGTGAAGTGATCCATTTCTGATGATCGGCTCCTACTCGCATGGTTACATGTGTCTTACGGCCCCCGATGTTGTAGTTACCTATGCTGGTCCCACCATGGGGTGTATCAAGTCCCATGGTGGCGGCCCGACACAATTCTAGAATGCACAGGTATGCTACTGGTGCCCAGTGCCTTATTTTTCTGCGCCGGAGTGTGTGCACGCACGCACCCCGTTAGAACCTACACTGCTGCACCACCGCCGTCGATTTGACCTCTTACAGTCAGCCCAGTAATCGTGCCCCACCCTGCCTAGTTCAGGGTATCCTGATACACCTTGTAGGGTTACTGCTGAAAAGGGTCCCCCGCTACTAGGTTTTCTATTTCTAGCCAACATGCTAAGTTGGTTAAGTGTTTTATAAACCTAACCCCCAATCAGTCCGTATATTTTAGCATGTTCCATTTTGATTAAGTATTAATATAATTTACTTAATCCTATCAATCCTGACTCAGCCTTAATTGTCTTATTGAAGCCTCGACCTCTCACATTAGACAGGTATTGTTGTGGCTGCCTGTTGCCGGTTGGGTCCGGGCAGTCTTACGCCACAACTCAGTCTAACCTCGGGTCCTTATTGGGCTCCGTGTTTAACCACCCACATTGGATAGGTATTGTTGTGACTACTGGACAGCCGGGCGGTTCTGGGCAGGTTTACATCACAACTCAATCCAACCTCGGGTTAAACACATCGTATTTTCTACATTTACATATTTTGTCTCTTTTCTTTTTATATGTAAATATTTGCGGCCCATTATTCAAATTCATATTTATTGATTAAAATTTATTTATGCCACATAATTGTTTTTCAAGGTTATTGGCATGCGTCAACATGCCAACACATATATTCTATATTTTAACCCAAACGTCATTACCCCCGTGTTAAACGTTCGCTACAATGTAAGGTGTGTTGGGTTTAATATTTAAACCCAATTTAGCCATATGAAAAGGGGAGGCTTATAACATGGTGTTTATAAGGTAACATGAAAGAGGGGAGTGTGAACGCATGAACTTGCAACGAACGATTCAATTAACATAAAGTAGGCACATGTGAACTTGCAATTGTAACATCATATAATTATGGCATACACAATACTTAAACATGAATCATTCTATTCATATAATCATGGCATAAATAATACCTAAACATGAATCATTTTACTCATGTAATCATGGAATAAATAATACTTAAACATGAATCATTTTATTCATGTAATCATGGCATAAATAATACTTAAACATGAATCATTTTATTCATGTAAACTTGCAATTGGAATGTAAATCTAACTTAATTGTGTCACATATATCACCATATGGTTTTGATAACAACTTAGGCCTAAAACATGTTTCAACTAGGCATAATACCAAACATAGTTTAGTCATGTTCATAAAGGTGCTTACTTTTGTTCTAATACAAAAGTATGATTTGCTAATTCCAACATAGATTCATATAAACTATAGTACTTAGTCGTATCCAATTACATACTAAAAGTGATCATAAAAGTATGTACATCATATTAGCATAATAATGAATCATATACTTGCATGAATCCCAATTAAAATTTCACAACATATGGTTGTCAACATAAATCATATACTTGTATGAATCCAATCGTATACCATAACATTTCCAAATCGTTTAGAATCAAAATAACATACAAGTATAGATTATTATCGCCACAATTCCATTTAGTTGTTAACTTCCAACGCAAATCACATACTTGCATATGTCCAATCGTATACCATAACATTCCCAAATCATTTAGAATCAAAATAACATACAAATATAGATTATTATTGCCACAATTCCATTTCGCATTTTACACAAATCAAACGCAATTAATTATTCACATCGGAATATCACTCTACTTACAACGTGTGACGAATCTTCAATTCAGGAATCTGAATTCTGAATTTGGAGATGCTATCCTTTGTTGTAGGCATTGTTATGATTTGATTAACGTGGCTTTAAGCTTTTGATTTATCTCCTAATTGTCTCCCAATTTCTGACGGCTATCCTTAGTCTCTCCTCAGCAGCATGACGGTCTCATCTCCATTTTAGTTTGTGTGAATTAGGGTTAGTCTTAGGTCCTTTTTATAGAGTTTGTGAGTTGATTTAGACCGTCGATGGAGCTTGGTTTAATAATAGCCGTTCGTTCAAAGAAGGGACCAACCAAGAGCTGACACCTAGCCCTAGTGACAAGGCAAGGCTCAGAAAATCGACCAAACACAGACCAGGCCAGCCAGGGTGGGCTGGGTTCGACATGGCTCTGGGGCCAGATCGACACCCTAGTCGACACCGTGTCGACTTGGCAGTCGACACGGGTTACCCAGGTCGACTGCCCAGTCGACCTGGCTAGCCCCAGGTCGACTGCCAAGTCGACCTGGGTGCCTTGGGCAGGAATTTTCCCGCCCTGGCCATTCCGGCTCGATTTTGAAATTTGAATTAGTTTTTCTGAGCTGTTTTGGTCTGTTTGAATTTTAAACTGAATTCTGAAACTTCCGGAGGCCATAGCTTCTTCATACGGAGTCCGTTTTACGAAAACTCGGACTCTATTTCAAGCAGAATTCCGAGACGAACGCAATGGCTTATCCTGTTTCCCTTAATTCTTTGATTTGAAATTAGTTATACTTTAATTTGTGAATTTCACTGTTATAGAATGCACGGGGTGTTACAGATACTTTGAAAACGATAGCCATATACTAATCTCTTTAGAATAAGCGTATTCACAAAAACCGCTCTTTATTTCCTTTACTTCGAAAATATCGATATATATACGTAGCCGAATAGAATAGATCTATTCACCAAGTCTTATACGGGTTAAAACAAATGTGATGCGACACGTTGTTTATTATATAAACCTAACCGGTTTAACTTCAAAACTTTGCCAGTTGAAGTTTACCATAATTCTTATGGAAATAATAATTAAATTTCCATACCCACTTCTGTATCAAACTAGTACAACCTCATGTTCTCGTTAATTTGAAAACCATAGCTATATACTGATTTCTTATAATAAGTGTATTCACAAAACCAGATCATTTTAACTACTTAGAAATATATACTTAATCGAATGGTATTGTGATAACCCCAAATTTCCATAGTATGAAAGTAAGGATAATCATCGGAATATAACACATAAACAATACAGTAGAACAGAAATATAGAATTACAGCAGAAAAAGTACATCAAATTACACTGGGAATAATATATCATAAGAGTTACATAGCATAATAGGATCATACTTAGTACATAATATAGTTTTCAACTTAATCTGCTAAACCTGTATACAAGGCTGCCCGTATGGAAAAGAGGGCACCCGAGTTTGCAAAGTGAAACAAACTACAAGTTAGCCATGGGACTGGTATGAGAAATCTAATTAACCTATTTAATAATAAGGCTAATCACAGGACCACGCCGCTAACGCGGAACGGGTTTACTCCAGTGGATTGCCAGTGCATGAAATAAAGTAAATCATCGAAAACAACGTAATGCTTTTTAGAAAAATGAAACCATTATAAGACTCAACTCCCATCACACAATGCAACGCAAACCGAAGGATAGAGTTTTACCTTATAATGGTAAAAAATGCTTGATACGATAAAAACGGATTTTATATTATTATTAGTGTGTATATGTTTTAAAAAAACATTTCAATCATAATGTATCAATCATAGACGGCATAGCTACCATATACTATGTCATCAAATATAGGTTTACAATCAAAACCGTATGGGTCGTATTAGAAGTTGGATTTCCATCATGAACCAAGGCAAGAGATAGTCCTTACCGAATTCGAGACAATCTAGCCTACCATGTCTCAGAATACAGCCGCAACTGCACCTAGGAGTGCAAGGGTCGGTCCACAAATATGTTAGTGGATTAGTTATGCCTGAACAATACATCTCCCCGCTCTACGAGGCGTAAATAGAGCCACTAAGGACTCAATATTCAAGGTACCTCGCTTTCCATCATCCACATAAGTAAAAACATATGGGCTTTTAAAACCCAAACACCACTTCTAGCTAGAAAGAAACGCATGTTCTCCCTGGGGTCCTTCTCCCGTTTCTGGTTCATACCGGGGTGTGAGGCTCGCGAAGTAACGCTACAACAAAGCTATGCTACAATAAAGTTGTGCTTTGATCATCAACCACAAGCCTCTGCTTTTCAATAATAATCCTTGATCATTTGCATCTTGGTATGCTACACTGACAATTCACGCTATGCGATCGATAACTATCAATATATAACCTTTGAGCTCGTGCGTCTCAGAGAAGGGTGTTAAGCAAGAGAATATATTCTCCGCCACCAACATATATATATATATATTAAATAGAAATCAATTTACATGGAAATGAAATCCAATGTCAGACACACATCCATTTACAAGTCCGTTCTGGGTCTAAACGAAACCGGAGACACCTTATTCCTCGTCCTATATGTCCAATATGGAAGATAGGTTCTCGCTAATCCGGACAATCAACAAGTTCGTCCGGACAACTACCACTGTAACCCTTTCCTGGGAGCAAATCAGTCCAGGGCATCAGTAATCATCCATTCGATGTGAAGATCGCCGGTCTTCAATCACCGTCTTCAAATCTTCGACTTCGAATCATCGTATAATTATTTGAAATGAGAGTTGACTTGGACTTTTCAAATAATTATCAAATATATATGCTTTAAATCATTTCTTCTCATTCCATATTGTTTATATTATTTTATAATGATTTATCTATATTTTTATTTATTTAAAAATAGTCATTTTTAATTAAACGACGCTTCGGGTCATTACATGGCCGTAGCACTGTTTTCATCAAAATTTGATTTACATATTTCTCAAAATCTAACCGTTGGATCTTAATGAATTTTATATCGTTGAAAAGATCCTTCCAAAACGAACCCAATGGTTCCAGTTTTGGGAAAATCCGACGGTCGGATCTTTCAGTATAATCATTTGAAGTTAAGATTTCAAAACGCGAACTACAGCAGCGCGATTCGTTTTATTTTAATTTATATTTATATATAAATATATAAATATAAACCATTCGATGATTTCAAACTATTTTCAATTCAACATTGATATCTTTTTTATATGAAATCCTATATTGCACAAAAATGAAATTTCTAATGTTAACACAATTTCTTCCAACATTGAATCTATGGTATGATTCCTATGTATTACATAAAAAATGTAATATATTTTTATCCTTCATTTATTTCATTAAAATTGAAACCTTTTATTTGATTCTTTAAATTGCATTAAAATGTAATTTTCATTCTTTTCTTTGATTACAAATAAAAATGTGATCTTTATTCTTTTCTATGATTACAAATAAAGATGTAATCTTTTTATTTCCAATATATTATTACATTGAAAAATGTAAATTCCTATGCCATTCTTTTCTTTACATTGAAAATGTAACTTTTTATTTCAATATATTCTTTACATTGAAAAGAATGTAACTTTCTATTTCAATGTATTTTATTACAAATTGTAATCTTTTATTTCAAGGTAATTTTACATTACAAAAATGAAATCTTCCTAATAAAATCTTTATTTCATTAAAAATGTAAACTTTTAATTCAGTCCATGATTACATTGAATATGTAATCTTTCATTTACATAGAAAAATGTACATTTTTATTTCATGTTTTATTTACACCGAAAAATGTGAATTTCCAATCATATTTTATTTACATTGAAAAATGTAAATTTCTATACTTTTTTTGATTAAAAAAAAAATGAAATTTCATTCTTTACTTTAATTATATATAAAAATGTAACTTTTGATTTCATAATATGATCACATTGAAAAGTGTAATTTTTCATTTTAATATATGATTACATTGAAAAATGTAATTTTCCATTTCAATATACGATTACATTGAAAAATGTAATTTTTCATTTCAATACATATGTATAATTAAATGTTAATACATTTCTATATGACATATGTCTATTTTTAATGTTGCATCACATTAAAAATGTATATTTGAATATGAATGAATTTCTATTTAACAAATGACTATTTTTGATGTTGGGTTACATTAAAATATATTTTACAGGTAAGGACATTTTAAATATATCAACGGTCGTTTAATGTTTACATTAAAAATGTAAATTTCTATGAAAACACTTTTTTTTTGTTAGAGCAATGAGCATTTTTAAAAAGGTTCATTTACATAAGAATGTAAAACTTTAATGTAAAACATTATTGTCATAACAATGTTCATTTTTAATATAAAACATTTAAAATGCAGTCTAATGTAAATACATTTTATATAGTAATGTGGTATTTTACAGTTCTCATATACAGTAAAATGCAAAATTCCAATGTAAATACATCTTTTATAGTAATTGACATTTTTAATGTTTGATTTACATTAAAAAGGTAAAATCCAATGTAAACACCTTTTCATTTAACGGTGTCTATTTTTGTTAAAAATGTACACACATTAAATAGTAAATGTCAATGTAAACATTTTTACCTATTAATGTTTATTTTTAATGTTGATATACATTAAAAATATAAATTCCATCTCAATACATTCCATCTCAATACATTTCTTTTATTTCATAAAAAAAATAACATTTTTATGTTTCATATACATTAGAAATGATGTTTTCGATGTAAACACTTTATATATTAATGTTTTATGTTAATGTTCCACTTACATAAAAAAAAAGATTTCCACTGTAGTACATTCCTGTATCAAAATGTTAATTTTAATGTTTCATATACATTAAAATGTATATCTAATGTAAAATGCATTTCTATATTGCAATGTTTTATTTTTTACTGTTTTATTTACATTAAAAATGTAAATTTCAAATGTACATACATTTTTATTTAACAAATGACTGTTTTTGATTTTCAACAGAACATGAATTTTATATTGACATACAACGATCATTTTCCTATTCATATGTATGTATTAAAAATATAATTTCATGTTGTTAAAAATAATTGATATATAATAACATGAATATTTATAACATAAGAACATTTCAGAAAAATTTCGGCAGCATAACAGCAGGATAATTAAAACCGGCACCGTCCCGATGTACGGCTCCTCGCACTACCTTAGGCCTCGCGGCTTCACATGGAGTTAAATTCCCTAATACATTTTTCTAGGCAGTCTAATGCCACAATATCAATCCATTTCAATTTTCAACCACAAACAAACACCAAAATCCAATCAATCACATACCACAAATCAATCAAGTCGTTCATGGTCTCTCGACGACGGGTGTCGGGAGTTTCTAAACTCCGTCTGCATCCTAATATAATTTTATTTAATTAGTTCAGATTTAGAAATCTCACATTGCTTTCTATTTCTTCTAAAATTGTCGAATGCTCCAAAAATTCTCCGATCAGTTCTGGAAAGTAGATCGCGAATTTACGGTTCCAACAAATCCTCTTTCATCGAATTTCGTTATTGTAAGATGAAGATATGAATTTTATAAATAAACATGAATTTGCAACGCTTAAAAACTCTATAAACAGTTTAAATTATATATGCCGTATACCTTTCTGAACTGTTCGAAACTAGGTTTCGATTTTGCGATCAATCCGTTAAGCGATAGGACGATCGGCTGGTGCCGGGTCGATGAGGGATGGGAGGGCTTTCCACGCGGCGTGGTGGGGCCCAGTTCGATCACCTCTGGTGATCACGGCGGCTGAGAGGCTGCGACTTCACGACATCGATCCTCTCGAAATACTACACGACAGAGGATGAAATTGGTATGGATTTGAAGCTTGTGAAATTCTTTGCAAAAACCTCAACAGGTTTGATTGATTTTGTTGAGCGATTGAAGAGTTATTGATAAGGGAACGAAGGAGCAACAGCCGCCATTCGTGAATATGGTAATCGGGTTTTAGAACGACGAATATAGTATACGCGTATATATACTGTATATATACGTATATTTATTTTATTTTTATTTAATTTAATTCTTTTAATTTCTATATCGCTCTTAACTCCAAATCAAACCCAACGAGTGACGTCCCCAGCTAAATACACCATTTCAGACATAATGGGATATGTGTCATAGGCCCATTCGACTGTTTCAGTCAGTTATTCTTCAAATTAAATAATAAAACATTTAAAGACGCCATAAACTGGAGAGTCTTGCCCAATTCGAAAGATCGTTATTTAATTTGATCGAATATTTTAGTTTACCGGGGCAACATACTGACTGTAAAAATTCCCAAAAAATAAATCTAGTTATGTTTTGACGATACGGTTCCAAAAAAATTAATTTCATCAAATTTGGGGACCGTTTGAAAAATGGCCATTTTCTGGTCAATCGAAATTGACCGAAATCGACAAAACACATTTTCATTTGCCACGCTCACATATTATTTCCAAAAAATTTGAAAATTGGATCCTGCAATAATTTGACATTATGAATCCAACAAAAGTGGTTTCGTCGAAAACGGAGGTCGTTTGCAAAATGGCTATTTATACGGGTCATATATTATGTTAAATTCCATAGTGACTATTCTGAAAATTCAACTGATCATAACTTTTGATTCCAGCTATGAAATTTCAATTTTTTGGATTCATTGGAAAGATATTCTTAAACTAATTCTAATATTTTTGGTTTCACTAAAATCTGATCTATTTTGGATCCAGTACAGTCAGTCAAAGTTTGAATTCAAAATTTCAAACTACCGCTCTATTTCTAGCTCCTTTTTAAATTAAAATAAATATATTCGTTCTAACTTCGATTTAAATAAATTTTTAATCGTTATTATTTAAAATAAATTATTTCCACTATTCAAAATTCTATAAAATAGACAAAATAAAAATTTTAGATTGGCTATGATGTTCCGGGTTGTTACAATCTCCCCCACTTAAAAGCTTTTCGTCCCCGAAAAGGAAACAATACTAAAGTAGGAAATAAAACGGAAAATGTAAAATATGGTAAATGTACCTCGCACTAGAGCTAGTCAGGGATATCCACTCTACACTGGGGATAAGCTTGTTTGATGTTATCCTCGGTCTCCCATGTACAGTCTCTGGGATCTCCGCTCCACTGCACTTTGACTAGATGAATTCTTTTGTTCCTCAGAACTCGGGTATCTTTGCCAATGATCTGTACCGGCTCCCTTCTTACTGCTAAGTTCGCGGTAATCTCTAAAACCTGTTGTGCAGCTTCCTCCACAATCAAGTCTGGATCATGCACATGCTTCCGAAGTTGAGACACATGGAATACATCATGTACCCCTGGAAACCAGTTAGGTAACTGAACCCTGTAAGCAAATTCTTTCTAGAATAGGGAATGGACCAATGAATCTAGGAGCCAACTTCCTAGTCTTCCCAAAACGAACTACTCCTCTTAATGGAGAAACTCTCAAATACACATAATCGCCAATAGAAAATTCCAAATCCCTTCTTCTTGAATCTGCATAACATTTCTGTCGGCTCTGAGCAGCTAGTAATCTCTTCTTAATAAAATCAATTTTGTCCGAAGCTTCACGGATCATGTCAGGACCCAATACTAGTCTATTGCCTGGTTCAACCCAACATGCGGGAGATCTACAAGGCCTGCCATATAATGCTTCGAATGGCGATATTTGAAAGCTTGCTTGGTAAGTATTATTATAAGAGAACTCGACCAAGTGCAAGTGATCTTCCCATGATCCGCCAAAGTCAAGAATACATGCCTGCAACAAGTCTTCCAATATACGGTTCACCCTCTCAGTTTGGCCATCTGTTTGAGGATGATAAGCGGTGCTCAGATTTAATATTGTCCCCAGCTCCTCTTGGAATGCTTCCCAGAATGTACTAGCAAATATCGGATCACAGTTACTAACAATGCTACTGGGAACTCCGTGCAGTCGAACAATTTTTTTGAAATAAATTTTGGCCAAGCTTTAAGTTGTTCTGGTTGATTTTACAGGAATAAAATGGGCAGTCTTCGTGAAATGATCAACGATAACCCAAATACTGTCATTGCCTTTTCTGGTTCGGGGCAAGCCATCAATAAAATCCATGGAGATTTGATCCCACTTCCAACTTGCGACTTCTAGTGGTTGTAACAATCCGACAGGTTTTTTCTAATCACTTTTAACTTGCTGGCAAGTAGAACACCTGCTGACATATATGGAGATGTCTCTTTTCATAGATTTCTATCAGAATGTGCGCTTTGAGATCATGATACATCTTACTCACCCCTGGATGAATACAAAGCTTGGATTTATGACATCCATCCATTACTTCTCTTCTAAGCTCAGGAATATTCTGGACACAAATTCCGCCTTTTAACCTCATAACTCCCTTATTATCAATTTGGAAACTCGAGGGTTCGCCTTCCCGAACTCTTTTACTAATTCTCTGTATAAATTCATCATCCTTTTGAAGAGCAGAGATTTTGTCAATCAAGGTAGGTGTAATGATGAGATTGGCGATGCCCGCATTCTTTCTACTAAGTGCATCTGCCACAACATTGGCTTTCCCTAGAGTATATAAATGTCCAGGTCATAGGCCGCAAGAAATTCTACCCAACATTGTTGCCTCAAATTCAGGTCCCTTTGGGTGAACAGATACTTCAAGGATTTATGATCTGTATACAGTTCGAACTTCTCACCCAAAAGATAGTGCCTCCATATTTTTAAAGCAAAGATGATGGCCATCAACTCAAGATCATGAGTGGGGTATTTCTTCTCATGCGTTTTCAATTGACGATTAGCATAAGCAACTACTTTGTCTCTTTGCATTAACACCGCACCAATACCTTCAATAGAAGCATCAGTCCATACTTTCAAATCTTGATTGCCATCAATAATGGTCAACACTGGAGTAGTAGTCAACCTCAATTTCAGCTCTTGGAAAGCTGCCTCACATTCAGGTGTCCAATTAAACTTTGTGTGCTTCTTTGTAAGCTTCGTTAATGGACAAGATAACTTCGAGAAATCCTTAACGAATTTCCAATAATAACCAGCCAATCCTAGGAAACTTCTGACTTCTGTAGGAGTGCTAGGCTGCTTCCAATCTTGAATAGCTGTGATTTTGCTGGGATCTACTGAAATTCCTTCCTTCGACACTACATGACTGAGGAAATTTACTTCTTCTTGCCAGAACACACATTAAGAAAATTTGGCCTTTAACACGTTCTTTCTCAGAATTTCCAAAACTGGTTTCGAATGTTTTTCATGCTCGCAGTTGACTTAAAGAAGATTAAAATGTCGTCGATGAAAACCAGCATAAATTTGTTTAGGACATCATGGAATACTTGATTCATCAAATCGACAAAATAAGCTGGAGCATTGCATAAACCGAACGACATCACTAACCATTCATAAAATATGTATGGACCTATGAAAGCTGTCAAAGGAACACATTCTTCAGCAATACGCAGTTGATGGAAACCTGTAGCTAGGTCCATTTTAGAAAACACCTTTGCTTCATTCAAACGATCCAATAAATCATCTATACGGGGCAATGGATATTTGTTCTTGAGTGTCTGCGTATTTAAATCTTGGTAATCCACACACAGCCTGAGAGTACCATCTGACTTTGGAACAAACACTACTGCTGCTCCCCAATTCGAAAAGCTAGGCCTGATCAGACCCTTCCATAACAGCTATTTAGTTTGATTGCTCAACTCTTTTTTCTCCTTCCATGTCATTCTTCGAATAGGATGTAACACTGGCCTGGCATTCAGAACTAGATCAATCCTGAAGTCGATTTCTCCACTCGGAGGTAAGCTATCAACTTCTTCGAACACGTCCGCATAATTCTTAACAACATGAATATATTCAATAGGAGCAGGAGAAACATCAAGAGCAGACCAAAATTCTTTTCCATCTGAATTCGGTCCTATGCGTGGTATCGTTATAAAATTGTTATACTTGGTCTTTGCTTTAATGATCCTTTCTGCACATTTAACCTCGGGCTTATATTTGCTTAACAAGTCCAGCCTAAAAATGATGTCAAATTCAGGGAAATCCATGACAATCAAAGTAAGAGAAAACCGGTAACGGAAAAAGGAAATAGGTGCTCTACAATACACACCGAGAATAAGAGAACCTCCTATCGGATTATGAACTCTAACCGATTCCTTAAGTTTCCTTAGCTTTAACTTCAACTTCTTAACTGTATTGCTTGAAATAAAGCTTTGTGATGCTTCCATATCAAACAATACTTTAGCTGGAATATTATGGACAATGAGAGTGCTTTCTAAAACATCTGGCCTTTGCTAACTAGCCGAGTGTGCTGGAGCATCTGCCGTGCTATTGATTTGAGCTCCTGCCACTTTATTGACTTGAGCTACCTTGGTCGTTTTCTAAAATGGGCAATCTTGCTTTACGTGACTAATCTGATGGCAAAGATTGCATCCTCTTTCCTCTTGAAACTTTTCATTGGATCTAGATCCATTCTTCTTTTGTTTCTTCGAAGATTTTCAATTTCTCATCGAATGCCCTTGCTTATTGCACTTGGGACATATGACTGTCTTTACCTTTTGCTGACCGGCCTTAGGCTTCTTACTGACCTCAGGCTTTGTACTTGCCTCAGGGCTATCAGTTTCAAACTTTCTTTTTCTACTAGAGCTGCCTTCTTCTTCTTCATCTTCCCAACCATGTTGCTTATCATTATACTCATAGCGATAAGCCATTTGTATCATTTCAGAGAATGGGAGATTCACATGAGCAAGTACTCTACCTTTGTATTTCTTTTGAAGCCCTTTGATAAATCTCAGATTCTTCCTTGTTGGATCTTGAACTAGTTCTGGGGCAAAGCGAGAAAGTTTATTGAATTTATTATGATATTCTTGGATGGTCATATCTCCTTGTTTCAGAATTTATAACTCATCAAATTGTCGCTCAGTTGCTTCTGGAGGAATAAATCTTTCTTTGAACATTTCTTTAAATATATCCTAGGTAATATTACCTTCTGGATTTTACTCAGTAACAGTTTCCCACCTTATTAGAGCTTCGTCTTTGAGTGCCCAAGATGCTAGTAACCTTTTCTGATCATCTCTCAGTTTTAAGCCTTGAAAGATTCTCTAAGCAGAACGCATCCACGCCTGTGTTTCAATCACGGATTCTTTGCCCGAGAATTGAACTCCACCCAGATTTCGATATTTCATTACTAGAGCTTCTAGATCTGGTTCTGGTTGTGGGAGCACGATTGGCTCATTAGATTGTGGAGCTATAGGATTACTTCTTCTGTTTCTGACACTATTTTCTACTATGTCTGCAAATAGCAGACAAAGAGTTAGGCCAACAGAATAGATATTGTAAAGCATAGAGACATATATTTAGATGTACATGAATCTATGGGGGGGGTGTTTTATTCTGCTATACTCACTCTAGGACATTACTAGTCCTATCTATAATGAGTTATTTGTTTTAGAATACTGCTGATTCCACTTCTGTCCGGTTTATTTATATGTTATATTCCGAGGTAAGTTTAACCAAAGCTTAGATACCAACTGTGATAATCCCAAACTCCCATAGTACGAAAGTAAGGATAATCATTGGAATATAACACATAAACAGTACAGTAGAACAAAAATATAGAATTACAGCATAAAAAGTACATCAAACTACACTGGGAATAATATATCATCAGAGTTACATAGCATAATAGGATCATACTTAGTACATAATACGGTTTGCAACTTAATATAAAATGTCTGCATCGGAATAAACATAATATACTAAGTGAGGTCTGAACAACATAATAGAAATGATAATATCCATCTTCGGCTCCATAGGTATCCAGGATAAATTTGCTAAACCTGTATACAAGGCTACTCGTGTGGAAAAGAGGTAACCCGAGTTTGCAAAGTGAAACAAACTATGAGTCATTCATGGGACTGGTATGAGAAATCTAATTAACCTATTTAATACTAATCACAGGACCACGCCGCTAACGCGGAACGGGTTTACTCCAGTGGATTGCCAGTGCATGAAATAAAGTAAATCATCAAAAACAATGCAATGCTTTTTAGAAAAATGAAACCATTATAAGACTCAAGTCCCATCACACAATGCAACACAAACCATAGGATAGAGTTTTACCTTATAATGGTAAAAAATGCTTGATACGATAAAAACAGATTTGATATTATTATTAGTGTGTATATGTTTCAAAAACATTTCAACCACAATGTATCAATCATAGATGACATAGCTACCATATACTATGTTGCCAAATATGGGTGTACAATCAAAACCATGTAGGTCGTATTGGAAGTTGGATTTCCATCATGAACCAAGGCAAGAGAAAGTCCTTACCGAATTCGAGACAATCTATCCTACCATGTCTCAGGATAAAGCCGCAACTACACCTAGGAGCGCCAGGGCTGGTCCATAAATATGTTAGTTGAATAGTTATGCCTAAATCATACGTCTCCCCGCCCTATAGGGGCATAAATAGAGCCACTAAGGACACAATATCCGAGGTACCTCGCTTTCCATCATCCACATAAGTAAAAATATCTGGGCTTGTAAAACCCAAACACCACTTCTAGCTAGAAAGAAACGTATGTTCTCTCTGGGGTCCTTCTCCCGTTTCTTCTTCATACCGGGATGTGAGGCTTGCGAAGTAACGCTATACACAAAGCTATGCTACAATAAAGCTTTACTTTGATCATCAACCACAAGGCTCTGCTTTTCAACAATAAGCCTTGATCATTTGCATCTTGGTATGCCACACTAACAATTTATGCCATGCAATCGATAATAATCAATAAATATATTACCTCTAAGCTCGTACGTCTCAGAGAAGGGTGTTAAGCAACAGAATAAATTCTCCGCCACCAACAGATATATATTAAATAAAAATCAATTTACATGGAATGAAATCCAATGTCAGACACACATCCATTTACAAGTCCGTTCTGGGTCTGAACGAAACCGGAGACACCTTATTCCTCGTCCTATATGTCTAATACGGAAGAGAGGTGCTCGCTAATCCGGACAATCAACAAGTACGTCCGGACAACTATCACTGTAACCCTTTCCTGGGAGCAAATCAGTCCAGGGCATCAGTAGTCATCCATTCGATGTGAAGATCGCCGGTCTTCAATCACCATCTTCAAATCTTCAACTTCCAATAGTCTTATAATCATTTGAAATGAGAGTTAACTCGGACTTTTCAAATAATTCTCGAATATATATATATGCTTTAAATCATTTCTTCTCATTTCATATCGTTCATAATATTTTATAATGATTTCTCACTATTTTAATTTATTTAAAAGTAGCCATTTTTAATTAAACGACGCTTCGGGTCATTACATGGCCCTGGCGCTATTTTCATCAAAATTTGATTTACATATTTCTCAAAATCTAATCGTTGGATCTTAACGAATTTTATATCATTGAAAAGATCTTTCCAAAACGAACCCAATGGTTCCGGTTTTGGGAAAATCCGACGGTCGGATATTTCGGTATAATCGTTTGAAGTTACGATTTCAAAACGCAGACTACAACGGCGCGATTAGTTTTATTTTAATTTATTTATATATATAAATATATAAATATAAATCGTTCGACGATATCAAACTATTTTCAATTCAACATTGATTTCTTTTATATATGAAATCCTATATTGCACAAAAATGAAATTTCTAACGTTAATACAATTTCTCCCAACATTGAATCTTTGGTATGATTCCTATGTATTACATAAAAGATGTAATATATTTTTATTCTTCATTTATTTCATTAAAATTGAAAACTTTTATTTAATTCTTTAAATTGCATTAAAATGTAATTTTCCTTCTGTTCTTTGATTACAAATAAAAATGTGATCTTTATTCTTTTCTACGATTACAAATAATGATGTAATCTTTTTATTTCCAATATACTATTACATTGAAAAATATAAATTCCTATGCCATTCTTTTCTTTACATTGAAAATGCAACTTTTTATTTCAATATATTCTTTACATTGAAAAGAATGTAACTTTCTATTTCAATGTATTTTATTACAAATTGTATTCTTTTATTTTAAGGTAATTTTACGTTGCAAAAATGAAATCTTCCTAATAAAATCTTTATTTCATTGAAAATGTAAACTTTTAATTCAGTCCATGATTGCATTGAATATGTAATCTTTCATTTACATAGAAAAATGTACATTTTTATTTCATGTTTTAATTACACTGAAAAATGTGAATTTCCAATCATATTTTATTTACATTGAAAAATGTAAATTTCTATACTTTCTTTGATTACAAACAAAAAAATGAAATTTCATTCTTTACTTTAATTATATATAAAAATGTAACTTTTGATTTCATAATATGATTACATTGAAAAGTGTAAATTTTTATTTCAACATATGATTACATTGAAAAATGCAATTTTTCATTTCAATATATGATTACATTGAAAAATGTAATTTTTCATTTCAATGTACATGTATAATTTAATGTTAATACACTTCTATATGACACATGCCTATTTTTAATGTTACATCACATTAAAAATGTATATTTGAATATAAATGCATTTCTATTTAACAAATGACTATTTTTGATGTTGGCTTACATTAAAATATATTTTACAAGTAAGGACATTTTAAATAGGGTGCGTTTTTTAGAGGTCCCTATTAAGTTTCAAAATATAAAAAAAACCCGGTCATAAACTTATTATAAATTAGGTCCCTATTTTTTGAAAAGTCATAAAAAAATATAAAAAAAATCACGTAAATTCGTATTTAAATAAAACATGTAAACACTAAAAAATTCAGAACAAAAAACCATCAACGAAGGCGTCAAAAATAAAAAAAAACAAAAAAAAAACGAAATTTCCTGTTAAATGCATAATAGTATGCACATATATCACTTTCCTACATACATCCGTGCATATTTTTCACTACATACATCTTCGTTGATTTTTATTCATGCAAATAAATGCATACATGTGCGCAAAAATTTCAAATACTTGCATACATTTGTGCAGGTTTATTTTCAGATTTTAATCTGAAAATAGCTTACAGAAAAGTTGCATATATATATGCAATTATCAGTAATAATTGCATAAATGTATGCAACTATTTTTTTTCGATTTTCGTAGATTCCTGACATTATTTCCATATTTTAGATTTTTTTTTATGAACGTACGCACATTTTAAAAAAAAAATACAAAAAGGCAGAAAAAATAAAATAGGGGGCGGGTTTAAAATTTTTTAGAACTTTGTTTTTTTTTTATAAATTAGGTCCCTACTTTTTATCCTATAAAAATGTTGCACATATGTGTGCATTTTTTTGAGAAATTTGCACATTTGGATGCAAATAAAAATGAACTGAAAAATTATGTTAAATCTATCCGCTGGAAGAACTGCAATAATTGCATATATGCATGCAATAAAATCAAAAAGGTGCATAATATTATGCATTTAACTGCAGTTTTTTCTGTTTTCTTCTTTCTGACATTATTTTTGTTGTTTTTTGAACTGATTTTTTTTTATAATGCGTAATATATTTTATTACTAATTTACGAATTTTTTTTATTTTTTTTTAATTATTATTTTATAAGTTTTGAAAACAGGGACCTAATTTAAAATAAGTTTATGACCGGATGTGAGCCTAATTAAGTTTCAAAATAGGGACGTGAGCCTAATATTCACTTTTAAATATATCAATGGTCGTTTAATGTTTACATTAAAAATCTAAATTTCTATGAAAACACTTTTTTTTTTGTTAGAGCAATGACCATTTTTAAAAAGGTTCATTTACATAAGAATGTAAAACTTTAATGTTAAACATTATTGTCATAACAATGTTCATTTTTAATATAAAACATTTAAAATGCAAAGTCTAATGTAAATACATTTTATATAGTAATGTGATATTTTAAAGTTCTCATATACAGTAAAATGCAAAATTCGAATGTAAATACATCTTTTATTGTAATTGACATTTTAAATGTTTGATTTACATTAAAAAGGTAAAAACCAATGTAAACACCTTTTCATTTAACGATGTCTATTTTTATTAAAAATGTACATACATTAAATAGTAAATGTCAATGTAAACATTTTTACCTATCAATGTTTATTTTTAATGTTGACATACATTAAAAATATAATTTCCATCTCAATACATTTCTTGATTTCATAAAGAAATAATCTTTTTATGTTTCATATACATTACAAATGATGTTTTCAATGTAAACACTTTATATATTATTGTTTTATGTTAATGTTTCACCTACATAAAAAAAAAGATTTCCACAATAGTACATTCCTATATCAAAATGTTAATTTTAATGTTTCACATACATTAAAATGTATATCTAATGTAAATGCATTTCTATATTACAATGTTTTATTTTTTTACTATTTTATTTACATTAAAAATGTAAATTTCAAATGTACATACATTTTTATTCAACAAATGGCTGTTTTTGATTTTCAATAGAACAAGAATTTTATATTGACATACAACGATCATTTTCCTATTTATATGTATGTATTAAAAATATAATTTTCATATTGTTCAAACAATTGATATATAATAACATGAATATTTATAACACAAGAATATTTCGGAAAAAATTCGACAGCATAACAAAAGGGTAATTAAAACCAGCACCGTCTGTAACAACCCGGATTTTGGTGGACATTATAATAATCCAAAAAAAATTTGGCGTTTAAAATAAATAAATTAAATTAAGATTTAATCGTTGAAATTAGATGTTTGTATTTGGGAATTGGACGACGATCCATTCTTGAATGTGGTATTTACTTTTAAAATGAAAATACTTTTGTAACCTGTAACAATCCGTATTTTGATAACGTGTTATAACCATAAATCTAGGCAGAATTAAATTTTAAAATAAGAACTAAGGGAAATGGGTTGTGCCATTGCGTTCGTCTCGGAATTCTGCATGAAATCGAGTCTGAGTTTTCGAAAATCGGAGTCCGTATGACCAAGTTATGGCTCCCCAAAGTTTCAGAAATATTCAGAGTTCAAAACAGCTCGAATTCGAATTCAAAATTCGAATTTCAAACGCAGAACAGACCCAGGTCGACTGGGGAGTCGACTGGGCAGTCGACACCCCCAGGACCAAGTCGACTGCGCAGTCGACTTGGGTGTCGACCTGGTCCCTGAGCCCATTTTTGGGCCAGTGTTCGTTCTGATGTATCTAGTCCGATTTCTGTCCAGATTCATCTGCCTAAACCTATTTAAACAGCCCAAACCTAGCCTTCTCTACACACAATTCTAATCTGCTTCTATTCTGCCTCTGTTTTAAATAAAAATAAAAATGGCGTCGCTACTCTGCTGGAATCAAAACTAGAAGCTAATCAACATCAACCTAAGCAACTCAATTCAAACTAGAGATTGAAGCTTCTGCAACGATCCTACGACAATTTCTGTTCTTAGTTCTAAAAAAACCACGATCTGTAAGCCCCAGTTACTCTTAGATCTAAACTGTAAATTTAACATGAACACGATGTAAACTGAAATATGCCTAAACATGATAACTAGGTTGGATCTATCGTTGTAAATCCTTGATCTACGACTATCCTTTTTAGACCTACTATTTTAGATCTAATTTTGTACACCCTAGATCTATTCATGTGAAACTTTGACTTGTGGATTATTGTATGAACTTGATTTGGGACATATTCATGTTATTAACCTAAAACCTCTCATGACCTTTATCTAAACATTACCTGTGATGTTGAAACTATTATTGGGGATATTATCTTATGTCAATCCATTACCATGTCTATCACCATATTCTGCCAAGTTGATGTTGAGACCCTTATTCATAGGCCTGAAATGTTATAATCGTCATGCTTAACTTGTAAACACCTTTGCCATCCTATGACTATCCTTTTTGTGTTATTCCCTATCTTGTTATCTTGTGTTGATGCGAATTCACATACGTTGGGGATACGTTTTGGGTAGATTAGGAAAACTTGAAATTGGCTATAAAATTTACATGATATGACATGAAAACATGACATGTAAACTTGACATGAAATTATACTTGAAAACTTGAATCATGAACATGGTTAACAAGAACTTGAACTTGACATGAAAAATTAAGCATGGACATGACACTTAGATAACTCGAACGTGGCCAACTCGAGGTTGGGTTGAGTTTGCAGTATAAATCTGCCCGGAACCGCCTGGCGAATCCAGTAACTGCAAACAATAGGACCCAATGTGAGTAGTTGGTCATATCGCACTCGAAACCCGAGGTTAGATTAGGTTATGGTGTAAATCTGCCCGGAACCGCCTGGCACATCCAGTAACCATAACCAAGTCTAATGTGAGAGGTTAGAGGTGCATTAAGTAAATTAATGCCACTAGATAGGGTTAAGTCATGGACCACTTGAATATACTTAACCAATTTGACACGTTGATTTGATAGGGTTAAGTCATGAACCGCTTGAACACACTTAACCAACCTGACACATGATTCATAGGACTAAGTCTTGAACTAGAATGACACACTTAGTCAATTTGACATGACATGTAGATGGGGTTAAGTCTCGATTTTAAATGACAACTTAACCTACTGAACGAAACCCTAGTAACGTGGTCCTTTTCAATAGTAACCCACTAGATGTATCACGGTACCCTGGGACTAGGCAGGGTGGGGCACGATTGCTGGGCTGATTGTAAGCGACCAGAACGACGGCTGAGTTGGTGCGCCATTGTAGGTTCAGGCGGACTAGGGTCGTGCACTTAGTCCGGAGTTGAAAAAGCAGGCATTGGGCATCAGTAGGATTATCTGTGCATTCTTGATTCGTGTCGGTGGTTGGCACCCTAGGGCTTGATACACCCTATGGTGGACCTAGCACAGGTGACTACATTCGTGATAGGGCCTATGACACAAACACACGACGAGCTAGACTTGTAGGGAGCCGATCGATTAGATCGTGCCATTGGACACCGAATTGGGTCACTTCACGACATTGGGCCAAGGGATTATTTTCTTGATTATAGTTGACACGGGATTAGTATACCAGTATAGTTGGTATGACGAACCTTGAATATGCAATGTTAGACTTGAGTTATCTTGTTAGCTTAGTTATCATGTCAGACTTATCATCGTTCCTATGTATAATTCTAGTTTATTCATGTCTTGTTAACTTTACTAGTTTCTATGCTGATAGTCACTAGGGCTTACCAGTCTTTTTGACTGACCCGTTTTCTTTCGCCTCTTTGTCTTTCGTCCCCCCCCCCCCCGATTCTCAGGGAGGAGACTCTAGCTCTTAGCTTGGACTTTGCTTGCTTTCTCACAGCTCATGTACGGTTTGGTCTTGAGCTATGCTATGGCTGCACTCATGCACTTTTTGGGGAATAATATTTTACTTATGTTGTTTTAAGTACTTTGCTTCTTTAGAACTTGATGTAATGAAATAATGACTTGGCATTTTGATGTAAGAGGTTTTGACTCTATTTTTCAGAAATGAGATTTGGTTTTAAAGTTTATATCCGCTGCTTTATATACTCCATTTTATCTATGTTCTGTCTTGTGTTATCTCTGTGCCTGTTTACTAGATAATACCCCTCCAAAACTAGGGCATTCCCTTTGTGAGTGACCCTAGCGGAGGTGGGGTGTTACATAACCTCAGTGTAAACATTTTGCCAAAGTTAACGTTATTAACAAATAACTAGTTTGGAACCTGTGCTTCACACACGGGTAAGTGTTGAAAGCAATGTGAACGTTTGTCAAAGTTCGACAGACAAGCGATATTTATGTCATTAGTAATTTGAAATTGTTTGAATAATTTAACTTAAAAATATGAATCTTGTACATTAATTTAGCCTTGGAAAAAAAAGAAGTGTTTGATATTTGATTATGATTCTGAAATTTTGTTTACTTATTTTATGTGAACTTGAAATTGAAATTTAACGTTAACGCCTATTTAATTTATTGTTGATAAATTTGTTTGTTTGAATTTTAATTTTGTCTAACTTAAGAATTTGTTCTATAATTTGGTTAGATTTGAATGGGTTTATGAAAAATTAATAATTGAAATTGACCATCTAGAATTCTCTTCACAGGTTTCTTTTTCAGTGTCTGGATCCTTCGTTGGCTTCTATATAAGCATACCACTTTCTGTTTGGGGGACACGGTTCCTCTTCTTCATTTGGGGACGAGCTTCACTTTTCCCAAATCTATTTTTCTCCCTAAACCTCTCAAATCGTTTCCCTCAAAATAAAGGATGTTTCCACCGACGATCAGGAATTCCCAAAATCAAATTCTCATGGCATCCCTCAAACCGCCAGTACAACGAGTCGTTGCTCCACTCTACATCGTCCGTCGCTCCACTACCCGAGATTGAACCGTTGCCTTGTTTGCTACCACCAAGATACGACTTTCGCCACCCTTGCTCGATGTGTTTGACGGCGGCGATCCCCAGAGACAGCCTCGAACCAACGACAGGACGTGAATTGGTCTAGAGCTATTGTCGCTCCTTCCTCGAAGCCCAATCCCGTTGTCTGCACCCTTGGTCACCGCGTCGAGCCCTTCAGCCGTCCATCGCCGCAAAGATGGTAAGTAATCTTACAATTAAACTTAGTTCAAGCCTTCTACTTTGTGTATTCCTTAAGAGCAGTTATTGGGTTTGTCTGGTTACTTTGCCTGTCATTTGGGGTTGGTTTAAATGAGTAATGCGTTAAAAAGCATGTTGACTCACGACCTTGTTTTCCAAAAACCCGAAACGCGTTTCCTCACTAGTTGTTAACCACTCGCTAAACTAGAATACTTTCTTTGCTTTGTTACTTTAACACATATTGGTTTACTTTGTTACCAGTACTGTCCCACTCGTTTGAAAGTTTCATGACTAGGAATGGTACACAAAGGAAGGTGTCCTTGATCTGCATATTTACCTGGCATTCCTACCCGTTTATACATGTTTAGAAGTTTAGGCATGATTTTACGAGATGAACCATTTATAGACTATTAATGTTTTTTTATTTGATTTTATGCACTTATGTCTGTTGTGCACTCTATTTCATTTCGACCATTTGCAGTAAGTTTCACCTAGTTTACTGCCACATTGGTGGCGCATTCACCTGCTGCTGCATTTGTAATGAGCAGTTTGACTTGAGTTGCTGCACTTTTACATTTTTTTTAATGAGATGCTGAATACTTTGAATTGTAGTTTCACGCCATTGTAAAATTGTTGTTCATTTTTATACTATTATACATGTCCGTTAAATACTGGACTACTCAGACCTATGTTTGGACAAGAAGTACACATATTTGTTCACTCTTGTCTTATATTGTAAACCTGGAAAGGCATATTTGTTCACTTAGGATAAATCTATATATGTATATACATAGGTATGTAAATATGTGTGTGTATATATATGGAGTTGTGTAGTTCAGACTTCAACATGGAACTTGATGTGAGTCACTCCCCATGCCATCGAAATTCGAGATTAAAGACTGTGTATGTAGGCATGCCAGCATATATGTGTCTATATATATGATTACATATACGTATGTATATATATATATATATATATTTGTGAATAATTCTACACAGTTGCCGTGAATGGCCTGTAGCCGATTGTCTCTAACCCCATTACCTTGTAAAAGCTATTGTTTCACATCGGTTCACACATACATTGCCTTGTCTTACAACGTATATAATGTAGACATCTGGATTGTTGAAAAGCTATAACATGTCATCATCATATTTTGTAACCTGAGGCGCATGATCTCTGTACCCAATTCAGACCACAAGTATTTGGAATTTAGTTGTATATCCTTGCATCTGCAAAAATTGAATCATGCCTTTGCTACATCAATGACACTGTCATTTTGCTATAAGTGGCAAGCTTGGAAACCTATCCTTGTGCTTGTTTAAAATTGAAACTATGCCATATTCAATTTGTTACCGTTGCCTCATTTTTGAACTGGGAATATTTGTAAGACATTTGTTGATCTTACTGTACCTTGTTCTTTCATTGGGACTTGTTTGTTATTACCAATATTTTGACAAATCAATACAATATTTAAAGTCATTAGTGTTACATGTCTCTTATGTATATTTATTTCTTATTGCTTACAAATGAGTCCTTTCTCACTATTAAGGTACTTCTGACAACGTTTTAAATTATTATTATGTTGATACTTTGATATTCTAGTATTGTGTTCTCTTTACATGTGCTTAATCCCTCCTGCATTGAATTTAAGTTGCAATGACATTAGTAGGGTTATTATATATCATGTTTGTGTTGTGTTGTTGAAACTAAGGTCTGTAGCCAACTCTTATTTCACTATAACTTTTCCTGTTAGTCTATATAGCATAAAGACAAATGATTTCATGGATTTATTTACATATATAAAATGTTTAAAAGAAATAATATAGTGTTTTCTATGTATATCGTTGATGATTTGTTACTATTCTCTGCTACAAAGTTTTGTACAGTAACTTCCGCACATATGACATTTTTTTTGTTTTCCGTGAACATTAACCGCGTTTGTCTTATTTGGGTTACCATCCCCTCTTATGTTTTGCATTGGAGAACTATTATTATTGCATCTGTACCAATCCTAAATATCTTACTTCACATATGTATGGCTTGTCCTTGAATGCTGTACAAACACTATCCTCTTTTAGCTCTCTCTTACCAGATTCAATATTGAAGTTAGCAAGCATAATTTACATGTCGTGTAAAGCGGAGGAGTGCCTCTTATTTACATGCAACGTTTCTCATGAACTTGTGGATACAAGGTTCAGCTCGTAAAAGGGAGAGGCACGAGGAGACGTAGGTGTGCGTAAAGCTCGGCGAAATTTGTAATTGATT
The DNA here is from genome assembly GCA_030737875.1 of Allium sativum. Classification (NCBI taxonomy): domain Eukaryota; kingdom Viridiplantae; phylum Streptophyta; class Magnoliopsida; order Asparagales; family Amaryllidaceae; genus Allium; species Allium sativum. The sequence continues at coordinate 655,138,286 of CM060910.1, forward strand.
AAAAGAAATTTATGTATAAAATTTATATTTTCTGCTGCATCAATACTGTTAAACTCAGATATTTCTAAATGAAATATATTTCGTTTCTGATATTGTGTACTGTGATTCTGTGATATATTCCATTTAAATCCTGTAAGACAATACAATCCGTCGTTTTGAATGCTTTGAGTTGGTTTAATCACCGACTCGGGGTGGTCAAAATGGCGGGCTATTACATTTGGTGTCAGAGCTATGGTTTTTCTAAAACTTGGCTTATTGGGTTTAAAACTCATTAGAGATAGGGTGGAAATACCCCAGAATGAGCGGGATTGATATAGAATCACTCTTGAGAGAGCGTCATTTGGGGTTTTGAAAAATACTTCGAAATTGACAAAACGGGATTCGAGTGTTCTTCGATTTAAAAACGGTTGTTAAAAAAGAACTGAATCAGTTTTGAAATTGGCTCGGATCGGTATTTGAAGTAAAGTAAGAATACCGATAATAATAAATAAATAATACAAACAAATAAAAGTAAATTAGTTATTTTATTTTTCTTTGATAGGTATATGGTTTGAATTGAGTACAGTTTTCATTGAGATATTCTGTATGATGAGGATTTTGAGTAAACAGATTAGTAATACCAAGCGGTATGAGACGTTTGGTAATACTTTTCTGGTTACTCTCTTGACTTTTCATATGGAATAATCGGTTGTTTTTAAATTTTCGGTTCTGAAATATACCGGTAACATAAAGTGGTACAAGAGCATGTGTTACTGTTTGGAAGTATACTTCAATTACTGAAGTGTTTTCTAAGTTGGCATGCTTTCACGACGATACTTTTTGTCCTCTTTCACAACTATCGTGATTTGGTTTATTACGTCATATTGTTTTATATTTGATATTTATTATGAGTATCATATTGATTTATGATACCCTGGCTTGACTAATTTTATCATATTGTTTTTATACATGATAAAGTCGAATATCAGTTTTGTTTGTGCTTACCATTTAGCCTTTATACGTGATGATTTATTTATTCAAGTCATCGTTGGATTTTTAAAGTGTTTTGACATTATAAACATTTTGTGCTTCATGGCGAGTTTTATATGAAATTAGCATTTCAAGAATACTTTTTGTTTTGAGATTTGGATAGATTGGACTCTGTTGTACCAATGGACCAAAACTCCATCTTGGTCGACCTGATTCAGGATCGCTACCTGAATCGGTGGTATTAAATTTCGCCCATCTACCACCAAACGTCAACGGTCTGCTACATTGGGCAAGTTTTTTGTTTCGATCGGGATTCCCGATCAGCTGGTCACGGACTACATTAGATGGAGGCGTGGGGTCCCACGTGTAGTGCCATGAACGGGTAGCATACGACCTTCGCCTTAGACCGTCTTGGTTATCCTGGGTTGATCGCCAAGTGTCATTATGGCGCTATGAGCAGGTTACGGTGCTGATGTCTCGATGCGCGCTCGAGCTCTACCACTGTGATTTTGCAATACTAGCGTCTGTTTATTTGATATTTATGAGTCAAGTTACACTTATCCCATAATCCCCTAATATTTTATTATATTACTAAAATTGATTTGATTATATTACCATATTGATTTTATATATGATAATTGTTATGAGTATCGTATTGATTTATATATGGTACTCTGATTTGATTATATTATCATATTGATTTTATACATGATAATTGTTATGAGTATCGTATTGATTTATATATGATACTCTGATTTGATTATATTATCATATTGATTTTATATTTGATAAATCGTACCTCGAACCAATGGCAGGACGTGAACTGGTCTAGAGCTACTGTCGCTCCTTCCTCGAAGCCTAATCCCGTTGTCCGCACCCTTGGTCACCGCGTCGAGCCCTTCAGCCGTCCATCGTCGCAACGATGGTAAGTAATCTTACAATTAAACTTGGTTCAAGCCTTCTACTTAGTGTATTCCCTAAGAGTAGTTATTGGGTTTGTCTGGTTACTTTGCCTGTCATTTGGGGTTGGTTTAAATGAGTAATGCGTTAAAAAGCATGTTGACTCATGACCTTGTTTTCCAAAAACCTAGAATGTTTTGCCTCACTAGTTGTTAACCACTCGCTAAACTAGAATACTTTCTTTGCTTCGTTACTTTAACACATATTGGTTTATTTTGTTACCAGTACTGTCCCACTCGTTTGAAGGTTTCATGGCTAGGAATGGTACACAAAGGAAGGCGTCCTTGATCTGCATATTTACCTGGCCTTCCTACCCGTTTATACATGTTCAGAAGTTTAGGCATGATTTTACGAGATGAACCATATATAGACTACTAATGTTTTCTAATTTGATTTTACGCACTTATGTCTGTTGTGCACTCTATTTCATTTCGACCATTTGCAGTAGGTTTTACCTAGTTTACTGCCACATTGGTGGCGCATTCACCTGCTGCTGCACTTGTAATGAGCAGTTTGACTTGAGTTGCTACACTGTTACATTTTTTTTAATGAGATGCTGAATACTTTGAATTGTAGTTTCACGCCATTGTAAAATTGTTGTTCATTTTTATACTATTATACATGTCCCTTAAATACTGGACTACTTAGACCTATGTTTGGACAAGAAGTACACATATTTGTTAACTCTTGTCTTATATTGTAAACCTGGAAATGCATATTTGTTCACACAGGCAAAATTTATATATGTTTATACATAGGCATGTAAATATGTGTGTATACATATATGGAGTTGTGTAGTTCAGACTTCAACATGGAACTTGAAGTGAGTCACTCCCCATGCCATCGAAATTCGAGAATTAAGATTATGTATGTAGGCATGCCAGCATGTATGTGTCTATATATATGATTACATATATGTACACACACACACACACACACACACACACATATATATATATATATATATATATATATCTGTGAATAATTCTACACAGTTGCCTTGAATGGCCTGTAGCCGATTATCTCTAACCCTATGTAACAACCCACTTTTTAGGGATACTGGATTGGGAATCCAATAATAAATTGGTAATAATTATATTAAATATTGTTTGAAAATTTAAATAAATGACAGTAAAATATTAAAATGGATGAGAGGAAAAATGGATGACGATCAATAAATCGGTTGTGCGTAATTAATATGAAGAATTTCATCCTTTTAGTTGCATAAATGAATTAATTTTTAGCAAATGAACTTTTGAAAAAAATGTAATTATAAATAGTGAAAGTTGTGGACAAGGCTTTTAAAAAGGACAAATTTCAATGCAATGGAAAAGTGCAAAATTAGTGGAAAATTTTGATTGATTTCATAAAACGTGTTTATTTCAATGTGTGATATTTAAGTAATATAAAAATAATGCTTTCTTCTTGTTTTCAAGTTATGGAAAAAAAAAGAGAAGTTCACATAATGTTGAAAATATGTGTAAGGTAAGGTAAAAAGAAAATTTTATGTCATTTTCCATAAAAAGAAAAGATTATAAAAGAAAAAAATGTAAATAAAATAAAAATAAAAATATATATGTATGCATTTTTGTTGGAAATCTCTAGAAACTAAATTTAAAAAGGGGAAACACAAAAATATCTCATAAAGAGACAAAGAGTAATCATTATATACATAAGAAGAGAAGGGGTAAAAATAAAAAGAAAAGAAAAGAAAAGTGTAGATACTTAAGGAAGGATCTAGAGGGGGACTTATGAATAAAAGTACATAACATCTCTTTCTCCCGATTAAAAACATCAGTACGTATATTTTTTCTTTCTCACCGTAAGAAACCAGAAACATCACATACACAGAGAAAAGAAAATTTTTAATTCCTCTTCATCTCAATCAAAAATAAAAATTAGAAATTTGCAATCTAAGAGTGAAGTAGATTCCCAATTCTTCAAGAAGAGGATAGCAATCAAAAGCAAGCTGTTATAGGGCTTCAAAATTGCTTTTTGGTGTTGGAGGTGAGTGAAGTTTCCACCTTTTTCCTCTTTTAATCATGGATTGTGGATGCATGATGGGTTAAAGGTGATGTTTTGATTATAAATTAGCTCCTTCCCCTATGTATGGTTGATTCTTGGTATGTTTGGGGCAATTAAATTAGATCTGAAATAAATTTGTGGTAGTAATACAAAATTGAAGGCATTATTGCTTTGAAATTGGTTGCATGTATGCAATTATATTGCATGCAAGGTATATGCTTAAATGCCTCATATTTGTTGCATGCATAGGTTTTTATCGCATGCAACATATTTGTATAATTGCCTCTTACAAGTAATTCTGAAAATTAATCGAAAAAAAAAAATTGCTGAAATTTTCAGCAAGGGGGAGGGGAAGGACTTTTGTGTAGTCCTGCGCAGCTAGGCTGCTCTGTGCAGCCAGAACTGGGCTGCACAGGCAGCCCGTGCGCAGGCTGTGCAGCAGCCCGTGTTCAGGCTGCCATGCAGCCCAGAATGGGCTGCAGTGCAGCCCGCGTTCGGGCTGCAAAGCAGCCCAGAACGGGCTGCAAAGCAGCCCAGAACGGGCTGCATAACAGCCCAGAACGGGCTGCATAGCAGCCCAGAAAGGGCTGCAGTTCAGCCCGTGATGGGGCTACATTAGCAGCCCAGAACGGGCTGCAGTGCAGCCCGCGTTCGGGCTGCAAAGCAGCCCAGAATGGGCTGCATAGCAGCCCAGAACGGGCTGCATAGCAGGCCAGAACGGGCTGCAGTGCAGCCCGTGATGGGGCTGCATTAGCAGCCCAGAACGGGCTGCAGTGTAGCCCGTGTCTGGGCTGCAGTGCAGCCCAGATGGGCTGCGCAGCAGCCCAACTATGGGCTGCAATGCAGCCCAGTAGTGGGCTGCACAGTGTAGCCCAGTTGGCTGCCTGTGCAGTCCAGGCTGCACTGTGCAGTCCAGACTGCACCGGGCAGGCTTCAAAAAATAATAATTAATATTTAAAAATAATAATCGTTTCTTTTAAATGTTTTGAAAGGAATTTTTTTCTGAGGAACGAAATAATAGTATTATATATAAATAAAATGATCGAATATTTTATTAATTCCACACAAATAAACATACTAATCAATGCTTATGTTTCGTTGTAATACATAAGTATTATGGGGTACTTGTGTATTAGAGCGAAACTGAAGTGTAGCCATCTATGGACATGCGTTGTTTACCTTTTTGTACGATATACTGGGTTTATAAAACTTACTTCTATGAATATTGCCATGATCTGTTTTACATAGTGTTTTGACATTATAAACACTATGAGTTTTTAAGGCATGAATTTAAAAATATATTAAAATACTTTTAATTTTGGGATTGGGATAGATTGGACTCTGTTGTACCAATGGGCCAAAACTCCATCTTGGTCGACCTGATTCAGGTTCGCTACCTGAATCACGGTGGTTATAAATTTCGCCCACTTACCACCAAAGGTCAAACGGTCTGCTACGTTGGGCAATTTTGTTGTTTTGATCGGGATTCCCGATCGGCGGGTCACGGACTACATCAGATGGAGACGTGGGTGTGCCACGTGTAGTGCCGTGAACGGGTAGCATACGGCCTTCGCCTTAGACCGTCTTGGTTATCCTGGGTTGATCGCCAGGTGTCGTTATGGCGTTATGAGTAGGTTACGGTGTAGATGTCTCCGCGCGCGCAAGAGCTCTACCACTGTGATTTTACAATACTAGCGTCTGTTTAGTTGGTCTGTTATGGGTCATATTATATTTATCCCGTAGTCCCCATGATTCTCTATTACTCAAATAATTTGGAACCCAGTATTATAACCAACATTCAATTATTATATTATCATATTGTTTTATATATGATAATTGTTATGGTATTGTATTGCTTTACATACAATACCTGTGCCTTTAATCTTACTTTTTATATTATCATATTGCTTTACATATGATAATCGTTATGGTATTGTATTGCTTTACATACAATACCTGTGCCTTTAATTAATCTCACTTTTTATATTATCATATTGCTTTACATATGATAACTGTTTTGGTATTATATTGCTTTACATACAATATCGATGCCTGATATTATGGCTTATTTAATGCGGCAACTTTGCTAAATTGTTCATTCATATGCCTCATGTTGACTTACACATGTGGCACCATTTATTATTATAATTCAATGTCCATAGATACTTACTTCACTCACACTAGACATAGTCTGACCCGTGTTATTTGTTTTGTTAAAACAATACTCGGGTCAGGTTGAGGATTGTTTGCAGGTTAGGTTGCGTGGACTGTAGCAGCGTTCTTATCTTTTTCCACGTTTTGGGGTTTTGGACTATGCAGCTTTAAACTATCAGTAGCGTGTAGTATTATGGTATGTATACTATTATGTATTTTGGGAAGTGATATTATGTATGATGGACCATGTATTCTGGACATCTCTATTATGATATGTATTATGTATTCTGCTGTTGTTATTGTGCTGTGCTTGATTCTATTATATTTTGCACTATGTACCTGGGAAATTTTCTTGTATCATTTCTTTGAACTTATACTGAGCACAAATGGTAAGTTAAGAAGTTTTAAATTCTCGTGCCAGTGTTCGTTCAAAGGAATGAGAACAATTTTTAGCCCTATCGAGTCTCATTCTCTGTGTTTTCCGACAGTAACACTTAGTGTTGCTCTTGGTTAACATGGGTCTAGGGGTCGGGCGTTACATTGTTTGGTATCAGAGCCCAGGTTTGACATAGTACAAAATATATTTAGAATATGGATTAGCATAAGACAGTAGAAACATCGTACATGTCTGTTTATTTTACAGTATCACTCCCATTATATAATAATAGTTGTACATACCTGAACCAAAACCCCAATTTTTAGCGTTCTAGTGCGAGTATTATTTTAATTCCAGCTGAGTGATATATCTCACTATATGCAGAGTAGTAAGAAAGATGGCTGGAAGACCTCCCCGTTTGACGATGGAGTAGTGGTTGGAGTTGACGCGGAACATGCCTCAAGCCGCACCCGCTCCTAATGCTACTCCTAGAGCTGATTTCGCTCGTATGTATAAGGACTTTATGAGCCTTGGAGGGAAGCCTTTCCTTGGAATTGAAGGTGTTGTTGAAGTTCAGGCTTGAGTTAAGACCTGTGAGCGTGTTTTTGGACACATGGGAAATATTTAGGGAACATTTGAGTTGAGGTTCGTTCCATAGGCAGAGAAGGCTATCCTTACTCGTAGATTTAGTTGATAGTTATGCCTTAGAAGTAGTTTATCTTGTCACATCTCTAAGGGTTACGAATCCCATTGGTGGGTCCGCAACACTTGGAATATTGTGCAAGAACCTTGAGCTCTTCTTAGGTGGACTTCCTTTCTCATGTGATTTGCATGTGTTTGAGCATCTTGGCTTTGATATTATCTTGGGGATGGATTGGTTGGATCGATATGAGGCTCGTCTATCTTGCTTAGACAGAGTTGTTACCTTGAAGCATCCATCTTTCAAAGGGCTTGTTAATATAACACTTGATACGCAAGGCCCTAATGCTCATGGTTCTCTTCATTCCATTGAATCACGAGAAGATGATGAGATTGCCAGAGTTCCTGTTGTTAGGGACTTTGGTGATGTGTTTGAGCCTGTTACCGGCTTACCGCCTAAGAGAGCTGTGGAGTTTCGCATAGATCTTATCCCTGGAGCCCAACCAGTTAGTAGACCACCTAATCGTATGCCTCGTGTGGAGATGGAGGAGCTTCGAAAGCAGTTGACAGAATTGGAAGGGAAGCAGTTCATCCGATCTAGTAGCTCTCCTTGGGGAGCTGCTACAGTCTTTGTAAAGAAGGCTGATGGCTCTCTCCGCTTGTGCATTGATTATAGGAAGCTTAATGAGCTGACCGTGAAGAATAAGTAACCACTCCCCCGTATTGATGATCTTTTTGATCAGTTAAGTGGAGCAAAAGTCTTTTCCCAGCTTGACTTAGCCACTGGATTTCATCAGTACCGAGTAGCGGAAGACAGCATCCCTCTCACTGCCTTTCGCACTCGATATGGCTCTTATGAATGGTTGGTAATGCCGTTTGGACTTACGAATGTCCCTGCATACTTTGTAGACCTGATGAATAGAGTGTTCAGAAGCTATCTTGATAGATTCGTCTTGGTTTTCATTGATGATATATTTGTTTATTCCAAGTCTGAGCAAGAACATGAAGGTCATTTGAGGATTGTTTTGGAGACTTTGAGAGAAATAAGCTAAAAGCAAAGTTTTCCAAGTGCCACTTTTGGCAGAAGGAGGTAAAGTTCTTGGGACATATTATATCCGAAGTTGGTCTAGCTGTGGATCCTTCTAAGATAGAAGCAATTCAGAATTGGAAAAGGCCTGAGACTGTTACAGAGATTCGAAGCTTCCTCGGTCTAGCAGGGTATTATCGTCGCTTTGTTAAGGATTTTTCGAAGATTGTCACACCTTTGACAAGGCTAACGAAGAAGGGTGTAAAGTTTGATTGGACAGATAAGTGTGAAGAAGCTTTCTCTAAGTTGAAGGAGATGCTCACTAATGCACCAGTTTTGGTGATTCCAGAGGGCAATCAGGATCTTGTGGTCTATACTGATGCTTGTGGGTCTGGACTGGGTGCTGTGCTTATGCAGAAAGGACGAGTTGTGGCTTATGCATCTAGACAATTAAGACCCAATGAGGTTAGATATGCTGTACATGATTTGGAGCTGGCAGCTGTAGTTTTTGCTTCGAAGCTGTGGCGTCATTATCTCATGGGTGAAAGGTTTGTCCTTTATACTGACCATAAGTCTTTGAAATACCTCTTCACTCAAAAAGAGTTGAATATGCGTCAGCAAAGATGGTTGGAGTTTTTGGCTGCATATGATTTTGATATTCAGTATACACCTGGGAAAGGTAATCGTGTAGCTGATGCTCTTAGTCGTAAACACCAAGCGGTTGTATCGATGATGATAGCTGAATGGCGAGACTTGGAGGTGTTGGCTTCTAGTGGAATCTATTGTAATATGCCCACTCATAGCTCTGGAAGGATGTTGGCCAATATGGTTATGAGACCAAGCCTCATGGATAGGATTTCTCATGCTCAGACAGAAGATCCTACTGCTTTAGAGCGTATTCATCGGCTGAAGAATGGGGATGATGCTGATGATTTGAAAGGATTTGAGTTGGATGCTCAAGGTTGTTTAAGGAAGAAGGGCAGGATCTTTGTACCTAATGTTGCAGGTCTTAGGCATGAGGTGATGAGTGATTGTCATTGTTCGCGATATACCATTCACCTAGGTGGTAGTAAGATGTATATGGACATGAAACGTCTATATTACTGGGAAGGAATGAAGCGCGACATATGCGAGTATATGAAGAAGTGTATTACCTGCCAATTGGTGAAGTGCGAGCACCAAAAGCCTAGCGGTCTTCTTCAGCCATTAGAGATTCCGCTATGGAAATGGGATCAGGTATAAGTGAATTAAAATTCTAAATTGTTTATTTATACTTAGATCCTTCGGCGTAATGCTGTAAATATAAATGCTTTGTTTAGGTATCCATGGACTTCATTGATGGATTGCCGAGATCAAAGCAAGGGCATGATAGCATATGGGTAGTAGTGGATCGTTTGACTAAATCTGCCCATTTTATCCCAGTCAAGTCAAAAAGAACCGCTCCTTATTTGGCAAAGCTATATGTGAAGGAAGTTGTTCGTCTCCATGGTGTACCTAGTGCTATAGTTTGTGATAGGGATCCACTATTTACTAGTGGGTTTTGGAGAAGCTTGCAGTCTGCTTTGGGGACGAAGTTGAATATCAGCTCAGCATATCATCCTCAGTCCGATGGGCAAACTGAGCGGGTTAACAAGATATTGGAGGATTTGTTGCGCTCTTGTATCCTCGATTTAGGCGGGTCTTGGGAGGACCACCTATACTTGGTCGAGTTTGCATATAACAATAGCTTTCAGTCCAGTAAAGGCATGGCTCCTTTTGAAGCATTGTATGGAAGACCCTGTAGATCTCCTTCGTGCTGGCTTGAGACTGGGGATAGGTTGGTGCTTGGTCCCGACACTGTGCGTGAAGCTTCTGAGAAGGTGGACCTAATTAGAAAAAGAATGAAAGAAGCACAGGATAGACAAAAGTCCTATGCGGATCGACGAAGGAAGGACTTGGAGTTCAGTGTTGGGGATCATGTATTCATGAAGGTTACTCCTTTAAAAGGAGTAATGAGGTTCAGTAAGACTGGTAAGCTTGCTCCAAGATTTGTTGGCCCTTATCCTATTGTGGAGCGAATTGGAAAACTTGCCTACAGAGTTGCCTTACCCGAACACTTATCGAGTGTGCACAACGTCTTTCATGTGTCTCACTTGAGGAAGTGTTTAAGGGATTCCGAAGAGGTCTTAGAGCCGAAGCAATTGCAGCAGCTTGAGATCGCTCCCAACATGACTTTTACTCGAGAGCCTATTCGTATTGCCTCTGAGACGAAGAAGCTTCATAGTAAAGTGGTTCCTTTAGTCAAGGTGCAGTGGTCAAATAATCCAAAGGACTGCACTTGGGAAACACAAGAGTCGATGCAGAGGCATTACCCTAAATTGTTTGGCGCTTGAGTAAGGTATGTCCTTTTGTTTTGAGTTGAATCTATAATCTAGTTACAGATGTATCCCTTATGTAGAAATTGCGAGGACGCAATTTTTGTAAGGGGGGAAGTCTGTAACAACCCACTTTTTAGGGATACTGGATTGGGAATCCAATAATAAATTGGTAATAATTATATTAAATATTGTTTGAAAATTTAAATAAATGACAATAAAATATTAAAATGGATGAGAGGAAAAATGGATGACGATCAATAAATCGGTTGTGCGTAATTAATATGAAGAATTTCATCCTTTTAGTTGCATAAATGAATTAATTTTTAGCAAATGAACTTTTGAAAAAAATGTAATTATAAATTAGTGAAAGTTGTGGACAAGGCTTTTAAAAAGGACAAATTTCAATGCAATAGAAAAGTGCAAAATTAGTGGAAAATTTTGATTGATTTCATAAAACGTGTTTATTTCAATGTGTGATATTTAAGTAATATAAAAATAATGCTTTCTTCTTGTTTTCAAGTTATGGAAAAAAAAGAGAAGTTCACATAATGTTGAAAATATGTGTAAGGTAAGGTAAAAAGAAAATTTTATGTCATTTTCCATAAAAAGAAAAGATTATAAAAGAAAAAAATGTAAATAAAATAAAAATAAAAATATATATGTATGCATTTTTGTTGGAAATCTCTAGAAACTAAATTTAAAAAGGGGAAACACAAAAATATCTCATAAAGAGACAAAGAGTAATCATTATATACATAAGAAGAGAAGGGGTAAAAATAAAAAGAAAAGAAAAGAAAAGTGTAGATACTTAAGGAAGGATCTAGAGGGGGACTTATGAATAAAAGTGCATAACATCTCTTTCTCCCGATTAAAAACATCAGTACGTATATTTTTTCTTTCTCACCGTAAGAAACCAGAAACATCACATACACAGAGAAAAGAAAAAATTTAATTCCTCTTCATCTCAATCAAAAATAAAAATTAGAAATTTGCAATCTAAGAGTGAAGTAGATTCCCAATTCTTCAAGAAGAGGATAACAATCAAAAGCAAGCTGTTATAGGGCTTCAAAATTGCTTTTTGGTGTTGGAGGTGAGTGAAGTTTCCACCTTTTTCCTCTTTTAATCATGGATTGTGGATGCATGATGAGTTAAAGGTGATGTTTTGATTATAAATTAGCTCCTTCCCCTATGTATGGTTGATTCTTGGTATGTTTGGGGCAATTAAATTAGATCTGAAATAAATTTGTGGTAGTAATACAAAATTGAAGGCATTATTGCTTTGAAATTGGTTGCATGTATGCAATTTTATTGCATGCAAGGTATATGCTTAAATGCCTCATATTTGTTGCATGCATAGGTTTTTATCGCATGCAACATATTTGTATAATTGCCTCTTACAAGTAATTCTGAAAATTAATCGAAAAAAAAAAAAATTTGCTGAAATTTTCAGCAAGGGGGAGGGGAAGGACTGTTGTGCAGTCCTGCGCAGCTAGGCTGCTCTGTGCAGCCAGAACTGGGCTGCACAGGCAGCCCGTGCGCAGGCTGTGCAGCAGCCCGTGTTCAGGCTGCCATGCAGCCCAGAATGGGCTGCAGTGCAGCCCGCGTTCGGGCTGCATAGCAGCCCAGAAAGGGCTGCAGTTCAGCCCGTGATGGGGCTACATTAGCAGCCCAGAATGGGCTGCAGTGCAGCCCGCGTTCGGGCTGCAAAGCAGCCCAGAATGGGCTGCATAGCAGCCCAGAAAGGGCTGCAGTGCAGCCCAGAACGGGCTGCATAGCAGCCCAGAAAGGGCTGCAGTGCAGCCCAGAACGGGCTGCATAGCAGCCCAGAAAGGGCTGCAGTGCAGCCCGTGATGGGGCTGCATTAGCAGCCCAGAACGGGCTGCAGTGTAGCCCGTGTCTGGGCTGCAATGCAGCCCAGCAGTGGGCTGCACAGTGCAGCCCAGTTGGCTGCCTGTGCAGTCCAGGCTGCAATGTGCAGTCCAGACTGCACCGGGCAGGCTTCAAAAAAAAAAAAATTTAATATTTAAAAATAATAATCGTTTCTTTTAAATGTTTTGAAAGGAATTTTTTTCTGAGGAACGAAATAATAGTATTATATATAAATAAAATGATCGAATATTTTATTAATTCCACACAAATAAACATACTAATCAATGCTTATGTTTCGTTGTAATACATAAGTATTATGGGGTACTTGTGTATTAGAGCGAAACTGAAGTGTAGCCATCTACGGACATGCGTTGTTTACCTTTTTGTACGATATACTGGGTTTATAAAACTTACTTCTATGAATATTGCCATGATCTGTTTTACATAGTGTTTTGACATTATAAACACTATGAGTTTTTAAGGAATGAATTTAAAAATATATTAAAATACTTTTAATTTTGGGATTGGGATAGATTGGACTCTGTTGTACCAATGGGCCAAAACTCCATCTTGGTCGACCTGATTCAGGTTCGCTACCTGAATCACGGTGGTTATAAATTTCGCCCACTTACCACCAAAGGCCAAACGGTCTGCTACGTTGGGCAATTTTGTTGTTTTGATCGGGATTCCCGATCGGCGGGTCACGGACTACATCAGATGGAGACGTGGGTGTGCCACGTGTAGTGCCGTGAACGGGTAGCATACGGCCTTCGCCTTAGACCGTCTTGGTTATCCTGGGTTGATCGCCAGGTGTCGTTATGCGTTATGAGTAGGTTACGGTGTAGATGTCTCCGCACGCGCAAGAGCTCTACCACTGTGATTTTACAATACTAGCGTCTGTTTAGTTGGTCTGTTATGGGTCATATTATATTTATCCCGTAGTCCCCATGATTCTCTATTACTCAAATAATTTGAAACCCAGTATTATAACCAACATTCAATTATTATATTATCATATTGTTTTATATATGATAATTGTTATGGTATTGTATTGCTTTACATACAATACCTGTGCCTTTAATCTTACTTTTTATATTATCATATTGCTTTACATATGATAATCGTTATGGTATTGTATTGCTTTACATACAATACCTGTGCCTTTAATTAATCTCACTTTTTATATTATCATATTGCTTTACATATGATAACTGTTTTGGTATTGTATTGCTTTACATACAATACCGATGCCTGATATTATGGCTTATTTAATGCGGCAACTTTGCTAAATTGTTCATTCATATGCCTCATGTTGACTTACACATGTGGCACCATTTATTATTATAATTCAATGTCCATAGATACTTACTTCACTCACACTAGACATAGTCTGACCCGTGTGATTTGTTTTGTTAAAACAATCCTCGGGTCAGGTTAAGGATTGTTTGCAGGTTAGGTTGCGTGGACTACAGCAGCGTTCTTATCTTTTTCCACGTTTTGGGGTTTTGGACTATGCAGCTTCAAACTATCAGTAGCGTGTAGTATTATGGTATGTATACTATTATGTATTTTGGGAAGTGATATTATGTATGATGGACCATGTATTCTGGACATCTCTATTATGATATGTATTATGTATTCTGCTGTTGTTATTGTGCTGTGCTTGATTCTATTATATTTTGCACTATGTACCTGGGAAATTTTCTTGTATCATTTCTTTGAACTTATACTGAGCACAAATGGTAAGTTAAGAAGTTTTAAATTCTCGTGCCAGTGTTCGTTCAAAGGAATGAGAACAATTTTTATCCCTATCGAGTCTCATTCTCTGTGTTTTCCGACAGTAACACTTAGTGTTGCTCTTGGTTAACATGGGTCTAGGGGCCGGGCGTTACACCCTATTACCTTGTAGAAGCTATTGTTTCACATCGGTTCACACATACATTGCCCTGTCTTACCACGTATATAATGTAGACATCTGGATTGTTGAAAATCTATAACATGTCATCATCATATTTTATAACCTGAGGCGCATGATCTCTATACCCAATTCAAACCACAACTATTTGGCATTTAGTTTCATGTCCTTGCATTTGCAAAAATTGAATCATGCCTTTGCTACATCAATGACACTATCATTTTGCTATAAGTGGCAAGCTTGGAAACCTATCCTTGTGCTTGTTTAAAATTGAAACTATGCCATATTCAATTTGTTACCGTTGCCTCATTTTTGAACTGGGAATATTTGTAAGACATTTGTTGATCTTACTGTATCGTGTTCTTTCATTGGGACTTGTTTGTTATTACCAATATTTTGACAAATCAATATAATATTTAAAGTCATTAGTGTTACACGCCTCTTATGTATATTTATTTCTTATTGCTTACAAATGAGTCCTTTCTCACCATTAAGGTACTTTTGACAACATTTTAAATTATTATTATGTTGATACTTTGATATTCTAGTATTGTGTTCTCTTTACATGTGCTTAATCCCTCCTGAATTGAATTTAAGTTACAATGACATTAGTAGGGTTATTATATATGATGTTTGTGTTGTGTTGTTGAAACTAAGGTCTGTACCCAACTCTTATTTCACTATAACTTTTCCTATTAGTCTATATAGCATAAAGACAAATGATTTCATGGATTTATTTACATATATAAAATATTTAAAGGCAATAATATAGTGTTTTCTATGTATATCGTTGATGATTTATTACTATTCTCTGCTACAAAGTTTTGTACAGTAACTTCCGCACATATGGCAATTTTTTTGTTTTCTGTGAACATTAACCGCGTTTGTCTTATTTGAGTTTCCTTCCCCTCTTATGTTTTGCATTGGAAGACTATTATTATTGCATCTGTACCAATCCTAAATATCTTACTTCACATATGTATGGCTTGTCCTTGAATGTTGTACAAACACTATCCTCTTTTAGCTCTCTCTTACCAGATTCAATATTGAAGTTAGCAAGCATAATTTACATGTCGTGTAAAGCGGAGGAGTGCCGCTTATTTACATGCAACGCTTCTTATGAACTTGTGGAAACAAGGTTCAACTCGTAAAAAGGAGAGGCACGAGGAGACGTAGGTGTGCGTAAAGCTCGGCGAAATTTGTAATTGATTAAAAGAAATTTATGTATAAAATTTATGTTTCTTGCTGCATCAATACTGTAAAACTCAGATATTTCTAAATGAAATATATTTCGTTTCTGATATTGTGTACTGTGATTCTGTGATATATTCCATTTAAACCCTGTAAGCCAATACAATCCGTCGTTTTGAATGCTTCGAGTTGGTTTAATCACTGACTCGGGGTCGTTAAAATGGCGGGCTGTTACACTGTCCTGATATACGGCTCCTCGCACTGCCTTAGGTCTCGCTACTTCATATGGAGTTAAATTTCCTAATACATTTTTCTTGGCAGCCTAATGCCACAATATCAATCAATTTCAATTTTCAACCACAAACAAACACCAAAATTCAATCAATCACATACCACAAATCAATCAAGTCGTCCATGGTCTGTGGACGACGTGTATCGGGAGTTTCTAAACTTCGTCTACATCCTAATATAATTTTATTTAATTAGTTTGGATTCAGAAATCCCACATTACTTTCTATTTCTTCTAAAATTGTCAAATGCTCAAAAAATTCTCCGACCAGTTCTGGAAAGTAGATCGCAAATGTATAGTTCCACCAAATCCTGTTTCATTGAATTTCGTTATTGTATGACAAAGATATGAATTTTATAAATAAACATGAATTTGCAATGCTTAAAAGCGCTATAAACAGTTTAAATTATATATGCCATATACCTTTCAGAACTGTTCGAAACTAGGTTTTGATTTTGCGATCAATCCGTTAAGCGATAGGACGATCGACCGGTGCTGCGTCGAAGAGGGGCGGGAGGGCTTTTCGCACAGCGTGGTGGGGCCCAGTTCGATCACCTCTGGTGATCACTGCAGCGGCTGAAAGGCTGCGACTTCACGGCATCGATCCTTTTGAAATACTACACCACAGAGGATGAAATTGGTATGGATTTGAAGCTTGTGAAATACTCTGCAAAAAACCTCAATAGGCTTGATTGATTTCGTTGAGCAATTGAAGAGTTATTGATGAGGGAACGAAGGAGCAACAACTGGCATTCGCGAATAGGGTAATCGGGTTTTAGAACAATGAATACAGTCTTCGCGTATATATATTGTATATATACGTATATTTATTTTATTTTTATTTAATTTAATTCTTTTAATTTCTATATCGCTCTTAACTCCAAATCAAACTCAATGAGTGACATCCTTAGCTAAATACCCCCATTCCGTACACATTGGGATATGTCTCATAGACCCATTCGACTGTTTCAGTCGGTTATTCTTCAAATTAAATAATAAAATATTTAATTATTTAATTTGATCGAACATTTTAATTTACCAGGGCAACATACTGACTCTAGAAATTGCCAAAAAATAAATATAGCTATGTTTTGATGATACGGTCCTAACAAAATTAATTTCATCGAATTTGGAGACTGTTTGAGAAATGGCCATTTTCTGGTCGACCGAAATTGACCAAAATCGACAAAACACATTTTCATTTGTCACGCTCACATATTAATTCCAAAAATTATGAAAATTGGAATCCTGCAATAATTTGACATTCTGTATCCAACAAATGTGATTTCGCCGAAAACGGAGGTCGTTTGCAAAATGGCTATTTATAGGGGCTATATATTATATTAAATTCCATAACGACTATTCTGAAAATTCAACTGACCATAACTTTTGATTCCTGCTATGAAATTTCAATTTTTGGATTCATTGGAAAGATATTCTTAAACAAATTCTAATATTTTTGGTTTCACTAAAATCCGATCTATTTTGCATCCTGTACAGTTAGTCAACTTTGAATTCAAATTTTCAAACTACCGCTCTATTTCTAACTCCTTTTAAAATTAAAATAAATATATTCGTTCTAACTTCAATTTAAATAAATTTTTAATCGTTATTATTTAAAATGAATTATTTCCACTATTCAAAATTCAATAAAACAACCAAAATAAAAATTTTAAATTGCCTCTGGTTTTCCGGGTTGTTACAGGTATATGTCTAATCCCACTTCATGCTTTGG
The DNA here is from genome assembly GCA_030737875.1 of Allium sativum. Classification (NCBI taxonomy): domain Eukaryota; kingdom Viridiplantae; phylum Streptophyta; class Magnoliopsida; order Asparagales; family Amaryllidaceae; genus Allium; species Allium sativum. Next base: position 655,155,792 of record CM060910.1, read on the forward strand.
CCAAACAATGTCAAGTGATACATTGTTTACTATAAACCCAATAGTTTTATTAAAATTATAAACCTTGCAAAATAAAGTTGTAGTATTTCTTATGGAAAGAATAAATTATGTCCAACAACATTACCATTTGAAACTAGTACCATCCCTTAAATAATAATGAAGTCGTTCAAGTTGGGGTATTTTATCTACCTCTCAGACCTTGACTCAACAACATTCTTATCTTAAGATAGATAAGAGTTCGTAACTCAAAAGCTGATATTAATTTAAAATATCACACCAGTTTCATAACTATTCCATTTAAATATGGCTTTATAGACCATTTCTTATATTTGAATATTCTCCTCTTGATTTCAATTGCTTTTACTTAATTTGTTTATTAAGTAAATACTTATTAAAACCCAACCTTTAGCTTTAACCCTCTTTGATAAAATTCATTTACAACTTGGATTTAAACAAAAATCCATTTACCTAATTCTTTAGACAAATCCATTGCGCTTCTGATTATAAACCTCAACTCGGATTTATTACAAAAATCCATTTACTCAGCCTATCACAAATATCCATTAAACCTCTTTCCTTTGCATTTTAAAGAAAATATTCTTTTAATTACAATCGTTTTAACTTAACTCAAATATTAAGTAAAACATCATATTAGATTTGAATATCTTTTGTAAACCTTGTTTACAAAACTTGGATTTATTATAAAATCCCTTACAAAACGCTTTATAACATTCGATTGAAATCTTATCACAACTTGACAACTTCCTTAATGAATTCCATTTCAATAAGAAAAACCACTTTTATATTATTAATTAAAATAATAATAATTACCTTCAACACTAACTTTCTTATTAACTAACATAAATAGTTAATCTCTTTCTAAAAAGTTATTAAATGTTAACTAGCTTTATTAATAAGTACCAAATTATTATTTTTCTTTATACACGATTAATTAATTTTTTATGAAACGTTTGAAGTCTAAAAAACTATTTGCTGAAACTACTTTTGTTAGATTAATTGAAAAACAAATTAACCTTCCCTTTAAATTATTTATAAATATTAATTTATATATAAATTTTCTACTTTATATAACTTATATAAAATTAAAATTTTAAATATTGATTTAGTTATAAAAATAAATTTTATAACATCAACTTCATCAATTCGCCCGATAGTGGGTCAACGTTTTAAAAAGATGTATTTTAGGCCATCTATTGCCAATCACTTAATTAATACTGTTTATTAATCAATAACACATCAACGCTGAATTCTATTCAATAATCAACCTCCAAATAGATTTTTACATTACCTGGGTTAAATAGTTCATATATGAATAAAATGAAATCAAGTAACATACAAAATTATTGAGGAATTATGTTGAATCCCTCCAACCTGTTCCTCCTACACCACAGCTCATAATATCAATTTAATATGCATATGAAATAGAAATTCTAATCTAATTCATTTAATATGACAAGGTATAAATATTAACAATCATCAACCAAACAATAACCATTCAAAGCATCTAAATACACAATTATATTAGCAATAGTAAATATTGTTACATGAATTTAATTACATCATAGTATTTCAAAAAGCGTGAGAGTTATCTCATCTTGATTATTATTCTTGGTGCTTCCGCGTTTGTTTCAATTAAAATTAAACAAGCGTTTAATTTTAATATAAGTTTACACTAGCTCAAATAAATTCCATTCTAGCTCTATCGTATAGTACTCATCAACACGAACCCAATGCCACTGGCTTTGTTTGATTCTGATAACATATGTAAAAGTTACACATTTTATAAGTTGTCGATTATATATAATAAAATTAATTAACTTAATCACCATCATTAAGGGTTAATTACCTAGATTAGTGTTAATTAAACTTGGCCTTAATCCATGATTAAAAATCATGACATTGTCTCCTTTCCAGGTTCAAAAACCATGAAGTTCAAAGCTGTCGTGCCACTTCCTCTGACCATCGTGCACCACCGCCCTCCCACCAAAGACCGCCACGACCTGCCTCGCTCCAACGCCACCAGCCTCGTCGCCTCTAGTAACCCAAAGCTCTGGAATTCGACCCGAAACCACTCAAACTTCGACCATGATTTCTTGCTGCTACTATGCTCCATTCAATGAGTGGAGACCACCGATCACCCTCTGTAATAACCCGCCTGGAATGGGCCTAAATTTCGACCTAGAAAAAGCCCATCGAAACTTAGAGCCATTCTAAACGGGTCGTTGGTTCCTGTAAGGATTACATTTTCATATATAATAATAACATATACTTCGAATGGAATTCTCACACAGCGAAAAGAGAAAATATAATATTGAAATAAGATGTACCATTTATTCAAAAATCACAGAAATACCACAGTCACATCTGTTCAGTGGGTACATCAAATAATTCATTCTCACAAGTTTCCAAAGAAGTAAAGCGATAACTACTAATAATAGCACGATAACTTCGTCTTCTTCTTTAGCTCCAATCATGACTTCGTCCATGGCTCTTACCCTATCCATTGACCTGATAGATATGTTAAGGAGAGGGTTCAGAACATAAAGTTTTGTGTGACTAAAATACGGTGTTACTTAATGTCCATACCCTATATTTTTAACAAATTACATCTATCAAGGTGTGTCTACATTGCACACAATATTCACACAAACACATATTATCTAATCAATGGGGGTGGATATCCAAGTCAATCTCCTATTAGTGTTTTAGCGTAAAGACCACACGAGGTGGGAATTCTCAGTCACTTATGGCCGTATTAAAGGTGGATTCTTATGACCTCTTATAACCCTGATGTGGATCCCCAGCCCCTTACGACTCCGTCCTAATACATTAACGTTCTTAATTTTATACTCTCAATGGTAATATAAGAAGTAGTATTGCGAACGTTACTACTTAACTGATATTACGGTAGGACACCTATGTCTCTTAAGACTTCCCTTAGACAGCTGGTTAGCATGCAATGGCTACATGTCTTTTATTTACCAAGTCAGTCCCTAGTTGAGCCCTTACAAGCTTCTAGAGGAAGTGGACATCCCCCTTGAACTACCCTACTCCATTACCATTTATGCCTAACTACTTTTAGAGAAGGTGGACCCAAAGACTTAGTTCAAATCTAATAAGGGTGGGTCTCATGACTTTGGTTCCTCTCCAAGGAGTAAACCTTCAAAGGGATCTTAGTCCTAACCACTTAAGACCTAAATTAGATAAAAGAAAATTAGCTACTTAAGACCTTCTCATGGTGTAGTAAACCTACCTATTTTCACACGTGATAGACTTATATATATATATATATATAGTTATATATATATATATACACACACACACACACACTAGACCTCTCACATAAAACCGTATACCTGTAGATGCTGGATATGTCGATTGGTTCCGGGCAAACTTCTACTACAAGTTGGTTTTGTGTCTAGTGTACTAATTTTGAATGGTTTATGGCACCCAGACCTCTCATATTAGTCGGGCCTACTTGTGGTTGCTAGATTTGTCAGTCGGTTCCGGGCAGACTTATACCACAAATAGCAACTAACCTCGTGTATGTGTGTCATGATTTATATATAAACCGTTCCACATGCACACACAAGCAATCAATATATATTTACATATATGAGGAAATTCAAATTCGAATTCTATCCTAGTCGCTTTTATTACATTAATAAAACATTAATTACGTTTATATAAGTAAAATAATTTTAACGTCTAGATAACGTAGATATTCGTATGATCGAGGAAACGTTTTAAGGAGATGGTAATTGTCAAATTTGTCTAAATCAAGGCATACAAGCTAGTTTTCCATACTTTTACCGCTACAACTTAGACATGATGACATAATAACAATATAACAATTATCAGTGAATGGAAAATATACATACATACAAATTTCAACTTGCATCCTAGGCTTGTCGGAATGATTTCAATACTAGATTAAAAATAGAGTATTACATACATTTACACATGTATGTTTATAATTTCCACTTCATCTAATTCATCCCTTTTGGGTATTATGCACATAAAAACATTTATATTTGACATATTTCAAGTATGAATATGTTTGGATTCAAAATAGAATCCAAACCTAATAAAATCATGAAATACCCGTATCTAAACCCTTTTAGATTACAATCAATGTTTATTAAAGGTGAATTGCATAAAATAGAAACAATAGCAATACACTTTTTTCATATTTAACCCAAAAATTAAAAATCAAAGATCCACAAAACCCACATAATCATGACAATTCATACGTAAATACAAAATAGAGGATTTAGGGGATTTAGTGTTTATATTATCGATTCCCAAATCCTCCTAGCATATCTTTCAATATGATAATCTAATAAAAATATGAATATGCCTTAGTAAATGATATTCCACTCACATATCTAGGCAGAACAAAGAGGAATCTGTAGTAGATCTGGATCTGTTCTTTAAACTTTACATCAAATGTGCTCCAATAATCCTTCTAATATATATATATATATATATATATATATATATATATATATATATATATATATATATATATATATATATATATATATATATATATATATACACATACAAGAAACATGTATTAGAATCTTATATATATTTATAGTAAATTCCAAAGTTCATTCTAAAAACCTATATGAATTAGAATAGAAAGGAGACAAGAATTAAGATTGGAGAATTAGAAGAAATCCTTAACCTTTATTTTCTTGGAATCTAGTAATAGCAAAGAGGCAGCATGAAGGCAGGGATAGAGAATGGTTAGGGTTTCATATTATGATATGTGGGGATATATATAGTTGCCCGTGTGAGCGTAGACCATTGGATTAGTTTGATTTAATCCAGGCCTTTTATTTATATATATCCTCTCTAAAAAAAATCTTAACCACATAGATTTATTAGGTTGTCCAGCCGCCAGGTGGTCGACCTGAGCGGTCAACCGATTATGACACCCCTCTTGGAGGGGCGATCGATCCCCTAGGGGCTGGAATGCCCAATAAACGTGTGTTACTGAGGTGTTTATTTTAATTTAACACGTTCCTCAATCTCTTATTCTTATTCCTTATATACAATATCCTTTGTACCTCATGGTCTTATCTTCAATTCAAAATTCATATTCTCCCCTTAGTTTTGAATATATTCTGGACACACACATATATATATATTATCGATTTAATTATATATATATGTTGCGTTTTGCGGTCCAAATTCATTTGTTCATAACTTCTTCATACATAGGCCGTTTTCAGCATATTATATATGAAAATGATTCAAAATTTCGCCATTAATCCAAATAAAAGAATTTTGTAGCCAAATTCCTAAAGCTATAAAATACATTTTCCATCCTTACTATTTAATTTCTTATTTTTTCAATTATTTATTTATTATAAATACTTATTTATTTTATAGGGTGTTACACCCTTCCTCTCTGGTGCACAACTTACTCTAGTTTACGCCTTCAATCGACTCTCAACCGATCGATGGAAAAATTCTAGGTCATTCATTTGAAGAAAGAAGTAGTGGTGGATGTGTTTTCTTAGGGTTAGGTTTTAAGATGAATATATAGTAAAGATTTATTATTATTTTGTTCATATGTTTTTTAGCGCCAAACATTTCATGTTCGCACGACCACATACTAAACCCGATGGCTACAAAAATTGACATCCTGCTATATTTTAATATTTCGTACCTATTGAAACTAATTTCGTCCTAAGACTGTTTGCGAAAAAACTATTTTAATTTCAAAAGGTTAATCGATATGATTTTTTATTGCGCACGTGCGACACCCCACGTCCGTTAATGTCACTTGCAAAGGAAATGCATTAAGTTTCGTGAAGCGCTATAGGTAAACAGAAACAGAATAGTTACAAGACAGATATAAATAATGCAGCAGCAGAAAATTTAAACTTTTATTTCAAACATAATTCATAATACCATGGTCCACAATTTCATAAGTCACAAAATTCATTACAATAAAATAACTTCAGTCTTGCATCATCAGAGTATATAAGAATATGAAAAACATAATTTTCCCCAAATTTATAGAGTTAAGCCATAGTAGAGACAAGAACTTGAGCCATACTTAAGAAGTAGCTCCTAGCAAGATGATATCTGATTCCTGATTAAGTCTGAGTGTTTCCTCCCTGAGAACCTGGGGGGAGGGCGGATGGAAGAAAGAAGGAGAAATAACAGGGTCAGATATAAAGTTTGATGAGTCTAGTTACTTTTAGACAACAAATAAATAAAACCAACATGATAGGCATATAAAGTAGATAAGAGAGAGATTACTACATAAATGGAAGGTGTGACAAGGTAAGCAAGATAAGGTGTATGTGCTCCACTAATGATTACTCTGCATTATTTGTAACAACCCGGAAAATCTGGGCCAGTTTAAAATTTTTATTTTGGCAAATATAGCGAATTTTCTATATTTAAAATGAATTATTTTAAATAATATCGACGAGAAATTTATTTTGAATATAATTCGAACGTATATATTATATACGCCGTCGTTAGAATATAAATATTTATATATAATTATAAATAGAATTGAAAATGGCGCGGTAGTTCGATAATTCGATTTCAAACTTCAATTGGATGTACCGGGTGCAAAACAATCCGGATTTTAGTGAAACCAGAAATCAAAGGATCTATTTGATAGTATCTTTCCAACGAATCCGAAGAATCGAGATTTCATAGCGGGAATCAAAAGATATGTCCAGTTGAAAATTCTGAATAGTCGCTATAGAATTCAGGCCCTTAAAAATAGCCATTTTGCAAACGACCTCGGTTTTCGACGAAACCACTTTTGTTGGATCCGCAGTGTCAAATTACTGCTAGATTTCAAATTTCTTAATTTTCTGAATCAATATGTGAGCGTGGCAAAGGAAAACGCGTTTGACCAGTTTCAGTTGATTTTAATCGACTGGAAATTGGCCATTTTTCAAACGGTCTCAGAATTTGATGAAATTAGTTTTGTTAGGACCGTATCGTCAATAGGAAGCTAGAAAATATTTTTCAGGAATTTTTAGAGTCCGTATGTGGCCTCGGTAAATTGAAATGTGCGTTCAAATTTGATATATAGAGTTATATTTTGCTTTTGGCGGAAACTGATCGAAACAGTCGAATCAGCCTGCGATACTTATCCCATTGTGTTCGGAATGGGGGTAATTAGCTATGGACGATAGGCCGTGGGTCTCGTTTAGAGGTCTAAAATAAAAGTTGCTTTTCGAAATTGATTAAATAAATAAAATAATATATTATTATATATCCCACTCCTATACCCTTAACCCTAGGTCAACACTCCTTTTCATTTTCGGGGTCAATCCCTTTTCCGCGCCTCCAGGAAAAATCAAAGGCCATAATCACCTATCGTTCTCCACTTCCGATCTCCCTCCTTACTCAACTAAATTCGAAACTTCCACCAAAAATCGATAGAGCTTCTCAAGCTCGGTGAATTCAACGGCCATGATCGTGTGAATCGAGATGGATTGTGAGAAATCACTGCCCAAAGCGCCATCATTCGCGCCCGATTTCAGAGCCCTAGGCGAGCTCGAGTTCGGCCATCCTCTCGGCGGTGGTGGCTCTGACATGGCTCGACGTGGTGGTGACCTTGGATGGATGAACGGCGACTAGAGGTCAGTTCGATGGGGAGCCCTAGGATTCAAGCAAGTTGCGTTTTTCCCTGGAGCGCATTACAGAACATCGAATGGAAGGTAAATTTTATTTTATTAATCATATTAGTTTAAATATATATATATATATATATATATATATCTCTGATTTTTTTTTTAATATACATGAAATATAAAATCATATTGTTTTGAAGAAAAATAAGCATTGTTTAAAATCGGTTTTTATATTAAAAAAAAATAGAATAGAAGAAGGAGCATTATTTTTAAATATTTATAGCAAGAATAGAAAAATGGTTTTAAAAATAATAATAATATATAGAACAATATAAAAAGAAATAGCATAAATAAAAATATAGGATTTTCTTTGAATGGAAAATGGAATTGTCTTTGATTCGAAAAATTCATTTTCTTTGATTCGAGAAATACGTTTTCCTTGATAAGAAAAATATGTTTTCTTTGATTTGAAATGTATGATTTCATCTTATATAAAAATATGATACTTATCGTAGAAAGATATGATTTTAATATCATAAAGATTTGATTTTTTAAAATACTTTGATTTGAAATAAAAATATGATTTTTATATATTGAACATCGAAGTAAAAATATGATTTTTATATATTGAACTTCGAAATAAAAATATGATTTTTATATATTGAACTTCGAAATAAAAATATGATTTTTATATATTGGATAGCGAAGTAAAAATTCGATTTTTACATAGGTAGTGAAAGCGGGCGACGAAAGTAACAAAAAGGCGAGAACGAAGAAGATTTATATCAAAGAAGAGTCAAGATGATTGGATAGCTATCTGTGAGAATTTCTCACCTTTCAATTTCTTTTTCTAGTTATATATATATACTAGGATGCAGACGGTGTTTAGTAGCACCCGACACAATCGTCCACAGACCATGGACTTGTTTGTTTGGTTGCATAGATTAGTTATATGATGTGATTTGAATTTGGTTGTTTGGTGATTTTGATTGATGTGTGAATGGCGTGGGCCTTCACTAGACCGGGGATAAGGCTAGGCCTTGTCCCGTTTCTAGTATCGTGTCGTTATGCCGCCGAAATTTTCTAAAATAAGTTAGAAAAATAAAAATATCATTTTATTTAAAGAATGAACTGAATAGAAATTCATATGTTGGAATAAAATGTTTTGTCGTTAAAAATATAATTTTTAACATGAATGTGAATAAATAAATATTCATTTACAAACCAGACGGTTTGTTTATGTACACCTATTTGAAGGACATTGATTGGGTCGATAAATTTTACACATCGCTCAACTGCACAAATAAAATCTGTGTTTGATTGTTTGAAACCCCACACGGGTGTTGGGATGAAACTTGAAGTTCACTCATCCTGATTGATTAAATATGTCGATCGATTGATTGACAAGCTGCTATAAGCGTTAAATGTCTATATTTGATGCTTATACAGTGTAGTGCAGTTTGGTTGATGGTTGATTATTTTTCAATGCTATTATATACATGTGTTGTATGAAAATCCATATAATTAACATTATATGGTGATTGATTGGGCCTCGTTCCAATTTAGAAAGTAAAGAATATTATAAAATAAAAGTTCATGTGTTGACAGTACTCATCCATTGAGATTGGTCATGTGTTGAACGAAATATTTTAGTAATAAAATTTACATCTTTATCGATATAAAATAAAAGTTCATGTGTTGACAGTACTCATCCATTGAGATTGGTCATGTGTTGAACGAAATATTTTAGTAATAAAATTTACATCTTTATCGATATAAAATAAAAGTTCATGTGTTGACAGTACTCATCCATTGAGATTGATCATGTGTTGAACGAAATATTTTGATAATAAAATTTACATCTTTATCGATATAAAATAAAAGTTCATGTGTTGACAGTACTCATCCATTGAGATTGGTCATGTGTTGAACGAAATATTTTGATAATAAAATTTACATCTTTATCAATATAAAATAACGGTTCATGTGTTGACAGTACTCATCCATTGAGATTGGTCATGTGTTGAACGAAATATTTTGATAATAACAACTATTTTGAAAAAGAAATATTTGAAATAAAATATTTGAAATAGAAATTTATGAAGCCGTGTTGATTAGATTGACGCCATTTTGACGTAAACGATATTTATATCGATTTTATTCATTTTGAAATGAATTGAATATATAACGATTTCGAAATGAATTGAATATATAACGATTTCGAAATGAATTGAATATATAACGATTTCGAAATGAATTGAATATATAACGATTTCGAAATGAATTGAATATATAACGATTTCGAAATGAATTGAATATATAACGATTTCGAAATGAATTGAATATATAACGATTTCGAAATGAATTGAATATATAACGATTTCGAAATGAATTGAATATATAACGATTTCGAAATGAATTGAATATATAACGATTTCTAAATGAATTGAATATATAACGATTTCGAAATGAATTGAATTGAAAACGAATTCAAATTGAATTGAAAGCGAATTGAAATGAATTCAAATTGAATTGAAATTTGAATTGAAAGGAAAGTTGAAATTGCTTTTGAAACGATTTTAAAACTATTTATATAATTCGTTTTAAATAGAAATCAACGAAATATATATTATATATATTATATATATAATATAATGGCCTGAATAGAACGCGCCGCGCCGCGGCAGTTCGCGAATTTCGACCATTGATTTCAAACGGACATTACGGGAGATCCGACCGTCGGATTCTCCTGAAACCGGAACCGTTGGGTTCGTATCGAAAAGAGCTTTCTAAAGAATATTAGAAATTAGAAATCTAACGGTTGGATTTGGAATTATGTCCAAATCAAATTCGAAAAAGGTCGTTGTAAGTGCAGTTCGATGGCCATTGATGGAAATCGACTGTACGGGCCTTGATAAAATAATTAAAAATAGTAATAATTTGTGTAAAATCATAAGAAATGATTTAGAAAGAATTGGGATGAAAAACTCCATATTTGAAAAGATAAAAATAGATTTTTATCGAAATGAACTAGTTTTGAACTAGAATTATAATTCTATTTATTTTTAAATAAATAAATTGAATTTGAAATGGTTTTGAAAATAACCAAAATTTCCAATGATTGCATTGGAATGGATTTGAATCGAAATTGCCTTCGGAATATTTCGATGTTGGATTTCGTGATTATACAAATGTTGTTATGGAAATTTGAAAGATATATATATATATATCGTTATTTCCAATGCGATATTTGTTAGTCGTAGAATTTGATATTGAATATAAGCCGGTATATTTTCTATTCAGAGCCTTGTATTGAATATCAAATGTGATTTGGGTTTGTCGTGAATGGTGTCTTCACTAACACCGTTCTTGAACCCAGTTGAGAAAAGATTAAATCTTTTTGTTTAGATTTAATGAAGTGTACCAATTAAATGATATTTAATTGGAATTGAATTGATATTGATTTTTGGGTTTATCGCGAACAGCGTTTTAAATAACACTCGTTCTTTAACCCGATAATTAATGGAATGTGATTTTGGGTTTACCGTGAACCGTGTTTTAAATGACACTGATTCTTTAACCCAGTCAAAGATTAAAACTAAGTGGAGTTTTAATGAATCTTTAATTAGATTGAAATAATCGAAATGGAGTATCACCAGTTTTGCTCCAGGCGATAGTTAAATCTTTAATTAGATTTGAACGTGAAATGGTAATTGAATTTACCGATAACACTGTGGTGTTAGATATGAAGTATTGCCAGTTTTACTTCATGGGATAAATAGGTTGGGATTGGGAAATTAAAACAAATGATTACTTCGGTAAGTTTCGTTAATCCCGACTAGTTGAATCGAAATTCAAAAGAATAAATATAAAGAATTTATCTTGGATAAAATTAATGGGAACCTTTCCCTATGAATGTGAAATTTAGAAACTAACTGTCGGTTAGCCAAGCAGAATGGTTTTCTGGATATTGATCTGATGTTGGTTTCGGCCTTCGGGGTTAATATTTGGGGAATTATTCTCTTGATTAATTTACGGTTAGTGACAGATGAATTGGAATGAGGCGTATGTTGTGTTTGTGTAACACTTATTTAAAATATACGCGAGTTATTCGGAAAGACCGGGTTTATCCCATTCTGAATAACTGATACGACGATAAGTCAAAGATGAAGACGATGGTCAAAGACCGGAGGTCTTCATGTCGTTTGGGTGATTACTGATGATCTTGATTGGGCTGTACACCCAAAAAGATGGAAACAGTTGGTGATCGTCCAGACGTACTTGGAGATCGATGGATATGCGAGGTACAAGGTGCCTCCGGTTTCGTTCAGACCCAGAACGGACTTGTAAATGGACTGTGTGTCTGACATTGGATTTTAGTTCGTGTGATTGATCTCTATTAAATATATATCTGTTTGGCGGCGGAGAATTTATTCTCTTGCTTATCGCCCTTCTCTGAGACGTACGAGCTCAGGGGTTATATATTGATGGATATCAAACGCATGGAGTGAATTGCCTGTGTGGCATGCCTAAGTGGCAAATGATCAAGGCTTCTGTTGAAAAGCAAAGTCTTGTGGTTGATGATCGAAGCACGGCCTTCGTGGCGTAGCTTTGTGTAACGTTTACTTCGCGAGTTTCACACCCGGTATGAACCAAAAACGGGAGAGGACATCAGGGAGGACTTGCGTTTCTTTCTAGCTAGAAGTGGCGTCAGTGGTTTTACACGCCCTGACGAGCTTTACTTATGTGGTTGTTGCTGTTGCGAGGCGCCTCGGTTATATCGGTTTCGGCCGATGCATTCTGGTCGGCAGACGGACCAGACTTACACCCCATAGGGTGGGGAAACGTAGTGTTCAGGCATAATAATCCACATCGGTGGACCGGCCCTGACGATCTAAAGGGTTGATGCGTTCTGATCCTGAGACATGGGCTAGATTGTCTCGAATCGGTTGAGGACTATCTTTTGCCTCGGTTCATAGATGGAAATCCAATTTCCAAATACGTGACAATTGCGGTTTTATTTGTAGAGCCTAGTATGGCGACATAGTGGGATGGAGCGCTCATGCCGCCTATGATTGATACTTATGATTTGAAGCTGATTTATACACTATGCACTTATAATAGTATCAAATGATTTGTTTTAAACGTATCAAGCATTCTTTGGCTGTTATAAGGGAAAACCCTATCCTCGGCTGCGTTGCATTGTGTGATGGGACCTGGGTCTTATAACAGCTTCATTTTCCTTTATTTAGCATTGCGCTGTTTGTTTTATGCACTGGTATTCTTGGGAGGAAACCCGTTCCGTGTTATACGGCGTGGTCCCTTGATTTACCTAACTTTTAAAATAAAGAATAATAACTGTTTTAGTTCTCACACCAGTCACATGACTGACCTGGAGTTTATTGTTTTAACCTAAACTCTGGGTGCCCTTATTTTGACACGGGCAGCTAGTAGTTTTGGTTTTTGCAGATTTATATTCACAAGATCCTGGTTTACAGCTGGAACGATATCCGGAAAGCTTTGTATCCGTATATCTCCTTCTAGTTGTGTATTGTATTATTTTCCGCTGCTATGTATTTAAATGTAATTTAAATCTCTGATATTTCTGTGTAATATTCACTTATACTCTGTATATTCTTGTAATCTGATGCATTGTTGTAATATACAATGAAATGTTCTTTTATATGCGTTCTGTTGTGGCTTGTTCTCGAACTATCCGACACTTTCCTTTACGGGGAAGTTACGGGTTTTCACAGTTGGTATCAGAGCTTTGGTTTACAAAGCTCAGAGAATAAGGCACATTAGAATCATACGAAAGAATTCATCAGATATTGGATTAGTAATATCCAACGAGAATGACTCGTTAGAGATGGGATCAGTAGTATCCTAGAACGAGTGTGAAGAGTATATTTTTGAAAATGAAAACAAATCTTGTTTTGAAATATAAATCAATTATTCGTATTTGATTATCTATTTATATTGAGTTGGACAGTCCAGTATATAAAGATTTTGCGTATACGTCTGATCCGCGTGTATTCAAAGTTTTAATATATTGGATAGATATAGCATCACACTCTAGTCGCCCGAAGATGATATTGATGATAGCGATCGCATCATCAACATTTATGTTCGAGTTTCGAAGGTGTGATTTTCTATATATTTCCATTAGACTGGTGTGAGAACCAAAACTAATATAGCTAGAATACATTGTTGTGATTTGGCAATAAAACATGATTTTTTGTATATGTATCAAAATTATGAATTTGAAACGTTAAATTCACTAATTGATTGATGTTTGTGTTGTTTGTTCATTTGTTTGATAATTTTGAACCATTTAGCCTAATTGAAACAAATATTGAATTGTATTGAAAATTGGTCGCATTTGCTTGCATATACATATACTTATATTGAACAGGTCATAGCAAGGAGGCTAGAGCCGAAGAATAAAATTTGTTTGCCCGACAAATAGGTACATGTTTACTACATAATTTACTGTTTTGTTTGGGTGATGATGATTTTATGAGCCTATTGGCTAGCCGCTTGGCTTTTTCTTTTTCTTTTTGAGATCTGAAGGACCGGGGAAGCTATTTGACTTTCCCCGATGCTCCCGGTGCAGGGGAGGTTATGGCGAAATTTTTCGAAAATTTAGGGTGTTAGCCAAATTTTTGAAATTTTGAAAATTCTCAGAAACTAAAGAGTTGGAGAATGGAAGTCAGATCGAGCGTAGAGTGGATTAATCAAACCACTTTCGACTTTGTTCCTTTTCGGGGACGAAAAGTTTTAAGTGGGGGAGATTGTAACAACCCGGAAAATCTGGGCCAGTTTAAAATTTTTATTTTGGCAAATATAGCGAATTTTCTATATTTAAAATGAATTATTTTAAATAATATCGACGAGAAATTTATTTTGAATATAATTCGAACGTATATATTATATACGCCGTCGTTAGAATATAAATATTTATATATAATTATAAATAGAATTGAAAATGGCGCGGTAGTTCGATAATTCGATTTCAAACTTCAATTGGATGTACTGGGTGCAAAACAATCCGGATTTTAGTGAAACCAGAAATCAAAGGATCTATTTGATAGTATCTTTCCAACGAATCCGAAGAATCGAGATTTCATAGCGGGAATCAAAAGATATGTCCAGTTGAAAATTCTGAATAGTCGCTATAGAATTCAGGCCCTTAAAAATAGCCATTTTGCAAACGACCTCGGTTTTCGACGAAACCACTTTTGTTGGATCCGCAGTGTCAAATTACTGCTAGGTTTCAAATTTCTTAATTTTCTGAATCAATATGTGAGCGTGGCAAAGGAAAACGCGTTTGACCAGTTTCAGTTGATTTTAATCGACTGGAAATTGGCCATTTTTCAAACGGTCTCAGAATTTGATGAAATTAGTTTTGTTAGGACCGTATCGTCAATAGGAAGCTAGAAAATATTTTCCAGGAATTTTTAGAGTCCGTATGTGGCCTCGGTAAATTGAAATGTGCGTTCAAATTCAATATATAGAGTTATATTTTGATTTTGGCGGAAACTGATCGAAACAGTCGAATCAGCCTGCGATACCTATCCCATTGTGTTCGGAATGGGGGTAATTAGCTATGGACGACAGGCGGTGGGTCTCGTTTAGAGGTCGAAAATAGAAGTTGCTTTTCGAAATTGATTAAATAAATAAAATAATATATTATTATATATCCCACTCCTATACCCTTAACCCTAGGTCAACGCTCCTTTTCATTTTCGAGGTCAATCCCTTTTCCGCGCCTCCAGGAAAAATCAAAGGCCATAATCACCTATCGTTCTCCACTTCCGATCTCCCTCCTTACTCAACTAAATTCGAAACTTCCACCAAAAATCGATAGAGCTTCTCAAGCTCGGTGAATTCAACGGCCATGATCGTGTGAATCGAGATGGATTGTGAGCAATCACTGCCCAAAGCGCCATCGTTCGCGCCCGATTTCAAAGCCCTAGGCGAGCTCGAGTTCGGCC
This sequence comes from Allium sativum, assembly GCA_030737875.1. NCBI lineage: Eukaryota > Viridiplantae > Streptophyta > Magnoliopsida > Asparagales > Amaryllidaceae > Allium > Allium sativum. The sequence goes on from CM060910.1 coordinate 655,171,432, forward strand.
ATCCTCTCGGCAGTGGTGGCTCTGACATGGCTCGATTGGATGGATGAACGGCGACTAGAGGTCAGTGCGATGGGGAGCCCTAGGATTCAAGCAAGTTGCGTTTTTCCCTGGAGCGCATTACAGAACATCGAATGGAAGGTAAATTTTATTTTATTAATCATATTAGTTTAAATATATATATATATATATCTGATTTTTTTTTAATATACATGAAATATAAAATCATATTGTTTTGAAGAAAAATAAGCATTGTTTAAAATCGGTTTTTATAAAAAAAAAATAGAATAGAAGAAGGAGCATTATTTTTAAATATTTATAGCAAGAATATAAAAATGGTTTTAAAAATAATAATAATATATAGAACAATATAAAAAGAAATAGCATAAATAAAAATATAGGATTTTCTTTGAATGGAAAATGGAATTGTCTTTGATTCGAAAAATTCATTTTCTTTGATTCGAGAAATACGTTTTCCTTGATAAGAAAAATATGTTTTCTTTGATTTGAAATGTATGATTTCATCTTATATAAAAATATGATACTTATCGTAGAAAGATATGATTTTAATATCATAAAGATTTGATTTTTTAAAATACTTTGATTTGAAATAAAAATATGATTTTTATATATTGAACATCGAAGTAAAAATATGATTTTTATATATTGAACTTCGAAATAAAAATATGATTTTTATATATTGAACTTCGAAATAAAAATATGATTTTTATATATTGGATAGCGAAGTAAAAATTCGATTTTTACATAGGTAGTGAAAGCGGGCGACGAAAGTAACAAAAAGGCGAGAACGAAGAAGATTTATATCAAAGAAGAGTCAAGATGATTGGATAGCTATCTGTGAGAATTTCTCACCTTTCAATTTCTTTTTCTAGTTATATATATATACTAGGATGCAGACGGTGTTTAGTAGCACCCGACACAATCGTCCACAGACCATGGACTTGTTTGTTTGGTTGCATAGATTAGTTATATGATGTGATTTGAATTTGGTTGTTTGGTGATTTTGATTGATGTGTGAATGGCGTGGGCCTTCACTAGACCGGGGATAAGGCTAGGCCTTGTCCCGTTTCTAGTATCGTGCCGTTATGCCGCCGAAATTTTCTAAAATAAGTTAGAAAAATAAAAATATCATTTTATTTAAAGAATGAACTGAATAGAAATTCATATGTTGGAATAAAATGTTTTGTCGTTAAAAATATAATTTTCAACATGAATGTGAATAAATAAATATTCATTTACAAACCAGACGGTTTGTTTATGTACACCTATTTGAAGGACATTGATTGGGTCGATAAATTTTACACATCGCCCAACTGCACAAATAAAATCTGTGTTTGATTGTTTGAAACCCCACACGGGTGTTGGGATGAAACTTGAAGTTCACTCATCCTGATTGATTAAATATGTCGATCGATTGATTGACAAGCTGCTATAAGCGTTAAATGTCTATATTTGATGCTTATACAGTGTAGTGCAGTTTGGTTGATGGTTGATTATTTTTCAATGCTATTATATACATGTGTTGTATGAAAATCCATATAATTAACATTATATGGTGATTGATTGGGCCTCGTTCCAATTTAGAAAGTAAAGAATATTATAAAATAAAAGTTCATGTGTTGACAGTACTCATCCATTGAGATTGGTCATGTGTTGAACGAAATATTTTAGTAATAAAATTTACATCTTTATCGATACAAAATAAAAGTTCATGTGTTGACAGTACTCATCCATTGAGATTGGTCATGTGTTGAACGAAATATTTTAGTAATAAAATTTACATCTTTATCGATATAAAATAAAAGTTCATGTGTTGACAGTACTCATCCATTGAGATTGGTCATGTGTTGAACGAAATATTTTGATAATAAAATTTACATCTTTATCGATATAAAATAAAAGTTCATGTGTTGACAGTACTCATCCATTGAGATTGGTCATGTGTTGAACGAAATATTTTGATAATAAAATTTACATCTTTATCAATATAAAATAACGGTTCATGTGTTGACAGTACTCATCCATTGAGATTGGTCATGTGTTGAACGAAATATTTTGATAATAACAACTATTTTGAAAAAGAAATATTTGAAATAAAATATTTGAAATAGAAATTTATGAAGCCGTGTTGATTAGATTGACGCCATTTTGACGTAAACGATATTTATATCGATTTTATTCATTTTGAAATGAATTGAATATATAACGATTTCGAAATGAATTGAATATATAACGATTTCGAAATGAATTGAATATATAACGATTTCGAAATGAATTGAATATATAACGATTTCGAAATGAATTGAATATATAACGATTTCGAAATGAATTGAATATATAACGATTTCGAAATGAATTGAATATATAACGATTTCGAAATGAATTGAATATATAACGATTTCGAAATGAATTGAATATATAACGATTTCGAAATGAATTGAATATATAACGATTTCGAAATGAATTGAATATATAACGATTTCGAAATGAATTGAATATATAACGATTTCGAAATGAATTGAATTGAAAACGAATTCAAATTGAATTGAAAGCGAATTGAAATGAATTCAAATTGAATTGAAATTTGAATTGAAAGGAAAGTTGAAATTGCTTTTGAAACGATTTTAAAACTATTTATATAATTCATTTTAAATAGAAATCGACGAAATATATATTATATATATTATATATATAATATAATGGCCTGAATAGAACGCGCCGCGCCGCGGCAGTTCGCGAATTTCGACCATTGATTTCAAACGGACATTACGGGAGATCTGACCGTCGGATTCTCCTGAAACCGGAACCGTTGGGTTCGTATCGAAAAGAGCTTTCTAAAGTATATTAGAAATTAGAAATCTAACGGTTGGATTTGGAATTATGTCCAAATCAAATTCGAAAAAGGTCGCTGTAAGTGCAGTTCGATGGCCATTGATGGAAATCGACTGTACGGGCCTTAATAAAATTATTAAAAATAGTAATAATTTGTGTAAAATCATAAGAAATGATTTAGAAAGAATTGGGATGAAAAACTCCATATTTGAAAAGATAAAAATAGATTTTTATCGAAATGAACTTGTTTTGAACTAGAATTATAATTCTATTTATTTTTAAATAAATAAATTGAATTTGAAATGGTTTTGAAAATAACCAAAATTTCCAATGATTGCATTGGAATGGATTTGAATCGAAATTGTCTTCGGAATATTTCGATGTTGGATTTCGTGATTATACAAATGTTGTTATGGAAATTTGAAAGATATATATATATATATCGTTATTTCCAATGCGATATTTGTTAGTCGTAGAATTTGATATTGAATATAAGCCGGTATATTTTCTATTCAGAGCCTTGTATTGAATATCAAATGTGATTTGGGTTTGTCATGAATGGTGTCTTCACTAACACCGTTCTTGAACCCAGTTGAGAAAAGATTAAATCTTTTTGTTTAGATTTAATGAAGTGTACCAATTAAATGATATTTAATTGGAATTGAATTTATATTGATTTTTGGGTTTATCGCGAACAGCGTTTTAAATAACACTCGTTCTTTAACCCGATAATTAATGGAATGTGATTTTGGGTTTACCGTGAACCGTGTTTTAAATGACACTGATTCTTTAACCCAGTCAAAGATTAAAACTAAGTGGAGTTTTAATGAATCTTTAATTAGATTGAAATAATCGAAATGGAGTATCACCAGTTTTGCTCCAGGCGATAGTTAAATCTTTAATTAGATTTGAACGTGAAATGGTAATTGAATTTACCGATAACACTGTGGTGTTAGATATAAAGTATTGCCAGTTTTACTTCATGGGATAAATAGGTTGGGATTGGGAAATTAAAACAAATGATTACTTCGGTAAGTTTCGTTAATCCCGACTAGTTGAATCGAAATTCAAAAGAATAAATATAAAGAATTTATCTTGGATAAAATTAATGGGAACCTTTCCCTATGAATGTGAAATTTAGAAACTAACTGTCGGTTAGCCAAGCAGAATGGTTTTCTGGATATTGATCTGATGTTGGTTTCGGCCTTCGGGGTTAATATTTGGGGAATTATTCTCTTGATTAATTTACGGTTAGTGACAGATGAATTGGAATGAGGCGTATGTTGTGTTTGTGTAACACTTATTTAAAATATAGGCGAGTTATTCGGAAAGACCGGGTTTATCCCATTCTGAATAACTGATATGACGATAAGTCGAAGATGAAGACGATGGTCGAAGACCGGAGGTCTTCATGTCGTTTGGGTGATTACTGATGATCTTGATTGGGCTGTACACCCAAAAAGATGGAAACAGTTGGTGATCGTCCAGACGTACTTGGAGATCGATGGATATGCGAGGTACAAGGTGCCTCCGGTTTCGTTCAGACCCAGAACGGACTTGTAAATGGACTGTGTGTCTGACATTGGATTTTAGTCCATGTGATTGATCTCTATTAAATATATATCTGTTTGGCGGCGGAGAATTTATTCTCTTGCTTATCGCCCTTCTCTGAGACGTACGAGCTCAGGGGTTATATATTGATGGATATCAAACGCATGGAGTGAATTGCCTGTGTGGCATGCCTAAGTGGCAAATGATCAAGGCTTCTGTTGAAAATCAAAGTCTTGTGGTTGATGATCGAAGCACGGCCTTCGTGGCGTAGCTTTGTGTAACGTTTACTTCGCGAGTTTCACACCCGGTATGAACCAAAAACGGGAGAGGACTTCAGGGAGGACTTGCGTTTCTTTCTAGCTAGAAGTGGCGTCAGTGGTTTTACACGCCCTGACGAGTTTTACTTATGTGGTTGTTGCTGTTGCGAGGCGCCTCGGTTATATCGGTTTCGGCCGATGCATTCTGGTCGGCAGACGGACCAGACTTACACCCCATAGGGTGGGGAAACGTAGTGTTCAGGCATAATGATCCACATCGGTGGACCGGCCCTGACGATCTAAAGGGTTGATGCGTTCTGATCCTGAGACATGGGCTAGATTGTCTCGAATCGGTTGAGGACTATCTTTTGCCTCGGTTCATAGATGGAAATCCAATTTCCAAATACGTGACAATTGCGGTTTTATTTGTAGAGCCTAGTATGGCGACATAGTGGGATGGGGCGCTCATGCCGCCTATGATTGATGCTTATGATTTGAAGCTGATTTATACACTATGCACTTATAATAGTATCAAATGATTTGTTTTAAACGTATCAAGCATTCTTTGGCTGTTATAAGGGAAAACCCTATCCTCGGCTGCGTTGCATTGTGTGATGGGACCTGGGTCTTATAACAGCTTCATTTTCCTTTATTTAGCATTGCGCTGTTTGTTTTATGCATTGGTATTCTTGGGAGGAAACCCGTTCCGTGTTATACGGCGTGGTCCCTTGATTTACCTAACTTTTAAAATAAAGAATAATAACTGTTTTAGTTCTCACACCAGTCACATGACTGACCTGGAGTTTATTGTTTTAACCTAAACTCTGGGTGCCCTTATTTTGACACGGGCAGCTAGTAGTTTTGGTTTTTGCAGATTTATATTCACAAGATCCTGGTTTACAGCTGGAACGATATTCAGAAAGCTTTGTATCCGTATATCTCCTTCTAGTTGTGTATTGTATTATTTTCCGCTGCTATGTATTTAAATGTAATTTAAATCTCTGATATTTCTGTGTAATATTCACTTATACTCTGTATATTCTTGTAATCTGATGCATTGTTGTAATATACAATGAAATGTTCTTTTATATGCGTTCTGTTGTGGCTTGTTCTCGAACTATCCGACACTTTCCTTTACGGGGAAGTTACGGGTTTTCACATTATTACTAGTATAACTAAAATGAGATGATCCCTTCCACTATGATTTGGTAGGTTTAGGTCATATGTCCAAGTATACCCTAACCACTACCATAATCGATCGGCTCCCTACCCTGTAGATATCCTGTGTTGGCCCTATAGTAGGAGGTATCACTTCCTAAAGTGGCAACCATTGGTGTGCACAACCATATCTGTTGGTGTCACGATCGTTTTAGCCCCCTCTGCCCGACCCATGCACGCACATGTCCTAGGTCGGTTTGCGTCGCCCACACTATCCTTCTCGTTTGGATCTCTTACAATCAATCAGTAAGCGTGCGCCTTCTCCACCTAGTACGGAACTCTTTACTTGATACCAACTGGGTCCCACATAATATGATACAAGCTCTCTCCTTTGTCTTGTATCCCCACTAGGTTTTTCACTGACTATGTATACCCTTAGGTGTCTTTAATTACATAGCCCTATACCAGTTATGCTTACCCTAAAGGATTTCTTTAATTACATAACTTTATTACATTATCCATCGGTTATGTATACCACTAGGTGTCTTTAATTAGATAACCTTATTGGGTTAAGTATATGGGCGTATATGTAAACATTACCCACCCCCTCTAATATACTTAACCTACCCACTACCCATCCAATTTTACTTAACCCTAACTTAAGTTCATAATCATACAATCCTTATGGATTAAATTAGGTTAAGTAGTCCGATTCAATACCATGTCCAATTATTGTTGTAATGGGCTAGACCTCCCACATTAGGCCTACAACGTGTGAATACTGGATACGTCGGTCGGGTCCGGGCAGTCTTATTCCATAGTTGGGCCTAAATTTATGTTTTAGCCAGATTCGTATTTGCACACTTATACCTCTCACATTAGGTTCAACATTAGTGGCTGCTGGATATGCCGGTTGGGTCCGGTTAGACTTCCACCACTAATGTAACCTAACCTCGTGTCATAAGTACAACTTACAATTCCTAATTGTAAGTTACTAAACATTCCAAATTAATCCAAATCTACCTATGTCGTTATAGGTAACTATTTCTATGTTTTCCCCATTTGAATTACATATCCCATTACATATAAACACTACATAAATTATGCCAATTATAATCCCTTTTCCCCGTTTTCTCTCTAATGTATTCGTACGTATTTTGGCCGCATCTAGGCTATAAAGTAGCCTAGCCATAACAATGAAAAAGGAATATGACGAAGGTGATACTCTCAACATATCTTGGCATAAACATAAACTGGTATGATAACAAGGTGAATGGTCATGTAATCATCATAGCAAGGTAGGCATAAAATTGATGAACTTGCAACAACTACGATGTCAAAGCAACATAATGAGATCTAAATCAACCATAAGGTGTCCAATTATTTAGATCTATCACAGTAAGGGTGACATAGTAACATGTTTAGATCTAAAGATGGATTCACATGTCAAGTTTACAACATATCTCAATGGATCACAATATGACAGGTGAAAGGTGATTAACATAAAGATCTAGATCCAAGTAATGTTACAACTATCCCAATTAATAGATGTACATCCACCATAATCATGGTTACAAGTCAAGATCCACGTAAGCAACATAATCAAATCACCACAATTTTATTAGATCTAGGAAAATAGATCTTTCATGACATAGTATAGGATTTCATATTAACACATAATCACACTTTACAACATATCCAATTCATAGTCTTTCAAGTTATACTTTTATTTATCTAAACCTAAAAGTGACCTAGAAACTCACAGCGTTAGGTTTATAGAATTAAGGAAGAACAGATCTAGAATTTCTGAATTGGATTTGTAGAATATGTTGTTGTAGAAAACGGTTCAGTTCGCACTCCAGCGGTATATAGCCTCAATGACTCCTAATGAAGAAAATATGAGATATATGACACGTATATATAGCTTCCAGATCCCCTGAAATCGAGTGCCACGTCATCCCTAGGGGTTTCGACACCCTTGTGCGGACCCCTAGGTCGACACCCTCTAGGGGGTCGACCCCATAATGCGGGAATTTTGCTGCTCAAAGTAATTTTTTTGAATTCGAATCCTCTAGATAGAATTCTGTCTAATGTCTGACTCACCTCTGACTCATGCATATATATAAAATATTTCTGTACGTATACAAACTTAAAACCCTCATAACTTCTTCATACGGTGTCCGTTTTTCGCAAACCAAATGTCTATCCTGACCAGAATTTCGAGATGGACGCAATGGTGCAGTCCATTTTCTCTAATAATGAATATTAAATTAATTATTATTTAATTTATCCTATTTTAGTGTCAGTACAAAATTCGGGGTGGTACATTCTCCCCTACTCAAAGGATTTCATCTTGAAATCTCTAAGTTGAGAAGAACGCATATCCTACCATCCATCATCCATCTACTCATCCACCAACCACTGGAATCCATTGTCCTTAAAGATTTCTAATGCTTATATGAATATATGTGAAGGTGTGTGTATATGTCCCAACACTAATGCGAAGATCAAGCGGTTTACCGATTCAGTTGACCTCCTTAATGCAACGTATGTTAGTGCCATGAATCCAATATGTATGCGAATAATCCTATTGTATCATATAAGTTCTATATGTGTGCACACTCATTCGTCTAAATGCAACATCCATATGCTAATACATCCATTTTTATCTATAAAAGAAAAGAAAATGCACACACATCCATATGCAGTATGAAAGTGATTAAGTCGATCTTAGTGCCAAATGTGTGTGTATATGCGTCCATAGGCAACCACTTGCAAACACTAGCTTCCACTTGCATCCATCAAACATAACATGTTTCAAACACATGTTTACATCCATAGGATTCCTGTCTAAAGGTCAAAAATACTATGGATAAGATATACTCTATTGACAGAAAAAAGCACTGATAAACTTAGGAAAAAGGAGTTAAGAACATACCCTTGAAAAGAAAAGGGTACGAAGCATGAATCTTGTCTTCGGTCTCCCAAGTCGCATCTTCTGGGTTATCTCCTTACTGAACCTTTAGCAACTTGATCTCCTTATTGCGCAAATTTTTAACTTCTGACGCAAGAATATGGATAGGGACTCGTCAGACTATCGCCTCCCTTTCCACTTTGACTTCTTCCAACATGCTCGGCTCAACAACTTTTGCGGTGTCATGCAGGCACTTCCGCAGATGAGAGACATGGAAAATGTCATGAACACCGGATAGATTTTCTAGGAGATTTACTCTATAGGCCATTTGGCCAACCCTTTCAATTATGGGGAATGGTCCCACAAACCTAAGGCCAGCTTCCCTACTGATCCGAAGTGAACCACATTCCTTAAAGGTGATACTTTGATAGAAACCAAGTCTCCCACTACAAATTTGATGTCAATCCTTCTCTTGTCTGCACAGGACTTCTGCCTGTCTTGAGTTGTCTTTATCCACCGTCGAATAAGGTCAATCTTTTCGGACGTTTCCCTAACCATATCTGGTCCAAGTAATAATCTTTCTGTAGATTCCCACCAACAAGTTGGTGATCTATAGGGTCGTCCGTACAATGCTTCGAAGGGTGCCATGTCGATGGTAGCCTGAAAACTGTTATTATAGGCAAACTCCACTAAAGGAAGATGCTCTTCCCTAGTCCCTCTGAAGTCTAGGATACACAGCCTTAAAAGATCTTCTAGAATCCTATTCACCCTCTCCGTCTGCCCATCGGTCTGAGGATGATAAGCAGTGCTTAAACACAACTATGTACCTAATGCTTCTTGCAAGCTCCTCCAAAATTCGCTAGTAAAGATGGGGTCACGATCGCTTACGATGCTGGAAGGTACTCCGTGAAGACGAACTATCACTCGGACATAAATTGCTGCCAACCATGATGTCGTCATCTTACTCTTAACTGGAATAAAGTGAGAACTCTTAGTGAGTCTATCCACTACCACCCAAATACTGGTATTACCTTTCTTCGATCCAGGCAACCCATCTATGAAATCCTTAGAGACGGTCTCCCATTTCCACTGCGGAACCTCCAATGGATGAAGTAATCCACCGAGCTTCTTTTGCTCAGCTTTGACTTGTTGGCAAACTGAACTTTAAGAAACAAATTCGGCCACATCTTTCTTCATCCCAGCCCAAAAGAAAACCCTATTCATGTCCCTGTACATCTTATCACCGCCTGGATGAATGGTCATCTTAGAATGGTGGGCTTCTTCTAGGATTGCTTTTATCAAGCTTCCAGTTTGAGGAACACAAAGCCTTCCATCCCGTCGCAACCACCCTTTTTCATCTATGGCATATCTACTGAGGTGACTAGAATTCTCCCCTTTTTGAGCTTATACATGATGTCTAGAATCTGTGGGTCACCTTGTTGTGAAGCTCCTATCTAGTCCATAAGGGTCGGTCGTAACTCCAAGGATGCAAACGAATCAGGAAAACCCTCGATGGAGGGTCTAAAATAAAAAGCTAATATGAACTCCAAGCTCTTTCTCTCCACAAACAAAGGACTCATAGCCACCCTCCGCCTACTTGGTGCGTCTGCCACCACATTACCCTTGCCAGGAGTATAAGAAATCTCAAAATCATATGAAGCTAAGAACTCCATCCACCATTGTTGCCTTAAGTTGAGATCCTTCTGTGAGAATAGATACTTGAGAGATTTATGATCGGTGTATAACTCGAACTTTTCTCCAAGTAAATAATGACGCCACGTCTTTAACGCGATTACTATGGCAGCTAGCTCTAGGTCATGGGTGGGGTAGTTCTTCTCATGAATTCTCAACTGTCTACCCCCATAATATATTACTTTCCCTTCTTGCATCAGAACCGCACCAAGCCCTATATCACACGCATCAATGTAAACAGTAAACAGTAAACACTTTACTTCCATCAGGCAAGGTCAAGACTGGGGCTGTTGTTAGAGACCTTTTCATTTGTTGGAAAGCAACATCACAGTCTATGTCCTATGAAAATGCCAAATTCTTCTTTGTCAGCCTAGTGAGAGGGGCTGATATCTTCGCGAAGTCCTTAATCAACTTCCTATAATAACCTGCCAACCCAAGAAAGCTTCTCATCTCAGTTACATTTTTAGGAATCCGCCAATCTTGCACTGCAACCACCTTCGCGGGATCTACAGCTATCCCTTCTTTGGAGACTACATGCCCCAAGAATCTCACCTCCTTTCTCCAGAAATAGCATTTGGAGAACTTTTCTTTTAGCTGATGGTCATGGAGAGTTTTCAAAACTTCTCCCTATTGTTGGGCATGTTCTTCTTCATTCTTAGAGAAGATCAAAATATCATCAACGAAGACTACGACAAATTTGTTTAGGAACTCCCGAAACACCCTACTCATCAAATCAACAAAATAGGCGGGTGCATTTGTCAACCCAAAAAGGCATAACTAGCCATTCAAAGAAACCGTCCGCAGTTCTGAAAGCAGTCTTATCTATGCTGTCCTCAGCCACCCTCAATAGATGGAACCCCGTGGTCAAGTCCAACTGAGAAAATACTGAGGCACCGACAAGATGATCAAATAAATCATCAATTCTCGGAAGTGGGTGTCTATTCTTCTTGGTGAGCTTATTCAGTTCTCTATAGTCAACACACAAACGAAGTGAACCATCCGCTTTAGTTGCGAATACTACTGGAGCACCCCACTCAGATATGCTTCGTCTGATAAACCCTTTTTCAAGTAGCTCCCCTACTTGCTTACTCAGCTCCCTCCTTTCCCTTGGAGCCATGTGGGGTACTGGTAATGCGACTGGTTTTGCATTGTCCACCAAATATATACGAAAGTCAATTTCGCGCCTTGGAGGTAAACCCCTACCTCATCAAAAACATCGGAATAATCTTGAACCATGGGAACAGATTGCAAATCATCTATGGATGCATCTAGAGACTCTAGGAAGCTAAGCATAACAGACCCTTGGGGGTCACAACAAACTTCGAGGGTCTTCCTATGACAAGTCAGGAGTCTAACAACCCTCCTCTCACAATCCAGAATGGCCCCATACGAGGTAAGCCAATCCATTCCTAGAATTAACCCGTAGCCCATAAACCCGAGCACATGCGCATCGCATTCAAACTCGACGCCTAACATAAATATTTTCAAACCCCGATGAATCATCGATAAATGAGCCGAACCACCAATGGGATTTGAAACAACTATGGGATCTACTACCATACTAGTAATTAAGTGCAGAGATTCAACTACAGAACTAGATATAAACGAGTGTGAAGCACCAGAATCAAAAAGTGTTCTAACTGGATGGTTTGAAAGAGAAACTGAACTTTCTACGGAAATTTTTCTACCTCTTTTAGGAGCACTGATCGCGAGAGCATGCACCTGCCCTCCAAAAGTCCCTGCTCTTTGACCTTGTCCCTGTGATCCCTTTTTCTTCGGGCACTCTTTAGAGAAGTGTCTGACCTCTTCGCAATTAAAGCAATTGGCCTTCCTTCTCTTGCAATCCTTGATCAGGTGGCCCTCCTTTCCACAATTGTGACATTTTCTCTTATCCTTGCCTTTATCATCTTCCCCCTTTCTTCTGTTGTTGCTGCCCTTTCTTAGGCTACACCTTCTTATTCTACGATGTCCCCTCATCTTTTGTTTCCTTCTTTTCTCCCTTGTCCTCCTCATGCATTAGAGCCATATCAACAAGCTTTTCAAAGGTGGCCCCCATTAGAAGATGGGACATAGCTAAACCATGCTGAGGCTCATTTAGCCTCTTAGAAAACCGTAAAGCCATTTTTTGCGGTGTGTCTACCAACTCTAGCCCGAACCTTGCCAGCTGGTTGAACTTGTTCACATACTCTTTCACCGTCAAATTTCCTTGTTTGAGTGTTAAGAACATCTCCATCTGTATGCTTCTCTCTACTTGGGAAAGAAATTTCATTTCGAACCTCTGTCTTAAGTCTTCCTAAGTTTCTACCGGACGTCCAGCTTGGGTGACTTCCCACCAAAATGAGGTTTCGTCATTTAACAGCCAAGCAGCTAACTGGATCTTTCTTCAGTCCTCCACTTCAAAGATTACGAATAAGTCCTTGGTTTCCTTAAGCCAGTTCCGAGCTTCTACGAATGTCTCGTTCCCATGGAATAGCCTTCCTCCCATAGCCCGGAAGTCTTTACAGATCTTGGCAAAGTTGTCAGCTTTTGGAGGGGGAGGAGGAGGAATGACAGGTGCAACTAGGAGAGGAATGTCGCTTTCACCTTCGACCGGCGCCATGGCCTCCAAATACCTCCGGAACCATCCAGGTATTGTGACGCCCTCCGGGAGATTAGGGATGTTTTGTTCCAGAGACATGCTGAAAAAGGGAAAAGGAGGAAATTTAGATAAAGGACCGAAGGATACTACATATGGCTTTTTGGGGAATGTTTATCAAAATAGACTTTTCTTTTGAAAATGCTTTCTTTTTAAAACCTTTTTGAAAATAGTTTCCAAAAACTTTTATCTAATCTGGTAACCTTCAACTCTGATACCAAATGTGACACCCCACGTCTGTTAATGTCACTCGATAAGGGAATGCATTAAGTTTTGTGAAGCGCTATAGGTTAAAAGACAGAATAATTACAAGACAGATACAAATATGGTAGCAGCGGAAAATTAAACTTTTATTTCAAACATAAGTCATAATACCGTGGTCCACAATTTCATAAGTCACAAAAACCATTACAATAAAATAACTTCTGTCTTGCATCATAAGAGTACACAAGAATATGAAAAAACATAATTTTCCCTAAATTTAAAGAGTTAAGCCATAGTAGAGACAAGAAATTGAGCCATACTTAAGAAGTAGCTCCTAGCAAGATGATATCTGATTCTTGAAGTGGTTCCTCCCTGAGAACCTTGGGGGGAGGGGACGGAAGAAAGAAGGAGAAACAACAGGGTCAAACATAAAGTCCGGCGAGTCTAGTTACTTCTAGCCAGTAGACAAATAAAAGCAACATGATAGGCATATAAAGTGGATAAGAGAGAGGTTACTACATAAATGGAAGGTGTGACAAGATAAGCAAGATAATATGTATGTGCCCCACTAATGATTACTTTGCATTATTACTAGTATAACTGAAATGAGATGATCCCTTCCACTATGAGTTGGTATGTTTAGGTCATATGTCCAAGTATACCCTAACCACTACCCTAATCGATCGGCTCCCTACCCTGTAGATATTCTTTGCCGGCCCCATAGTAGGAGGTATCACTTCCTAAAGTGGCAACCCATGGTGTGCACAACCATATCTACTGGTGTCATAGTCGTTTTAGCCCGCTCTGCCCGGCCCATCCACGCACATGTCCCCGGTCGGTTTGCGCCGCCCACACTATCCATCTCGTTTGGATCTCTTACAATCACTCAGTAAGCATGCCCCTTCCCCGCCTAGTACGGAGTTCTTTACTTGATACTAACTCCGGGTTACTAACTGAAATGGGTCCCACGCAATATGATACAAGCTCCCCCCCTTGTCTTTTATACCCACTAGGTTTTTCACTAACTATGTATACACTTAGTGTCTTTAACTACATAGCCCTGTACCAGTTATGCTTACCCTAAAGAGTGTCTTTAATTACATAACTTTATTACATTATCCACTAGTTATGTATACCACTAGGTGTCTTTAGTTACATAACCTTGTTGGGTTAAGTTCGTGGGCGTATATGTGAATATTACCCACCCCCTCTAATTTACTTAACCCACCCACTACCCATCCAATTTTACTTAACCCTAACCTAAGTTCATAATCATTCAATCCTTATGGATTAAATTAGGTTAAGTAGTCTGATTCAATACCATGTCCAATTATGATTATAATGGGCTAGACCTCCCACATTAAGCCTACAACGTGTGGATGCTGGATATACCGGTCGGGTCCGGGCAGTCTTACTCCACAGTTGGGCCTAACCTCATGTTTTAGCCCGATTCGTACTTGCGCACTTAGACCTCTAACATTCGGTTCAGCATTAGTGGCTGCTGGATATGCCGGTCAGGTCTAGGCAGACTTCCACCACTAATGTAACCTAACCTCGTGTCATAAGTACAATTTACAATTCCTAATTGTAAATATTCCAAATTAATCCAAATCTACCTATGTCATTATAGGTAACTATTTCTATGTTTTCCCCATTTGACTTACATGTCCCATTTCATATAAACATTATATAAATTTTGCCAATTATAATCCCTTTTTCCCCGTTTCTTCTATAACGTATTCGTACGTATTTTGGCAGCATCTAGGCTATAAAGTAGCCTAGCTACAACAATGAAAAGGGAATATGACGAAGGTGATAGTTTCAACATATCTTGGCATAAACATAAACATAAACTGGTATGATAACAAGGTGAACGGTCATGTAATCATCAAGGCAAGGTAGGAATAAAAGTGATGAACTTGCAACAACTACGATGTCAAAGCAAAATAATGAGATCTAAATTAACCATAAGGTGTCCAATTATTTAGATCTAGCATAGTAAGGGTGACATAGTAACATGTTTAGATCTAAAGATGGATTCACATGTCAAGTTTACAACATATCTCAATGGATCACAATATGACAGGTGAAAAGCGATTAACATATAGATCTAGATCCAAGTAATGTTACAACTATCCCAAATAATAGATGTACATCCACCATAATCATGGTTACAAGTCAAGATCCACATAAGCAACATAATTAAATCACCACAATTTTATTAGATCTAGGAAAATAGATCTGTCATGACATCGTATAGGATTTCATATTAACACAGAATCACACTTTACAACATATCCAATTCATAGTCTTTCAAAATATACTTTTATTTATCTAAACCTAAAAGTAATCTAGAAACTCTCAGCGTTAGGTTTAGAGAATTAAGGAAGAACGGATCTAGAATTTCTTAATTGAATTTGTAGAATATGTTGTTGTAGAAAACGGTTCAGTTCGCACTCCAACAGCATATGGCCTCCATGACTCCCAATGAAAAAAATATGACACGTATATATAGCTGCCAGAGCCCCTGAAATCGAGTGCCACGTTAGCCCTAGGGGTGTTGACACCCCTGTGGGTGGGTCGACCCCTAGGTCGACACCCCTTTAGGGGGGTCGAACTCCTAGAGAAGGAATTTTGCCGCTCAAAGGAAGTTTTCGAATTCGAATCCTCTGGGTAGAATTCTGACTCGACTCTGACTCATGCGTATATATAAAATATTTCTATGCATATACAAACTTAAAACCCTCATAACTTCTTCATACAGTTCCGCTTTTCGCAAACCAAATGTCTACCCTGACCTGAATTTTGAGACAGACGCAATGGTGCAGTCCATTTCCTCTAATTCTAAATATTAAATTAATTATTATTTAATTTATCCTCTTTTAGTGTCGGTACAAAATTCGGGGTGTTATAGCATGCTCACACCAACTCCTATTGATACGAAATTTTAAATCTTAAAATAATTAACCATTATGGAATTTATAAAATTAGTTTCGTTGAAACCCGAGGTTGTTTGAAAAAATGGCTATTTCCATTCAATAAGGTAAATCGATAATATATAAATTGATTTAATAACAATCAAATCCATTGATAAAATTTTATTATTATAGTTAACCGGACTTTTGGTCCGGTTCCTAAAAGTATACCAGGCCCGCTCGACTCAACCCATCATGCGGCGCCAGGGTCCGAAGTGTCAACAAAACACTTAGGATCCAAACCCAAAAAATCGTTGTTTAAGCGAAGGCTAATAGCTCCTCAAGCATGAAATATCGCATGCCATGAAATGAAGACCAATATCATAATTTTGCATCCCTGATGGCAATGCATTCCATAAAAACTCTCCCTCCCAGGATGCGATAATTCACATCATTCTAGATGTGATATTTCACATCCTTCCACGATGTGATTTTTCGCATCTCACCAGGATGCGATTATCTTCCCTCCGTGATGCGATAATTCGCATCCCTTCGGGTGCGATATTTCGCAATCCTACAGGATGTGATTACTTGCATCCCTCCAGATGCGATAATGCACATCCCACCGAGATGCGAATTATCGCAACTCCGGGATGCGAAATTTCCACATGGCTGTGAAGGGATGCGATTTTCTCCTTCAACTGTTCTTTAGGATGCGAAAATTCACTGCTGTGCTCCTAAAAAACCTACTTCCACCTAATCCACTTCCTATAAATACCCCCTTGCTCATTCTTCACAAAGCTTGGATTTTTGTTGATTTGAGAGCTTTACAAGGTCATAGGTACTCATTAATGACTGCCTAAAACTCAAGGAAGAAGAAGCACATAATTTTCTTCTAAGACATTGCATATGCAAAAATATAACTCTCAAATACTTAGCCAATATCCTCATGATAATGACTTGTACTTTTAACCCTCAATAATCAGCAAAATACTCAAATGCCCTCCAAGTGGACATAGGTTCTTTATAGACCAAACCACAATAAATTTCTATGTTATTCATTTTTCGCACTTCTAAATTTATGTACGCGAAACGATAATTCTCGAGTATTAGAGAATCTTTGGGTGTGACGACAATTCTAGCCGCCAACACTTTAGTGCTTTCATTAAGAGTTTAAACCCACTTATTTTCGTGCAACTTCCAACTCGATTTTGACGTGTTGCTCAGGTTTTTCTCGACCAACCATTTGAGTCCGCTTATGATGGTTAAATGAGCAAAGAATCCAACTCCCGTGACTCCGGGAAACACGACCGACATGGAAATTGTCCCTACTTATGAACCTGACGCTCCGGCCACTCAAGCTTAGCATTGCTAGCTTAATAAAAAATCAGAAGATAGAACTCGAGAGCTCAATGATACATTGAAGACAAACATTGAGCTTACGTAATGAATCCATGATAGTCAGCGTCACGTTGCCTGTTCCAACTTAATCATAACAACGCTTGACCATAACTTAACGCCTCGGCGAGTTCCTCTTCTGATACTCGAGGCCAAAGCTAAAAAAGGAGAATGACTGCTAACACCAATACCCTCACCAATGCTAATCCAACGTCAATGGCAACGAAAACATAAACGGTAATGGAACTACCATAACTTTCAATGAGGGAACACGTCGATGCGATTATTCCTGGTTGGTTATTAACGATGAATTGGGTCTTCTTCGTAATAGACCCCTTCCTTGATAGGATCCAACTGTCGCTGCTCTGAACTTGGGGCCTACGCATCCAGCAGCCCAACATGCTCAAGTTCCGCTTAATCAAAACCAATAGGCCTTGGCTCAGCCTCATAATCCATGCTGGAATCAAGCCAATGAAGGTTATAACATAGATGAGGGTGATCCCAATGTCCATCCTCAAAGACGTCCACGGCCTAGAACCCTGAGGTGAGCCACGACCACTGGATTCCAACAGAGGTTCAACCTGTGTATCTCCCCGACATGATCCAAAGGATCATGAGAGAGACGCGGGGAAACGCCAATGACATGTAGGAAACTAACATGAGAGGTAACCCCTTCGCTAGGGCTGTGCATAAAGTCGAGTGGCCCTGATGCTTTAATATGCCCCAGTTAGCACCTTACGGGGGAAACACCATCCCACGTGGCCTCTTAAACCTCTACGAATGGCATATTGACTATAGTCGGGCTACTGATGCCGTCCAGTGCTATTTCTTCCTAGTTTTATTAGAAGACACAACTCTGCCTTTATTTACTTGACTCCCAGCTTGATCTATCTTCACCTTCGGCTAACTAGCATGGTAAAACAGTTAAGAATGCATGCACCTAGCCAAAGGATACTCTCACTCTTTCCAACCTCTATCAGGGCCCGACAGATACCCTCAAAAGCTACCATGAGCATTTCAACACCACCCTCACTGAGTTTGAAGACCCGAAGCCATGCATAGTTCTTGCCCAACTTGTTAAAGGGATCCTTCCTAGCTCCGAGTTTGGAGCATGGATCGACAAAACGCAATCTGAGACTTTGGAGGCTTTCTACGAGAAGGCCGACCAGTTTCTATGTCATGAGCAAGCACGGTGCAATAGGGCTACTTAAGGCGGCCACCCTAATAACCCACACTCAGGCACCATCGTAGATAGTGTCAAAGGAAAACAAGTCGGAGAATCTTTTGACAAGGGTAAATGCGTGATCCCGTCCAAGCCGAGCGACGGCGTACCCGTCGATCATAACAACAACAACCAAGCACCTTGAGACCTGAAGAAGCACTACATCTATCCCACTTATAGGAACTCCACTCCACTCAAGCGATAGATGGAGGCAGTCTACCTAGAAACCTGTAATACCATCCAGTATAAAAAGCCGAACACGCAGGAATCCACCGATCACGAGAAGAAATCTAGCAAATATTGCATATTCCACGATATGTTCAGACACAACACCAACGACTGATGCCACCTCAAAGATTCCATAGAGAAGATAATACAAGAGAAACGTTGGGAGCAGTACATTTAAAATCCTGCACCTCCAAAGTAGCCGTGGGCCCCTCAACGCTCGCTCTTCCTCTAGCTAATGTGGCTCCAGGGCCATCCAACTAAAGACCGCATGGCATCGTGATTAACACAATCTGTGGTGGGCCTCACGTGGCAAACGAGATCTCTTGGCGTATGGAGGAATACGCCAATTCTATCAAGCATGCCAGCTATGAGGCATGCTCATCTTTGAACGAATCTATCCCCGCCAAGCTTCAAAAGGCGATGCAGGACAATATTGTCTTTCGTGAGAGTATATGAATCGAAATCCCAACCATAGATACTTTTTTTGTTTCTGCACACATAGTCCAAGCCTATCTCCAAAGAATCCTCATCGATTCTGAAAGCTCTATCAACATAATCTTCAAGTCGACCTATGATCAGACGAAACTTGAGGCCAAGGACTGAAAGCCCTGCCATGCCATTGTTTATGGATTCAAAAACTCTTCTAACCAGACGGTCAGAATGGTAGACCTGAGTATCGAGATCGGTGATGGGGATCGAAGCGGAGTCTGTATCCTCACATTCATTGGCATTGATGACATCTCCCCTTACAATGTCTTTCTCGGACACCCTTTCCTTGCATATTTCATAGTCTGCATGACACCCTGGTCCCTTCGCATGAATGGGATTGGAACCATAAAGGGATACCAAGCCACGAACAGAATTTGTTACCTTACCGAGTGGAAGGATGCTATCAATCTGGAGAAAAGGAAAGAGCGTGGAGCCTTCATTATATGCCAAAAACGCCAGTGCATAACAATCACTGGAGTTTGGGTACTGGCTCAAACGTCACTGCCCTCTTTTTGATGACCTCGATCTAAGGGAAGACGAAGAGCCTGATTTTCAGAGGGCTACTCCGGTGGAACTGATCGCCGACATTCCAATCAACCCCTCTGATCCAACAAATGTAACGACCCGCCTTTTTTTTCAATTTTCGCTAGTAATTAAATCAACTTAAATCGTTCATAAAGACAGATGGTTATGGATACAAACATATCTGAACACAAGTAACAGAACTTTTTCATTTCATTACAAAATTTTCCATCAGAATTACAAGGAAATCAGAGTATACCATTAGCTCTGTGGAAACAAAATGAATGCTCTCAACGGAAGATGGAAACTCAAAACACGACTCTAGCTCCAAATCGAAACACAGCTCGTAAACTAAACCTGCAAACTAAACTACTAGTTGCCCATGTAAAATATGGGCACCCAGAGTTTAGGTGTGGAAACAATAAACTCCAGGTCAGTCGTGGGACTGGTGTGAGAACTCAAAATAGTTTTTAATACTATATATATACGGTTTATTTTAAAGTTGGGAATTTCACTGTACCAAGCCGCTATCGCGGAACGGGTTTACTCCATGTGAATACCAGGTGCATAGAAATTAGCAATGACTTTGGAAAAATGAATCTATAATGAGCTCATCCTATATCACACAATGCAAGCACACATTATATGAGTGAGTTTTATCTTATGATAACGAAAATTATTTTATACGTGAAAATCCTCCTTTAATACTATTATTATTAGTGCATAGTGTTGAAAAATCATTTCGCAAATAAATATAGAGTCATAGCCCCATAACCCCAGTTGGTTATATTGCCATATGGTTATACAATCAAAATCGCATGGTCTCGTATTGGAGATTGGGTTTCCAACATGATGGTTCCTGACACAAAAGATCAAATGAGGACACAAAGCTAAGTATCTCCCGGTAAACATCCAGACAATGGACACCGAATACATAGCGCAAAAGTATATATCCCGTATAACATCCAGATATCGGACACCGTATATACTCTATTCCCTCAGGTTTCGAAAATGGATCCATTCGCCAAAGCTTTCAAGTTTCAACAGAGTTTATGTATATGTATACAACCTAACTGCCAGTTTATTATCATTTCGGGGTGTGAGGTTCATTGAAGTCACCACATATACACAACTACGCTTTGATAAGCCATGCTTTGATCATCACTAGCTTATTTCATAAATCGAGTATGTCACATTGTCCATTTCACCACAAGTCACCGATTTCGATTAATACATAACCTCTAATTCATATGACTTAGAGTCGAGAATAATTTTGCTTCCACTAATTTGATATGTATCAACATAAATCAATGTTACGCAGTTAATTACAATGTTAGACACACAATCCATACAAGTACATTCTAGATCTGAATGGAACAACAATCCGGAAATCTCCAAATATACTTGGATCTCATGCCACTTATAACCTCGTCTTGGGTGATCAGCCCAACCGAGACATCGACAATCAATCCAAGTAATCCAAAGATTATTGGTCTTAGCTTATCGATTTCCAAGCCTTTGATCATTTATAACGTTGTATTATTACTTGGAATGGTTTTTGAACGTTTATTCGATCCCGGTCTTTCCAAGTAATATGCGTATTTAAAACAAGATTTATGGATTATACAGAATTTCGATTCGAACCTCCTTCCCAATCGTTATTTATCTACAAAACAAAGTTGGATTTATTTAAATTCAAAATATCCCTTACCATTTAAATTATTCTTTTCGATACAATATTCAAATACTCCAACCTTATATTTCAAACAAGATTCTTATTCGTCATTAACATTCTACAAGTCTTCTAAATTTACAAAGCTTAAATTCGATTTAAGTTTGATTCACGATAATTCAACCTTGATATTTTAAATATAAGTTTAAATAGGGTTTAATCGACTTATATTAGATTTCAATTCACAAACCTGGAGAAACACTATCAGGACCTTAATGTGAATGTTTTTATGGATTTCTGATAGTATTCATCCAGCCCTTGAAACTTAATATCGAATATTCGAAGATTAACTCTATCCAAACTCATACCTTTTAAAATTCCAAACTTCCAATATCTTACTTAAAATTTAAAAATCTTTAAATAAAATTTCATATGAAATAATTTAAGTTCTTTAAAATCTTTCGAAATATTTAACAAAACCATTTTACAATATTTTATGATTTATCAACTTCACAAACCCAGTTGATTTCAAAGAATATTATAATTAATGCTTAATAGCGTTATAAAATAAAAAGCCATTTAAATCAAATTGGTCCGAAATTATTTGAAATTCAAATATTTTAGATTCAACCACCTTTAAATAATAAAATAAGATTTATCATAAATTTTCCCAATTTTTTTATAATTTTTATCCACTTGTTTTATCCGATTTTCCATTACGATAGTCAAACTGCACGTATAACGAACTTTTCAAATTTTGTTTTACACATAATTTGAAAACCATATGTCAGATTTTGAAAATTTCTTTTCCATTCCAAAGTTCTCATTAATAGAAATTCAATGTTCGTTGTTTCATGCCAATCCGATTTAAAATGTTCAAGTTATGGACGTTGAAAATTAGATTCGATATTAAGGAACGGTCGCTACGCGACACGTTCATTCCAACCATATGACGTTTTAATATAAACCATCTCGTTTCTTATCAAAATAAACTCAAATTCTTATAACTTAACTTTTAAAACCATATTTCGATTAATATTTATGTTTACATTCGAGTTCCAAAATCGCTTTACTTCAAATCATCATTTCAAATTTACAAATATTCATTTCGAATTATATCGAAAACTTAAAATAATACATTTCAAACCACTTAATTTTAAAATTGTTTTCATCAGCATTGGTTTATCATTTTATATTTCAAGTAATAAAATAAAATTTATTTGCATAAAACACATCCATTTAGGCAACTCAATACAATATTTCCAAAATTGTTTAATCATTTCAAAGCGTATCATAAACTAATGAAATCAAAAATATATAAATTTAAATAACAATTTATTGTTTAAATTTCAAAATTTCTTTCAACTTTGACAATCCAAAATTCGTTAGAACCTTTTTCTTCTTTTCGGTTCTATCTTCGACGACAGGTGTTAATCACACGTAACTTAGATTTCAAACCACTTGAAACTAAATTCGACTAACCATTCAATTCAACTAACTATTCAAATATTTTAATATTTAAATAGTCGTTCATGGGAAGGAAATAAAATCGATTATTCGTATAATTCCATGACTGCAGTGTGTGATGCAACCATCAACAAGCAATAAAACAATCATATGAACATTTATCCATCCATTGCAAACATAACAACTTAAACAATCAATTTCCTTTGTGCGCCAACACGTTACGTTCAATAACGTGTAGTGTTCAAGTGTTTAACTACATAATCGACTTTCCAACATGAAATACGACTATCCATATCCACATATAATCAACCAACATTAAATACCAATGAATTATAATCTATCGCCCATATAAATTTAAAATAAAATACGTAAATTAACAGTTCTCACCTTCATGCCTCCAAATCGTTCGCCATCAAAACCCGAACAACTCTAGATAATCAAGTGTAAATCCTTTTTGATGCCACTACCGTCACTTGTGCACACTTCCTCTCGGCAAGTCTCCGCGTATATAAAATATATTGCAGCACCCTATACTTTGAGTTTTCCTTTTCCTTTACAACACGTTATGTTTCTTTCTCTTTTTTTTTTCAAACAAGCGTAGACGAGGCACAATATATACACGACGGAACTGGGAAATATTCGTGGTAGAACAGGGGAGCCTCTGACCGAACCTACAAGGTAACCGGGAGGAGAGAAAAAAGTGGCGGAGCTGTCAAAGGAACAATGGGTTTTATAAAAAGGAGCGAGAAGGCTGCGGAGGGGTTGGACAGTGGGTCAACTGGGTTCTTTTGAAGGTGACGCAGCGGTTTTGCATAGGTCTAGGTCGACTGATGTTTGCTGGAGGTGATGGCGGACTGGACGTGGTGTTTGGTGAGGAGTGGCAGCGGTTTAATGGGAGACTGGCACGGAAGAGGGAAGCTGAATGGTTCGGAGGTGGAGCAGCGGACTTGAGGAGGTGGGTGTGCGACTGGATGGTGTTGACTGAGCGTAGGTGGTGGTTGAGATGGAAGTGGAGGGTTCTGCAGTGAAAGGAGGGTTTTTCTTTGGCATGTCCTTCTTTTGGTGGGAGGATAAATGCAGCGGCAGTGTAGTGGTAGAACTGAAGTTGGCGGTGGAGTGGCAGATGCGAGGTGGGGCTAATAGTGGCAGAGGGTATCAGGCGAATTTGTGGTGGATGTGGGTGCAACGGGGTTCGCGGAGGTAAGCCTGGCGACTGGTGCGGAGAGTGGCAGTGGATTAACTAGAGGGTGCTGCTACTTATAGTAGTGGGAGAGGAGGCATCAGGTCAGGGTAGTGACAAGTGATGGTGGCGATGAAGCGAGGCGGAGCAGCTGCTAAAGAAAGGAGAGGCCGAGCCCTTGCATGGGAAATAAATGAGTGCGGTCATTAAAACGAGGAGGTGGTGGACGTTTCAAGTGGAAATAAAATATGGCGGAGGATAAGGTGGCTGAGGTAGGCGGTGGCGGTGCTTAAGGTCGAGAAGAGAAGTGGAGTGTGTTTGAGCGAGGCGGGGAGACATGTGTCGCAAGGAGAACTACGGAGGGAGGAACCAACTATTGCGGAAGTGAAAAAAATGGAGAAGAGAATGCATGGTGGAGGAAGATTTCACGCGAAGCTAAATGAAAATGGTGCAAGAGAGAGAAGAGGTGCGGTTCTAAAGGGAAAGGGAGCTTTACACGTGGTGAGATGTACAACAAAAATGGAACAAGTGTTAATCATTTTGTCTATGGATCCAACACGTGCTAAGCACCTTGAAAAGGTAAGATACAGATATCCTAACATCGTTTAATACGCTTTAGCGTTTTATTATTTCAATGTGCTACAAAAGAAAACAAAGAGAACGTCGGCAAAACCATTGGTTTAAGTGTATAGATTTATTTGGGTTTACGAACGGTAATGAAGTTACGGGCATAACCAACGATGTATACATATCTCAAAACAAGAATAGAAAAGACCGGTTAATCGATCCTGTAAAGTGCCAAAAAGGACCATGGTTCCCCTAAAATACGTTGAAAAAGTATATGCTTATTTTCCAAATTAAAAACTACAGAAAAATTCTACAAAATATTTTAAGACCACGCATACAGAAACAGAACAATTATTTAAAGCGGATATTTGATTATAATTCATATTCAGAGTTCATTTCTGCCATTCAGATTTATTTAAAAATATATAATAAATAAGGTTTACAATTTATGAAACATTACTTGCAAATATAATTTCTCAAGTTACATTAACCAAAAATAAAATTTAAATACTTAAGGATCTTTATAAAACTCATATCAAAATTAGATATCATTTCTTTTTAGTATAAAAATATACACAAAATTCTCAAATAAATAAATTTATATCTTGGTAATTATATGTTATCAGATATCACTACTATTTTATGTTTGGTAAAATCTTTAGAAATAAATCATACTTTACAAAATCTATATTATAGAACAAAACAAGTGATTTATTTAAGAATTAATTAAATCAAAATTTTATATTTAAACCTTAGTTAAATCAAATTTATATTCAAAAATCCAAATTAATTGTATATTAAAACATTAAAAGTCTTGGATCGTTACTATCTCCCCTCCTTAAAACTTCTCGTCATTGAAAAGGAGAGATTGTAAAATTTATACAAACACGAACAAAAATAAACACTCGAATATAAATTTGAAAATCAAGGTATGAAATAATTTCTTTGACCCGAAATCCCAGTTTTATTTTTGAAACATTCGAAATACTATATTACTTTTTATATCGAAACCTACTTTCTTCCGGATTTTTTAAAACCAAAAATCATTTCGAAAGTTTCAATTTTTTTTACAATAAACGACATAAACATTTATGTCCCAAATTGAGAGGTTTCTCCCAATGATAAGACCACTATGTACGGCCTACGCACGTATCGATATGAATGATGTTTCTCTGGACGTCATACCTTTCTTTAGTCATGAGTTACTCGAGTCTTGATAACAAATCAATTTATTTTTATATCTTGAAGTTTATAAATCATTTCGTAATAATAAGTTACAAATACTTTCAGATCATATTATTGTTATTGTTTCTAAACATTTCAAAATATCGGAATTTCAAGTCGTCGAACTTCTATGTTCATAAGCCATCTCAATTTATAAATAGTATCAAATTTTCATACAAATAAATTTCAAATTATTTTCAAACATTCTTGAAATAAGATTCGAACAACTACATAAATGATAAACATTTCAAGAGATCCATAAAATTTCCTTTTCAAATTCTGTTTCAAAATTGTTAGTACAAATACTATAAAATTTATTTCTTTCAATATCATCTTGTCCAGATCTATAGAAGCAATGTAAGGGATTCAAAGATCGGATTGGAAAAATTAAAATTCAAGCACAAATGGTTCGAAAGATAAGCGACATATGACGACAGGTTAAGGGAACAAAACATAGCAACAAGCGAAGGGATAAAATTATGGTTTCAAAACATTCATTATTGTTTCAAAATTACCATTCAAGTTTTATTCAAGTTATCCATAATTCAATTGCAAATTCAATTAATACTCCACATAATGAAAACATTACTTATCTAAATTTCGCTTATCCATTCCCATTCATATTAGCTTGTCAAAACATTTTAGTTAAATTTATCCAAATAATTTCAAAGACTTATCTATAAGGTTTCGAGTATTTCTCGATGTTTAAATTGGAACCATACAGTCATCCCACTTTCGAAACTCGAAAATAAATGTCTGATGATGCATCAATCACTAGAAACATCTCCGAGCGACTAGAGTGTGATTTTATATCTATCTGGTATATATTGGACTTCGTATATACGTTAGCTAGGCGTATATTCAAAATCTCTATATACCCGATAGTCCAATCTCGACATCAATAATATACTCAAAACCCTTACCTTAAATTATATTTCAAATAATCACAATTTTCGAAACGATTTACTTAGTTCCAAAATGATTTATATTTAAAAATACGCTCTCTCAAATGTAATATTCTCATATCTCATTCTAGGGTATTTCTAACCTTATCACTAATGAGATGTTATAATTCTGATGAGTCCTATTCTTTTTGTTCAAATATGTTGTACCTCATAGCTTTGTATAAACCAAAGCTCTGATACCACATTGTAATGACCCGCCATTTTGTCTGATTTTTGCTAGTAATTAAACCAACTTAAATCGTTCATAAAGACGGATGGCTATGGATCAAAAACATATTTGAACAAAAGTAACATAACTTTTTTATTTCATTAAAAAAATTACATCAGAATTACAACAAAATCAGAGTATACCATTAGCTCAGCGGAAACAAAACGAATGCTCTCAGCAGAAGAAGGAAACTCAAAACACGGCTCTAGCTCCAAATCAGAACACAGCTCGTAAACTAAACCTGCAAACTAAACTACTAGCTGCCCATGCAAAATATGGGCACCCAGAGTTTAGGTGTGGAAACAATAAACTCCAGTTCAGTCGTGGGACTGGTGTGAGAACTCAAAACAGTTTTTATACTATATATACAGTTTACTTTAAAGTTGGGAATTTCACTGGACCACGCCGCTATCGCGGAACGGGTTTACTCCATGTGAATACCTGTGCATATAAATTCACAATGACTTTGGAAAAATGAAGCTATCATAATCTTGTCCCATATCACACAATGCAAGCGAACACCAGATGGGTGAGTTTTATCTTATGATGACCAAAATGCTTTCATATTTGAAAATCCTATTTTAATACTATTATTTTTAGTGCATAGTGTTGAAAAATCATTTCGCAAATAAATATAGAATCATAGCCCTATAACCCCAATTGGTTATATTTCCATATAGGTATACAATCAAAATCGCATGGGCTTGTATTGGAGATTGGGTTTCCAACATGATGGTTCCTGACACGAAAGATCAATCAAGGACACGAAGCTAAGTATCTCCCGGTTAACATCCAGACAACGGACACCGAATACATAGCACAAAAGTATATATCCCGGATAACATCCAGACATCAGACACCGTATATACTCTATTCCCTCAGGTTTCGAAAATGGATCCATTCGCCGAAGCTTTCAAGTTTCAACAGAGTTTATGTATATGTATACAGCCTAATCACCAGTTTACCATCATTCCGAGGTGTGAGGTTCAATGAAGTCATGATATACACGAAGCTACGCTTTGATAAGCCATGCTTTGATCATCACTAGCTTATTTCACAACTCGAGTATGTCACATTTTCCATTTCACCACATATCACTGATTTCGATTAATACATAACCTCTAGGTTCATATGACTTAGAGTTGAGAATAATTTAGTTACAACTAATTTGATACGTATCAACACAAATCAGTGCTACGTAGTTAATTACAATGTCAGACACACAATCCATACAAGTCTGTTCTGGGTCTGAACGGAACAACAATCCGAAAATCTCCGAATATACTCGGATCTCATGCCACTTATAACTGCGTCTTGGGTGATCAGCCCAACCGAGACATTGGCAATCAATCCAAGTAATCCAAAAATTATCGGTCTTCGCTTATCGATTTCCAAGCCTTTGATCATTTATAACATCGTATTATTACTTGGAATGGTTTTTGAACGTTTATTCGATCCCGGACTTTACAAGTAATATGCGTATTTAAAACAAGAGTTATGGATTATACAGAGTTTCAATTCGAACCTCCTTCCCAATCGTTATTTATCTACGAAACAGTTGGATTTATTTAAATTCAAAAGATCCCTTACCATTTAAATTATTCTTTTTGATACAATATTCAAATGCTCCAACCTTATATTTCAAACAAGATTCTTATTCGTCGTTAACATTCTATAAGTCTTCTAAATTTACAAAGCTTAAATTCGATTTAAGTTTGATTCACGATAATTCAACCTTGATATTTCAAATATAAGTTTAAATAGGGTTTAATCGACTTATATTAGATATCAATTCACAAACCTGGAGAAACACTATCAGGACCTTAACGTGAATGTTTTTATGGATTTCTGATAGTATTCGTCCAGCCCTTGAAACTTAGTATCGAATATTCGAAGATTAACTCTATCCAAACTCATTCCTTTTAAAATTCCAAACTTCCAATATCTTACTTAAAATAAAAAAAATTCTAAATAAAATTCCACTTGCAATAATTTAAGTTCTTTAAAATCTTTCAAAATATTTAACAAAACCATTTTACAATATTTTACAATTTATCAATTTCACAAACCCAATTGATTTCAAAGAATGTTATAATTAACACTTAATACCGTTACAAAATAAAATAGCCGTTTAAATCAAATTGGTCCGAAATTCAAATATTTTTTCTTTAACCACCTTTAAATAATAAAATAAGATTTATCATAAATTTTCCCAAATTTTTAATAATTTTTATACACTTTTTTTATCCGATTTTCCATTACAGTCGTCAAACTACATGTATAACGACCTTTTCAAATTTTGTTTTACACATAATTTGGAAACCATATGTCGGATTTTGAAAATTTCTTTTCCATTCCAAAGTCGTCATTAATAGAAATCCAATGTTTGTTGTTTCATGCCAAACCGATTTGAAATGTTCAAGTTATGGACGTTGAAAATTTGATTCGATATTAACGAACGGTCGCTACGCGACACGTTCATTCCAACCATATAACGTTTTGATATAAATCATCTCGTTGCTTATCAAAATGAACTCAAATTCTCATAACTTAACTTTTAAAACCATATTTCAAATAATATTTATGTTTACATTCAAGTTCCAAAATCACTTTACTTCAAATCATCATTTCAAATTTACAAATATTCATTTCGAATAAGATCGAAAACTTAAAATAATACATTTCAAACCACTTGATTTCAAATTCATTTTCATTAGCATTGGTTTATCATTTTATATTTCAAGTAATAAAATCAAATTTATTTTAATAAAACACATCCATTTAAACAACTCAATACAATATTTCCAAATTCGTTTTGTCATTTCAAAGCGTATCATAAACTAATGAAATCAAAGATATATAAATTTAAATACCAATTTATTGTTTAAATTTCAAAACTTCTTTCAACTTTGACAATCCAAAATTCGTTAGAACCCTTTTCTCCTTTTCGTTTCTATCTTCGACGATTGACATTAATCATTCGCAACTTTGATTTCAAACCACTTGAAACTAAATTCGACTAGCCATTCAATTCAACTAACTATTCAAATATTTT
This sequence comes from Allium sativum, assembly GCA_030737875.1. Taxonomy (NCBI): domain Eukaryota; kingdom Viridiplantae; phylum Streptophyta; class Magnoliopsida; order Asparagales; family Amaryllidaceae; genus Allium; species Allium sativum. The sequence goes on from CM060910.1 coordinate 655,201,805, forward strand.
AATATTTAAATAGTTGTTCAGAGGAAGGAAATAAAATCGATTATTCGCATAATTCCATGACTGCAGTGTGTGATGCAACCATCAACAAGCAATAAAATAATCATATTAACATTTATCCATCCATTGCAAACACAACAACTTAAACAATCAATTTCCTTTGTGCGCCAACATGTTACGTTCAATAACGCGTAGTGTTCAAGTGTTTAACTACATAATCGACTTTCCACACATGACATACGACCATCCATATCCACATATATTCAACCAACATTAACTAATTATAATCACTAATGAATTATAATCTATCGCCTATATAAATTTAAAATTAAATATTTAAATTAACGGTTCTCACCTTCATGCCTCCAAATCATTCTACGTAAAAATCCGAACAACTCTAGATAATCAAGTGCAAATCCTTTTTGATGCCACTACCGTCACTTGTGCATACTTCCTCTCGACTAGTCTCTGTGTATATAAAATATACTGCAACACCCTATATTTTGAGTTTTTCTTTTCCTTTACAACATGTTACATTTCTTTCTCTTTCTCTTATTTTTTTTTCAAACAAGAGTGGACGAGGCACAATATATACACGAGGGAATTGGGAAATATTCATGGCAGAACAGGGGAGCCTCTGACTGAACTAACAAGGCAACCAGGAGGAGATGAAAAAGTGGAGGAGTTTCAAAGGAACAATGGGTTTTATAAAAGGGAGCGAGAAGGCTGCGGAGGGGTTGGACAGTGGGTCAACTGGGTTTTTTTGAGGGTGACACAACGGTTTTGCACAGATCTAGGCAGACTGATGTTTGCTTAAGGTGATGGTGTACTGGATGCGGTGTTTGGTGAGGAGTGGAAACAGGTTTAATGGTAGACTGGCGCGGAAGAAGGAAGCTGAGTGGTTCGGAGGTGGAGCAGCGTACTTAAGGAGGTGGGTGTGCGACTGGATGGTGTTGACTTAGCGAAGGTGGTGGTTGAGATGGGAAGTGGAGGGTTATGCAGTGAAAGGAGGGTTTTTCTTTTTCGTGTCCTTCTTTTGGGGGGTGGATAAATGGAGCGACAGTGTGGTAGTAGAACTGAAGTTGGCGGTGGAGTGGCAGATGAGAGGTGGGGCTAATAGTGGCAGCAGTTATCAGGCGAATTAGTGGTGGACGTGGGTGCAGCGTGGTTCGCGAAGGCGAGCCTGGCAATTGGCGCGGAGAGTGGCGATGGACTGACTGGAGGGTGATGCGACTAACAAAGTTAGGAGAGGAGGCATTAGGTCGAGGTAGTGACAAATGATGGTGGCGATGAAGCGAGGTGGAGCTGCTGCTAATGAAAGGAGAGGTCGAGCCCTTGCATGGGAAAGAAATGAGTGCAGTCATTTAAATGAGGAGGTGGCAGATGTATCAAGTGGAAACAAAATCCAGTGGAGAACAGGGTGGTTGAGGTAGGCGGTGCCGGTGTTTAAGGTCGAGAAAAGAAGTGGAACGGGTTTGAGTGAGGAGGGGAGAAATGCGTCGCAAGGAGAACTACGGAGGGAGGAACCAACTATTGCGGAAGTGAACAAAATGAAGAAGAGAATGCACGGTGGAGGAATATTTCACGCAAAGCTGAATGAAAATGGTGCAAGAGAGAGAAGAGGTGCGGTTCTAAAGGGAAGGGGAGCTTAACACATGGTGAGATGTACAGCAAAAACGGAACAAGTGGTAATCATTTTGTCTAAGGATCCAACAAGTGCTAAGCACCTTGAAAAGGTGAGATACAGATATCCTAACCTCGTTTAATATGCTTTAGCTTTTTATTATTTCAACGTGCTATGAAAGAAAACAAAGAGAACGTCAGCAAAACCGTTGGTTCAAGTGTAAAGATTTATTTTGGTTACGAATGGTAATGAAGTTGCAGTCATAAACAATGGTGTGTACATATCTCAAAACAAGAATAGAAAAGACCGGTTAATCGATTCGGCAAAGTGCCAAAAAGGACCATGTGTAACGATTTAAGATTTTTGAAAGTCAAATTTTGAATTTAATATGAATTTTAAATAAAATTTGGGAAGTTTAAATGATCGATGAATCAAATTTTAAGGTGATAATAGTATTTTAAATGATTAAAAATTTAATTTTATTGCGTAATCAGTTATAACAATGTTGTTTTAGAGAAATGGTTCGTCGTAAGATGAAATATCAGAAAGAGTTGTAATTGAGTTGTTGCAAACGATCAGAATTGAAATTAAATTATAATTAAATATTCGTCGCAAATTTTTGTTCAGTTTCAGTTCACGTAGTCTTAAAATATTTTATAGAAATTTACTGTAATTTTTATTTTGGAAAATAAACATATATTTTTCCAACGTATTTTAGGGTAACTATGGTCCCTTTTGACACTTTACAGAACTAATCAACCGGTCTGTTTTATTATGGTTCTGGGATCGTAGTATATTATTATACACGATTTTATTGTTAGTTCGGTGTTGATGGTTATCGATAATTAAAAAATAAAAGAAATTGGAAAGGAAAATTTAGGGTACAAATTTTTCAAAAAAAAAAAGAATTAAGTCTAAGTTACAAACGCATGGGATAAGGAGTTCACGCATGCCATTCTCTTTTCTCAGCATATGTTCCTTTCACAAACTTTGTACCACTTTCCATTTGCACCTTTAAATTTAAAAAAAAAATAGAAATAGAAAAGAGGGACCAACGTGTAGAATGCATGAAGGAGGATATGTCACTTGTTGTTGTTTTGTGAAACATGGAGAGATACACGTTGCCTCTTCCATATGCCTCCCACCGCAAACTTCTTCTCCCCAAAATCTTATGCTCCGGCCACTAAAAAAAGAAAAAAAAAGGGAAACGTGGCATGTGTATGTAAGTGAGGAGGGACAAGTGTAAACAAATTTTACACGTGCTTCCCATCTCTTGTCTCTCCACCGTTTAAATTTCTGTACAAAAAAAAACTTGCTTCTTCTTCCCGTCGCATTGCTCCTCTTCCCCTTCTTCTCCAAGCTTCCGCCTCCTCTACTAAAAAAAAAGAAAAAAAAAGAAAAAAAAAAGAAAATGCGGACGTGAAGCCTGCATGTACAAAGCCTCCACCCTTCTATTTTTTCTTCCTTGCGTCAATTACCATTCCCCTAGCATTTTTCATCAACTCCTCCATTCCTGTGAGCAACCGTTTGAATATCTCCAATATCCGCATGCGCAGGCTCAAAAGAAAGTAGAGTACTGTGTCTTCTATCCAACATGAGCAGAAGAAAAAAAAAAACCCCGCAAGTCCCTCTCTTCTTCCCCGAAAACCGCAAACTCGCTCTGCTGTTAGTCCACCGTTAGTTGCCTCAGACCCCAGGTTCAAACTCCATCTCACCGATCCTTGCATGCAACCGCTTTGGCCTATCCCCATTGCAACTCCGCGTGAGATTCACCTTCACCGCTGTTACGCCGTCAGTCCGCTACACTTAAGCGTCAGTCCGCTCCATCCAGTGCCCGTCCGTGTGCAGATCTCGCATGCATCTGCATGCACATGTTTGAAAATGCAAAGCTATTGGTTTAAAAGAAAAAAAATTTACGAAGGATAAAGAAAGAGAAAGAGAGGAGACGGAATGCAAGAATGAAGAGACAGAAAAGAGTAAAAAGGGGGAAAAAAAGAGCGAAAGTGAACTTGAAATTTGATGAGCGAACTTGAGAAAAATAGAGACATGCAAGGAAGAGGTAGCAGTTGAAGGGTGTATTGATATATGTGTGTTGTAGTATTGACGATAGATTTTTGGTGCAGGTTCGAGAGGAGTTTGGAAGCGATGGTTGGAAAAGAACACCGTAGAATCGTCGAACTCCTTTTGACATAGTCTGTATTTTGGAATGGGACTGAAATGAAAAGAAGTAGTCGCGCAGCGATATCATTGTCCGTTGGCTTGTTCGCGGTTAATACGAGGTTCCGACAATAAAGATACTGGAGCTATTTCGGTGAGAACTTCTAATTTAAATTTATTTATTTAAATTAGTTAATTATAATTAGCTGAGTTAATTATAATTTGTTGATGATGATTGTGTGATGAATGTTATTATGTGAATGGATGTGCATGTAGTTAGATAATACACTGAACACTGGAAAGCGTTATCGACAGTAACGCTTGTGCACAACTGAATTGGTTGTTGTTGATGATAACGATAATTCATTATCATCGTATATATATGGTTGATTTATTCTGTTATATGATGCATACACAATACCATGGTTATGGGATTATACAAGTGATCGATTTTATTCCCCTTCCATATAAACGAAGTTGATTTTCTAATATTAAATATTACCATGTTCAATTTATTTCAAAAATGAGGTTTTTGAAAATTTGATTATTGCTTTATATGTTTTGAAAAACATAATATGATAATATATAGACACCAGAACGTTCCAGGATGACAGAAAGGATGTTGTCTAGGCTTGGGTCTGGAAATACAGTTTCCTGCTCTCCCTGGCTATCCCTAACTGATCCGGCAACGGGATGGTAAATTTGAAATCGAATTTGAAATGTAATTTGAAACTGTTTTCCAAATGTTTTTGGAAATATAAATTAGATTGAAAAGGGCATGGAAATTTATAATCATTATATGGTTTGAATAGAACACACCATGATGCGACAATTCGTAAATAGCGATTACAAACTTTGAATGGCTATGACTTGATTATTTAAAATTGACTTGACGTGAAGTAAGGAGCGTTGGATTTCAAATAATAATAGTATTTGAATAAAAAGGAAATTTCGATTTTTCAACAAGTGATTTTCCAAGTTATATTTAAACAAATTTGGAATACGTGCAGTTGGCGATCATAACGAAAAGTTGAATAAACAAGTTTATTAAATTGGAGAAATTTATAAATTTCAAAAGCAAATAGAAATTTGAATAGTTGAATTTCAAATAAATTTTAAATCTATTTGATTTTAATGGATATGTTAACGGCAGTGCTTTTGGTAACACTCACCAATTGTTGTTATTAGTTTTGAAATTTATAAGCATGAACTATTAATTGACAATAAGAATAGTTTCGAAGATTATTCAAGTATTGGAGTATTTATATAGAATGGAAATGGGTTTTCCAAATTTAAAATTTGGATATGGTTGGAGATAGATCTTCGGATGTTCGATATTTATTCGGTTGATGAAAACTCTTATTATCTGAGGAATTTAAGAGGTAATTCACCGTTATTCCGCTTATGATATGAGTTGGATACGGAAATCTATATTGAATATAAGTTGACGGTATTTCTATCCAGATCGAATGTCTAAGAATTGAATAAATCTTTTAATTAAAGATATGGGTTTCTCCACCTGATTGAAATAAGTTAGATAGAAATAATCTTCGATATTGGATATAAAATTTCATGGTGTAAATGAATACTATCTGAGGAATTTGGAAGATATTATTATATCGTTATTCCACTTATAGTATTCGTTGATTATGAGAATGTATATCGAATATAAGTGGATACGATTTCTATGTAACTTAAGATTCAAAATCGATTGATTCGGGTTTTGTCGTGAATCGTATCTTCAGTAATATCATTCTTGAAACCCGATGAGATTGAATGGGGAAAATTCATATCGTAATTGGGGATTTAATCAAATCTTTGATTCGAGGGAATTAAAGGTAAGAAATTTAAGAGAAGGAATAATCTTCGATTTCAAAGAAGAGTCTAAGATGAAAATGAGATGTATGAAATTTAAAGTAATTCAAATCTTAAGTTATAAATGAATTGATAACCATTTGGAAGGAGATTTGAATTGATAAGCTTGTGTGAACCATAGCTACTGTTTTAAAGTACGCTTATTACTTGGAAAGATCGGGATTGAATATATGTTCGAAAAACCATTCCAAGTAATAATACGACGTTATGAAACAATTCAAGGCTCGGTAAACGACAAATGAAGACCGGAAATATTTAAATTTGTTTAGGTTGATTGTTGATAAATGTCTCGGTTAGGTAGGCCACTGATACGAGGTATGAGTTACATGAGACCTGAACATATTTAAGTATTTTCGGGTTGTTGTTCCGTTCATACCCAGAACGGATTTGTATGGATGGTGTGTCTGACGTTGAAATTAACCGCATAGCACTGAGTTCCGTTAATGTATGTCGGATTTGTGGCAATATATTATCCTCATATCTAAGTCATATGAACTTAGGGGGTATGCATTGATTGAAATCAGTGATATGTCGTGAATTGTCAATGTGGCATACCCAAGTTATGAGACGAGCTAGTGATGATCAAAGAATGGCTTATCAAAGCATCGCTTTGCGTATGACGTGACATCAACAAACCTCACACCCCGGATTGATGAGAAACTGGCGGTTAGGTTTTATACTTATATATGAATTGATGATGAAGCTGTGCAGCAGTGGGAAACCACTTATGAACCTGGGGAAGTTGGGTATGTTCGGGGGGGGGGCGTGTCTGGTCGAAAACCGTTGATCTGCCCTGACGATGTGTAGTCGGTGTCCGCGTATGGTCGAAAAAGCCGTTGAGGCACTTCGTTTTGTATCCCTGATTGATCTTTCGTGCCAGGAATCATCAAGTTGGAAACCCAAATTTCTAATACGAGCCATACGATTTTGATTGTATATATATATATATGGCAACATATATTATGGGGTATTATGCTGTCTAGGATTAATACATTTACTTGCGAAATGTTTTCCACACTATATATTATGGTATTGAAGAGGATTTACGTATGGAAGCATATTTGGTTGTCATAAAATAAAACTCGCCCATCTGGTGTGCGCTTGCATTGTGTGATGTGGGACGAGCTTATGATAACTTCATTTTCAAAAAGTCATTGCGCATTTATATGCACAGGTATTCACTTGGAGTAAATCCGTTCCGCGTTAGCGGCGTGATCCGGTGAATTTCCCATCTTTAAAATGAATCTAACTGTTTCGAGTTCTCACACCAGTCCCACGACTGACCTGGAGTTTATTGTTCCCTCACCTAAACTCTGGGTGCCCATGATTTTCACACGGGCAGCCAGTAGTTTAGTTTTGCAGTTATGGATCGTTGGAGCAGGATTTAAAGCGCTTCTAGAGTTGGAATCCACGATAGAGTTGAAGCTCCCGCTGTGTTTTGATCTTCCGCTGAGAGTAAAGTTATTTTCTTTCTTCCGCTGTATACGTTTATGTTGTAACTCTGATATTCATGTAACTCTGATGTAATATTGGTTTATTCAATGAAAAGTTCTGTTATTTTTGTTCAACGTATGTATGTACCCATAACAATTCGTCTTTCTGAACGGTTTAAGTTGGTTTAATTACCGGCAAGAACCGGGCAAAAAGGCGGGTCGTTACAGTTGGTATCAGAGCTTTGGTTCATGCAAAGCTACGGGGTACGACGTACTTTGAACAAAAAGATGTGTGACAACAAGGAATTTCGCTCGATCTGAATCAGTCGCTAAACTGATCTAGACCTTTCGAAACGCCTGATTGTTTTGAGAACACGACAAAATAGAACACAAACAGAAGAACATTTCATTGTTTATTACAACAATTCCATCAGAATACAAGAATATACAGAGTATAAATGAATAAATTACATTCGATAAATATCAGAGGTTACAATAAATTACATAGCAGCGGAAAAACAATATAAAACACAACTGAAAATAATGCACGGATACAGAGCTTTCCGAACATCGTTCCAACTGTAAATCAGGATCCTGTGAATATAAATCTACAAAACCAAAACTACTAGCTGCCCGTGTGGAAAATAGGGGCACCCAGAGTTTAGGTTAAAACAATAAACTCCAGATCATTCATGTGACTGGTGTGAGAACTAAAAACAGTTATTAATATTTGTTTATAAAGTTAGGTAAATCAAGGGACCACGCCGTATAACACGGAACGGGTTTCCTCCCCAGAATACCAGTGCAGGAAACAAACAGCGCAATGCTAAATAAAGAACAATGAAGCTATTATAAGACCCAGGTCCCATCACACAATGCAACGCAAGCCAGAGGATAGGGTTTTCCCTTATAATAGCCAAATATGCTTGATACGCGAAATTTCATCTTATATTATTACTATAAGTGAAGAAAACAACTTCAAATATAAATATATCAATCATAGACGGCATGGGTACCATATATCATGTCGCCAATACTAGGCTCTACAATTAAAACCGCAAAATGTCATATTTGGAAATTGGATTTCCATCATGGTGGCTCCTGATTCGAAAGATCGATCGCGTAGTGCCATCTCAACGGCTTACGTCTCGGCTAGAGAAAACACCGTAATGCACATCCGCACTTTTGGGAAATCGAGTATCACTGCGGCTTACGTCCCGGCGAGAGAAAACACCGCTTACCCTATCCCTCTGAGCACTAAGCTCACTCTCGGTCGACCGAATCCACGACACCACGAAGGTGCCCATCCACGAAAAAGCATACTGATCAAACCATCAGTTTACCACCATACCGGGGTGTGAGGCTCGCGAATCAACGCTATACACAAAGCCGTGCTATATTAAAGCTGCGCTTTGATCATCATCCACCAAACTTTGCTTTTCAACAAAAGTCTGGATCACTGCATCTCAGCATGCCACACTATCAATCCATATCGTACCACTGATTTCTGCCAATATATAACCTCTAAGCTCGTATGTCTCAGAGAAGGGCGTTAAGCAAGAGAATAAATTCTCCGCCGCCAAACAGATATATATTTAGCAGAGATCAACGAATACAATATAAAGGAATACAATGTCAGACACACCATCCATTTACAAGTCCGTTCTGGGTTTGAACGAAACCGGAGGCACTTTCCTCGCATATCCGTCGATCTCCATGCACGTCCGGACGGCTACCACTTCAGCCCCCTTCAAGGTAGCTACTCCCATCGTGAGCGTCAGTAGCACCCATCCATTCGATGTGAAGATCGTCGGTCTTGCACCGTCTTCAACGTCTTCGACTTATCGTCGCATCGGTTATTCAGAATGGGTATAGACCCGGCCTTTCTGAATAACCCACGTATATAATAAACAATTGTTATACAAACACAACATACGCCTCATTCCAATTCAGATATTCACACTCCTAGGGAAAGGTTCCCATTAATTTTATCAAAGATAAATTCTTTTAAATTTATTCTTTAATCTTCCTTTGGATATCATTTCAAACCATATTATGGTTTTCCAAATTAGTCGGGATTAGCGAACCACACCGAAGTAATTATTTATTTTATTTCCCAATCCCAACCTATTTATCCCATGGAGCAAAACTGTTATTACCCCATAACTAACACCACGGTGTTATCGGTAAATTTAATTACCATTTCACGTTCAAATCTAATTAAAGATTTAACTATCGCTTTGGAGCAAAATTGGCAATACTCCATTCTCGCTCAATTTCTAAATTTGATAATTCAGATTATCAATTCACATTTCAATTTAATTGCAGATTCATTAAAACTCCTTTTACTGGGCTAAAGAACTAGGTGTTATTTAAAACACAGTTCACGACAAACCCAAATCACATTCTATTTATTATCGGGTTAAAGAACTAGTGTTATTTAAAACACCGTTCACGATAAACCCATTTCAAATCCAATCAATTATATTAGAAATTCCGATTATTTAAAACGCCTTTTTAAATCTAATTTCTTTATTTAAAAATAATTGGGTTTTAAATTTAGTTCAAAACTAGTTCATTTCGATAAAATCTATTTTTATCTTTTCAAATATGGAGTTTTTCATCCCAATTTTTCCCAAATCATTTCTTATGATTTTACCCAAATTATTACTATTTTTAATAATTTTATCTAGGCCCGTACAATCGATTTCCAACAATGGCCATCGAACTGCACTTACAGCGACCTTTTTCAAATTTGATTTGGACGTAACCCCAAATCCAACCGTTAGATTTCAGATTTCTAATATTCGTTAGAAAGCTCTTTTCGATACGAACCCAACGGTTCCGGTTTTAGGAGAATCCAACGGTCGGATCTCCCGTAATGTCCGTTTGAAATAAATGGTCGAAATTCACGAACTGCCGCGGCGCGGCGCGTTCTATTCAGGCCATTATATTATATATATAATATATATAATATATACTTCGTCGATTTCTATTTAAAACGAATTATATAAATAGTTTTGAATTCGTTTCAAAAACAATTTCAACCTATATTTCAAATTCAAATCAAAATTGAATTTTCTATTATAAATTCTTCTTACTTTCATTTCTATTTGATTTCAATTTAAATCGATTTTAATTCGATTCGAATTCATTTCGTTTTCTATTCAATTCAAATTCAAATTGGTTTTCTATTCAAATCAAATTTGTTTTCAATTCAATTCATTTCGAAATCGTTTTCAATTCAATTCATTTCGAAATCGTTTTCAATTCAATTCATTTCGAAATCGTTTTCAATTCAATTCATTTCGAAATGAATAAAATTGATATAAATATCGTTCACGTCAAAATGGCGTCAATCTAATCAACATGGCTTCATATATTTCTATTTTCAAATATTCTATTTCAAATATTTCCTATTATCAAAATATTTGTTATTATCAAAATATTTCGTTCAACACATGACTAACCTCAACGGATGAGTACAGTCAACACATGAACCTTTGTTTTATATTATTCTTTATTTTCTAAATTGAAATGAGGCCCAATCAATCACCATATAATGTTAATTATATGGATTTTCATACATCACACGTATATAATAGCATTGAAAAATAATCAACCACCAACCAAAGTGCACTACATTGTATAAGCATCAAATATAGATATCTAACGCTTATAACAGCCTGTCAATCAATCGATCGACATATTTAATCAATCAGGATGAGTGAACTTCAAATTTCATCCCAACACCCGTGTGGGGTTTCAAACAATCAAACACATATATTATTTGTGCAGTTGGGCGATGTGTAAAATTTATCGGCCCAATCAATATCAGTCAAATCAGTGTATATAAACAAATCGGCCGATTTGTTTATAAAAATTTATTTATTCACTTTCACGTTAAAAATTATATTTTTAACGATAAAATATTTTATTTTAACACATGGATTTTTTTCAGTTCATTTACAAAATAGAAATGATATTTTTATTTTTCTAACTCATTTTAGAAAATTTCGGCGGCATAACGGCACGATACTAGAAACGGGACGAGGCCTAGCCTTATCCCCGGTCTAGTGAAGGCCCACGCCATTCACAAATCAATCAAATCCTTTCATTTCACCACACAATTCAATTCAAACCAAATAATCTAACTAATTTTTGCAATCAAACAAACAAGTCCATGGTCTGTAGACGATTGTGTCGGGTGCTACTAAACACCGTCTGCATCCTAGTATATATATATATAACTAGAAAAGAAATTGAAGAGTGAGAAGTTCTCACCGATAGCTATCCTAACTCCACGGCTCTTCTTTTATAGAGATCTTCGTTGTTCTCGCCTTTTTGTCACCTTCGTTGCTGTAGCCACTACATATGTAAAAATCGAATTTTTACTTCGCTATTCAATATATAAAAATCGAGTTTTTACTATGCTATTCAATATATAAAAATCGAATTTTTATTATCTACACTATATAAAAATTATATTTTTATTATCTCTACTACATAAAGATAATATTTTTAGCCTTTCTATAATATAAAAATTATATTTTTAACCTTCCTATATTATAAAAAATATATTTTTATTTTTCACATCATATAAACTTAATCTTTTCTATTATATAAAAATATAATATTTTTATGTCTTTCAAACATTTAAAGATCTAACATTTTTATGTCACTCACACCTTTAAAAATCTAACCTGTTAATGAGCAAAACCCATATCTTTTTGTTTCAAAAAATCTTATATCTACTAATTCAAAAATCTGATCTTTAGTAGTCCAAAACTCCGATCTTTTCTAGCCAAGATTTTCATATAAAAACTAGATTTTTTTTTCCAGATCTTTCATATAGGAATCGCAGTTTTATTTTCAGATCTTAATAAAAATAAAACAAAATAAAATGAAGGCTCACCTTGAATTGTGGGAGGGGTCGGAGCAGTGAAGCCCTTTTGAGCTCGCAGAGGGATTGCGGCGCTGGCGGTGCTCGACGATGGCGTCGACTGGAGGTGATGGTCGGAGGGGGTATTGGGGTCAGGCGGAGGCTTAAACGGCGGCGGAGGGTCGGGGTTTGGCCCTAGTGCGGGTGGCGGTGGTTGCTGAGAATCGGAGGGGTTCGATTTAGGGATTCCGAGGCTAAAGGGGGGTGTGCTCCGGTCTAGAGGAGAAGCGGGTGGAGGAAGGAGATGGCGGAGCAGTGTCGGAGATGGAGGGGGAAAGCTCCGACGTGGTGGCGGGGTAGAAGACTGGGCGACGGGCTTTTTAATTTGGGGTTTTTTTTTTATTTCTTCGATTTGATAAAGTAACAGAAGGGGGGGGGCAGAAGATAATAATAAGGGGGAAGAGAGGAATATATATTTATTTAATTTTTTTTTATTTTTAATTCAAAGAAGTTGACTTTTACATACGACTCCGGAACGAGGCCCACCGCCTGTCGTCCATAGCGTTTTACACCCATTCCGAACACAATGGGATATGTATCGCAAGCTGATTTGATCGTTTCGATTAGTTTCCATTGAATTTACATTTAAATCACTATATTGAATTTCAAACGTACATTTCAAATTACCGGGGTCGCATACGAACTAAGAAATTCTAGAAAAATATTTTCTAGCTTCGTATTGACGATACGGTCCTAACAAAACTAGTTTTGTCAAATTCCGAGACCGTTTGAAAAATGGCCATTTTCCAGTCGATTAAAATCAACTAAAACTGGTCAAACGCGTTTTCCTTCGCCACACTCACATATTGATTCGAAAAATTACGAAATTTGAAACCTAGCAATAATTCGACATCGCGGATCCAACAAAAGTGGTTTCGTCGAAATCCGAGGTCGTTTGCAAAATGGCTATTTTTAAGGGCCGAAATTCCATAGCGACTATTCAGAATTTTCAACTGGACATATCTTTTGACCCCCGCTATGAAATTTCAATTTTTCGGATTTGTTGGAAAGATATTCACAAATAGATCCTATTATTTTTGGTTTCACTAAAATCCGGTTTATTTTGCACCCGGTACATTCAATTGAAGTTTGAAATCGAATTATCGAACTACCGCGCCATTTTCAATTCTATTATATAATTATATATAATTATTTATATTCTAACGACGACGTATATAATATATACGTCCGAATTCTATTCAAAATAAAGTTTTCATCGATATTATTTAAAATAATCTATTTTAAATATTCAAATTCAGTTAAAATTGCTAAAATAAAAATTTCAAACTGGCTCGCATTTTCCGGGTTGTTACAATCTCCCCCACTTAAAACTTTTCGTCCCCGAAAAGGAACAAAGTCGAAAGTGGTTTGATTAATCAACTCTACGTTCGATCTGGCTTCCATTCTCTAACTTTTCAGTTTCTGAAAATTTTCAAATTCTTCAAAAATTTGGCTAACACCCTAAATTTTCGAAAAATTTCGCCATAACCTCCCCTGCAATGGGAGCATCGGGGAATTTCAAATAGCTTCCCCGGTCCTTCAGATCTCAAAAAGAAAAAGAAAAAGCCAAGCGGCTAGCCAATAGGCTCATAAAATCATCATCACCCAAACAAAACAATAATTATATAGTAAACATGTACCTATTTGTCGGGCAAACAAATTTTATTCTTCTGCTCTAGCCTCCTTGCTATGACCTGTTCATTGTAAGTACATGTATGTGCAAGCAAATGCGATAAATTTTCAATACAGTTCGATGTTTGGTTCTAAATTCAACTTGGTTCAACATTTTCTTACTTAGTTATATTATACAATACCAATACATTTTAAAACAAAAAGCATAATTACGTTCATACAAGCATCATACATACATACATATATCCAAAACGCTAGTTCATTACATTAAAACCCAACTTTCTAGGAAGTCGTGCCTTCTTCTTGCATGATTTCCAAAGTTGATAGCTTCTTTCTCTTGGATTTCTTATCACCCTTCTTTAACGGGCAATCTCGGGCTAGATGCCCTACTTCTTTGCATTGAAAGCACTTCTTTTCCTTTCCTAAATTTTTGGGTTTCTTCTTCATCTTCGGACACTTATGTACGAAATGCCCCGTCTCTTTGCATTTGAAACACACTATGTCCATTCTCATCATTTTCTCCCTGCTTTTCTTTCGCTCAGGGCACCGAACGGCATAATGTCCTTCTTTTCTGCATATGCGGCAATAAATACCCACGTACGTTCCTAAGTTCAACTCACGTTCTTTTTCTGCTTTCTGGTGAGCTCTCCTCGCTTGTTTCGGGGTCATCCAGAATTCAGTATGAGATAAGCCATAGTCGTCCATATCCTATATAATATTTTTAGGATTTTTGTCAAGAGAGTTCGCATTATTTTTCACTTAATAATCATCTTGATTATACTTCATTTATCATTCTAGTATTTTTAGTTGAATCAATAAACAAACATCACAGCCATCAATCAATTTGTTGATTAGATTGTCAAATATATATGATTTTTATATACTCAAAAGTCAGGTTTCAGTGTCAAGTCACAAACAGTAAATTTCAGTTAAGTTTTGTTCTCACACCAGTCGATTGGAAACATATAGAAATCTCACTTTCGAAACTCGAAAACAAGTACTGGCGATGGGGCCCCATCACCAGAATTATTCCCGGGCAACTACAGTATGGTTCTATATCTATCCAGTATATTAAAACCTCGAATACACGCTTGCAAGGCGTATATGCAAAATCTTTATATATTGGACTGTCCAAATCAATTTAAAATAAATAGTCAAACACGTATGATATGATTTAAATTTCAAAACAAAAATGGTTTTCATTTTAAAAATATACTCTTCACACTCGTTCTAGGATACTACTGATCCTATCTCTAACAAGTCATTCTCATTGGATATTACTAATCCAATATCTGATGAATTCTTTCGTTTGGTTCTAATGTGTCATGTTCTCTAGCTCTGTAAACCAGAGCTCTGATACCAACTGTGACAACAAGGAATTTCGCTCGATCTGAATCAGTCGCTAAACTGATCTAGACCTTTCGAAACGCCTGATTGTTTTGAGAACACGACAAAATAGAACACAAACAGAAGAACATTTCATTGTTTATTACAACAATTCCATCAGAATACAAGAATATACAGAGTATAAATGAATAAATTACATTCGATAAATATCAGAGGTTACAATAAATTACATAGCAGCGGAAAAACAATATAAAACACAACTGAAAATAATGCACGGATACAGAGCTTTCCGAACATCGTTCCAGCTGTAAATCAGGATCCTGTGAATATAAATCTGCAAAACCAAAACTACTAGCTGCCCGTGTGGAAAATAGGGGCACCCAGAGTTTAGGTTAAAACAATAAACTCCAGGTCAGTCATGTGACTGGTGTGAGAACTAAAAACAGTTATTAATATTTGTTTTTAAAGTTAGGTAAATCAAGGGACCATGCCGTATAACACGGAACGGGTTTCCTCCCCAGAATACCAGTGCAGGAAACAAACAGCGCAATGCTAAATAAAGAACAATGAAGCTATTATAAGACCCAGGTCCCATCACACAATGCAACGCAAGCCAGAGGATAGGGTTTTCCCTTATAATAGCCAAATATGCTTGATACGCGAAATTTCATCTTATATTATTACTATAAGTGAAGAAAACAACTTCAAATATAAATATATCAATCATAGACGGCATAGGTACCATATATCATGTCGCCAATACTAGGCTCTACAATTAAAACCGCAAAATGTCATATTTGGAAATTGGATTTCCATCATGGTGGCTCCTGATTCGAAAGATCGATCGCGTAGTGCCATCTCAACGGCTTACGTCTCGGCTAGAGAAAACACCATAATGCACATCCGCACTTTTGGGAAATCGAGTATCACTGCGGCTTACGTCCCGGCGAGAGAAAACACCGCTTACCCTATCCCTCTGAGCACTAAGCTCACTCTCGGTCGACCGAATCCACGACACCACGAAGGTGCCCATCCACGAAAAAGCATACTGATCAAACCATCAGTTTACCACCATACCGGGGTGTGAGGCTCGCGAATCAACGCTATACACAAAGCCGTGCTATATTAAAGCTGCGCTTTGATCATCATCCACCAAACTTTGCTTTTCAACAAAAGTCTGGATCACTGCATCTCAGCATGCCACACTATCAATCCATATCGTACCACTGATTTCTGCCAATATATAACCTCTAAGCTCGTATGTCTCAGAGAAGGGCGTTAAGAAAGAGAATAAATTCTCCGCCGCCAAACAGATATATATTTAGCAGAGATCAACGAATACAATATAAAGGAATACAATGTCAGACACACCATCCATTTACAAGTCCGTTCTGGGTTTGAACGAAACCGGAGGCACTTTCCTCGCATATCCGTCGATCTCCATGCACGTCCGGACGGCTACCACTTCAGCCCCCTTCAAGGTAGCTACTCCCATCGTGAGCGTCAGTAGCACCCATCCATTCGATCGTCGGTCTTGCACCGTCTTCAACCTCTTCGACTTATCGTCGCATCGGTTATTCAGAATGGGTATAGACCCGACCTTTCTGAATAACCCACGTATATAATAAACAATTGTTATACAAACACAACATACGCCTCATTCCAATTCAGATATTCACACTCCTAGGGAAAGGTTCCCATTAATTTTATCAAAGATAAATTCTTTTGAATTTATTCTTTAATCTTCCTTTGGATATCATTTCAAACCATATTATGGTTTTCCAAATTAGTCGGGATTAGCGAACTACACCGAAGTAATTATTTATTTTATTTCCCAATCCCAACCTATTTATCCCATGGAGCAAAACTGTTATTACCCCATAACTAACACCACGGTGTTATCGGTAAATTTAATTACCATTTCACGTTCAAAGCTAATTAAAGATTTAACTATCGCTTTGGAGCAAAATTGGTAATACACCATTCTCGCTCAATTTCTAAATTTGATAATTCAGATTATCAATTCACATTTCAATTTAATTGCAGATTCATTAAAACTCCTTTTACTGGGTTAAAGAACTAGGTGTTATTTAAAACACAATTCACGACAAACCCAAATCACATTCTATTTATTATCGGGTTAAAGAACTAGTGTTATTTAAAACACCGTTCACGATAAAGCCATTTCAAATCCAATCAATTATATTAGAAATTCCGATTATTTAAAACCCCTTTTTAAATCTAATTTCTTTATTTAAAAATAATTGGGTTTTAAATTTAGTTCAAAACTAGTTCATTTCGATAAAAATCTATTTTTATCTTTTCAAATATGGAGTTTTTCATCCCAATTTTTCCCAAATCATTTCTTATGATTTTACCCAAATTATTACTATTTTTAATAATTTTATCTAGGCCCGTACAATCGATTTCCAACAATGGCCATCGAACTGCACTTACAGCGACCTTTTTCAAATTTGATTTGGACGTAACCCCAAATCCAACCGTTAGATTTCAGATTTCTAATATTCGTTAGAAAGCTCTTTTCGATACGAACCCAACGGTTCCGGTTTTAGGAGAATCCGACGGTCGGATCTCCCGTAATGTCTGTTTGAAATAAATGGTCGAAATTCACGAACTGCCGCGGCGCGTTCTATTCAGGCCATTATATTATATATATAATATATATAATATATACTTCGTCGATTTCTATTTAAAACGAATTATATAAATAGTTTTGAATTCGTTTCAAAAACAATTTCAACCTATATTTCAAATTCAAATCAAAATTGAATTTTCTATTATAAATTCTTCTTACTTTCATTTCTATTTGATTTCAATTTAAATCGATTTTAATTCGATTCGAATTCATTTCATTTTCTATTCAATTCAAATTCAAATTGGTTTTCTATTCAAATCAAATTTGTTTTCAATTCAATTCATTTCGAAATCGTTTTCAATTCAATTCATTTCGAAATCGTTTTCAATTCAATTCATTTCGAAATCGTTTTCAATTCAATTCATTTCGAAATCGTTTTCAATTCAATTCATTTCGAAATCGTTTTCAATTCAATTCATTTCGAAATCGTTTTCAATTCAATTCATTTCGAAATGAATAAAATTGATATAAATATCGTTCACGTCAAAATGGCGTCAATCTAATCAACATGGCTTCATATATTTCTATTTTCAAATATTCTATTTCAAATATTTCCTATTATCAAAATATTTGTTATTATCAAAATATTTCGTTTAACACATGACTAACCTCAACGGATGAGTACAGTCAACACATGAACCTTTGTTTTATATTATTCTTTATTTTCTAAATTGAAATGAGGCCCAATCAATCACCATATAATGTTAATTATATGGATTTTCATACATCACACGTATATAATAGCATTGAAAAATAATCAACCACCAACCAAAGTGCACTACACTGTATAAGCATCAAATATAGATATCTAACGCTTATAACAGCCTGTCAATCAATCGATCGACATATTTAATCAATCAGGATGAGTGAACTTCAAATTTCATCCCAACACCCGTGTGGGGTTTCAAACAATCAAACACATATTTTATTTGTGCAGTTGGGCGATGTGTAAAATTTATCGGCCCAATCAATATCAGTCAAATCAGTGTATATAAACAAATCGGCCGATTTGTTTATAAAAATTTATTTATTCACTTTCACGTTAAAAATTATATTTTTAACGATAAAATATTTTATTTTAACACATGGATTTTTTTCAGTTCATTTACAAAATAGAAATGATATTTTTATTTTTCTAACTCATTTTAGAAAATTTCGGCGGCATAACGGCACGATACTAGAAACGGGACGAGGCCTAGCCTTATCCCCGGTCTAGTGAAGGCCCACGCCATTCACAAATCAATCAAATCCTTTCATTTCACCACACAATTCAATTCAAACCAAATAATCTAACTAATTTTTGCAATCAAACAAACAAGTCCATGGTCTGTGGACGATTGTGTCGGGTGCTACTAAACACCGTCTGTATCCTAGTATATATATATATATATATATAACTAGAAAAGAAATTGAAGAGTGAGAAGTTCTCACCGATAGCTATCCTAACTCCACGGCTCTTCTTTTATAGAGATCTTCGTTGTTCTCGCCTTTTTGTCACCTTCGTTGCTGTAGCCACTACATATGTAAAAATCGAATTTTTACTTCGCTATTCAATATATAAAAATCGAGTTTTTACTATGCTATTCAATATATAAAAATCGAATTTTTATTATCTACACTATATAAAAATTATATTTTTATTATCTCTACTACATAAAGATAATATTTTTAGCCTTTCTATAATATAAAAATTATATTTTTAACCTTCCTATATTATAAAAATTATATTTTTATTTTTCACATCATATAAACTTAATCTTTTCTATTATATAAAAATATAATATTTTTATGTCTTTCAAACATTTAAAGATCTAACATTTTTATGTCACTCACACCTTTAAAAATCTAACCTGTTAATGAGCAAAACCCATATCTTTTTGTTTCAAAAAATCTTATCTCTACTAATTCAAAAATCTGATCTTTAGTAGTCCAAAACTCCGATCTTTTCTAGCCAAGACTTTCATATAAAAACTAGATTTTTTTTTCCAGATCTTTCATATAGGAATCGCAGTTTTATTTTCAGATCTTAATAAAAATAAAACAAAATAAAATGAAGGCTCACCTTGAATTGTGGGAGGGGTCGGAGCAGTGAAGCCCTTTTGAGCTCGCAGAGGGATTGCGGCGCTGGCGGTGCTCGATGATGGCGTCGACTGGAGGTGATGGTCGGAGGGGGTATTGGGGTCAGGCGGAGGCTTAAACGGCGGCGGAGGGTCGGGGTTTGGCCCTAGTGCGGGTGGA
The DNA here is from genome assembly GCA_030737875.1 of Allium sativum. Classification (NCBI taxonomy): domain Eukaryota; kingdom Viridiplantae; phylum Streptophyta; class Magnoliopsida; order Asparagales; family Amaryllidaceae; genus Allium; species Allium sativum. The sequence continues at coordinate 655,221,706 of CM060910.1, forward strand.
GGTGGTTGCTGAGAATCGGAGGGGTTCGATTTAGGGATTCCGAGGCTAAAGGGGGGTGCGCTCCGGTCTAGAGGAGAAGCGGGTGGAGGAAGGAGATGGCGGAGCAGTGTCGGAGATGGAGGGGGAAAGCTCCGACGTGGTGGCGGGGTAGAAGACTGGGCGACGGGCTTTTTAATTTGGGTTTTTTTTATTTCTTCGATTTGATAAAGTAACAGAAGGGGGGGCCAGAAGATAATAATAAGGGGGAAGAGAGGAATATATATTTATTTAATTTTTTATTATTATTTTTAATTCAAAGAAGTTGACTTTTACATACGACTCCTGAACGAGGCCCACTGCCTGTCGTCCATAGCGTTTTACACCCATTCCGAACACAATGGGATATGTATCGCAAGCTGATTTGATCATTTCGATTAGTTTCCATTGAATTAACATTTAAATCACTATATTGAATTTCAAACGTACATTTCAAATTACCGGGGTCGCATACGAACTAAAAAAATTCTAGAAAAGTATTTTCTAGCTTCGTATTGACGATACGGTCCTAACAAAACTAGTTTCATCAAATTCCGAGACCGTTTAAAAAATGGCCATTTTCCAGTCGATTAAAATCAACTGAAACTGGTCAAACGCGTTTTCCTTCGCCACGCTCACATATTGATTCGAAAAATTACGAAATTTGAAACATAGCAATAATTCGACATCGCGGATCCAACAAAAGTGGTTTCGTCAAAATCCGAGGTCGTTTGCAAAATGGCTATTTTTAAGGGCCGAAATTCCATAGCGACTATTCAGAATTTTCAACTGGACATATCTTTTGACCCCCACTATGAAATTTCAATTTTTCGGATTTGTTGGAAAGATATTCACAAATAGATCCTATTATTTTTGGTTTCACTAAAATCCGATTTATTTTGCACCCGGTACATTCAATTGAAGTTTGAAATCGAATTATCGAACTACCGCGCCATTTTCAATTCTATTATATAATTATATATAATTATTTATATTCTAACGACGACGTATATAATATATACGTCCGAATTCTATTCACAATAAAGTTTTCGTCGATATTATTTAAAATAATCTATTTTAAATATTCAAATTCAGTTAAAATTGCTAAAATAAAAATTTCAAACTGGCTCGCATTTTCCGGGTTGTTACAAGATGGGACTCATCAGAGTTATAATATCTCGTTAGAGATAGGGTTAGGAATACCCTAGAATGAGATTTTGGGAATATTTCGTTGAGAGAGCGTATTTTGGAAGTAAATTATCTTGAATTAGGTAAATCATTTGAAAATCATGTTGAAAAAAAAACTTTTAATAAGAATTTTCGAGTATTTTATTCGACGTCGCGATTGGACTATCGAGAATGTAAGGATTTTGAATATACGTCTGATCAATGTATATATGAAGTCCAATATATACTAGTTAAATATAGAATCACATTCTAGTCGCTCGAGGATGATTTTGCTGATGACCATGGCACCATCAGCAATTATTTTCGAGTTTCGAAAGTGGGATGACTATATGATTCCAGTTAAAACGTCGAAAAATACTTAAACTATTTCATATGTTGGAAATTTTAAAAGGATTTAATATAAGGACAATATGTAATAAATGCAAACAAACTACTTTGTTAACAATCAAAGAAGACATTTTAGAAGTAAACCTTACGTAAAGATTTGAAACGCACGTAAGTGAGATAATTCATTGAGAGATAGTATTAAAATATCAACCCACATTTCAAAATGGATCAACAAATATGGATTTTTGAGATCAAAAAGTGTAATTTAGGAAGATATCATATTTCTCGATGAATGTTAAATAAGTAATAGACTCGAACCTATAACTAGCAGGAATTGTAAATGATAAAATGCAAATTAAACTATTTTGCTTAGAAGAAGATTTTTGCAATCAAACTTTCCTTAAGGAATTGAAGGTATTTTTGACTTAAGTTAAGAATTTGGTTAAAAAGACGATTTAAATTGTAACAAATATCTAAGTGGGGGAGAAAACCACTCTTCCCCATTGAAACGATATGAGCAATCCAAACAGAAAGTATGTAAAGAGTAACCATTTACGATACAAAGAAAAATGAAATTTGAAGTAAGATTTACTCAAGAGGAAGTTAATGAGAAAAGAGTATCCCAATAATAAGCTACTTACGCCTATATCCTTAGGCGCGCTCGTTTTCCTAGTTTGACCTAAGTTGGTTCCATTGTTTAAATTCGTACCATTGAGTAGCTTCGTTCCTGTCCTTTTCTTAAGCTCGGTCGAATATCTTGACTCGAATCATCGTACTTTTGAACTGCCTATACTCGTATCCCTGGGTGCACTCGATTTTCTTGTCTTGATCCTGTTGAGAATTTGAATCAAACTTATTGATCTTGCATAGTTCATCTTTTTGGATTTAGGCGTATTTTGATTTTGGCCATTATACCTCTTTGATGCTCATTTGATATTGAGTTTTGTCTTGAACGCGTGGAATCTGACTTGACCCATGTGTGTATACCTTGTTGTGCCGTTTGTCGAATGAAGCCAAGAACGAGTTCAACTAAGATAACTTTATTTTATTCAAGACATTATGTTAAAAAAACTTAAACTAATGAGCTTTGCACGGAAATTGGAAGACGAATTTTTAAGGATTGGTTCTGAAAAAAAAAATTTATTCTAATGTTTTGAATAATGATGGTTTGAAACATGTACGTACTAAATTGGAGTGCACATCGGAAGCATGATGGTATATTTGAAAATGAAGGAAGTGTAAACGATTTTCGAAAATTTTAGAAAGTAGAAAGCTTAAAATTGTGTATAAATTGATTTGAAAGGCTCGAATGGTTTACATACGAGCATTGGTTTTGAAATATGAAACATAAATTGCATTTTTGAAAGTTGAAAATTGTATTTTTAATTGGACGAATTTGTTTTCCTACTAGTTTAAATGTGATGAATGGTTTATAAAAGAAATTTCGACGACTTGAATCCCAATATTTTGAGAATATTTAGAAATACCAAACTATGGTTAAGTATTTGAAAATTTTGTTTTACAACTTCGGGATATGAAATGATTTGGTTTGATCGAGTAACCGTGACTAAAACTGGGTTGTGATGAAGGATTTGATTTAGTATGATGGGTGGTACTCAGTGGCCCTGTCACAAAGAGGAACTTCTCGAACTATTAATATATAGATTTGAACATGGTATGTTTGAAAATTTTGAAAACAAATTTGGTTTTGGAAATCTCGAAGTAAAGTATGATTATAAAATAACATTTCAATGGTTCGAAATGAAATGGGATTCAAAGTCGGAGAATTCATTTTGAAGTTCTTTGCAAACTATGATTTGCAATAACAGTTAAAACTCAAATTTCTTTAAATCGACCTTTCCAAAATTGTACCTTTCTAATATAACGAATTGAATTTTGTTTTGATAAGTTTTCATATGAAAGTTTGGCAAATCTATTCTTATGAAATTTCCTGTAAGTTGCGTTGATAAATTTAGATTTAATACAAGAGTTGTAAGTTTAACAAATTTATATATAAGATTTATTTTCCATATGTATAATTTCACGAACTCTCCTTTTCGAGGACGAAAAGTCTTAAGTGGGGGAGAATGTAACGATTTAAGATTTTTGAAAGTCAAATTTTGAATTTAATATGAATTTTAAATAAAATTTGGGAAGTTTAAATGATTGATGAATCAAATTTTAAGGTGATAATAGTATTTTAAATGATTAAAAATTTAATTTTATTGCGTAATCAGTTATAACAATGTTGTTTTAGAGAAATGGTTCGTCGTAAGATGAAATATCAGAAAGAGTTGTAATTGAGTTGTTGCAAACGATCAGAATTGAAATTAAATTATAATTAAATATTCGTCGCAAATTTTTGTTCAGTTTCAGTTCACGTAGTCTTAAAATGTTTTATAGAAATTTACTGTAATTTTTATTTTGGAAAATAAACATATATTTTTCCAACGTATTTTAGGGTAACTATGGTCCCTTTTGACACTTTACATAACTAATCAACCGGTCTGTTTTATTATGGTTCTGGGATTGTAGTATATTATTATACACGATTATACTGTTAGTTCGGTGTTGATGGTTATCGATAATTAAAAAATAAAAGAAACTGGAAAGGAAAATTTAGGGTACAAATTTTTCAAAAAAAAAAAGAATTAAGTCTAAGTTACAAATGCTTGGGATAAGGAGTTCACGCATGCCATTCTCTTTTCTCAGCATATGTTCCTTTCACAAACTTTGTACCACTTTCCATTTGCACCTTTAAATTAAAAAAAAAATAGAAATAGAAAAGAGGGACCAACGTGTAGAATGCATGAAGGAGGATATGTCACTTGTTGTTGTTTTGTGAAACATGGAGAGATACACGTTGCCTCTTCCATATGCCTCCCACCGCAAACTTCTTCTCCCCAAAATCTTATGCTCCGGCCACTAAAAAAAGAAAAAAAAGAGAAACGTGGCATGTGTATGTAAGTGAGGAGGGACAAGTGTAAACAAATTTTACACGTGCTTCCCATCTCTTGTCTCTCCACCGTTTAAATTTCTGTACAAAAAAAAAACTTGCTTCTTCTTCCCGTCGCATTGCTCCTCTTCCCCTTCTTCTCCAAGATTCCGCCTCCTCTACTAAAAAAAAGAAAAAAAAAGAAAAAAAAAGAAAAAAAAAGAAAATGCGGACGTGAAGCCTGCATGTACAAAGCCTCCACCCTTCTATTTTTTCTTCCTTGCATCAATTACCATTCCCCTAGCATTTTTCATCAACTCCTCCATTCCTGTGAGCAACCATTTGAATATCTCCAATATCCGCATGCGCAGGCTCAAAAGAAAGTAGAGTACTGTGTCTTCTATCCAACATGAGCAGAAGAAAAAAAAACCCGCAAGTCCCTCTCTTCTTCCCCGAAAATCGCAAACTCGCTCTGCTGTTAGCCCACCGTTAGTTGCCTCAGACCCCAGCTTCAAACTCCATCTCACCGATCCTTGCATGCAACCGCTTTGGACTATCCCCATTGCAACTCCGCGTGAGATTCACCTTCACCGCTGTTACGCCGTCAGTCCGCTACACTTAAGCGTCAGTCCGCTCCATCCAGTGCCCGTCCGTGTGCAGATCTCGCATGCATCTGCATGCACATGTTTGAAAATGCAAAGCTATTGGTTTAAAAGAAAAAAAAATTACGAAGGATAAAGAAAGAGAAAGAGAGGAGACGGAATGCAAGAATGAAGAGACAAAAAAGAGTAAAAAGGGGAAAAAAAAGAGAGTGAAAGTGAACTTGAAATTTGATGAGCGAACTTGAGAAAAATAGAGACATGCAAGGAAGAGGTAGCAGTTGAAGGGTGTATTGATATATGTGTGTTGTAGTATTAACGATAGATTTTTGGTGCTGGTTCGAGAGGAGTTTGGAAGCGACGGTTGGAAAAGAACACCGTAGAATCGTCGAACTCCTTTTGACATAGTTTGTATTTTGGAATGGGACTGAAAGGAAAAGAAGTAGTCGCGCAGCGATATCATTGTCCGTTGGCTTGTTCGCGGTTAATACGAGGTTCCGACAATAAAGATATTGGAGCTATTTCGGTGAGAACTTCTAATTTAAATTTATTTATTTAAATTAGTTAATTATAATTAGCTGAGTTAATTATAATTTGTTGATGATGATTGTGTGATGAATGTTATTATGTGAATGGATGTGCATGTAGTTAGATAATACATTGAACACTGGAAAGCGTTATCGACAGTAACGCTTGTGCACAACTGAATTGGTTGTTGTTGATGATAACGATAATTCATTATCATCGTATATATATGGTTGATTTATTCTGTTATATGATGCATACACAATACCATGGTTATGGGATTATACAAGTGATCGATTTTATTCCCCTTCCATATAAACGAAGTTGATTTTTCTAATATTAAATATTACCATGTTCAATTTATTTCAAAAATGAGATTTTTGAAAATTTGATTATGGCTTTATATGTTTTGAAAAACATAATATGATAATATATAGACACCAGAACGTTCCAGGATGACAGAAAGGATGTTGTCTAGGCTTGGGTCTGGAAATACAGTTTCCTGCTCTCCCTGGCTATCCCTAACTGATCCGGTAACGGGAAGGTAAATTTGAAATCGAATTTGAAATGTAATTTGAAACTGTTTTCCAAATGTTTTTGGAAATATAAATTAGATTGAAAAGGGTGTGGAAATTTATAATCATTATATGGTTTGAATAGAACACACCATGATGCGACAATTCGTAAATAGCGATTTCAAACTTTGAATGGCTACGACTTGATTATTTAAAATTGACTTGACGTGAAGTAAGGAGCGTTGGATTTCAAATAATAATAGTATTTGAATACAAAGGAAATTTCGATTTTTCAACAAGTGATTTTCCAAGTTATATTTAAACAAATTTGGAATACGTGCAGTTGGCGATCATAACGAAAAGTCGAATAAACAAGTTTATTAAATTGGAGAAATTTATAAATTTCAAAAGCAAATAGAAATTTGAATAGTTGAATTTCAAATAAATTTTAAATCTATTTGATTTTAATGGATATGTTAACGGCAGTGCTTTTGGTAACACTCACCAATTGTTGTTATTAGTTTTGAAATTTATAAGCATGAACTATTAATTGACGATAAGAATAGTTTCGAAGATTATTCAAGTATTGGAGTATTTATATAGAATGGAAATGGGTTTTCCAAATTTAAAATTTGGATATGGTTGGATATAGATCTTCGGATGTTCGATATTTATTCGGTAGATGAAAACTCTTATTATCTGAGGAATTTAAGAGGTAATTCACCGTTATTCCGCTTATGATATGAGTTGGATACGGAAATTTATATTGAATATAAGTTGACGGTATTTCTATCCAGATCGAATGTCAAAGAATTGAATAAATCTTTTAATTAAAGATATGCGTTTCTCCACCTGATTGAAATAAGTTAGATAGAAATAATCTTCGATATTGGATATAAAATTTCATGGTGTAAATGAATACTATCTGAGGAATTTGGAAGATATTATTATATCGTTATTCCACTTATAGTATTCGTTGATTATGAGAATGTATATCGAATAGAAGTGGATACGATTTCTATGTAACTTAAGATTCAAAATCGGTTGATTCGGGTTTTGTCGTGAATCGTATCTTCAATAATATCATTCTTGAAACCCGATGAGATTGAATGGGGGAAATTCATATCGTAATTGGGGATTTAATCAAATCTTTGATTCGAGGGAATTAAAGGTAAGAAATTTAAGAGAAGGAATAATCTTCGATTTCAAAGAAGAGTCTAAGATGGAAATGAGATGTATGAAATTTAAAGTAATTCAAATCTTGGGTTATAAATGAATTGATAACCATTTGGAAGGAGATTTGAATTGATAAGCCTGTGTGAACCATAGCTACTATTTTAAAGTACGCTTATTACTTGGAAAGACCGGGATTGAATATATGTTCGAAAAACCATTCCAAGTAATAATACGACGTTATGAAACAATTCAAGACTCGGTAAACGACAAATGAAGACCGGAAATATTTAAATTTGTTTAGGTTGATTGTTGATAAATGTCTCGGTTAGGTAGGCCACTGATACGAGGTATGAGTTACATGAGACATGAACATATTTAAGTATTTTCGGGTTGTTGTTCCGTTCAGACCCAGAACGGATTTGTATGGATGGTGTGTCTGACGTTGAAATTAACCGCATAGCACTGAGTTCCGTTAATGTATGTCGGATTTGTGGCAATATATTATCCTCATATCTAAGTCATATGAACTTAGGGGGTATGCATTGATTGAAATCAGTGATATGTCGTGAATTGTCAATGTGGCATACCCAAGTTATGAGACGAGCTAGTGATGATCAAAGAATGGCTTATCGAAGCATCGCTTTGCGTATGACGTGACATCAACAAACCTCACAACCCGGATTGATGAGAAACTGGCGGTTAGGTTTTATGCTTATTTATGAATTGATGATGAAGCTGTGCAGCAGTGGGAAACCACTTATGAACCTGGGGAAGTTGGGTATGTTCGGGGGGGGCCGTGTCTGGTCGAAAACCGTTGATCTGCCCTGACGATGTGTAGTCGGTGTCCGCGTATGGTCGAAAAAGCCGTTGAGGCACTTCGTTTTGTATCCCTGATTGATCTTTCGTGCCAGGAATCATCAAGTTGGTAACCCAAATTTCTAATACGAGCCATACGATTTTGATTGTATATATATATATAGCAACATATATTATGGGGTATTATGCTGTCCAGGATTAATACATTTACTTGCGAAATGTTTTCCACACTATATATTATGGTATTGAAGAGGATTTACGTATGGAAGCATATTTGGTTGTCATAAAATAAAACTCGCCCATCTGGTGTGCGCTTGCATTGTGTGATGTGGGACGAGCTTATGATAACTTCATTTTCAAAAGTCATTGCGCATTTATATGCACGGGTATTCACTTGGAGTAAATCCGTTCCGCGTTAGCGTCGTGATCCGGTGAATTTCCCAACTTTAAAATGAATCTAACTGTTTCGAGTTCTCACACCAGTCCCACGACTGACCTGGAGTTTATTGTTCCCTCACCTAAACTCTGGGTCCCCATGATTTTCGCACGGGCAACCAGTAGTTTAGTTTTGCAGTTATGGATCGTTGGAGCAGGATTTAGAGCGCTTCTAGAGTTGGAGTCCACGATAGAGTTGAAGCTCCCGTTGTGTTTTGATCTTCCGCTAAGAGTAAAGTTATTTTCTTTCTTCCGCTGTATACGTTTATGTTGTAACTCTGATATTCATGTAACTCTGATGTAATATTGGTTTATTCAATGAAAAGTTCTGTTATTTTTGTTCAACGTATGTATGTACCCATAACAATTCTTCTTTCTGAACGGTTTAAGTTGGTTTAATTACCGGCAAGAACCGGGCAAAAAGGCGGGTCGTTACACCATGATTCCCCTAAAAAACGTTGGGAAAATACATGCTTATTTTCCAAATTAAAAACTACAGAAAAATTCTACAAAATATTTTAAGACCACGCATATAGAAATGGGACGGTTATTTAAAGCGGATATTTGATTATAATTTATATTCAGAATTCATTTCTGCTATTCAAGATTTATTTAAAAATATATAATAAATAAGGTTTACAATTTACGAAACATTACTTGCAAATATAATTTCTCAAATTATATTAACCAAAAATAAAATTTAAATACTTAAGGATCTTTATAAAACTCATATCAAAATTAGATATCATTTCTTATTAGTATAAAAATATACACAAAATTCTCAAATAAATAAATTTATATCTTTGTAATCATTTGTTATCAGAAAACACTACTTTAAAATATTTTATGTTTGGTAAAATCTTTAGAAATAAATCACACTTTACAAAATCTATATTATAAAACAAAACAAGTGATTTATTTAAGAATTATTTAAATCAAAATTTATATTTAAACCTTTGTTAAATTAAATTTATATTCAAAAATCCAAATTAATTGCATATTAAAACATTAAAAGTCTTGGATCATTACAACAAGAGTCTTGAAGATTGGTTCACAACTCCACCCTACAATAAAGGAAGACCTCATGGGGTTCTTAAGGGCCAACCTCGACATGTTTACTTAGATCAACTACATTATGTGTGGCATCGACCTTGGTGTCGCTTGTCACATTCCCAGTATCAACCAGAAGCATCTTTAAGTCAAACAGAAGCATCGAATCTTGGGAATTGAGAGATTGACTGCACTTAAAGAGGAGGTATATTGTGAGACCCCACGCCCGTTAATGTCACTCACAAAGAGAATGCATTAATTTTTGTGAAGCGTTATAGTAAACAGAATGGAAATATTACAAGACAGACATATAAAATAACTGCGGAATACAAGCTTTATTTATCATAAGATAACGTGGTCCAAAAACATCACATTCTGAAATATAAAAGCTCATTAAAACATAAATGCTACTATCTTGTACTTCAAAAATATCAGAGTACATAAAAGAAATAAAATTCCCCAAAAACAAAATATAGCCATAGCAACATGGGGTGTATCAAGTCCCAAGGTGGCGGCCCGACACAATCCTAGAATGCACAGGTATGCTACTGGTGCCCAGTGCCTTATTTTTCTGCGCTGGAGTGTGTGCACGCCCGCACCCCGTTAGAACCTACACTGCTGCACCACCGCCGTCGATTTGACCTCTTACAGTCAGCCCAGTAATCGTGCCCCACCCTGCCTAGTTCAGGGTATCCTGATACACCTTGTAAGGTTACTGCTGAAAAGGGTCCCCCGCTACTACGTTTTCTATTTCTAGCCAACATGCTAAGTTGGTTAAGTGTTTTGTAAACCTAACCCCCAATCAGTCTGTATAGTTTAGCATGTTCCATTTTGATTAAGTATTAATATAATTTACTTAATCCTGTCAATCCTGACTCAGCCTTAATTGTCTTATTAAAGCCTTGACCTCTCACATTAGACAGGTATTGTTGTGGCTGCCTGTTGCCGGTTGGGTCCGGGTAGTCTTACGCCACAACTCAGTCTAACCTCGGGTCTTTATTGGGCTCTGTGTTTAACCACCCACATTGGATAGGTGTTGTTGTGACTACTGGACAGCCGGGCGGTTCCGGGAAGGTTTACATCACAACTCAATCCAACCTCGGGTTAAACACATCGTATTTTCTACATTTACATATTTTGTCTCTTTCCTTTTTATATGTAAATATTTGCGGCCCATTATTCAAATTCATCTTTATAGGTTAAAATTTATTTATGCCACTTAATTATTTTTCAAGGTTGTTGGCATGCGTCAAACATGCCACACATATGTTCTATATTTTAACCCAAACGTCATTACCCCCGTTTCACACATTCGCTACAATATAAGATATGTTGGGTTTAACATTTAAACCCAACTTAGCCATATGAAAAGGGGAGGCTTATAACATGGTGTTTATAAGGTAACATAAAAAGGGGAGTGTGAACGCATGAACTTGCAACATAACGATTCAATTAACATGAATTAGGCACATGTGAACTTGCATTGTAATAGCATATAATCATGGCATAAACAATACTTAATCATGAATCATTCTATTCATATAATCATGGCATAAACAATACTTAAACATGAACCATTCTATTCATATAATCATGGCATAAACATACCTAAACATGAACCATTCTATTCATATAATCATGGCATAAACATACCTAAACATGAAATCATGTTTTTTAGTCTATTCATGTAAACTGGCAATTAGAATGTAAATCTAACTTACTTATGTGTCACATATATCACCATATGATTTTTATAACAACATAGGCCTAAACATGGTTTCAACTAGGCATAACACCAAACATAGTTTGATCATGTTCATAAAAATGCTTACTTTTGTTTCTAATACAAAAGTATGATTTTCCAATTCCAACATAGATTCATATAAACCATAGTACTTAGTCGAGTCCAATTACACACTAAAAGTGATCATAAAAGTATGTACATCATATTGGCATAATAGTGAATCATATACTTGCATGAATCCCAAATAAAATACCATAACATATGGTTGTTAACATGAATCATATACTTGTATGAATCCTAAATAAAATACCACAACATATGGTTGTTAACATGAATCATATACTTGTATGAACCCTAAATAAAATACCACAACATATAGTTGTCAACATAAACCACATACTTGCAAACATCCAATCGTATACCGTAACATTTCCAAATCGTTTAGAATTAAAGCAACATACAAATATAGATTATTATCGCCACAATTCCATTTCTCACTTTACACAAATCAAAACACAATTATTTATTCACATCGGAATAGCACTCTACTTACAACGTATGACGAATCTTCAATTTAGGAATCTGAATTCTGAATTTGGAGATGCTATCCTTTGTTGTAGGCGTTGCTTTGATTTAATTAACGTTGCTTTAAGCTTTCAAATTATCTCCTAATTGCCTCTCAATTCCTGACGGCTATTCCTAGTCTTTCCTCAGCAGCATGACGGACTCATCTCCATTTTTGTTTGTGTGAATTAGGGTGAGTCTTAGGTCCTTTTTATAGAGTTTGTGAGTTGATTAGGACCGTCGATGGAGCTTGGTTTAATAATAGCCGTTCGTTTGAAGGAGAGACCAATCAGGAGCTGACACCTAGCCCTAGTGACAAGGCAAGGCTCAAAAAATCGACCAAACACAGGCCAGGCCAGCCAGGGGGGCTGGGTTCGACCTGGCTCAGGGGCCAGGTCGACACGCCAGTCGACACCGTGTCGACTTCGCAGTCGACACGGGTGACCCAGGTCGACTGCCCAGTCAACCTGGGTAGCCCCAGGTCGACTACCAAGTCGACCTGGGTGTCTTGGGCGGGAATTTTCCCGCCCCCGCCAATTCGGCCCGATTTTGAATTTTGAATTGGTTTTTCTGAGCTGTTTTGAATTTTAAATTGAATTCTGAAACTTCCGGAGGTCATATCTTCTTCATACGGAGTCCGTTTTATGCAAACTCGGACTCTATCTCAAACAGAATTCCGAGACGAACGCAATGGTGTATCCCGTTTCCCTTAATTCTTCGATTTGAAATTAGTTATACTTTAATTTGTGAATTTCACTGTTATAGAATACACGGGGTGTTACATTCTCCCCCACTTAAAAGGATTTCGTCCCCGAAATCTTCAAGTTCAGGAAGAATGTACATCCAAACATCCATCTACTCATTCATCAAACACGAGCATCCATTGTCCTTAAAAGACTTCTAATGCTTCATGATCATATGCGAAGTGTGTGTGTTCATGTACTTATCTAATGCAAAATCAGGTGGTCTACTGATTCAGTTGACCTCCTTAATGCGAATCATGTAAGTGCCATGAATCCATTATGTATGCAAATTCTCCTATTCATGATTCTACATGAGTGCACAATCATTCATACAAATGCAACATCCATATGACAACACACTAAAGTTCGACCATATACGAATGCAAACATATATGCATATTCAATATGAAGTGACTGAGCCGATCTAAAACCTAAATTGTGTGTGTATATGCAACCACGAGCAACCACTAGCAATCACTTGCAACCACTTGCAACCATCATCTATAACATGTTTCAATTACATGTTTTCATCCAAAGAGTTTCTACCTAAAAGATAAGGTCGAGGAGATATACCTAAAAAGATAGATAAAAGCGCAACTTAAGGAAAAAGAAAGATCAAAGATGTACCCTCGAAAAGAAAAGGGTAGGCTGCGCGTATTCTAGCTTCAGTTTCCCAAGTTGCGTCTCCCTCGGCGTCGCTCCACTGAACTTTGACGAGCTTGACTTCGTGATTGCGTAGCTTTTTCACTTCCGTTCCTAATATGCGGGTTGGAACTTTCCTCACGGTTTCTTTGCGCTCCACTTCAGCTTCTTCTAGGATATTTGGCTCTACCACTTCAGCAGATTCACGTAGACATTTTCGGAGATGTGAAACATGAAAGACGTTGTGAACTCCGGCCAATTTTTCGGGTAGCTCTAATCTATAGGCCATTTTACCAATTTTCTCGATGATAGGAAATGGCCCTACGAACCTTGGTGCTAGCTTTCATGTGGTTCCAAAACGAACAAAGTTCCTCAGCGGAGATACCTTAAGAAAAACTCTGTCCCCAACCTCAAATTCAAGGTCGGTCCTCCTCTTGTCGGCGTAGGACTTTTGTCTGTCTTGGGCCGTCTTCATCCTTCTTCGTATTAAGTCTACTTTCTCTGAAGTCTCTCGGATCATATCTGGTCCAAGTATGAGCTTATCAGTAGACTCCCACCAACAAGTGGGTGATCGGCACGGTCTTCCATATAAAGCTTCGAAGGGCGCCATTCCGATGGTTGCTTGGTAGCTGTTGTTGTAGGCAAATTCCATCAAAGGAAGATGGTCTTCCCATGTCCCTCCGAAGTCAAGGGCGCACAGTCTTAAAAGGTCCTCCAAAACTCTGTTCACTCTTTCTGTCTGGCCGTCGGTTTGGGGATGATAGGCTGTGCTTAAGCATAACTGTGTGCCTACCGCTTCTTGCAGACTCCGCCAAAATTCACTTGTGAAGATAGGGTCTCGGTCACTAACAATGCTGGATGGTATTCCATGGAGTCGGATAATTTCCTTAAGGTAAAGAGATGCTAGGGATGAGGCAGTTCTTTTACTCTTGACAGGTAGGAAGTGGGCGCTTTCAGTAAGCCTATCCACTATTACCCAAATGCTAGTGTTGCCTCTTCTAGACCTAGGCAGCCCATCAATGAAGTCCATTGAGATACTATCCCACTTCCACTGGGGGACCTCTAGAGGATGGAGCAGACTGCTAGGTTTCTTCTGCTCCGCCTTAACCTGTTGGCAGGTCATACACTTAGAAACGAAATCTGCCACGTCCTTCTTCATGCCGTTCCAAAACAAAGTTCTTTTTATGTCCTTGTACATTTTATCTCCGCCTGGATGTATCGTCTTCTTGGAGTGATGTGCTTCCTCGAGAACCTTCTTTACTAAATCCCTTGTCTGCGGGACGCATAGTCTTCCGTCTCGCCTTAGCCAACCCTTGTCGTCGATGGAGTATCTGTTGAGGTGACTTGAAGTCTCACCCCTAATTAGCCTATCAATCGTCTCCACAAGCTGAGGGTCTTCGCGTTGTGCTGTCCCTATTGAGTCCACTAAAGTCGGGCGTACTTCGAGAGATGCTAGCAAGCCTGGTACAAAATCGGAGGAGGGCCTAAAGTCAAAACTGGCTATAAACTCTAGGCTTTGTCTTTCAACAAACAACGGGCTTAGGGTTAGTTTCTTTCGGCTCAACGCGTCTGCCACTACGTTGCCTTTGCCCGGAGTGTAGGAGATCTCGAAATCGTACGAGGCAAGAAACTCCATCCATCTCTGTTGCCTCAAGTTAAGATCTTTCTGCGAGAAAAAGTTATTTCAACGATTTATGGTCAGTGTAAAGTTCGAACTTTTCACCTAGGAGATAGTGTCGCCAAGACTTGAGTGCAAAGACGATGGCGGCTAACTCAAGATCGTGGGTCAGGTAGTTCTTTTCATGCACTTTTAATTGTCTCCCGCCATAAGCTACTACCCTTCCTTCTTGCATTAAGACGGCGCCTAGCCCTGTCCCACATGCATTTGTATAAACTGTGAACATCTTGCTTCCATCTGGCAATGTTAAAACTGGGGCTTTTGTAAGAGCCCTTTTCAGTCGTTGGAAAGCAAACTCGCAATCCAAGTCCCAATTGAACACTAGATTCTTCTTGGTCAACTTTGTGAGCGGAGCTGATATCTTTGCAAAGTCTCTGATGAATTTCCGATAGAAGCCTGCTAGCCCGAGAAAGCTTCGGACTTCTGTTGCGTTCTTTGGTGTCTTCCAATCCTGCACCGCTACTACCTTAGCCGGGTCTACTGCTAATCCTTCCTTGGATACTATGTGCCCAAGAAATCTTACTTCCTCTCTCCAAAAGTGGCATTTGGAGAATTTGGCTTTTAGTTGATGGACTCGCAGAGTTTCCATGATTGCCCTTAGGTGCTGAGCATGTTCCTCTTCACTCTTTGAGAAGATAAGGATATCGTCTACGAAGACCACTACGAACTTGTTGAGGAATTCTCTGAACACCCTACTCATCAGGTCCACGAAGTAAGCGGGTGCGTTTGTCAAGCCAAAAGGCATGACAAGCCATTCAAAGAAGCCATCTGGGGTTCTGAATGTTGTCTTATCGATACTATCTTCAGCCACCCTTAGCTGATGAAATCCGGTCGCTGAATCGAGTTGGGAGAAAACAGACGCTCCTACAAGCTGATCAAACAGATCGTCAATTCTGGGGAGAGGGTGCCTATTCTTTATCGTTAGTTTGTTGAGCTCCCTATAGTCAACACATAGACGGAGTGAACCATCCGCCTTTGTAGCGAACACCACTGGAGCGCCCCATTCTGAAATGCTCCTTCTAATGAACCCCTTCTCTAGAAGCTCTTTAATCTGTTTACTGAGCTCTTTCCTTTCCCGTGGATCCATGTGTCTAACGGGCAACGCAACGGGCTTTGCATTATCTACAAGATATATGCGGAAGTCTATCTCCCGCTTCGGAGGCAAGCCCTTCACCTCTTCGAAGACATCCGGATATTCCCGGACCACTCTAACCGATTGCAAACTTTCAACAGAGGCATCTAGCGATTCAATATAACTAAGCATAACCGCATACGAGGGATTACAAGTAATTTCCAAAGTGTTACCGAATTGGGTCAGAAGCCTAACCACCCTTCTCTCACAATCAAGGACGGCCCCATTACTGGATAGCCAATCCATGCCCAAAATCAAACCATATCCCGAGAAGCCCAAAACAAAGGCACTACATCTAAATTCTACGCTTAGAATAGAAATTTTCAATCCCACACAGATCATAGACAAATGAGCTGGGCCCCCAATTGGGTTTGAAACAATTAAGGGGTCCTCTACCATACTAGTTTCTAGGTGAGAGATTCTACTAAAGCAGACGAGATAAAGGAGTGTGATGCACCAGAATCAAATAAAGTGCAAACGGGGTGATCATAAAGATAAACTACACTTTCTACAGAAGTATTTATGCCTCGCTGTTGCAGAGGTGGCGCCTCTAGCACATGAACCTGTGCCCCTGAGGTGGATCCAGCCCTCTGCCCCTGTCCTCGTTTCTTCGGGCAATCCTTAGCCATGTGGCCTGTCTCACCGCAAGAAAAGCACCCATCATTCATCTTGGCCTTCTTTTTCCGGCAATCTTTCACTAAGTGCCCCACTTTGCCATAGAAATTACACTTCCTCTTCTCTTTGTTGTCTTTCCCGCCCTTCTTAAAGTCTGTCTTCTTAGGCTGCAAACCCTCTTTCTTCCCTTGAGAGTTTTCTGCCTTTGTCTCCTTCTTGCCCTTATCCTCTTCGTTCAGCAATGCCATTTGTACCAATCTTTCATACGTAGCTCCCATGGGTATATGGGTCATGGCCAAACTGTGTAATGGCTCATTCAACCCTTTGACAAAACGGAGAGCCTTCTTGTGCGGGGTGTTGACTAGGTCCAGTCCGAACCTAGCCAGCTCATCGAACTGATTAACATACTCTTTGACTGTCATATTCCATTGCTTAAGAAATAAGAATTTTTCCAACTGAAAACTCCTTTCAGCGTCTGAGAGAAATTTAGCCTCAAACCTCGCCCTAAAGTCCTTCCATGTTTCCACTGGTCTTTCTGCATTGGTGACTTCCCACCAGTAGGAAGCCTCGCCTTTAAGTAGCCATACTTCCAGTTGTACCTTCTGCCTATCTTCTACCTCAAAGATGACGAATAAGTCCTCGGTTTCCTTTAGCCAATTCCTAGCTGCCATGAAGGACTCAGTTCCATGAAAGTCCTTCCCTCCCATAGCTTTGAAATCTTTACATTTCTTAGCAAAAGTATTACCCCGCGGAGGAGGTGGAGGAAGAGGTGCTGCTGCAGCTGGATGATTTCCTGCAGCTGGGGGAGGAGGAACGGTAGGACCTGGCTGAGTGGCCCTTGCTTCTAAGAATCGTCTAAACCAACCAGGTATTGGTATACCCTCTGGAAAGTTAAGTTCTTCGGACATGCTGAAACAAAAAGGATAGATTCAAAACGAAGGATAAAAGATAGTGCCTATGGCTTTGGGGGGACTATGCCTTTTTAAAATAACATTTTATCTTTAAAAATGCTTCTTTAAATTTTCTTTTGAAAATAAATTTTCAAAACTTTTATCTTATCTGGTAAACCTATGCTCTGATACCAAGTGAAACACCCCACCTCCGTTAGGGTCACTCTCAAAGGGATTGCCCTAATTTTGGTGGAGGTTTATAAGTATAAGTCACAGATATACAAGACAGATATAAGAACTCATATTTTTGAACAGCGGAAAACAACAACTTTTATTTCAACAAAATACGTGTTACACAAACCATGTCATAATTTGTTTTACAATACTTCCAAAAACATAACATCTTCATAACTGTCTTGATTACATTATTTAAAGAAGCATAAAGAAAACATAAATAAACTGCATAAGTCCCATAATTGCTGTCCAAAGCCATAGTCCAAAACGAAAAAGACCCAAGCAATACATTCTTTCTCTTCAAGCTGGATGTGAAAGCTGGTCAAGATGCGGTATTCCCTCCCTGTGGACCTGAGGGGGAACGAAAGAAAAGAAGACGAAAGAAAAGTAGAGTCAGACATAAAGCCTGAGTAAGTCTAGGACTATTCAGTTATGAATAAAGAACTGGGTATGATGAGTATAAACTGGAAATGGGAAAGCACCACAAACTAAGTTAAGTTGTCTGGAGTCGAATATACTATCATACCCCATATTAATCTCTGTACCCATATAAACTAGTTCCCAACAGGCACCCCATAATCAGGGTGAAGTGATCCATTTCTGATGATCGGCTCCTACTCGCATAGTTACATGTGTCTTACGGCCCCCGATGTTGTAGTTACCTATGCTGGTCCCACCATGGGGTGTATCAAGTCCC
The DNA here is from genome assembly GCA_030737875.1 of Allium sativum. Lineage (NCBI taxonomy): Eukaryota > Viridiplantae > Streptophyta > Magnoliopsida > Asparagales > Amaryllidaceae > Allium > Allium sativum. The sequence goes on from CM060910.1 coordinate 655,240,226, forward strand.
ATGGTGGCGGCCCGACACAATCCTAGAATGCATAGGTATGCTACTGGTGCCCAGTGCCTTATTTTTCTGCGCTGGAGTGTGTGCACGCCCGCACCCCGTAGAACCTACACTGCTGCACCACCGCCGTCGATTTGACCTCTTACAGTCAGCCCAGTAATCGTGCCCCACCCTGCCTAGTTCAGGGTATCCTGATACACCTTGTAAGGTTACTGCTGAAAAGGGTCCCCCGCTACTAGGTTTTCTATTTCTAGCCAACATGCTAAGTTGGTTAAGTGTTTTGTAAACCTAACCCCCAATCAGTCTGTATAGTTTAGCATGTTCCATTTTGATTAAGTATTAATATAATTTACTTAATCCTATCAATCCTGACTCAGCCTTAATTGTCATATTAAAGTCTTGATCTCTCACATTAGACAGGTATTGTTGTGGCTGCCTGTTGCCGGTTGGGTCCGGGCAGTCTTACGCCACAACTCAGTCTAACCTCGGGTCTTTATTGGGTTCCGTGTTTAACCACCCACATTGGATAGGTGTTGTTGTGACTACTGGACAGCCGGGCGGTTCCGGGCAGGTTTACATCACAACTCAATCCAACCTCGGGTTAAACACATCGTATTTTCTACATTTACATATTTTGTCTCTTTCCTTTTTATATGTAAATATTTGCAGCCCATTATTCAAATTCATCTTTATAGGTTAAAATTTATTTATGCCACTTAATTATTTTTCAAGGTTGTTGGCATGCGTCAAACATGCCACACATATGTTCTATATTTTAACCCAAACGTCATTACCTCCGTTTCACACATTCGCTACAATATAAGATATGTTGGGTTTAACATTTAAACCCAACTTAGCCATATGAAAAGGGGAGGTTTATAACATGGTGTTTATAAGGTAACATAAAAAGGGGAGTGTGAACGCATGAACTTGCAACATAACGATTCAATTAACATGAATTAGGCACATGTGAACTTGCATTGTAATAACATATAATCATGGCATAAACAATACTTAATCATGAATCATTCTATTCATATAATCATGGCATAAACAATACTTAAACATGAACCATTCTATTCATATAATCATGGCATAAACATACCTAAACATGAACCATTCTATTCATATAATCATGGCCTAAACATACCTAAACATGAAATCATGTTTTTTAGTCTATTCATGTAAACTTGCAATTAGAATGTAAATCTAACTTAATTATGTGTCACATATATCACCATATGATTTTTAAAACAACATAGGCCTAAACATGGTTTCAACTAGGCATAACACCAAACATAGTTTGATCATGTTCATAAAAATGCTTACTTTTGTTTCTAATACAAAAGTATGATTTGCCAATTCCAACATAGATTCATATAAACCATAGTACTTAGTCGAGTCCAATTACACACTAAAAGTGATCATAAAAGTATGTACATCATATTGGCATAATAGTGAATCATATACTTGCATGAATCCCAAATAAAATACCATAACATATGGTTGTTAACATGAATCATATACTTGTATGAATCCTAAATAAAATACCACAACATATGGTTGTTAACATGAATCATATACTTGTATGAACCCCAAATAAAATACTACAACATATAGTTGTCAACTTCAACCACATACTTTGTAATAACCCGAAAATCTGGGCCAGTTTAAAATTTTTATTTCGGCAATTTTAGCGAATTTTGATTATTTAAAATGAATTATTTTAAATAATATCGACGAAAATTTATTTTGAATATAATTCGAACGTATATATTATACGCGTCGTCGTTAGAATATAAATATTTATATATAATTATAAATAGAATTGAAAATGGCGCGGTAGTTCGAAAATTCGATTTCAAATTTCAAATGAATATACAGAATTCAATATAAGTCAGAATTGAACGAAACAAGAAATATTTGAATCTGTATAACTATATCTTTGTAACGAAGTTAACAAACTGAGATTTCATCTTAGAAATGATAAAATATGTCCAGTTTAAAATTAGAAATAGTCGCTGTGGAATTTATATATATTTTTATATATATAAGGCCCTTAAAAATGGACATTTTGCAAATGACCTCGGATTTCGACGAAACCACTTTTGTTGGGTCCGTGATGTCAAGTTATTGCTAGATTCCAAATTTCATAATTTTTCGAATCAATATGTGAGCGTGGCAAAGGAAAATGCGTTTGACCATTTTCAGTGGATTTTAATCGACTGGAAATTGGCCATTTTTCATACGGTCTCAGAATTCGACGAAACTAGTTTTGTTAGGACCGTATCGTCAATACGAAGCTAGAAAATATTTTTCTGGAATTTTTCTAGTTAGTATGTGACCCCGGTAATTTGAAATCTACGTTTAAAATTCAATATAAGGATTTAAATGATTTAAATGAAAATTCAAAAGGAAACTGATTGTAACGATCAAATCAGCTTGCGATACATATCCCATTGTGTTCGGAATGGGGGTGAAACGCTATGGGCGACAGGCGGTGGGCCTCGTTTCGTGGTCCTGGGTAAAAGTCAACTTTAAATAATTAAATAAATAAATAAATAAAAAATATATATTTAATTCCCTCCCCTTTATCTTTCTTCCCCCCCCCCCCCCCCGATTTCATTTAATCAGAAAACAAAAAAAAAGAAAAAAAAAAAGAGAAGAAAGAAGCATCGACGCCACCGCTCCGACCGACCGCCCTAGCTCCGATCAGGCGTGCGACCTCCCCTACCTCGCGCCCTACATCGATCGAAGACCAGAAGTCCCCCCCCTCTCGCTCGCGATGCAGTTCGAAACCCCCCCCCCACCTCGTGAAAATCGCCGACGCCTGCTCCCCTCGTTCAGACCTCTGGCGCCGCCTCGAGGCGAACAGCGCCTCCCTCAGACGACCGAGATCTCCGAACCCTAGTGGCGAACGACAACTGCAGGTAATTAACAGTAAGTTTTTTTTTACTTTATTTTATTTTTATTTTAATATGAAAACTAATTTCGATTTTAAGAATTTAAAACAATGAATAAAAACTGATTTATTTATAAAGTTAAAAACTGATTTTTAAAATGATTTTTAAAACTGATTTTTGTTAGGGTTTAAAACTGATTTTAAAGGGGGTTTAAAACAGATTTATAAAAGATTTTAAAACTGATTTTAATTATGATTTTAAAACTGAATTAGAATATAAAAACTGATTTTTGAAAAAGAATTAAAACTGATTTTATTTTAATTTTAAGATTAAAGAAAAAGGTTTAAACTTTAAGAAAATCAGATTTGTAGAAAGGAAAATCATATTTTTATATATAGAAAGTCGAGATAAAAATCATATTTTTATATATTGAAAGTCGAGATAAAAATCATATTTTTATATATAGAAAGTCGAGATAAAAATCATATTTTTATATATATAGTGACTGCGGGCAACGAAGATGACGAAGATGGGATAGCAATGAAGATTTCTATCAATGAAGTGCCGTGGAGCTAGGATAGCTATATGTGAGAACTCCTCACTCTTCAATTTAAATTTCTAGTTATATATATATACTAGGATGCAGACGGTGTTTAGTAGCACCCGACACAATCGTCCACAGACCATGGACTTGTTTGTTTGGCTGTTTGGTTATTGATTGCGATATTGGTTTGAATGTGGTTTGTGGTGTGAAAAATCGAATCGATAAATTGGTTAGGATTAGACGTGCGCCGTTATAAGGCGAAGGAGTAAGGCTAGGTTAGACGCTTACTCCAAATTTTGTGGTTTGCAAAATGAAATTGATTTGATTGATGTGTGAATGGCGTGGGCCTTCACTAGACCGGGGATAAGGCTAGGCCTTGTCCCGTTTCTAGTATCGTGCCGTTATGCAGCCGAAATTTTCTAAAATATGTTAGAAAAATAAAAATATCATTTTATTGAATAAATGAATAATAGAAATTCATAGGTTGAAATAAAATGTTTTATCGTTAAAAATATAATTTTTAACGTGAAGTGAATAAATAAATATTCATTTACAAACCAGACGGTTTGTTTATGTACACTTATTTGAAGGACATTGATTGAGTCGATAAATTTTACACATCGCCCAACCGCACAAATAAAATATTTGTTTGATTGTTTGAAACCCCACACGGGTGTTGGGATGGAATTTGAAGTTCACTCATCCTGATTGATTAAATATGTCGATCGATTGATTGACAGGCTGTTTTAAGCGTTGAATATCTATATTTGATGCTTATACAGTGTAGTGCACTTTGGTTGATGGTTGATTATTTTTCAATGCTATGATATACATGTGTTGTATGAAAATCCATATAATTAACTTTATATGGTAATTGATTGGGCCTCATTCCAATTTGAAAAATAAAGAATATTATAAAATAAAAGTTCATGTGTTGACAGTACTCATTCATTGAGATTGGTCATGTGTTGAACGAAATATTTTAGTAATAAAATTTACACTTTTATCGATATAAAATAAAAGTTCATGTGTTGACAGTACTCATTCATTGAGATTGGTCATGTGTTGAACGAAATATTTTGATAATAACAACTATTTTGAAAAAAGGAAATATTTGAAATAGAATATTTGAAAATAGAAATTTATGAAGCCGTGTTGATTAGATTGACGCCATTTTGACGTGAACGATATTTATATCGATTTTATTCATCTTAAAATGAATATTGAAAAGTAATTTCGAAATCGAATAATTCAAATTGAATTGAAAACGATTTCGAAATGAATTGAATTGAAAACGATTTCGAAATGAATTGAATTGAAAACGAATTCAAATTGAATTGAAAACGATTTCGAAATGAATTGAAAACGAATTCAAATTGAATTGAAAACGAATTGAAATGAATTCAAATTGAATTGAAATTTGAATTGAATAGAAATGAATTTTGAAACGAATTTATAAAGAAGAATTCAATTTTGATTTGAATTGAAAAGGAAGTTGAAATTGCTTTTGAAACGAATTTAAAACTATTTATATAATTCGTTTTAAATAGAAATCGACGAAGTATATATTATATATATTATATATATAATATAATGGCCTGAATAGAACGCGCCGCGCCGCGGCAGTTCGTGAATTTCGACCATTTATTTCAAACGGACATTGCGGGAGATCCGACCGTCGGATTCTCCTAAAACCGGAACCGTTGGGTTCGTATCGAAAAGAGCTTTCTAAAGAATATTAGAAATTAGAAATCTAACGGTTGGATTTGGAATTATGTCCAAATCAAATTCGAAAAAGGTCGGTGTAAGTGCAGTTCGATGGCCATTGTTGGAAATCGACTGTACGGGCCTTGATAAAATTATTAAAAATAGTAATAATTTGTGTAAAATCATAAGAAATGATTTAGAAAGAATTGGGATGAAAAACTCCATATTTGAAAAGATAAAAATAGATTTTTATCGAAATGAACTAGTTTTGAACTAGAAATATAATTCTATTTATTTTTAAATAAATAAATTGAATTTGAAAAATGGTTTTAAAAATAACCAGAATTTCCAATGATTGCATTGGAGTGGAATTGAATCGAAATTGTCTTCGGAATATTTCGATGTTGGAATTCGTGATTATACAGGTGTTGTTATGGAAATTTGAAAGATATATTTATATCGTTATTTCCAATACGACATTTGTTAGTCGTAGAATTTGATATTGAATATAAGCCGATATATTTTCTATTCAGAGCCTTGTATTGAATATCAAATGTGATTTGGGGTTTGTCGTGAATGGTGTCTTCACTAACACTGTTCTTGAACCCAGTTGAGAAAAGATTAAATCTTTTTATTTAGATTTAATGAAGTGTACCAATTAAATAATATTTAATTGGAATTGAATTGATATTGATTTTTGGGTTTATCGTGAACAGTGTTTTAAATAACACTTGTTCTTTAACCCGATAATTAATGAATGTGATTTGGGTTTGTCGTGAATGGTGTCTTCACTAACACTGTTCTTGAACCCAGTTGAGAAAAGATTAAATCTTTTTATTTAGATTTAATGAAGTGTACCAATTAAATAATATTTAATTGGAATTGAATTGATATTGATTTTTGGGTTTATCGTGAACAGTGTTTTAAATAACACTTGTTCTTTAACCCGATAATTAATGAATGTGATTTGGGTTTGTCGTGAATGGTGTCTTCACTAACACTGTTCTTGAACCCAGTTGAAAAAAGATTAAATCTTTTTATTTAGATGTAATGAAGTGTACCAATTAAATAATATTTAATTGGAATTGAATGGATATTGATTTTTGGGTTTATCGTGAACAGTGTTTTAAATAACACTTGTTCTTTAACCCGATAATTAATGGAATGTGATTTTGGGTTTATCGTGAACCGTGTTTTAAATGACACTGATTCTTTAACCCAGTTAACGATTAAAACTAAGTGGGGTTTTAATGAATCTTTAATTAGATTGAAAAGATCGAAAATGGAGTATCACCAGTTTTGCTCCAGGCGATAGTTAAATCTTTAATTAGATTTGAACGTGAAATGGTAATTGAATTTACCGATAACACTGTGGTGTTAGATATGAAGTATTACCAGTTTTACTTCATGGGATGAATAGGTTGGGATTGGGAAATTAAAACAAATGATTACTTCGGTAAGGTTCGCTAATCCCGACTAGTTTGAATTGATATTCAAAAATGGACTAAAGAATAAATTCAAGGAATTTATCTTTGATAAAATTAATGGGAATCTTTCCCTATGGATGTGAAATTTAGAAACTAACTGTCGGTTGGCCAAGCAGAATGGTTTTCTGGATATTGATCTGATGTTGGTTTCGGCCTTCGGGGTTAATATTTGGGGAATTATTCTCTTGATTAATTTACGGTTAGTGACTAATGAATTGGAATGAGGCGTATGTTGTGTTTGTGTAACACTTTTATAATATATACGCGAGTTATTCGGAAAGACCGGGTTTATCCCATTCTGAATAACTGATACGACGATAAGTCGAAGATGAAGACGATGGTCGAAGACCGGAGGTCTTCACGTCGTTTGGGTGATAACTGATGATCTTGATTGGGCTGTACACCTAAGAAGATGGAAACAGTTGGTGATCGTCCAGACGTACTTGGAGATCGATGGATATGCGGGGTACTAGGTGCCTCCGGTTTCGTTCAGACCCAGAACGGACTTGTAAATGGACTGTGTGTCTGACATCGGATTTAATTCTGTGTGACTGATATCGGTTGCATAGGATGGTTTGCCTGTGTGGCATGCTAAGATGCAAATGATCAAGGCTTCTGTTGAAAAGCAAAGTCTTGTGGTGATGATCAAAGCACGGCCTTTGTGGCGTAGCTTTGTGTAACGTTTACCTCGCGTGTTTCACACCAGGTATGAACCAAAAACGGGAGACGGACCTCAGGGAGGACTTGCGTTTCTTTCTAGTTAGAAGTGGCGTCAGTGGTTTTACACGCCCTGACGAGTTTGACTTATGTGGTTGTTGCTGTTGCGAGGCGCCTCGGTTATATCGGTTTCGGCCGATGCATTCTGGTCGGCTGACGGACCAGACTTACACCCCATAGGGTGGGGAAACGTAGTGTTCAGGCATTTTAATCCACATCGGTGGACCGACCCTGACGATCCAAGGGCCCACCTGAGTCTGGGTCCTGAGGGGCGGGCTAGAGCGTCTCGAATCGGTTGAGGACTATCTTTTGCCTCGGTTCATAGATGGAAACCCAATTTCCAAATACGTGACTTTGCGATTTTGATTGTATAACCTATATATGGCGACATAGTGGTATGGGGCATTCATGCCGCCTATGATTGATACTTATGATTTGAAGTGTTTTATACACTATGCACTTATAATAGTATCAAATGATTTGTTTTAAAACGTATCAAGCATTCTTTGGCTGTTATAAGGGAAAACCCTATCCTCGACTGCGTTGCATTGTGTGATGGGACCTGGGTCTTATAACAGCTTCATTTTTCTTTATTTAGCATTGCGCTGTTTGTTTTATGCACTGGTATTCTTGGGAGGAAACCCGTTCCGTGTTATACGGCGTGGTCCCTTGATTTACCTAATGATTTAAAATAAAGATTAATAACTGTTTTAGTTCTCACACCAGTCCCATGACTGACCTGGAGTTTATTGTTTTAACCTAAACTCTGGGTGCCCCTATTTTGACACGGGCAGCTAGTAGTTTCGGTTTTGCAGATTTATATTCACAGGATCCTGGTTTACAGCTGGAACGATATCCGGGAAGCTTTGTATCCGTATATCTACTCCTAGTTGTGTATTGTATTATTTTCCGCTGCTATGTATTTAAATGTAATTAAATCTCTGATATTTCTGTGTAATATTCATTTTTACTCTGTATATTCTTGTAATCTGATGCATTGTTGTAATATACAATGAAACGTTCTTCGGTATGAGTTCTGTTGTGGCTTGTTCTCGAACTATCCGACGCTTTCCTTTACGGGGAAGTTGCGGGTTTTCACAGTTGGTATCAGAGCTTTGGTTTACAAAGCTAGAGAACAAGACACATTAGAACCATACGAAAGAATTCATCAGATATGGGATTAGTAATATCCAATTAGAATGACTCGTTAGAGATAGGATCAGTAGTATCCTAGAACGAGTGTGAAGAGTATAATTTTGAAAGTGAAAACAAATTTTGTTTTGAAAATTTAAATCAATTATTCGTATTTGATTATCTATTTATATTGATGTGGACAATCCAGTATATATAGATTTTGCGTATACGTCTGATCCGCGTGTATTCGAAATTTTAATATACTGGATAGATATAGAATCACACTCTAGTCGCCCGGAGATGATTCAGATGATGAGGCATCATCATCAGTGTTTATATTCGAGCGACGAAAGTGAGATTTCTATATATTTCCTATTGACTGGTGTGAGAACCAAAAATTAGATAGGGCCTATTGTTGTGATTTGGCATCAAAAACATGATTTTGTATATGTATCAAAGTTATCAATTTGAAAACTCTAATCCGCTAATTGATTGATGTTTGTGTTGTTTGTTTATTTGGTTGATAATTTTGAACCATTTAGCCTAATTGAACCAAATATTGAACGGTATTGAAAATTGGTCGCATTTGCTTGCATATACATATACTTACATTGAACAGGTCATAGCAAGGAGGCTAGAGCCAGAGAATAAAATTTGTTTGCCCGACAAATAGGTACATGTTTACTACATAATTTACTGTTTTGTTTGGGTGATGATGATTTTATGAGCCTATTGGCTAGCCGCTTGGCTTTTCCTTTTTCTTTTTGAGATCTGAAGGACCGGGGAAGCTATTTGAAATTCCCCGATGCTCCCGGTGCAGGGGAGGTTATGGCGAAATTTTTCGAAAATTTAGGGTGTTAGCCAAATTTTTGAAATTTTGAAAATTCTCAGAAACTGAAAGGTTGGAGAATGGAAGTCAGATCGAGCGTAGTATTGAATAATCAAACCACTTTCGACTTTGTTCCTTTTCGGGGACGAAAAGTTTTAAGTGGGGGAGATTGTAATAACCCGAAAATCTGGGCCAGTTTAAAACTTTTATTTCGGCAATTTTAGCGAATTTTGATTATTTAAAATGAATTATTTTAAATAATATCGACGAAAATTTATTTTGAATATAATTCGAACGTATATATTATACGCGTCGTCGTTAGAATATAAATATTTATATATAATTATAAATAGAATTGAAAATGGCGCGGTAGTTCGAAAATTCGATTTCAAATTTCAAATGAATATACAGAATTCAATATAAGTCAGAATTGAACGAAACAAGAAATATTTGAATCTGTATAACTATATCTTTGTAACGAAGTTAACAAACTGAGATTTCATCTTAGAAATGATAAGATATGTCCAGTTTAAAATTAGAAATAGTCGCTGTGGAATTTATATATATTTTTATATATATAAGGCCCTTAAAAATGAACATTTTGCAAATGACCTCGGATTTCGACGAAACCACTTTTGTTGGGTCCGTGATGTCAAGTTATTGCTAGATTCCAAATTTCATAATTTTTCGAATCAATATGTGAGCGTGGCAAAGGAAAATGCGTTTGACCATTTTCAGTGGATTTTAATCGACTGGAAATTGGCCATTTTTCATACGGTCTCAGAATTCGACGAAACTAGTTTTGTTAGGACCGTATCGTCAATACGAAGCTAGAAAATATTTTTCTGGAATTTTTCTAGTTAGTATGTGACCCCGGTAATTTGAAATCTACGTTTAAAATTCAATATAAGGATTTAAATGATTTAAATGAAAATTCAAAAGGAAACTGATTGTAACGATCAAATCAGCTTGCGATACATATCCCATTGTGTTCGGAATGGGGGTGAAACGCTATGGGCGACAGGCGGTGGGCCTCGTTTCGTGGTCCTGGGTAAAAGTCAACTTTAAATAAATAAATAAATATATATATATATATATATTTAATTCCCTCCCCTTTATCTTTCTTCCCCCCCCCCCCCCGATTTCATTTAATCAGAAAACAAAAAAAAAGAAAAAAAAAGAGAAGAAAGAAGCACCGACCGCCCTAGCTCCGATCAGGCGTGCGACCTCCCCTACCTCGCGCCCTACATCGATCGAAGACCAGAAGTCCCCCCCCCCCCTCTCGCTCGCGATGCAGTTCGAAACCCCCCCACCTCGTGAAAACCGCCGACGCCTGCTCCCCTCGTTCAGACCTCTGGCGCCGCCTCGAGGCGAACAGCGCCTCCCTCAGACGACCGAGATCTCCGAACCCTAGTGGCGAACGACAACTGCAGGTAATTAACAGTAAGTTTTTTTTTACTTTATTTTATTTTTATTTTAATCTGAAAACTAATTTCGATTTTAAGAATTTAAAACAATGAATAAAAACTGATTTATTTATAAAGTTAAAAACTGATTTTTAAAATGATTTTTAAAACTGATTTTTGTTAGGGTTTAAAACTGATTTTAAAGGGGGTTTAAAACAGATTTATAAAAGATTTTAAAACTGATTTTAATTATGATTTTAAAACTGAATTAGAATATAAAAACTGATTTTTGAAAAAGAATTAAAACCGATTTTATTTTAATTTTAAGATTAAAGAAAAAGGTTTAAACTTTAAGAAAATCAGATTTGTAGAAAGGAAAATCATATTTTTATATATAGAAAGTCGAGATAAAAATCATATTTTTATATATTGAAAGTCGAGATAAAAATCATATTTTTATATATAGAAAGTCGAGATAAAAATCATATTTTTATATATATAGTGACTGCGGGCAACGAAGATGACGAAGATGGGATAGCAATGAAGATTTCTATCAATGAAGTGCCGTGGAGCTAGGATAGCTATATGTGAGAACTCCTCACTCTTCAATTTAAATTTCTAGTTATATATATATATATACTAGGATGCAGACGGTGTTTAGTATCACCCGACACAATCGTCCACAGACCATGGACTTGTTTGTTTGGCTGTTTGGTTATTGATTGCGATATTGGTTTGAATGTGGTTTGTGGTGTGAAAAATCGAATCGATAAATTGGTTAGGATTAGACGTGCGCCGTTATAAGGCGAAGGAGTAAGGCTAGGTTAGACGCTTACTCCAAATTTTGTGGTTTGCAAAATGAAATTGATTTGATTGATGTGTGAATGGCGTGGGCCTTCACTAGACCGGGGATAAGGCTAGGCCTTGTCCCGTTTCTAGTATCGTGCCGTTATGCAGCCGAAATTTTCTAAAATATGTTAGAAAAATAAAAATATCATTTTATTGAATAAATGAATAATAGAAATTCATAGGTTGAAATAAAATGTTTTATCGTTAAAAATATAATTTTTAACGTGAAGTGAATAAATAAATATTCATTTACAAACCAGACGGTTTGTTTATGTACACTTATTTGAAGGACATTGATTGAGTCGATAAATTTTACACATCGCCCAACTGCACAAATAAAATATTTGTTTGATTGTTTGAAACCCCACACGGGTGTTGGGATGGAATTTGAAGTTCACTCATCCTGATTGATTAAATATGTCGATCGATTGATTGACAGGCTGTTTTAAGCGTTGAATATCTATATTTGATGCTTATACAGTGTAGTGCACTTTGGTTGATGGTTGATTATTTTTCAATGCTATGATATACATGTGTTGTATGAAAATCCATATAATTAACTTTATATGGTAATTGATTGGGCCTCATTCCAATTTGAAAAATAAAGAATATTATAAAATAAAAGTTCATGTGTTGACAGTACTCATTCATTGAGATTGGTCATGTGTTGAACGAAATATTTTAGTAATAAAATTTACACTTTTATCGATATAAAATAAAAGTTCATGTGTTGACAGTACTCATTCATTGAGATTGGTCATGTGTTGAACGAAATATTTTGATAATAACAACTATTTTGAAAAAAAGAAATATTTGAAAATAGAAATTTATGAAGCCGTGTTGATTAGATTGACGCCATTTTGACGTGAACGATATTTATATCGATTTTATTCATCTTAAAATGAATATTGAAAAGTAATTTCGAAATCGAATAATTCAAATTGAATTGAAAACGATTTCGAAATGAATTGAATTGAAAACGATTTCGAAATGAATTGAATTGAAAACGAATTCAAATTGAATTGAAAACGATTTCGAAATGAATTGAAAACGAATTCAAATTGAATTGAAAACGAATTGAAATGAATTCAAATTGAATTGAAATTTGAATTGAATAGAAATGAATTTTGAAACGAATTTATAAAGAAGAATTCAATTTTGATTTGAATTGAAAAGGAAGTTGAAATTGCTTTTGAAACGAATTTAAAACTATTTATATAATTCGTTTTAAATAGAAATCGACGAAGTATATATTATATATATAATATAATGGCCTGAATAGAACGCGCCGCGCCGCGGCAGTTCGTGAATTTCGACCATTTATTTCAAACGGACATTGCGGGAGATCCGACCGTCGGATTCTCCTAAAACCGGAACCGTTGGGTTCGTATCGAAAAGAGCTTTCTAAAGAATATTAGAAATTAGAAATCTAACGGTTGGATTTGGAATTATGTCCAAATCAAATTCGAAAAAGGTCGCTGTAAGTGCAGTTCGATGGCCATTGTTGGAAATCGACTGTACGGGCCTTGATAAAATTATTAAAAATAGTAATAATTTGTGTAAAATCATAAGAAATGATTTAGAAAGAATTGGGATGAAAAACTCCATATTTGAAAAGATAAAAATAGATTTTTATCGAAATGAACTAGTTTTGAACTAGAAATATAATTCTATTTATTTTTAAATAAATAAATTGAATTTGAAAAATGGTTTTAAAAATAACCAGAATTTCCAATGATTGCATTGGAGTGGAATTGAATCGAAATTGTCTTCGGAATATTTCGATGTTGGAATTCGTGATTATACAGGTGTTGTTATGGAAATTTGAACGATATATTTATATCGTTATTTCCAATACGACATTTGTTAGTCGTAGAATTTGATATTGAATATAAGCCGATATATTTTCTATTCAGAGCCTTGTATTGAATATCAAATGTGATTTGGGGTTTGTCGTGAATGGTGTCTTCACTAACACTGTTCTTGAACCCAGTTGAGAAAAGATTAAATCTTTTTATTTAGATTTAATGAAGTGTACCAATTAAATAATATTTAATTGGAATTGAATTGATATTGATTTTTGGGTTTATCGTGAACAGTGTTTTAAATAACACTTGTTCTTTAACCCGATAATTAATGAATGTGATTTGGGTTTGTCGTGAATGGTGTCTTCACTAACACTGTTCTTGAACCCAGTTGAGAAAAGATTAAATCTTTTTATTTAGATTTAATGAAGTGTACCAATTAAATAATATTTAATTGGAATTGAATTGATATTGATTTTTGGGTTTATCGTGAACAGTGTTTTAAATAACACTTGTTCTTTAACCCGATAATTAATGAATGTGATTTGGGTTTGTCGTGAATGGTGTCTTCACTAACACTGTTCTTGAACCCAGTTGAGAAAAGATTAAATCTTTTTATTTAGATTTAATGAAGTGTACCAATTAAATAATATTTAATTGGAATTGAATGGATATTGATTTTTGGGTTTATCGTGAACAGTGTTTTAAATAACACTTGTTCTTTAACCCGATAATTAATGGAATGTGATTTTGGGTTTATCGTGAACCGTGTTTTAAATGACACTGATTCTTTAACCCAGTTAACGATTAAAACTAAGTGGAGTTTTAATGAATCTTTAATTAGATTGAAAAGATCGAAAATGGAGTATCACCAGTTTTGCTCCAGGCGATAGTTAAATCTTTAATTAGATTTGAACGTGAAATGGTAATTGAATTTACCGATAACACTGTGGTGTTAGATATGAAGTATTACCAGTTTTACTTCATGGGATGAATAGGTTGGGATTGGGAAATTAAAACAAATGATTACTTCGGTAAGGTTCGCTAATCCCGACTAGTTTGAATTGATATTCAAAAATGGACTAAAGAATAAATTCAAGGAATTTATCTTTGATAAAATTAATGGGAATCTTTCCCTATGGATGTGAAATTTAGAAACTAACTGTCGGTTGGCCAAGCAGAATGGTTTTCTGGATATTGATCTGATGTTGGTTTCGGCCTTCGGGGTTAATATTTGGGGAATTATTCTCTTGATTAATTTACGGTTAGTGACTAATGAATTGGAATGAGGCGTATGTTGTTTTATAATATATACGCGAGTTATTCGGAAAGACCGGGTTTATCCCATTCTGAATAACTGATACGACGATAAGTCGAAGATGAAGACGATGGTCGAAGACCGGAGGTCTTCACGTCGTTTGGGTGATAACTGATGATCTTGATTGGGCTGTACACCCAAGAAGATGGAAACAGTTGGTGATCGTCCAGACGTACTTAGAGATCGATGGATATGCGGGGTACTAGGTGCCTCCGGTTTCGTTCAGACCCAGAACGGACTTGTAAATGGACTGTGTGTCTGACATCGGATTTCATTCTGTGTGACTGATATCGGTTGCATAGGATGGTTTGCCTGTGTGGCATGCTAAGATGCAAATGATCAAGGCTTCTGTTGAAAAGCAAAGTCTTGTGGTGATGATCAAAGCACGGCCTTTGTGGCGTAGCTTTGTGTAACGTTTACCTCGCGTGTTTCACACCAGGTATGAACCAAAAACGGGAGACGGACCTCAGGGAGGACTTGCGTTTCTTTCTAGTTAGAAGTGGCGTCAGTGGTTTTACACGCCCTGACGAGTTTGACTTATGTGGTTGTTGCTGTTGCGAGGCGCCTCGGTTATATCGGTTTCGACCGATGCATTCTGGTCGGCTGACGGACCAGACTTACACCCCATAGGGTGGGGAAACGTAGTGTTCAGGCATTTTAATCCACATCGGTGGACCGGCCCTGACGATCCAAGGGCCCACCTGAGTCTGGGTCCTGAGGGGCGGGCTAGAGCGTCTCGAATCGGTTGAGGACTATCTTTTGCCTCGGTTCATAGATGGAAACCCAATTTCCAAATACGTGACTTTGCGATTTTGATTGTATAACCTATATATGGCGACATAGTGGTATGGGGCATTCATGCCGCCTATGATTGATACTTATGATTTGAAGTGTTTTATACACTATGCACTTATAATAGTATCAAATGATTTGTTTTAAAACGTATCAAGCATTCTTTGGCTGTTATAAGGGAAAACCCTATCCTCGACTGCGTTGCATTGTGTGATGGGACCTGGGTCTTATAACAGCTTCATTTTTCTTTATTTAGCATTGCGCTGTTTGTTTTATGCACTGGTATTCTTGGGAGGAAACCCGTTCCGTGTTATACGGCGTGGTCCCTTGATTTACCTAATGATTTAAAATAAAGATTAATAACTGTTTTAGTTCTCACACCAGTCCCATGACTGACCTGGAGTTTATTGTTTTAACCTAAACTCTGGGTGCCCCTATTTTGACACGGGCAGCTAGTAGTTTCGGTTTTGCAGATTTATATTCACAGGATCCTGGTTTACAGCTGGAACGATATCCGGGAAGCTTTGTATCCGTATATCTACTCCTAGTTGTGTATTGTATTATTTTCCGCTGCTATGTATTTAAATGTAATTAAATCTCTGATATTTCTGTGTAATATTCATTTTTACTCTGTATATTCTTGTAATCTGATGCATTGTTGTAATATACAATGAAACGTTCTTCGGTATGAGTTCTGTTGTGGCTTGTTCTCGAACTATCCGACGCTTTCCTTTACGGGGAAGTTGCGGGTTTTCACATACTTGCAAACATCCAATCGTATACCATAACATTTCCAAATCGTTTAGAATCAAAGCAACATACAAATATATATTATTATCGCCACAATTCCATTTCTCACTTTACACAAATCAAAACACAATTATTTATTCACATCGGAATAGCACTCTACTTACAACGTATGATGAATCTTCAATTTAGGAATCTGAATTCTGAATTTGGAGATGCTATCCTTTGTTGTAGGCGTTGCTTTGATTTAATTAACGTTGCTTTAAGCTTTCAAATTATCTCCTAATTGCCTCTCAATTCCTGTCGGCTATTCCTAGTCTTTCCTCAGCAGCATGACGGTCTCATCTCCATTTTTGTTTGTTTGAATTAGGGTGAGTCTTAGGTCCTTTTTATAGAGTTTGTGAGTTGATTAGGACCGTCGATGGAGCTTGGTTTAATAATAGTCGTTCGTTTGAAGGAGAGACCAATTAGGAGCTGACACCTAGCCCTAGTGACAAGGCAAGGCTCAGAAAATCGACCAAACACAGGCCAGGCCAGCCAGGGGGGCTGGGTTCGACCTGGCTCAAGGGCCAGGTCGACACGCCAGTCGACACCGTGTCGACTTGGCAGTCGACACGGGTGACCCAGGTCGACTGCCCAGTCGACCTGGGTAGCCCCAGGTCGACTACCAAGTCGACCTGGGTGCCTTGGGCGGGAATTTTCCCGCCCTCGCCAATTCGGCCCGATTTTGAATTTTGAATTGGTTTTTCTGAGCTGTTTTGAATTTTTAATTGAATTCCGAAACTTTCGGAGGCCATATCTTCTTCATACGGAGTCCGTTTTACGCAAACTCGGACTCTATCTCAAGCAAAATTCCGACACGAACGCAATGGCGTATCCCGTTTCCCTTAATTCTTTGATTTGAAATTAGTTATACTTTAATTTGTGAATTTCACTGTTATAGAATACACGGGGTGTTACAGTGAATAACCCAACAGGGTAAATCATCGAGATGTTATAAGGCACAAGGGGAGCGCACATTCATCTGATTGTTTGATGGCTCCAAAGGACTGGAAGGGGAAGCACATGGCTTCCGGGGACGTGGTTACTCTTGGTATTCCTCTGTGAGTGGCAGATGATCCGTCTGTACTCCTAGAGGTTAGGTCTGCATAGGTGAACCAATGAGTATGCTTTGATTGCAATAATAAGGGACAATCAAAAGACTAAGATGGACCAGCGTGATTCGGCGAGACCAATTAGTGCCCTGTGATAGCAACTCGTCGTCTACCTACCATCTTCAGTCAGTATGTAAAGCGGAAAGGCAGAGAACTCCAAAAGACCATATACTTTGCTATCTAGTTATGGGTGAGGTTGGCCAATAGGTTTGAAGGGCATAGAAGGCCGGGGTTAAGTTCTTATTCTTGATATTCTTGGGTGCCTTTCATTAGTTGAGGGAGGGGTCTTGTGGCACCATAGCCACTGTAAAAGCAGACCTTAGCATCTACAATCGGTAGATATCTGAAAGCTCCCGATCGAGTTCCGTGTTTCTTGATTAGCCCTGCCACGGGACTCGGGCGTATATATAGAGAACATGTGCAATAGACATCGAGAATGATTGACGATACGTATGTGGGAAAGTCTAGGTATGCTCATGTCGCTCTGCGTGGCATATCATAAGACTAGAGGGCATTATTCGAGGATGGAACCTGATTCGATCGAATGGTTCAAAGATGGCAGTCCGAACGCTTACGTAATATAGAAGTAGTGGTTCTTTGCAGACGTAGTGTTGACATATATATAGAAATCCGTACGACATTCGGGTGTAGGATTAGGGACTGCTATATTCCTGCGATGATACGGTGGAGACTGTGCGAGTGGGTACCATGGGAAGTATCTCAATATTGAGAGATAGCTACATATACTGTATTAGGTTAATTCACTGGGAAGTAAATGGGTACGACGTGTGTGTAAGCCTTGAGTGCTGTTAACCCAAGTAACCTAATAAATAAGAAAATATGATTGAACGGTATATGTAAGATTATCCAAAGTGTATAGTTTAAATCCAGTCACCAAAACTTGTGTTTTGACTCCCTCCTCATAACACACTCGTAGGTTAGATCGTGGCAGAGACATGACAACTTTGGATACTGGTTAGGCAGTATTAATAATACGATAAGTCTATGTTTTGATTATACTATATTTTATCCTTTCCGCTGTGAGATATTTTTCTGAGCTCCGACATGTTTTATGTCTCTGTCTTTTCTATAGGATACCAGGGCAAACCAATCCGAGTTTCGATAGATTGGAATTTTGAAAAAAAATCTGTATGTCGAAATTGGGGTTGTCACAGTATAAGTTGTTGTTGAAGAGAAATAGGTAGTTCAATCTAAGATGGGGCATCATCTCGTTGTCTCCATTATTTTTGATGTATAAAAACAATGGAAATGAGGTCCTATTTATAGCCTAAAGCCTATGAACCAAGCCACAAAACAAGTCCACGTTCAAAAAGGAGAATCTGCCCAGATCTGTATCGGGGTCGACCCTCCCCGACCTGGGTCGACCCATGGGCCGACCCCAGGGTCTCGGTCGACCCCTCCAGCGGGTCGATTCCCTCCTAATCCCTCCCTGCTTTGTTGTTTTGAATAATTTTGAATTTCTAGATTGATTTATATGTATATAACTTTCTTATATGTATACAAACTTCTGAGCTTAATAACTTCTTCATACGATGTCCGTTTTACGCAAACTTGGAGTCTATCTTAAAAAAATTCCGTGACGAACTAATAGTGTGGTCCATTTTACTTAATTCCCAATATTGAATTAATTATTCTTTAGTTTATCATTATATAGTGTTCTTTAAAATTACGACGTGTTACAATGACAATCCATCCATTGTCCTTAAAAGATTTCTAATACTTATATGAACATACGCAAAGGTGTGTGTATATGTCCCTATACTACTGCGAAAGATCAGGAAGTCTACGGATTCATTCCACCACCTTAATGCAATGTATGTTAGTGCCATGAATCCAACATGTAAGCAAATAGTCCTAGTATATCATGTAAACACTATATGTGTGCATAATCATCCATCCAAATGCAACATTCAAGTGAAGATACATCCATTTCCAACCACAAAAAAGAAAAACATACATACATCCATATGCAGTATGAGAGTGATTGAGCCGATCTATTGCCAAGTGTGTGTGTGTATGCATCCACGAGCAACTACTAGCAAACACTTACATCCACTTGCATCCATCAAACATAACATGTCTCAAACACATGTTTACATCCATTGGCTCCCTACCTAGAGGTTGAAGATTCGATCGATAGGATATACTTAATTATAGAAACAAGTACGAATAAAAGCTTTGGAAAAAGAAGTTAAGAACATACTCTTAAAAGAAATGAGTACGCAGCACGAATCTTGTCTATCAGTCTCCCAAGTTACATCCTCGCGTTCTTCGCCCCATTGATCTTCCATCGACCTGACCTCTCTGTTGCATAGCTTCTTAACCTCTGATCCAAGAATACGGGTAGGAACTTGTCTAACTATCTCCTCCTATTCTATCTCTATTTCCTCAAGCATACTCGGGTCAACTACTTCTGCGGTATCTTACAGACACTTCCACAAATGAGAAACGTGGAGAACATCATGAACACCCGCTAATCTCTTTGGTAGTTTTACTCTATAGGTCATTCGACCTATCCTTTCCACTATGGGAAATGGCCATACAAACCTTGTCGCCAATTTCCCTACAGATCCAAAACAAACCACATTCCTCAAATATGATACTTTGATGAAAACCATGTCTTCCACCTCAAACTCAATATCGGTCCTCCTTTTATCTACGTTTGACTTCTACCTGTCCTGAGCTGTCTTCATGCATCTGCGGATAAGATCAATCTTTTCTGAAGTTTCTCTAATCATCTCGGGTCCAAGTAGAAGCCTAACTCTGCCGTCTCAATTTGAGATCCTTCTTCGAGAACAGATGCTTGTGTGGCTTATGGTCCATGTATAACTCGAACATATCTCCAAGCAGATGCTCCCGCCAAGTCTTAAGCACGAATACTATAGCAGCCAATTCCAAAACATGGGTAGGGTAGTTCTTCTCGTGAACTTTCAACTGTCTACCACTGTAACATACTACCCTTCCCTCTTGTATCAAGACGACACCAAGCCCTATACCACATGCATCATTTTGTTCCCATCAGGCAAAGTCAAAATTTGGGTTGTTTTCAAAGCCCTTTTTAGACACTGAAAAGCATCCTCATAGTTAATATCCTAAGAAAAGGTCAAATTCTTCTTCGTCGATCTGGTGATTGGGACTGACAACTTCATGAAGTCCTTAATAAACTATAATAGCCCGCTAAACCAAGAAAACTTCTCACCTCCATTGCATCCTTTGGAATCTTCCAATCATGAACTGCAACTACTTTCGCTGGATCCACCGCTATCCCATCCTTGGAAACCACATGCCCTAAAAATCTCACTTCCTTTCCCCGAAAATGACATTTGGAGAGTTTCGCCTTAAGATAGTGCATTCAGAGAGTCTTCAAAACCTCCCCTAAATGTTGGGCATGCTCTTCCTCGCTCTTCGAGTAGATCAGAATGTCATCCACAAATACCTCAAAAAACTTATTCAGAAACTCTCGGAACATCCTACTCATCAGATCCACAAAATATGCAGGTGCATTTGTCAACCCAAAAGGCATGAGTAGCCACTCGAAGAAACCATCTGGTGTTCTGAAAGCGGTCTTGTCTATACTGTCCTCGGCCACTCTCAACTGATGAAAACCTATGGCCAAGTCTTACTTAGAGAAAGCAGATGCACCAACAAGCTAGTCAAACGGATCATCTATCCTCGGAAGTGGGTGCCTATTCTTCTTAGTGAGTTTATTCAACTCACTATAATCTACACACAAACAAGCGAGCCGTCTTCCTTAGTTGCAAAGACGACTGGAGCACCCCATTCAGATATGCTTTGCCTAATAAACCCTTCTCAAGTAGCTCCCCTATTTGCTTGCTGAGCTCCCTCCTTTCCCTAGGAGCCATGTGGTGCACTGGAAATGCGACTGGCTTCACATTATCCACCAAATATACCCGGAAATCAATCTTGTGTCTCAGTGGTAAGCCCCTAACCTCATCAAAAAATCAGGATACTCATAGACTATAGGTACAGATCGTAAGTCATCAACATAAGCATTAAGTGATTCTAGGAAGCTAAGCATAGCCAACCCCTCTGGGTCACAAGAAATCTCGAGAGTCCTCCCCCAGCAAGTCAAAAGTCTAACGACCCTCCTCTCACTGTCTAGAATGGCACCATATATGGCTAGCCAATGCATCCCTAGAATCAAACCGTAGCCTATAAAACCAAGCACATATGCATCGCACCCAAACTCAATGCCCAACACAGATATCCTCAAACCCCAACAAATCACAAACAAATGAGCCGAGCCCCCAATGGGGTCTGAGACAACAACAGGATCTGAAACCATACTAGTACTAAGGTGCAGAGACTCAACCACATAATCAGATATAAAAGAATGTGAAGCGCCAAAATCAAAAAGAGTCCTAACAGGATGATTGGAAAGAGAAATCAAACCTTCAGCGAAAACATTCCTACGCCTGTCGGTACACTAGCCTCGAAAGATGAACCTGCCCTCTAGAAGATCCTGCCCTTTAGCCCCGCCCTTGCTTCTTCAAGCACTCCCTAGAATAGTATCCAACTTTGCCATAGTTGAAACAAACATTCATCCTTTTTCAGCGATCTTTGACCAAATGACCCACATTGCCACAACCGCGGCACTTCTTCTTGCATTTATTTGAACTTTATTAGGCTTTCCTTCTTTCATCTATGTTCCCTTCTTTGGCCACCATTTTTCCCATCCTTGGGTTGTGCTCCTTAGCCCTAACTCGCTTATTCTCCTGTTTACCATCCCTTTGTAACATGCTACCAAGTCTCTCGAAAGTTGCCTCCATCGCACGGAGATCCTTATGAAGCTTAAGAGAAAATTAGCCATAGGTGGAACTACTACGGCTACAGATGGAGGTTAGGAACTTCCTTGCCCTTCGAATGTGCTGTAGTTTTAACATGCCTACGGGACGGGGACACCCTTCGGTAAGAATTGGTTCCCCAGACATGCTGAAAAGAAAAGGAAAAGAGATTCAAGCGGAGAATCGAAAGGTATCTATATGGCTTTGGGGAATATGTTTTCCAAAAATGGATTTTTCTTTTGGAAAAAAAACTTTCTTTTGAAGCCCTTTTGAAAACAATTTTCAAAATATTTTATCTGATCTTGTAACCTTCAGCTCTCATACCAAACGTTACACCCCACGTCCGTTAATGTTACTCTTTATCAGAATGCATTAAGTTTCGTTAAGCGTTATAGGTAAACAGAAACATAAACATCACAAGACAAATATACAATGGTAGTGGAATTTAAAACTATTTTTCAAACAAAAAACATCATGGTCAAAAATCTAGTTACAACATAAGTCTGAAATACAGAAAACCCATTACATCAAATTAAAATATTTGCCTATACTAAAATCATCAGAGTATAATAATATAAAATCATTGTCCCCAAAAAGAGCCATAACAGAGTAAATAAGTAGTCAAAGCGGTACATCTATGCAATATCCAAAATCCAAGCTGAAAAAGAAGAGAGAATCCTAATCAAGCCTGAGCACTCCCACCCTTAGAACCTGGAGTGGAAAGGAAGAGAGAGAAAAGGAAACAAAATGGGTCAATCATAAAGTCTAGTGAGTCTAGTTACTTTTAGCATATAAATAAGTCAAAGCATCATGATAGGCATATAAACTGAATGAGAGATAATAATATTGTATGATAGGTATAACAGACTGAACAGGAAAAGCAGGATGAACATAACCGATTATGCTTCTCGAATACTTTTCTCTACACCAATACTGGTTTAACAGAAACAGAGTGATCCCAACTGAAACATAATGGTAGACTTAGGTGAACTCCTAGTGACGGGTTTTACACCCAAACGATAATTATAGGCAGCCTAACAGAAATAACGGGTGTAACCCAAACTATAATAACTGGCACCTAAACATGCAGGACTAGATGTGCCCTAATTACTACCCCAATTGATCGGCTCCATATCCCGTAAATACCCTGTGCCGACCCTATAGTAGGATGTATCACTTCCTAAAGTGGCAACCCCCATATAGACACATCCATATCTACGGGTGCTATATCATTTTATTTTCCCGAGTAAGAGGATCCATGCATGCACATGACTCCATTGGAACGCTCCATCAGACACCTCCACCCATATGGACTTCTTATAATCAGCTCAATAAGCGTGCCCTGGCCCCAACCTGGTTCGTGGTCCCCCTTTGGATACCAGTTTGGGTTACTGACTGATATGGATCCCATGCAACAGATGATACAAGCCACCCCCTAGGCTTGCATCCCCATTACTAGGATTTTGAAAGGTTATGCCAAACATATTAACAAGCCTGCATGACCCCAAAATATAGAACAGGTTAAGTTTGTCGGGTTTGTATAACCCCTCACAGGTTTAACAGATTTACTTAACCACTACAGATATAGGTTTACTTAAACCCCTACAATTCAACAGGTTCATATAACCCTACAGATTTAAATAGGTTAAGTATTACAGATTAACGGGTGCATATAACCCTAACAGATATAACAGGCTAAGTCTTACATATTAACAGGTTTATATAAACCACACAGATTGAACAGATTTACTTAACCCCACAGATTCAACAAATTTACTTAACCCCACAGATTCAACAAGTTATAGTTTAACGGCTTATATAAACCCCATGGATTAAATGGGTTAATAGGTTATTATCTTTCCCCGTTCGTGCATGTTAACGCACCAGACCTCTCACATTAAGTTGACCACTTATGGACACTAGATATGCCAGGCGGTTCCGAGCAAACTTCTACCATAAGTTGAACATAACCTCGTGTCTTAGCACCATTGCATGTATATTTATGCACTAGGCCCCTCACATCAAATTAACAACTTGTGGATGCTAGATATGCCAGGCGGTTCCGGGCAAACTTCTACCACATGTTGAATTTAACCTCGTGTTTAAGTGCGGTTACCATTTCTTAGTTTCCATAATTGTGTTAACAATCTTTTTGGTATAATAATTCTATTTAGGAATTACTCATGCTCATCATAGGTTTTTCGATTAAAGTATTCAGTTTCAACATATTTCAGCAGATTAGTCATTTTAAACATCTCCGAAAATTACAGCAAGTTACTTACAGTCTCATTAACACGTTCCGCTTAATTTTAAATTACGCTTGCAAATTTATATGCTCCAAATTACGGTCATAATTCATAGTATAACATATCCCCTAAGTTTAGACTTACATTACAGTATAGGTTATGTCCTCAAATCCCGGTCATGATTCATAATACAAGTTATGCCTCCAATTTATCTTTCCCAACCATTCCCAATTTCACCCGTTCGCATATTTCAGTGATAATCTTAGGCTCGAAGGTAGCCTAGGCTATAAAAATAAAGAGGGAGAGAAGAGAACAAAAATAGGCATAATAATAAAATAGGAATATAATAACAGAAATATGCATGTTTGTAACATCCCGTAATTTTACAAATATGACATAAGAGATAATTAAAGAATACTCAATTTTTTTATAAGAAGAATCAAGGGAATCGGGTTGCGCCATTGCGTTCGTCTCGGAACTCTGCTTGGAATAGAGTCCGAGTTTGCGTAAATCGGATATCATATGAAGAAGTTATGAAGCTTAGAAGAATTCAAGAATTGACAGAATTTAAATTTAAATAATAATTAAAAATCAAAAACAATTTCAAAAATCAAAATCACTAAAATCTGGATGAACGGGAAATCTCCCGCTCTAGGGTGCCGACCCCCCTAGGGGAGTCGACATAGGTGTTGACCCCCCTATAGGGGTGTCGACATATGTGTCGACCCCCCTTAGGGATGTCGACCCCCCATCTGCCCAGATCTGGCAGACGTGTTTTGGTGGTCTAGGGCTGATGTGTCCTTCTGGGATTGGCTGGATGACGTGTCTTTTCGGTCTGGATGGTTTAGATAGGTTCTAATCTAATCTAAAGGTCCTAATTCACCTAGAGCATCTATAAAATACCGTTAAACCTAATCTCATTGTTATTCATTCATGGCGCCTCAATGCCGCTCTAGTCTAAATTATCCTAGTCTCTACCAAAGCAAATCAGAATTAGAGTATTCAAATTGGAAGATAAAAATCAAATTCTACAACAACGGTTTAGCTAGTCAAATTCAGAAATCAAAACTCAGAATTATCCTCTCTCCTTAATCCTATCGCTGTGAGTTTATGTTACTTTCACATATAATTAAATAAAAAGTGATTGTGATAGGATTGTAAATTGGATTTTATGAACATGCCTGTAAGACGAATCATATCAAGTTTGTAGATTCTTATCTTTCAGATTCATACCAAAATTATTGTTATCATATTGCCTACTAGATCTAGTTAATTGTTCTATGCCAATTCATGTTTCACATGTCTATTTTATGCCAGTTTTGATGACATGATTCTCTTTTCCTCTTCTTTTCCTTTTCTTTTATGAGATTAGGCTAACTTCGAGCCTAATATATTGTGTTGAGATTTGCATACAAATTACGTTTGGATGATTGGGAAAAATTTGGGAAAATTTGTAATAAAACGAGATTATTGGCATAAATCAGTTTGAGCATAATTGTGTAAAATTATATACATGATATTTGGCATAAGTTGGATTGGGCATGAATGGGTATAATTTTTATACATAAGGTTTGGCATAAATTGTTAATAACAATGAATGCAAATTAATTTGGGCATAATTTGACATAACATGTATACATAAGATTATAGGCCTAATTTGGATTAAAAATATAATTTAGGTTGGAAATTATGGGTAATTGGAATATATTTTAATCCAAGATTTAAAATGGGGATTTGAATCAAGGAAGTAATAATGAACGCCTAAGACACGTGGTTAGATTCGAATTGCGGTATAAGACTGTCTGGAACCGCCCGGCACATCCAGCAACCGCAATTTGGTAATCTAATATGAGAGGTCAAAGGCATAAATTAGATACGTAATAATGCAAAGACACGAGGTTAGATTCGGATTGTGGTATAAGACTGCCCGGAACCACCCGACGTATCCAGCAACCGCAAAACGGCAATCTAATGTGGGAGGTCCTGCAAGATTACGATTGTAATGAATTAATGAACCCTTAACCAAGATAAGACATGTGGTAAGACATGGGAATGATAAAAGGGTTAAGTGGGTAACATGGGTATCATGTGAAACATAATTAAAACACTTGACCAAGAAGAGACATGTGATTAGACATGGGGATAAAGAGGGGTTAAGTGGGAAATTCCTAGTGGGGATCAAGCTTAGGAGGGAAGCTTGTGTCAAGTGGGTGGACCATTTTCAACCAGTAACCCATTTAGTATCTATGTGAGCTCGAACTAGGCCGAAGACGGGACACGCTTACTAGGTTGATTGTAAGAGGTCAATAAAGAGTTAGCGATGGTAGTGCAAGTCCAACAGAGTCATGTGCGTGCGTGGGTCCGGGCTGGTAGGTAAGACGATGTTGCATCGTGTAGGTATAAGTCGTGCCTTTTAGTAGTATCGGGTTGCCACTTTAGGGAGTGATACACCCTACTGTAGGACCAGCATGGGTATCCACGAGTTAGGGAGCCAATCGAATAGGGTGGGTAGTGGGTACAACTAGTGGAGATAGGAGCATACGGCACCAATGACAGCAGCTAGGAGTACGCAAAACTACCATCATTATTATTGTTACTATGTTTAGTAAGAAGGATCAACTTTCAGTATGGAACTAGCATTTGTGTGGTGTAGGAATTATCTTATAGTGATTAGAAGCGCAATCAACATTATATCTTGTTCTATCTCACTTACCTTGTTTACCATGTCATATCTGCTTATGTTACAGTCATCTCTTATATCCAGTTTATGTTCTTATCCTATTACTTTACTGATTATATAGTTAAAGTCACTAGACTCACCAGACGTATGTCTGACCCTTTTTGTTTTGCCTCTTTTCTTTTCTCCCCCCCCCCCCCAGGTCCTCAGGCTGGGACTAGTGGTGCTTGACTTGGATTTCTTTCTTCTTGAAGTGCTTGGAAATGTTGAAAGTAATGCTCAGGTCTGTCTCTTTTCCATTATGGCTATTTGGAGTGGGATTATGGTTTTACTTTTATGTACTCTGATAATAATTTTGTACAAGATGGATATTTGTGTACTTGGCTTTAGCATATGGTTTTGATGTTGGAACCAGACATGTTTTGCTTTTCCGCTGCAATGAGTAAATTTTGAATTTTCTTAAGTACCATTTTATATATCTATCTTGTGATATTCTGTTCTATACTCTTATAATACTCCATGAAAGTTAATGCATTCCCTTAGTGAGTGACATTAATGGACGTGGGGTGTTACAATATCAGTAATAGGCATATAAGAACTGAACAATAGATCAGGTGTACAGAGGAATACATGTAATGACAGATCTGTTTAGGTATGAATCCGATTCTTAACAGGCATAGGTTTAGATCCAAATTTATAAACATGTTAGGATTACTTGTTAAGTTTTTATATCTAAAAGTAACATAAACTCACAGAGACTGGATCTAAAGAGCAAAGAATAGTTACGCTGAAGTTGTATAAGAAATTCTTGTATGCGTATAAGCTGTTGTTGAATAGAAATAGGCTAGTTCAATCCAAGCTAGGGAATCATCCCGTTGTTTCCATTGTTTTTTATGCGTAAAAACAATGGAAATGAGGTCCTATTTATAGCCTAAAGCCAATGAACCAAGCCATAAAACAAGTCCACGTTCAAAAAGGAGAATCTGCCCAGATCTATTGGGGTTGACCCTCCACGATCTCGGTCGACCCATGGGTCGACCCCTCCAACGGGTCAATTCCTATCTAGTCCCTCCCTGCTTCGCTGTCTTAATTGAATTTCTAGATTGATTTGTACGTATATAATTCTCTTATATGTATACAAACTTCTAAGCTTGATAACTTCTTCATACCATGTCCGTTTTATGCAAACTCGGAGTCTATCTTAAGCAAATTTCAAAGACGAATGCAATGGTGCAGTCCATTTTACTTATTTCCTAACGTTTAATTACGTATTCTTTAGTTTATCATCATAATGTTCCTTAAAATTATGGGGTGTTACAATGACCATCCATCCGTGGACTCTCAAGCAAAAACTAAAATCTAACAAAGGACCCATCCTCTGGTAGGCATCATATCAGAACTGCTCATCCTTCCACATTCTTCGATTGTCACCTTTTGCTTCTCGTGATCCATTATAATTGCATATTTCTTGAGGTTATGTATACCCAAAATAATCTCAAATCCAGCAAAATTTAAATTAAATCAATCACACCCAAATAGTAGCCATGATTTGATAAAATGAGGCCATGACAAGACTAGTGGATCCCCTACTGGGTTAGTCACATCAATGGCCAATCCACTATCTCCGGTCCCAACCCTATCTATACACTGGATAACTATAGATAAAAGAATGCAACTGTACAGTTTAAACAAAACTTTATTGTAACAACTCTAATGGAAAGCGTACATTGCACCTCAACTAGAACACCTTGAGTCCCATCTCTAAGTTCAACTCAAACCAATCCATTATCCGTAGCCTCATTCCATCCAAAGCTTCTTATCATCTTCTTATCACACTCTTTTGACCACTCCCATTCGAGTTCGCAATTGAAGAGCCACAACTTTAACAGGCTATATTTTATTTAATGCAAAAGCAATTAGTAAACCATAAGGTCCCACATGCTCATTATAAAGTCCTCTACTAGTAAGCAGTTAACTCGCTTAGCGATCCTGTAGTGGTGGATGTGTAAAAAGTTGTAGTGGGAATAAAGTTGGGAAATATCACGGATACAACAGACGTGCAAAAAATTCATTAAATGTAAAACTAAATATTTAAAACTAAATCCTTATCACATCATTTATGTATAAGAAAATAATAATAATAAATCTTACATAACAAAATCAAAAGAATATGATGATTATGCCCATTAGATTTGATGATCATAATAAATTTCTACCTTATATTGGGCACTTATGCCTTAAAATTAGCTCTTTACACTAATTTTTTCATCCGTTACAAAAGAGTACCAATCAAATCAACCACTATATATCAATATTGCTAAAGTGGATGCTAAAAATCCTTTACATTGCAGGTGTGGTGGAAAATTGCGGGGAATAAAGCGGGTCTTCTCTTCATCAATGCTAAATTGAAATAGCGTAGCGGTGGAAGAGTGTTATTGGCTATAGTAGGGATTTTGCGAGGCTTTAACTACACAATTTACCACCACCATGCATCGCACCTCCATATTGCCTACCCTAATGGATCGATACTTGTCCATGTTCTATGGATCAGAAACATTGAGCATGTACTTAACCAAAATTTGGTAAAGTTCTTTATGGATCTTTTACATGCATTCCCCTGATGCTCTAGATCAAGCTACAACCATCCAAGCCCAAATCTGGTCATTCACTTCCGCCTATAGTTGATGCATCCCTTATGCCTATCCAGTCATTATATTAGCTTCAAAGGGGTCCCACCATTCTCCTGTAGAAATAGTTACTCCGTATCACCCTTTTGCATATATTAGTGTCTATCCATGCCCTATGGATCAACACTGATCCATGTACTTATCGAAATTTGCATCCAAATTTCTCGTTTTCCTCCCCGGCACCCTCTAAAGCCTATCCTCCAAGTTTCATGTGAGGCCAATGAAATTTGGTTAAGATATACTCTGATCTTCAACCTGTGTCCTAATTCAAGCACACACTAACAAACAAATCATGCAATTCAAGCATTCAAACATCAATTACAACCAATTAATCATACATGAACATCAATTCTTCAAATATAATCATATATCTAGCATCGAAAATGTAACACCCCGTATGTTGAATAACTTGTTATAATATAAATCAGGGCAGAATTAAATTTTAAAATCTGAATCAGCGGAAACGAGCTATGCCATTGCGTTCGTCTCGGAAAAATACGCGAAATAGAGTCTGAGTTTTCGAAAATCGGAGTCCGTATGACCCAGTTATGGCCATCCGAAGTTTCAGAAAATTCAAAACAGATTTAAAATATTCAAATTTCAAATTTCAGAAGAGGCGGGAAAATTCCCGCCAGAACAGAGGGTGTTGACACAGGGGTCGACATGGGTGTCGACCCCCCCCCCAAGGGGTCGACCCATGTGTCGACCCAGGGGTCGACCCCCACTGTCGGCCAGTTTGGCCTGGGTGCAAACCTGAAGGGGTTTAGGCTGTGTTTTGGGGCTTGTGACGAAATCTGACGGCTCTAACCTAATCTAGAGTTAATCTAAGGGCCTAAACTACATCCTAATTCTATAAATACACCCTAAGACTACCCTAATTCATACTAAAAAATAGATACAATGTCGTTATGCCGTCAAAATGCAACTAGAAGGAGCCACCAACAAATTAAAGAGGAAGATAGCTTCTCAAATCAACTTCTAATCAACTCTAGCAACTTAATCCTCTTCATAGGAGTGTTAATCAACAAGTTGTGAGTACTATAGCCTTAATGACCAATTGTTGAAATGATTATGATAGGATATAATGAGGTTATGGCAATGAATGTGGATCAATGCAAGTTATGTTATCATATGCTATGTGTTCATGATGATAGTTATGCAAGTTTGATGTTATATGTTCATGATGTTATGCAAGTTATGCAAGTCATATGCTATGTGATCATGATGTTATGCAAGTTATGCAAGTCATATGCTATGTGATCATGATGTTATGCAAGTTATGCAAGTCATATGCTATGTATTCATGATGTTATGCAAGTTATGCAAGTCATATGCTATGTGATCATGATGTTATGCAAGTTATGCAAGTCATATGCTATGAGTTCATGATGCTAGTTATGCAAATCACTATGATAAACATTGATCCATTATGACACCATGTTATGCAAGTTTGGTGTTTGATTATATGCAAGTTCATATGTAACACCCCACTCCCGCTATGGTCACTCACTAAGGGAATGCCATAGCATCGGTGGAGTATTTTAGTGAATATAGAACAGAAAAATTACAACAAGACAGATATAAATAGTACTTGAAATTTAAAACATCATCTCATAACAGCGGAAGTAAAACATGTCTGGTTACATCATAAAACCACAATAAAAGTCAAGTACAATATCCGTCAAAATAAAGAAGTACATAATCCCACTCTCATACAATAGCCATGACAAAAGAAAAGATAACTGGGTAACTGGAGCTTTACATCTATCCAAGCTCCTAAAGACTGGAACAGCAATCTGATCAAAGCCCACTAGTGCTAGGCCCACTCTGAAAACCTGAGGGTTGGGAAAAAGATAAAGAAACAACGGGGTCAGACATAAGTCTGAGTGAGTCCTATAACCCTAACAATACAATCATTGAAGTAATTAGGGTATGATATAAACAAGGTACGGTACCTCTGGGGATAATGACTACACTAAGTAGCCAACTAAACACAGGATGTACTAAGATAACCGAAAAGACGCATTTATCCACCCAAGGAAAATTACTGGATTACACCACCCAGATCTACCCACCCAAGGGTAATTCCTACACTGCACCACACCAGTCATTCTTAACTTAAAGGTTGATCCCACCCATGGACTTATAAAAATTAACTTAATAGTTCTCGCGTACCCCTAGGTGACTAAGTAGACGCCACGGGGCCCTACAATCCACTAGGTGTACACACTACTCCCCATTCGACCGGCTCCCTAACGTAGATACCTGTGCTGGCCCCACCGTGGGGTGTACCATTCCCCAACGTGGCAACCTGATAAAACTAACGGTGCACGACTTATATCTACACGATGCAACAACGTCTTATTTACCAGCCCGGGTCCACACACGCATATGAAACCCGTTGGTCATGCGTTGCCACCGCTAACCCATTTTGGCCTCTTATAGTCAAGCCCAATATGCGTGTCCCGTCACTCGACTAGAGTCGAGCCCACTAAGATACGTTTGGGATATTGGTTGAAATGGGCCCCCACAAGCTACCACCTAAGCTTGTTATTTTATCTAGTGTATCCCACTTAACCCCTTTTATAATCATGCCCACCTACATGATAAGGTTTGGTTAAGTCATCTAATCATATATCAATTGCCACTTAAGGCACCCACTAGATTTCCACATGCCACCCAAAGCACTTACTTAACCCTTTACCCATGTTTAATTACATGTTCCTCTTTGGTTAAGTATTCTAATCGTATTTTCTATTGCCACCCAAGGCAACCCACTAGATTTCCACATGCCACCCAAGGCACCCACTTAACCCCTCATGTCCCTCTACATGCTAATATGGTTAAGTGTTTCTTAATTAATTAAGATCATGACCTCATAAAGACCTATCACATTAGACCATCTTTTATGACTGCTGGATATGCCGGTTGGTTCCGGGCAGACTTTTGTCATAAAAAGGTCTAACCTCGTGTCTTTACTTTAATCACGTATTTAATTTATGACTAAGACCTCTCACATTGGGCCAATCATTTGTAGCTGCTGGATGGCCGGTCGGTTCCGGGCAGACTTCCGCTACAAAAGGGTCCAACCTCGTGTCTTAGTTGATTAATTACACCTAATTAATCACCCCCATAATCTGAATTAATTATGCCTAATTAATTACACATTTTTAAGAATATGGGTAGACCTAACTCAATAGGTAAATTCCCAATTCCATAGTATGGGTAGACCTAACTTAATAGGTAAATTCCCAACTCCATAATATGGGTAGACCTAACTTAATAGGTAAATTCCCAATTACGTCCATTTAATTTGTGGTATGATTAATCATACCCATTTCACATCATTTTATTAACATGCATATTAATCCCATCGTTCCCCACGTAGTTCGTTCTCATAACACGACATAATAAAGGGAAGATTCATCACAAAGGTCATGGGTTTAGCCAACATAGCATGTAACTTTATCATGGGTTCAAAAGGTGTCAACTTGCATATATGAACATACATTAAACCCAACTAGTATTTAACCCAAACTTGCATTATGCATATCATAAAAGAGACAACTTGCATATGAACTTGCACATAAACTTGCATATGAACTTGCATCATAACTTGCATATGAACTTGCATCATAACTTGCATATGAACTTGCATCATAACTTGCATATGAACTTGCATCATAACTTGCATATGAACATGTATCATAACTTGCATATGAACTTGCATCATAATTTGCATATGAACTTGCATCATAACTTGCATATGAACTTGCATCATAACTTGCATATGAACTTGCATCATAACTTGCATATGAACTTGCATCATAACTTGCATATGAACATGTATCATAACTTGCATAAAACCAAACACTTAGCATGCATAAAACCAAATACTTAGCATGCATAAAACCACATACATAGCATGCATAAAACCAAATACTTAGCATGCATAAAACCAAATACATAACTTGCATAACATGTTACATATAGACTTGCATATAATCTCCCATACAGCTTGCATAACATGTTACATATAGACTTTCATATAATCTCCCATATAGCTTGCATAACATGTTACATATAGACTTGCATATAATCTCCCATATAGCTTGCATAACATGTTACATATGAATCAATGTTCAACATAGTGTTTTGCATCATAAAACATAGCATTAAACTTGCATATAGCACACAACATACACTATACTAAACTTGCATAAACGCATTGATTCCACAAACATAGCCATATCTTATCATATCCTATTATAATCAATTTAACAATTGATTGTTAAGTCTATAGAAACTCACCACTAAACTCCAATAAGCAAACCCTTGCCACAAATCACCCAAAAACTCTAGCCTTGAACATAAAGCTTGCAACTTGATGATGAATGCAAGCCAATGATCACTCATACAACTCAAAGATGCTTGTATGCACATGAAAGCCTTCATAGAACTAGTTTAGAAATAGGATGGAGGCTAGGGTTTTGAGTGGAGGCCATGATCATAGAAAATTTTGGCATAGTTTAGTTAGGAGATAGGATTATGACCATTTAGGGCTAGCTTAGGGTCTTATTTATAGGATTAGGCAAGTGTTTTAGGCCATTAGATTAACCCTAAATTAGATTAGGACCCTTAGATTTCGGAACCTTCCAGAAACCAGCCCTAAGACCAAGCCCAAACCCCAAACTGGTGCACCCAACCACAGAACTCTCTAGAAACTGTGCAGGTTTCCTGTCCCGACATGGGCGCATTTCCCAAGTGCGCCAGTGTATTTTTGTGCTGGCGCACTTCACAAGTGCGCCAGTGCATTTCTGGCCTGTTTCGGGTTTTTCTGCCTAACTTCGTTCGTCCATATCTCTTTCATACGGTACCCGTTTTACGCAAACTCGGACTCTATTTCGCGTATTTTTCCGAGACGAACGCAATGACGCAGCTCGTTTCCCCTGATTCTCACATCTGAGATTAATTATACTTTAATTACTAACCATTAGTGTTAATTGAAATTCGGGGTGTTACATTCTCCCCGACTTAAAGGATTTCGTCCTCGAAATCTCTAGGTCAAGAAGAACGTATCCTACCAACCAAACAACCATCTACTAAACCATCAACCACAAGCAACCATTATCCTTAGAAACTTCTAATGATGTATGAACATATGCAGAAAGTGTGTGTATATGTCCGTATACTAATGCAAAATCAGGCGGTCTACTGATTCAGTCGACCTCCTTAATGCAAACCATGATAGTGCCATGCATCCAATATGTATGCGAAACCCTATTGACACATACAATTTCTATGTGCGTGCACAACCATACACAAAAATGCATCATCCACATGATAACACAGCCATGATACATCCATCAATCTAACTACCACATCCATTTATGCGATATGCAACATGAAGTGACTGAGCCGATCTAGTGCCTAATGTGTGTGTATATGCATCCACGAGCAACCACTAGCAAACAATTGCATCCACATGCATCCATCAAACATAACATATCTCAAACACATGTTTCAACCATAGGTTTACCCTATCTAAAGGTCAAAGGTACTAATGAGAGGACATACTAAAGATAAGATAAGCACTAGACAAACGATAAAGGAGACGTTTAAAGGACATACCCTCAAAAAGAAATGGGTACAAAGAACGCATCATCGCTTCCGTCTCCCACGTAGCATTGCCCTCGTCTTCTCCCCATTGCACTTTAACTAGCTGAACTTCTCTGTTCCTCAACTTCCTAGTTTCTGACCCAAGGATGCGAGTAGGAGCTCGTCAAATCGTCGCATCACGCTCTACCTCTACATCTCTAAGCAAGCTCGGCTCTACGACCTCTGCGGTCTCATGTAAGCACTTCCTCAAATGTGATACATGGAATACATCATGAACACCACTAAGTCTGTCGGGCAACTCCACCCTATATGCCATCCGTTCAATCCTTTCCTTAATAGGAAACGGCCCAACAAACCTCGGTGCTAACTTCCCAACGGACCCAAAGCGAACAACATTTCTCAACGGAGATACTTTGACAAAAACCATGTCCCCAACCTCAAACTCAAGATCCGTCCTTCTCCGATCCGCATAAGATTTCTGTCTATCTTGCGCTGCCTTCATCCTTCTTCGAATCAAATCAATCTTCTCTGAAGTCTCTCTAACCATATCTGGCCCAAGCAAGATCTTATCCGTAGATTCCCACCAACATGTAGGAGATCGACAAGGCCTTCCATAAAGAGCTTCGAAAGGTGCCATGCCAATACTAGACTGAAAGCTGTTATTGTATGCGAACTCCACCAAAGGAAGATGTTCTTCCCATGTACCTCCAAAATCCAAGATACAAAGCCTCAAGAGATCTTCTAAGATACGGTTCACCCTCTCGGTCTGACCGTCTGTCTGAGGATGATATGCGGTGCTCAAACACAACTGAGTCCCTACCGCCTCTTGCAAACTTCTCCAAAACTCACTAGTGAAGATAGGATCTCGATCACTCACAATGCTGGATGGTACGCCATGCAATCTAACAATCTCTCTAACATAGACTGAAGCAAGCCATGGAGCGGTCCTCTTACTCTTCACGGGTATAAAATGGGCACTCTTGGTAAGTCTGTCTACCACAACCCAAATTCCCGTATTGCCCTTCCTCGATCTCGGTAACCCATCGATGAAATCCATCCAGACACTATCCCACTTCCATTGCGGAACTTCCAATGGGTGTAGCAACCCACCGGGTTTCCTTTGCTCCGCTTTAACTTGTTGGCACACTAAGCATCTAGCCACATACTCGGCCACATCTTTCTTCATACCGGCCCAGAAGAAAACTCTCTTCATGTCTTGGTACATTTTGTCTCCACCGGGATGAATAGTCATTCTTGAACGATGTGCATCATCCAAAATAGCCTTCTTCAAACCCTCATCTTGCGGTACACAAAGTCTACCGTCTCTATGCAACCATCCCCTATCATCTATGGTGTATCTACCCAAATGGCTGGACGACTCCCTCCTTATAAGCTTCTCTACCAACTCAACCAACTGTGGGTCGTCTCGCTGAGCCCCGCCAATCCGCCCGAAAAGAGTAGGCCTAACCTCCAAGGAGGCTAGCAAACCGGGTACAAAGTCAACGGAAGGTCTAAAGTCAATCATAGAATTAAACTCCAAGCTTCGCCATTCCACGAACAATGGACTCAAAGACAGCCTTTTTCTGCTCAAGGCGTCTGCCACCACGTTATCCTTGCCAGGGGTATACGCTATCTCAAACTCATAGGATGCTAAGAATTCCATCCACCTTTGTTGTCTTAAGACAATGCGCTCAAAGAGTCTCCAACACTTCCCTAAGATGTAGGGCATGCTTTTCTCCACTTCTAGAGAAAATCAGGATATTCTCCCATGCAATATCGTCACAACTATCCATCTCTCACGCAGACCACCTTAGTCGAACTCGACATCCCCCAAATGCAAGCCCCAAAGGCCTAAACCAATATCAGACAAACACCCAAGGGATACCTCCTTCGAATTCAGACGACCTACGTGAGATGATATTAGTAAAAACGGCTAAATAATTAAGCCCTTGTCCAACTCTGGATGTCCTTGCCAGTCTCGCTCCAAAACCACCGTTTATGCCATAACTGGCTTTGCTCAACCTATTGAGCACATACGAAAACTTATTTCGCTCCTAGAAAAGACCAAGATGTCATCCACCAAGATCATCACGAACTTATTTAGGTACTCCCTGAACACCCTTCTCATCAAATCAACAAAGTATGCGGAGGCGTTCGTCAAACCAAATGGCATCACCAGCCACTCATAAAACCATCTGTAGTCCTAAAGGCAATCTTCTCTATACTATCCTCAGCCACTCTCAACTGACGAAACCCCGTGGCTGAGTCCAACTGCGAAAATACTGAGGCGCCAACCAACTGATCAAAGAGATCATCAATCCTCGGCAATGGGTGTCTATTCTTCTTTGTGAGTTTATTTAGTTCTCTTTAGCCTACACAAAGTCTGAGGGACCCATCCGCCTTCGTAGCAAAATCTACTGGAGCACCCCACTCCGATATACTTCGTCTTATGAACCCCTTCTCAAGCAACTCCCCTACTTGCTTATGGAGTTCCCTCCTCTCACGAGGAGCCATGTGGCGCACTGGTAAAGATACAGGTTTAGCCTTGTCTACCAGATATATTCGGAAGTCGATCTCCCGCTTCGGAGGCAAACCCTTCACCTCTTCAAACACATCCGGATATTCTCGGACCACTCTGACAGAACGCAAACTCTCGACCGAAGCATTGAGCGATTCAAGATAACTTAGCAAAACAGATTCCATGGGATTACAAGAGATCTCGAGAGTATTACCCAAGCGGGTCATAAGCCTGACAACTCTCCTTTCACAATCAAGAACGGCACCATTACTGGATAACCAGTCCATGCCCAAAATCAACCCATAGCCCGTGAAGCCCAATACAAAAGCATCACATCCAAACTCAACGCTAAGTATAGAAATCTTCAAACCCAAACATATCATAGACAGATATATGGAGCCCCCAATTGGGTTTGAAACAACCAAGGGATCATCAACTAGACTGGTGTCTAAGTGCAGTGACTCAACTAACGATGATGAGATAAAAGAATGCGATGCGCCAGAGTCAAACAAAGTTCGAACCGGATAATAAAGAAATCCAAATTCCAACCTAGACGGTCCTATCCCCATCTGGTACACTAGCCGCGAGGGAATACAACTACCCTCCAGGATATTCCATACCTTGCCCATGCCCCTTTGGACAATCCTAATACGGTGTCCCATTCCTCCAAAAGGATAACTACTCGCCTTCTTCTTCCCATTCTCCACTCGTAACCTCCCACCAATGAGGTTTCATCCTTCATTAACCAAACAACTATTTGAGCCTTCCTCCCTTCGTCTATCCAATAGATACCTACCAGTCCTCCTCCTTCTTGAACCAACTTCTAATCTGACTAACGTCTAAGTCCCTTGAAGTGGTTTTCCATTCTTATCTATCTTAGAAAGGTCATCTATACGCGGGGGGGAAACTCAAAACGAGAGAGGAAGAGATTCAAAACGGAGAATTCGAAAGATATAGATATGGCTATTGGGGACTATGCTTTTCTTTCAAAAACTTTTCTTTTAAAAGACATGTTTTTGAAAATACTCCTTTCAAAAATATTCTTAGAAAATAGTTTTTCTAAAAATTTTATCTGTTCTGGTAACCTTAAGCTCTGATACCACGTGTAACACCCCACTCCC
Source organism: Allium sativum (assembly GCA_030737875.1). Classification (NCBI taxonomy): domain Eukaryota; kingdom Viridiplantae; phylum Streptophyta; class Magnoliopsida; order Asparagales; family Amaryllidaceae; genus Allium; species Allium sativum. The sequence goes on from CM060910.1 coordinate 655,279,309, forward strand.
GCTATGGTCACTCACTAAGGGAATGCCATAGCATCGGTGGAGTATTTTAGTGAATATAGAACAGAAAAATTACAACAAGACAGATATAAATAGTACTTGAAATTTAAAACATCATCTCATAACAGCGGAAGTAAAACATGTCTGGTTACATCATAAAACCACAATAAAAGTCAAGTACAATATCCGTCAAAATAAAGAAGTACATAATCCCACTCTCATACAATAGCCATGACAAAAGAAAAGATAACTGGGTAACTGGAGCTTTACATCTATCCAAGCTCCTAAAGACTGGAACAGCAATCTGATCAAAGCCCACTAGTGCTAGGCCCACTCTGAAAACCTGAGGGTTGGGAAAAAGATAAAGAAACAACGGGGTCAGACATAAGTCTGAGTGAGTCCTATAACCCTGACAATACAATCATTGAAGTAATTAGGGTATGATATAAACAAGGTACGGTACCTCTGGGGATAATGACTACACTAAGTAGCCAACTAAACACAGGATGTACTAAGATAACCGAAAAGACACATTTATCCACCCAAGGATAATTACTGGATTACACCACCCCAGATCTACCCACCCAAGGGTAATTCCTACACTGCACCACACCAGTCATTCCTAACTTAAAGGTTGATCCCACCCATGGACTTATAAAAATTAACTTAATAGTTCTCGCGTACCCCTAGGTGACTAAGTAGACGCCACGAGGCCCTACAATCCACTAGGTGTACACACTACTCCCCATTCGATCGGCTCCCTAACGTAGATACCCGTGCTGGCCCCACCGTGGGGTGTACCATTCCCCAACGTGGCAACCTGATAAAACTAACGGTGCACGGCTTATATCTACACGATGCAACAACGTCTTATTTACCAGCCCGGGTCCACACACGCATATGAAACCCGTTGGTCATGCGTTGCCACCGCTAACCCATTTTGGCCTCTTATAGTCAAGCCCAATATGCGTGTCCCGTCACTCGACTAGAGTCGAGCCCACTAAGATACGTTTGGGATATTGGTTGAAATGGGCCCCCACAATCTACCACCTAAGCTTGTTATTTTATCTAGTGTATCCCACTTAATCCCTTTTATAATCATGCCCACCTACATGTTAAGGTTTGGTTAAGTCATCTAATCATATATCAATTGCCACTTAAGGCACCCACTAGATTTCCACATGCCACCCAAAGCACTTACTTAACCCTTTACCCATGTTTAATTACATGTTCCTCTTTGGTTAAGTATTCTAATCGTATTTTCTATTGCCACCCAAGGCAACCCACTAGATTTCCACATGCCACCCAAGGCACCCACTTAACCCCTCATGTCCCTCTACATGCTAATATGGTTAAGTGTTTCTTAATTAATTAAGATCATGACCTCATAAAGACCTCTCACATTAGACCATCTTTTATGACTGCTGGATATGCCGGTTGGTTCCGGGAAGACTTCTGTCATAAAAAGGTCTAACCTCGTGTCTTTACTTTAATCACGTATTTAATTTATGACTAAGACCTCTCACATTGGGCCAATCATTTGTAGCTGCTGGATGGCCGGTCGGTTTCGGGCAGACTTCCGCTACAAAAGGGTCCAACCTCGTGTCTTAGTTGATTAATTACACCTAATTAATCACCCCCATAATCTGAATTAATTATGCCTAATTAATTACACATTTTTAAGAATATGGGTAGACCTAACTCAATAGGTAAATTCCCAATTCCATAGTATGGGTAGACCTAACTTAATAGGTAAATTCCCAACTCCATAATATGGGTACACCTAACTTAATAGGTAAATTCCCAATTACGTCCATTTAATTTGTGGTATGATTAATCATATCCATTTCACATCATTTTATTAACATGCATATTAATCCCATCGTTCCCCACGTAGTTCGTTCTCATAACACGACATAATAAAGGGAAGATTCATCACAAAGGTCATGGGTTTAGCCAACATAACATGTAACTTTATCATGGGTTCAAAAGGTGTCAACTTGCATATATGAACATACATTAAACCCAACTAGTATTTAACCCAAACTTGCATTATGCATATCATAAAAGAGACAACTTGCATATGAACTTGCATCATAACTTGCATATGAACTTGCATCATAACTTGCATATGAACTTGCATCATAACTTGCATATGAACATGTATCATAACTTGCATACGAACTTGCATCATAATTTGCATATGAACTTGCATCATAACTTGCATATGAACTTGCATCATAACTTGCATATGAACATGTATCATAACTTGCATATGAACTTGCATCATAACTTGCATATGAACTTGCATCATAACTTGCATATGAACATGTATCATAACTTGCATAAAACCAAACACTTAGCATGCATAAAACCAAATACTTAGCATGCATAAAACCACATACATAGCATGCATAAAACCAAATACTTAGCATGCATAAAACCAAATACATAACTTGCATAACATGTTACATATAGACTTGCATATAATCTCCCATATAGCTTGCATAACATGTTACATATAGACTTGCATATAATCTCCCATATAGCTTGCATAACATGTTACATATAGACTTGCATATAATCTCCCATATAGCTTGCATAACATGTTACATATGAATCAATGTTCAACATAGTGTTTTGCATCATAAAACGTAGCATTAAACTTGCATATAGCACACAACATACACTATACTAAACTTGCATAAACGCATTGATTCCACAAACATAGCCATATCTTATCATATCCTGTCATAATCAATTTAACAATTGATTGTTAAGTCTATAGAAACTCACCACTAAACTCCAATAAGCAAACCCTTGCCACAAATCACCCAAAAACTCTAGCCTTGAACATAAAGCTTGCAACTTGATGATGAATGCAAGCCAATGATCACTCATACAACTCAAAGATGCTTGTATGCACATGAAAGCCTTCATAGAAATAGTTTAGAAATAGGATGGAGGCTAGGGTTTTGAGTGGAGGCCATGATCATAGAAAATTTTGGCATAGTTTAGTTAGGAGATAGGATTATGACCATTTAGGGCTAGCTTAGGGTCTTATTTATAGGATTAGGCAAGTGTTTTAGGCCATTAGATTAACCCTAAATTAGATTAGGACCCTTAGATTTCGGAACCTTCCAGAAACCAGCCCTAAGACCAAGCCCAAACCCCAAACTGGTGCACCCAACCACAGAACTCTCTAGAAACTGTGCAGGTTTCCTGTCCCGACATGGGCGCACTTCCCAAGTGCGCCAGTGTATTTTTGTGCTGGCGCACTTCACAAGTGCGCCAGTGCATTTCTGGCCTGTTTCGGGTTTTTCTTCCTAACTTCGTTCGTCCATATCTCTTTCATACGGTACCCGTTTTACGCAAACTCGGACTCTATTTCGCGTATTTTTCCGAGACGAACGCAATGACGCAGCCCGTTTCCCCTGATTCTCACATCTGAGATTAATTATACTTTAATTACTAACCATTAGTGTTAATTGAAATTCGGGGTGTTACATCATATATAACATGTTATGCAAGTTTGGTGTTTGATTATATGCAAGTTCATATATGACATGTTATGCAAGTTTGGTGTTTGATTATATGCAAGTAACATGTGCAAGTTTACACCTTTGTATGATATGCATACATATGCAAGTTAACCCCTTTGTATGTCATACATACATATGCAAGTTTACCCCTTTGTATGACATAAGTAACTTATGCAAGTTAACCTCTTTATGACATATGTGATTCATGCAAGTTTGGGTTGATTATTTATGCTAGTTGGGTTTGATTCCATGGTCATATATGCATGTTGACACCTTTAAAACCCATGTTGATGCTAATGTTATGCAAGTTGAACCCATTGTATTTGTGATGAATCTTCCCTTTTATGTCATGTTAGCGAATTACGTGGGGAACGATGGGGTTAACATTCATGTTAATAAAATGGTGTGGAGTTGGTATGATTATGCATACCATAAAGTGGATGGACATAATTGAGTCAATTATGTACATCATTAAATTAGAATTAATTAGGGAAAATTAATTCAAAATATGGGGGTGATTAATTAGGTGTAATTAATCGACTAAGACACGAGGTTGGACCCTTTTGTAGCATAAGACTGCCCGGAACCGACCGGCAAATCCAGCGGCTACAAATGATTGGCCCAATGTGAGAGGTCTTAGGCATAAACTAAATACGTGACAAGTGTAAAGACACGAGATTAGACTCGGTTATGGCGTAAGGCTGCCCGGACCCGACCGGCAAATCCAGCTGCCATAAAAGATAGTCTAATGTGAGAGGTCTTTACAAAGGTTACGGTCTTAATCAATTAAGAAACACTTAACCATATTAGCATGTAGAGGGACATGAGGGGTTAAGTGGGTGCCTTGGGTGGCATGTGGAAAAATCTAGTGGTTGCCTTGGGTGGCAATAGAAAATACGATTAGAATACTTAACCAAAGTGGAACATGTAATTAAACATGATTAAAGGATTAAGTAAGTGCCTTGGGTGGCATGTGGAAATCAAGTAAGTGCCTTGGGTGGCATATGGAAATCTAGTGGGTGCCTTGAGTGGCAATTGAAATATGATTAGATGACTTAACCAAACTTTAAACATGTAAGTGGACATGATTATTAAAAAGGGTTAAGTAGGATACACTAGAAGGGACAAGCTTAGGTGGGTAGCTTGTGGGGGCCCATTTCAACCAGTAACCCATATGTATCTTATTTGGCTCGACCCACGTCGAGGACGAGACACGCGTACTGGGCTTGACTATAAGAGGCCAAAAATGGGTTAGCGGTGGCAATGCAAGTCCAACGGGTTTCATATGCGTGTGTGGACCCGGGCTGGTAGGTAAGACGTTGTTGCATCGTGTAGGTATAAGCCGTGCACCATTGGTTGTATCGGGTTGCCACTTTGGGGAGTGATACACCCCACTGTGGGGCCAGCACGGGTATCTACGTTAGGGAGCCGATCAAATGGGAGTGGAGGGTACACCTAGTGGAGATAGGGGCAGACGGCACCTATGTAGTCAGCTAGGGGTACACGAGACTACTATTAAGATTACTAAGTACACTTAGTGGGATCAAACTTTAAGTTAGGAATTACCCTTGGGTGGGTAGATCTGGTGTGGTGCAGTGTAGGAATTACCCTTGAGTGGGTAGATCTGGTGTGGTGCGGTATAGTAATTACCCTTGGGTGGGTAGATGCGTCTTTACCGTTATCTTAGTTCATCCTATGTCTAGTTGGCTGCTTAGTGTAGTCATTTATCCCCAGTCATCACCGTACCAAGTTTATATCATACCCTAATTACTTTAATGATTGTATTGTTAAAGTTATAGGGCTCACTCAGACTTACGTCTGACCCCGTTGTTTTTATCTTTTTCCCAACCCTCAGGTTATCAGAGTGGGCCTAGCACTAGTGGGCTTTGATCAGATTGCTTTATCTATCTTTTGGAACTTGGACTCTTGAAGTAAAGCTCGGTTATCTTTTCTATTATGGCTATTAGTTATGTAGTGGGATTATGTACTTATGTTTTAACGAGATGGATATTTTGTACTTGACTCTTGTTGGTTTTTGATATGTAACCAAACATGTTTACCTTCTGCTGCAACGAAATGATGTTTTAAATTTCAAGTATTACTTATATCTGTCTTGTTGTAATTTTTCTGTTCTATATTCACTTAAAATACTCCACCGAAGTTAAGGCATTCTCTTAGTGAGTGACCTTAGCGGGTGTGGGGTGTTATACGTGGTATCAGAGCTTAAGGTTACCAGAACAAATAAAAATTTTAGAAAACTATTTTTCTAAAAACATTTTTGGAAGAAGTATTTTCAAAAACATGTCTTTTAAGAGAAAAGTTTTTTTGAAAGAAAAGAACATAATCCCCAAGAGCCATATATCATTCCTTCGATTCTCCGTTTTTAATTTCTTCCTCTTTCTCTTTTTGAATTTCCCCTCCGCGTATAGATGTCTTTTTAAGATAAATAAGGACTTCCGTATGACGGACGGAAGAACCACTTCAAGGGACTAAGATGTTTGTCGGGCTAAGAAGTTAGTCCAAGGAGGTGGAGGGCTTGTGGGTACCTTTAAGGTGGACGAGGGAGGAAGGTTCAAATAGTTGTTAGGTAAATAAAGGACGAAACCTCATCATGGTGAGAAGGTCACGAAAGGAGAATGTGAAGGAGAAGGCTAGTTGTTTTGGAGAAATAGGACACCTTATTAGGATTGTCCAAAGAGGTATTCCCTCACGGCTGGTATACCTGATGGGGTTAGGACCGTCTAGGTTTAAATTTGGTTCTCTCGAGCATCTTGTTCAAACTTTATTCGACTCTGGCGCATCGCATTCGTTTATCTCATCATCGTTAGTTGAGTCACTGCACTTAGACACCAGTCTAGTAGATGATCCCTTGGTTGTTTCAAACCCAATTGGGGGCTCCACTTATTTGTCCATGATATGTTTGGGTTTGAAGATTTCTATACTTAGCGTTGAGTTTAGATGTGATGCTTTTGTTTTGGGCTTCACGGGCTATGGGTTGATTTTGGGCATGGACTGTTTATCCAGTAATGGTGCCGTTCTTGATTGCGAAAGGAGAGTGGTTAGGCTCATGAACCGTTTGGGGAACACTCTCGAGATCTCTTGTAATCCCATGAATTCTTTTATGCTAAGTTAACTTGAATCGCTTGACGCTTCGGTCGAGAGTTTGCGATCTGTTAGAGTGGTCCGGGGATACTCGGATGTGTTTGAGGAGGTGAAGGGCTTACCTCCGAGGCGGGAGATTGACTTCCGAATATATCTGGTAGACAATGCTAAACCAGTATCTTTGCCAGTGCGCCACATGGCTCCTCGTGAGAGGAGGGAACTCCATAAGCAAGTAGGGGAGTTGCTTGAGAAGGGGTTCATAAGACGAAGTATATCGGAGTGGGGTGCTCCGGTAGTTTTTGCCACGAAGGCGGATGGGTCCCTCAGACTTTGTGTAGACTATAGAGAACTCAACAAGCTCACAAAGAAGAATAGACACCCATTGTCGAGGATTGATGATCTCTTTGATCAGTTTGTTGGCGCCTTAGTGTTTTCGCAGTTGGACTTGGCCACGGGGTTTCATCAGTTGAGAGTGGTTGAGGATAGCATAGACAAGACTGCCTTTAGGACTCTAGATGGTTTCGATGAGTGGCTGGTGATGCCATTTGGTTTGACGAACGCCCCTGCATACTTTGTTGATTTGATGAGTTGGGTGTTCAGGGAGTACCAAAATAACTTCGTAGTGGTCTTTGTGGATGACATCTTGGTCTTTTCTAAGAGCGAAATAAGTTTTCGTATGTGCTTAATAGGTTAAGCAAAGCCAGTTATTTGATCAACAGTGGTTTTGGAGCAAGACTGGCAAGGACATCCAGAGTTGGACAAGTGCTTAATTATTTAGCCATTTTCACTAGTATCATCTCACGTAGGTCGTCTGAATTCGAAGGAGGTATCCCTCGGGTGTCTGTCTGATATTGGTTTAGGCCTTTGGGGCTTGCACTTGGGGGATGTCGAGTTCGACTAGGATGGTCTGCGTGAGAGATGGATAGTTGTGACGATTTTGCATGGGAGAATATCCTGGTTTTCTCTAGAAGTGGAGAAAAGCATGCCCTACATCTTAGGGAAGTGTTGGAGACTCTGCGAGCGCATAGTCTTAAGACAACAAAGGTGGATGGAGTTCTTAGCATCCTATGATTTCGAGATAGCGTATACCCCTGGCAAGGGTAACGTGGTGGCAGACGCCTTAAGCAGAAAAAGGTTGTCCGTGAGTCCATTGTTTGTGGAACGACGAAGCTTGGAATTTATCTCGATGTTTGACTTCAGACCTTCTGTTGACTTTGTACCCGGTTTGCTAGCATCCTTAGAGGTCAGACCTACTCTTTTGGGACGGCTTGGCGAGGCACAGCGGGACGACCCACGGTTGGTTGAGTTGGTAGAGAGGCTCATAAGGGGGGAGTCGTCCAGCCATTTGAGTAGGTACACCCTAGACGATAGGGGGTGGTTGCGTAGAGACGGTCGACTTTGTGTACCGCAAGATGGGGGTTTGAGGAAGGCTATACATGATGATGCACATCGTTCTAGGATGACCATTCATCCCGGTGGGGACAAAAAGTACCAAGACATGAAGCGAGTTTTTTTTTGGGCCGGTATGAAGAAAGATGTGGCCGAGTATGTCGCTAGATGCTTGGTGTGCCAACAAGTGAAAGCGAAGCAAAAGAAACCTGGTGGGTTGCTTCACCCATTGGAAGTTCCGCAATGGAAGTGGGATAGCGTCTCGATGGATTTTATTGATGGGTTACCGAGATCGAGGAAGGGTAATACGGGAATTTGGGTTGTGGTAGACAGACTTACTAAGAGTGCCCATTTCATACCCGTGAAGAGCAAGAGGACTGCTCCATAGCTAGCTCCAGTTTACCTTCGAGAGATAGTTCGGTTGCATGGTGTACCTTCTAGCATAGTGAGCGATCGAGATCCTATCTTCACTATCGAGTTTTGGAAAAGTTTGCAAGAGGCGGTAGGGACTCAGTTGTGCTTGAGCACCACATATCATCCTCAGACGGACGACCAGACCGAGAGGGTGAATAGCGTTTTAGAAGACCTTTTGAGGCTATGTATCTTAGATTTTGGAGATACATGGGAAGAGCATCTTCCATTGGTGGAGTTCGCGTATAATAATAGCTTTCAGCCTAGTATTGGTATGGCTCCTTCCGAAGCTCTTTATGGAAGGCCTTGTCGATCACCTACATGTTGGTGGGAATCTACGGATAGGATCTTTCTTGGGCCTGATATGGTTAGAGAGACTTCGGAAAAGATAGATTTGATTCGAAGAAGGATGAAAGCGGCGCAAGACAAACAGAAATCTTACGCGGATAAGAGGAGGACAGAGTTGGAGTTTGATGTTGGGGACATGGTCTTTGTAAAAGTATCTCCATTACGAAATGTTGTTCGCTTTGGGTCCGTTGGGAAGTTAGCACCAAGATTTGTAGGACCGTTTCCTATTAAGGAAAGGATTGGACAGATGGCATATAGAGTAGAGTTGCCCGAGAGACTTAATGGAGTACATGATGTATTCCATGTGTCACATTTGAGGAAGTGCCTACATGAGACCGCAGAGGTGGTAGAGTCGAGCTTGCTTAGAGAAGCGGAGGTAGAGCGTGATGCGACTATTCGACGAGCTCCTACCCGCATCCTTGGATCAGAGATTAGGAAGCTGAGAAACAGAGAGGTTCGACTAGTCAAAGTGCAATGGGGAGAGGATGAGAGCAATGCTACTTGGGAGACAGAAGCGAAGATGCGTTCACTGTACCCATTTCTTTTTGAGGGTATGTCTTTTAACTTCTCCTTAATCGTTTGTCTAGTACTTATCTTATCTTTAGTATGTCCTCTCATTAGTACCTTTGACCTTTAGATAGGGTAAACCTATGGTTGAAACATGTGTTTGAGACATGTTATGATTGATGGATGCGTGTGGATGCAAGTGTTTGCTAGTGGTTGCTCGTGGATGCATATACACACACTTTAGACACTAGATCGGCTCAGTCACTTCATATTGCATATTGCATGTAATTGCGTGTAGGTAGCTATATTAATGGATGTATAATGGTTGTGTTATCATATGGATGATGCATTTTGGTGAATGATTGTGCACTCATGTAGAAATAAGTATGTATCGATAGGGTTCTTTCGCATACATATTGGATGCATGGCACTATCATGGTTTGCATTAAGGAGGTCAACTGAATCAGTAGACCACCTGATTTTGCATTAGATAGGGAACATATACACACACTCTTTGCATATGTTCATACAGCATTAGAAATTTTAAGGACAATGGATGCCAGTGTTTGATGGTTTGAGTAGATGGTTGGTTGGTTGGTAGGATACGTTCTTCTTGACTTAGAGATTTCGGGAACGAAATCCTTTAAGAAGGGGAGAATGTAACACCCCGTATGTTGAATAACTTGTTATAATATAAATCAGGGAAGAATTAAATTTTAAAATCTAAATCAGGGGAAACGGGCTATGCCATTGCATTTGTCTCGGAAAAAAACGCGAAATAGAGTCCGAGTTTTCGAAAATCGGAGTCCGTATGACCCAGTTATGGCCATCTGAAGTTTCAGAAAATTCAAAATAGATTTAAAATATTCAAATTTCAGATTTCTGAAGAGGCGGGAAAATTCCCGCCAGAACAGAGGGTGTCGACACAGGGGTCGACATGGGTGTCGACCCCCCCAAGGGGTCGACCCATGTGTCGACCCAAGTATCGACCCCCCCTGTCGGCCAGTTTGGCCTGGGTGCAAACCTGAAGGGGTTTAGGCTGTGTTTTGGGGCTTGTGACGAAATCTGACGGCTCTAACCTAATCTAGAGTTAATCTAAGGGCCTAAAATACATCCTAATTCTATATGTACACCCTAAGACTACCCTAATTCATACTAAAAAATAGATACAACGTCGTTATGCCATCAAAATGCAACTAGAAGGAGCCACCAACAAATTAAAGAGGAAGATAGCTTCTCAAATCAACTTCTAATCAACTCTAGCAACTTAATCCTCTTCATAGGAGTGTTAATCAACAAGTTGTGAGTACTATAGCCTTAATGACCAATTGTTGAAATGATTATGATAGGATATAATGAGGTTATGGCTATGAATGTGGATCAATGCAAGTTATGTTATCATAAGCTATGTGTTCATGATGATAGTTATGCAAGTTTGATGTTATATGTTCATGATGTTATGCAAGTTATGCAAGTCATATGCTATGTGATCATGATGTTATGCAAGTTATGCAAGTCATATGCTATGTGATCATGATGTTATGCAAGTTATGCAAGTCATATGCTATGTGTTCACGATGTTATGCAAGTTATGCAAGTCATATGCTATGTGATCATGATGTTATGCAAGTTATGCAAGTCATATGCTATGAGTTCATGATGCTAGTTATGCAAATCACTATGATAAACATTGATCCATTATGACACCATGTTATGCAAGTTTGGTGTTTGATTATATGCAAGTTCATATGTAACACCCCACTCCCGCTATGGTCACTCACTAAGGGAATGCCATAGCATCGGTGGAGTATTTTAGTGAATATAGAACAGAAAAATTACAACAAGACAGATATAAATAGTACTTGAAATTTAAAACATCATCTCATAACAGCGGAAGTAAAACATGTCTGGTTACATCATAAAACCACAATAAAAGTCAAGTACAATATCCGTCAAAATAAAGAAGTACATAATCCCACTCTCATACAATAGCCATGACAAAAGAAAAGATAACTGGGTAACTGGAGCTTTACATCTATCCAAGCTCCTAAAGACTGGAACAGCAATCTGATCAAAGCCCACTAGTGCTAGGCCCACTCTGAAAACCTGAGGGTTGGGAAAAAGATAAAGAAACAACGGGGTCAGACATAAGTCTGAGTGAGTCCTATAACCCTAACAATACAATCATTGAAGTAATTAGGGTATGATATAAACAAGGTACGGTACCTCTGGGGATAATGACTACACTAAGTAGCCAACTAAACACAGGATGTACTAAGATAACCGAAAAGTCATATGCTATGTATTCATGATGTTATGCAAGTTATGCAAGTCATATGCTATGTGATCATGATGTTATGCAAGTTATGCAAGTCATATGCTATGAGCTCATGATGCTAGTTATGCAAATCACTATGATAAACATTGATCCATTATGACACCATGTTATGCAAGTTTGGTGTTTGATTATATGCAAGTTCATATATAACATGTTAGGCAAGTTTGGTGTTTGATTATATGCAAGTTCATATATAACATGTTATGCAAGTTTGGTGTTTGATTATATGCAAGTTCATATATGACATGTTATGCAAGTTTGGTGTTTGATTATATGCAAGTAACATGTGCAAGTTTACACCTTTGTATGATATGCATACATATGCAAGTTAACCCATTTGTATGTCATACATACATATGCAAGTTTATCCCTTTGTATGACATAAGTAACTTATGCAAGTTAACCTCTTTATGACATATGTGATTCATGCAAGTTTGGGTTGATTATTTATGCTAGTTGGGTTTGATGCCATGGTCATATATGCATGTTGACACCTTTAAAACCCATGTTGATGCTAATGTTATGCAAGTTGAACCCATTGTATTTGTGATGAATCTTCCCTTTTATGTCATGTTAGCGAATTACGTGGGGAACGATGGGGTTAACATTCATGTTAATAAAATGGTGTGAAGTTGGTATGATTATGCATACCATAAAGTGGATGGACATAATTGAGTCAATTATGTACATCATTAAATTGGAATTAATTAGGGAAAATTAATTCAAAATATGGGGGTGATTAATTAGGTGTAATTAATCGACTAAGACACGAGGTTGGACCCTTTTGTAGCATAAGACTGCCCGGAACCGACCGGCAAATCCAACGGCTACAAATGATTGGCCCAATGTGAGAGGTCTTAGGCATAAACTAAATACGTGACAAGTGTAAAGACACGAGGTTAGACTCGGTTATGGCGTAAGGATGCCCGGACCCGACCGGCAAATCCAGCTGCCATAAAAGATAGTCTAATGTGAGAGGTCTTTACAAAGGTTACGGTCTTAATCAATTAAGAAACACTTAACCATATTAGCATGTAGAGGGACATGAGGGGTTAAGTGGGTGCCTTGGGTGGCATGTGGAAAAATCTAGTGGTTGCCTTGGGTGGCAATAGAAAATACGATTAGAATACTTAACCAAAGTGGAACATGTAATTAAACATGATTAAAGGGTTAAGTAAGTGCCTTGGGTGGCATGTGGAAATCAAGTAAGTGCCTTGGGTGGCATATGGAAATCTAGTGGGTGCCTTGAGTGGCAATTGAAATATGATTAGATGACTTAACCAAACTTTAAACATGTAAGTGGACATGATTATTAAAAAGGGTTAAGTAGGATACACTAGAAGGGACAAGCTTAGGTGGGTAGCTTGTGGGGGCCCATTTCAACCAGTAACCCATATGTATCTTATTGGGCTCGACCCACGTCGAGGACGGGACACGCGTACTGGGCTTGACTATAAGAGGCCAAAAACGGGTTAGCGGTGGCAACGCAAGTCCAATGGGCTTCATATGCGTGTGTGGACCCGGGCTGGTAGGTAAGACGTTGTTGCATCGTGTAGGTATAAGCCGTGCACCATTGGTTGTATCGGGTTGCCACTTTGGGGAGTGATACACCCCACTGTGGGGCCAGCACGGGTATCTACGTTAGGGAGCCGATCGAATGGGAGTGGAGGGTACACCTAGTGGAGATAGGGGCAGACGGCACCTATGTAGTCAGCTAGGGGTACACGAGACTACTATTAAGATTACTAAGTACACTTAGTGGGATCAAACTTTAAGTTAGGAATTACCCTTGGGTGGGTAGATCTGGTGTGGTGCAGTGTAGGAATTACCCTTGAGTGGGTAGATCTGGTGTGGTGCGGTGTAGTAATTACCCTTGGGTGGGTAGATGCGTCTTTACCGTTATCTTAGTTCATCCTATGTCTAGTTGGCTGCTTAGTGTAGTCATTTATCCCCAGTCATCACCGTACCAAGGTTATATCATACCCTAATTACTTTAATGATTGTATTGTTAAAGTTATAGGGCTCACTCAGACTTACGTCTGACCCCGTTGTTTTTATCTTTTTCCCAACCCTCAGGTTATCAGAGTGGGCCTAGCACTAGTGGGCTTTGATTAGATTGCTTTATCTATCTTTTGGAACTTGGACTCTTGAAGTAAAGCTCGGTTATCTTTTCTATTATGGCTATTAGTTATGTAGTGGGATTATGTACTTATGTTTTAACGAGATGGATATTTTGTACTTGACTCTTGTTGGTTTTTGATATGTAACCAAACATGTTTACCTTCTGCTGAAACGAAATGATGTTTTAAATTTCAAGTATTACTTATATCTGTCTTGTTGTAATTTTTCTGTTCTATATTCACTTAAAATACTCCACCGAAGTTAAGGCATTCCCTTAGTGAGTGACCTTAGCGGGTGTGGGGTGTTACAGAAAATGACTAATTACTCCTAATTATGTTGGATGTAACAAACTAATTAATATATGTCATAATCAGGTTATATTAACTTATTTGCCATTGATGGGTTTCTTGTGACTGAACTAATTGGAAAAGAGCGGATCTATCAATTCCAATTGAAGCACCTGCTAGGGCTATAATTGTTATTCCAGCACCTAGAAATTTTGCTTCCATATCCCCGGAAATAGTTGGTCTTTCAACTACTAAGAGAAGAGCCTTATCCATGCCATGAGAAAGTGAAGTGATAAAAATGCCTAGTTACAACTTATAGTCAAATATAAATATGTGACAGATTATGACCACTTGCATAATCTCATAATCCAATCAAAGTAAATATGGAGACCTGTCTTGCGTAGTAAAGAAAATGTAGAATTTAACGACTAAATGATAAGATCTAATTCCTTGATGTAGATCTAGCCTCCAGATGATGATTTGAGATTACCTAATGTAAAATTAGAGAACTAGTTTAAAAGAATTGGGATAACTAGCATAGATCATAGCCAAACCTAATTTGAGAATGAGAGGGAAAACATCTTTAGCCCGTATTTATAATTAAGTGCAATTAGACTAATGGTCTTACTAACCTCAGCCTATTAGCATTACCCAAATTATTTCCAGTAGTATTAAAAACTTAAAACTACAATTAAACTCTCAAATTGATGATCCATTTTCTTAATGTGACCACTCTGGCCAACCACCGCCCTAAAGCAATGATATAGGTTGAAACATTTAATTTAGATTCTATCAAAAGTTATGGCCAAAATAAGATTGTTAAGGGGTACAATGATCACAAAAAGACTAGGGGGAAATCAAGGATATGTACAACATCATAAAGAACCATAACCCAAAATATTAGAATGATATGACTATTTGTAAATTATATTACAATCCTCCAATACGTAAAATATGAGTTGTTATAGAAATCTCTTAATCACATTAGTGCTTATATTACCTGCATCCAAGAGAGGTTATACGGAGAAGATCGTGAACGCACTAACGGAACGACCAATTCATGATCTACAGATCATAACAACCCACCCGAAATGGGCCTAAATTCTAACCCAGAAAAGGTCCATTGTAAATTATAGCCATTCTAAATGGATCATTGGTTCCTATAAGGAAATACTTTAACACATATAATAGAGCAGACTAAACCAAAATCAAAATCTCATACAATGGAAGGGGTAAAATATAATAACTTAAAATAGATGTACCATAAATTAAAAACCATAATTTTTTTGGTTACAACGAGTTTCAGTTGTCATAAGTGGTAATCAATTGTAATTGTCCCAATAACACAACAACAATCATAATACAGCTATGAATGATGACTAATAGCCATTAATCCTCAAGCAATCTAGCTCTACAATACATAACATCACCGATAAAGCTCTCCTACCTGCTAACTTGTTCATATGTTAAGAGCTATGCAGTTAATTCCCTGCTATTACCCTTCTATATCCACGCTATATCATGTAGTGGATTTCTACCATAAGGTTATTTCCAAAAAGCCTTTGAAATAGCCTTCCTGATTAAAGCCCCGCTATATTATTATATTCCCAATTTATCCCATTATTTCAGCTAAATTCCGCTATTCCCCAAATATCTTCTATAAAAGAAATAAATAGAAAAATGACTTTTTTACACTATAAAATAAGCTTTTTAATAGAATTTTTTAACACGTATTTATTAAAATAGAAAATATTATAATATTCTATTAAATTTAATCAGGTTAAAGGAAGTTTACATATATTTGCACATGCTTTTATTTAAAATTAAGAATTTACTAATTATAATTAATATAAATGTTAATTTTCCATTATTTATCATTTATATATTTGTAAATGTAGTAAATACGAGTTTTATATGCTCTTTTAGACTCAACCGTTATATCCCACTATTTCCTCACTTTATTCCCGCTATAACTTGTGTGATACCCCACGTAACTTGATGTCATCCATATGAGGATGCATTAAGTTCTGTGAACCGCAATAAGTATACAATAACTAAAATTCACAAGACATAATATTAATATTCAATGAAAAAACTTTTATTATTATAAAATCAAAATTACATCGTTACAATTTCAAACACCAAAAAAAATAGTTATAACCACTTGTTTCATAACACAAACCATCAGAGTACAAAATCATAAAATCATGTTCCTCCTCAAAATCCATAACAATATAGAACAAAAGTCAAAGCAATACATCTAGTCAGAAGAAATTCAAACCTGAGCTGAAAGAAAGCACGATCATTGCTGATCACCACCACCTGAGGACCTAAGGGGGAAAGGAAGAGAGCGAAGGAAAAAAAATAGGTCAGACATAAAGTCTTGCGATTTCCAGTGATTTCTAGCACAATCATAAGACAAGAAGTATCAAGATAGATAAAATGAACTAGATATGAAAATACAGCCAAATATACAAGTACAAAGTAAACGAGATAATATGGCAAGGTAAAGATCAAGTAAGCTTCTCATTTATATCCAAGAACATGTTTCTGCACCAATTATCAGGATTAAGTTTTACCTTAATTATTGCCTATGCGATTGGCTCCCTACTACGCAAATATCCTGTACCAACCACGACAGTAGGGGATATCAGTCCCTAACTTGTTAACTTATAAGACATGGAACTATTTGTTGGTGTTACAGCGTCTTAGTCCCTCTTGGACCCATGCATGCCCATGACTCCGCCGAAACATGCATGTACCCACCTTCCACCTTTGAACCTCTTACTATCCAGATCAGTAAAGCGTGCCCTGGTCCCTACCTAGTGCATGGCCTCTCTATGATACCAATAGGGATACTAACTAATCCGGGTTCCACATAGCAAGATTGACACAACCCAACCCCTAGGCTTATGCCCCTAAGTAACTGAGATTTTAAGAGTTCCAAAATCGGATATAACAACAAGACGTGAGACCTCTTAGCTTATTAATTAACCGGTATAATTGAGCATGTTTAAGTTCACTAATAAGCATGGTTGTAAATGACAATTCCTATAAATGTTATTTTGTGTACAACCCCTAGCCCCAAAACAGACAAACACTTGCTTGGATGTATATATACAGATTATAGTAACAAGTCTTACTTAATTACATCTGATCCTCATATTTTCCATTAAAATGTTCTGCTTAATATTTAAATTAAGTCCAACCTATCTGTATTAACATGTTTTCATATTCTTCCATTTTGTATTTACCCCAAATTTAGAGTCAAAGTTTCTCATGTTATAGTGTGGCCAATTCTCCGTATTATCACTACAAGTTTTCCTAATTTATTCCAAATTATATGCAATTCCAACAGAAATGGCCTCGGCTCTCGATGTCCTAGGCTCAACATAAATAAAAAGGAAAAAGGAGAAAAAAGATCCAAACTCAAACTGAACAAATAGGCATATAAAAGACAGTAAATAAATAAAAGACAGGAAAGGGGAAAAGAAATAAAGATGTATATATGAACATATAATAATTGTAAATAGGGTAAATAACTGACAATAAAACATATATACATATAAACACTATTAATTTTCAGATCCATATAATTTACTATAAAAATACTGTTTAAAAAGAAGATCTAAAAATAACTAGAAATCACAGTGACTTGATTTAGATCCAGAAAATGTCTCTTTAAAATTATTGTTGTAGAAAACTTGAATTATCTCTTTAATCTATGTTTGGCAGCACCTAGACATTTTATTAATTTTTATTTAGAACATAGCTTAGAGGGAGAAGAATGATGAAAGTTTGTGTGCAAGAAAATGTTGAGGCTGCTAGCCTATTTATATATTAACTAGGATAATTCTAAACCATTAGGTATTAGGTTTTTAAATCCTACAGTACACCTCAAGATGAGTCAGCATATGTATGTAGCAAAGAAAATAGTCCCGATACAAATGCATGAATCTGTCATGCATGCAGGTGGATCGACCCACTTACTACCTAGATCGACACATAGGTCGACCCGCCGTAGACCTGGGTCGACCCCTGTGTCGACCCAGTAATGGGCAGGGTTGCCCACCAATTGTTGCTTCTTCGTTCAATTTTATTTATAATATATATATTTATTTATATATATTATGCATTGTTTTTAGTTCAATCTTCTTTAGTTCATAACTTCTTCATACCTAATTCGTTTTACGAAAATCAAGAGTCTATCTGAACCAGAATTTCATACCAGATGCAGCTGTAAAGTATTTTATTAATTCATATTATTTTCTTCATTATATAATTATGGACTACTAAATTATACAGTGCTACATTATTCCCTCCTTAAAGGATTTTGTCCCCGAAATCTCTAAGTTAAGAAGAATGTTATTATTTAATCAACCACCTACACACATCTACTCATTTATCAACCACTAACATCAATTTTCATTAAAATTTCTAATGCTATGAACATATGCAAAGGTGTTTTATGTATATGTCCCTGTACTAATGCAAAAATCAGACTGTCGACTGATTCAGTTGACCTCCTTAATGCAATATATGTCTGTGCCATGCACTCAATATGAATGCACAATAATCCTGACGGTACATATAAGTTCTATATGTGTGCTCAACCATTCACCAATATGCAACATCCATGTGATGATTCAACCATTTTCATCCATTGAAAATCAAAAATGCGCACAGATCCATATGCATTATGTAAGTATTTGAGCCGATCTAGTTCCTAAAGTGTGTGTATATGTGTCCACTGGCAATCGCTAGTAAACGCTTGCATCCAATTACATCCATCAATCATAACATGTCTCAAACACATGTTTCAACCATAAGCTTCTACCTAAGGATTGAGATTCGAACGATAGGGTAAAAATACTTGAATGATAAAAACAAAAGATTCGAATTCAAAAGCTTAGAAAGGAAAATTAAGAACGTACACTCAAAGAGAAAAGGGTAAGAAGTGCGAATCTTGTATTCGGGTTCCCATGTTGCATCATCATGATCTTCTCCCCATTGCACCTTCATTAACTTGATCTCCTTATTGCATAGTCTCTTAACTTCCGATCCAAGAATATGAGTAGGAACTTTCCTTGTTGGTGCCTCTTTCTCAACTTCAACATCCTCAAGCATGCTCGGCTCTACTACCTCTATTGAATCATATGGACATTTCCTTAAATGAGAAACATGGAAAACATCATGAACTCCCGCAATCCTCTCTGGTAGTCTAACTATATAGGCCATCTGGCCTATCATCTCAACTATAGATAATGGTCCTACAAACCACGGTGCCAACTTTCACACCGAGCATAAGCGAACAACATTTCTTAGAGGCGATACCTTGATAAATACCATGTCTCCTACCTCAAATTCCAAGTCCATCCTCCTCCTATCAACATTTGACCTCTACATGCCCTAAGCTTCTTTCATCCATCTGCAAATTAGGTTTATCTTCTCAAAAGTTTCTCTCACCATCTCAGGCCCAAGTAGAAGTCTATCCGTAGACACCCACCAACATGTCGATGATCTGTAAGGTTGTCCATAAAGTGCCTCGAAGAGCGCCATCCCGATACCTGTCTGATAACTATTATTGTAAGCGAGCTCAACTAATGGGAGATGATCCTCCCAAGTCCCTTCGAAATCAAGGACACACAATCTCAAAAGATCCTCTAGAACCCTATTGACCCTCTCGGTTTGTCCATCGGTCTGAGGGTGGTAAGCTATGCTCAGTCATAACTGTGTAGCTAGTGCCTCTTGCAAGCTTCCAAAACTGACTCGTGAAGATGGGGACATGGTTTCTAACTATACTGGAAAGGTACCCCATAAAGTCGGACGATCTCCCTAAGGTATACTGATGCTAGCCAAGTTGTTATCCTCTTGCCCTTAACTGGAGCAAAGTGAGCGTTCTTAGTGAGTCTGTAAACAATAACCCATATACTTGTGTTTCCCTTCCTCGATCTAGGCAGTCCATCACTGAAGTCCATGGAGACGCTCTCCCATTTCCACTGCGGGGTATCTAAAGGCTGAAGCAATCCACTAGGTTACCTTTGTTCAGCCTTTACTCACTGACAAGTCAAACATCAGGCCATAAACTCCGAGACATCCTTGTTGATACCAATCCAATGGAAAACTCTCTTCGTATCTCTATACATTTTGTCACCACCAGAATGGATAGCCATCCGAGAGTGATGAGCCTCCTCAAGAATTGTTCTTAACAAATCCCTAACTCGGGGAACATAAAGCCTTCTGTCTCAGCGTGGCCACCTTTCTTGTCCATAGAATATCTAGCTAGGTCACTAGAGGTCTCTCCTTCACTAAGTCTATTCAAGATGTCCACTAATTGCTGGTTTTCTCGATATGTGGGTCCAATGCGCTCCATTAGAATAGGTCCAATGATGCCAACAAACTAGGTGTAAAATCTGGAGATGACCCAAAATCAATGGTCGCGATGTACTCCAAACTCTGCCTCTCTACGATTAGAGGACTCAAGGTCATCCTCTACCTATTCAATGCATCTGCAACCACATTCCTATTGCCTGGGGTATAAGCTATCTCCAAATTGTAGGACCTGGGAACTCCATCCATCATTGTTGCCTTAAATTGAGATCCTTCTGCGAGAAAAAAATACTTGAGCGTGTTGTGATCCATGTATAGCTCAAATCTCTCTCCATGCAGATAGTGTCACCAAGACTTAAGGGCGAACACTATAGCAGCAAACTCCAAGTCATAGGTAGGGTAGTTATTCTCATGAACCCCCAATTGCCTACTTCCATAGCAAACCACCTACCTTCTTGCATCAACACGACACCTAACCCTATGCCACAAGAATTCACGTAGACCATAAACTCCTTGTTGCCATCTAGAAGAGTCAGAACAGTAGCAGATGTCTGAGCCCTCTTTAACCTCTGAAATGCATCTTCGCAGCCGATTCTCCAAACGAACGCCTAGTTCTTCTATCAGACGGGCGAATAGATTTGATATCCTCGCAAATTCCTTAATGAACTTTCGACAATAACCCACCAATCCCAAGAAACTCATCACCTTTGTCGCATTCTTAGGGGCTTTCCAGTCTTGAACCGCGACAACTTTAGCGTGGCTACCACTATTCCATCCTTGGAAACAACATACACTAGGAACCTTACTTCCTTTCTCCAAAAATGACGATTAGAAAATTTAGCCTTAAGCTGATGTGATCAAAGAGTGCATAGAACCTCTCCTAAGTGTACGACATTGTTTACACCAAAAATGGTCCAAACACCTCAGGTACAAAGCTGTACTTCACCAATTTGGTAGGGGATAAAGTGGAGTCGTATTCAATCAGTAATTCAAAGTAGAAAAATGCAGAAAAAAGTAAAAATAGAGACGAGGTTTAGAGTGGTTCGGCCGTTAATGAGGCCTACGTCCACTATTAAGATGATTTCTAATCTCATGATATGAATTACAAAGTACATCAATTCTCTCTGCATCATACACTTCCATTTTCACCTAATACAACCTTGTTTATATACTTTAATCTAAGAAATTATATAAGAAGATGGTTGAATTTGAGGAGAAAGAGGATGAATGGATGATTGAGATTGATGATTTTTTTGTTCTCTCTGAATCACGAAATTGAGCTTGACGCCATGGCCAGATCTGTGGTTTTTGGTAGAGTTTGGCAGCACTTCGTGATTCTTCCGATCTCCCCCCTTTTCAGTGGTGGCTATGGTGTATTTATAGGTGAGTCATCGGTTTGAAATCCCTTTCCCGCCTTGTAAATCTCTAATTCTGCTAATTACAATCGGGCCATTGGCCAGTTGTTGCTAGTTGTCGTGAGCTGTCTTAGGTTGTTATGCGTAGATGACTTTTTGGGTCGGGCGCCATATGTAGTTGAGCGGGTTTACAACAGCGGGTGCTTCTATGCGGGCGACCATTTTGGGAGAATGACTGTGAGTGCGACACAAGTCTGGAATTGACTCTCCATTGTTCCCTGTGCGACCAGTTGTTTTAGTTCAAGGGTGCTCGTCCTCTTATTACTCCTCCAAGGTGTGGTTTGTCTGGCGGTTGTTCAGTGTGGTCGTTCTAGCCCATGTTGGATGAGCGACCTGTTTCATGTTGATGCTTGGCGCGTCCTTGTACTTGCGTGAGCGGCTTGTCTTAGTTTCGTTCCTGGATTATGATTTGGACCCAAGTTTCAGGGTCGCATGTTGCACCATGCCGTCTGGTTGTACTTGGTCGATCTGATCTGTTCTGGGCTTTGACATTCGACACTTGCTTTTGTGACCGTTTTTCTCCATTACTGATGCTCCAAGTGCCTTAATGATTTCCTTTGCGAACGACCCCGATGATGTTTGCAACATATCCCTTGTTCAATGTACGCGTGGATTTTTTAGGGATTAACACATGCCCCTCGAAGCTTGTGATTTCTTTTAATGAGGAATTACTGGCTTCGACATATTCGATCGTACATTGTTGAGTTGGCTTGTTGGCAGGGGTCGGTCGCGCGAGAAGTTAGGAGCGTATTATCCGGGGGGGCGATCTTATTTTCCTGATGCGTGTGCGGAACTTGACGAGTCTTCTCGGCTTTCGTGCAAATAGCTGTATAGTGAGCGGGCGGCAGTTCCTTTTTGGCTTGCCAATCTCTTTCTTTTTCAAGTGTCATTTTGCTAAGGAAAAGTGAATGGAAGTTTTAATGGCAGCATTGTTTTGAGTGGTCTTCTTTACCTCTGATACTCTTCTATACCTTTTGGAGATCCCAGTTCTTTAGCGAATCGATTTGGTAATCAATTCGTCTGGACCGTCCGCTCAGATTTTGGGCTGCTCGTTTGCCTATAAGCAATTTTCTTTTTTCCCTGTGGGTTTGCCTTTATGCAATTTCTAATGCATGAATTTGGTCGTGCGACTTCTTAGGGTTTTTTAGCACAGTTTTTTTTAGAGAGAGAATTCAAGGAATCGTCAATGTCGAACCAGGACCAAGAAAGGAGTTCTGACCAAGTTACGCCCGCCCCTCATGCCGTTCCTTCGATGGACACTGCCCAAGAATCTTTGCAACCTCGTGTGCTTTCGGAGGTTCCAAACAAGAGGCCTTTGAAGGAGCTCTCGCCTACCTCATTCCGTCAGTTGTGCAAACAATTTGGGTTTTTGGAGGAGGAAGAGGCCAGGTTGCCTGTGGGAAAGGAATTTGCCGACAACCCTCCTAAGGGGTTTGTTGTTGTTACTCGAGGTATGTTGAAAAGATGGGCGGTTCCCCCCTTTAACCCTTTCATAGAGATGGTTCTTCGGAATTTGGCCATTGCTCCTTACCAGCTACACCCTAATGGTTATGCAATCTTGACAAGTTTTTATGTCCTTTTCATGAGAGAAAAACATCGGACTCCTTCGTTTAGGGACATATGCTCATTGTATGCTTTCAGGACAATAAGCCAGCGTCCCTTGTTTATCTTTATGGAAAGTCGTGGTTCGAGAATAATCACCGGCTTAGAGGACAGTGTGCGAGGATTTCCAAATCAATATTTCTTTGTGAAATGTCCTGACAACTTCTGTGGCCTTTGGAAGGTAATTGTTAAGATTCTTACCCTTTAGATTCTAGTCTCTTCTTCCTCTCGTTTTTATTTTTTCTGAGACCTTTCAATATATTACAGTGCTTCCTGATCAGAGTATACCATTTAATCAAGACTTATGCAACTCATTACTAGCTGTTGACGAAGAATAGAGAAATAGGTTCTTGATTAATGAAGGGATCTTAAAGCAGTATAACTTGCTTTCATCTTCACGTACTTTTCCGGCGGATGCTTTTTGCAAAAAGAATGCTATCAACCTGTCCCCTGTCAAGAAGTTCTTGGGAAAGGGGGTTTCCGATGTCTCGGATGGCAGTGAGGCATTTTCCAGTGGTAGGGCGATCTCTGTCAAGAAGACAGCAGTCAAACACCCCAAGCGCAAAGGTTCTAAGATCTCAATGGCTTAGCACGGAGAGGGTGGATCTTTGGTAGAGGGAGCCTCCCGGGGAGATGTGAGCGTGATCCCTTCGAAGACTACCCCGGGGTAGTTTCAAGAGGCGGAACAGCTTGATGACATTATAGAGATTTCTGCCGAAAGCTTGGGAGGCGGAAGGAATTCCCCGAAGGGAGATCAAGAGGAAGATGGTTCAGAGGCTTTAAAAGAACTTAATTTTTCTGCTCTGACTGGAGGACTCGTTCAAGGTAAGGTTGTCATTTTAATATTCGTACTTTTAAGGAGAATCTTTAGTTACACGACTTTACGAAAGAAACCCTTGTCTCTGGGTCGAAATGGTATTTCACAAAGTCTGGAACCACTTCAACCTTGTATATCATATGTATCTCTTTCCTTGGTTTTATTCTCTGGTTCCTTTCAATCGATGTGGTAAAAATTTTCCCTTTCTTCTTAGATTCAAGAATGGGGTTTTCATTGCTAGGTAGTCTCTCTCAACAGCTCGTTCTTACCGATCCGCGGGATATTTTGCAGTCTAGTCTCTCTTGCGGGAGCAAACGCTCCTTCCCCTTTCCAGATCTCTTATCCCAAGATGCTCTTGAGGCACCGCTAGCAAGCTTGTTGAAGAAAAAGAAGTATGACCATCCTTGAGTGTTAAAAGGGGGAAAACAGGATGCTGAGCGAATAACAAGTGATATGAGGCAGGTCAGGGATGAAGTTGGTGAATCTTCTGAGCGAGTCGGACTTTTGTGCCCCAGTTCCTCGGTTCCTGTGGAGTCGTTGCTTAGTTCTTCTGTACCTAACACGTCTGTTTCTAGTCAGATTCAAGCGATCCTTAACAGACCTCCTTATGCAGTTACCCCTGGAAATACTGTGCTGCGGGATAGATTCGTTGGTTGGGACTTGAGTGGAATAGACCTTGATTTAGACTTGTCGCCATGTGACGATCAGAGTAGCATTGGAGAGCTGAGTGCAATAAAAAATTATGCGACCTCCCAGCTTACCACAATCATGAATAACCTTGAAGCTCAGTTAAACGAGGCCGAAAACACTTCCAGGGAGCGGTTGGAGTCTTGGAATAGGTTTTGCTTTGAGTTCCAGAAGCTGAACACTCAGCATCTCAAACATATCGGGCTTCTGGAAAATGACAAGACTGAAGTGATCCGTGAAGTGGAAAATCAAGCAGCTGAAATTGCACTTCTTAAGAACGGGCACTGTCGGGTGAAAAATTTGGAGGCTGACAACAGGAGGGTTCAGGAAGAGATTGAAGCTGCAAAGAAGCAAATAGATGAAGTCCAGACTGACCGCGAGTTCCTGGAATCCCATCTAACTTCTGTACATCAATCCGTGGTTTCTTGCCGCCAGGAGAAAGCAATGCTCGAAGGTAAAATTATTTTGCAAGGCAAAGCTATTGAAACCTTAGAGGGCAATAAGGCGAAGCTATCCGGCGATCTTGCGGAGGTCAAAAAGAAAACCGATAAGACCTTATTTCGGTTTTACACTCTCAGTGTTATGACTTGCAGAAGCTTGAGCTATCTGGGCAAGGACTTTCCTCGTACATTAGCCCTTGTCTGGGAAGAGGTGCTTGGTTATTCCAAGGATAAGGAGGATAAGGCTCTACAAGAAGCCCTTCTTGAGCCAAAAGACCGTGATGCTCTGGAGATAGGTAGGAGCATATTAGTTGGTAAACGAGCCAAATCCCTTGGAAAAGAGGTTCGGAATGTGGTTCCCATCCGTGCCCCTAGTTCTGTAGGAGAGGGTGCCCCGGGATCCCCAGCTGTTCTAACGGAACCCCCTACTGCTGGTGAAGGTACCTCTAAGGCTCATTTGGTTGATGGTTATGTTACACCTGAAAATGTTGCCAAATGATGTAAAATTTGTTCTGTACTTTTTTAGTGCCAGTCTGATGACTGTGTACTTTTGTGATGAACCTGTCGATGTTGGTATGTTGTAACCTTTACTTATCCGTATCGTATTGCGCTTTTTGCGAATCGTGCGCTGGTTACGCTTTTACGTCGTTTAACGTCAGTACTGCGGGTTGGTCTTGATTTTAGAAATCTTATCTCCTCTTTGAGGGGTTTTAGTCTTAACTGCACATTTATTAGCATTTTCAACGATTTGGTAACCCAAACCTTTAAAGTTAATCTTAGGTGTGTATTTTTATGAGATGCAGACACCTTACTGTACATTTAACTTTGTTCCTCATTGGCTTGGTGTCCCAGGCCCTTTTGAAACCTAATTAAATGTACTTCCGTATGCTGGGTTTATTCCTTTTAATGTGTCCAAATCCCATATCTCACTAACTCAGTGGCCCGAGTCCTTCGGAGACTGGTTTTGGGTACGTGCCCCCACGGGAGGACTTGGGTTAAGCATTTTCGACCCAATTTCGGTCCTATTTGATCCGGCTATTATGATCAAATAGAGACCCAAATTGGATTTATTACACCCTCTTTCGACTGGGATTTCTGCTGTAATCCACCCTTGGCTTTGTTTGACTTGGTTAACAACAAAGAACAAGGACAGACACCTCCTTTCGGTAAGGGTTTCTTTTCACGAACCACGTCGGTTTTTGCCGACTTCACATTTTTGTCGATTTTTGCCGACTTTGCATTTTGCTCAATGAAATAGATACTAGCCCTCTTCAATGAAAAAATTAAGAAATTTTCTCAATGCGGGGAATCCTCGTATCCTGCACCTAATATGAAGGTGTTCCTTTGATGGGCTCAGCAAATTTTTATCCGAGGGGCCTTTTTGTTTTGAGTTGCCTTCTTCGTCATCGAGCTTTGATCCTGACATGCCCCGGCGATCTGGAGTTAAGGAGTCCGTATATTCCTTCGGAAAGGATATCCCCACGATGGTAGGGTTTTCCTCCTGTTTTGCAACTGCGCCGTCGAGATGTCGGTGCCTAGGTATGTTGCTTCTTCCATGATTCATCCTAGCGCGATGAGCGACCCTTCAATGATATCTTGCCGTCTTGGGCTTGGAGTGATGGTTTCTACTTCTGGCGCACAATTTTTTCTGGTTAGCGAGGAACAAGTGGCTCGTAAAGTAGCCTTTCCTGTGGCAGCTTGAATAACCTACATTGACTCGAGCTTCTTCATCGTTGCATTATTTGCAATAGCTATTTGACTTATCAATCCCGTCACCCCTTCCTCCAGCTCCTTCCAAGTTATAGCTCCTTGTTTTTTCGAGGTCTCTTCTGCCTTGGGATTGCTGGTTGACGGTGTGACGAGATCGATGCTGTCATCAGATTTCCTTCCTTCTTTGGCCTCATCTTCTTGGACTGCCTTCTCCTTCATTATTTGTTGGACCAAATCCGTGATACGCCTTTCATCATCTGCTGAACCGTTGGGATCAGTACTGATATTTTCTCCAGTGCGACCGTAGTTTGAGCTTCGGCGCCTCGTGTCTCTTCCGAGGAGAAGGGAGTCGGTGGGGCCTGCGACTGCTTGAGTTGATCATACCCCTTTGTATTGTGGAGATCTGGCTTTAGAATCCTTAACGTCGGCCTCTCCCCAGTCTCTTACTATACCGCGAAGTCGTCTAGGGTCCGAGGTTGACGAGTCCTCTTCTTCGCCAATATCGTCCATGGTGTTGGTGTTTTGCGGCAGCAGGTTGGTTCGAACAAGGGTGTTGAGCCTTTCCATTATCATCCTGGTTGTATTATCAGTTTTTTCGTTTAGATCAGCTACAACCATATTTAGTTCATCTTGCGTTATAGGTGGCCTGGGGGTTTCATTTTCCCCTTGACTCAAGATCTGAGGTGAAGCTTTGTCAGCATTATCATCCTCGTTGATTGTAATAACTTTGACAGATTTGTTACTTTTTTCTGATCCAACCAAGGCTTGAAAGAGAAAGATATTCCGGGATAGTTTTACCAAAGGAAATTATGGTACGGCCCCACGGTGGGCGCCAAAATGTTTACACCAAAAATGGTCCAAACACCTCAGGTACAAAGCTGTACTTCACCAATTTGGTAGGGGATAAAGTGGACCCGTATTCAATCAGTAATTCAAAGTAGAAAAATGCAGAAAAAGGTAAAAATAGAGACGAGGTTTAGAGTGGTTCGGTCGTTAATGAGGCCTACGCCCACTATGAAGATGATTTCTAATCTCATGATATGAATTACAAAGTACATCAATTCTCTCTGCATCATACACTTCCATTTTCACCTAATACAACCTTGTTTATATACTTTAATCTAAGAAATTATATAAGAAGATGGTTGAATTTGAGGAGAAAGAGGATGAATGGATGATTGAGATTGATGATGTTTTTGTTCTCTCTGAATCACGAAATTGAGCTTGACGCCATGGCCAGATCCGTGGTTTGTGGTAGAGTTTGGCAGCACTTCGTGGTTCTTCCGATCTCCCCCCTTTTAGTGGTGACTATAGTGTATTTATAGGTGAGTCATCGGTTTGAAATCCCTTTCCCGCCTTGTAAACCTCTAATTCTGCTAATTACAATTGGGCCATTGGCCAGCTGTTGCTAGCTGTCGTGAGTTGTCTTAGGTTGTTATGCGTGGATGACTTTTTGGGTCGGGCGCCTTATGTAGTTGAGCGGGTTTACAAGAGCGGGTGCTTCTATGTAGGCGACCATTTTGGGAGAATGGCTGTGAGCGCGACACAAGTCTGGAATTGACTCTCCATTGTTCCCTGTGCGATCGGTTGCTTTAGTTCAAGGGTGCTCGTCCTCTTATTTCTCCTGCAAGGTGTGGTTTGTCTGGCGGCTGTTCAGTGTGGTCGTCCTAGCCCATGTTGGATGAGCGACCTATTTCATGCTGATGCTTGGCGCGGCCTTGTACTTGCGTGAGCGGCTGGTCTTAATTTTCGTGCCTAAATTGTGACTTGGACACAAGTTTCAGGGTCGCATGTTGCACCATGTCGTCCGGTTGTGCTTAGTCGATCTGATCTGTTCTGGGCTTTGACATTCGGCACTTGCTTTTGTGACCGTTCTTCTACATTACTGATGCTCCAAGTGCCTTAATGATTTCCTGTGCGAACGACCCCAATGATGTTTGCAACGTATCCGTTGTTCAATGTACACGTGGATTTTTTAGGGATTAACAGACATGTTCTTCCTCGCTCCTCGAGAAAACCAGAATGTCATCCATGAAGACCACTACAAACTTGTTCATATACTCCCTGAACACCCTACTCATCAATTCCACAAAGTACACAAGTGCATTAGTCAGCCCGAAAGGCATGACCAGCCACTGAAAGGAACCATATAGAGTCCTGAAAGTAGTCTTATTGATACTATCATCTGCTACCCTCTATTGATGAAATCTCACGGATAGATCCAACTATGAGAAAACCAAAGCGCCTACTAGCTAATTAAACAAGTCATCAATCCTCGGAAGTAGATGCCTATTCTTCTTAATGAGTTTACTCAACTCCCTATAGTCCATGCATAGACGGAGAGAGCCATCTACTTTGGTCGCAAAGACGACTAGAGCTCCCTACTTGGATACGCTTCATCTAATGAATTCCTTCTCGAATAGCTCACCTACTTGCTTGTTGAGCTCCCTCCTCTCCCTATGAGCCATATGGCGCACTGGTAAAGCAATTGGCACCACTTTCTCTACCAAATAAATATGGACGTCTTTCTCTCTCCTCAAAGGTAATCCCTTTACCTTATCAAACAAGTCTGAAAAATCTCACAATGGGTCCTGATCGAAGATCATCTACTGAAGCATCAAGCGAATCTAGGAAATTGAGCATAACTGACCCCTGTGGGTCACAAGATATCTCAAGAGTTCTCCTATGGCACATCAGAAGCCAACAACTCTCCTCTCACAATCTAGAATGGAACCATACATGGCTAACCAATCTATTCCTAGAATCAACCCATAACCCATTAAGCCAAGAACATATGCATCGCATTCAAACTTGATGCCTCATGACAGAAATTCTCAAACCCCAACATATCATAGATAAATGAGTTGTATACCCTTTAGGGTTTGAGATATAATAGGATCAAAAACAATAATAGTTTCTAGGTGTAGATTATCAACCACAGAATTGAATATAAATGAATGAGAAGCACTGAAATAAAAAAAAAGTCCTAATAGGATAGTCAAAAAGAGGAATCAAACCTTCGACTGTGACTTTCTTACCTCTATCTGATCCACCATCCTGAGCTGCCTCTAGAGCGTGAACTTGTCCTCCAGATGATCATGCCTTCTGACCATGCTTATTGGGGAATTTCCTAGTGAAAGTGTAACGACCTGCATTCTACGCATCAGAGGATCTTAGAATATTTATTTCAATTACATACGAAGTCGCACGATTGTGAAACTTTGGGGAACGACTGTTGGGGTCATTTCCCATGTTCACGATTTTTATCGAATTTTAAACAACTATTTTTCCCCTAGCGAATCTTGTTTCGCCTATAGCTTTTGATTGGTAAGGAGTTTCGACCTGAAACCACTTCCATTGGATCCGGATGATGGTTTCTCTTTCCGTAGAGTGGTCACATTAATCAAATGGATTTACCATTTGGGAGATATGGCTGAAATAAGGTTTAGAAGGTGAAAAACAGCTCAACCGGGCCTAATTGGGTAATTAGCAGCTAGGTCCATTAGGGATTTCGGGATTAGGGTTATATAAAGCCTGAAAGGGGTTAGAGAAACCCTTGTTTTGTCATTTTTCAGCTCCCACTAACTCCCTTGAACCCTAGTAATGACCTCCATCACCCAAACATCATTTTAATCACTCCCTGATCACTTTTAATCACTAATTAAGCAAAATTGCATCAAATCAAGAGAAATTAACACCAAATCAGAGTTGGAGCTACAGCAATACATGGAGATCAGTGCCATATCAGTTATAGTTTCAGATCTGAGATTTATTTGTGGCTAAGGTGAGTGATTTGCGCTTTTGTTTGCTAATTGGGGCTAATTATGGGTGATTAGTGATAATTAGCGAAATTATGCATGATAAAAATATAGAAAAATATTCAGAAATTCTTAAACAGTAGTTTATGCCTCTGGTGAAAATTTGGGTTAATTTCGGTTAAGTTTGCTAATTCTAAGGATAAAACATGGTTTAAAGGATTAAGGGGAAAATCATGCTTTTGGGTATGTTCGATCCATATTAACGTTTTAAATTGTTGTTTTGATGTTTTTGATTGATTCTGTATGATGTTATTACTATTTGTTATGTTTTGTGATGTCATAGGAAAGTTAGAATGGTAGAAAACGCTGTCGTTCGGCGAAATTAGCTTGTTGGAAAAACTGTAGAATTCCTGATGGTGGTCAGGGGGTATGGTCACGAATGGGATTCCTCAGGGGGGTATGGTCACGAACTGGATTCCTCAAAGCGGGTATGGTCATGAACCGGATTCCTCAGGGGGGTATAGTCACGAACCAGATTCCTCAAGAGGGTATGGTCACAAACCGGATTCCTCAGGGGGGGTATGGTCACGAACCGGATTCCTTAGGGGGTATGGTCACAAACCGGATTCCTCAGGGGGGGTATGTTCATGAATCGGATTCCTCTAGGGTTATGGTCACGAATTGGATTCCTGAAGGGGGTATGCTGACGATTCCTTAAAGGGGTATGCTGACGATTCCTGAGGGGGGCTTGCTGACGAGGACCACGACCATGACCCGAACTAATACGAATGATACCAAAACCCGAGATACAAAGGAACTCCAAATTTGAAGTTATTACTCAGGATCCAGATGGGAACCAACGAGTTAACTTCTCGAGTTGGACTCTTCTGCGGGACGTGTGCAAAGGGGTTACCAATATCCATAACTTTGGTTCACCGCTGAATAGAGGGGGCATGTAGACGAACGAGAGCCAGGGAAGCGTGGACTGGTTGGCCCATTAGGGTTATTGACTATGGAACAGTGCAGTGGGGACAGTATAATAATTGAACGGAGTTGCCGTCATAGCCCCAAAAGGGCAAATTGGTCGTAGCAATAGCTGTACGGAGTTGTCGTCATGACCCCAAAGATTTGGTGACCAGAGCAGTGGATATTGTATGCTTTACGCACTGAGTGAGAGATGTGAGGATGACTATTATGTTTGATGTTCGCTATCACCATGACATGCACATTTCCACTTTACACACTATGTTAGTGTTTACCTTAGAGTACTGTACATCTAGTTGTGCTAACTCTTTGGTTGCAGGTTCAGGTTCAGGTATGATTTACTTATACCTACTACTGTTTTGTTTTGCTGCTTATCACTCATATCAGACTTTTGTCTGACCAAGAGTTTTATGTCTCTTCTTATTGCTCTAGGTGCTCTTAAACAGGCAGACTAGAGACAGGTTAGGTGGTATGCACGAGTAGCTTCCCGGAGACGAGTAGGAGGCTTCCCGTATCATTTACATATATTCTCCCTATGTTGTTGTTGGTCACTTCTTTGGGCATTGGTAGTGCACCTTTTCTACTTTGCTTTAGAGACAGTATTTCTTTTTAAGTTGTAATAATGGAGGGTCACAATCTTTATTTTTGGATTTCCGCTGCTATGATGGTTATAATTTAGTTCTCATCTTATGCACTGTCTCGCCTGTTTTATACCAAATTATGTTACTATTATATTTTATTCCATGCACTGTGAGATATACTACAGGTTCTTTGTTGATTCATCGTCTTGTTTCTTCCTTTTGACGATCGTCCCGTGCTGGCTGGACATCGGTACAGCGCATTTCAAGGGAAATGTCGGCTAGAGCGGGGCGGGCCGTCACGTTTGGTATCAAAGCTCTAGGTTGCGTAGTTATCCTGGGGAAGTCATCAGGGAGAGATAGTATACATATAAGAGAGCGCGTATTTGTGATATTTTGGTTTTCAAAAGCTATATATATACTATTAGTATAGCTAGGGATGAAGTCGCACTGCACTTGCACCACTGAAGAGATGGTTAATCGTTTTCTCTTTACAGATTGAACGATGAGCCGATATACAAGGAGCACGTGTTCAGGAGGAAACAGTGGGAATTTCCCGGGTATAAGGACGATGTTTACTACTTTCATGAGGGATATGCTTAAGGATGTTCAGGGAGCAGTTCCTAATGCTGCTAACGGTGATGTTGCAGTAGCGCAGGTGCCTAGGGACGATTTCGCCAAGCTCGGCAAGGATTATACTAATCTTGGTGGAAAGTCGTTCCATAGAACAAAATCGGCTACAGAGGTTCAAGATTGGCTTGATAGTTGTGAGCGCATCTTCGAGGATTTGGGGATCGAGAATGCAATGAAGAGAAAGTTAGCATCGCATCAACTTCAAGGACGGGCTATGAATTGGTGGAATGCTATTAAAGCGGCTACTCCCGAATATCAAGTTACTTGGAATCGGTTCAAGACCCGATTCAGTGACAAGTTTATTCCGACTGCTCAGAAATCAGAATTGTTTAGGAAGTTTCTAGAGCTTAAGTAGAATGGTAGGGAAGTCTCGGAGTATATTGCTGAATTCGATACCTTATCGAAGTATGGATTATCCCTTATTGATACTGCCGAGAAGAAGAACGAGAAGTTCATAACTGGCTTAGATGGGTACTTAGGGAAAAGGCTTATAAACCACATTGATGAGACATTTGAATCTATTGTGCGAAAAGCATTGAGATCAGAGAGTATTTACCCTAAGTCAAAGACCGAGGTCTTTACTGCATCTACAGGAAAGCCAAAGCCACAAGCAAGCGGTGGAGGCAAGGGTAATTCCCAGATTAAGAGGAAACAGAACCAGACCAAGGATGGTTATAAGAAGAAGAACAACAAGAAAGATATCGAGTGTTTTAGCTGTGGCATGAAGGGCCACTATGCTAGTGAATGTCGAAATAAGCCAGGGGAAAAGAAGTGCTTCAACTATGGCCAAATGGGACATTTCAAGGATAAATGTCCACTACCTCTTAAAGAGAAGTAGATCGTGAAAGCATATGCTATCAACGCTGTTCCTTATTCGTCGAATGCCCCAATTGCGGCACAGAAGGGAAAAGTTATCGTTATTCAAGGTATGCTTTCCATTTATGATGTTCCTGTTCAAGTGTTATTTGATACTGGAGCTTCCCATTCCTTCGTATCTAGTGACCTGGTTGATAGGTTAGAATTGGAACCCGAACTAGTCGATAGACCTTTAGTTGTGACGAACCCGATCGGTGGTTCGACTAACCTTAGTATGATTTGCCATCATATGGTCTTATTGAGTCATGGATGTATGTTTGCTTGTGATTGTTTTGTTTTGGGCTTTGCTGGGTTTGGCATTATCTTGGGAGTCGATTGGCTCCAAAGGTATGGGGTGGTGGTAAACTGTGAGGGGTTTTCGGTGACCATTAGAGAGGACGATGTGCGGAGGGTGGTATTGGGTTTCCTACCTAGTGATGACGTGATGGCTAGTTTTCTACATTCCCTCGACATCCCGTAGAATGAGTTATCAGATGTTCCTGTTGCTGGCGAGTATCCGGACATCTTCGAGGAAGGGACCGGACTTCCACCACACCGAGAGATTGAGATTCAGATTGATTTAGTGAAAGATGCCAGACCTATAGTGGTGCCTCTTCGTCGCATGGCGCCAAGGGAGCAGCAAGAGCTCGGGGTGCAAGTGAGCGATCTTTTGAAGAAGGGATTTATTAGAAGAATTGTTTCTAAGCAGGGAGCACCAGTTGTGTTTGCTATCAAGGCAGATGGTTCCCTTCGATTGTTTGTGGACTACCGCAAGTTGATTAAGGTAACGAGGGAGAATAAGTATCCTCTTCCGTGGATAGATGATTTGTTTGATCAACTAGATGAAGCAATAGTATTTTCCCAGTTGGATCTTACGACAGGTTTTCATCAGCTCCGAGTAGCGGTTGAGTGAATTCTTAAAATGACATTTCGGACGCCATCGGGATTCTATGAGTGGTTGATCATGCCATTTGGGTTGACCAATGCACCCGCATATTTTGTCGATCTTATGAATAGAGTTTTCAGGGATCAATTAAATAAGTTTGTTCTTGTGTTCGTGGATGATATCTTGGTTTACCCGAGGACAGAGGAAGAACACAAGGAACATTTGAGGAAAGTGAGAGAGGTGTTAAGGAAACACCAACTGAAAGGAAAATTTTCTTAGTGTCACTTCTGGAGAAGTGAAGTGAGATTCCTGGGCCAAGTTGTTTCAGAGAATGGTATTGCCGTGGATCTTTCGAAAGTGGCTATGGTGCAAGATTGGTCTACACCCAAGAATGCAACAGGCATAAGAAGTTTCTTTGGGTTAGCAGGATATTATCATCGAAGGCTTCTCCAAGATAGCGACACCGTTAACTCAATTGACCAAAAAGAATCAAGCTTTCACTATAGAAGGTGTGAGAATGAATTTAAGAGCCTAAAGGAAAAGTTGACGTGTGTGCCAGTTTTAGTTATTCCTAAAGGAAACGAAGAGATGACGGTATACATGGATGCCTGTGCTACCGGACTGGGTGTTGTACTGATGCAAGGAGCTAGGGTTGTAGCTTATGCTAGTCGACAACTGAAACCGTATGAAAAAAGGTACCCTACCCATCGATTGTGTTCGCGTTGAGGATGTGGAGACATTATCTCTTGGGAGAAAGATTCGAGTTGTTTACCGACCATAAGTCATTAGAGTATCTTTTCTCTCAGAAAGATATAAACCTTCGTCAGCGAAGATGGCTAGAGTTCTTGGCTTCATATGATTTCAATATCGCATACACACCCGGGAAGGGCAATGCGGTGGATGATGCGTTGAGTAGGAGACAAGCCAGTTTGGGGGCTATGTTTCTGGTATGGAAGCAACTGGAATATATCGTGGGATATGAGTTCAGACCTAAGTGTGAACTGGATCCAGGAATGTTAGCAAGTTTTACGATCAAACCGACTTTGATTGAGAGAATTGGTTCCAGTCAGAGGGATGATCCTAATCTACTGGAAATCATCTCCAAAGTTAAGATGGGCATCGACAATGAGGAGATGAGCAAGTATGGACTTGATCGAGAAGGATGGCTTCGAAAGAAGGGGAGACTAGTTGTACCCAACGCTAATGAGTTGAGAGATGAAGTGCTTAGAGAGTTTCATCACTCAAAACTGACTATACATCCTGGTGGTAACAAAATGTATCAAGATATGAAGCAGACCTACTAATGGGAAGGGATGATGAGAGACGTTGGGAAGTTTATATCCAAGTGCATGAATTGCTAGTTAGTTAAAGCTTAGCAAAAGAAGCCTAGTGGTTTGTTAGAACCATTGGAAACTCCAAAATTGAAATGGGAACAAGTCTCAATGGATTTCATTGACAGTTTACCAAGGACTAGATCAGGTCATGATAGTATTTTGGTGATTGTAGATCGATTAACTAAGAGTGCAAGGTTCATACCAGTCAAGTCAAATAAAATGGCAGCTAAGTTAGCAGAACTGTATATGAAGTGGGTGGTGAGAATTCATGGAGTACCCAAAGGCATTGTGAGTGACTGAGATCCATTATTTACTAGTGGGTTTTGGAAGAGCTTACAAGAGGCTTTAGGATCAGAATTACATCTCAGTACCGCATATCATCCTCAAACTGACGGTCAAACAGAGAGGATGAATCATGTATTAGAGGATCTCTTGAGAGCTTGTATATTGGATTTTGAAGGATCATGGGATGATCATTTGCATTTGTTTGAATTCGCATATAATAGTCATCAGTCCAGTATTGGTATGGCTCCATTTGAAGCTTTGTACGGGAGACTATGCCACTCACCATCATGTTGGTTGGAAACCGGTGAGAAATTTGTCCTTGGGATCGAGGTTATTCAACAACTAATGAAGCACGCCCAAGATAGGCAGAAGAGTTATGCTGATAAGAGACGAAGAGATTTGAAGTTCTCCATTGGTGACTTGGTATTCGTCAAGATCTCTCCATTAAAGAGTATGATTCATTTTGGTAGGAGAGGTAAGTTGGCACCAAGACTTGTTGGTCCATTCCCAGTTCTCGAGCAAGTTGGGAATTTAGCGTATAAGGTTGAGTTACCTGACAAGATGGCAGGAGTTCACAATGTATTTCATGTTTCCCAGTTAAGAAAATTTGTGCACGAACCTAATGTGGCTATTTCACCAGATCAGTTGGACGATATCGAGCTAGAACCTAAGGCAGTTGGGAACCGCAAACCTATTTGTATTGTCGAGCACGATACGAAGCAGCTTCGAAGGAAGGTGGTGAAACTAGTCAAAGTCCAGTGAGGTGATGATGAGAAAGACTGTATTTGGAAAACATAGGAGAACATAAGGAAAATGTATCCAGAACTCTTTGCCTGGTAAGGTTTTAGTAATGATATAGTGTTCCGTTATAAGTAAACCGCATGTTAGGTTAGGTTTGTTGTGTTGTTATGTATGTTTGATTGATTGCTAATGGTAGATAGGCATGTGAGAACCTTTGTATGTTTTGGTTAAGGAATTTAGGGGACGAAATTTCTTAGAGGAAGGAGGGAGGGGAAGAGGAATGTAACGACCCGCATTCTACACATCAAAGGATCGTAAAATATTTATTTCAATTATATACGAAGTCGTATGGTCGTGTAACTTTGGGGAATGACTATTGGGGTCATTTCCCAGGTTCACGATTTTTACCAAATTTTAAATGACTGTTTTGCCCATGGCGAATCTTCTTTCACCTATAACTTTTGATTGGTAAGGAGTTTTGACCTGAAACCTCTTCCATTGGATCCGGATGATGGTTTCTCTTTCCGTAGAGTGGTCACATTAATCAAACGGATTTACCGTTTGGAAGATATGGCTGAAATAAGGTTTAGAAGGTGAAAAACAGCTCGACCGGGCCTAATTGGGTAATTAACAGCTAGGTCCATTAGGGATTTTGGGATTAGGGATATATAAAGCCTGAAGGGGGTTAGAGAAACCCTTCTTTTGAAAATTTTCAGCCGCCACTAACATCCTTTGAGCCTTAGTAATGGTCTCCATCACCCAAACCTTATTTTAATCACTCCCTAATCACTTTTAATCACTAATTAAGCAAAACTACATGAAATCAAGAGAAATCAACACCAAATCAGAGTTGGAGCTGCTGCAATACATAGAGATCAGTGCCATATCAGTTATAGTTTAAGATCTGAGATTTATTTCTAGTTGAGGTGAGTGATTTGCACTATTATTTGTGTAACAACCCGCATTCTACGCATCGGAGGATCGTAGAATATTTATTTCTTTTCCATATGAAGTCGTATGGTCATGTAACTTTGGGAAACATCCATTAGAGTCATTTCCCATGTTCATGATTTTTGTCGATTTCTAAAGGACCATTTTGCCCCTAGTTGATCTTGTTTTGGCCATAACTTTTGATTGGAAAGGAATTTTGACCTAAAACCACTTCCATTAGATTCGTTTGATGGTTTACCTTTCCGTAGAGTGGTCATAATAGCCAAACGGACTTACCGTTTGGGAGATATGGCTGAAATAATGTTTGGAGGGTGAAGAACTGCTTAACCGGGCCTCCACTTATCACCAAGGAACCCTAAAAATGGCCTCCAACCTCTAAATCACCTCCAAATCACCTTTTGGTCAAGGATTTGGCTTAGCAACCTCTAATCAAGGAAGATCTACAATAAATCAACATTGGAGCTGCTGTTTAGCATTGGGATTTGCATCAAATCAGAGATTTATTTCAGATCTTAGTTTATTTGTGGCTAAGGTGAGTGATTTGCATAGTTTTGCACTAATTATGGCTAATTAAGGGTAATTAGTGTTAATTAGCGAATTTATACACTAATAAATTCGGGAAAAATGTTCATAAATTCCTAAATGATGTTTTAGACCTCTGATATGAATTTGGGTTAATTTGGTTAAGTTTTGCTAATCCTATCATTAGTTTCACCTAAACATGCTTAAGGGGAAATATGGGATTTTGGGTATGTTTGATCCATTTTAACCTATCATATTGATGTTTTGATGTTTGTGGTTGATTATGCATATTGCTATGACTGTATGATATGCTTTGTGATTGATTTCAATAGTTAGAATGGTCGAAAACGTCGTCGAATTGCGTGAACACTTGCTGGAAAAACTTCAAGAAACAGTGCAGGTTTCGGATCGGATATGGGGGCTCGGATCGGATATGTTGAACTGGGCAAGGGATTCGATCGGATCGGAACCTGACACTTGAGAAAATTGGCAAAAAGGAAGGCCACGCTAACTGAACTGGGATCAGATCGGATAAAGGAGAAGCGATCGGATCGGATAAAGAATGAGGGAGCGGATCGGAGCGGAAGCACGAACTGGAGGGGAGATGGCACCCGACCCGACCCAAGGTGGGACACCCGACCCGACCTGAAGAAAGATACCCGACCCGAACCGATGCGATGGAGTGGACCCGAACCGAACCGTGCTAGAGGAGGACCATGAGCTAACGCAACGCAGACACCCGACCCGAACCGATGGTTTGAAGAGAACCCGACCCAGTATTGACCAATAACCCGAGATGCAAAGGTAATCCAATATGGGAAATTAGAGCTCAGGATCCAGTTGGGAACCAATGAGTTCACTTCATGGTTGGGCTTTGCTGCGGGACGTGTGCTAAGGAGTTGTCGACGTTTATAACTTCGATTCACCACTGAAAATGAATGATGGGCTACTTATCAGTGCAGTAGAGTCATTGCGACTCGAGGGGCAAGGTGATGGTAGCAAGACTACGTTATCAGTGCAGTAGAGTCATTATGACTTGAGGGGCAAGGTGATGCGTAGTAAACAACGCAAATTGGGTGAATAACTCCATGGGGCAAGTGGACATAGTAAAGGATTGGTAAGACTATGAGCCAGCGCAGATGGGGTGAATAACTCCATGGGGCAAGTGGACATAGTAAGGATTGGTAAGGCTATGAGCCAGCGCAGATGGGGTGAATAACTCCATGGGGCAAGTGGACATAGCGGAGGATTAGTGGCTAAGTTATCAGTGCAGTGAAGCCATTTATGACTTCATGGGGCAAAGTGATCGTAGCAAGGGTGGGTGATCGAAGGGGTGAATATCGTATGCTTTACGCACTGAGTGAGAGATGTGAGGATGGTTTCTATGCTTGATTGTTTGCCATCACTATGACATGCACACCTCCCCCACCTTCGTATCTTTACACCGTTTGATATGGCACCTTAGAGTGTTGTACAGTATGTAGTGCTAACTCTTTGGTTGCAGGTCCAGGTTCAGGTATGTTTTAGTCTACCTGTTACTGTTCACTTTAGATGCTTATCGCTCATACCAGGCTTTATGTCTGACCCAGAGTTTTATGTCTCCTCTTATTACTCTGGGTGTTCACACGAGCAGACTAGAGACATGTTAGCTGGTGATGCGCGAGTAGATGATTCGGAGGCAGGCATGAGGCTTCCATGTATGATATATATATATATATATATATATATATATATATATATATATATATATATATTCTCCCTGTGTCGTTGGTGGTCGCTACTTAGGCATTAGTAGTGTACCTCCTTTATCTTTTGCTTTGAGACAGTTTGAAAGTTGTAATAAGCTGTATTTTGGATTTCCGCTGCTATGATGTTTAGTTCTGGTTTTCAGCTTATGCACTGTCTCTCCTGTTTTATGTCAAATATGTTATTATTATATTTTGTCCTATGCGCTGTGAGACATTCTACAGGTTCCTTGTTAGTTCATTTCCTTCTTCCCTTTTTTCTTCTGACGACCCGTTCCGTGCTAACTGGACATGTGTACAGCGCACTTTTGGAGTAAATGTCGGTTGGTGCGGGGCGGGCCGTCACAATTTGCTAATTGGGGCTAATTAGGGGTGATTAGTGATAATTACCGAAATTATGCATGATAAAAATCTAGAAAAATATTTAGAAATTCTTAAACATTATTTTATGCCTTTGGTAAAAATTTGGGTTAATTTCGATTAAGTTTGCTAATTCTAAGGCAAGAACATGGTTTAAGGGATTAAGGGGAAAATCATGCTTTTGGGTATGTTCGATCCATATTAACGTGTTAAATTGTTGTTTTGATGTTTTTGATTGATTCAGTATGATGTTACTGCTATTTGGTATTATTTTTTTGATGTCATAGGAAAGTTAAAATGGTTGAAAACGCCATCGTTCGGCGAAATTAGCTTGTTGGAAAAACTGCAGAATTCCTGATGGTGGTCAAGGGGATATGGTCACGAAACGGATTCCTCAGGGGCGTATGGTCACGAACCGGATTCCTCAAGTGGGTATGGTCACGAATCAGATTCCTCAGGGGGTATGGTCACGTACCGGATTCCTTAGGAGGGTATGGTCACAAACCGGATTCCTCAGGGGGGGTATGGTCACGAACCGGATTCCTCAGGGGGGTATGGTCACGAACCGAATTCCTCAAGGGGGTATGGTTATGAACCGGATTCCTCTGGGGTTATGGTCACGAACTGGATTCCTGAAGGGGGTATGCTGACGATTCCTGAAGGGGGTATGCTGACGATTCCTGAAGGAGGGTATGTAGACGATTCCTGAGGGGGGGTTTGCTGACGAGGACTACGACCACAACCTGAACTAAGACGAATGATACCAAAACCCGAGATGCAAAGGAAGTCTAAATTTGAAGTTATTACTCAGGATCCAGATGGGAACCAACGAGTTAACTTCTCGAGTTGGACTTTGCTGCGGGACGTGTGCAAAGGGGTTATCAATATCCATAACTTTGGTTCACCGCTGAATAGAGGGGGCATGTAGACGAACGAGAGCCAGGGAAGTGTGGACTTTTGTCTGACCAGCACGGGTTTTTTTTGCTGCTTATCACTCATATCAGACTTTTGTCTGACCAAGAGTTTTATGTCTCTTCTTATTACTCTAGGTGCTCTTAAACGGGCAGACTAGAGACAGGTTAGGTGGTATGCACGAGTAGCTGTCCGGAGACGAGTAGGAGGCTTCCACTTATTAGTTACATATATTCTCCCTATGTTGTTATTGGTTACTACTTTGGGCATTAGTAGTGCACCTTTTCTACTTTGCTTTAGAGACATTATTTTTTCTAAGTTGTAATAATGGAGGATCATAAGCTGCATTTTTGGATTTCCGCTGCTATGATGGTTATGATTTAGTTCTCATCTTATGCATTGTCTCGCCTGTTTTATACCAAGTTATGTTACTATTATATTTTATTCCATGCACTGTGAGATATATTACAAGTTCTTTGTTGATTCATCGTCTTGTTTCTTTCTTTTGACGACCGTCTCGTGCTGGTTGGACATCGGTACAGAACATTTCAAGGGAAATGTCGGCTAATGCGGGGCGGGCCATCACAGAAAGGTCCAACTTCACCACCACTAAAACAAGCATTCATTGTTTTCTTGCAATACCTCACAAAGTGTCCTAAGGCCCCACAACCAGGGCATTTAGTCTCTGTTTGATCTGAGACTTATTAGGCTTTCCTCCTTTTTTTGTTGCCCCCTTCTTGGCCACTATTTCTTTTTAGGTTGCGTCTCCTCTGTCTTAACTTCCATCTTTTCCTCTTTCAGGTCCTCGTGCATCAAATCCTTGTCAACCAGTCTCTCGAAAGTCGCCCCCATCGAGATGTGCGTCAATGCTGGCGCTTGGAGAGGTTGATTTAATCCTCTTACGAATCTTATAGCCATCTTATGGGGAGTGTTTACCAAATCTAAACTGAATCTTGCTAGCTGATTAAACTTATTAGCACATTCCTTTACTAACATACTTCCTTCTTTTAAACTCAAAATCATTTCCATCTTCATTCCTTTCTCTGCCTAAGACATGAACTTCATCTCAGATCAGTGTCTAAAATCATCCCAAGTGGCTACCGCCTATCCCGCCCGAGTCACCTCCCACCAGTATGAAGCTTCCTCTTTCAGTTGCCAAGTGGCCAACTGAATCTTTCTTCTATGGTCGAGCTCCAAAAGAACAAACACACTCTTTGTTTCTCTAAGCCAATTGTGCGCCTCTGCGAAACTCTTAGTACCACGAAATGGCTTGCCTCCCATTGCACATAAGTCCTTGCAAAGCTTAGAAAAGTTGACTACAAGAGGAGGTGGAGCTACTGCTGCTGCAGCTGGGGGTGGGGAATCTCCTTCAGTTCGTTAGGTGTCATAGCCTCTAAATATCTACGGAACAATGTCGGAAGCGGAATACCCTCGGGAAGGTTTGGATCCCCAGACATGCTGCAAAGGAAGAAATCAACAAGGATTTCAAAAGAGTGAACGAAGGAAAATTGTTAATTATTTGAGGTGATATGTTTTTCAAAAATAGGTTTTACTTGAAAATACTTTTCCTTGAAAACTCTTTTTCAAAAACTTTCCTCTGATCTTGTATCCTTAGGCCCTGATACCAAGTGTGACACCCCACGTCCCTTAATGTCACTCATATGAGGATGCATTAAGTTCTTTGAAGTACAATAGGTATACATTAACTAAAATTCACAAGACATAATATAAATATGCAGCGGAAAAACTTTATTATTATAAAATCACTATTACATCGTTACAAT
Source organism: Allium sativum (assembly GCA_030737875.1). NCBI lineage: Eukaryota > Viridiplantae > Streptophyta > Magnoliopsida > Asparagales > Amaryllidaceae > Allium > Allium sativum. Next base: position 655,322,680 of record CM060910.1, read on the forward strand.
TTGAAATAGCAAAAATAATAGTCATTGCCATCTGTCTCATAACACAACCATTAGAGTAAAAAACCATAAAATCATATCCCTCCTCAAAAGCCATAACAAGATAGAACAAAAGTCAAAGCAATACATCTTGTCAGAAGGAATCCAAATCCGAGTTGAAAGAAATTACGGTCATTACTGAACACCACCACCCTAACGACCTGAGGGGGGAAGAGAAGAGAGAGAAGGAAAAACAAAATAGGTCAGATATAAAGTTTGGCGAGTTCCAATGATTTTTAGCACAATCATAAGACAAGAAGTATCAAGACAACTAAATAAAACTGGATATGAAATACAGTAAAATATACAAGTACGAAGTAACCAAGATAAAAAGGCAAGGTAATGATCAAGTAAGCTTCTTATTTATATCCAAGAATAAGTTTCTACACCAACTATCAAGATTAGGATTTACCTTAATTACTACACATGCAATAGGCTCCCTACTATGCATATATCATGTGCAACCCACGACAGTAGGGGATATCAGTCCCTAACCCGTTAACTTATAAGACACAGACTTATTTGCTAGTGTTACAACATCTTAGTTCCCCCACCGGACTCATGCAAGCTCATGACTTCGCCGAAACGCGCTGTATCCACCTTCCACCTTTGAACCTCTTACTGTCCATACCAGTAAAGCGTGCCCTGGCCCCTACTTAGTGTGAGCCCTCTCTATCATACCAATAGGGATATTGGCTGATATGGGTTCCACACACCAAGATTGACACAAGCCACCCTCTAGGATTGTTCCCCCAAGTAACTAGGATTTTAAGGGTCCCAAATTCTGATATAGCAGCAAGACATAGGACTTCTTAGCTTATTAATTAACAAGTTTAACTTAGTAGGTTTAAGTTCATTAATAAGCATGGTTGTAAATGATATTTCCCATAAATGTTATTCTGTTTACAACCCTTCCCACCAAACAGACAAAACCTACTAAGATGTGTGTGTGTATTATAGTAACTAGTCTTACTTAATTACATCTAATCCTCGTATTTTCCATTAACATATTCTACTTAATATTTAAACTAAGTCCAACCTATTCAAATTAGCATGTTTGCATATTCTTCCCTTTTATGATTACCCCAAATTTACAGTCAAAGGTTCTCAAGTTATATGGCCAATTCTCCTTGTTTTCATTGTAAGTATTTCAAATTATACGCAATTCTAATGGAAATGTCCTAGGCTCTCGATGGTATAGGGTCAGCGTAAATAAAAAGGAGAAAACAAATCCAAACTGGATAAATAGGCATTTAAAATACTTTAAATAAGTAAAAGACAGAAAGGGGGAAAGGAAGAAAGATGTATATATGAATGTATAAAAACTATAAGCAAAATAAGTAACTGACAATAAAACATATATAAATATAAACACTATTCTTTTCAAATCCATATCATTTACTATCAAAATACTGTTTGAATAGCAGATCTAAAAATTACTAGAACTCACGGTGAGTTGATTTAGATCCAGAAAATGTCTCTTTAAAATTGTTGTTGTAGAAAACTAGATTTATCTCTTTAATCTATGTTTTGGCAACATCTCGGCATCTTCTTAATTTTTAATTAGAACATAGCTTGGAAGGAGAAGAATAAAGAATGTTTGTGTGTAAGAAAATGTTGAGGCTGCTAGCCTATTTATAGATTAACTAGGATAATTCTAAAGCATTAGATATTAGGTTTATAAATCCAACCGTATACTTCAAGCTGAGTCAACATATGTATGCAGCAATGAAAACAGTTTAGATACAGATGCAGGAATTAATCCTGCATGCAGGCGGGTTGATCCACTTACTACCTAAGTCGACACATAGGCCCATCCACCTTAGACCTGGGTCGACCCCATTGTTGACCCAGTTATGGGCTTGATCGCCCACTAACAGTTGCTTCTGCATTCAGTTTTTTATTTATAATATATATATATATATATTATGCATTGTTTTTAGTTTAATCTTCTTTAGTTCATAACTTCTTCGTACTTAATCTATTTTACGAAAACTAAGAGTCTATCTGAACTAGAATCTCATAACGAACGCAATGGTAAAGTCTATTTTACTCAGTTTTGAATATTTTATTAATTCATATTATTATATTTATTATATAATTACGTTGTATTAAATTATGGGGTGCTTCAAATATTTGCACCTCCATTGCATTAGATCCTCTAAGCGCTTTAACTGCACGGTTGAAGAGGAGGGAGGTAAGAATAATAAGTTCTGGTGAATGAAAGTCACATAATTCTAAGGAATAACTGTTTCCTATACTTGGTTTTATGAATTCATCGAACTATGTCCACGAGATATAAAATACATTCAAACATATGTAATAATGTGATTGACTACTCTATATTCACTTAAGACCTACATATTATTTATCTACTTAAGGACGGATTCTTTATAATCACTTAATACCCTATGGGGCAGACTATCAATTAGTCGCTTAAGACCATTACCTTTGATCACTTAAGACCATATGTCAGACCCTAATAACTTAAGAACTCGTCTTAATTATCAACATTATTAAATATACTCTCAATGTTAATCGAGAGATAGTAATCTGCCACTTAGAATCAGGTTTAGGTAGACCTTCATTGTCATTTACGACACTGGTGGACCTATGTGTTAATATCTAGTGGTCTTTTCTAACAAACTCCTAGCTGTTTAATACTTCCCTTAGATGAGTGTTTCCTTAAGAACTCTTACATCCATATCCCTAGGTATACTCTCATATAACCCTCAGATAAGAAGCGTACACTTCCGGAGAATTACCCTACTCAAACGTATATCTTTTAATTAAGACCGTTTAATACCTTTTAAAAGAAAGGAGAACCTAAGGACCATTTATGACCTTCGTAAGGGTGGGTCCTATGACTCTGGTTCTAAACTAAGGAGTGAACCATAGGAATGTACCTAGTCCTAACCACTTAATACCCAAAAAAGTTAGGTCATTCACTCAATACCTTCTCGAGGAAGGCCTACTTCACATAAATTATTATTATTATATGTACATAAGACATTTCACATTTAACTGACCACCTGTAGATGCTGGATTTTTTGGGCAGTTCCGGGCAGGCTTCTACTAAAAGTTGACCTTAACATCATGCCTTTGTATAATAATTATAATGGCTCATGGCACTTAAACCTCTCACATTAACCCAATTAACTTGTAGATGTTGGATATACTGATCGACTCTAAGCAGGCTTCTACTACAAATAGGGATTAACCTCGTGTTTATGTGTTATTAATACTAAATAAAGCTATTGATACTCACACACATACAAATTTCCTATGGGGACATTTATAAAACTAATTTCCTATTTTAACACATTTAATATGCTATTTAATACGAATTTATTGTTAATAATACGTTAACTGCGTTAATAAATAATAGTAAATAAATGTATATCAAGTGAATGTGAATAAACATCCTAATACATTTGAAATGTTAATACTAACAACATAATCATGGTATACAAGTTTATTTCCCTAACTTCATCACATGGCATAGATATGTGTATTCACATTGAACAAATAAAGGGAAATAACAACAAACACATAAAACTTGCAACTAGGGTTTGAATGTTTAATAACAAAAGACAAACAAGGTGCAATAATTCAATTATATATGTAAAACTTCCTTTTTGGTACTACTTCACTTTTATATGTTTTTATATATAAAACTTAAGATTTTAGCAATTTTGTGTATATTACGTTCAAAAGGAAAATATATGCTTCATCCTATTAATTCCATAATACTCAAGTCTTATGTTTTAGTATACAAAAATATAAATATCTATAACAAATAGGTGAATCAGACCAATTTCAAAAATTGTACAACACCCAGACACATCTCTTTCATTACATCAATAACAGATCCTAAAATACAACAATTGATTGACCATTTCTACAAATAATAAAAATAAAGAATTTGTAGGATTTGTTATATTTTCATTCAAATCCAAATTCTTTCACGCATAATAATCCAAATTTACACTAACAAGATATAAGAATAGCAAACTCAAATAATTTCCACTCACAGAGATAGGAAAGGAAAAATAATGGTTTTAGTGTAAAATCTATCAAATATGGATTTTAGCCTTCAAACCAACATACTCCAATCTCTCCTATAACATATATATATACACACATATTGTAACGACCCAGATTTTTCGAACAGTTTATTTTAAATATTTAATGTGGTTTTAAATATTTAATATGGTTTTAAATATTGAGTTGATAATATAAATGGATTTTATATTAAGTTATCGATTCAATAATTGATTTCGATTCAATATCGAATATATAAAATTTTCGTAATATGAAAAATGATTCAATTCGAGATTTAAACTGAGTCAAAACAATTCATATAATAAATATAAATTCTATGTGAATATAATCGATAATAATAATAATTTATTATCGAAAAAGTGATTAGTTCTGAATTGTTATTTATATTATATAAATTTAATATGGTATGTACATTCAAATTAAATTTAAGAATATATACTGTTCAATTAAGAATAACGTTATTACATTGGAACGATGGTTGGTACGCTAAAATAGTGGTTCACGATTTTTAATTGTGAACCCCGAGATATTTATAATGGATAAGATCGAAATCGAATCGAAAATAAAATTGATATCTGTTTAAAAAGAATAAAAATATCTCTTTATATCAAATCAAATTTAATACAAATCAAATTAGTATCTATTTAAAAATAAAAAAACCCTTTATAAACTAAAATCACATTAACTATACTGTACCCGTGCACACACTAAATTGCTTAACGATTAAGTCTTCATCGTCTATAAAATCGCGATGGCCTCTTCTCATTTTCTTTCCTGAATTTCAATTCTCCAGACAACAATTGTAATGCTGCTCCTCCTATTTTTCAAAATCAATGTTTATATTCTCTCCCTTTCACCATTGTATAAATCGTGTTTTGCCCCTTACCCTTCAATTCATTTACAAAACTCGGATGAAGGCTTCAGCATAAATCCAAATGAAAATGGCCACTCCGTCCTGTTCTTCAAAATCAAATAAAATCGCACCCTTTCTATTTTGAAATCAGTTCGAATGAAATCATTGAAATCCTAATCCTTACATCGTTCTTTTCCAAACTCGAACGAATTAGCGCATCGTTCTGGTGTCACTCAAACTAGGTGCTCGTGAGTTTTTGGAAGCACGATGGTTCGAGCGTGCCTAGGGATTGTATCGCGATGGAAATTAGGGGATGTCGACGTGGTGGGTATCGCGATTTCAAGTTTGGGGGTGAGCGATGGAGACAATCGAGCTAGGGTTGCGAGTGTAGGGTTTAACGTCGATTTGGAGGTTCTTATCTTCAATGGCGAACTGCTGTAACGAGATTCAGGTAGAAAGGGGGTGCGATGGATTATTGGAGGCGAACTAAGATGTGGTGGGTTCTGTACAGTGGAGGAGCAAGCGCGAGTGAAGGAAAAGGTCAAGACTGACATGGTGATTGGATGGGGTGGTGGTTTCGGTGATTCAAAGAGGAGAATTTGGGCTGGCGAAGATGTAGTAAAGTTGCTGTTTAATTCAACAATGGGATTAGGGGAAAATAGTAGCGGTATAGTGGGAGGCCGCAAGTCTGAAGTGAAGATGAAGGCTTCATGAATTCACGCACAGGGAAATGAAAAGGGGACATGTTAAGGCTTCAGTTTAGGATAGTTTAATTTATTTAATTAAAGCTAATAGTTTTTAAATTAAATTAGTTTGATTTAGATCCATGCTCATAAATAACATTAAAATATCTGTGGCTACTAAATATATAATAGTTATTAAGGATTGGTGTTTGTGGTTATTATATATATATATATATTGGTGATTAGATTCCCGCGGTACCATTAGCGGATGCCCGCAGTACCATTAGCGGATGACCCTATACGCCCCACGCTATGATAGTGGATGACCTTCTACACCGCGATATCCTGCCTCGAAGCAGGATGTGTTTTATTTATGTTGGCTAACGTTTGTAGATGCAGTAAAATAGGTTGGAGGGATCCAACTGGATTCCTCAAAAATATTATTATTTGTTTGCTTTCACATATATTATCATATATGATGTGTTGATTGATAATTGAGTGGTTTGATTGTTTAAATATTACTGGGGCCAAAATGTTAATTTATTGAAATATTGTGAAAAGAGATTTGGAGATTTAAAAGAAAAATTATTATTTTTTAAATAGAATTTGGACTTAGAATGTGCTAAAAATATTTACTTGTTCAAATAAATAAAACAAGTATTGAATTTATAAACGATGTTTATAAATTGAATAATGTGGGGAATTGAAATAAATTTGTAAACGGTGTTTATAAATAAAGTGGAAAAATTATCATTGGATAATTTGAATATTTAAATTCAAATGTGAATTTGAAAATAGAAATAGGGAAATCGTTTTAAAGAAATAAACGATGGAATTTATTCTGATGTTCAGAGTATAAATTGAACTAAAATAAATCCATATGGATTTATGATTTGAAATCAATTAATTCGAATTTATTTAAATTGAATTTAAATTACATATGAAAATAAATTGGGTGTTATATATATATGTAAGTTATTATAAATAGAAATTTCCAAAATAAGATTTTGGTTTTAAATAGATTTCAAAATAGACTTGTTTAAATATAAAACAAGATAATTTATAAAATGGTGTTTATAAATATAATGAATTAATTATCAAGAGATAATTTGAATATTCAAATTCAAATATGAATTTATAAATAGAATTTGAAATCATTCGAAAGGGAACAACGGTTTTTATTCCGCACTTCGGAATATCAAGGGATGGAGTTTCAAATAGAAATTTGAAAAGGGAACTTGTTTAAATGTATGAAACAAGGAAGTTAAATTTATAAATAGTGTTATAAATTTGGTGAAATAAATTATCATTTGGATAATTTAAGCCATTTAAATTCGAATAGGAATTTAATAGTAAATTGGGAAGTGTTTTGAAACAAAACGATTGATTATATTTCGGAATTCGGAATATAAGCTGAATTGAGAAGAATTCAACGGGTTTATAATTGAAATTCGATTATATCGAATTTTATAAATAATTTATTTATAAAAGGAATTGGAATTAAATATAGAAGATCGAAGTATAAATAAATGTATTACCGAGTAAGGAAAAATCAATAATTAGAGATAATCGGAAATATTATGTTGAATTGGGAAACTGATTTCATATATATTAAAAATATATCAGAATGAGTTGAATTTATTATAAACGAAGTTTAAACGTTTATATATATATAATTAAAACGAACTCGCCGGAGCACGGTAGTTCGTAATTTGGCATTTCGAACTTCAATTGAGTGTATAGAACTCAGTTTAAGTCGGAATTCTTTGAAATAAGAATCGTCAGGACCGGTTGAATAGTAGTTTTCTAATGGAAGAGAAAATTTTGGATTTCGTCTGATAGATTTTGAGTTATTTCAAAATCAAATTTTCAAAAAAGCAGTGCCAAAATCGTTTAAAAACCATAATGGTTTATATAAATAAAAATCCGAATTTCCATTTGAAAAATCTGGACTTGAGTTATAAAATAATTATGAACTCGAGTGGAGTAAATGGATTGATTTTTGAAACAAAATCAGTTATTTATTTTTTAATAGAATTAACTAAGTGGAAGAATAATTTGTTAATCGAATTTTAAATCGAGATATTTCTTTTGATAAGTAAATGGGACTTGTGAATTTCATATTCAAAATCGAATATGAAACCTAAAATAAAAATGGGATTCAATTGATTTATAAGAAAACTAAAATACATACGAACATTATATGTTCAAATAACAAGTGAAATAGGCTAAGAAGCTAATTAAAGAATAAATGGGAGAAACTGAATTCAAACGATTGGGTTGAGTTGAATTGAATTGAAAACAGGTGAATATGTGTTAAGCAGGTATGGAATGAAGAGAATGAAGTTTATGAATTTAGTGCCTGACAATAAGGTACATGTTTAAATTCCATATGAGGTTTTATGTGCCGAATCGGCAAGCCACTTGGCTTTTTGATTTTCTTTTTGAATGGAAAGGGCCTAGAGAGGCGAGTTGAGGTTTGAACTATTTGCCGGTACCAAGGAGGTTATGGCGAATTTTTCGGGAAATTTAAGGAGTTAGAATATTTTTAAGAAAATTGGATAACTAGAAAATCAGTATATCAATATATATTGAATTCGATAAGGAAGCGAATTAAAATGGAATATTATAAACAAAAAAAAAGGAAATTGATAATCTGGTAATAGAAAGAGAAACATATATATGTTTAAAAATAAATAATTGGTTTGTGTGGTGTTGATCTTTTGGGAATAATGGCTTTTTCTGTTTTGAAGTTAAAGATGTTTTCAGTCAAGGTGTGAGAGTAATTTTACCCCAACTCGATTGTTTTCATTACTAACAGATAAATAGCAAGATTCAATCTCGATGATCAATTTTTGAATAAGATTTAGTTGAATACAGTATTTTGGGTTGTCATAACAATGTTTTATACAACATTCGTTTTAACACAAATAAGTGAAATTTTGGAAATATAAAAATAAATAGTTCCTGAGTATAGAATTAAATTAGTCGGGAAATAAATAAATAATTGGAATGTTCTCCAATTATAAATAGAAAATATTTTCTAAGTGTACAAAATAAAAGAAGGTGAGATATGGAAATGTTTTCCAAACAACGTAAGAGACCAAGATGATTATTGAAAATATTTGGTTAACAAATATTGATAAAGAAATGAAGAAGTAATTTAATTAAATGAAATATTAATTAAGAGGCCCAGTGATTTTTTGGATGGTTGAATATTTGTTTTTCTTCGATAGAACAGACTATCGAAGTATCTACCAATAATTGTTGTCAATATGGAGAGACCGGTTGGATTATTATCCGTGAACCACTCCGTATTGGCAGTAGCGTTGCGAATCAGATTATATAAAGATAAGCGAAGATGGAGTAGAGTGCAAGGGCTTTTTCTATTAATGGAAATTGTGCCTTCGGTTTCATTCAATCCCAGAACGAACGTATATGGACGAATGTCTGACAGAGTATTTCCAATGATCGCATATGTTGGTCTGTATAGATATATATAGTGACGGAGAATTTATTCTCTTAGCATAATATCCATAATATACTTGTGCAAATCAATTAGTGATTAACGGATTTGGCAATGTGGCATTCAAAGTGATTGTGCTATTAATGAATTGCAAGAAATCGTAGCCTCAGGCCTCAACAATCGGGAAATGACAAAAATCGGGCAGGTAGCATGGCTATGTGGGTCGCTCCCAGTAGGGTGTTTAATCGCCTATCTAGAGAAATTCCATTTGCTTCTTTAATCTATCGATGTTGTCCCTTTTCGGGAAATGGTTGTTGATCCCAACCGTTGGTGATATACATTCGATACACTCAAGAAAAATGAGTGGTCGGTCATGTGTGGACCGGGTTGCAAGATGTTCTTGTTGAACCCAGTGTATTCCTCTCTAGAGATACACTATCAGAAGATGGTTCCATACCTTGTCATGTTGGAAATCCAATCTACAATAAGCGCCATGCGGTTTTTGATTTTATATTATATATGGAGCGTGGGATGCAAGCATTCCGCTGGATTCTATTTATTTGATGTAGATAGTATAATATCACTGGATTTGATATCAAAATATTTTGGGTTATCGTAAGGTAAAAACCATCTGTGTTTATGTGTGGATCGGTCTTACGATTATCACTTCTTTTGAAAGGGTTTTAAAGTTAAACAAATGGTTGGAGTTTACTCACACTAGTCCCATGACTGACCCAAAGTTTATTTTTTTTTGTTTTCCCTAAACTCTTAGGTGCCCAAATTTGTATGGGCAGTCAAGTAGTCGGGATTTTACAGATTCACTTGGAGGAGCTTGAAGCAAGAGGCTTCACCTGCTAGCTATAGACTATCATATTTCCGCTGTGTACTATGTGGCATCTGAAAATATGTATTTATAACTGTTCCAGGAATAACTGCTGTGCTCTGATGATGGTATGTATATAAAGTTACTTATTTGTATTTCAAAAGTTATGTTATATAATATATTTTATTCGTTCCGCTGTGAGATTTGTCTTCTTTGTTTTCTTCTATTCTAACATTTCTTTCTTTCTATTTCTCATCCTCTAACTTCTTTCTAATAATGATTCGTATTTCTATGCAATTTGGGTTCAACGTGTGGTGTTATTAGTCGACTCAGATAGTACATATTTGCGGGCCATTACACATATAAACATATGTAGAAGAATTTGATTTAGAATTCCAAATTTATATATGAATTTAGATTAGAAGGGATAAAATATATATTGGAGAGAGAAGAAACCTAACCTTTCTTCTATAATTAAGAAATAGTGGAAAGACAGAATGAACGCGTATAATAGAAATAAATGTAGGGTTTAGGGAGAAGCTAAGGGGTCTATTTACAGTTGCTAGCGTGTATATGGATCGTATGATCAGTTTGATTTAATCTGGACGCGAAACTATATATAAAACCCTAGAAATAAGCATTCACCTATCACCTTTAAGGGCGGTCGACCCCCTCTATAGAAATGCAGCCAATTCCTTGGTCGATGCCTCTTCTAGAGTCGAGCCAGGCAATTTCATTTCTCTGTACGTTAATTTAAATTAATTCTTACATTTAATTTGATTGTTTTGTTTCTAGTTTATTCTCGTCCCCTTTGTATATATATCTACACACAACTTCAAACTATCGAGGAATATTCCATTATGCCAATTAGTATTTGATTATATTCCAAATTTATATTTAATCGGCTCAAACCTTGTGTCTATATATTTTACGTACAAATAATTATATTCATAACTTCTTCATACAGACTCCATTTTTGATAAATAAAATTTGAAGATGAATCATAATCTTGCCTTGAATACAATAGTAATATTTTCGTGGTTTGATTCTCGATTATCCAAGATTCTTACTTTTAGCTTATTAATTTATTTTTGTTCACCCTTAATTTAATTACCTTTGTCTATTTAGGGTATATTTTTATGGGGTGTTACAATACCAATGCATAAAATGTGTTGAAATTCTCTTATTTAGCTATCATAGTTGCTTAGCTAACTAGTGTCTTTGCAATCATGGCTTGTTGCATCAATATAGACTCAAATTTATGTGAATTTTTTAGTTTAGATGTTGAAGAACAACACTTGGTTCATTTATGCATTTTCGAGTTTAAATAGATAGAAAACTACTCCATATGACATGTGCTAGCCTATATTTACTCTGGCTTCATATAGTTTGAACCGTTAGTTTATTTAGGCAAGAATTAGAGATTTTTACTAATCATTAGCCATTGATCAAAAGTAATATGTGTCGTTTAAATCATGGATTTTGGTCCTACGATAGAAGTGTGTTGATGTTTTCTCTTTAAAGGTTCTTGGCAAGTTTTATGACTTTACTTCTTAATATTTTTTATATCTAAGTTAGGCAGTTGTCACATTGGATGTTTGCTTGGTACTTATTTTGCTTGATCGATCTGATTTATCTGACTATGACTTGGCCAAAGGCCAAATAATAATAAATAATATCTCATAAGTTTTAACTAGTTTAACTGATGTATAATAATGAAAAATCAATCAAATTTTCATTCAAAAGGCATTCATCTTTTTGGTTGTGTGACTCGTTAGGTGTAAACTTGGCTAGCGATAAATATCAATTTTTTGGAATATTAGCGTTCACACGCCACTTAATAGGTAGTGTGATGTTTTTGCTGAAATTATTACTTAATTGGTTGTCAGTAAAATCCCGTTTTACTCTATTAAGCATTACTACAAACATATAGAATATGGTAATAAACAAAATTGCAACATCATCCATATTCAACTCTATAGTCAAAACACAAAGTACATGGCTCAGTAATAACAATTATTATTACTAACCAAACAACTTCGACAAGAGATTTTGGTTTTGAGTTGACTTGAGTTGACTATGATATTAACCATATTAACTAAAGAGATGAATCCTCTATCGAATTGTAATGAACATGGATTTTTAACCCTGAAAATCGATACCAAACAAATGTCGAATATTCAAGAATCGGAAATACTAGATCATTAATAGAAAGAAGATAGATGGTGAGAAATAGAAAGAAAGAAATTTGGATTAGAAGAAGAATAGATTATAATAGAACAGAATTATAGTAAACACGAATCTCACAGTGAAACGAATAAAATATAATATATAACATAACTTTGAAATACAAACTTATAACTATATATATACATACCATTTCAGAGTATAACTCATAACATCACAGCTGAAATAAACTCTATATATAACTAATGTTGAAGCCTCTTGCTCCAAACTTCTCTACGTATATCTGTAAAATCCTGACTCCTTGACTACCTATACAAGTTTGGGCACCCGAGAGTTATAGGGTAAAACAAAACAAAATAAACTCTGGGTCTCTCATGGGACTGGTGTTAGTAAACTCCAACTATTTGATTTAAATTTTAAAATCCTTTTCAAAAGAAATGATAATCGTAATACCGACCCACACATCAACACAGATGGTTCATACTTTATGATAACCTAAAATAAATTCAAAATCAATACTATTCTGATATTATAATAGTGTCTAATACAAGTAAATAACAAATCTGGCAGAACGCTTGCATCTCACACTCTACATATATAATATACAGTCAAAACCGCGGGCTCTTATTAGGGAATGGATTTCCAATTATGACAAGGTATGGAACCACCTTCCGATCAGTGTACTCTAGAGGGGATACACTGGAGTTCAACAAGAACATCTTGCAACTCAGCCACACATGACCGACAATTCATTTCGCTTGAATGATCCGAATATATTGTAACCTTACTGTAATAACCCGGAAATGCGAGCCAATTTAAATATTTTTTTTGGCGAATTTAGCGAATTTTGAATTTTTAAAATGAATTATTTTAAATAATATCGACGAGAAATTTATTTTGAATTGAATTCGAACGTATATATTTATATACGTCGTCGTTAGAATATAAATAATTATATATAATTATAAAAGGAATTGAAAATGGCGCGGTAGTTCGATAATTCGATTTCAAACTTCAAATGAATTTACCGGGTGCAAAATAAACAGGATTTTAGTGAAACAAAAAATATTAGAATCTAATTCAGAATATCTTTCCAACGAATCCGAAAAATTGAAATTTCATAGCGGGAATCAAAAGTTATGTCCAAATGAATTTTCAGAATAGTCGCTATGGAATTCTGGCCCTTAAAAATGGGAATTTTGCAAACGACCTCGGATTTTGACGAAACCACTTTTGTTGGGTCTGTGATGTCAAGTTATTGCTAAGTTTCAAAATTCGTAATTTTTCGATTCAATATGTGAGCGTGGCGTAGGAAAACGTGTTTGATCAGTTTTAGTTGATTTTAATCGACTGGAAAATAGCCATTTTTCAAATGGTCTCAGAATTTGACGAAACTAGTTCTGTTAGGACCGTATCGTCAATACGAAGCTGGGAAATATTTTTCTGGAATTTTCCGAGTCAATATGTGACCCCAGTAAATTGAAATGCACATTCAAATTCAATATATAGAGTTATATGTTGATTTTGAAGAAAACTGATAGGAACAGTCGAATCAGCTTACGAAACATATCCCATTGTGTTCGGAATGGGGGTAATTAGATATGGGCGACAGGTGATGGGTCCCGTTTCGAGGTCGAAATAAAAAGTCAACTTTAATTAAATAATTAAATAAAATAAAATCTCTCTTCTCTCTCACCCTATTATCATTCAGCCCCCCCATTCATTCACTCGTAGAAAAAAAAAAGAAAAAAATCGCGCCCCCCTCTCGATCTCACTCCCGCCGCCGCAGGTGGCTGGCGCACTGCCGCCGCCCTCCCTCAGACCGCCCTCCCTCCCCTGCTCTCTCTCCTCTCCGCGATCCCTTCTCTCTCCTCTTAAATCCCAAAACCCACGAACCCCCTACAAAACCGAGCCCCCACCCCCAGCTGACCACCACCGAACCGATGATCGCCCCTGCTACCACCCCACGCCCTAACCTCGCCGCAGTCCTCAGGCTCCACCCCGTCGCTCTCGAACCCAAATGTAAACCACCACCGAAGACCCTAGTTCGAAGCGACCACCTGAAAATCGACGTGAAGAAGGCAATGCCTAAACCGTCGTATGAAGTCGCCAACCACCGTGAGTTTTATTCTTAATTTTCTTTTATGTATTCATGCGGAAGGAGCGATCTTTACATATTTGACGTCAAAGTAAAAAGACGATTTTTTTATTTGATTGGGATAGCGAGAAAAGAATTGATTTTTATTGTTGACAAGATTGGATTTTTATATGGCAAAAAGATGAGATTTTTATACCGGTAAAGATGTGATTTTTATCATCATAAAGATGAGATTTTTATGAAACTAAAAATGTGATTCTTATCCATACAAAGATTTGATTTTTAACATTAAAAAGGTTTGATTTTTATAGTTGAAAAAAATATATATGATTTTTATGAAGTAGGTATAATAAAGATATGATTTTTATATAGTGGCGATAATAAAAATATAATTTTTATTATATGGAAAGGTTAAAAATATAATTTTTATTATATGGAAAGGTTAAAAATATAATTTTTATAATATAGAAAGGTTAAAAATATAATTTTCATACTAGTGACATATAAAAAAAATATGATTTTTGTTCATGTAGAGAAATAAAAATATAATCTTTATTAGGAGAAGAGCAATATAAAAATATAATTTTTATAACGATGTGAAGAAAAAAATTTAATTTTTTGATAAAAATTTAATTTTTATATATGTAGCGTATGCGGACGATGAAAGTGACGAGAGGAGAATGATGAAGATTTCCTACATATGAAGAGTCGTGGCGTTTGGAATTAGCTTTTGGTCTCACTTTAATTTTTTTTTTCTAGTTTAAATTATATACTAGGATGCAGACGATGCTTAGTAGCACCCGACACCCGTCGTCCACAGACCATGGACGGCTTGCATGCTTGTTTGATGTTTTGTGAAATTTGTTTGTGATGTTGATGTGAAATCGATAATAAAATGTAGATGGTTGAAATAAATTAATTATCGTTAAAAATATAATTTTTAACGTGAATGTGAATAAACAAATATTCATTTACAAACCAGATGGTTTGTTTATGTACACCTATTTGAAGGATATTGATTGGGATGATAAATTTTACACATCGCCCAACTGCACAAATAACATTCAGTGTTTGTTGATTTGAAACCCCACACGGGTGTTAGGATGATATTTGGCGTACACTAATCCCAATTATTTAATTGTATGTCGATCGATTGGTCGACAAGCTGTGTAAGTATTAATTATTTATATTTGATGCTTATGCAGTTGTGTGGTGCACTTTGGATGATAGTTGATTGTTTATCGTTGCTATTATATACATGTGTTGTATGGAATCCATATAATTAACGTTATATGGTAATTGATTGGGCCTCATTCCAATTGGGAAAAATAAAGAATATGGAAATAGTCATGTATTGACGATGCTCATGTGTTGAGAATATTCATGTGTTGAAACTATTCATGTGTTAAGTAAAATATTTCAATAATAAAATTTACATCTTTATCATATTTAAGATTAGAAACTACTTTACGGTTGGAGTCTGATTAAAAATCAAATGATAGATACCATAATTTTATAAAATATATTACATAACAAAAATAGTCGTGTGTTGACAGTACTCATGTGTTGAGATTAGTCATGTGTTGAAGGAAATATAGATTCATTTGTTGAATAGAATAACGAATTTATTGAAATATATAAAGCTATGTTGATTAGAGTTGCGCCATTTTGACGTAAACGATATTTATATCGATTATATTCGTTTTTATAATGAATATAGAAAAGGTAGTGATTTCAAAATATAACGTTTTGAAAATATTATCATTTATATGGTAATGAAATGAAATATTCAATTTTGATTTGAAATTGAATATAGAGTTGAAATGGTTTTGAAAACGAATTTAAAACGATTTATAAAATACGTTTTGAAAGGAAATCAATGAAATATAATATATGTATATATATATATATATTATATATAATGGCTTGAATAGAACGCACCACGCCGCGATAGTTCGTGAATTTCGACCATTGACTTCGAATTGACGTTGCGGGAGATCCGACCGTCGGATTCTCCTAAAACCAGAACCGTTGGGTTCGTATCGAAAAGAGCTTTCCAATGAATATTAGAAATTTGAAATCTAACGGTTGGATTTGGAATTATGTCCAAATCAAATTTGGAAAAGGTCGCTGTAAGTGCAGTTCGATGGCCGTTGATGGAAATCGACTGTACGGGCCTTGATAAAATTATTAAAAATATTAATAATTTGTGTAAAATCATAATATGTGAATTGGAAAGAACTAGGATGAAAAATTTCACATTTGAAAGGATAAAAATAGATTTTTATCGAAATGAACTAGTTTTGAACTAGAATTAAAATCAATTAATTTTTGAAATAAATAAATTGAATTTGAATTGGTTTTGAAAATAACCAGAATTTCCAATATATATAAAGTTAAAGTGGATTTGAATCGAAATTGTCTTTGGAATATTTCGATGTTGGATTCCGTGATTATACAAGTATTGTTATGGGAATTTGAAAGATATATTTATATCGTTGTTTCCAATACGATATTTGTTGGTTTCAGAATTTGATATTGAATATAAGCCGGTATATTTTCTATTCAGAGCCTTGTATTTAAAATTCAAATGTGATTTGTGTTTGTCATGAATCGTGTTTTAGGTGACATTGGTTCTTTAACCCAGTTAAAGACGGGATATGATTTTTGTGAAGATTAAAACTAAGTGGAGTTTTAATGAATCTTTAATTAGATTGAAAGTGAATTGATAATTAAACTATCAAATCTGAAAAGTGATCGAGAATGGAGTATCACCAGTTTTGCTCCAAGGAGATAGTTATATCTTTAATTAGATTTGAACGTGAAATGGTAATTAATTTTACCGATATCACCATGGTGTTAGATATGGAGTATTACCTGTTTTGCTCCATGGGATGAATAGGTTGGGATTGGGAAAAAAATAAATAATTACTTGGTGTGGTTTGCTAATCCCGACTAGTTTGGAAAACCATAATACGGTTTGAAATGATATCCAAAGGAAGATTAAAGAATAAATTTAGAAGAATTTATCTTTGATGAAATTTATGGGAACCTTTCCCTAGGAATGTGAAAATTTGAATAAAAGAATATTCTAAATTGGAATGAGGCGTATGTTGTGTTTGTGTAACACGTGTTTATTATATACGCGGGTTATTTGGAAAGGCCGGATTTATACCCATTCTGAATAACCGATTCGACGATATGTCGAAGATGAAGACGGTGGTTGAAGACCGGAAGTCTTCACATCGTTTGGGTGATTGCTGATGATCTCGATTGGGCTGTACACCCAAGAGGAGAGAAACAGTTGGTGATCGTCCAGACGTACTTGGAGATCGATGGATATGCGAGGAAAGTGCCTCCGGTTTCGTTCAGACCCATAACGAACTTGTAAATGGACCGTGTGTCTGACATTGGATTTTATTCTGTGTTGTTTGATCTCTATTAAATATACATCTATTTGGCAGCGGAGAATTTATTCTCTTGCTTAACGCCCTTCTCTGGGACGTACGAGCTCAGAGGTTGTATATCGATAGACATCAGTTGCATGGAGTGAATTGCCTGTGTGGCACGCCTAAGTGGCAAATGATCAAGGCTTCTGTTGAAAAGCAAAGTCTAGTGGTTGATGATCAAAGCACAGCCTGTGTGGCATAGCTTTGTGTATAGCGTGAATTCGCGAGCCTCACACCTCGATATGAGTCAAAAACGGGATACGGACCATTGGGAGAACATGGCGTTTCTTTCTGGCTAGTGGTGGTGTCAGTGCTTAAACTGGCTGACATTTATATATACTTTTCACCTGTGTGGTTATTGGAATGCGAGGCGCCTCGGATATAGATCTGTTAGGACCGGGAAACGTGTGTTCAGGAATAACCAATCCTCAAAAGTAAGAGAGGACTGGCCCAACCGATTCCAAGGATCATAGTGGGGTCCTGAGACATTTGCTAGAGTGTCTCGAACGGAGAGGAGCTTGCCCCTTGCCTCGACTCATGAAGGAAATCCAATTTCCAATACGTGATATTGCGGTTTTATTTGTAGAACCTAGTATGACGACATAGTGGTATGGGTCATTAATGCCGTCTATGATTGATGTTTATGATTGAAATTGTTTTGACACTATACATTTATTATAGTATCAAATAATGTGTTTTAGCGTATCAAGCATGCTTTGGCTATTATAAGGTAAAAACCCTATCCTCTGGCTTGCGTTGCATTGTGTAACGGGACCTGGGTCTTATAATAGCTTCATTTTTTTTATTTAGCATTGCGCCGTTTGTTTTATGCACTGGTATTCTTGGGAGGAAACTCGTTCCGTGTTATACGGCGTGGTCCCTTGATTTACCTAACTTTAAAATAAAGATTAATAACTGTTTTAGTTCTCACACCAGTCACATGACTGACCTGGAGTTTATTGTTTCAACCTAAACTCTAGGTGCCCCTATTTTCTACACGGGCAGCTAGTAGTTTTGGTTTTGCAGATTTATATTCACAGGATCCTGATTTACAGCTGGAACGATACTCGGAAAGCTCTGTATCCGTATATCTCTTTCAGTTGTGTTTTGTATTATTTTTTCCGCTGCAGTACTGTATTTAAATCTCTGATATTCTCTGTTGTATAAGATTTATTCATACTCTGTATATTCTTGTATCTGATGGAATTGTTGTAATAACAATGAAATGTTCTTCTGTTTGCGTTCTGATTTGTCTTGTCCTCAACGCCATCCGGGCTTTCTGATTGACATTGAAAAGTGTTTATTTTATGACTCTTATGCTTTATCTTTTGTAAATAAATAAATGATACTTCGGGTATTTTTTTATGTGTTTTTACAGATTTCAAGCTTTGCCTCCTTCATTTCAAATCAAAGGCCAACTACAAGAAAGAGCTACTTCCTCACATCAAATTCATTTCAATTGCAAAAGAAGTAGTAGCTCACTGGTAAAGGCATAGGAATTGGTGCTGAGAGACCTAAGTTCGAAACCCGTCAAGCTCACTTTTTGCCAAAGAAACGGAGCGCGTTCACACTGGCCCTTTGCTTTGAGAAATATTTGGATTAGTGTTATGTTATATATATACATACACACATTCATGTGTATGTATTTATGACGTGCACCAATTAACATTTCAGCAATAGCCATATTCTTATCATGGAATTAAATTCAAATCATTCAATTTCAATTAGAAGAATTTCTGATTGAATTGTTGCCAAGAAGAAAAATCAATTTTGAAGATTTTATCTTATATTGCCTTTGGAGTCTGATAAGCGTCCTTGTTTGGAAGAATTAATTAGATGCAACCTTCTATCAATCAATCAGCCACATGGGAAAATTGAAAGATATGGAAAATATTTACCATGATATGCCCAGATTTTCTCCAATCAAGTTAGTCAAGGAAGGCAAGAGATATTCATGAATGAGGAGGCCCATTTATTCATAGACCTAATTAGGGTTTTCCCATTCGCATCTATAAATATGTGATTGTAACCATTGTGAAAACCATTCATTCTTCTGTACTCTCTTTCAGTCTTAATAAAGCTTTCTTTTCTTTAGTTTCTGCATTTTATTTTCATGGCATATTGTGTTGTCTAGTCAATTAGATTTGCTAGAACACAATTTGCTATTGCTTCTATTTTCTTACTAGTGATTGACCGTCTGATTAGATTCAGCGGTAATCCTAGTTTTTATTTTTAGTTGTTGATTTCTTTTCTGCAATTTTATTTCCAGTGTTCTATTTTATTTTAATCATTGAATTTATTACAGATCCGATTAGATTCGAATCTGTAGTGAATTTAATTGCATCTTTTATTCGTAGTTTCAGTTTTTATTTTGCTTTGCGAAAAAAATCAACCTCCAGCTTCGTCTAACACGCCCAAGAAAAAAATAAATAATAATTTTTAATTAAACCTCCCTGTGTTCGACCTGTATGCTACACACCTGTATGCTTGCAGAATTTATTACAAATGTCACGCTTTTCTAATTCATAGACTAGCGTTGATCAAGTTTTTGGCGCCGTTGCCGGGGAGGCAACAATTAAATTTTATTATTTATTTAATTTCTGATTCGTCTTAGTTTTAATTGTTTTTGCGTATTCATAAAAAAAAAAAAACACTACTTGCCAAATTTTCTTTCCCTGCAATAATTTCCCTTCTTTTACAATTTCTTCCTCTCTTCAAATTTCTTAAAAAAAAAAAAAAAGAAACAATCCTTCTGTAGTTTTCTTTTCCTTTTCCGTTTGTTTCTCTGATCATCCATTTTCCACAAGCTCTGATCAACCACACTCCACCCACCATCTGCCACAATTTATAACGCCCATCCAAGCCATACATCACCTCAACCTGCCCAACAGCCTCCCCACTCATCAACTTTGCATCCACCCTCACAGTACAAACCCACCTTCACCAAACAAGTTTTCACGCCACATCGTTCAAACCCAAAATCCACAAAAGACTGTCGAAAACCCCCTCAAACCACCCAGCAACGTTCCATACCCGACCATTCCATCCACAAGTCCCTTAACACCCTCATTCCCAATCAGTAAACCCATCCATACATCCTCATCTACCAGATCAAGCCTCCAGCAAAATTCTTGAATCCCTGCCAAAACGCATAGCCCATCACCAACGCCCTTTGCCAAAACCGAAACAATCACAGTAACCCCCTCTCTAACATCAACTTTCAAACCATCCTCTCCACGTCCTTGTTCACCGATCTAACTCTCCATCCGAACCAAATTCAACCCTATCATACCCGAACCATACAATACCATACCACAATCGCATCAGCACTCCTGAATATCCCTCCCACCAACATCACAAACCAAGATCCCAATACTCCACCTTACAAGAACTCCATCTGCCAACCGGCCATCGATACAAATACCTCATCGGCCCTCGCTAGCTCCAATTCGCTCTTCATCACAACAAACAGCGAATCACCTACAGATCTGAAAACCTCTTTCGAAACCTAATCCTTCGAATACAAGAATCGACTCGAACATCTGATCTGGAAAGAAAATTATATGCGGGTTTGTTTCCAGGACAAACGAGAATTCTTTAATTTTATTTGTGGGTCTCGATTTTGTGATATACGCGTTATTGAACGAGACTGAGTTTTATAATTGGAACGGTGTGCGGTTTAGTTGAAATCTGGGTACCATATAGGGTTTGTGTACGGGCCGAAATTGGCTTTTATTATTGATATTGAGTTCGTGATTTAGTTTGAATTAGCCAAGTCGGATTTAGTTCAGTCAAGCCTGTTTTTATTTTTATTTTTATTTTAGCTTTGTTCTCCCAACTTTTTAGTTTAATTTTTTTTTACTTTAGTGTTCGTTGTAATTCCTGTTCAGTTTTTCCTTTCGTCTGTTCTATTTGTTTTCAAAAAAAAAAAAAAGGGGAAATTTTTCAAAAACAGGTACAGCTAAAATTTTAAAAAGGAGCCCGAACCCGTGCCGCAGCGCAGTCAAGCAATTAATAGAAGGGGACAACAACAGAAAGCAGCGGACGATTCAGATGGGTCGGAGCGGTTGCACACCAAGTGGGGTGTGAACGCGCTAGCGCTTCTCAAATTCACTGGAGGACTGCCGATCAAGGTGAAAGCTTTTAAAACTCTATAGGTGCTCTGCCGCAAGGAAAAATATATATGTAGACAATTGTTGTAAAAATTTCCTGTAGGGGCAGCGGCTTTGAATGTACAATTTTTAATTTCTGCAGCTATTTTGCGTGATTGCTGTTATTTCTGCATCTTTTATTCATTCTGTTAAGGGCAATACCCCAATTCACATAAGGTGAGGGATTTCATCACCCTTTCCTTAGCCCACAAATTGTATTTCATCATAGAATCTGACTAAAAATAACGGTTAGACGTTGGACTTAAGGGAGTCAGGGGCTCATCTAGGGCTTAATTATATTGTGATAGTTGATTCAGTTGGAACGAATTATTTCTTGGTGTCTAGACTACGGCAGAGAAATAACCGTTTATAAATATTACGGTGATTCGTAAATATTATATCGGTTGTTACTCTGAAGGTACTTAAACCTTCGGCTGCATTGCTAGGGTGATTCCTGGTGCACCGATAACTCCTGTCCGTTAACTGGCTAAGAAATCTTTTGATCTAAGTAATCAAACGCATCACTTTATAATTTTGGGTTAAGAGCCAATAAGGACAGAAAACTTCATTGTAGCTAATTTCTGTGCTTGCATTTAACAACAATGAGTGAAAAAAGTGTTAGCCAACAAAATTCTCCTAGGGGTTCTCGTATCAACCAAAATTTTCCAACCGAATTGGATCAAAATCGAGTAAATCAAAATTTTCCAAACTTCGGGGATCAAAATCAAATAAATCAAAATTTTCAAAATCTCAATATCCAAATGGATAGACCCTTGTCTCTTCGTGATCGATGTTATCCTACTAGGACCGTTCAACCATCTGTCATTGTGTTCCCACCAGCTGAAGGAAACAATTTTGAGCTAAAACATTCTTTTATCCAAGGGGTACCAAAATTTACTGGGTCTGAAAATGCTTATGAATTTCTGAGTGAATTTGAATTGTATGCCTCCACAACAAAAATGCAACAACTATCTAACGAATCGATCAAGCTAAGGCTAATTCCATTTGCACTACTTGAAAGCGCTAAAAGATGGCTAAATTCTCTTCCACGACATTCCATAAGAAGTTGGGATGAATTTGTCACTGCATTCTTGAAAAAGTTTTTCCCTTTCCATAAAACTCTAAAAATTCGAACTGAGATAAATCAATTTTGTCAAAATGAGGGGGAAACTTTTTCAAAATACTTTGAGAGATTCAACCAGCTATTATATAGTTGCCCTCATCATGGAATTCTAAAAGATCACTTATGTCAAATTGCATATGAAGGGCTAAACTATCAGACTAGAACTCAACTAGAATCAATGTGTGGAGGAGATTTTATGTCTAAGACAGCCGATGAAGCTTGGCAATTCTTGGAAGATTATTCTGAAAAGGACATGCAGTGGGAATCGATTCGTGTTCCCATTCGTACTTCTACTAGAGGAGTGCATGTCGTGGACCCAAGTCAAATTCCCATAGAAAATCAAACTCCTCAAGCCGGAGAAGGGTTACCCCACTATTACTCTCAAGATCAAGCCAATGCCATAGCTCAAAACAACCCTTACTCATCCACGTACAACCCTGGTTGGAGGAACCACCCAAATTTTTCCTGGTCAAACCCCAAAAATTCGGCTAACCCATCTCACGTGCAACCCTTTATTCCCAATCCGAATTACCAAGGTCCACCCCCCAATTCTCAAACCTCTCAAGCTACACCTCAATCCAAACAACCTTATAGGCACCCCAATTTTCAATCATCAAACCAATCATCTCAATCTTCTCAACCATCACAAGATATTGGGCGTCTAGAAAAACAGATGAACTCTTACGAAGCTAAAATAAACTCGCAAGACGCTAAAATGGACCAAATGTTCAATATGATGAAGGAATTTATGAAAACTCATGAGAAGGGAAAATTGCCTAGTCAACCCGAGGTGAATCCAAAGTATAACTCTCGTGCTGTAAATTCTTATGAGGACGAAAACCATAATCCAGTCAACGCTATTACAACCCTTCGATCTGGAAAGAGGATTGATAACAACGTGGACGACCCTGATGAACCTTCTAACTCGACCCCAATCCCTAATCTTGATGATCACCCATTGGCTTCGAATGCCAATTCTTCTAAACCTGAAGTTCCCTTAAATGTTGGCAATCCCAACGATTCTTCTCACAGTGTCGGCAAACCCGACCCACCTTCGAAAATTAATGTTGGCAATACCAACATTCCATCTTCTACAACCTTACCACCTTCTCTTCCCTTGGATAAACCTTATTCTTCGAATGATGAAACTCATCACAGAGTCAAAGAACCAGTAGCTCCTTTTCCTCATAGACTCAATAATAAGAAGAAAGCGACAAATTTCGATAAAATTCTGGAAATTTTCAAACAAGTCCGTGTGAACATCCCTCTTTTAGACACCATTGAACAAATTCCTCAATATGCTAAATGTCTTAAGGAATTGTGTACACAAAAACGTGCGACCAATGTCCCAAAAACCACCTTTCTAACTGCGAATACAAGCTCTGTTCTTTCAAATCTTGCCCCAGTCAAGTATAAAGACCCTGGCTGCCCTACGATTGATTGTAAAATAGGAAACACTCACATCTCTCGTGCCCTACTCGACCTTGGTGCCAGTGTCAACCTTCTCCCTTATACTGTCTATCGTCAACTTGGACTAGGGGAGATTAAACCTACAAACATCACACTTCAACTAGCTGATCGATCTGTCAAAAAGCCATTGGGAATTATCGAAGACGTCTTGATACAGATCGAACAGTTTTACTTCCCTGTCGATTTTATAGTTCTAGAAACAGAGCCTGTCTCAAATCCCAACGTTCAAATACCATTGATCTTAGGACGCCCCTTCTTAGCAACCTCTAATGCTGTCATTAATTGTAGAAATGGTCAGCTTCGACTTTCCTTCGGGCACCTAACCATTGAGCTAAACATCTTTAATCTCAACAAACAACCTAGGGATTTTGAGATCGATGAAATTGACATGATTCAAACCACAGTTGATGAAACCTCTAGTGACTCTTCTGAAGCCCTGAAAATGTGTCTTGACCTCTTCGACTCTGATTTCGATGAACTCGAATACATTTCTGAACTCAACAAAATTCTTGACTCCGACACTTCGTCACCTGAATCTAACCAAGGAATGTTGACCAATGTTGATACACAAGAACTTCCTAAGTTAGACCTCAAACCCTTGCCACCAGACCTTAAGTATGCCTACCTAGACTCCTCAGAAACTTTTCCCGTAATCTTGGCCTCTGATCTTACCGAAGACCAAGAAGAAAAAGTTTTGGAAACTTTACGGGAAAATAAGGACGCCTTGGGATGGGAAATTAGCGATATAAAAGGAATCAGCCCATCAATTGTGGAACATCACATACATTTAGTTGATGAGGCTAAACCCACTCGTGAGGCTCAAAGGCGATTAAACCCGAACATGAGAGAAGTGGTCAAGGAGGAGATAATCAAATGTCTAGACAATAACATCATCTATCCCATCTCCGATAGTACTTGGGTGAGTCCGGTACAAGTTGTACCAAAGAAGTCGGGAGTCACAGTGATCAAAAACGACAGTAATGAACTCGTCCCAACAAAAATCAAAACCAAATGGCGTGTGTGCATCGACTATCGAAAGCTTAACTCAGCCACACGAAAAGACCATTTTCCCTTGCCTTTTATTGACCAAATGCTCGAACGTTTAGCAGGACATGAGTACTACTGTTTTCTTGATGGATACTCTGGCTATAACCAAATTCCTGTTGCTTTGGAAGATCAACATAAGACCACCTTTACTTGTCCCTTTGGAACCTTTGCTTATCGTCGCATGCCTTTTGGTCTTTGCAATGCCCCCGCGACTTTCCAAAGGTGTATGATGAGTATTTTCTCTGATATGGTGGAAGAATTCTTGGAAATATTCATGGATGATTTTTCAATATATGGATCATCTTTTTCCCAATGTCTCACTCATCTAGAACTTGTCCTCAAACGTTGTAAGGAGAAATCACTCGTGCTTAATTGGGAAAAATGCCACTTTATGGTAAAAAGGGGGATAGTTCTAGGTCATGTCGTCTCCAAAGATGGCCTAGAAGTCGATAAATCCAAAATCGATTTGATTGCTAATTTACCTCCTCCCAAGTCTGTCAAAGATGTTCGTTCATTTCTTGGCCATGCGGGATTCTATAGAAGATCCATTAAGGATTTCTCGAAAATTTCAAAACCTCTCTCGAATTTACTTGCCAAAG
The DNA here is from genome assembly GCA_030737875.1 of Allium sativum. Classification (NCBI taxonomy): domain Eukaryota; kingdom Viridiplantae; phylum Streptophyta; class Magnoliopsida; order Asparagales; family Amaryllidaceae; genus Allium; species Allium sativum. The sequence goes on from CM060910.1 coordinate 655,348,730, forward strand.
ACGTAAAGTTTGAATTTTCCAATGATTGCAAAACATCTTTTGAAACTCTTAAATCACTCTTGACCACAACTCCCATCATTCAACCTCCTGATTGGACTCAACCCTTCGAACTTATGTGCGACGCTTCTGATTTTGCTATTGGAGCCATCTTGGGTCAGCGTATCGATAAACTCCCTCGAGTCATTTATTACGCTAGCAAAACTTTAAACGAGGCCCAACTGAATTACAACTACTGAAAAGGAATTTTTGGCAGTTGTCTTCGCTTTTGAGTAATTCAGACCATATCTCATAGGATCCAAAGTCATAGTTTACACTGACCATGCTGCCCTACGATATCTGCTTTCTAAAAAGGATGCCAAGGCCCGCTTGATTCGTTGGATCCTTCTTCTTCAAGAATTCGATATAGAAATACGAGATAAAAAGGGTTCTGAAAATGTCGCAGCTGATCATCTCTCTCGAATTGTGCACGAAAATGATAACGACACCCAAATCGATGAGTATTTTCCTGACGAACAAATCCTTTCGATCTCTAACACTCCTTGGTACGCTGACATTGTGAATTATCTTGTCACACAACAAATGCCCGCTGAATGGTCGAAACAAGATAAAAAAAAAAATTCTCTCGAAAGTTCGAAACTTCTATTGGGACGACCCATATCTTTTCAAATACTGTCCAGACCAAATCATTCGAAGGTGTGTACCCGATCATGAACACCAAAGTATTCTCTCCTTCTCACATGACCATGCTTGTGGCGGTCATTTTGGAGCAAGAAAAACCGCTGCAAAAGTTTTGCAAAGCGGTTTTTATTGGCCCACACTCTTCCGTGACGCTTTCGAATTTTGCTCTAAATGTGAGCGATGTCAAAGAACGGGTCGAATCACTAAGCGAAACATGATGCCTCTCAACCCCATTTTAGCGATTGAGTTATTCGATGTTTGGGGCATCGATTTCATGGGACCATTACCTAACTCATTTGGGAATCTTTACATCCTGCTTGCGGTAGATTATGTCTCAAAATGTGTTGAAGCCATTCCGACCAAAACCAACGACAACAAGGTTGTTGTCAAATTCCTCAAAGAAAACATCTTTTCACGCTTTGGCACACCTCGAGCCATCATTAGCGATAATGACACTCACTTCTGTAATCGTGCTTTTGAGTCCTTGCTCAAGAAATACTCAATCACACACAAGCTGTCGACCCCCTACCATCCACAAACTAGTGGACAAGTAGAAGTTTCCAATAGACAAATCAAACAAATTCTTGAGAAAACCGTGAATTCCAATAGAAAAGATTGGTCCGTAAAACTGATTGATGCACTTTGGGCTTTTCGCACTGCTTATAAAACCAATCTAGGGATGTCACCATATCGATTAGTCTTTGGAAAGGCCTGTCACTTACCTCTTGAATTAGAGCATCGTGCTCTTTGGGCCATAAAATTTTTGAACTTTGACTTAGAAAAAGCCGGCTCACACAGGAAATTACAAATTTCTGAATTAGAGGAATTAAGAAATGAGGCGTATGAAAATGCGAAAATCTACAAAGAAAGAACCAAAGCCCAACACGACAAAAACATACTTCGTAAGGAATTCAACGTAGGTCAAAAAGTTCTTTTATACGACTCTAGACTTCACTTGTTTCCAGGAAAACTCAGATCTCGATGGACTGGACCTTATGTCGTGAAAACAGTATACCCTCATAGAGCGGTTGAAATTGAAAATCCTAGGGATGGAAAAGTCTTCAAAGTAAACGGTCAACGACTGAAACCATTTTTGGATTTCGAGCAATATGACGAAGACGACTCTATCGATATGCATGATCATCCACCATGAAATCAGGTGGTACACGTTCTTCTTCTTTTATTTTTCTTTTTCATTTTTTTTAATTTTATTTTTGTTTTTCTGCCTTAGACAGTTGGGACACTGTCTGAATCAAGTGTGGGGGGGAGTCTGCATTTCATCCATTTTCATTTTTCTTTGTTTTTATTTCTTTTTATTTTCAGCCATTTAAGTAGGACCATCATGCATTTTAGACTGTAGTAACATGCCATTTTTTTTTTTGAAATACGACTCATTTTCAAGTGATACAACAAAATAAGTTTACAATTTTTAGCCAGTTGATAGTATTTTTCTCTCTCAACTTAGATCGAATAGGAAATATAATGAAAAGTTTAATTTTGAGGGATAATAGTGTAACCGGTACATAGGGAGATTCTTAGGTGATGGCCATGAAATCTATTCTATATTGTAGACTTTGTTTAAATAAGTGGAGGACTTAAAATACTTATATTGGCTTTTCAAATCTTTAAAACTAAGTTGTGTTAAGTTGAATTCGCATAACTCTCTTTTGTGCTTATATTTTCGATAATAATAATAATAGTATTCCAAGGGTATCCAACATTGCTTGTATATCAAGCGTTGGTGTGCAAACCCGCCAAGCTCTATCCGACACGTTGTTGACAAAGTCAAAGTTGGAATATCTTGGTCTTATTTTATGAGATTGGACACCTAAGGATTACCGACACGTTGTTGACAAAGTCAAAGTCGGCCTGCACAATCCGCCAAGCTCTTTACCCACTCTCCGTTAGTCCGCGAGGCAGTGCATGTGTGGTAAACCTTGGTCTTTTTAGTTAGGTGTATATACTTAATCATAAATCTTAAAATTTTATAGAATAAAGAATAAGCGATGATACCCAAACACTTCTTGACCTTATTGATTTGACTAGCCATACATGAGAAAATTAGAATACCACTTTGCAAACTGTGCCAAGCAAACTAAGAATTTATTTCATGGCTGCACTATGTTATCGACCGAACTAACTGGCCAAACTGGAATTCAACACTTGAAAACTTGATTTATATTGAAAATTTGTGACAAGTCGAGGTATCTAAAATAAAATCAACTGACTAGAAATTGTTAACTTAATTTGTTGTACCACTTTCCTGAAACAAGTCGTGTTTTCATTTTTTCGTTTTTATTTGCATATGTCCATTGCATTCATGTAGTTTCATTAGAATCATAACATACTGCATTTGGATTTTGTGGGTAGTATCCGCTGAAAACCCTCACGAGACACCACTCGTCCTACTAGGGACACCTAGAAGTTTAACGGCTTGTTGCATGCGCTCAATGCAATCGTGTTTCCTACGAAAGTGTGACCTATCTAGTTTAGTTTTTCATTTTTGTTTTACTCGAGGACGAGTAAAAGATATGTGTGGGGGTATTTGATTGACATTGAAAAGTGTTTATTTTATGACTCTTATGCTTTATCTTTTGTAAATAAATAAATGATACTTCGGGTATTTTTTTATGTGTTTTTACATATTTCAAGCGTTGCCTCCTTCATTTCAAATCAAAGGCCAACTACAAGAAAGAGCTACTTCCTCACATCAAATTCATTTCAATTGCAAAAGAAGTAGTAGCTCACTGGTAAAGGCATAGGAATTGGTGCTGAGAGACCTAAGTTCGAACCCCGTCAAGCTCACTTTTTACCAAAGAAACGGAGCGCGTTCACACTGGCCCTTTGCTTTGAGAAATATCTGGATTAGTGTTATGTTATATATATACATACACACATTCATGTGTATGTATTTATGATGTGCACCAATTAACATTTCAGCAATAGCCATATTCTTATCATGGAATTAAATTCAAATCATTCAATTTCAATTAGAAGAATTTCTGATTGAATTGTTGCCAAGAAGAAAAAATCAATTTTGAAGATTTTATCTTATATTGCCTTTGGAGTCTGATAAGCGTCCTTGTTTGGAAGAATTAATTAGATGCAACCTTCTATCAATCAATCAGCCACATGGGAAAATTGAAAGATATGGAAAATATTTACCATGATATGCCCAGATTTTCTCCAATCAAGTTAGTCAAGGAAGGCAAGAGATATTCATGAATGAGGAGGCCCATTTATTCATAGACCTAATTAGGGTTTTCCCATTCGCATTTATAAATATGTGATTGTAACCATTGTGAAAACCATTCATTCTTCTGTACTCTCTTTCAGTCTTAATAAAGCTTTCTTTTCTTTAGTTTCTGCATTTTATTTTCATGGCATATTGTGTTGTCTAGTCAATTAGATTTGCTAGAACATAATTTGCTATTGCTTCTATTTTTCTTACTAGTGATTGACCGTCTGATTAGATTCAGCGGTAATCCTAGTTTTTATTTTTAGTTGTTGATTTCTTTTCTGCAATTTTATTTCCAGTGTTCTATTTTATTTTAATCATTGAATTTATTACAGATCCGATTAGATTCGAATCTGTAGTGAATTTAATTGCATCTTTTATTCGTAGTTTCAGTTTTTATTTTGCTTTGCGAAAAAAATCAACCTCCAGCTTCGTCTAACACGCCCAAGAAAAAAATAAATAATAATTTTTAATTAAACCTAGCTGTGTTCGACCTGTATGCTACACACCTGTATGCTTGCAGAATTTATTACAAATGTCGCGATTTTCTAATTCATAGACTAGTGTTGATCACTTTCCTTCCCGGGGAAGTTCGGGTCGCTACAGAGTGGTATCAGAGCTTTGGTTTACAGAGCTCGAGAACAAGACACATTAGAACCATACGAAAGAATTCATCAGATATTGGATTAGTAATATCCAATTAGAATGACTCGTTAGAGATAGGATTAGTAGTATCCTAGAACGAGTGTGAAGAGTATATTTTCAAATAAAAACAGTTTTGTTTTGAAAATTTAAACCATTTTATACGTATTTGAATATTTTATTTATATTGAATTTGGACAATCGAGTATATAAAGATTTTGCATAAACGCGTCATGAACGTATATTCGAAGTTTTAATATACTGGATAGATATAGAATCGCATTCTAGACACCCGGGGGTAAATCTGATGATGTGGTCACATCATCAGTATTTATGTTCGAGTTTCAAAAGTGGGATTTCTATATATTTCCATTAGACTGATGTGAGAACCAAAACTATATCGATTTATTGTTGTGAATTGGCATAAAAAACATGATTTTCTGTATATGTATCAAAATTATGAATTTTAAACGTTAATTCACTAATTGATTAATGGTTGTGTTGTTTATTTGTTTGATAATTTTGAAACTTTAGCCAAATTGAACCGAATATTGAAGTGTATTGAAAAATGAGTACAAATGCATGCATATACATGTATATCTATTGAAAAGGTCATAGCAAGGAGGCTAGAGCAGAGAATAAAATTGTTTTCCTGACAAATAGGTACATGTTTCCCATAATTTACTGTTTTGTTTGGGTGATGATGATTTTATGAGCCGATTGGCTTTTTCTTTTTGATTGAAGAAGGCCATGGGAGGCTATATGAAATATCCCGAAGTCCCCGGCGCAGGGGAGGTTATGGAGAAATTTTTCGGAAATTTAGGGTGTTAGCCAAATTTTTGAAAAATTTGAAAAGTTCTTAGAAACTGAAAAGTTGAAGAACTTAAGCCGTAACGAAAACAATGAAAGTTGAGTTGATTTGTTAAACAACTTTCGGCTTCGTTCCTTTTCTGGGACGAAAAGTTTTAAGTGGGGGAGATTGTAATAACCCGGAAATGCGAGCCAATTTAAATTTTTTATTTTGGCGAATTTAGCGAATTTAAAATGAATTATTTTAAATAATATCGACGAGAAATTTATTTTGAATTGAATTTGAACGTATATATTTATATACGTCATCGTTAGAATATAAATAATTATATATAATTATAAAAGGAATTGAAAATGGCGTGGTAGTTCGATAATTCGATTTCAAACTTCAAATGAATGTACCGGGTGCAAAATAAACCGGATTTTAGTGAAACCAAAAATATTAGAATCTAATTGAGAATATCTTTCCAACAATCCAAAAAATTGAAATTTCATAGCGGGAATCAAAAGTTATGTCCAAATGGATTTTCAGAATAGTCGCTATGGAATTCTGGCCCTTAAAAATGGGAATTTTGCAAAAGACCTCGGGTTACAACGAAACCACTTTTGTTTGGTCCGTGATGTCAAGTTATTGCTAAGTTTCAAAATTCGTAATTTTTCGATTCAATATGTGAGCGTGGCGTAGGAAAACGTGTTTGATCAGTTTCAGTTGATTTTAATCGACTGGAAAATGACCATTTTTCAAACAGTCTCAGAATTTGACGAAACTAGTTCTGTTAGGACCGTATTGTCAATACGAAGCTAGAAAATATTTTTCTGGAATTTTCCGAGTCACTATGTGACCCCAGTAAATTGAAATGCACGTTCAAATTCAATATATAGAGTTATATGTTGATTTTGACGAAAACTGATAGAAACAGTCGAATCAGCTTACGAAACATATCCCATTGTGTTCGGAATGGGGGTAATTAGCTATGGGCGACAGGCGGTGGGTCCCGTTTTGAGGTCGAAATAAAAAGTCAACTTTATTTAAATAATTAAATAAAATAAAATTTCTCTTCTCTCTCACCCTATTATCATTCAGCCCCCTCCCCCATTCATTCACTCACAGAAAAAAAAATCGCGCCCCCCTCTCGATCTCACTCCCGCCGCCGCTGGTGGCTGGCGCACCGCCGCCGCCCTCCCTCAGACCGCCCTCCCTCCCCTGCTCTCTCTCCTCTCCACGGTCCCTTCTCTCTCCTCTTAAATCCCAAAACCCACGAACCCCCTACAAAACCGAGCCCCCACCCCCAACTGACCACCACCGAACCGACGATCGCCCCTACTACCACCCCCACGCCCTAACCTCGCCACAGTCCTCAGGCTCCACCCCCTCGCTCTCGAACCCAAATGTAAACCACCACCGAAGACCCTAGTTTGAAGCGACCAGTTGAAAATTGACGTGAAGAAGGCAGTGCCGAAACCGTCGTACGAAGTCGCCAACCACCATGAGTTTTATTCTTAATTTTCTTTTATATATTCATGCGAAAGGAGCGATCTTTACATGTTTGACGTCAAAGTAAAAATACGATTTTTATTAGGGAGTTAGCAAATAAAAATATGATTTTTTTAATTTGATTGGGATAGCGAGAAAAGAATTGATTTTTATTGTTGACAAGATTGGATTTTTATATGGCAAAAAGATGAGATTTTTATACCAGTAAAGATGTGATTTTTATCATCATAAAGATGAGATTTTTATGAAACTAAAAACGTGATTCTTATCCATACAAAGATTTGATTTTTAACATTAAAAAGGTTCGATTTTTATAGTTGAAAAAAATATATATGATTTTTATAAAGTAGGTATAATAAAGATATGATTTTTATAAAGTAGGTATAATAAAGATATGATTTTTATATAGTGGCGATAATAAAAATATAATTTTCATTATATGGAAAGGTTAAAAATATAATTTTTATTATTTGGAAAGGTTAAAAATATTATTTTTATTATATGGAAAGGTTAAAAATATAATTTTTATAATATAGAAAGGTTAAAAATATAATTTTTATACTAGTGGCATATAAAAAAATATGATTTTTGTTCATGTAGAGAAATAAAAATATAATCTTTATTAGGAGAAAAGCAATATAAAAATATAATTTTTATAACGATGTGAAGATAAAAATTTAATTTTTTGATGAAAATTCGATTTTTATATATGTAGCGTATGTGGACGATGAAAGTGACGAGAGGAGAATGATGAAGATTTCCTACATATGAAGAGTCGTGGCATTTGGATTTAGCTTTCGGTGAGAACTTCTCACTTTAAATTTTCTTTTCTAGTTTAAATTATATACTAGGATGCAGACGGTGCTTAATAGCACCCGACACCCGTCGTCCACAGACCATGGATGGCTTGTATTCTTGTTTGATGTATTGTGAAATTTGTTTGTGATGTTGATATGAAATCGATAATAAAATGTAGATGGTTGAAATAAATTAATTATCGTTAAAAATATAATTTTTAACCTCAATGTGAATAAATAAATACTCATTTACAAACCGGACGGTTTGTTTATGTACACCTATTTGAAGGATATTGATTGGGATGATAAATTTTACACATCGCCCAACTACACAAATAATATTCAGTGTTTGTTGATTTGAAACCCCACACGGTTGTTGGGATGATATTTAGTGTACACTAATCCCAATTATTTGATTGTATGTCGATCGATTGGTCGACAGGCTGTGTTAGCGTTAATTATTTATATTGATGCTTATGCAGTTGTGTGGTGCACTTTGGATGATGGTTGATTGTTTATCATTGCTATTATATACATGTGTTGTATGGAATCCATATAATTAACGTTATATGGTAATTGATTGGGCCTCATTCCAATTGGGAAAAATAAAGAATATTAGAATATGAAAATAGTCATGTGTTGACGATGCTCATGTGTTGAGAATATTCATGTGTTGAAACTATTCATTTGTTGAGTAAAATATTTCAATAATAAAATTTACATCTTTATCATATTTAAGATTAGAAACTACTTTACGGTTGGAGTCTGATTAAAAATCAAATGATAGATACCATAATTTTATAAAATATATTACATAACAAAAATAGTCGTGTGTTGACAGTACTCATGTGTTGAGATTAGTCATGTGTTGAAGGAAATATATATTCATTTGTTGAATAGAATAACGAATTTATTGAAATATATAAAGCTATGTTGATTAGAGTTGCGCCATTTTGACGTGAACGATATTTATATCGATTATATTCGTTTTTATAATGAATATAGAAAAGGTAGTGATTTCAAAATATAACGTTTTGAAAATATTATCATTTATATGGTAATGAAATGAAATATTCAATTTTGATTTGAAATTGAATATAGAGTTGAAATGGTTTTGAAAACGAATTTAAAACGATTTATAAAATACGTTTTGAAAGGAAATCAATGAAATATAATATATGTATATATATATATATATATATATATATATATTATATATAATGGCTTGAATAGAACGCACCACGCCGCGGTAGTTCGTGAATTTCGACCATTGACTTCGAATTGACGTTGCGGGAGATCCGACCGTCGGATTCTCCTAAAACCGGAACCGTTGGGTTCGTATCGAAAAGAGCTTTCCAATGAATATTAGAAATTTGAAATCTAACGGTTGGATTTGGAATTATGTCCAAATCAAATTAGGAAAAGGTCGTTGTAAGTGCAGTTCGATGGCCGTTGATGGAAATCGACTGTACGGGCCTTGATAAAATTATTAAAAATATTAATAATTTGTGTAAAATCATAATATGTGAATTGGAAAGAACTAGGACGAAAAATTCCACATTTGAAAGGATAAAAATAGATTTTTATCGAAATGAACTAGTTTTGAACTAGAATTAGAATCAATTAATTTTTGAAATAAATAAATTGAATTTGAATTGGTTTTGAAAATAACTAGAATTTCCAATATATATAAAGTGGAAGTGGATTTGAATCGAAATTGTCTTTGGAATATTTCGATGTTGGATTCCGTGTTTATACAGGTATTGTTATGGGAATTTGAAAGATATATTTATATCGTTGTTTCCAATACGATATTTGTTGGTTTCAGAATTTGATATTGAATATAAGCCGGTATATTTTCTATTCAGAGCCTTGTATTTAAAATTCAAATGTGATTTGAGTTTGTCGTGAATCGTGTTTTAGGTGACATTGGTTCTTTAACCCAGTTAAAGACAGGATATTGATTTTTGCGAAGATTAAAACTAAGTGGAGTTTTAATGAATCTTTAATTAGATTGAAAGTGAATTTATAATTTAAACTATCAAATCTGAAAAGTGATCGAGAATGGAGTATCACCAGTTTTGCTCCAAGGCGATAGGTAAATCTTTAATTAGATTTGAACGTGAAATGGTAATTAATTTTACCGATAACACCATAGTGTTAGATATGGAGTATTACCAGTTTTGTTCCATGGGATGAATAGGTTGGGATTGGGAAATAAAATAAATAATTACTTGGTGTGGTTAGCTAATCCCGACTAGTTTGGAAAACCATAATACGGTTTGAAATAAAATAAAACAATGAAAGTTGAGTTGATTTGTTAAACAACTTTCGGTTTCGTTCCTTTTCTGGGACGAAAAGTTTTAAGTGGGGGAGATTGTAATAACCCGGAAATGCGAGCCAATTTAAATTTTTTATTTTGGCGAATTTAGCGAATTTAAAATGAATTATTTGAAATAATATCGACGAGAAATTTATTTTGAATTGAATTCGAACGTATATATTTATATACGTCATCGTTAGAATATAAATAATTATATATAATTATAAAAGGAATTGAAAATGGCGTGGTAGTTCGATAATTCGATTTCAAACTTCAAATGAATGTACAGGGTGCAAAATAAACCGGATTTTAGTGAAACCAAAAATATTAGAATCTAATTGAGAATATCTTTCCAACAATCCAAAAAATTGAAATTTCATAGCGGGAATCAAAAGTTATGTCCAAATGGATTTTCAGAATAGTCGCTATGGAATTCTGGCCCTTAAAAATGGGAATTTTGCAAACGAGCTCGGGTTTCAACGAAACCACTTTTGTTTGGTCCGTGATGTCAAGTTATTGCTAAGTTTCAAAATTCGTAATTTTTCGATTCAATATGTGAGCGTGGCGTAGGAAAACGTGTTTGATCAGTTTCAGTTGATTTTAATCGACTGGAAAATGACCATTTTTCAAACAGTCTCAGAATTTGACGAAACTAGTTCTGTTAGGACCGTATTGTCAATACGAAGCTGGAAAATATTTTTCTGGAATTTTCCGAGTCACTATGTGACCCTAGTAAATTGAAATGCACGTTCAAATTCAATATATAGAGTTATATGTTGATTTTGACGAAAACTGGTAGAAACAGTCGAATCAGCTTACGAAACATATCCCATTGTGTTCGGAATGGGGGTAATTAGCTATGAGCGATAGGAGGTGGGTCCCGTTTTGAGGTCGAAATAAAAAGTCAACTTTATTTAAATAATTAAATAAAATAAAATTTCTCTTCTCTCTCACCCTATTATCATTCAGCCCCCTCCCCCCATTCATTCACTCACAGAAAAAAAAATCGCGCCCCCCTCTCGATCTCACTCCCGCCGCCGCTGGTGGCTGGCGCACCGCCGCCGCCCTCCCTCAGACCGCCCTCCCTCCCCTGCTCTCTCTCCTCTCCGCGGTCCCTTCTCTCTCCTCTTAAATCCCAAAACCCACGAACCCCCTACAAAACCGAGCCCCCACCCCCAGCTGACCACCACCGAACCGACGATCGCCCCTGCTACCACCCCCACGCCCTAACCTCGCCGCAGTCCTCAGGCTCCACCCCCTCGCGCTCGAACCCAAATGTAAACCACCACCGAAGACCCTAGTTCGAAGCGACCAGCTGAAAATTGACGTGAAGAAGGCAGTGCCGAAACCGTCGTACGAAGTCGCCAACCACCATGAGTTTTATTCTTAATTTTCTTTTATATATTCATGCGAAAGGAGCGATCTTTACATGTTTGACGTCAAAGTAAAAATACGATTTTTATTAGGGAGTTAGCAAATAAAAATATGATTTTTTTAATTTGATTGGGATAGCGAGAAAAGAATTGATTTTTATTGTTGACAAGATTGGATTTTTATATGGCAAAAAGATGAGATTTTTATACCAGTAAAGATGTGATTTTTATCATCATAAAGATGAGATTTTTATGAAACTAAAAACGTGATTCTCATCCATACAAAGATTTGATTTTTAACATTAAAAAGGTTCGATTTTTATAGTTGAAAAAAATATATATGATTTTTATAAAGTAGGTATAATAAAGATATGATTTTTATAAAGTAGGTATAATAAAGATATGATTTTTATATAGTGGCGATAATAAAAATATAATTTTCATTATATTGAAAGGTTAAAATTATAATTTTTATTATTTGGAATGGTTAAAAATATAATTTTTATTATATGGAAAGGTTAAAACTATAATTTTTATAATATAGAAAGGTTAAAAATATAATTTTTATACTAGTGGCATATAAAAAAAATATGATTTTTGTTCATGTAGAGAAATAAAAATATAATCTTTATTAGGAGAAGAGAAATATAAAAATATAATTTTTATAACGATGTGAAGGTAAGAATTTAATTTTTTGATAAAAATTCGATTTTTATATATGTAGCGTATGCGGACGATGAAAGTGACGAGAGGAGAATGATGAAGATTTCCTACATATGAAGAGTCGTGGCATTTGGATTTAGCTTTCGGTGAGAACTTCTCACTTTAAATTTTCTTTTCTAGTTTAAATTATATACTAGGATGCAGACGGTGCTTAATAGCACCCGACACCCGTCGTCCACAGACCATGGATGGCTTGTATTCTTGTTTGATGTATTGTGAAATTTGTTTGTGATGTTGATGTGAAATCGATAATAAAATGTTGATGGTTGAAATAAATTAATTATCGTTAAAAATATAATTTTTAACGTCAATGTGAATAAATAAATACTCATTTACAAACCGGACGGTTTGTTTATGTACACCTATTTGAAGGATATTGATTGGGATGATAAATTTTACACATCGCCCAACTACACAAATAATATTCAGTGTTTGTTGATTTGAAACCCCACACGGGTGTTGGGATGATATTTAGTGTACACTAATCCCAATTATTTGATTGTATGTCGATCGATTGGTCGACAGGCTGTGTTAGCGTTAATTATTTATATTGATGCTTATGCAGTTGTGTGGTGCACTTTGGATAATGGTTGATTGTTTATCGTTGCTATTATATACATGTGTTGTATGGAATCCATATAATTAACGTTATATGGTAATTGATTAGGCCTCATTCCAATTGGGAAAAATAAAGAATATTAGAATATGAAAATAGTCATGTGTTGACGATGCTCATGTGTTGAGAATATTCATGTGTTGAAACTATTCATTTGTTGAGTAAAATATTTCAATAATAAAATTTACATCTTTATCATATTTAAGATTAGAAACTACTTTACGGTTGGAGTCTGATTAAAAATCAAATGATAGATACCATAATTTTATAAAATATATTACATAACAAAAATAGTCGTGTGTTGACAGTACTTGTAACACCCCGAATTTTCTATTAACACTAAAGTTGCTAAAATAATAATAAGTGTGTAGAAGAGGGGATGTATCTAATATGAATATAAAAATATTAATAAGTATGTAAGAGAGGGGATGTATTTAATATGAATATAAAAATATTAATAAGTGTGTAAGAGAGGGGATGTATCTAATATGAATATAAAAATATTAATAAGTGTGTAAGAGAGGGGATGTATCTAATATGAATATAAAAATATTAATAAGTGTGTGAGAGAGGGGATGTATCTAATATGTATATAAAAACAATAATAAGTAAAGGGGGATGTATCTATATGTACATTGTAGAAAATATATATATATTTATGACATGAATAGAAGTTTATTAATATGCTGAGTGTTTGCTGAGTCACTTCTGACTCATTGCTGAGTCAACAAGATAAACCCCATCTTGTCTGAACGGCTGCGGTTATTTCTAGGTTAAATCTAATGGCCTAAATGAATTCTAAAATCTATAAATAAGTGGGTAGACCCTAGACCTAAATCACTTGTAAAATTAGAGAAGCTACCGTCATGCAGCTGCCATGGAGTTCAGCATAGCCGTCACAAACTAAGAAGAGGAAGCCTAATCATCTACAACTAAATCTACACAAATCAAATCAAAAGATCTCTCTTTCTCTAATTCTTTTCTTTTGTTGGTGAGTATGATGATTCTCACAAGACTATTACAAACTAATTTGACTCAGTTATGAATGGATCACAAGAAAGTGACGTGATTTGTAATTGTAAATTCTATATATTGTGGATCTCTTATTATGTTATTATGTTGTCGTATGATGTAAATTATATATGCTATGTCATGCTATGTTGTAAATTCTCTTATGCTATGTCGTGCTATGTTGAGAATCATGTCAAGCTATGTTATACTATCATACTATGCCATGTTATAAATCATGCTATATTATGTTGTAAAATCATGATGTTGTTGGAACATGCTTAAAGTTATGTTTTTTTTTTAATTTAAATGGATCTTGTTTATGGGAATTTGCCTATTAGGTTAGGTGTACCCATAAACTTGAAACTATAATTAAATAAAACTTGAATATGGGAATTTGCCTATTGAGTTAGGTGTACCCATATAAAACCATGTTGTTAAAAAAATTAGATGATGTTGATTCACACATGTTCATATGTAAGTTTATGAAAATTGATTGAGATTATATTAGGTGAATTTTGAACAAGTTGACACCTTTAGGTCCATGACATGTATAATCTATGCAAGTTGGACATATGCAAGTTTCACCCCTTATTATGATTCATTTGGTCACATATACATGTTGTTATTATGATAATCTCTTTTATGCTATGAGTTAGGCTATTCGAGTCTAACATATATTTTGCGAATAAACGTTCAAACGTGGGGTAGGGGTAATATTAGGAATTAATAAATTGGGTGCAATTTTGTAAGATTTTGCATACCATGAATGGATGTCCATAATTGAGTCAATTATGGACATTGTTAAAAATTGGAAGTAATTAATAATTCAAGTAGGGAATTATTAAAATTGGGGGAAAGTGGATTATTATTAATAATCAATGCTTAGGACACGAGGTTGGACCCGTTTGTGATGTAAACCTGCCCGGACCCGCCCGGCAAATCCAGTAGTCACAAATGTCGGCCCAATGTGAGAGGTCCTAGGCCCAAACTAAAGCATAACAGTTGTAAAGACACGAGGTTAGACTCTTTTATGGTGTAAGACTGCCCGGACCCGCCCGGCAAATCCAGCTGCCATAAATGCCAGTCTAATGTGAGAGGTCTTTATGAGGTTATGGCCTTAATGAACTAAGAAATACTTAACCAGATAATCATGTAAGGTGGGACATGGGGGTTAAGTAGGTGCCTTGGGTGGCATGAGGAATCTGGTGGTTGCCTTTAGAGGCATTTGAAATACGATTAGACTTAACCAAACACACATGTAAATGAACATGACTAAGTGGGTTAAGTGGGATGGACTAATGGGGACAAGCTTAGGTGGAATGCTTGTGGTAAATAGTGGGGGCCCATTTCAACCAGTATCCCAAAACGTATCTTTGTGGGCTCGACCCAAGTCGAGGACGGGACACGCATACTGGGCTTGACTATAAGAGGCCAAAACAGGGAGCGGTGGCAACGCAAGTCCAACGGGTTTCATATGCGTGTGTGGACCCGGGCTGGTAGGTAAGACGTTGTTGCATCGTGTAGGTATAAGCCGTGCATGTCCGTTGTATCAGGTTGCCACTTTAGGGGAGTGATACACCCCACTGTGGGGCCAGCACGGGTATCTACGAGTTAGGGAGCCGATCGAAAAATGGGAAGTAGGGTACACCTAGTGGAGATAGGGGCAGGCGGCACCTATGTAGTCAGCTAGGGGTACGTAAAGCCATTGGGAAAGTTTCTAAGTGAAGCTAAGTGGGATGAATCTTTAGGGTGACTGGTGTGGTGCAGTATAGTGTTTATCCTTTAGTATTTAGGAGCGCCTATAACGTTGCCTTTAGCGATTGTCTATGTCCTTAATCTGCTCTTCATAGACATTTTCTTGTTTTCCAGCTTATGCCTTAGTCCAGTTATTTTGGTAATAGTATTGTAGAATTATCATATTCACCAGACTTTATGTCTGACCCCCTCTTTTCCATCCTTTTTCTCCCTTCAGGTCCGCAGGTTGGGCCATGTTCTAGTGGAGTCTAGTTGGATCGCTTATCTACTGGAAAGCTTGGACTGCTGAAGTAAAGTCCAGCTTGTTATCTTTCTTTTTAATGGCTATTCATGTAATGGGATTATGTACTTGTTTTATCAAGATAGATATTGTACTTGACATTGAATATGGTGTTATGATGTAATCAAACATGTTTTGACTTCTACTACAATGAAATAAAGTTTTTGAATTTCCAAGTACTATTTTATATCTGTCTTGTTGTAATTTTACTGTTCTATATTCACTTAAAACCTCCATGGAAGTTAATGCATTCCCTTTGTGAGTGACATTAATGGACGTGGGGTGTTACACGTGGTATCAGAGCATAAGGTTACCAGAACAGATAAAAAAAAAATTTAGAAAAATATTTTTTTTTCTAAAGTATTTTTGGAAGAAGTGCTTTCAAAAAAAAAATGTTATTTAAAGAGAGTTTTTATGAAAAACATAATCCCAAATAGCCACATCCTTATCTTTATCTTTCGAATTCTCCATTTTGAATCTTTCCTTTTTCGTTTCAGCATGGCTGAAGATCTTAATCTCCCAGAAGGTGTGACGATTCCAGGGTGGTTTAGGAGATACTTGGAGGCTAGGGCCACCAATGCAGGCCCAGCGGATACTCCTCCACCCCTAGTTGCACCCATTCCTCCTCCTCCTCCTCGTGTTGACACTTTTGCAAAGACGTGCAAGGAATTCAAGGCTATGGGAGGAAAAACTTTTCAAGGGACTGAGACGTTTGTGGAGGCCAGAGATTGGCTTAAGGAGACTGAGGAATTGTTGGATATCTTTGAAGTGGAAGATGGGAGGAAAGTCCGTTTAGCTGCTTGGTTAATGAAGGGAGAGGCCTCGTTTTGGTGGGAGGTCACTAACGGGGAACGTCCAGTTGATTCATGGGCGGATTTCAGACGAAGGTTTGAGGCAAAGTTTCTTTCAAGGGCAGAGGAGAACTTAAATATGGAAAAATTCCTGGCACTAAAGCAAGGGAGCTCATCAGTAAAGGAATATGTCAATAAATTTAATCAGTTAGCAAGGTTTGGCTTGGAGTTGGTGAACACGCCAGAGAAGAAAGCTTTGAGGTTCGTTAGAGGCTTGAATGAACCGTTGCAAGGGTTGGCTATGACCCACATCCCTATGGGAGCCACCTTTGAAAAGCTAGTAGAAATGGCACTTATGCATGAGGATAAGGCAGTTGAAAAGAAAGGGGATCAGAAGAAACCCCAACAGCAAAATAAGAAGGGTGGTAAAAACAATAATGGCAAAGGGAAGAAGAAATGCTTCAATTGTGGGACGCCTGGCCATCTCAGCAAAGATTGTAGAAAGAAAAAGAAGACTGGTTGTTTTCATTGTGGAGATGCGGGACATTTAGTAAAGGACTGTCCAAAGAAGGGGCAGAGGGCAGGGTCTACCTCAGGAGGACAGGTGCAGGCTCTTATGGCACCAGGGCAGGCAAGGGGGCAAGTTCAGGCTATTGCGGCCCCACCGCTGCAAGAAAGAGGTAGAACAATTTCTGTTGAAAGCTTAGTTTTTCTGTTTGATCATCCTGTCCGTACCTTATTCGATTCTGGCGCATCTCATTCGTTTATCTCTGCATCATTAGTTGAATCACTGCACTTGAACACCAGTTTAGTAGAGGATCCCTTGGTCGTTTCAAATCCAATTGGGGGTTCGGCTCATTTGACCATGATATGTTTGGATTTGAAAATCTCTATACTTAGCGTTGAATTTAGATGTGATGCTTATGTATTGGGCTTCACGGGCTATGGGCTAATTTTAGGAATGGATTGGTTGTCTAGAAATAGGGCCATTCTTGATTGTGAAAGGAGAGTAGTTAGGCTTGTGACTCGCCTTGGTAATGCTCTCGACATCTTTTGTAATCCCATAAATTCCGTTATGCTAAGTTATCTTGAATCGCTTGACGCGTCTGTAGAGAACCTGCGATCGGTAGAAGTGGTCCGGGAATATCCGGATGTGTTTAAGGAGGTGAAGGGCTTACCTCCAAAGCGGGAGATAGACTTTCGAATTTATCTTGTGGATAATGCTAAACCCGTGTCTTTGCCAGTGCGCCACATGGCTCCTCGTGAAAGGAGGGAACTCAATAAGCAAGTAAAGGAGTTGCTTGAGAAGGGGTTCATAAGACGTAGTATATCGGAGTGGGGTGCTCCAGTAGTTTTTGCCACAAAGGCGGATGGGTCTCTTAGACTTTGTATGGACTATAGAGAACTAAACAAGCTTACTAAAAAGAACCGACACCCACTGCCGAGGATTGACGATCTCTTTGATCAGTTAGTTGGCGCCTCAGTGTTTTCGCAGTTGGACTTAGCCACTGGCTTTCATCAACTGAGAGTGGCTGAGGATAGTATAGATAAGACTACTTTTAGGACTCCTGACGGATTCTATGAATGGCTAGTGATGCCCTTTGGTTTGAAAAACGCCCCTGCATATTTTGTTGATTTGATGAGTAGGGTGTTTAGGGAATACCTTAACAAATTCGTGGTAGTCTTTGTGGATGACATCTTAGTCTTTTCTAAGAATAAAGAAGAGCACTCCCTACATCTTAGGGAAGTGTTGGAAACCCTTCGAGCACATAACCTTAAGGCAAAATTTTCTAAGTGTCACTTTTGGAGGAAGGAAGTACGGTTCTTAGGGCACGTGGTTTCCAAAGAAGGGATAGCAGTGGATCCCGCAAAGGTGGTGGCCATCCAAGATTGGAAGGTCCCTAAAAATGCAACCGAAGTAAGAAGTTTCTTGGGGTTGGCTGGCTATTATAGGAAGTTTATCAAAGACTTCGCAAAAATATCAGCTCCATTAACCCGGTTAACGAAGAAGAACCTGGTTTTTACGTGGGACAAAGATTGCGATGATGCGTTCCAACGTTTAAAGAGAGCCTTAACTTCAGCCCCAGTCTTAGTGCTGCCAGACGGGAATAAACCGTTTACCATCTATACTGATGCTTGTGGGACGGGACTTGGCGCGGTCCTCATGCAAGAGGGAAGAGTAATAGCCTATGGTGGAAGGCAGTTGAGGGTTCATGAAAAGAATTACCCCACGCATGACTTAGAGCTAGCCGCAATTGTTTTCGCGCTTAAGTCTTGGCGTCACTATCTTCTTGGTGAGAAATTCGAACTGTTCACTGACCACAAATCATTAAAATACTTATTCTCTCAGAAGGATTTGAATTTAAGGCAGCAACGGTGGATGGAATTCTTAGCCTCCTACGATTTTGAAATAGCATATACCCCGGGCAAGGGTAACGTGGTGGCAGACGCCTTAAGTAGGAAAAGGTTGTCCTTGAGTCCGTTGTTTGTTGAACGACAAAGCTTAGAATTCATCTCTATGTTTGACTTTAGACCCTCCGTTGACTTAGTACCCGGTCTGTTAGCATCCTTGGAGGTTAGACCTACACTTCTAGGACGGGTTGGTGAGGCACAGCGAGACGACCCACAGTTGGTTGAGATAGTAGAAAAGCTCAAAGGGGGGAGTCATCAAGCCATCTTCGTAGGTATACCCTAGACGATAAGGGTTGGTTACGAAGGGATAACAGACTTTGTGTACCACAAGACGAAGACTTAAGGAAGGCCATTCTTGATGATGCTCATCGCTCAAAAATGACCATTCATCCCGGCGGGGATAAGATGTACAAAGATATGAAGCGGGTTTTCTTTTGGGCCGGTATGAAAAAGGATGTGGCCGAGTACGTCGCTAGATGCTTGGTGTGCCAACGAGTTAAAGCAGAACAAAAGAAACCCGGTGGGTTGCTTCACCCATTAGAAGTTCCACTATGGAAATGGGAAAGCATCTCAATGGATTTTGTGGATGGATTACCAAGATCAAGGAAGGGTAACACGGGGATTTGGGTTATAGTAGATAGACTTACTAAAAGCGCCCATTTTATTCCCGTGAAAAGTAAGAGGACTGCTCCGTGGTTGGCTTCTGTATACATTAAGGAGATAGTTCGTTTGCACGGTATTCCTTCTAGTATAGTAAGCGACCGTGACCCCATCTTTACTAGCGAATTTTGGAAGAGTTTACAAGAGGCGGTAGGGACTCAGCTATGTTTGAGCACCGCATATCATCCTCAGACAGACGGCCAGACCGAGAGGGTGAATCGCATTCTAGAGGATCTTTTAAGGCTTTGTATCCTAGACTTTGGGGGTACATGGGAAGAGCACCTTCCATTAGTAGAATTCACATATAATAATAGCTTTCAGTCTAGTATTGGCATGGCACCTTTTGAAGCTCTTTATGGAAGGCCTTGCCGTTCGCCTACATGTTGGTGGGAATCTACCGATAAAATCCTACTTGGGCCCGATATGGTTAGGGAAACCTCGGAGAAGATTGAGTTGATTCGAAGGAGGATGAAAGCAGCACAAGATAGGCAGAAATCGTATGCTGATAAGAGGAGGACAGATCTTGAGTTTGACATTGGGGACATGGTTTTTATCAAAGTATCTCCGTTACAGAATGTTGTTTGCTTTGGGTCCGTGGGGAAATTAGCACCAAGGTTTGTAGGGTCGTTTCCTGTAAAAAACAGGATTGGGAAGATGGCATATAGGGTGGAGTTGCCTGAGAAACTTAGTGGAGTACACGACGTATTCCATGTATCACATTTGAGGAAGTGTTTGCACAAGACCGCGGAGGTGGTAGAGCCGAGCTTGCTTAAAGAGGTGGAAATAGAGCGTGATGCAACAATTAGATGAGCTCCTACATGCATTCTTGGGTTGGAGATCAAAAAGTTGAGGAATCGAGAGGTCAGACTGGTTAAAGTGCAATGGGGAGATGATGAGAGCAACGCAACTTGGGAGACAGAAGAGAAGATGCGTTCGTTGTACCCTTTTCTTTTTGAGGGTATGTCTTTTAATTTCTCCTTTATCGCTTAGCTTATCTTATCTTATCTTTAGTATGTCCTCTCATTAGTATCTTTGACCTTTAGTTAGGATAATCCTATGGTTGAAACATGTGTTTGAGACATGTTATGTATGATGGATGCAAAATGGATGCAAGTGTTTGCTAGTGGTTGCTCGTGGATGCATATATACACACACTTTAGGCACTAGATCGGTTCAGTCACTACATATTGCATATTGCATATATATATGGATGTATTTAGTAAAATGGATGAACGATGGTTGTATTATCATGTGGATGCTGCATTCAGATGATGGTTGTGCACGCATATAGAAGTATTATGTAGCATTAAGAATCTTTTGCATACATAATGGATGCATGGAACGATCATAGTTGCATTAAGGAGGTCAACTGAATCAGTGGACCGCCTGATTTTGCATTAGATACGGACATATACACACACTGTGCATTTAAACATGAAAGCATTAGAAGTCTGTAAGGACAATGGATGCCTGTGTATGATGGATGAGTAGATGGACGTTTGGATGGTAGGATATACATTCTTCCAGACTTGAAGATTTCGGGGACGAAATCCTAAAAGGAGGGGAGAATGTAACACCCCGAATTTTCTATTAACACTAAAGTTGCTAAAATAATAATAAGTGTGTAGAAGAGGGGATGTATCTAATATGAATATAAAAATATTAATAAGTATGTAAGAGAGGGGATGTATTTAATATGAATATAAAAATATTAATAAGTGTGTAAGAGAGGGGATGTATCTAATATGAATATAAAAATATTAATAAGTGTGTAAGAGAGGGGATGTATCTAATATGAATATAAAAATATTAATAAGTGTGTGAGAGAGGGGATGTATCTAATATGTATATAAAAACAATAATAAGTAAAGGGGGATGTATCTAATATGTACATTGTAGAAAATATATATATATTTATGACATGAATAGAAGTTTATTAATATGCTGAGTGTTTGCTGAGTCACTTCTAACACATTGCTGAGTCAACAAGATAAACCCCATCTTGTCCGAACGGCTGCGGTTATTTCTAGGTTAAATCTAATGGCCTAAATGAATTCTAAAATCTATAAATAAGTGGGTAGACCCTAGACCTAAATCACTTGTAAAATTAGAGAAGCTACCGTCATGCAGCTGCCATGGAGTTCAGCATAGCCGTCACAAACTAAGAAGAGGAAGTCTAATCATCTACAACTAAATCTACACAAATCAAATCAAAAGATCTCTCTTTCTCTAATTCTTTTCTTTTGTTGGTGAGTATGATGATTCTCACAAGACTATTACAAACTAATTTGACTCAGTTATGAATGGATCACAAGAAAGTGACGTGATTTGTAATTGTAAATTCTATATATTGTGGATCTCTTATTATGTTATTATGTTGTCGTATGATGTAAATTATATATGCTATGTCATGCTATGTTGTAAATTCTCTTATGCTATGTCGTGCTATGTTGAGAATCATGTCAAGCTATGTTATACTATCATACTATGCCATGTTATAAATCATGCTATATTATGTTGTAAAATCATGATGTTGTTGGAACATGCTTAAAGTTATGTTTTTTTTTAATTTAAATGGATCTTGTTTATGGGAATTTGCCTATTAGGTTAGGTGTACCCATAAACTTGAAACTATAATTAAATAAAACTTGAATATGGGAATTTGCCTATTGAGTTAGGTGTACCCATATAAAACCATGTTGTTAAAAAAATTAGATGATGTTGATTCACACATGTTCATATGTAAGTTTATGAAAATTGATTGAGATTATATTAGGTGAATTTTGAACAAGTTGACACCTTTAGGTCCATGACATGTATAATCTATGCAAGTTGGACATATGCAAGTTTCACCCCTTATTATGATTCATTTGGTCACATATACATGTTGTTATTATGATAATCTCTTTTATGCTATGAGTTAGGCTATTCGAGTCTAACATATATTTTGCGAATAAACGTTCAAACGTGGGGTAGGGGTAATATTAGGAATTTATAAATTGGGTGCAATTTTGTAAGATTTTGCATACCATGAATGGATGTCCATAATTGAGTCAATTATGGACATTGTTAAAAATTGGAAGTAATTAATAATTCAAGTAGGGAATTATTAAAATTGGGGGAAAGTGGATTATTATTAATAATCAATGCTTAGGACACGAGGTTGGACCCGTTTGTGATGTAAACCTGCCCGGACCCGCCCGGCAAATCCAGTAGTCACAAATGTCGGCCCAATGTGAGAGGTCCTAGGCCCAAACTAAAGCATAACAGTTGTAAAGACACGAGGTTAGACTCTTTTATGGTGTAAGACTGCCCGGACCCGCCCGGCAAATCCAGCTGCTATAAATGCCAGTCTAATGTGAGAGGTCTTTATGAGGTTATGGCCTTAATGAACTAAGAAATACTTAACCAGATAATCATGTAAGGTGGGACACGGGGGTTAAGTAGGTGCCTTGGGTGGCATGAGGAATCTGGTGGTTGCCTTTAGAGGCATTTGAAATACGATTAGACTTAACCAAACACACATGTAAATGAACATGACTAAGTGGGTTAAGTGGGATGGACTAATGGGGACAAGCTTAGGTGGAATGCTTGTGGTAAATAGTGGGGGCCCATTTCAACCAGTATCCCAAAACGTATCTTTGTGGGCTCGACCCAAGTCGAGGACGGGACACGCATACTGGGCTTGACTATAAGAGGCCAAAACAGGGAGCGGTGGCAACGCAAGTCCAACGGGTTTCATATGCGTGTGTGGACCCGGGCTGGTAGGTAAGACGTTGTTGCATCGTGTAGGTATAAACCGTGCATGTCCGTTGTATCAGGTTGCCACTTTAGGGGAGTGATACACCCCACTGTGGGGCCAGCACGGGTATCTACGAGTTAGGGAGCTGATCGAAAAATGGGAAGTAGGGTACACCTAGTAGAGATAGGGGCAGGCGGCACCTATGTAGTCAGCTAGGGGTACGTAAAGCCATTGGGAAAGTTTCTAAGTGAAGCTAAGTGGGATGAATCTTTAGGGTGACTGGTGTGGTGCAGTATAGTGTTTATCCTTTAGTATTTAGGAGCGCCTATAACGTTGCCTTTAGCGATTGTCTATGTCCTTAATCTGCTCTTCATAGACATTTTCTTGTTTTCCAGCTTATGCCTTAGTCCAGTTATTTTGGTAATAGTATTGTAGAATTATCATATTCACCAGACTTTATGTCTGACCCCCTCTTTTCCATCCTTTTTCTTCCTTCAGGTCCGCAGGTTGGGCCAAGTTCTAGTGGAGTCTAGTTGGATCGCTTATCTACTGGAAAGCTTGGACTGCTGAAGTAAAGTCCAGCTTGTTATCTTTCTTTTTAATGGCTATTCATGTAATGGGATTATGTACTTGTTTTATCAAGATAGATATTGTACTTGACATTGAATATGGTGTTATGATGTAATCAAACATGTTTTGACTTCTGCTACAATGAAATAAAGTTTTTGAATTTCCAAGTACTATTTTATATCTGTCTTGTTGTAATTTTACTGTTCTATATTCACTTAAAACCTCCATGGAAGTTAATGCATTCCCTTTGTGAGTGACATTAATGGACGTGGGGTGTTACAGTACTCATGTGTTGAGATTAGTCATGTGTTGAAGGAAATATAGATTCATTTGTTGAATAGAATAACGAATTTATTGAAATATATAAAGCTATGTTGATTAGAGTTGCGCCATTTTGACGTGAACGATATTTATATCGATTATATTCGTTTTTATAATGAATATAGAAAAGGTAGTGATTTCAAAATATAACGTTTTGAAAATATTATCATTTATATGGTAATGAAATGAAATATTCAATTTTGATTTGAAATTGAATATAGAGTTGAAATGGTTTTGAAAACGAATTTAAAACGATTTATAAAATACGTTTTGAAAGGAAATCAATGAAATATAATATATGTATATATATATATATATATTATATATAATGGCTTGAATAGAACGCACCACGCCGCGGTAGTTCGTGAATTTCGACCATTGACTTCGAATTGACGTTGCGGGAGATCCGACCGTCGGATTCTCCTAAAACCGGAACCGTTGGGTTCGTATCGAAAAGAGCTTTCCAATGAATATTAGAAATTTGAAATCTAACGGTTGGATTTGGAATTATGTCCAAATCAAATTTGGAAAAGGTCGCTGTAAGTGCAGTTCGATGGCCGTTGATGGAAATCGACTGTACGGGCCTTGATAAAATTATTAAAAATATTAATAATTTGTGTAAAATCATAATATGTGAATTGGAAAGAACTAGGACGAAAAATTCCACATTTGAAAGGATAAAAATAGATTTTTATCGAAATGAACTAGTTTTGAACTAGAATTAGAATCAATTAATTTTTGAAATAAATAAATTGAATTTGAATTGGTTTTGAAAATAACTAGAATTTCCAATATATATAAAGTGGAAGTGGATTTGAATCGAAATTGTCTTTGGAATATTTCGATGTTGGATTCCGTGTTTATACAGGTATTGTTATGGGAATTTGAAAGATATATTTATATCGTTGTTTCCAATACGATATTTGTTGGTTTCAGAATTTGATATTGAATATAAGCCGGTATATTTTCTATTCAGAGCCTTGTATTTAAAATTCAAATGTGATTTGAGTTTGTCGTGAATCGTGTTTTAGGTGACATTGGTTCTTTAACCCAGTTAAAGACAGGATATTGATTTTTGCGAAGATTAAAACTAAGTGGAGTTTTAATGAATCTTTAATTAGATTGAAAGTGAATTGATAATTTAAACTATCAAATCTGAAAAGTGATCGAGAATGGAGTATCACCAGTTTTGCTCCAAGGCGATAGGTAAATCTTTAATTAGATTTGAACGTGAAATGGTAATTAATTTTACCGATAACACCATAGTGTTAGATATGGAGTATTACCAGTTTTGTTCCATGGGATGAATAGGTTGGGATTGGGAAATAAAATAAATAATTACTTGGTGTGGTTAGCTAATCCCGACTAGTTTGGAAAACCATAATACGGTTTGAAATGATATCTAAAGGAAGATTAAAGAATAAATTTAGAAGAATTTATCTTTGATGAAATTTATGGGAACCTTTCCCTAGGAATGTGAAAATTTGAATAAAAGAATATTCTGAATTGGAATGAGGCGTATGTTGTGTTTTTGTAACACGTGTTTATTATATACGCGGGTTATTTGGAAAGGCCGGGTTTATACCCATTCTGAATAACCGATTCGACGATATGTCGAAGATGAAGACGGTGGTTGAAGGCTGGAAGTCTTCACATCGTTTGGGTGATTGCTGATGATCTCGATTGGGATGTACACCCAAGAGGAGAGAAACAGTTGGTGATCGTCCAAACGTACTTGGAGATCGATGGATATGCGAGGAAAGTGCCTTCGGTTTCGTTCAGACCCAGAACAAACTTGTAAATGGACTGTATGTCTGACATTGGATTTTATTCTGTGTTGATTGATCTCTATTAAATATACATCTGTTTGGCGGTGGAGAATTTATTCTCTTTCTTAACGCCCTTCTCTGAGACGTACGAGCTCAGAGGTTGTATATCGATAGACATCAGTCGCATGGAGTGAATTGCCTGTGTGGCACGCCTAAGTGGAAAATGATCAAGGCTTCTGTTGAAAAACAAAGTCTTGTGGTTGATGATCAGAGCACAGCCTGTGTGGCATAGCCTTGTGTATAGCGTGAATTCGCAAGCCTCACACCTCGGTATGAGTCAAAAACGGGATACAGACCGTAGGGAGAACACGACGTTTCTTTCTAGCTAGTGGTGGTGTCAGTGCTTAAACTGGCTGACATTTATATATACTTTTCACCTGTGTGGTTGTTGGAATGCGAGGCGCCTCGGATATAGATCTGTTAGGACCGGGAAATGTGTGTTCAGGAATAACCAATCCTCAAAAGTAAGAGAGGACCGGCCCAACCGATTCCAAGGATCATAGTGGGGTCCTGAGACATTTGCTAAAGTGTCTCGAACGGAGAGGAGCTTGCCCCTTGCCTCGACTCATGAAGGAAATCCAATTTCCAATATGTGATATTGCGGTTTTATTTGTAGAACCTAGTATGTCGACATAGTGGTATGGGTCATTAATGCCGTCTATGATTGATATTTATGATTGAAATTGTTTTGACACTATACATTTATTATAGTATCAAATAATGTGTTTTAGCGTATCAAGCATGCTTTGGCTATTATAAGGTAAAAACCCTATCCTCCGGCTTGCGTTGCATTGTGTGATGGGACATGGGTCTTATAATAGCTTCATTTTTCTTTATTTAGCATTGCGCCGTTTGTTTTATGCACTGGTATTCTTGGGAGGAAACCCATTCCGTGTTATACGGCGTGGTCCCTTGATTTACCTAACTTTAAAATAAAGATTAATAACTGTTTTAGTTCTCACACCAGTCACATGACTGACCTGGAGTTTATTGTTTCAACCTAAACTCTAGGTGCCCCTATTTTCTACACGGGCAGCTAGTAGTTTTGGTTTTGCAGATTTATATTCACAGGATCCTGATTTACAGCTGGAACGATACTCGGAAAATTCTGTATCCGTATATCTCTTTCAGTTGTGTTTTGTATTATTTTTTCCGCTGTAGTATTGTATTTAAATCTCTGATATTCTTTGTTGTATAATATTTATTCATACTCTGTATATTCTTGTATCTGATGGAATTGTTGTAATAACAATGAAATGTTCTTCTGTTTGCGTTCTGATTTGTCTTGTCCTCAACGCCATCCGGGCTTTCCTTCCCGGGGAAGTTCGGGTCGCTACACTTACAGTTGGTATACTAACATAACCGTTCCCGCGAGATACAGAAATAAAAAAAGTAATAAATATGAATATTCTCTAGATGGTGACAATATACCCTAATTGGGTGCGACCCACTTAGCCATGTTGTCTGCCCGATTTTTGTTATTTCCCGATTGATGAGGCTTTAGGTCATAACGTATCTTTTAATAGATCAAACCTTTATTTACTTTGAATGTCGCATCGACATATCCGCCAAATCACAAATTGATTTCCCTAAAAATACCATGTATAAAGCTAAGAGAAACGAATTCCACTGCCACTAATGTAAATACGTTTGAAGAGATCAATTTACACGATGTATTAGATATACTCTGTCAGACATTCGTCTATACATGTTGTCCTAGGACTGGACAAACCGAAGGCACTATTCTGTAAATCCATCTTACGCAATTTCTAACTAGGATCACCAGAACAACCCTTGTGTAAACTCTGTCTTCAATTATCTTTATAATACTTGATTCATAATGCTAATGCCCATACGGAGTGGTTTTCAGATAATAAATCTGATTCTGGTCTCTCCGTATTGACAACGGAAATGGTCAAAAACTTTGATAGTCGGTTATTTAACTATCAAAGGAAAAGATATATCCAAACAATGGTCATATTTCCAAATGGAAATCTTACCGATCAACATCAATCAACACTAAGCCTTCTAAATAGATTTATAAATAATCATTTCATTTCCCAATTTCCCTTAAATATCTTTACCCAAATATTTCTCCAACTCGTTTGGCCTCTCACGGTTTTTCATAAAACATTTCCATATATTCAAAACTCCTTATTCTCTGTATTTCAAAAATATACGTTATTAAAATTGGAAAACGTTTCCATATTTTATTCACGCATCACTATCTTTCGCATCCATCAGTTCCTAACCGTAAACTAGTGAGAGAACAACTCTCTAAATATCAACCCCGAAGGCCGAAACCAACATCAGAACAATACCCAGAAAGTCGTTCAACTTAACTAGTCTTCAGTCAGTTTTTAATTTCCTTAACTCCATTTAAATCTGCAAAATGTTTGCTTTTAAATCATTATTCACTTTATAATGTGAATATTATTTCTTTATAGAAAACTGGACTCGTTTTATCAAATAAATCTTTTATTTATAAATGTCATCACTGGTTCAAATCCATTTATCAAGTTATTTTATAAATTCACAAGCATATTCCACTTCATACTCTCCATTTACAAGTAAACTTCTTGTAAATTTTATACCAAGCATATACTAAATCTTGATTACGTAATCAATTATAAATTATTGGTAATAAAACAAATATTAGTTATCTTGTCAAATTCTGAATTTTATAATATATAATTTCTAAAAATAATTTATTTTTATAACATTTGACATCATTGAATTATAATTATAATTATAAATCCGTAAACTTTTATTCAATTCATATTCACATTTCAAACCTCGTAATAAATACCATGATTTCCCTTTCCATTACTTATTTTTAAATTAACACTCACATATTATTTAATAATAATTACTTAACAATAATTATTTTATACCATTTTAAAATATCATTAATAAATCAACTACTTGTTTTTATTATGATCAAAACAAGTAATTAAAACACCAAATTCTTTTCTAATATATTTCAGTATTTTAATATCACATATTTCAGGTTAATGTTGTTTAACATCCCAAAATACCCAATAATCAACATCAGATTATTCGTCACATCATATATTGAAATATATGAAAAATAACAATATAATTAGATTCCTCCAACCTGTTTCCCTGCATTTACAGATGTTAATCAACATAAATAACACAGTTCCATATCAATATGAAATTATTAAATCTGTATTTATCCAACGACCTCATTTAATAATTATCAACCAATTTATTTGTAAATCATCCAAATAACCATCACAGATAGCATTCAATTATTTTTATCAAAACTAAATTACGTTTATAAAATTATAAAACTGGACAGAGTTAGTGAGTTTACTCAACTTGGTCGTTAATCGTTGAAAATTGTTAATGTCAGTTGATTTGAATCAAACGTTAAATTTCACCATAAATTGAAACGATCTCCAAATTTCTGCAGACCGGTTCCATTGTGTAGCCTCTGTTGATATGGTTCCAAAGATACCAAATTTATCAGGTTTGGGCACCGTATGGAATAGTTACACATTTTAAAGCTTATACGGTATAAAAATAAAACTAAATTTATATTAGTTAACATAAATGGGCCATACTTTTTCTCAGCCCATCCCCTATTGATATCCGCATAGAACAGTCCTCTTTCTTCTAAAATATTTAGCCGAAACTTGCTCAGGGAAAACACACCATTTCAAACATTCTACAGCCTTTTCTCCTCATCATTTCTTCACCATTATTTTTTCCCAATATATTAAAACTGGGCCTCACTTCATTTTTAAGTCAGCACACATACCATTTAACCTGCACGCAGACTAAAAGATAACCTCATGACCCACTTCCTTCCAGCATTTCCGAGCACACCATTTTACAACCCTGAACTCCCTCCAACCTTTACGTCATTCGTAAAAATAACTTCCCCTCTTCCTTCTTTTTTCTTTTAATTATACTGGGCTTGAAATCGGCCTGTCAGCTTACTTTAAAACTGGCTCCAACAGTATTCTCTTCCCAAATGACTTCCACTCCATATATCCCATTCGAAATCCATTATAGTACCTCTACAACCCAATCTCTCCCATCTATTCATCTACATTCATCTGCATCCTCATTTCCCAAAATGAAACCCACGTTCTCCTGCTCATTGTATAACCCTATACCATGCCCTTCATGCATTCATTCCTCCCGTCGATCACCCAAACAAGCCAAACCCATAACTCTAGCTCTGCCGTACAATTTTCCAATTCTGAAAAATGTGATCGCACCCGTCACTGTTAACATCCACACGAAGCCATATGTTTGAGCATTACAGAAATATATATATATATATATATATTGGAAATTTTCATGGAGATAATCTACTTGTTATTCCGCCTTTAAAAATCTAGGCCTTGCTGGAATAAGTAGAAGACGGTGTGCTTATATATAAGGCGAACATCCTTGGTGGCCAAGAAGTAGGAAGCGTAGGGCCATAGGATATAGGTTACAATTTGATTTATATGTCTGTTGGTTTTAGGGAAAGCTTCGGAATGTTGAAAACTCACGGCAATCTTATTTTCATAGGCATCAGCATATTCTTTCATTAACTTTCATAGGGCTACATGCTGGTACTTTATACAACATCTACCTTAAGCTTTTACTTGAGCTTGAAGTATTAGGGTAGACTAGCTTTTACTATGATGAATTTTTCTTTCATACTTCTTTTCTTGTTTTGCAAATATTCAGTAGTAATTAAACGTGCTTAGGTTGATACTTATGCAAGGATACGGAGTATGTGAAGATGATGCTCATTGGTGACGTCAGTTCTAGATAAAATGTTGGAGGTGATAAAATATGAAGCAACCCTTTTTTTTTTTTGAACTATATGTGTGCACGGTAAAATGTCTTAAACCAGCACAGTATGGAACAAATATAACGTCATAAAGATATAATATATGATGTCCTAATACTAGTGCTTTGCTCGAAAGATTAACATCAATACCATCAAAATGTGAACTCTTTGATCCATCTTGTTAGTCATAGGTTGGGCTTTTGGATTTCTTAAAAAGGGAAAGCTTCCCAAAGAAAAGGCAATATCCTAACAAAAAGAAGTGCTCATTTTCTATATCTGTTAATATGAAGCAAACTTGAAACAGCAAGAACTAGACAAGTTTTATAGTCATTGTTTTGGTTAATATTAGTTCGAAAGGATGAATGAAGTTCTACTGTTATGTTGCTTAATAAATTACATACCAGTGATCCAAGCATGAAGCATGCAAAGACAAATATTGGTTTTATGGGAAAGACCCATGATATTCAACAGAAGGAAGTGAACAAGAGCGTAGTTTTAGAGAAATATGGAATCTGGCGATAGTTTAAAAAGAGCATGACCATTCGATAATGTACGAACCGTGTACGAAAATATGACTCGCAACAGCAACACCCTCCTCTATTACAATCGGCTTCCTTTTCATTTTCTTTGATTTTCCGATATCAGAACGCGCACGAGTCGCGAATGACAAAAAAATAAAAATACCATTTGTCTTAAGCAACGTGCCACGATCCTGAAAATGTAATAAGATAGACAAATTTAAATTTGTTTGTGAAGTCCCAAAATACTAATTTAGGATGCAAAATACGTTGAACGAAAAATTACTTATTTTCCAATTTAAAAAGTACAAAATAATTCTAAATATTAAATTAAGACTACATCTTAGAAATCTTGTCCAAATTCGAAATCAATAATTTATTATAATTAAATAATCGTTATGGTTTATAAACGATTCCATAACGACTTTCTGAAAATATTATTTGGACATAACTCACAATCTACAAAAGAAATCTCGATTTTTTCACTTTCATTAGAAAAATATAATTAAATAGATTTCGACGTTTCTTGTTTCAAAGAAATCCGTCTTATAACGAATACTGTACACTCAGTTAAAATTCGAAACTCAATATTACGAACTACTGCGACGTTACGGGCTCGTTTATAATTATTATATTATTAATACGTTCAACAGGCGTTTTAAATAATATACTCATTATAAATAAATTTAATTCTAGACTAAATTAAATCTACTAAATTATCCAATTTACACAATATTGCCAATCTAGCTATTTCCGACTTATGCTGTGATTAAATTTTATTATCCCATTATTTAAATAAATTTAAAAAAATTATTTAAATTCAAACCATTTAAATAATCAAACACTAAATTAAAATAATTAAACAAATTAATTATTAAATCACTAAAAACAGGGATGTTACATTCCTTCCCTCTTAAAGAATTTTGTCCCCGAAATTACTAAGGTAGAAAAATGCTACAAACCTTATTATAACTAGAATAAAATCTTTTGTTTTACTTCTTAACTTCAGTTTTAACTGAATCAATTAATTTCAATATTAATTTATTCTTGTTCACGAAGATTTTCAAAAATTCCTGGAAATTTTCTAGCACTTTAAATTTCCAAAAAAAAAATTCGCTAGCATCTCCTTTGCAGGCTCAATCGATACTACTACGACTCACCTCTCTAGGATTTCCCCAATCCAAAAGAAAATCAAACAGCTAAGAGGCTTGCCAAACAGGATCGTAAAACTCATATCCAATTAAAAATATAAACTTGTACCTTTTTGTCGGGCATTCATCTCTGTCTCTTTCATTTACTATTAGTTCAGCATATACAAATGCATTCCCAATTGATTTTCCCAATTGATCTTCACTTAATTTATTTTCGAACCAAACCATCCGCTTATAACCAAGCCAAATTCCATCCAAACTCTAATTCCAATCTCAATTCTAAACTTTTAAATTATCAATCCGATTCCATTCCAGATTATCTCTAATCCAATCTAAATTCTCTTTATTTAACTTAGTTTAAGTTTAAATTTCAATTTTTTTTGTTTAATCTTACCATTTTAATCTATTTAACATCCTAAGTAAAATTTCAGGATTAAATTCCTTGGTTTTATTTCAAATCGGTTTTAATCATATATATTTACATATAATAATAGCAATTCAAAACATTTGAATTTTTGTAACTGGGTTCCTCAAAACAATTCAAAACAAAATCTTTGGTAGTAATCCGTCACTTCAAAACTCGAAAATGAACACTAATGATGCTGTAGTCATCATCAGAATTTTTTTCTAGCTGTCGAAGTGAGTTCAATACTATACCACTTCAAAACTCATTTTTAAAATATTTCAAATTTTGAAATAATTTCAAAATATCTTTTTTAAAATGCTTGGAAAACGTTTCCGAATTCACCTAGGATCTTAAATTTTCCTTATTTAATCCAAATTTTATTTCCAAATACCTATCCAGGTTTCCAGAGTCTTAACCTTAATTATGGTTTAAGTTCAGATTTAATCTGTCTGATTATATATTGCTTTTATATGAATTCTGATTGGTTATTTATAACCACCTCAATTATAATCTGACTCGATTATAATAACAACCAATACACTATATAATTCCAAGATAAATACTTATTTTATATTAACATATATTTTGGGTAAAATTATTTCATTTGCCCTTATTTCAAAATGTGTCGGTTCATCGTATTCAAGTGTTTTGAAACCCTTATCGACGTTGTGGTTCCCCACCGTCGACCAGAATTCATAAGTCACTCAACCAATAAATCTCCATAATATAAAACCATTTTTATATCAATCTATAAAAATGTTCACTCATATATATACACTCAACTCAATCTAGGGTATTACTAACCCCGTCTCTACTGAGTTACGCCACAGAGCCAAGGTAATTGCTCAACCTTCAGCTCTGATACCACTGTAACGAAATGGGATTTTTGACCCCGAAAATTGACACCAAACAAATGTCGAATATTCAAGAATTGGAAATACCTGATAATTAATAGAAAGAAGATAAATTGTGAGAAATAGAAAGAAAGAAATTTAGAATAGAAGAAGAAGATTATAACAGAGCAAAATTATGTAAACACGAATCTCATAATGGAACGAATAAAATATATAATATATAACATAACATTGAAATACAAACTTATGACTATATATATACATACCATTTCAGAGTACAACTCGTAACATCACAGCGGAAATAAACTCTACATATAACTAATGTTGAAGCCTCCTTCTCCAAGCTCCTCTAAGTATATCTGTAAAATCCCGACTCCTTGACTGCACGTACAAATTTGGGTACCCAAGAGTTTAGGGTAAAACAAAACAAAATAAACTCTGGGTCAGTCATGGGACTGGTGTGAGTAAATTCCAACTATTTGGTTTAACTTTTAAAATCATTTTCAAAAGAAATGATAATCGTAAGACCGATCCACACATCAACACAGATAGTTTTTACCTTACGATAACCAAAAATAATTTCAAAATCCATACTATTCTTATATTATAATAGTGTCTAATACAAGTAAATAACAAATCTAGCAGAATGCTTGCATCTCACGCTCTACATATATAATATACAATCAAAACCGCGGCTCTTATTGGGGAATGGATTTCCAACTATGACAAGGTATGAAACCACCTTCCAATCAGTGTATTCTAGAGGGGATACACTGAAGTTCAACAAGAACATCTTGCAACTCAATCACACAAGACCGACCATTCATTGCGCTTGAATGTTCCGAATATATTGTAACCTTACAGTTGGTATACCAACATAACCGTTCTCGGGAGATACAGAAATGAAAAGAAGTAACAAATATGAATATTCTCTAGATGGTGACAATATACCCTAATTAGGTGCGACCCACTTAGCCATGCTGCTTGTCTGATTTTTGTTATTTTCCGGTTGATGAGGCTTGAGGTCATAATGTTTCTTTTAACAGATCACACCTTTATTTACTTTGAATGCCACATCGCCGTACCCGCCAAATCACAAATTGATTTCCCCAAAAATACCACCGGTATAAAGTTCAGAGAAACGAATTCCTCTGCTACCAAGGTAAATACGGTTGAAGAGATCAATTTACACGATCTATTAGATATACTCTGTCAGACATTAGTCCATACATGTTGTCCTAGGACTGGACAAACCGAAGGCACTATTCTTTAAATCCATCTTAGACAATTTCTACCTAGGATCGCCAGAACAACCCTTGCATAAACTTTGTCTTCAATTATCTTTATCATACTTGATTCACAAAGCTAATGCCCATATGGAGTGGTTTTCAAATAATAAATCTGATCTCGGTCTCTTCGTATTGACAACGGAAATGGTCAAAAACTTTGATAGTCGGTGATTTGACAATCAAAGGAAAACATATATACAATCAACGGTCGTATTTCCAAATGGAAATCTTACTGATCAACATCAATCAACACTAAGCCCTTTAAATAGATTTATAAATAATCATTTTAGTTCCCAATTTCCCTTAAATATCTTTACCTAAATACTTCTCCAACTCGTTTGGCCTCTCATGGTTTTTCGGAAAACATTTCCATATATTCAAAACTCCTTATTCTCCGTATTTCAAAAATATATGTCATTAACATTGAATAACATTTCCATATTTTATTTATGCATCACTATTCTTTCACATCCATCAGTCCCTAACCGTAAACTAGTGAGAGAACAACTCCCTAAGTATCAACCCCAAAGGCCGAAACCAACATCAGAACAATCACCAGAAAGCCGTTCAACTTAACTAGTCTCCAGTCAGTTTCTAATTTCCTTAACTACAATTAAATCTGCAAAACATTTGCTTTTAAATCATTATTCACTTTAAAATGTGATTATTATTTCTTTACAGAAAACTGGACTCGTTTTATCAAATAAGTCTTGATTTTTATTTATAAATGTCAACACCGGTTCAAATCCATTTATCAAGTTATTTTATAAATTTATAATCATATTCTACTTCATATTCTCCATTTACAAGTAAACTTCTTGTAAATTTTATATCAATTATATACAGGATCTTGACTAATAATCAATTATAAATTATTGGCTATAAAACAAATATTAGTTATCTTGTCAAATCCTGAATTTTATAATATATAATGTTAGATCCAAAAATGGTTCTAACATCCAAACTGTTGATGATTCTAAATGAGATGAAAATAAAAACGAAGAGAAACACATGATTTATAGTAGTTCGGCGTTAAAGAGCCTACGTCCACTTTGAATTTATTTGATTGATAATGGGAGTACAAGTACAATGATTGTTTTCACTCAGTCTCACTTTTACAATGAATAATTTCACTCAACACTCATTGAAATGTTCTTTATAGAGTGATGATGATCTGATCAGTATGATGAAATTTGGAAATAGCATGTGTTTGAGTCAAGAATTTGCCAAAAGATCCTCACAAATGATGCTTGGTGGTGTATTTATAGGCCGGAAATCTCTCTGGAATGTCTTCGGTTCGGATGTACGTGGCTTTCATCCCTTGAAAGTCGGGGTCGGAGATCTCATGATGATGATAGCACATGATGAACGTGGGTGATCGTGGGAAAATAGGGCTCCAAATAGCTTTGCATTTGGAGGAGGTCGTGCTTTCCATATACAACGCCCTAGTTCGGATCGGAGAAGTGATGAGGGTTCGGATCGAAAGGCGCCAATCCGATCCGGATGTGTTGATCGCTCTTTATTTCCTGAACTGCTCACTTCTAAGGGGAAGAGTCCAGTTAGGGGGTACCCGAACCGATCTGGTTGCCTGTTACATACTCTTTGCTCACACTTGTTCGATGAGTCATTCCCTTAGCTTTATGTAGCCCGATTACAAAGCAAGCTAACATTTTTCCCCCTCGAAGTACATTTTTATCAGAGATGAAATGTGCTTCGAAATGGTTTGCCTATTTATTTCTGGATCAAAGTCACTGAATAGTTGCTTCCATTCATCTATAAAGTCG
Source organism: Allium sativum (assembly GCA_030737875.1). Classification (NCBI taxonomy): domain Eukaryota; kingdom Viridiplantae; phylum Streptophyta; class Magnoliopsida; order Asparagales; family Amaryllidaceae; genus Allium; species Allium sativum. Next base: position 655,385,617 of record CM060910.1, read on the forward strand.
TGTTGCTTCATCAAATCACATCTCTTGTTGTCTATAAATACACTATGGAATACACAAATCGTTTATGTTATTTGAAATAACTTCAAGAACTTTGTTTAATGTACAAGTAGCTCTTCCAGGTAAACTTTTATAATGTATACTCGTTAGCTTATCACTTCTTCTTTTGGGTTGCTGAGTTGACTCTAATGGTTATGGTTCGTATGAAGCTTATCAGATCCGCTACATGTCTGGTCTATGGTGTATTCATTGGGCTGAAATAGAGAAGGTCTTAGATCTCTCTTCTCTTGTTTCCATTCGAGTCGGGCCGAACAGTCATTTCAAGGAATAGGAATGGAATCTTCCTTTGAGTATATATAAACCCACACACTTCTCTTCTCTTTTACTTTCTTGTATAGCGATTTTTTGCCCCAAATCCAAAGAGAGAGAAACCATAACCCTTAAAAATATTTCAAATTCCGCTCTGATTTTAGATTAAGTTTGAAGGTGGGTTTTCAATTCTCGCATTACTTATCTTATTCTTGTTTGAATCCGATATTGGAGTTAATTTAGGTGATTTTTGTGTTGAATCGAGAATCAACGTCGACGTTTCCTCTCTCTGCCGCCATTGTTGTTGGCAGAGTCATTACAACCTCAATAAAGTGGTCAAGATGATCTGAGGCATCGATTCATTAAAAACTTACTGACGAGGATTATTTGGTAACGATGGACTTGGTTCTTCATGAGAAAAGGAGGATACGAAGAAGACAATACTTTGGAAAGGCGGGATCAGTTCAAAGTGGGAAGCAAAAGAAGGAGAAGTGGGTTTATTGAACTGGGTCGGGTCGGAATGAGAGGCGCTAGTGTAGGAAAGATCTGGGTATAGCATTTGCTCTCGGGTCGGATCTGTGAAAAGTACTAAGCTTTAACATTTTATATGATTTTTGTTAGACCAAAAAGTGGTTCTAACACCCAAATTGACTAAAATTAAAATGAAAAGAGATCGAAAATAAAAAAGAGACACAGGATTTATAGTGGTTCGGCGTTAAAAAGCCTACGTCCACTTTATAATCACTTTGCTTGATGATGTAGATGAAAATACAATGGGATATTCACTCAATTTCACTCACTTTTCATATACATTCACTCAATTATCTCAAAATACACTTTGAATGATGATTTTGAATTGTTTGGAGTGCTGGAATTCGGTTCTCAAAGATGTTTGAACTCTTAGAGTGCCAAAAAGCTCCCTTCAAACGACCCTTGGGGGTCTATTTATAGGTGGAAACTTCTCCAGAATTCGGTTCGGATCGGATGCATGTGTCCTCCATTCCATGACTTTCGGGATCGGATGAGTTCTGGTGTTGCCAACGCATCAAGTAAGTGGCCATCGTGGGTAGAAAGTGGGTGTAACTGCCCCGAATATCCAGGAGATCATGGAGTGAAGTAGCAGGGTACACTGGGTTCGGTTCGGATTGGCAAGTAGATGGGGTTCGGATCGGATCACCCCATTCGATCCGATCCGGCTTGAATTTTGCCTGCCTCACTTTGTCTCGCTTTGCTTTTCCTTGATTATGCCCGATCCGATCCGGTTTGATCTTTTAGCTTCGTGATGCTTCTGTTCTTACCTCTGTAACTCCGATCCGAACCGGATGTGTAACATAGTGTCTTCTGTTTACTTGATCTTCTGACTTCTTGACTTTGTATAGCCTAGTTTACAAAGCAGGCTAACATTTTGCCCCCTCAATGGATGCTTCTGTTGAAGACGAAGCGTGCTTTGATGTTATCTGTACATCAATCTTTCATTTTGAATCATTGAGAAGTTGTTTCCACTGATACATAAAGATACGTTGCTTCAGAAAGTTATGTCTCTTGATGTCTATATATACGTTGCATAGTGTGTGGATCCCTTTCTTTATTTTCAAACAATTTGGAGAATTCTTGTTAACATCTAGTTATTCTTCCAAGTGATTTTCTTCTCGATTTCTTTGAATTTAATTTGCACACCGAGTCGTTGTGCTCAATCCATTCAGTTCGGACCCGATCCGGAGGGACTCCCCTCGTATTACTTAAGGCTGGTCCAACGGACCAGAATGTGTTTGTAGGCCTGTATCCCAGTACGAGCGGGGAGAGGAAAAGACGGAGAACACGATTAGTCACTGAGAATACATATATAAACTCATTATCCATTCCTTTCTTCTTCCCTTTCTTTCATTAATCTCGCTCCACAGTTTTTACACTGAAACCCTTAGCTTTCAGAAAGCTTCAAAACTCTGAAATTCTCTCGTCGATTTTCAATTTAAACATCGCAGTAGGTTTAAAACTTCAATTATCTTGGTAATAATTGGTTTCAACCGAAATTCACAGTCGATTTGAATTATTTGGGTGTGGTTATTGCTCGGCTTCGACGTCGTAATTCCTTCCTCCTAGCTCGGCTTCGACGCCGTAAGTCCTTCCTCCTTCGCCGTCGTTGCTGATGGCTCTGCCATCACCTCGAAGCGCTGGGAGGTGGAAGATGGTACTTGTTTGGTTTTAACTAGGGTTTTGGAGACGGGATTGAGTTCGGTTGTGACTGAGGAGGAGAAGGAAGACGAAGGGTATAGGGAGTCGGTTCAGGCAAGGAAGTATGCGAGATGGAGGAGAAGAAAGGAGTGAGAAGTTCACAAGATCGGATCGGGTCGGAAAAGTGGGAAGGCGAGGCTTACTCTATCAGGTCGGGTCAGAGTGAAAAGTAAAAAAGGGAAATGAGGTTTATTTGACCGGATCGGGTCAGAAGGCAGAACAAAGGAGAAAGGGGTGTTGACATTTTAAGCCTACCCGATCCGCTCCAAAAGCATGCTCCCGAACCGATCCAGTCGGATGTTTACTTCTGACAGAAGCACGACCTTGCCTCCGATCCGATCCCATCATGTGTACCCGGACCGAACCGCCGATCCCATCATATGTACCCGAACCGAACCGAGGCCACCTAACTTAAAGCACAATACTTTGTCAATTTGGCTAAAATCAATATTTGACATAACTTCCACCTTCATGAACAGTTAGGATAGTCCCCTACGAACATACATGAACATCAAGAACTGCTCTGAACATTATTACTTTGCCTAGATTTTGTATTACACTTTTAAATGTTAACTTGACACCTTCTGCACACACCGTACACAATTTAGTTCACACACATGCACAAGGGGACATGGGCTAATTTACTCTAACTTCCGTTATTACTTCTTCAACAGTTTAATGATCATGGCCAAAAGTCATTCTTCTAGACTGGCAGAAAAGAAAGGGGTCCCAGAGACATCCGACAAAGTTACTCTTGATGACATATCTTCTTCCTCAGACCCTGAATGGGATGACGAGGGATCGTATTATGAAGTGGAGGCACATAGCAGTGGAACGTCTTCTGACAGTGAAGTTGCTCTGGGTTATGAAGAGGAAGGAGGGGTTGGAGATACCCGAGCTCCTAACGAATTTGAATCTGCCGTCATATTAGAATCACCTCAAGATTCTGTTGAATCGACAATTGACTATGACAGGCTCCTTCGAATATGTTTGAAGTACGGGATACATAAAAACGATACTCTGGTGCCGTCCTCATAATCCTCCGGAGGGATTTATGGCTATCACCCGATTAATGTGCATGGTTGGGGCTATCCCTCCATTTTCTCCTTTCATCGTCGATTTTCTAAGACAAATGCGGATTGCCCCCATGCAGTTGCATCCCAACTCCTATGCTTACCTGCATACCTAATATGTAGCATACCGCGAGATCTTAGGCATAGAGCTCACTTTTGATGAAGTTCATTTCTTCTATAACTTCAAGCACCGGACTCGAGAAACTCCTTCTTTCTCTTACTTCGAGTCTGTCCCAAAAAGAAAGATAATTTCAGCGCCCTTCAGTAGCAAGGTCGGCGACTCCAAGCTGGAATGGTTTTATATAAGGCAACAGCCGGGGTGTGCTAGGAGATGGACAAAATCAAGTAAGGCACTGGTTTTCTAAACCTCGACTCTGAATGTCCACGCTACCACACTAATCCGTTTTCTTTTTGTTTGCAGTTGACAATCCAAAACAGATATCGGGTCAAGTGTTCATTGATCGTATGCACCAACTCCTTAATGGTGATCAAAAGTTTTTAACTATCGATGAAGTCCTCAAGGACGAATATCTCCATCACCACAGGCTGTTATCCATTACCCGTAGTATAGGTCCCGGGCCAGGTCCATATGTATATATCCCTCCAGTGGATGTAGTTCCAGAAATGGGCGAGAGCTCGAAAGGTCCTGCCATGCCAATTCGAACTTCACCTTCTCCAAGTTCAACTCAAGACGATGAGTTGGCTAATTTTCCTGAGAAGCACCGAGAGGGGTACATCACTCCTGGGGACGTTATTTCTCCTGAAAAGTCACCATCTCTTAAAGAACAGCCAACAGGCGCTTCCCAAAGAGATGTTCCTACTGTTGATGATCCCACATTTCAGGGCTTGGGAGATCTCCCACTTCCTGACACTATTTATACTTCTGAGGATTTTGGCATAAATCCTTTAGTTTTTACTTCTTCGGAGGAACCACTCCTGTTAAGGCCAAAGAGCCCTCTCGCACTGGCTCAGCTTCAGACTCTGGTTTGTCGGAGGGGGGACACCGCTTAGGATGCACTTAACACAATTGCACCCCACTTCACAGCACTTACGTCTTATGAGAATACTGATTCTGAATTCCACTTGCATTATTGTGCAGGTACAATGTCTCGTGCTTACTATGACATCAAGAAGCTACGTCGCAGCATGACCAGACCCCCTCACGATGTTGAGTATGATCGTCGCAACGGTCGCGGTAGGGAGGACAGAAGGCCCTATGATTCTTATCATTCGCAGTCCTCGCGCTCTCGCTCTCCCGTTCGGTCAGATCCAGAGCTATATAAGGGCTACCAAGGTCGTCGAGAAGATGACAGGCCGCAATCAAAAGACTCAACTTCTTCTCAAGAAAAGCGTAGTAGGGAGAGGAGCCCGCCAAGAGATACCGAATCGCGAAGCAAGCACAAGGTTCCCGCTAAACGACCTAGAAGGGATGAGGAGGCCATTGAGCCCTCCACACATAAGGATACCGAGCTGACATTCCTTGCACCTCCACCGTTGGATGCTGAAACTGCAGTTAAGCGGGCGTATCTAGAGGAGCAATTTCCTGATCACTACTTTGAAAACTTGACTTTTTTACTTGCTCTTGAGCCTATTTCCTCGAGGTGGGCAGATGAGGCCAAAGCAAAGATAGACGCGGTCGAGAAACAATATTCAGAGATGTTCAAGTATTCGCACAACCTTTCCAGAATTATCCGAACTCTGATTACGAATACTAACTCGATGTAGAAGACCGCAGAATATGACGCAAGGGCCTTAAAAAATTTGGGAAAAGACCTCGAGGATACACAAGCTCAACTTGTTATCGCTCAACGGGACGCTGCTAACTTCAAGCAAAAATTTGAAGATTTACAAAAACGCTATCATGACTTGCTCAAGTCCCATACTCAAGAGCGTTCGGAGCTGAAAAAGCAAGCAAAAGATGCCAAGTCAGACGCTGCCAAAATGCAACTTGCTTATGCTGACCTTGAGCGAGAGAAGGCCGAGTTGGCGAAGAAGAACGCCGAATTGGAAAAGAAAAATGCTGACTTGGCTTCCAAGTTGATGGAGGCCGAAAACAGGGCTGCCCTGGCGGAGGGTAATGTTGAAAGCGTCATCAAATCGGCCGAAGAATCCCGCAAACAGCTAGCTGAGGCCCAGGAGGATGCGCAGGGCTTTGGTGAATTACTGATTGAATTTTTTGCACATATAATCCGCCACCGGAACATCTCTTGGATCGATGATTACCCGACTACCTTGGTTAATGTATGGAGCCAAATTGTTGAATGGGAGAAAAAAGAACTCAAGGTAGATTCCATCGACGAGGACAAACTTATGGATAAGTATTTAAGAGGTGACGAGCCGACGAGTCTAGCCGAGGGGCGTCGCCTGATTGCTGCCGCCATGGATGAGGAAAAGCGGAAGGCTAAACAAAAGGACATCTTGGAGTTTGGCTCTTCTTCCACTGTCGCTAAAACTCCTGAAGTAGAGGAATACGACCCCGAAAATTCGGTGATCCCTCAGACATCTCTTTTATCTCCTATTCTTGAATCGGCTTCAGAGGCGGCACCTACTCCGGCTGAGAAATCATCGGAAGGTATTTCTACCTTTTCACCCAATTCGTCAAAGCTGTCTCCACTTTCCATCGCATAGTCGGACAATCAATGAAGGGCCCTTTATTTTCTCCTGAGTTGATAACTGTTACTTCTCATTCCGCAGGTGCTGAACCGGCCGAGGATGCAGACGTACCCCAGGGAACCACTGCCGAAACAAAGTCAGCGGAGAAGGATGAAGGAGACAAGGGTAAGGTTGACGCTCCTCACGATGGCAAGATGATAGATGCCTTAAAGGATGATGGTGGTGATGAGGGACATGAGGAGGACCCTGAGGTGGCTATAGTTGGGGAATCAAAGAGCGCCGATGACATTACTTCAGCTGCACTGAAAGCCAAACAAGACAAACGCATGCAGCTTAAAGTTGAAGACCTAGACACCGAAAGTCTTAAGCCTCTCGCAGTAGTGGATGCTAGATCAAGGTTAGTTGTTAAGCTTTCGACTAGATCTATTACAGAAGAACTTGCTAAAAAGTCTTCTCTTGATTCCAGCGTTCCGCCTCCCGGGAAAAGGTCGACCGATTCCAGCACTTCAGCCTCGAGGAAGAAAAAACCAAGGCGCATCTTAACTGATGCTGAAAAAGAGGCGAAGGATGCTCAGAAGGCTGCTAAGAAGTCCAAGTCACTTCAAAGTCTAAGTAATGAAGTGCTTTGCTTTATTTTAGCATTTAATTGGCTCACAGCTGTTGCAGCGAGTGTGGCCCTCGCATCTTCTTTTAGCCTGCTTTCCTGTACAAATTCATGCATTTGTAAATAAATACAAATAATTCATTTCCTGCAATGCCTGTTAGTCGTTAGTTCATTACTTATGTAAAAATGCAAATGCATGTCCAACTAAAGTCGTATAATGGAGTCATAGTGTGGGGGAATATGTATGCACATATATGCCCCCAGTCGGTCTTGAAAAACTATTCAAGATTAAATTAAAATGTCCGAATGTCCCCGATTCTCTGACGGGGGTCACATTCTTTGTGTCATTGATGCCTGTTTTTTTCTGGCATCTTTTATACTCTCCTGTCTTATATTCAGGTTAGAGTTCTTGCTGAGGCGGTCTCTTGTCTGGGTGCACTTTCACGCCTCAGAGGACGTCGTCTTCCCATCCTTTATACTCTCTCTCAATTCTTGAGAGTTAGAGTTAAGAATGTCGTCTTCCCATTCTTTTATGTCTTATTGCACAAACAGTCGTTGTGTTTGTTCCCGCATATAAGCCATCTTCAAATTTTCAGATTTTAAATTAACATCTCATATTCCACGGTCACAATAGAATAATGGTTGAAGATATAAATAATGCAGGAAAGTAAATGGCACACGATATTTTTATAGTGGTTCGGCTAAGTCGTAGCCTACATCCACTTTACAGTTCTTTGTTCGTATCAACAGACTTTTCTAAGGCAAGTCGTGCCTTTTTACAGAGTTCATAAAAAAAACAAAAGAAAATACAACATCCCTAATTCAAATATCGCATCAAGTGTTGGGCATTCCAAGCCCTAGGAACTTCTTCGCCATCTACGGTCGTTAACTTGAAGGCTCCTGTTTCAAGTTTCCGTTGGATGACGCATGGCCCTTCCCACTTTGGACCGGGGTGAGGAAGGGATGGAAAAACTCGCTTTAGCACCAGATCTCCTGGTTCAAAGGTTCTAAAACGAACTTTCTTGCCATAATAGCGTGCCATCTGACGTCGATGTCTTGACGCGCGCAAGTCTGCCTCGTCCCTTTTCTCTTCGATTTCATCAAGGGACTCGAGGAGGAGTGCCTGATTCATCATCGGGTCATAATACGTCACCCTGTGAGAGGGAACTTCAAGCTCTACCGGGATTACTGCTTCTAAGCCAAATGAGAGAGAGAAAGGAGTATGACTGGTTGCTGTCTTAAACGTTGTCTGATATGCCCACAAAGCTAAGGGCAATTCATCCACCCATTTTTCTTTTGCACGTTCCAATCGTTTCTTGAGGATGGACTTTATGACTATATTTATTGCTTCTACCTGCCCATTCGTCTGTGGATGGGCGACTGCAGTATACAGCTGGTCGATCTTGTATTTCTGGCAGAAATTTCTGAATTCGGCACCATCGAACTGGGTTCCATTATCAGTTATAATGTTCCTTGGAATCCCAAATCGGCATATAATATTTCTAACCACGAAACTTATCACCTTTCTCGCTGTGATTTTGGTTAAGGGCTCAGCTTCCACCCACTTCGTAAAATAGTCCACGGTGACTATTGCATACTTCGCTCCTCCTTTTGCAATCGGTAGAACTCCGATGATGTCAATTCCCCACATGGCAAACGGCCACGGACTCACCATCGACTTAAGCTGGGTCGGTGGTGCTCTGGGGATCTTGGCGAACCTCTGGCATTTGTCGCAGCGTCATGAGTAATCAGCTGCATCTTTATTAATTGTGGCCCAGAAATATCCATACCGCAATACCTTTTTTTGCTAAGGACTGACCTCCCGTATGATCTCCACACTCACCTTCGTGTACCTCTCTTAGTACACGCTTGATGTCGTCGTGCGCTATACATCGTAACAGGGGTATAGAAAATCCTTGCCTATAGAGTGTATCATCTTGAAGGATGTATCTGGTGGCTTTGCGAACTATGGCCCACCTCTCACTCTTCTTTGACGGGAGTATCCCATTTCTAAGGAAATTCTTGATTGGGGTCATCCACGACTCCCTCTCCGGTTTTGCTTCGAAAGCTAATTCAATTTCCATTGACTCAAAGCTAGGCGATCCCAACGTCTCAATTGGAACCATTTCGGTTTCCTCCGGATTGTCGGAACTAGCCAGCTTTGCTAGCCGGTCTGCCTTCTGGTTTTCAGCTCTTGGGATATGCGTTATGCTATACCGTTCCAAGTTGCTCAACAGCTCCTCCACTTTTCCGAGATAGGTAAAAAGTAGAGGTCCCCGGGCCGCAAACTCCTTTCGCACTTGGCAGACGACTATTTTGGAGTTGCAAAATATATCCATTGCCTTTATTCCGAATTCCTTAGCAAGTTTCAGCCTGGCAATCAGGGCTTCATATTCAGAGTCATTATTAGTCGCTGAAAATTCTAGTCGCAGAGCATAATATAACGATCGTCCTTCAGGAGTAACTAAGACGACTCCAGCTCCGGACCTTCGGTCGTTCTTGGCTCCGTCTGTGTACAACTTCTATGGATCTAATTTTAATTCCTCCTCTGACTTGGCCACCTTATCGTTGATCATCTCTTCTTCCAGAATTGTGAACTCTGCTATAAAGTCAGGCAGAGCTTGCCCCCTACCGATCTTCGCGGCTGAAAATTCAAATCAAACTGACTTAATTCAATATTCCACTTGATCAACCATCCCGATGCTTCGGGTCTTTGCAACACCTGTCTCAGAGGCTGATCAGTGTATATGGTTATTGGGTGAGCTTGAAAATAATGGCGGAGTTTTCTGGAAGCGATTAGAAGGTTGTAAGCAAGCTTCTCAATCCTTGGATAGTTACGTTCTGCAGCTGCCAGTTTCTTACTTACATAATATACTGGCCTTTGCACCTTGTCTTCTTCCCGAACCAAGGCGGTGCTAACGGCGTGAGCCGATACTGCTAGATAAACAAACAGTTCTTCATGATCCACTGGCTTCGACAAAATCGATGGTCTTTCTAGTAAGTCCAATAGATTTTGAAAGTCCTCAACATAGTCTGGAGTCCATTCGAAATTTTTCTTTCCCATTTTTATCAAGTCAAAAAAGGGGACGCATTTGTCTGTTGCTTTAGAGATAAATCTACTCAACGCAGCTACTTTCCCTGCAAGACTTTGGACGTCTTTGATTCTCCTTGGTTCCTCAATGTTCCTTATCGCTACTATTTGACTGGGATTGATCTCAATCCCCCGAGAGCTCACGATGAATCCTAGAAATTTTCCAGATGCCACCCCAAATGAGCACTTCAAAGGATTTAACTTCATCCGATACTTTCGCAGAATACCGAACATCTCTGCCAAGTCTTGCGTATGGCTGGCTGAATGTTTCGATTTGACAAGCATATCGTCCACATAAACCTCCATAGTCTTCCCTATTTGATTATAAAACATCCTGTTTACCAAGCGTTGATAGGTAGCTCCAACATTTTTTAATCCGAACGGCATGACCACATAGCAATAAAACACCAAATTTGTAATGAAGCTCGTGTGCTCTTGATCGAGCACATGCATGGGAATCGGGTTGTATCCGGAATATGCGTCCATGAAAGAAAGAAGTTCATGTCCCGCTGTCGAATCCACAAGCTGGTCTATTCTGGGGAGTGGGAAGCTATCTTTCGGGCAGGCTTTGTTCAAGTCTGAAAAATCAATGCATGTCCGCCACTTTCCGTTTGACTTCTTTACCAAAACAGGATTCGATATCCAGTCGGGATATGTCGAATCTATAATAAATCCGTTCTCTTTTAGCTTCTCCACTTCTTCTTTCAGAGCCGCCGACCTCTCTGGGCCCAGCACACGTCTCTTTTGCTTTACAGGCGGGTGTTTTGGGTTTATGCTCAGCGAATGACTCATAATGGATGGTGATATCCCACACATGTCGGCGTGGGTCCAGGCAAACACATCCAGGTTTGCCTTTAGGAAGTCAGTCAGTTCTTTGGCTCAGTGTGGATCCAACTGGGATCCAATCTTCAAAACTTTTGCTGGATCAGCTTTGTCAATAGGTATATCCATTGTCGTTTCATTAGGAGTTGCCTTTCTATCCTCAGGTTCCTCATCTTCTCTGGGATCCAAGTCTTCAGGCATTCCCTTGGGCAACTCCTTCGGGGCTGATCCCTCTAATTGCTACGCCGAACCCTCCTTTGGAGGAGGTGAGGTACCTTTAGTCTCGATGTTGAGTCCGTTCATCAGGATCTTTAATTCAGCAATATAGCAAGCTCGTCCGGAGACTTGATCTCCTCTCATTACTCCTGTTCCGGCTTCAGTGGGAACTTGAGCAATAAGCACCACGGTGCAATACAAGCCCTGAACTCTGCAAGGGCAGGCCTTCCCAAGAATGCGTTATAGGGCGAATCTACATCCATCACTACGAACTGAAGCATTCGTACTCTTCGGCGATCCCCTTGCCCCAATGTTACGGGCAATTCTATATACCCCATTGGAGCTGTCGATGCCCCATTGAAGCCTCGGATCCAACCTTCACAGGGCTTCAAATCTCCAGACTACAGTTTCATCTGATCAAACGACTTCTTAAACAAAATGTTGACTGAACTTCCATTGTCCACTAGTACCTTATGAACCAGTGCTGGTCCAATAGTAGTAGTAATAACCAGCGGATCTTCAGTAGGTGATTGGATTCCGGTGTCGACTCTACTACGGAACACTACATCATCGAACATTGTCTTCTGTTGTTTCACAAGGGTGATATCTTCCAAATCATCGCACTCGTCCACGTCTATGTGCTTAACTGCATTAACGTATTGGTCCATTGCTCTGAAACTGTGGATAGCTGGATGGAGTCCACCTACTATGGTGTTAATGACAATCTCTTTTCCTTTTTGTTGTGCTGTAGGCTTGGGAGCAGACTGATTCTGGTTTGGGGCCTGTCCTCCTTGCCCCCTATCCCTTGGGGCAGCCTTATACTCATCCAACTTACCTTCACGCAACAACTTCTCAACCACATCTCTCAAGTGTCGACATTCGTTTGTTGAATGTCCGTGAGTTCCGTGAAATAAACAAAACTTTACGGTAGCAATTTCTTTTTCTGTCGAGTCTCGTGGCGGTGGTCTTTTATATTGCAAAACATTATACGTGTCCAAATAAATGTTCTCTAACGTGTCAATCAACGGTGAATAGTTTTCAAACGTCTGGAACCGGGGTCTTTTGTCAGAATTACCTCCTCGGTTCCTGTTTCTCCTATTATCATTCGCACGACGGTTGTTGTTGCTCCCGTTTCCATTATTATTGTTTCCATTCTTGTTTCCCACATTCACGTCGACTTTCCCAGAATTTTCTCTAGACTGCTTTACGACAACATTACTCTGAACACCTTCTTTTGAGGCCGCTCCGGACTTCCTCTTTCTGTTTGCCCTTGCTTCCTCCCGTCTTAACTGAATATTGGCCTTCTCATAAAACAACTCTCTTGTGGGAGGTGGCTTCCCAAAAAGATAATCTCCAAACTCTGAATCAGGGTCAACTCCTTCCATTAAGGCCATCAAGAAGGTAGGCTCATGCGGGTCACTGACTTCTGTTACAGCTAAATTGAAGCGGTCTAGATACGACTTCAAGGACTCACCCGGCGCTTGCTTAATTCTCGATAATTCAATAACATTCTTAGAATTTCAGGCGTGAAGTCAGAATTGATTCATAAAACGTTCACTTAATTCCTTGAAATTTGATATCGATCGAGGAGGAAGTCAGGTAAACCATAGTAATGCTACGTCTTCTAAGTAAATCGGGAAAGCCTTACACTTTACAGCGTCAGGGGCAGCAGCAACATTCATAAGCCATGCGTATCGCATCAAATGTTTTCCCGGGTCGGTTCTCTCGTTATATCTATCCATCTACGGCAGATTAAAACGTCGGGGGAACTGAAAGTCAAGGATGTCATCAGTAAAGGGAGTATGGCTTCGCTCAATACCATAATCTTCATTGGTGTAGTTTCGACTCTCAGATATGATCTGGCGTACCATAGCCCATACGTCAGCATTGGTCAAGGGCCGTTCAGGCTCCCTGGCTCTGATGTTCGGGTTTCCTCTGGGCTCCTGATCAGGGGACGCCCTCCTTCTTCTAGTGGCTTCTGCTTTGCTTTGCTCCCTACGTTCCCGGTCGATCTCAGGAGGAAGGGGCTGAAGCATTTGTCCCTGAGTGGGATTGGTGAGGTTAGGGTCTCTAGGCAAAACATGGGATCCTCGCATTGGTAATAGCATAGGCTCTCTCAAGCTCGGATCATTGGGTCCTAGTACACGAGCAGCATCCTCGCGGGATCCCAAAGATCCCAAAGTCATTTGCTCCAAATTCTGAGGTCGTTCGAGCGGCCTTCTTTCACGGGGCCGTTCTTCCTCAGAAGAAGAAGACTGATCCATTGCAGTATGATGAACTGGGGATGGAGTTCTTTGTCTATGGAGTTCGCCAATTTCCCTACTCATGATTCTCATATTCTCTTGCATCATAAGATTGGTGCGCTCGGGGATTCTCTTAGCCTCCCTAGTGCTCTCAAGCATGTCAAGAAGGCGCGAAAAATCTCCTTGGGTGACAGGTGCAGATGGATTGATCTGGTCACTGGTCCTAGTGGCTGGAGTCGGAGCATTTGAAGGGGCTTGAGTAGAGGTTCCAGCATCACCTAATGTCAGATTGGATCGGAGCAAAGTACCCTGGCCGGATCGGTTCGGGTTGGGGGAGTGCACCTCTCGAACGTCTTCCACTCGGTTCGGATTGGAGCTCTCCCTATGTGATCGGTTCGGATTTCCTGAACCTGTCTAATCCGCTCCCGAATTCTGCCCACGAGACCTCGTCACGATCGGATTTTGCTGATCATCACCAACTTCGTTCCCTCGACTGGTTTGAACTTCCTTGCCTTTTCCTTTGGCCATAATTCTTCAACAATCAACCAACAAGTATTTAAAAGCGTCGAAAATTGGGGATTAACTTATTTGAACTCAACGGTCCAAAAAGTAGAACGATAATCCAGAAAAGCAGAGAATTCAAATTATTCTCTGCGAAAGCACCAAAATGTTAGACCAAAAAGTGGTTCTAACACCCAAATTGACTAAAATTAAAATGAAATGAGATCGAAAATAAAAAAGAGACACAGGATTTATAGTGGTTCGGCGTTAAAAAGCCTACGTCCACTTTATAATCACTTTGCTTGATGATGTAGATGAAAATACAATGGGATATTCACTCAATTTCACTCACTTTTCATATACATTCACTCAATTATCTCAAAATACACTTTGAATGGTGATTTTGTATTGTTTGGAGTGCTGGAATTCGGTTCTCAAAGATGTTTGAACTCTTAGAGTGCCAAAAAGCTCCCTTCAAACGACCCTTGGGGGTCTATTTATAGGTGGAAACTTCTCTAGAATTCGGTTCGGATAAGATGCACGTGTCCTCCACTCCATGACTTTCGGGATCGGATGAGTTCTGGTGTTGCCAACGCATCAAGTAAGTGGCCATCGTGGGTAGAAAGTGGGTGAAACTGCCCCGAATATCCAGGAGATCATGGAGTGAAGTAGCAGGGTACACTGGGTTCCGTTCGGATTGGCAAGTAGATGGCGTTCGGATCGGATCACCCCATCCGATCCGATCCGGCTTGAATTTTTCCTGCCTCACTTTGTCTCGCTTTGCTTTTCCTTGATTACGCCCGATCCGATCCGGTTTGATCTTTTAGCTTTGTGATGCTTCTGTTCTTACCTCTATAACTCTGATCCGAACCGGATGTGTGACAGAGTGTCTTCTGTTTACTTGATCTTCTGACTTCTTGACTTTCTATAGCCTAGTTTACAAAGTAGGCTAACAACTTTCATCCGATCCTAATCGAGCTGGTCCCATCTTCAGCTCTGACCTGATCCGGACTATATAAGATCTGAACTTCTGACATGGATATCCGATCTGAACCGGATCTCATAACATACTAATTCCCGATCCGAACCGAATTGTACATACGATATGAGTTTCTTCTCTAAACTGCATGGGATCTTAACTTCTAACCCGAATCTTTTAACACATGAACGTCCAGTCTGAACCAAAACATTCAACATAAAGCATAAATATACTTAGTTCGATCTAACCAAGTTTAAGTACTACTTGCAAATTCAGGGACAGTTAGGATAGAGCCTTCTACACTGGACTTTTAGATTTGACTAACATGCAACTACATTCCATATTATTTTATTTGATGCTAACTCTCTGTTTTCTCACTTTAGCATTGCATTCATACCAACACAATTTATTCCACACACATGCACGGGGGGACGAGGGTTATTATACTCTAATCCTGCTATTGTTTCTTCAATAGTTCAGCAATTATGGCTGAGAGACGCTTATCTAGATTAGCAGAAAGGAAAGATTGTAACACCCCTAAGTTCCACATCGTGGAAGCTTGTGTGTAGTGTGGAGTGTGGACTTATATAGTAGAGCCAATCTCCTACTAACGCCGAGGCCTTTTGAGGAACAAATCCTCACACCTATACGGTGGCTAAGTTGGGGACAATATCTTGCATGAACGGAGGTGTGGGCTGTTACAGTGGTATCAGAGCCATTACCCAGCTGGAATTGTGGCTCCTGTGTGGACCACAACGCCTGGGTGAGGTGTTTGTGAGCCAACGGGGACGTTGGGCTCTGTAGGAGGGGAGAATGTAACACCCCTAAGTCCCACATCGTGGAAGCTTGTGTGTAGTGTGGACTTATATAGTAGAGCCACTCTTCTACTAACGCCGAGGCCTTTTGAGGAACAAAACCTCACACCTATACGGTGGCTAAGTTCGGGACAATATCTTGCGTGAACGGAGGTGTGGGCTGTTACAAAGATGCTTCTAGATCATCCGAGAATCTGCCTGTTGAAGATGTATCTTCCACTTCAGATTCGGGTTGGAATAGTACAGGTCCAAACTATGAGATGGGAAGTCACGAAAGTGATGTATCATCTAGGGGTGATGTCTCTCTTGGCGAGGAAGAAGAAGGAGGAGTAGGAGATGATCGTGCCCCGAATGAGTTCGGGGGTGATATTATTTTCGAATCGCCTAAGGACTCACTCGAATCAACGATTGACAATGATAGACTCGCACGTATATGCTTAAAGCATGGGATTCTTCGAAGAGATACCGAGTTTCCCTCAAAATCAGATCGTCCTCATAATCCAATAGAAGGGTATATGGCTATCACCAGACTAATGTGTCTAGTTGGAGCAATACCTCTGTTTCCTCCATTCGTTGTCAATTTTATGAGACAACTGTGGATTGACCCCATGCAACTTCATCCCAACTCCTATGCTTATTTGTACACTTTGTACATTACTTATAAAGAAATTCTAGGTGTAGAGCTAACTTTTGAGGATGTTCATTTCTTTTACAGTTTCAAGCATCGAACCAATGACACTCCGCCTTTTGTATACTTTGAATCAGTGCCAAAAAGGAAAATCATCATTGTTCCGTTTAGCAGCAAAGTTGGGGACCTGAAACCTGAATGGTTTTATATCAAGCAGTAGCCCGGGTGTGCCAGAAGATGGCTTAAATCAAGTAAGGACCTTGGTTTTTTGAGTTTTAGTCCCAGCCTTTATCATAAATTCATTAAGCATTGCCTGTTTTCACTTGCAGTTCCTAACCCACCACAAGAGAAGCATCCAGTGCAATTTGATCGTTTAAATCAGTTACTTAATGGTGATCAAAATTTTTTAACTATCAAGGAGTGCTTGTTAGATGAATATCTCCTTCGGCATCGTCTAAATGCTATAACTCATAGCATAGGCCATGGGGAAGGCCCTTACGTGTACATACATCCAGTTGAAGGGCCAATCGACACTCCACTTGAGAGGGGAGAAAGTTCAAAAGATCCGATAGTGCCCCTCAGGGATCCTCCTTCTCCCTCCATGACTCAAGATGATATTTTAGCAAATATAGCAGAAAAAGACAGAGATAAGTACATTACTCCCGAGGATGCTGCCACTCCTGAAAAACTGATATCTCCAAAAGAATTTCCATTAGATGCTCCTCAAGGAGATACCCTTACTATGGATGACTCTACATTTTAGGATTTGGGAAATCTTTCCTTGCCCGAGACCCTTTACACTTTATAAGATTTCGGAATGAATCCTTTGAACTTTACTTCCTCAGAAGAAACCACTCCTGTGAAGGCTAAGGAGACCACACATGCTAGCCTAACTTCGGCTCTGATTGGTTGGGGAAATATCACTTAGGATGCGCATAACAGATTAGCTCTGCATGTCACAACACTTATGCTTTGTATAAACATTAGTTCTGAACTCTACATACCTTGTTTTGCAGGAACCATGGTGCGTCCCCGCTACGGTGTCAGGAAAATCCATACCAGCGTGCCCAAATATGATTCCGACACTGAGCATGATTGTTGCGAAAGCCGCGGCAGGGATGGAAGGAGGCATTATGATTGCAACCATCCTCATTCTTCGTGCTCTCGCTCTCCTCGCTGGTCTGATCCAGACAAGTACAAGAGCCATCAAAATCGTCATGAAGGGGACAAACAACCTTCCAAAGATCCGACTCCTGCTAAAGAGAAGCGTCCCCAAGAGAGGCCATTGTCGAAGCACGTTGACTTACATGATAAACCTAAAGTCCCTGAAAAGAGGTCGGGCAAAGATGATACGTCCATTGTACCTGCCAGGCGGAGAAATATTGAATTATTCGTATCCAAGCCTGTGTCGCTCGATTCCGGGAACAAGGCAAGACTAGCAAATCTGAATAAACAATTTCCGGATCATTATTTTGATCGTATGGCATTTGTTCCCGCGCTTGAACCTATTCCTTCGAAGTGGGCTAATGATGCTAAACCAAAAGTTGATTTAGTGGACAGGCAATATGCAGAGATGTATAGATATTCACGCAATCTTTCCAATATTATCAAGGATCTTATCACTGATATTGGCCACATGAAGGAAATGGTCTATTATGATGTAAGCATTTTGAAGAGTTCGGAAAAATATTTAGAAGATGCACAGGCTCAGCTTGCTCTCGCTCAACGGGATGCTGATTACTATAAAAAACAACATGAAGAACTACAAAGGCGTTATCACACTTGCTTGGAATCCCATAGCCAATAGTGCTTGGATCTAAAGAAGCAAGCTGAGAATGCTAAGTCTGAGAGTGTTAAAGTACAGTTAGCTTGCAATGCCCTTAAATAGGAGAAGGCTGAGCTAGAGAAGAAAAACACTGATTTAGCAAAGCGGAATGCCGAACTAGAAGCCAAATTACTGGAGGCTGAATCTAAAGCAGTGTTGGCCGAGGGAAATACAAGCATTGCCATTAAATCTGCCGAAGAGGTTCAAGTGAAACTCTCCACGGCCCAGAAGGAATTGGATGGCTATGTTGAGATGATGATAGAGTTCTTTGCTCAGGTGATCCGTTGTCGAGACATCTCTTGGATCGAGGATTACCCATCAACTATGGTTTATGCATGGGATCAAATCATTGAGTGGGAGAAGAAAGAGCTCAAGGAGGATTCCATCGACGAAAAAAAACTGATGGAAAATGTCCTTAAGGGTGAGGAGCCGGCACGTCTGGCCTATGGGCGTCGACTTACTGTTGCTGCCATGAAGGAAGAGAAATGTCTGTCCAAAGGAAAAGATATCATTGATACCGGTTCTTCTTCCGCTGCCCCCGGGGCTACCGAAACAGAGGGATATGATCCCGAAAATCTGGGAATTCCTAAGGCGCCCCTTTTGTCTCCTATACCCGAACTGGCATCAGAGACTCTAGCCACCCCAATCGAGAAATCATCCAAAGGTATCTCTACCTTTTCACCCCAATTTGTCAGGGCTATTTCGACCTTTCATCATATTATTGGACGATCAATTGAAGATCCCTCATTTTCCCCTGAGTTAATAACTGTCACCTCTCGTTCTGTAGGTACTGAGCCAACTGAAAAGACTGATGGTCAACAGAAGACAGTTGTCAGTGAGAGGTCTGTTGAAGAGACTCATGAGAGACGAGATGAGGTCACTGCTGCAAAATCTGGAGGGGGAGTAGAGGGCAAGAAGGAGCAGGTTACCGGTAAAGCTCCCGTGCCACCTAACATTGAGACTCCTCATGCTGGGGAGATGATAGATGCTTTGAAAGACGATGGCGGCGACGATGAACATGAAGAAGACGTTGATGTTGTTATGACTGGGGATTCGGGGAATGTCGATGATTTAACCTTGGCCGAGATAAAGGCCAAGCAGGATAAGCGTATGAAGCTTAAAGTTGAGGAAATAGATCTTGAAAGTTTTAAGCCTCTTGCGACAGTACCTCCTAGGTCAAGGTTAGTTGTTAAACTTTCAACTAGATCAATTACTGAGGAGCTTGCTAAAAAATCTTCTACTGATCATAGCGCTCCAGTTCTAGGGAAGAAGAAACCAAAGCAGATCCAGACCGGTTGAAAAAGAGGAGAAAGAAAAACTTAAAGCTGCCAAGAAAGCGAAGTCCACTCCAAAGTCCAAATGAGAGGTGGTCTTTTTCATTCTGCATGTTCCTTGGTCCGCCGTTGTTATAGAGTGCGACCCTCGCCTTTGTTTATTAAGTTCTTTTGTATAAACCTGCAATCATGTTAATAAAGTAGTTCATTTACCACTATGTCAAATGCTTGCAAGTTCATCATTTGTTTCTATTAGTGTTGATAGATTAACAAACATAAGTAATGATTCAGGTCATAGTTGCAATTTCTTGCAAATGCATGAACAAAGAAAATATCATTCACAAAAATTACCGCTAACTAAATAAAATGAACGATCATAAAATGAATAATTGATGGAAGGGTGCATGATGTATATGCCCTCAATCAATCTTGAATATAACACTTAGCTAAGGCTTGTTCGAGAATGATTAAATTGTCCCCACGTCTTTTGGGCGGGGTTAAAATTCTTTTTCATTGGTACACATTCTTTGTACCTTTATACTCGCCTGTCGCACAGTCGGGTTAGAGTAGATTCAAGGCGGTCTTTTGTCATGGTGCACCGTCATGCCTCGAGGACGTCATCTTCCCGTCCTTTATACCCTCTCTTGACTCATGAGCGGGACGTCATCTTCACATCCTTTTTATGTCGTTAGGAAAATGGTCATTTCATTTGCTTTCGTATCGATTTAAATGTCTGATATTTTGACTTATGTTATGACAAACACAACATAAAATTCAAAACAAGGTTCGAACGGGTAAAGCAAATCTCACACAATATTTTATAGTGGTTCGGCCAAGTCGTGACCTACGTCCACTTCATAATCTTTTGTTTATATTAACCGGACATTTCTAGGCAAGTCGTGCCTTTTTACATGGCCTATAAAACAAAAGAAAATAGTACAATTTCAAGTCAAATATCGCTGCTGATGTTAGGCATTCCAAGCTCTAGGAATTTCTTCACCATCCATGGTCGCTAACTTGAAAGCTACTGTGTCAAGTTTCCGTCGAATGGTTAATGGTCCTTCCTACTTTGGGCCTAGATGAACGGGAGGTGGAGTGCTTTGTTCATCACTAGGTCATAATACATCACCCTATGGGAGGGGACTTTAAGCACCACCGGAATTACTGCTTTTGACCCGAAGGAGAGTGAAAAAGGAGTATGACCAGTAGCCATCTTAAAGGTTGTTCGAAAGGCCCACAAGGCTAGCGGCAATTCATAAACCCACATAGCTTTTGGTCGTTCCAACCGCTTTTTAAGAATAGACTTAATAACTTTGTTTATTGCTTCAACCTTTCCATTCGACTGTGGGTGAGCTACGGCGGTATACCTCTTATCAATTTTATACTTCTAGCAAAAGTTTCTAAATTCTACGCTGTCGAATTGGGTTCCATTATCGGTTATAATGGTTTTTGGTTCTCAAACCCAAACTATTGATAATTCTAAATGAGATGAAAATAAAAACGAAGAGAAACACATGATTCATAGTGGTTCGGCGTTAAAGAGCCTACGTCCACTTTGAATTTATTTGATTGATGATGGGAGTACAAGTATAATGATTGTTTTCACTCAATCTCACTTTTACAATGAATAATTTCACTCAACACTCGTTGAAATGTTCTTCAAAGATTGATGATGATCTGATCAATATGATGAAATTCAAATATAGCAGGTGTTTAAGTCAAGAATTTGCCAAAAGATCCTCACAAATGATGTTTGGTGGTGTATTTGTAGGCGGGAAATCTCTCTGTAATGGCTCTGGTTCGGATGTACGTGACTTTCATCCCTTGAAAGTCGGGGTCGGATATCTTATGATAATGACAGCGCATGATGAACGTGGGTGATCATCGGAAAATGGAGCTCCTAACCGCTCCACATTTGGAGGAGGTCGTGCTTTCCAGATACAGCGCTCCAAATTTGAATATATATTACGGTATTTTAATACCACTTATTTCAGGTCAATGTTGTGTAACATCCCAAAATACCCAATAATCAACACTTTCGTCACATCATATAATGAAATATATGAAAAATAGCAATATAATTGTTGAGGAATCCAGTTGGATCCCTCCAACCTGTTTCCCTGCATTCACAGATGTTAATCAACATAAGTAACACAATTTCATATCAATATGAAATTTTTAAATTTGTATTTATCCAACGACTTCATATAATAATTATCAACCAAATTATTTGTAAATCATCCAAACAAACATCACACACAACATTCAATTATTTTTATCAATACAAAATAAGATTTACAAAATTATAAAACTGGACAGAGGTAGTAAGTTTACTCACCTAGGTCGTTAATCGTTGAAAACTGTTAACGTCAGTTAATTTGAATCAAACGTTAACTTTCACCATAAATTGAAACGATCTCGAAATTTCTCCAGACTGGTTCCAGTATGTAGCTTGTGTTGACACGGTTCCAACGATACCAAATTTATCTAGTTCGGACATCGTATGGAATAGTTATGCATTTTAAAGGTTATACGCTACAAAATAAAACTAAATTTATATTCGTTAATATAAATGGGCCATACTTTTTCTCAGCCCATCCCCTATTTTTATCTACATAAAATAGTCCTCTTTCTTCTAAAATATTTAGCCGAAACTTGCTCAGGGAAAACACACCATTTCAAAAATTCTACATCCTTCGCTCCTCGTCATTTCTTCACCATTCTTTTTTTTCCAATATACTAAAGCTGGGCCTTACTTCATTTTTAAGTAAGCCCACATACCTTTTAACTCGCACATACGTTACAAGATAAATCCATGACCTGCTTCCTTCCAGTATTTCCAATCACACCATTTTGGAACCTTGAACTCCCTCCAACCTATAATTCATTTGTTAAAATAACGTCCTCGCTTCCTTCTTTTTTTCTTTAGATTATACTTGGCTTGAAATCGGTCTGTCATCTTACTTTAAAACCGGCTCGAAGAGTATTCTCTTCCAAAAATGACTTCCACTCCATATATCCCATTAGAAAGCCATTACAGTGCATCTACAACCCAGTCTCTCCCATTTGTTCTTTTATATTCATCCACATCCTCATTTCCCAAAATAAAACCCCTGTTCTCCTGCTCCTTGTACAACACAATACCGTACCCTCCATGCATTCGTTCCTCCCGTTGATCACCCAAACAAGCCATACCCTTAGTTCTAGCTCTACGTACGATTTCCCAATACTGTAAAACGTGATCACACCCGTCACTGTTAACATACACAAGAAGCTATATATTTGAGCATTACAAAAAAAAATATTGGAAATTTTGATGGAGATAATCTGCTTGTTATGATTTTTTTCTTCTTCCGCCATTAAGAAGCTAGGCCTTGCTGGAAGGAGTAGAAGACGGTGTGTGTATATACAAGATGAACATGCAAGTGGCCAAGGAGTAGGAAGCATAGGCCGTAGGATATAGGTTGCATTTGATTTATATGTCTGCTGGTTTTAGGGAAAGCTTCAAAATGTTGAAAACTCATGGCAGTCCAATTTTCGTAGGCATCAACATGTGTTTTCATTAACTTTAGAGCTGCATGCTGGTACTTTATACAACAGCTGCCCCAAGCTTTTACTTGAGCTTGAAGTATTAGGGGAGACTAGCTTGTACTATTCTAAGTTTTCCTTTCATACATCTTTTCTTGTTGTGCAAATATTCAACAGTAATTAAACGTGCATCATTGGTTGACACTTACGCAAGGATACATGGCAGGTGAAGATGATGCTCATTGGTGACGTCAGTTTCAAATAAAACGTTGGAGGTGATAAAATATGAATCAACCTTTTTTTTAACTATATATGTGCACGGTAAAATGTCTTAAACTAGCACAATATGAAACATATATAACGTCATCAAGATATAATATATGGTGTCCCCATATTAGTGCTTTGCTCGAAAGATTAACATCAATACCATCAAAATGTGAACTCTTTGATCCGTCTTGTTGGTCATCGTTTGGGCTTTTGGATTTCTTAACAAGGGAAAGCTTCCCAGAGAAAACGCAATATCCTAACAACAACAAAAATGCTCATTTCCTATATCTATTAATATGAAGAAAACTTGAAATAACAAGAACTAGACAAGTTTTATAGTCATTGTTTTGGCTAATATTAGTTCGAAAGGAAGCATTGATGTTCTACCGTTTTGTTGCTTAATAAATTGCATACCAATGGTCCAAGCATGAAGCATGCAAAGACCACAATTGGTTGTATGGGAAAGACCCATGATATTCTACATAAGGAAGTGAATGAGAGTGTAGTTTTGGAAAAATATGGAATCTGACGATAGTTCAAAAAGAGCATGACCATTCGGCAATGTATGAACCGCGTACAAAAATATGACTCACAACAGCAACACCCTCCTCTATTACAACCGGCTTCCTTTTCATTTTCTTTGATTTTGCATTATCAGAATGTGCAAGAGTCACGAACGACAAAAAAGTAAAAATACATTTGTGTTAAGCAATGTACCACTATCCTGAAAATATAATAAAATAGACAAATTTAAATTTATTTGTGGTGTCCCAAAATACTGATTTAGGGTGCAAAATGTGTTGAACGAAAAGTTGCTTATTTTCCAATTTAAAAATTACAGAAAAAATCTAAATATTAAATTAAGAATACATCTTAGAAATTTCGTCCAAATTATAAATCAATAATTTATTATAATTAAATAATCGTTATGGCTTATAAAAGATTCCATAGCGACTGTCCGAAAATTTGATTTGGACATAACTGACAGTCTACAACATGAAATCTCAATTGTTTTTACTTTCATTCGAAAAATATAATTAAATAGATTCCAATGTTTCTTGTTTCAAAGAAATCCGGCTTATAGCGAATCTTGTACACTCAGTTGAAGTTCGAAACTCAATATTACGAACTACCGTGACGTTACTGGCTCGTTTATAATTACAATATAATTAATACGTTCAACTGTCATTTTAAATAATATATTCGTTATAAGTAAATTTAATTCTAGACTGAATTAAATCTATTAAATTATCCAATTTACACAATATTGCCAATCCAACTATTTTTGATTTATCCTGTGATTAAATTTTATTATCCCATTATTTAAATAAATTAAAAATCAAAATTATTTAAATTCAAATAATTTAAATTATCAAACACCGTATTAAAATAATCTAATAAATTAATTATTAAATCACTAAAAATCAGCGATTTTACATGAATTGCGGCTTGCTTCCAATGCTTTCGCTCAATCCAAATGACGTCACTCAATGGATATTGTGTCATGATTTGACTATAATCAAAGTCGAGCTTTCATATTGAAGATCGATATTGTTCTCATGCTGAGAGAACAAAAATTAGCCACATTAGCATTTTCTTTAACCTTAGTTACATTATAACTACCGTATGTGTCTTATATAATTACTCCGTAACTACCAGTATGTTACTTCTTATTTCCCTCAACTGTCATGTGTAATACACTACCTAATATTTTGAGATCAATACGTACTCTAGTCTTATGGATACATCAGTATCTAGTTTTGATGCATCTTGACTATAAACATTTAAATGATATGTTTATTTTTATTGTGATAAGTTACTCTTGGTTATAAAAATTTGTTACTACTATTACAATACATACAATTTATTGCTTTTCTATCGAATATACTTATAATTAAATTAATGGATCAATATAACATATTATATCAACTGTATAATATAAAGAAAACAAATTTTGTTTTAGTCATGATATGTTATGGAGTTTGATATGTAACAAATTACATAATTTCCCCTACCCTTATCTCTATCACTTAACATTTTTGTTGCTTCAGGGTCATTCATTTTTCAATTTTTTTGCTTAAGTTAATATATGGGTAAATCTTGATCCGTTGTTATTTTCAAATTTGATAACCTTCTCAAAAACCTGTTTTAAATTACATCTCCAAAAATACGTTCGACTGAAATCTTACTTCACTGTTCCAAAGTTAAATTTACACTTAATTGTAGGCTTCAACAAACATTTTTTTCGAATTTTTTGATGAAACTGCAAATGTTTGCAGTTAAAGAAACTACAAGTATTCTTAGTTTTGACCAAGAGAATATTTTTGCAATCCCTATGAAACCAAATAAACAGTTATGAACCCACATTTTTGTAAGGCAGTAGCAAAACAGATTCAGTTGATCAAACTTCAAAGTTATCAAGATGATAAACCTGTAGAGATAAATACAAAGGCAAAAGCACAAGTATAATCCAGGCCACAAAGTGGGGAAAGCCATAGCGAAAAAGTTCCAAAGTCAGATAATTACCTAGGGATCAATGACAATCCACAGCTACAAGATCAACTCAATGCACAACTTGAGGATATGAATCCTATCATTTCTGGAAGACGTGGTTTAGAGGTAATCATTTAATAGTTCAAACCGAATAACCAATCATACCAATTAAGTTGGTTGGTTTGATTTGGTTTTTTAGTTAATCGGTTGGTTGGTTTACATTTTTATATTACTTCAGTTCGTTGGTCGGATTTGATTTTTGATATTTGAAAACGAACCAACCAATTAAACCAACATAAAAAAATAGTGTTTTTCAAAGCCATATAATTATTACTGACCATGTTATCATTTACAATATTTTTATAATAATATTATTTTTCTTTCAATTTAATTAATATTTTTAGAAGATAAGTCTGATTTTCAAAATATTTGCATTATATTGGCTCAATTAATTATTTCAATCTTATAACATAACAAAGACTTGAAGGTCTATTTTATTTTTGGTTTAACAAAACAAACGAAACCAAGCATTAATGGTTTGTTTAGTTTTGGTTTCAAAAAATATTGGTTTGGTAAGATTGGTTTTCTTAGGTATAACATTTTTGGTCGCCACTGAACCAACCATTTCCTCACCCATATTGGTTTATATAATGAGATTCAAGTAGGAATTCTTATGCTACATATTTTCCTACCTATGGTTATAAATTGATGGTGACATGCTCATTTGAAATGATCTTTTCTTCTTCTCTCCTACCTACACTTTGTCATTCTTATTGCTCCATAGGTTCAAATCAACCATTATTAAAATCTACTGTATAAATAAAAGAATATCTTTAGTGAATATTAGGTATAGGTCCTTAAAATCAAACCAAATACACAAAAAAATCCTTTTTAACAAAAAATTGGTAAATTGGGTTGTTAAAATTTAATTACCGTTAATGCGTAAAATTGGCGCCACACCCAAAGATTCTCGAGTTGTTACATAAAGAACACAGTGCTTTATAGTGGTTCCGTCCGAGTTGAACCTACATCCACTTTGAAGGCTTTTTCGATTTTATTTACTATTGAAGTATTATAATGATGTACATCATCATTAAAAATGATTATAATGATTAGTTATATTCTATTAATCCTTTTGCACGAGTCTTCGCGGCATGGAAGTTCAAAGCTTGAAGAAAGAGGGATTCCCTTCTTCCCCAAGCTTCAAGAGGCTTCAATGATGTCCAAGGTCCTTCTCAAGACATCAAATCAAGAAAATGCCAACCCTTTTCAAGTGTGAGGTACGGGGTTATTTATAGGTAGTGGAGTAGGAGGGAGTAGGTAGGAGTAAGTGAGAGACGGGGACCACAAGTTGAAATTTGCATCTCGACGAAGTAGGCTCGATTTTTTTTTTGTATCCTAAGGGGAATATGTATTTCGTATCCAGGGGATACAAAATTTGTATCCCGAAGGATACAATTTTTTTTATTTGCAGGATATGAAATTTATATCCTGAGGGATATGTAATTCGTATCTTAAGTAATACGTATTTCATGTCCTAAATGATACGGATTTCATATCCAATGGATACGAAATACATATACTATAGGGTACAAACACGAGTATTTCGATGGCGATTAGAGATGCGAAATTGCCTAAGGAGGAGCCTTTTTGTGGTGTTGTGAAGTGTAACACCCCGTGTTTTCTGTTAACATTAAACTAACGAATTGAGGAATAATTAATTTTAAATATAAGAATCAAGGGAGACGAGTTACGCCATTGCGTTCGTCTCAGAATTCTGGTTGAGATAGATCTAAGTTTGCGTAAATTGGACTTCATATGAAGAAGTTATGGCTGTCGGAAGTTTCCTGAAATTTAAATTCAAAAACGAATTCAGACTTGGAACTGGGCAGGGCGGGAAATTTCCCGCCCAAGGCCAGGTCGACCAGGGGGTCGACCATAGTGTCGACCTGGGGGTCGACCCTCCCCCCCCCCCCCCCACCCGGCAGATTTGAAAGATGACGATTTTGTGACTCAATGCTGAGTCATTAGGGCTGAGGTGTCATTTTATCTTGATTGGATGGTCTTGATTAATTATAGGTTAATCTGATGGCCTAAATTAATCCTAATCTCTATATAAACATATGTAGAATCAAACCCTAAAACCGAATCAAAATTAGAACCATGGCCGTCATGCTATCACCCCGCAACCTACAGTAGCCGCCATCAACTAGAGGAAAAGTAAAGCTAATCAACTCAATTCAACTCAAGTCTATAACAACAACAATCAATTTGTCTACTTCAAAGGCGAGCTAAATTGTTTTCAGAACACAGAACCCAGAACTCATGACCTTCTTTGAGTTGTGAGTTCGATTTATTTAATAAGATAATTAAAAAGTTAATTAGGTTGAGTTATAATTTGGGCTATATGGATATGTATGTGAAACATTGAAAAAATGTGATATTTTGTGAATATATGCTAGTTGTTCATAATGATAGTTTTGTTGTGGATCCCTTTGTATATGCCAAATCACCTATGTTCAACTTGATTCATGTTTGACATCATTTTATATGCAAGTTTGGGTGTAGATTATATGCTAACTTCTATGTGAATTGTACACAAGTTTACATGTGAACCAAGTAAAATGACCATATGCAAGTTTATGTAGGAATTGGATTCACATATATGCATGTTTACACCCATAGATTTAGATCTATGACATACATAGTTTTATGCAAGTTTGTGACTATGGCCAATGCAAGTTTGGGTGAAAACTATGTTCATACCTGCAAGTTCACACCTTTAGGTCTATGTTTAGATTCATGACAACACAAAGTTTATGCAAGATATAATCCTTATTCGTAAGTTAGATCCATTTTGTGTGTTATGTAAATTTGCGATGTTCTTCCCTTTTATGTGAATAGACTAATTGTTAGGCTAATATATATATATATATATATATATATATATATATATATGTCATGATAAGAGAACGAACAACATGGGGACGATGGGGGAAATATCGAATATACTCATATTGAGAATTGGCATGTAATGGCCTTAAAAGGCATACAATTAATTTGAGGGATTAATTGGTAAAATTTGTTATACCTGAAATAAATGGACATAATTTAGGTGACAATTATGGACATAAGTATATTTAGATTTTATTGACAAATTTGAATAGGGATATTAATCCACTTTGGAAATAAATAAGGATATGTAATAATTAACCGCCTGAGACACGAGGTTAGACTCCTTTGTGGTGTAAGACTGCCCGGACCCGCCCGACAAATCCAGCAACCACAAATGCTAGTCTAATGTGAGAGGTCAAAGGCACGAATTAAATGCGTAACAATTGTAAAGACACGAGGTTAGGCTTGTTTGTGGTGTAAGACTGCCCGGACCCGCCCGACAAATCCAACAGCCACAAGTGCCAGTCTAATGTGGGAGGTCTTTACAAGGTTATGGTTTTAATGAATTAAGAAACACTTAACCAGATAAACATGTGGTGGGACATGGGGGGTTAAGTGGGTGCCTTGGGTGGCATGTGAAATTAAGAGGGTGCCTTGGGTGGCATGTGAAATACGATTAGATGCACTTAACCAAGATTGAAACATATAAGAAGACATGTATAAGAATGGGGTTAAGTGGGGAAAACCTTAGAGGGGACCAAGCATAGGTGGAAAGCTTGTGTCATGCCTAGGGGCCCTTTTCAAACCAGTAACCCATTAAGTATCTTTGTGGGCTCGACCCAAGTCGAGGACGGGACACGCGTACTGGGTTTGATTGTAAGAGGTCAAAACAGGTTAGCGGTGGCAATGCAAGTCCAACGGGGTCATGTGCGTGTGTGGGCCCGGGCTGGTAGGTAAGACGTTGTTGCATTGTGTATATATAAGTCGTGCATCTTTGGTGGTATCGGGTTGCCACTTTGGGGAGTGATACACCCCACTATGGGGCCAGCACGGGTATCCACGAGTTAGGGAGCCGATCGAATGGGGATAGTGGGTACACCTAGTGGAGATAGGGGCAGACGACACCTATGAAGGCAGGTAGGGGTACACGAAACTACCATTATCATTATTAAGTTCTGTACGCGGGATCAACTTTTAGGGTGTTTGGTGTGGTGCAATGTAGTAATTATCTTATAGTGATTAGGTGCGCCTTTAACGTTATCTTTGTTCATCTTATTTCCTTTGGTTGCTCTGTCATGCCCATTGTTCACAGTCATTTCCTTATTTCCTTGCTTATGCCTTGTCCTAGTTACTTTAATGATTATATTGTTAAAGTTATTGCACTCTCCAGACTTTATGTCTGACCCCTTTTGTTTCCACCTCTTTTCCTCCCCCCCCCCCTCCCCCAGGTGCTTAGGGTGGGACTAGCACTAGTGGAGCTTAATTTGGACAGCTTTATCTCTTTTTTTGGAAGTTGCTTGGACTGCTGAATTAAAGTTCAGCCTATCTTATTTATGGCTATTATATGTTGGGGTTATGTCTTTTATTTTATGTACTCAGAACTTATTTGTCAAGATGGATAATAAGTGTATTTGGTTTTGTAGTTGGTTTTGATGTGATGTTACCAAACTATTTCTCCGCTGCAATAAAAGTGGTTTTATTTTCCAAGTACCAATATATTTACCTATCTTGTTTACTTTTCTGTTCTATACACAATAAACGCTCCACCAAAATTAGGGCATTCCCTTTGTGAGTGACCTTAATGGAGATGGGGTGTCACACGTGGTATCAGAGCTGAAGGTTACCAGACCAGATATGAATTTTGAAAAACTATTTTTCAAAAACTATTTTTATAAAGAAATACTTTCAAAAATACGTTTTAAGGAGAGTATTTTCAGGAGAAAAGTTTATTTTAAAAACATAACCCCCAAGAGCCATATATCTTTCTTTTGAATTCTCCGTTTGAATCCCTTCATTTTCTTTTCAGGATATCTGGAATTCCCGAGATACCGGAGGGGATACCGATACCAGGATGGTTTAGATGGTATCTGGAAGCTAGGGCTAATGTCGCAGGCCCAGCAAATGCTCCTCCTCCTCCTCCCCGTGTTGATACTTTCGCACAAATATGCAAGGACTTTCGGGCAATAGGCGGAAAACCTTTTGACGGGTCGGAGATGTTTGTTGAAGCTCGAAATTAGCTAAAGGAGGTGAAAGAATTGTTTGGAATCTTTGAGGTAGAAGACGGAAGAAAGGTCCAATTAGCTGCCTGGTTAATGAAGGATGAGGCCTCGTTTTGGTGGGAGGTCACTAATGGAGAGCGTCCAGTTGATACATGGGCGGATTTCAGGCGTAGGTTTGAGGCAAAGTTTCTCTCACGGGCCGAAGAGAATCTATACATGGAAAGGTTTTTGGCATTGTGGCAAGGAAATCTATCAGTGAAAGAGTACATCAACAAGTTCAATCAGTTGGCAAGATTTGGCTTGGACTTGGTGAATACACCTGAAATGAAGGCCCTGAGATTTGTTAAGGGTTTGAACGAGCCGCTACATGGGTTAGCTATGACCCACATCCCTATGGGGGCCACCTTTGAGAGACTGGTTGACATGGCGCTTATGCATGAAGAGGAGAAAGACGCCAATGCTAATAAGGCACCTGAGAAGAGAGGGGATCAAAAGAAACCACAACAGCAACAGCAGAACAAGAAGGGTGGTAAAGACAACACTAGCAAGGGAAAGAAAAGATGCTTTAACTGTGGGACACCAGGCCATCTAAGCAAAGATTGTAGGAAGAAGAAGAAGAATGGTCGTTTCCACTGTGGCGAGGCAGGACATCTGATTAAGGACTGCCCAAAGAAAGGGTAGAGGGCAGGGCCTACCTCTGGAGGGCAGATTCAGGCTCTCAGGGCACCAGGGCAAGCAAGGGGGCAGGTCCAGGCTCTCGTGGCCCCACCGCTGCAAGAACGAGGTAGAACGATTTTTGTTGGAAGTTTAGTTTATCTTTTTGATCATCCTGTTCGCACACTCTTTGATTCTGGTGCATCGCACTCTTTTATATCTACTGCTTTAGTTGAGTCACTACACCTAAACACCAGTATAGTAGAGGATCCCTTAGTTGTTTCAAATCCAATTAGGGGCTCAGCCTATTTGTCAATGATTTGTTTGGATTTGGAAATTTCTATACTTAGCATTGGGTTTAGATGTGATGCTTATGTTTTGGGCTTCATGGGCTATGGGTTAACTCTGGACATGGATTAGCTATCCAGTAATGGAGCCGTCCTAGATTGTGAAAAGAGAGAGATTAGGCTCATGACTCGCTTGGGCAACACTCTTGAAATCTCTTGTAATCCCATGAATTCTGTTATGTTAAGTTATCTAGAATTGCTTGACGCGTCTGTTGAGAATTTGCAGTTTGTTAGAGTGGTCTATGAATACTCGGATGTCTTTGAGGAAGTAGAGGGCTTTGGCTCCGAAGCGGGAGATAGACTTCCGCATATACCTAGTTGATAACGAAAAACCCGTTGCTTTACCTGTTAGACACATGGCTCCAAGGGAGAGAAAGGAGCTTAGCAAGCAAGTTAAGGAGCTGCTAGAAAAAGGGTTTATAAGGTGGAGTATTTCTGAATGGGGTGCTCCAGTGGTGTTCGCAACCAAAGCGGACGGTTCGCTTCGCCTATGCGTTGATTATACAGAGCTAAACAAGCTGACCAAGAAGAATAGGCACCCACTGCCAAGAATAGATGATTTGTTCGATCAGCTTGTAGGTGCAACAGTTTTCTCCCAATTAGATCTGGCTACCGGATTTCATCAGCTATGAGTGGCTGAAGATAGCATTGATAAGACTGCATTCAGAACCCCGGATGGTTTCTTCGAATGGCTCGTCATGCCTTTCGGCTTGACAAACGCACCTGCTTATTTCGTCGATTAATGAATAGAGTGTTCCAGGAATTTCTCAATAAATTTGTGGTGGTCTTCATAGATGATATTCTGATTTTCTCGAAGAATAAGGAAGAGCATGCTTTGCATTTAAAGGAAGTCATGGAGACTCTCCGTGCACATCAGTTAAAAGAAAAATTCTCCAAGTGCCACTTCTGGAGAGAAGAAGTAAGATTTCTTGGGCATGTGGTGTCCAAAGAAGGATTAGCTGTGGATCCCGCAAAGGTAGTTGCGGTCCAGGATTGGAAGGTTCCAAAGAATTCAACCGAAGTCCAAAGTTTTCTTGGACTACCAGGCTTTTATCGCAAGTTCATTAAAGACTTTGCAAAAATCTCAGCTCCACTTACAAGGTTAACGAAGAAGAACCTGACTTTCACTTGGGATTTGGATTGCGAAGTCGCTTTCCAACGGTTGAAGAGGGCTCTGACAACAGCCCTAGTTCTGACATTACCAGATGGGAGCAAGATGTTTACGGTATACACATATGCATGCGGTACGGGAATAGGTGATGTTTTGATGCAAGAGGGGAAGGTAGTAGCTTATGGTGGAAGGCAGTTGAAAGTACATGAGAAAAACTACCCAACCCACGATCTAGAGTTAGCAGCCATCGTTTTTGCGCTTAAGTCTTGGCACCACTATCTCTTAGGTGAGAAATTTGAGTTGTATACTGACCATAAATTGCTGAAGTACCTTTTCTCGTAGAAAGACCTCAATCTAAGGCAGCAAAGATGGATGGAGTTTCTCGCCTCGTACGACTTTGAGATCTCCTATACTCCTAGTAAGGACAATGCAGTAGCAGACGCCTTAAGTAGAAA
Source organism: Allium sativum (assembly GCA_030737875.1). Taxonomy (NCBI): domain Eukaryota; kingdom Viridiplantae; phylum Streptophyta; class Magnoliopsida; order Asparagales; family Amaryllidaceae; genus Allium; species Allium sativum. Next base: position 655,418,808 of record CM060910.1, read on the forward strand.
GAAGCTGACCTTAAGTCCTCTCTTTGTGGAAAGGCAAAGTTTGGAGTACACATCCAATTTTGATTTTAGACCCTCTGTTGATTATGTGACTGGCTTGGTGGCAATGCTAGAGGTGCGGCCTACTTTTTGGACTCAATAGGAACCGCACAACGTGAAGACCCTTAGCTAGTTGATGTGATAGATAAGCTGATTAGGGGAGAGACTTCTAGTCACCTCAATAGATACTCCATCGATGATAAGGGTTGGTTGAGACGGGATGGAAGACTATGCGTCCCACAAGCAAGAGATTTGGTGAAGATGGTTCTGGAAGAAGCACACCATTCCAAGATGACCATACACCCCAGGGGAGATAAGATGTATAAAGATATCAAAATAGTTTTCTTTTGGAATGGCATGAAGAGGGATGTAGCTGAATTTATTTCAAAATGCATGATATGCCAGCAAGTCAAGATGGAGCAGAAGAAGCCTGGTGGTTTTCTTCATCCTCTAGAAGTCCCGCAATGGAAATGGGAAAGCATCTCGATGGACTTTGTTGATGGGTTGCCTAGGTCAAGAAGGGGCAATACCGGTATTTGGGTAATAGTGGACAGGCTCATGAAAAGCGCTCATTTTATACCTGTCAAGAGTAGCAGGACCGCCTCGTCTTTAGCCTCCATTTATCTTAAGGAGATAGTTCAACTCCATGGGATACCCTCCAGCATAGTGTGTGATCGAGGCCCTATCTTTATAAGCGAGTTCTGGAGGAGTTTGCAAGAGGCTGTAGGCACACAGCTATGTTTAAGCATATCCTATCACCCTCAAACCGATGGTCAGACGGAAAGGGTGAACAGAGTACTGGAAGATCTTTTGAGACTATGCATTCTTGACTTTGGAGGATCTTGGGAGGATCATCTTCCTTTGTTGGAATTCGCTTATAACAATAGCTACCAAGCCACTATAGGCATGGCTCCCTTCGAAGCTTTATATGGAAGGCCATGTCGATCACCAACTTGTTGGTGGGAGTCCACAGATAAACTTATACTTGGGCCGGACATGATTAGAGAGACTTCAGAGAAAGTGGACTTGATACGAAGGAGAATGAAGACTGCCCAAGATAGACAGAAATCCTACGCAGACAAGAGAAGGACCAACCTTAAGTTTGAAGTTGGGAATAAGGTGTTCCAAGTATCCCCTTTGAGGAATGTCATCCGCTTTAGGTCCGTAGGAAAGTTGGCACCACGATTCGTAGGACCATTTCCCATCATCGAAAGAATTGGGACGATGGCCTACAAAGTAGAGCTGCCTGAAAAACTGGCTGGAGTTCATAATGTCTTTCATGTCTCTTAGCTACGAAAGTGCTTACATGAGTCGGCAGAAGTTGTGGAGCCAAGCATACTAGAGGAAGTCGATGTGGAACGAGAAGCGACTGTGGGGAGAGTTCCAACTCGTATCTTGGGGATGGAAGTCGAAAAGCTACACAACCGTGAAGTTAAGCTTATCAAAGTTCAATGGAGCGACGCCGAGGAAGACGCGACTTGGGAGATTGAGGCCAAAATACGTGCAGCCTACCCTTTTCTTTTTGATGGTACATCTTTGATCTCTTTTTTTCCTTAAGTTTATTCAAGCTTGTATCTACCATTTTAGTGTATCTCCTCGGTCATATTCGTTATCCTTAGGTAGAAACCAATGGATGTAAACATGTATTTGAAACATGTTATGATTGATGGATTCTAGTGGATGCAAGTGTTTTCTAGTGGTTGCTCGTGGATGCATATACACACACATTAGGCACTATGTCGGCTCAATCACTTTCATACTGCATATAAATGTGTGCTTATTAAGATTAATGGATGTATAATGGTTGTGTTATCATATGGATGCTGCATACGGATGAATGGGTGTGCACGCATGTAGAAATAATATGTATCATTAGGGATCTTTTGCATGCATAATGGACGCATGGCACTATCATAATTTGCATTAAGGAGGTCAACTGAATAAGTAGACCACCTGATTTTGCATTAGATATGGACATGTACACACACTGTGCATATAAGCATTAGAAGTCTTTTAAGGACAATAAATGCCTATGGTTGATGGTTGAGTAGATGGACGATTGGATGGTAGGATATGTATTCTTCATAACTTCAAGATTTCGGGGTCGAAATCCTTTAGGGAGAGGAGAACGTAACACCCTGTGTTTTCTGTTAACATTAAACTAATGAATTGAGGAATAATTAATTTTAAATGTAAGAATCAAGGGAAATGGGTTAAGCCATTGTGTTCGTCTCGGAATTCTGGTTGAGATAGAGTCTGAGTTTACGTAAATTGGACTTCGCATGAAGAAGTTATGGCTGTCGGAAGTTTCCTGAAATTTAAATTCAAAAATGAATTCAGACTAAGAAATGGGCAGGGTGGGAAATTTCCCGCCCAAGGCCAGGTCGCCCACTGGGTCGACCTTAGTGTCGACCTCCCCTATACAGGTCGACCTTAGCGTCAACCTAGGGGTCGACCCCCCTCCCCCCCCCCGGGCAGATCTGAAAGATGGTGATTTTGTGACTCAGTGTTGAGTCATTAGGGATGAGGTGTCATTCTATCTTGACTGGATGGTCTTGATTGATTCTAGGTTAATTTGATGGCCTAAATTAATCCTAATCTCTATATAAACACATGTAGACTCAAACCCTAAAACCTAATCAAAATTAGAACCATGGTCGTCATGCTATCACCCCGCAACCTACAGTAGCCGCCATCAACTAGAGGAAAGGTAAAGCTAATCAACTCAATCCAACTCAAGTCTATAACAACAACAACAACGAAATTGTATACTTCAAAGGCGAGCTAAATCAATTTCAGAACACAGAACCCAGAACTCAAGACCTTCTTTGAGTTGTGAGTTCGATTTCTTTAATAAGATAATTATAAAGTTAATTAGGTTGAGTTATAATTTGGGTTATATGGCTTTGTATGTGAAACATTGGAAAAATGTGATATTTTGTGAATATATGCTAGTTGTTCATAATGATAGTTTTGTTGTGGATCCCTTTGTATATGCCAAATCACCTATGTTCAACTGATTCATGTTTGACATCATTTTATATGCAAGTTTGGGTGTAGATTATATGCTAATTTCTATGTGAATTGTACACAAGTTTACATGTGAACCAAGTAAAATGACTATATGCAAGTTTAGGTAGGAATTGGATCCACATATATGCATGTTTACACCCACAGACTTAGATCTATGACATACATAGTTTTATGCAAGTTTGTGACTATGGCCTATGCAAGTTTGGGTGAAAACTATGTTCATACCTGCAAGTTCACACCTTAGGTCTATGTTTAGATTCATGACAACACAAAGTTTATGCAAGATATGTTGTAATCATTATTCGTAAGTTAGATCCATTTTGTGTGTTATGCAAATTTGCGATGTTCTTCCCTTTTATGTGAATAGACTATTTGCTAGACTAATATATATATATATATATATATATATATATATATATATGTCATGATAAGCGAACGAACAACGTGGGGACGATGGGGGAAAATATCGAATATACTCATATTGAGAATTGGCATGTAATGGCCTTAAAAGGCATACAATTAATTTGAGGCAATAATTGGTAAAATTTGTTATACATGAAATAAATGGACATAATTTAGGTGACAACTATGGACATAAGTATATTTGGAATTTATTGACAAATTTGAATAGGGATATTAATCCACTTTGGGGTTAAATAAAGATATGTAATAATTAACCGCCTGAGACACGAGGTTAGACTCGTTTGTGGTGTAAGACTGCCCGGACCCGCCCGGCAAATCCAGAAGCCACAAATGCCAGTCTAATGTGAGAGGTCAAAGGCATGAATTAAATGCGTAACAATTGTAAATACACGAGGTTAGGCTCGTTTGTGGTGCAAGACTGCCCGGACCTGCCCGGAAAATCCAGCAGCCAGAAGTGCCAGTCTAATGTGGGAGGTCTTTACAAGGTTACGATTTTAATGAATTAAGAAACACTTAACCAGATAAATATTTGGTTGGACATGAGGGGGTTAAGTGGGTGTCTTGGGTGGCATGTGAAATTAAGAGGGTGCCTTGGGTGACATTTGAAATACGATTAGATGCACTTAACCAAAATTGAAACATGTAAGAAGACATGAATAAGAATGGGGTTAAGTGGGGAAAACCTTAAAGGGGACCAAGCATAGGTGGAACGCTTGTGTCATGCATGAGGGCCCTTTTCAAACCAGTAACCCATTAAGTATCTTTGTGGGCTCGACCCAAGTCGAGGACGGGACACGCGTACTGGGTTTGATTGTAAGAGGTCAAAACGGGTTAGCAGTGGCAACACAAGTCCAACGGGGTCATGTGCGTGTGTGGGCCCGGGCTGGTAGGTAAGACGTTGTTGCATCGTGTAGATATAAGCCATGCATCTTTTATGGTATCGGGTTGCCACTTTGGGAAGTGATACACCCTACTGTGGGGCCAACACGGGTATCTACGAGTTAGGGAGCCGATCGAATGAGGGTAGTGGGTACACCTAGTGGAGATAGGGTCAGACGGCACCTATGAAGGCAGGTAGGGGTACACGAAACTACCATTATCATTATTAAGTTCTGTAGGCAGGATCAACTTTTAGGGTGTTTGGTGTGGTGCAATGTAGTAATTATCTTATAGTGATTAGGTGCGCCTTTAACGTTATCTTTGTTCATCTTATTTCCTTTGGTTGCTCCGTCATGCCCATTGTTCACAGTCATTTCCTTATTTCCCAGCTTATGCCTTATCCTAGTTACTTTAATGATTATATTGTTAAAGTTATTGCACTTGCCAGACTTTATGTCTGACCCCCTTTGTTTCCACCTCTTTTCTTCCTTCCCCTCCCCCCCCCCCAAGTACTCAGGGTGGGACTATAACTAGTGGAGCTTGATTTGGACAGCTTTATCTCTTTCTTTTGGAAGTTGCTTGGACTGCTGAAGTAAAGTTCAGCCTATCTTATTTATGGCTGTTTTATGTTGGTGTTATGTCTTTTATTTTATGTACTCAGAACTTATTTGTCAAGATGGATAATAAGTGTATTTGGTTTTGTAGTTGTTTTTTTATGTGATGTAACCAAACTATTTCTCCGCTACAATAAAAGTGGTTTTTATTTTCCAAGTACCAATATATTTATCTGTCTTGTTTACTTTTCTGTTCTATACACAATAAATGTTCCACCAAAATTAAGGCATTCCCTTTGCGAGTGACCTTAATGGAGATGGGGTGTCACATGAAGTCTATGATCGCTCGACTTACTCCGGCCCTAAGTCTCGAATATTTTGGCAATGCTTTCGGCTATTGTGTTGCACGATGGGCCGAGTCATGTGGACTTGAACTGCTTTTGGGAGCCGGACCAAAAGGATTGTTAACACATGCCAACCAAAGTATGTCTTGTCTTCATATAATGTTCTTTGAGTTGAATCAAGCGTTTCTATAAGCTGGAAAGATCTCCAAGTTGTGTCGTGTGCTTAGTCGCGACCTTTTTGTTGAGCATGTTGAGCACTCTGATTCCCATTTCTGGGAATCATTTTTGGTATCCTTAGAAAACATCTCATTCCTGTCAACTCAAGAAATTAAACGTTAATCATTGACTCTTACTTACGTCGGAACATAAACGGGTAGTTATCGACATAATATCACGTATGCACTCACACATTTCCACATGGTTTTGTGCAATACGATCAAAGTTTGCAATAGAACATAGTCGGTATGTATGTCTTCGCGTTACAATTGCGTGAGTTGGTTTTCATAAAGACATGAATCTTAAATCTGATTGCTTGGCATATGCTCTTGATTCGTCTAAACTCGTGAGTGTACGGTCGATTAGCGAATCAGATTGGGATCGATGGTCGTAGTTCCAAAAGTGTGTGCATGTAGTCGTAGTCGGAGTCGTGACTTATGAATTCTTGAAAGTTGGGAGTTCCCTTCTCTCTCCCTTTTTTTTAAATATGTGTTTATCCCTTGAGGGATGCGAAATTCGAACTCTCAAGGGATGCGAAATTGTATCCTTTAGGGATACAAAATTGCATCCTAAGGGATACGAAATACATATCCCAAGGAGACGCGAATTTCGCATCCTTCTCATCCTCCCCTTCTGTATAAAAGCCTGGATACGAAAAATCTCATCCCTCACTTGGCATAATTCATGATTCAGGACTTGAAATATTTTTCTGAAATTACACACTTCTAAAATCCCTTGAACATCACACACTTCCACTCTGAATCAAACTCAGGTGGATTCAAATTTTATGTATGACTTTCGTAAAATTCGGTCGAATTCATGGAAGCATGAAACCATGGCTTGAGATTGGCTATGGCTTCACGTAAAGGAGGTGCAGTGGAGATTAGGAGTTTGAAAGATACCAGGGAAGATGATTGACGTGGAGACGAAGTCTCAAGGACATGATTTTTTGTTTCATATCCCTAAAGCTTCGCACCTGGAGGCGGTTCAGAGAGGGAAAACAAGGAGATGAGACGAAGGGAAATTAGAACGATGAAGGGGATTCGAAATCGACACTTCATATCCCGTAGCTGCAAAGGGGATAAAAAATTTCAATTTTGTATCCCATAGCAGCAGGGGGATGCGAAATACTGATTTTGTATACCTAAGAAGAGTGGATGAAATCGCGATTTTTATCAATCCTGGGGAGTCGAAATCAAGATTTCGTATCCCACACAAAGGGGATACGAAACTCATATTTCGTATCCTAAAGGAAGGGGATATGAAGTTCAGGCATTGCATCTAGAGAGAACCCGATACGAGGTGGAAATGGAACATCAGGATGCAAATTTTCCCAAGGCTAGTGGGATGTAAATTTCTCCCCCGGGGGATGCGAAGTTGCTTGGGTTCGGGGATACAAATTTTGATGCATAGTTGCTTCATCCCTACGCGCCTAAGGAATATTCGAAACCTGAGAGAATCACCATTGAACTTGTGTTTTTCATGACGTTACGTGATTGGATTGGGCTTGGATTCGAACCTGTTGACCGATAATTCCTTCAAGCTTGAATTATAACCAGTAAGTCAAAGTTGCACATAGGATTAGAGCATAAATTTGAACTATGGATGTATGACTGAACTACCAATCTACGGATACCCAACTTGTAACACCCCGCATTTTTAATGAAATTAAAAATGTGGAAATATTTATATATATTATATACATAGATATATTTAAGAGAAAAATTAAATAATGACAATAAAATTGCATGTAATAAGTTCATGCAGTGAAATGAAGAAAAAATATTAATGAAAGAAATTAAATGCAATACATGAAATGCAAAGAAATGCATGCGAACAATTAAAGAAATAAAAAGGAAAATTTGAAGCGCTTCAAAAATTTGGTCACGAAATTAGCGTCACTACGTTCGTGGTGATTTTCTAGTCAATTTAGACCTATGGTTTGCAGAAAACCGATTTAAGATGAAAAAGATATCTTTAAATTAAATATTGCAACAAAACATGAAAAAGAGGAATGAGGAAAGAATAATGTTTAGCATTGTTCTAAGGTTTGTAAATAAAAGACTTAGTGGCTCATTTGGTTAGAACATGTGACTTGCATACAAGAGGTACAAAGTTCGATCCTCGCCAGCGCCATATTTTTGTTTTAGGGGAATGGCTAAAAAGTGGCTTAGTGTGAACGCAGTTCAATTAAAAAGCGATTTAGTGTGAAAAGGGTTAATTGGAGGATTAATTGGAAAGATGGTTAAAAAAATACATTATATATATATATATATATATATATATATATGACATGTGGGTGTCAACACCCCTGCTACTGCGCATCATGTTGCACACATGGCGCGTTTTTATTAGTTAAAGATTGTTTTTTTCACAACATGGTTATTTTCTATTGGTCGGATGACGTGGACGATTCCTATAGTTCCTAATCTAATCCGATGGTCTTGGTTGCTCCACTACTCCTATAAAAAGAACCCTAAATCTAGGTTTTGTTCATAGAAAAATAATGGTGACGGCGAAGCTCTGCTGTGATGAAAATTAAAACGGCTCTTCTTCTTCTTCTTCTAAATCAATTCAAAAAAACAAGGATTAAACATATTCAAAGATTTCTACAACAAAATCAGCAGTGGCTACAACAATTTATTCAACATGTTCTTCACAGCAAATTCACTGTAATTTCATGTTATTTTTAAGTCTGAATATCTAATTAGTAATCGTGATATGTATATAAAAATTGGATCTTGAATCAGTGCCTAATCAATTCTATTATGATATATTCCTCTGATCTATTCTTATATGTTTATATCGTCACCAAATCTAAAACTTTTCATAATGTATCCATTCAGTTTTATTCTATTATTATGTTATTGATTCGTTATTATGCTTGTTCTGATTCTTTTCTTTCTCTTCTTTTTCTTTTTACCTTCATATAGCCAGGCTACCTTCGAGCCTAGGCCTAACGCTGAAAAATGCGAACATGCTAAATTGAGAATAATAGGATAAGACATAATTTGGGGCATAATTGATATTGGAAAATTTGAATATAAATTGGGCATAAAATAGGGAAAATATACGAATATGGATTTGGGGGCATATTTCATATTGGATAATATGAATGCGAATTTTAGGAACAAATTGGAAAACATGAATTTGGGTTAATTTGTATTAGAATGTGTAAATATTAATTTGGCATATAAATTGGTACATGTATGAATATGAATTTTAGGCATACATTAGAAGTATGCAAATATGGGTTTTGGTACAACTTGTATTGGAATATATGTAAATATGGAATTGGGTATAGAATGGGACATGTCTAAATATTAATTTGGGACATAAATTAGAACGTATGTGAATAAGAATTTTAGGTATAAATTGGAAAATATGTGGGTTTGGGTTTGTGCAATACACACACACACACACACATATATATATATATATATATATATATGCCTTAATTTATGATAAAGGGCATATGGTGCATAATTAAAAGGTGAATTAAAAAGAGGCATAAAAGTATATAATTTGAATAGTGAATTAGACATAATTCAAACGGGGAAAGGTTTAATTGATTAATTAACTGATTAATTAATTAATAATGGAATGTTTAGTAATTACAATTAGGAATTGTAACTGTACTTATGACACGAGGTTAGGTTACATTAGTGGTGGAAGTCTTCCCGGACCTGATCGGCATATCCAACAGCCACTAATGTTGAACCTAATTTGGGAGGTCTAAGTACGTAAATATGAATCGGGCAAAGACACGAGGTTAGAACCAACTATGGAATAAGACTGCCCGGACCCGACCGGCATATCCAGCATCCACATGTTATAGGCCTAATGTGGGAAGTCTAGCCCATTATATCCATAATTGGACATGGTAATGAATTGGACTACTTAACCTAAGTTAATCCATTAGGATTGTATGATTATGAACTTGAGTTAGGGTTAAGTAAATTTGGATAGGTAATGGGTGGGTTAAGTAAATTAGAGGGGGTGGGTAATATTTACATATAGGCCCACAAACTTAACCCAATAAGGTTATGTAATTAAAGACACCTAGTGGTATACATAACCAGTAGAAATAATAAAGTTATGTAATTGGAACACACCTTGTAGGGCAAGCATAACCTATAGAAATAGATATGTGTAATAATCTACTAAGTAGACAACGATACGTTGTAGTGACGATGTAAATTGAATTTATGATTAAATGAGAAAGAATGAGGAAAACTTGTAAAATGAAATAAGTTATATTTAATCATAAATGGTAAGTAACATATTAATTAGAAAACATGTGAATTGGGTATGCTTAATTACATATTAAGTAAAACATGTTATTGTAATGACACACCTAAGAAAGAATATAAAACACATTGTGGATTTCGGACCTTGGGCCACAATCTAAAGAATAACATGTTGTGTGCTTATTAATAAACTTAAATGGATTAAGTTATATGATTGAAATTAATAAGCAAGAGAAACTTAGTAATTTGAATAAGCATTCAATATGAATGGTAATAACCAAGTTATATGAAAACCCGGTGAGGTAAGGCAAGCACGTAATAGAATGTTTAGACATAGGGTCTAATAACATATTAAAATGAGGCGCTTGGACCAGTCCATGCATTTGAGGGTAAACAACCCAATGGGGTAGATCATCGAGGTGTTATAAAGCACGAAGGGAGCGCACATTCATCTGATTGTTATGACGGCTCCGAAGGACTGGAAGGGGAAGCACGTGGCTTCCTTAGACGTTGAAGGTGCTCCTGGTAGTCCTCTGTGGTGGTGTAGTTTTGGACCGTGCTCACAGAGGTTGGTCTGCGCGTAACTACCAGGTGGATGGGCCTTGACTGAAGAGGTAGTTATGCAGTTAGAATGTTGTGACGAGGTGACATCGGGGTGACATCGGCGTAACTACCCATGTTTTTATAACATGTAATAACCATAAATCAAGGCAGAATTAATTTTTAAAATAAGAATCAGGGAAAACGGGTTGCGCCATTGCGTTCGTCTCGAAATTCATCTTGGAAATGAGTCCGAGTTTTCGAAAATCGGAGTCCGTATGACCAAATTATGAACATTCGAAGTTCTCAGAAGTTTTCAAGTTCAAAAAAAGTTCAATTCAAATTCAAAATTCGAATTTCAAACCTCAGAATGGACTGGGCGGGAAATTTCCCGCCCAGGACCAGGTCGACCTGGGGGTCGACTATGTAGTCGACCTACCCAGGACCAGGTCGACCATAGTGTCGACCTGGGGGTCGACCTGGTGCCCGAGCCCATTTCTGAAGCTGGATTCACTCTGATGTATTTGGCCTCGTTTCTGTCCACATTCGTTGACCTAACCCTATAAATACAGCCCCTAACACCAGTCTCTCTACACAAAAAATTTTCTAACTTTATGCTGCTCTAATTTTGGTCGAAAAGTTTGAGAGAGGGACTGCTTCTTCTACGTTGAGACTGCGTTAAGGGAATTGCTGATTTGGGGATTTCTATTAGGACTTGACTAAGCATATAAAGATTCAACATCGACTCTTTTTCTAATTCTCGAACCACGATCTGTAAGCCCCAGTTATTTTTAGATTTAAACTGTAAATGTAATATGAATATGATGTAAAATTTAAATTGGACCTATGTATGATGACTGTTTTACATCCATTCTTGTTCATCTTGGATCTTGACTCTTGGATATTATTATGACATTGATTTGGGGCCTATTCATGTTGTAAATCAAAAAGAGAAACCCCTCATATTATCATGTTGAATCTGTTATTAGTCACAAGTTTATGACTATCACTTTATGTCAATCTTTACCATGACTATACTATCATCATATGACAGTCGTTACTATCACCTTATGACAGTCGTTACCATGACTATACTATCACCTTATGACAGTCGTTACCATGACTATACTATCACCTTATGACAACTGTTATCTTGACTAGTACCTTATTTTTCTAGGATTGGAATCCTTATGTTTGAGGCCAATATTCCATATGCCAGTAATGTATAAACTTTTTATTTCAAGTCATACTATGCTATGCTAGTAATCACTTTTGCCACCTTATGCCCGTTCCTTTTTATGTTATTCCCTAATTAGATTTATTTGTATCGATTTGAGCTTACGTGCGATGGGAATACGATTTGGGTAGACTAGGTAAAACAAGAATTAGCTTTAAACTTGAACAAGAATGTTGTTATGACTTGAACCTGAATATGGACATGAACTTGACACGATTTGACACGAAACATGACCTGAAAATTGGACATGAATCTTGACATGAAAACTTGAACGTGGGCATGACAATTAGATAACTGAAAATGGCCAACTCGAGGTTGGGTTGAGTTTGCAGTGTGAATCTGCCCGGAACCACCCGGAAAATCCAGTGGCTGCAAACAATAGGATCCAATGTGGGTAATTGGTCATGTCGCACGTAAAACCCCAGGTTAGACTATGTTGTGGTGTAAATCTGCCCGGAACCGCCCGGCAAATCCAGTAACCACAACAGTTAGTCTAATGTGAGAGGTTGGCATGCACTAATGAATTAAGGCCACATGATAGGGTTAAGTCATGAACCACTTGAATATACTTAACCAACTTGGCACAATGATTTGATAGGGTGAAGTCATGAACTTCTTGAACACACTTAACCAACTTGATACATGATCTGGATAGGGTTAAGTCACGAATTTGAATGACAACACTTAACCCATTAGAAACCCTAGTTACGCGGTCCTTTTCAGCAGTAACCCACTTAGATGTATCACGATACCCTGGGACTAGGAAGGGTGGGGCACGATTACTGGGCTGATTGTAAGCGACCAGAACGACGGCTGAGTAGGTGCGCCATTGTAGGTTCAGGCGGGCTATGGTCGTGCATGTAGTCCGGAGTTGAAAAAGCAAGCATTGGGCACCCGTAGATTTACACTGTGCGTGCTTGATTCGTGTCGGTGGTTGGCACCATAGGACTTAATACACCCTATGGTGGACCTAGCAAAGGTAACTACATTTCAGGATAGGGCCGTATGACACAGACACAAAACGAGCTAGGACTTGTAGGGAGCCGATCGATTAATAGATCGTACCGTAGGACCCCATAATGGGTCACTTCATGATACTGGCCCAAGGGATCATTTCATGGTTAATACTTGACATGGGTTAGAATACTAGTACAGTTGGTGCAGCGAACCTTGAACATGCGATGCTAGACTTGACTTATCTTGATTATCCTACCAGTTCTGTTATCACCCTTATGTTTAATTCCAGTTTTCACATATCATGTTACCTTTACTAGTTTTCATACTGAAAGTCGCTAGGGCTTACCAGTCTTTATGACTGACCCTTTTTCTTTCGTCCCCCCCCCCCCGAGGTTCTTAGGGAGGAAACACTAGCTCTTAGCTTGGATTTGGCTTGCTTTATGACAGCTCATGTACAGTTTGGTCTTGAGCTATGCTATGGCTACTTATGCTATTTATGGGGAATATTTTACTTTTGGTTATCTTAAGTTTATGCTTCTTTGGAACATGATGTAATGGAATAATTTGTATCTTGGATATATGAGCTTTTGACTATCTTCTTGGAAATAATAAGAAGTTGGTTTTTTTAATTTCTATCGCTGCTTTATTTATGTTCTGCCTTGTGATATCTCTGTGCATGTTTACCTAGATAATACTCCACCAAAACTAGTGCATTCCCTTTGTGAGTGACCCTAGCGGAGGTGGGGTGTTACAGCGCACTAGCACCGAGCTAATTGCCTACATAGAAACAATAAAGTAGATAAATAAGTCTTCGTGGTCCACAGGTTTTGATAGGATAGGTGGTCACTCTAAGTGATTCAATAGGTCCTCGAATGCAACAGTACACTCTGGTGCCTATGAAAAGTTGCGCTTCCCCTTTCTAAGCAAGTCAAACAAGGGAATGCGCTTATCGGTAGCCTCGGACATGAATCGACTTCGGTCGATCACTTTCCCGTTTAAGCTTTGAACATCTTTGATGCTCTGAGGGGCTTGAACATCCCGTATAGCTTGGATTTTCTGCAGATTTTCATTGATTCCTATGAATTAACAATGAAACCTAAGAATTTCCTGATGTTACGCCGAAAGAGCATTTCAAGGGATTGAGTTTCATGCCATATTTACGGAGAACGTCGAACTTTTCCGCGATGTTGTTGACGTGCTATTTCGATACCCTCATTTTCACGAGCATATCATCCACTTAGACCTCTATAGATCGTTTAATATGGTCCTTGAACATTTGGCTGACCAGTTGTTGATAGGTGGCTCTAGAATTCTTGAGACCAAAGGGCGTAACAACATAGCAGTAGAGCCCGAGGTCGGTGATGAAAGAAGCGTGCTCATGATCTGGAAGGTACATTGAAATTTGATTGTAGCCTGAATACGCGTCCATGAAGGAGAGAAATTGGTAATCTGCAGTTGAACCAACGAGTTAGTCGATCTTTTGAAGTGAGAAGCTGTTTTTTGGCAAGATTTGCTCAACTCTGAGTCGTCGACACCCGTTCGACACTTCCCATTTGACTTTTTAACCAAGACCGGGTTGTAGACTCATTATGGGTAGAGAGTGTCAAGGGTAAAGTCGTTGTCAAGAAGCCTATCTGCCTCCTCTTTGAGTGCCATTGATCTTTCTATTCCTAAGATTCTACGTTTTTGTTTGACTAAAAGATGCTTCGGGTTGATATTAAGCATATGGCAGGCGATTCCTGGGTCGATGCCACATATATCAGAATGGGTTCAAGAGAATACATCGAGGTTGGCCCTTAAGAAGTCCATAAGCTCATCCTTTCTCGCTAGGCGGAGCTGCGATCCAATCATCAAGACCCTAGTTGGATCAGCGGGGTTGATTGGAACATTGACATGTGGCTCCACCCGGGTAGCCCTTTCAGAATCAAGCTCTTCGTCTTCCCTTGGATCGAGGTCTTCGGAAAGACGACATTAACATCTGAGCGAGGACCCAAACTCTAGTGGCTGCTATGCACTGGCGGTTTCGGCGCAGTGGATTGACGCCACGTCATTTCCCTTGTCTTTGTTGATGGAGTTTTTCCATTCTGCCTGATAGCACGCTCTCGCGGTGGTTGATCGCCCTTGATGGTTCTAATCTCATTCTCAGTTGGAAACTTCATAAGAAGGGGCCATGGTGCCATATGTAGGATCTATATTAACCCTAGAGGAGGGGTCAATAGGGTTTATTATAATTTTTCGTTGAGTTCAAATCTTACGGGATAATTAAATAATAATTAGAACAGGCAGCAACAAAGAATATAAAAGTAGAAAGTAAATGACACACAGATATACCTAGCTTCGACAAAATCCTGCCTACTGCTGCATTCCTAAGGTTTCTACTAGGTAATAGAACAGATCCGGCTTACAAGACCATGTAAACTCATGAACCCCTCCCTCATATTCTAATCCTACGCTCAAAACCTAGACTGATCTAAATCCCCAAGATCAGATTTCCCCTGTCTACAACCCTATAGCCAGTAAACCCTAGTTTTTACAGACTCTAATAAACTGCTAGATTTTACAGAATCTAGAAACTGATGGATCGATTACATATGGAATTAAAAAGCAAAACAAAACAATAATAAACAAATCAAAACCCCTTATCCCTTTGAAATAGAAATAGGCCAGCCTTCTTCAAATTAGTTCCACCGTTGTTTATTTGTTTTTCCCGATCACTTTCTTTTGGGAAATAAAATGGCGGCGGCAATGAAAAATTAGGGCTTTCAAATTTTCCCAAATCAAATTGCGACTTCGTTGATTGATTATCTGATGAACTTTAAAAATGGAGTTATCCTATATCTGTTGATTTGGCTCGGGTTTCTGATCGAAATCAATTATGAGAAAATTTATTTGGTTTCTCTGTATGCTCTTCGATTTTTGTTGTTTGATTTCGATAGACTGCCAGTGAGGAAAAACAGTGATATATATATATAGGGTAAATAGAACCCTAAATTAGCTCTCTGGTTTCGCTATAATGACTTGGCTGATTGGATCGATTTCCTCTTTTTGATGCCTTGAATAATCAGTTAGAAATGAATCCAGGCATGAATTTTAACCCTTTTATGAACTTGGTCGGTTTCTAATTACATTTAGAAATTTCATGTTATAGCATAGTTGTCGAGTTTGATTTCTGGAATAATATTCATGCGTGAATATGTACCCTTGCCAAAAATAAATTGTCAAAATCTGCTTGTCGAAAACTGGAAACATCTTGGATTGTAGACTTTATTTCTTTCCCTTTGGTTTCCATGAATTGATATATTCCCCAAATATATTCCCGGAATACCTACATTGTAAAAACTGGAAAGAAGTTTCCCATTTTGAAAGAACTACTTTAATGTGTCACACTGGATTGTTTCTTTTCATTCACCATGTATACACTGCTATTTCAGGAAACAAACTTAAAACCTTCCATGTCGAAAAAAAATGTCATTTTGCCTTAACTGATTCTCTCTTGTAAAAACTGCTGCAATTATTCTTGAAACATGAAGTTGCATTGAACAGTGTTGTTTTGTCACTTGAACTTGCTGGCCTGGACACATGCATGTATATACCATTCTTATCACTATACATAGACTAGTTATGCACTGCTCTTTTGTTCCTGAAATTTGCTGCTCAATGTTTGTTGGTTCCATGAATCATGTATGCATTTGAACTTGAGTTCCTGAATGTCCGTGTATGTATTTTGTACATACATGTTTGTTGACACAGGCATGAATAATGCTGCATTGCTGAACTTGACTTTGTCACTTGAGTATGTATATTAGCATAACTTAACTCATGTTGTTCACGGCAAATGAACTTGGACTGTGTATTGACATTGTACAATGGCATTTACCTATCTTGGCATGTGTATTGCTTTTCATATAGTTGCTCCATTAATACATTCTGAGATGTTGTCCACTTGTTCACCACGGTTGTTGTTTACTTGTATATGCCATTAACCATTCATGCATATGCACCATGCTTCACTATGTTGGCTCCGTCCCTTGATGTTCACCACTTGATTTTCTGAAATGTTGTACTTCTGCAATGTTAATTAGGTCCATTGTGTTGAGCTTCATGTTTGAGCATACATGACCAAATGAATCTGAACCATGAATCATGCTGCTACAGTTTGAATGAGACTTGAAACCACTTATCCATGTATATGTTGTTTCTGAAACTTCCTCAAGCTTGAGCGTGTTCGAACCTTAGTTCCTTATTGATATTGACCATGATATTTTCACTTTGCTCTGTATACACCCATGGAAAAGCTGTTGCTCCTCTTTGCGGCTGCACTTGTAAATGCTGCTACTTCATCACAAAATTGTGGTTGTATTTTAACTTCCCATTTGGACCATACATGATACATTTGCTACCTTGTACAGTTTGACTTGATTTGCTTGTGCATACATGCTGCTAATTTGGTGCTAGGCCCTTGCGTGCACTTGCATCACTTTTGAACTGTCTCGACCATTGTGATCTGCCTCTATGCACTGAGTCGAGTTGGTCCATGTGGCCGCTCCTCAGATGTTATATTGCATTCTGATTGGCGAGGCAGTGTACACGTATATATATTTATATACGTGTGTACTTGCAGTGATTCCGAATAACTTTCCTGTCCCTGTAAAAGTCTGACTAAATTGCCTCTGCATAGAGATATGTGTATATACATACACATGTATGTGTATACATGTATCGTGTGTATGCAGTATATATGTGAGCACTAGATGGATGTATACATATTAGATCAAGTCATGAAAAATGATGAGAAACACACCGAAATTCTAAGGCATATAAAATTTGTAAATAAATTTATATTTGTATGCACTTCAGTAATATTTCTATTGTAGTGTATTGTGTGTGTTTCTGTTTCATGTGACAGGTAAGCAAATGATGACTGGACTAACTGTGAGTTGTGAAGACAGAAGGCAAGTATAGTGTCAGTGAATGTGTCAATGTGTCTGTATATGAGAGAAACATGTTTGTACAAACTAAAAGAGTATGTAGTTGTATATGATTGGATGTAGTGAGGAACATTGTATGAAATGAAATTGATTGTACTGTATTGTATATTAGGGAAATGTACAAATAGTGGAGTTATAAAATGTGTACTATTTGAAATGCTGAAATAAAATATTATATTCAAATAAAATATTGTTTGAATGTTTAATTCTTGTGTAGTAGTATTCCATTTAAATATGAATATTATATTCATGTCTGTGATGTATATATGAAACAGTACAATAACAAACACGTTTATAATAATATATATTTGTTTGTTATCATCAAACAAAAATCATATAATTGTGTATATAACAACGTTATATACAACAATTTCCCCTTTTTGATGATGACAAACAAATATTAAGCTTTTGAATGTAATAAATATGTTTGACAGTGAAGAACTAAAATCCCCCTATTTTAATGCTCCCCATACAACAGAAACTCCCCCTATGACTGTGCATGAGCGGAAAAAAATTGAAATTTAAACGAAATTTTCAATATTATAATATTTATAAAATATTCACTCATAAATCAAAATCTCAAACCATTCTACCTCTTATGTTATCATCAAAAGGATTCAGAAATTAAAATATAGATGAAAATGATTAAAAAATTTAATATCAACTTAAGAGGAAGAACAGTCATCATAAATCTCAATCAAACAAACAAAAATCATAATATTCTAAGAACTAGTGTCATATTTTGATTTACTATGAATTTTTAAAAATGGGGAGAGTTTTAAAATGATTTACATTTATTTTCCAATAAAATGTTTATAAATTGAGCACAAAAAAAGTGATGGATTTGGACTACGCTTATAAATTCAACTTAAGTGATAAAATCAAGTAATCTCAAATCCTAATATCTATCAATCAACAAATCATAATACTTTATAAGATTTTAACACACTTCACAACTTAGAATATGGATTAATAGAGTGGTTTTTATACACCAAGGAGAAATTCATATAAAAAATATATTTATAACAAATTATTTCATTTTCTTTTCATTTAAGAGCACACTGACCACGCATAACCAGAGCTTGGATTTTTAAATGAGGTCAGTTGCAGCTTAAATTATAAGTAATCTCTTAACCATGCAAGACCAGAGCTTGGATTTTTAAATGAGTTTAGAGAAACACTTATGTATTAATTATATTTACCATTTTCAGCTCCAAAAGAAAACTCCTTGATATATAAAACCAATATGGATGATGGAAATGTGGTAGGTACAGAAATGGTCTGTGAAATAAATCTTTAAATTAATCATATTATGAAATACGCTCAACTGTACCAGGATCATTGAAAATTTTCAATTATCACTAATTCTGAAAAATAATATAGTAACATTTCCATCGCAAATATTTCCACTGTTTATTTAAGAAAAAATATATTAAACTCTCCACATTAATATAAAATCATGATGGATGGCAAAATCATGGCAGATAAAGATGATGTTCGTGAAATAAGCACCAATTCAAAGATATTATAAAAGATGTTCAATCATCAGGAAAAAAATTAAATAAATATTTCCTCTTGTTGTGAAATGTACTGTAGTCACAAGTCATCACAATTTCAAAATCTGATAATAATTTTGATGAATTATAATACAGTTCGGTTTTGTTATTGATTTCAATTTATGAATGAACAGTCAATAAATAATTTTAAAATTGAAAATCAATTACAAGAGGGAATTGAGGGATCTATACAAGACAAGAGGGAAAATATATAAAACAAAAAATTAAGTACATCTAAACTGATACCACTTGATGTCTCTATTAATGAGGATTTTATAACATGAAACTGCAAACAAACAAGGGTATCTCAGACAGCATAAACCAATCACAAAATTAAGCAAGCAACTCAAGCACGCAAACTCCATTGATCAGAGCATGGTAAACATTGGATACCAAATCAAGCAGTCATCAAAATATTTTTCAAAATAGTATCAGAGCAGCACAGAAAATCATTTTCGAAGCAGATTTGTCAAGATGACGGTCACAAAAGATAATTCATGATCCAAGATTAAAAATACCTTTATTTGAAACCATTTGAAAGGAATATGAAAATCTCAATTTTCAATGAAACAATTACACCAAGTTATAAACTTCAGATCTAAGATATGTATGTGTAAAAAAATTAATAATTTCAAATGATCTTAAACAAACAAAATAATCAAGTCAAATGATCATGAAATAGTATTGAGTTTTGAGACCAGATATTCAAAGAAATTTTTCGCAATTACTTCTGATAAGTTCAAGAGAAAATTCAGAATGTTTACAAAAAGCATGAGAGATAGTTGATGATCCAAAATTTAAAATGGTTTATTTGAAATCACTTGAATAAATGTAAATTTTGAGATATAACGAATCAATCACATAGGATTATTATTTTTAAATTTAAGAGGTGTGTGAGATTCAAAATATCAAAGAATTTCAAATGATTTCAAACAAACAAACTCCAAATAAAATGATCATGAATGTAAGTTGAATTTCAAGATGTAAAAATGGTTCAAGACAATTCAGAATATTCAAGTGTAACAACCCGCATTTTACGTACCGAAAGATCGTAAAATATATTTGTTTTATTCTCTAAGGGTTGGATCATTCTCATCTTTTAATATGTTGTTTATGGGGATGTGATACATGTCCATAATTTTTACCGATTTTGTTTGTGACCATTTTGCCCTTATCAAGCTTGTACAGGGCATAACTCTTGACTCAGGTCGAATCAGAGGGTGAGACCTGTGCAATTGGCAAGGAATTGATGATTGCCTTTCCGTAGAGTGGTTACAAAAAGGATTTGGCTCAGCGGTTTGGGAGAAATCGTTGTTTTAAGGTTTTTCAGTTGGCTATTCAGGTTTTGGAGCCTTAGTGGAATCCTATAAATAGGGGGTGAGAGTGGAGGGAAAAGGTTTACTTTTTCCCATTCTCTCATTTGGAGGCATTGATCTCCTTCTTCCTCCTACACTTTTCCACCATTAAAAATCCAAATCTAAGGGAGGAAATCGAAGATCTACGCCATCCAAGGCAAGATCTACATCATTTCAAAGGCAAATTCATTGGATCTAGGGGTTTGATTCGGAGTGCTTGCTGTCTGGATTCTTATTTATATCGTTTTAGATTGTTTCGGCAAATCAGTGATTGATTTACATCTCTCACATAAATGCAATGAAGTATATGAGTGTTTGTCCATGTTTCTCATCAAATTGGAATGTTTTACCATAGATTTACACCACTACAAGTTCATTTTCATATGCATCACCCTATGATCGAATCTAACAAGTTTTACTTGTTGATTTCATGTCATATTACATGTTTATGTTAGTTAGATCTCTCATTTTGATCATATGTTTGTTTTAATGGTTTTTGGTGAGATTTACATCATTTTTGTGGTAATCATCAAATTCATGTGGTTAGTAATGTTATGATATGTTTATGATTGTGTTTGATGATTTTGGTTGAGTTGGTTTCGTCGGATTCGTCGTTTGGTGAAGTTTTGGTCGAAATCGGAGTTGAATTGAAATATGCAGGAATTGGCTCGGCCATAGATTGAATCGGCCAGAAATTGGCTCGATCAGGAGTTGGCTCGGCCATAGGTTGAATCGTCTAGGAGTTGGCTCGGCCATAGGTTTAATCGGCCAGAAGTTGGACCAAAACGGAGTTGGATTGGTCATCTTGGTTCGGATCGGTTATCTTGGTTCGGATCGATCATTTAGGGGATTGGATCGGTCATCTTGGTTCGGATCGGTCATTTAGCGGATTGGATCGGTCATCTTGGTTCGGATCGGTCATTCAGGGGATTGGATCGGTCATTCAGGGGATTGGTTCGAATCTGTCATCTTGGTTCGATCGGCCTAGTTTGAGTCGGGTCGGTCTGAAAGGGGGCAGATCGGTCATGTTTTAGTAGCGCTTTTAAACGCTGTGGTTGATAGTGATGATGCTATGGTTTGTTTCCAACAGGGTTATTTTCTGAAAAAGTACGTTTTTCGGGTACGACTCAGATTTGGAGAAAAGGTCTGAAAAAAATTATTTTTCGGGGGCAACCCCTCGAACCATAACCGCAACGCATTGATGTAATTAGCTAGGTGATGGTGTGACTTCGAAGTAAGTTCAAGTAGGAAGATTCGAAGTGTTGAGAGGTGTTCGCTGATCGGAGTAGAACATCAAATGAAGTAACAACTCAAAGGTCGTGGGTTGGTGGATAATGGTTGCTCGATAAGGTCGCTTGAGCAATAAATAGCCATCAATGTTGGACGACTAGAGATATTGAAGGCCGAGAGATTATCGTTGTCGTAAGTTCTAGCAGGCTCAAAGCAGGGGTACGATGGGGGCACCCAAAAGACCGATTATAGGTCGAGTACCTTGGGTATCGTTGAAAGGCCTAGTTGTCAAGGTTGGACATATGGAGTTTATGCTAGAACTAGGGTTACCATTAGCCCTTGACATATGGCATGGTTGGCCATCATACGATTAACGATGGTTTCAAAGCAGGATTGGCGGTGATAGCCAGAGTCAGTCATAGATGATTGGTTGTTCTATTTGTACTATCTCACATAGATTATCCAAAGTCGAGGGAGATGTTCTTTGAGTGCTTAACTGATATTGGTCTAGGCATCTGGGGAGAGTACTTAGGGGATGTTAAAATCAATTAGGGTTGTCTGTGTGAGACTTATATAATCTGGATGTCATGTGTGTTTTCCATGATTGAATGGGTGTTCTGGTTTCCATGGATGAATGGTTGAATTGTTATTGTAAAGGCTATCACTGTCCGATGCGGGGAAGATAAGGTTGAGTTCTTCTCTAGTGTCGTGGGTAGTTTAGTATGTTTATCTATCCTTTCTCATACACTTTATTGATGAAGTTTGTTAGTTGTTTTATCACTCACTAAGACCGTTGTCTGACTCAAGGTTTTATGTTTCCTCTTATTACCTTGGGTTGTTCATCCGGTTGTGGATGGGAAGACTAAGTAGCAGGTGACAGGTGATGCTTTAGTGAGGACGATGGTGCTGATCGGTGGCGAGCGAGAGGCTCATGTACTAGTTTTATTGCTATAATAATTGGGTTTCCGCTGTTTGCTTTTCTGAATAATGTAGTGAGGCAACTTTGTATAAACACTATTTCCAAGTTTGTGGATATTACTTTCTGATTGTATGAAAGTCATGTGTTTCTGCATCACTGTTACTACCTATTGTATATGTTCTATTATATTTTATCCTTGCGTTGTGAGTTACGGCAGGTTCCTCTTGTGTTTACCTACTCTTATGATCATCCATGACTGCCTTGCACACCTTTCAGTGTGTTATTTCTTTTGTATAGTGCAGGGGTTATGGGCGGTCGTCACATCAAGCCAATCTGAAAACCAATGAAATTATCACAACTGAAAAATAGCAGTATGTTGTAATGAGTATAATATTTCAAGCGTTTCCAAAATGAATTAGGAGAAACCCAAAACAGCAGAGGTGTGTGGAATTCACTAAATATTCAGATCTTGTAAAAAAATTAGAATTCAGATTAACAGTGTTCAAGATATGATAAGAATACATTAATAATGTTAGGAATTCAAAATCAGAAATTAAACTTCAAAACAATTGTAGATATTTACAAGTATAAATTAAAGATCCGGAAATGACTAAAACATCAAAGCTTTATTCAAATGAAGCGAATTTCTAGAAAATCAAGAATTCTGCAATTGGAAGTTAAGAAAGCTCAGAGAAGAAAAAATATACCAGTGACAAATCAAAAACCAAAACAAACAAATAGAAGGGGTTGAAGAAGGAATAAACAAAGAAAATAAAAACAGAGAATATTTACAAAGATGAGTCTAGAGACCATACCTGAAATCGATGTAAACCAGAATCTCTAACTCATCAAGGTTGGCCAAGGAACTCTGAATAATACAGAAAAATAGGATAGCATGAATATGAGTCTCTTTTACATAGCAGTTCCTCAGCCTCCTCTAGTACCTAAAAATTTAGGGGATTGAGTGGTCAAACAAAATTAGTAAAACCACTCACAGTTTCGTTAACATCTTTCATTACCCAAATCCGTTTGTATAACAACCCATTTGAATCTATCTTTGTGCCTTTTGGAACCCAATTCTATTTGAATTTAACGAAGCCCGTATTATTTCCTTTTGGGATCCAAGATTGTTTAAATGGTTTGTTGTAAAACAAATTCTTCTCTCGGGTGTGATTTAAAAATCCTTTGAAATTTTCAAAGTTTAAATTTTCGAAACAACCCTTTTTGAAGGGTTTTCAAAAACAAAAGAATTCAAATCCATATTTTTTCCAAAATCAAGACCACATTTATATCCAGAAGAAAATTGATTTTTCAACAAAATATTCAAAGATTTTTCACCAACTGAAAAACATTTCAAACTCAATTCAAGGTTGTTGATTTTGGATTTAAGATCGGAATTTTCTTTTATCAGATTTGAACAACGATTAATGCTGATCTTTCTCCTTTCAGTATCATTTTGTTTCAAAATCAAATTGTCGTTTTCAAGCAGTTTAATTTTGGTCTTGGAATCAAAAATCTCTGATTCAAACTGAATTTGTTTTTCAAATTATTGTTTCTCAGAAAACTTGAATTTTTCAATCTCCTTTTCAAGTTCTTTCAAAATAGATTCAGTTGTCAGCAAGCTTTCTTTTCCAAAAATTTCAAGTTTGAAATTTTTATTCATCTTAAAATTTTCAAATTCGTTTTGCAAAAAATTGTTTGTATTTTCAAGCTCGATCTTATTCTCTTTTAAAATCAGAATTTCATTTTCAAGCTTTTGAATATTTTTATTTAGATGAACAAGATTGTTTTCCAAATTTAAACAACTTTTGCAACCTCAGTTTGAAGAATTTTTAGAGCATTCAAGTTTTGTTTCCAAATCATTTATTTTACTGGTCAACTCAAGATTTTCAGATTTTAGAGATTTGTTTTTGGATTGGTATCAATATATTTAATTATATCAACACACATATAAACTAAATCTTCGTATGAGAAATTTCCTATATCATTGTCTGTTGAATCTCCATCATTCGATCTTTTTGAAATTTCATCAGTAAGACCTATCAAACATAGATCTGAATCTGAGTTGCCATTCCGGGGTTTTGAGCAGTTGTTGTCAATTTGTCTATACTTCATACTGAGAGTATTCAAGATTTCCAGAGCAGTCAAACAATGAAAGATAAGGAAATATTGGTCATCATTAAGATAAGAATGTAAAATATGTGTAGCACGGGAATTAAAGCTATATCTACCCTATCATATCCATTGACCACAACATCCTAACATTTTATATTAACAAATTTTAAATAGGATTTCATTTCTGATTTCTAGTTTGAAAAATCTGTACCATTAAAAATAGTTGGAATATGACTGGACTGACTCTCACTGGATTGACAACTAGGATGCATGATTCTAGGGTTAATGAAATTACTAAGCTCCGATACCAATTGATGGATCTAGATTAACCCTGGAGGGGGGGTGAATAGGGTTTATTACAATTTTTCACTGATTTCAAATCTTACGTGATAATAAAATAATAATTAGAACAGGCAGCAGCAGAGAATATAAAAGCTGAAAGTAAACGATGCACATATGTACCCATCTTCGGCAAAATCCTGCCTACTGTTGTATCCCTAAGGTTTCTACTAGGTAATAGAATAGATCCCGCTTACAAGACCATGTAAACTCGCGAACCCCTCGTTCCTATTCTAAACCTACGCTCAAAACCCTAGACTGATCTAAATTCCCAAGATCAGATTTCCCCTAGCTACAAACCCATAGCCCATAAACCCTAGTTTTTACAAACTATAGTAAAGTGCTAGATTTTACAGCTCTAGAAACTGATGGATTTATTACGGAGGGAATTAGAAAGCAAAATGTAATAATAATAAACAAAATAAAGACCCCTTATCCCTTTGAAATAGAAATAAGTCGACGTTCTTCAAATTGGTTCCACCCTTGTTTATTTGTTTTCCCGAGCACTTTCCTTTGGGAAATAAAATGACAGTGGCAATGAAAAATTAGGGCTTTTAATTTTTCCAAATAAAATTGCGACTTCGTTGATTGATTCTGTGATGAACTTTGAAAGTGGAGTTGTCCTATATCTGTCGATTTGGCTTGGGTTTCTGATCGAAATCAATTGTGAGTAAATTTATTTGATTTCTCTATATTCTCTTCGATTTTTGTTGTTTGATTTCAATAGATTGCCAATAAGGAAAAATGGTGATATATATAGGGTAAATAGAACCCTAAATTAGCTCTCTGATTTCGCTGTAATGACTTGGATGATTGGATCGATTTCCTCTTTTTGATGTCTTGAATAATCAGTTAGAAATGAATCCACACATGAATTTTAACCCTCTTACTAACCTGGTCGGTTTCTAATTGCATTGTAGAAATTTCATGTTATAACATAGTTGCCAAGTTTGATTTCTGGTTGATTTCTGGAAATAATATTCACATGTGAATATGTACTCTTGCCAAAAATAAATTGTCAAAATATGCTTGTCGAAAACTGGAACATCCTGGATTGTAGACTTTATTTCTTTCCCTTTGGTTTCCTTGAATTGATATATTCCCCAAATATATTCCTGGAATTCCTGCATTGTAAAACTGGAAAGAAGTTTTCCATTTTGAAGGAACTACTTTAGTGTGTCACATTGAATTGTTTATTTTCATTCACAATGTATACACTGCTATTTCAGGAAACAAACTCAAAACCTTCCATGTCAAAGAAAAATGTCATCTAGCCTTGATTGATTCTCTCTTGTAAAAACTGTTGCAATTATTCTTGAAACATGAAGTTGCATTGAACAGTTTTGTTTTATCACTTGTACTTGCTGGCCTAGACATGTGCATGTATATACCATTCTGGTCACTATGCATAGAACAGGTATGCACTGCTCTTTTATTCCTAAAAGTTGTTGCATATTTGTGGCTTGACTACAGTATTTGCTAGTTCCATGAATCATGTATGCATTTGTACTTGAGTTCCTGAATGTTTGTGTATATATTTTGTACATACATGTTTGTTGGCACAACCATGAATAATGTTGCATTGCTGAACTTGACTTTGTCACTTGAGTATGTATATTAGCACACCTTAACTCATGTTGTTCACCGCAATTGAACTTGGACTGTGTACTAACATTGTGCAATGGCAATTACCTGTATTGACTTGTGTACTACTTTGCATACAGTTGCTCCAACAATACATTCTGAGATGTTGTTCACTTGTTCACCATGGTTGTTACTTACTTGTATATGCCATTAACCATTTATGCATATGCACCCTACTTCACTATGTTGGATCAGTCCCTTAATGTTGCACCACTTGATTTTCTGAAATGTTGTACTTCTGCATTGTTAATTAAGTCCATTGTGTTGAGCTTCATGTTTGAGCATACATGACCAAATTAATCTGAACCATGAATCATGTTTCTACAGTTTGAATGAGACTTGAAACCACTTGTCCATGTATATGTTGTTTCTTAAACTTCCTCGAGCTTAAGCATGTTTAAACCTTAGTTCCATTATTGAAATTGACCATGGAATTTTCTCTTTGCTCTATATACACCCATGCAAAAGCTGTTGCTCCTCTTTGTGGCTGCACTTGTAAATGCTGCTACTTCATCACAAAATTGTGGTTGTATTTTGACTTCCCATTTGGACCATACATGATACATTTGCTGCCTTGTATAGTTTGACTTGATTTGCATGTGCATACATGTTGTTGATTTGGTGCTAGGCCCTTGTGTGCACTTGCATCACTTTTGAACTGTCTCGACCATTGTGATCTGCTGCTATGCACTGAGTCGAGTTGGTCCACGTGGTTGCTTCTTAGATGCTATACTACATTCTGATTGGTGAGGTAGTGTACGCATGTATATTTATACACGTCTGTACGTGCAGTCATTCAGAATAACTTTCCTGTCCCTGTAAAAGTCTGACTAGATTGCCTCTGCACAGAGATATGTGTATATACATACACATGTATGTGTATACATGTATCGTGTGTATGCAGTATATATATGAGCACTAGATGGATGTATACATATCCGATCAAGTCATGAAAAATTATGAGAAACACACTGAAATTATAAGGCATATAAAATTTATAAATAAATTTATATTTGTATGCACTTCAGTTTTATTTCTATTGTAGTGTGTGTTTTTGTTTCATGTGACAGGTAAGCAAATGATGACTGGACTAACTATGAGCTGTGAAGACAAAAGACAAGTATAGTGTCAGTGAATGTGTCAGTGTGTCTGTATATGAGAGAAACATGTTTGTACAAACTGAAAGAGTATGTAGCTGTATATGAGTGGCTGTGGTAAGGAACACTGTATGAAATGAAATTGATTGTACTGTATTGTATATCAGTGAAATGTAAAAATAGTGGAGTTATAAAATATGTACTGTTTGAAATGTTGAAATAAAATATTATATTCAAATAAAATACTGTTTGAATGTTTAATTCTTATGCTGTAGTATTCCATTTAAATATAAATATTATATGTTTATGATGTATATATGAAATAGCATAACGACGAACACATTTATAATAATATATATATTTGATTGTTATCATCAAACAAATATCATATAACTGTGTATACAATAACGTTATATACAACACCATGCGGACCTGGAATTCTACAAGGAATGAAGTCTTAGGAAGATGTTGTAGAGAGAAGTGACATCGATAATCACGAAGGTAAGGATCCAGACTCTTTCGCGATCCCCTTCTTCAAGCTCGACTGGCAGTTTTACCAAGCCCACTGGACGGTTGAATGAGCCATTAAAGTCGTGGACTTTGTCGTGGCAATGCTTCAAGTCTTTGGCCTCAAGTTTCATTTATTCATAGGCTGACTTGAAGATAATGCTGACGTAAGGTCCACGCGGATTCTTCGGACATAGGAAAGGCCAATCTATGTAGAGATGACGAGAGGATCAATGGTTGGAATGTCGATTTTGGTAGAATCCCTCTTGCGGAAAACTATGTCGTCACAGATAGTATTCTGAAGCTTTGTCAGGACAAATTCATCTTGGGTAGAGCATGCTTCCAAGTCAAAATGCTTGATAAAGTTGGCGTATTCCTCCATATGTCGAAATCTTTCGTTTTTGGGGTAAGGTCCTATATAGATGGTGTTAATCCCGATACCATGTGGAGTCTCGAATTGGACGATCCTGAGCTGAAGGAAGTGTGGACATTGAAGGGCCTCTGGCTGCTTCTTAGGCAGTAGGGCTCTGAACATATTGCTCTATGCATTTCTCTCAGATGAGCTTCTTGATTTCATCCTTGAGGTGATGCCCTTGGTTTTCTCCCAGTCAATAGACTCCCTAGTATTCTGCTTCTTGTATTGCATAGTGTTACAGGTCTCTAAAACGATTGTCTCCAACTCAAAGTAAAGTGGAGTGTAGACCTTGTATGTTCGGTAGTGGTTGCATTTCTTTTGATATCCAGGCGACTGGTTGTTGCGAGCGCCTAGCTTTCCATTGTTAGGCTTGGGCTTATATGAGGCCGTACCTATCAGTCGTTCCTTCCTTCGCTTCCTAGACCCAAAGCAGTGCTTTTGTTTCCTAACCAAATCCCTTTACCCTTGTCAGAAGATTCTCCGACTTATTTTCCCTTGATGTTATCCTGAATAGTGCACGGGTGTCGCTTGAGAGGATGGCCTATCTAAGTTACCCTGTTTCTACACGCTTCTTCTTGACACAGAAATTTATTGGCCATTTCGTGAAAAACCACCAAGTTTTTCGACCTTTTCCTGTCTATCCAAGCTCAAATTCAATAATGGGCAAGAATCTCTTAGCAAACTGAACCAAGACGGTGCGAGGTCTGGATCTACGACTTCTACCAAAGCGTTGTTGAAACGCTCGAGGTAACTCTAGAGAGTTTCACCTGTGCCTTAGTAGAGGATTGAGAGGGTCAAGGTGTCCTTCGGCCTTGCAAGATACATCCTAAATTATTTCACTAGCTCGAAATAAGCTGATCAAAAATGGAGATGGATATGGCCGGTAGTCAAGAGAGAACCAAAGGAGAGCGATGCCTTCGAGGAAGACTAGGAAGCACTTGCATTTAACGACATCGATAGCTCGACTTGAGTCCATATTTCACTCATAATGGTTCAAGAAGTTACAAGGATCGATCTTCCTTAAGTAAACTGTTAGTTGGGGCATACTGAAGCGTCGAGGCCACTTAGCATCATGGATACACCATGTAAAGGGGTTACTCTTCGAATTGGTTTTCCAAATGTCGGTGGAATTCCCTTGCATTTCTCTTGCGACTCTTCAAACCATATATGTGAGAACCATAGACTAAACGTCTGCTAGATTCCAGCAGTCATGGTCCATCTTGAGAGTTCGGAACCATGGGCGCCTTCTTGGATGAACATCGACATCATCTTCAAGAAAGTCGTCAACCTCGACTACTTGATTTTGTTGAGGTTGGTTGCGAGGAACTTGAGCCTGACTGGCTGCTAGATGCGTAGGCGCCAAGTTTTGAACGACAATAGGGAGGTTCTACCGCGGAAGGGGTTGTGTACTAGTTCTTGGTTCGTCGTTAGGACCCAACCGGGATCAGTTGCGTTGACGCGTTCTTTCATTGAAGGTGATGGTAGTTCTATTACCATTGTCATTGCAGTTTCCATTGGCGTTGATCCTCTTCCTTTGGCTACGATTTTCATGATGTGTGTCGAAAGAAGAGATTTCTGAGATATTCGACTAAGGGCGAGGGTTTCTATTAATCTCAAGGCGAGCGATGTCGCATTGACTGTTTTCTTGAAGTCATCACATCAGCTCGAGGATCATCTTTGATTATTCGTTAAGCCATCTCATCCTCTCCTCTAACTTCTTATTAAGTTCAAATAACCGAGCATGGGTAACCAGAGCTTCAAGGTTGAAGGAGGTAGCATTTCCAAGTTGACCGGATTTTTTGAAGGTTGGGGCTGAGGAGAAGTTTCTGTGTCAGTAGCAATGTAAGTTCCAATCATAAGGATCTTTCCTTTTTAAACCATTGTAAGAAAACTTAAGAAGTTGGTCTCGAGGACCTAAGTAGCGCTTCTAGTTTGAAATGGAAGTCGGTCGGAAAGTGGTGAGATGTCGAGGCTTCAAGTCTTTGTTCTCAGCAAAAGCACCAAAGTGTTCACGCATAAAATTGGCGCCACACCTAAAGATTCTCGAGTTAATGAGAATAAAGTTTCTCTTAAGGAAAAAGTGCAGAAAATTTTACATGTGGAGAGTATAAATCACATAAGTTTTAAAGAAAAGTGCGAAAAAGTTTCATTTCCCATTTGTTCTACTCCTAGTATTATTATGTGAAATAATAAGCTATTTTGAAACTTTGGTTTTTCTTATAAGGAGGTACTAATTAAGTAATAAGGTATTTTGATACCAAATTTAACAACTTGCCCTAAATGGACCTAAATTCGGACCTGGAAAAGGCCTATCAGAACTTTTACCCACTCTAAATGAATCGTTGGTTCCTATAAGGAATTGCTAAACAGATATACAGAGCAGTCTAAACAAAAAAAATCAGAATCTCACTTAGCAGAAGGGATAAAATATAATAGCATAAAATAAATGTACCATTATTTAAAAACCACAAATTCTGATATAATAAGTCACATAAATGATAACAGCCGGTACGTCATTCATTATCCCAATTACATAGCAACAACAATAAGAAGGCTACTTCCATAATAACTAAATCTTCGAGAGGCTACTCTCCAAGTAATCGTTCCTCATCCTTAATTAGCAGTCTCACCTACTAACCTATTAATGTTAAGAGAAGGGTGGTTAGAATATAAAGTTCTTGTGAATGAAGTATAGATAACGTTAGGAATAACTATTTCCTATATTTGGAAGTATAAAATTTTCATGCTATGTCTACGCAACAAATGCATACAAAATTAAACATATGAGGCGGATACCCTAACAGTCACTTAAGGTCTATACATAAATCAAAGGGTGGACGTGCATATAATCACTTAATACCCCCTCCCCTCCTCCCCCCCTCCCCACATAAGGTAATTTTACAGGTGGACATTCTTACGGTCATTTAATACCCTACGAGGCGGCTTATGACTAGTCGATTAAGGACACTTATTAGTTTATTAAATGTGGACATACCTACAGTCACTTAATACCTTGTGGCGGACCCTAGCCACTTAAGACCTAGTCTCTAACATCAACGTCATAAATAACTTCTGTTGTAGGTCAAGAAATAGTAACGACCACTTACTACCAGGATTAGATCAAGAACTCAACTTCATTTTAAGAGAACCCTCTGGGTGGACCCTTTTATTACTATTTAGTTGTACCTACGAGTGAACTCTTAGCCACTTTATTTTTCCCTTGGACGGTGGTTCCTTTAGGCCATATATATAATTTGTACCAAGGTCATCCCTCACTAGCTCCTAGATAAGAAGCGGACGTTACTTAGAGAACTACCTTACTCACGTTATCATCCACTAAGACCATTTGATATCTTATAGGAGGGAGGCATACCCAATGACCATTTAAGACCTTTGTAAGGGCGAGTCTCGTGACTTGGGTCCTTAACCAAGGAGTGAACCTTAGGAATGGACCTAGTCCTAACTACTTAAAACACAAACCAAAGTAGTTCATCTAGTTAATACCTTTTCTTGAAGGAAGGCCTACTTCACATACAAATGTGTGTGTATATAAATATACTAGACATCTCACATTTGACCAACCACTTGTAGATGATGGACTTTTTGGGTAGTTCCGGGCAGGCTTCTACTTCAAGTTGGTCCTAACCTCGTATCTTCGTGTACTAATTAAAATGGCCCATGACACTTAGACCACTCACATTAATCGGGTTAATTTGTAGATGTTGGATATGCCTGTCGGTTCCGGGAAGGCTTCTACTACAAGTAACTATTAACCTCATGTCTATGTGTTATTAAGATATCTAAAGCCATTAACACACGCAAACATACAGATTCCTATGGGGACATTCGGTTCAAATTCCTAATTTGACCATAATAATTATGCACTTAATACATATTAATATCACGTTGTTTACACTATAGATATATTGATATGTATTAATATGTTTACGTATTATTTATTAGCATAAGGAAGAAGTGCGAAAAAGTTTCGTTTTCCATTTGTTATGCTCCCAGTATTATTATGTGATGTAATATGGTATTTTGATATATATATATATATAGAGAGAGAGAGAGAGAGAGATTAATTACTAAAAATTTCACCTTATAAAAATAGATAACCCTAAAGTAATAAGGATAGCTAATTATGTAAGTTAGACTTAGGTTTTAGGACTTAGTAAGGATAAATTGCAAACCTTAATCAGGAAATTTTAGCGTCAATCATAAAAGTTTATATTTGAAAGGATGATGGTGCAACACCCCACACATTTCTATGCCCAAATTTTGACAAAAGTCAAAACTCAAACACATCCAAGCATAGAGTGTGTAAATCTGGTACCTGCAATAAATGAGCATGAGCATAATCAGAGTACGACAAGGTAACTCACAACGGAAACAAAATAGGATAAACAAGTATTAACTAAAGTAACTACCTTTTTCAAAGTAAGTCACTTTGCCAATACCG
This sequence comes from Allium sativum, assembly GCA_030737875.1. Classification (NCBI taxonomy): domain Eukaryota; kingdom Viridiplantae; phylum Streptophyta; class Magnoliopsida; order Asparagales; family Amaryllidaceae; genus Allium; species Allium sativum. The sequence continues at coordinate 655,451,904 of CM060910.1, forward strand.
AGCATGAGAGAGAACGAGAACCAAAAGTCAAACTAAAACGCCTGTGAGAACCCGACCTTCTCTAGAAAATCTTGGTGGTTGTAATGAGGAGGGGGTCAGAACAACAAGATTCTGGTGAACATGAAATGTACAACACAGATTATAATACACAGATGTATCCCATTTGGTTCAACACAAGATGTATGCCTGCCAAGGCTAGTGATTCTAGCCTAACCTTGTAGATGTTTACGCATTACTCAACCACTTTTTCTGAAGTGGTATTCTAAGATATAATACCGAGATAAAATGTTTGCGAATATATCTAGGAAGACTTTAAGCCATAATTTAACCGATTATTAGACCGAGGAGTGAATTCCCAACTGCGTGCCCCTTATATATGTATATATCCTTCCATCCACTTTCCCTTTATCATTTCCACCTCACTGTAAATGATAGATAGAGTGGAATCTCCTGATCATTTAAGACCCTAAGTGGACGTATCAGTCGACAGACTTATTGCTCGCTTAATACCTCTTAATAACTTATTCCATATTCTTTTTAAACTAGAGAGCACTTGTTATGGTACCTACTAGTTAAGGCTTCCATCTTTCACGCATATACCCTTACCCCATATAAGGTGAGAGATGGTATTTTATCGCTCGCTACAACTTTAGCTGACCTTATTGGATAACTCCCTTAGCCGCTTACTACTTCTCGTAGGGTAGGTATCCATATCTGACTTTTTAGTTTCCAAGTTTGGGTGGGCAATACACACATGTCGTTTATGACCCATATACTTAAGGACCTATCCCTAGGTGGACTCTCCGACCCAGCCACTTAAGACCCAAGAAGCGACTGCACGTGAAGGTTATTAGGCTCGTTCCCAATCAACCCTTATTACCTTTCCCTATTATGATAAAGTGGGCCACGACACTGCATCTTTTCCGCTTAGTTACACTTCGCAGAAACATTGTATTCATAAGTTTAATTATCGCTACAGGTTACTATGGTCATTAATATTTTTGTATAACCTACTAAGTCTAATTGTGTTTTTATGTAAAAGTTCTATATTCATTAATATAAATAAGGAAGGTTATATCCTCTTTTAGCTTAGGATATTTATTTAATTACTTCCCTAATTTGGACTTAGTATTTAAGCAACGATCAATATCCATTAATTCCCTTATGATACCCATTTTCTTTTATTTCTATGTTTATTGCCCTTTATGGCCATAACGGTCATATTTTCCTAAGGTAGCCATTTATCAGTCCCAAGATATTTATTTGTTGTACCCCAACAGACAATTACTATTCTTATTCGTTTATTACTTATTTATTTGTTTTTTGTTATATATATATATACACACACACCAGACCTCTCACATTAAGTTGACTACATGTGGATGTTGGATTTGCCTGTCGGTTTCGGGCAAACTTCTATCATAAGTTGAACTTAACCTCGTGCCTTAGTATATTTGTATCTACACATTAGACCCCTCACATTAAGCAGACCACCTGTGGATGCCGGATTTACCGATCGGTTCCAGACAGACTTCTTCCACAAGTTAAGCTTAACATCGTGTCTAAATGCGGTTATAATTCAAATTTCCTAATTGGGGTGCACAACATAAATCCCAGTTAATTTAGGAAATTTAACCTTATCCTATTATATTCACTTTCCCCATTCAACACTGGTCACAATTGTTATTTATTGATTTGTGGTCCTATTTATATTAATTAATTATACTGATTGCTACAAATGGTCATCACAAATATATCAATTCAATATGGATTACATTTACATATATAATTCCACTATTGAATACCATTCAGACATTCAATACAATGTATATTTTATCGTTTTACGCTGATTTGAACGGATAATATGTATATATTTATATTTTATGTTTTAGTGCGGTCAACGTAGTTATCTTTATTATTTTTATTTTAAATTTAATGATTGGGTTTCATTGACAACCAAACATTCCTTTTTTCCTTCAATATTGTCAAAAGGTTTCAAATCTTACAAAAAGATTGTTAGCCGTAATCATTGTAAATTATGCCTAATTAGTGGAATTGACATATTTTCAAATCACAAGAAATATTTGTAAATATGTAATTTGGAATTGTCGATGCAAATTACGCAAAATATGTATATTTATATTTATACATACATTTGCACCACTTTTCCCTTCTTGATCATTTTATCATACCTCTTATGATTTCAAAATAATGCCTTTTTATTCAAAAGGAGAAAAACGACATGTTTACTATAATTAAGCCAAAACCTAACAATATTGAATACAAACAGGCATATTCCTTTTAATATTACAATCAAAAAATTTACCAATCGATTCTTTTTACCCAAATTCACACAATTTATTATTCAACACTGAACTAGAGATCTGGAATGTAACAACATCTAAATGGTATTCAGTGGGACTGGTTTCCAGATCTACAGTGCTTTACAACAACTGCAATATGTTTTACAACATAACTGTAGGAATATGTGTAAATAAGTTTAAGAACCCTACAATTGACATTATGCATTACCACAGTATACAATTCACAAGTTTTAACAATTTTTACAATAAGATCTAATGGGTTTCAATCTAATTACAACAATTTAATAAACAGATCCGGTAGAATTAGGCATAAAATTTTAGATTTAATTCAAACGAAATGTATTTGTAAATTTTCCACTCAACTGCAAGCATCTAAATCCTAAGTTTGAACCCTTTAGGCCTACAGTTTCGAAATTCTTATAAATCTACAATTTAACTAAAAAAGAAGAAAATTCTAGATCTGTGGAGATGTAAGAAAATAGTAAGAGAGGGGAGAATCAATTGTTGAGCACTAATTTGCATTTTTTTCCACTGGATTTTATAATCCTCTCAATCCTATATGATTTGGATTTGATTTATTGTATAAGAGTATATTTTTATTTAAGAAATTAGTTTGAAGAAGGAGGAAAATGGTAGAGCTTCATTGCTACCCAAGATTTGTGAGGAAAAGAATGAGGCTTTACCCCTTTATTTATATAAGCGGAACTGGCCTTGGACCGTTAGATTGATTTTAATTAACATCCGTCCATTCATATATTATTTTATTCAGCCAAACCCTAGTCATCACTGCCTGTTTCGAACAAGCGGTCGATCGACCGCCCCAGTCAACCGCTTGGTCAACCTGGCAGTGAAGTAGATGGGAAAATTATCTATTTCAATATATATTATTCTGTTTTATTTATTTTCCAACTGTTATCATTTTTTGTCCATAACTTTTTCATACGGACTCCGTTCGTGAAACTCCAAACATGAAAGTTGACCAGAATTCCAGGACGAACGTATCAATTAAAATTTCATAGTCAAGTTCCATCATTTGCATAAAAATCCTATTTTTGAGATTCTAATGAAATAACGTTTTATTGTCAAAATTTCGGGTTGTTACATACTTCCCCCCTTAAAAGGAATTTCATCCTGAAATTCTGGCACCTAGTTATCCTATCCTACACAACCAATTTGTGTACATCCACTTTGCAACCATGTGTATACGTGCATGGTGTATATAATGCATTTCAACCATAAAACATGCATGCAAGATGATTTTAAATCAGGCCCTCTACATGTTTTCATTGAGATTTTTAAAACACTTTTGAAAACATGATGCAAAACATCCTAAATATACTGGCAGTTTTATACGAGTGCAAATTTCAAAATTTCTTTTTCATCCATAACCCTCACATAACTATGAATAGAAGTGTGGAGCAACCAAATTTTGCATCCAAACCCTACCATCCAAAACGTTACGGAATATAATCGTTTCATATTTAATTTCTTCTAAACCAGCAAAAAAGGATATCCAAGCGAAGAATTTTAACATTTCCTCCGCTTACAAATATTCCATTTCCCGCCCTACGGTGGAATTTTCTCCTCAACCCAAAGTACTCCAAAAATTTCCATATGTAGACTGTAAAGGAGGCTTAAAACAAGCTCTAAGATGTAAACCGAGTTAATTAATAGCTCGTGCGCATCGTTGACAGGGTATGAAAACAACATTTCCAAGTCTAAAACAGTATTTTCCTTATTGTCGTTAATATTTTTATCGTATCATATGTCCTATTGCAAAGCTAAAACATGCACACAAAGCATCCAAACACCTTTTCCTTCCGCTATTCATGTGACCAAAAATAAAAAAAAATCATAAAATAAATTTCTGCCTAAAAACTTCTTATATTTATTTTAAAAAATTCTTTTACAATACCGCTTTATTATCCATATGAGATTCGTATGAAAAATCAAAATTTTGGTAGCGTGCACTTTGCGCCATTCAAATCGTCTACCTTAATGTAAAATAAACATTTAAATATGCACAATTTGCTGTATTCAAATTTTGCGGTTCTTGCACAAACCGAAATAAAAGAAAGTAAACCGGTTAAAAATTAAAAAGGGTAAAAGGTTTTTGTTTCAAACAACATTTTCAAAAAGCTTTAAAAATGTATTTTGCGGAAACTTAAATGATTCAAGTCACATGTTGGCGAAAAAGAAAGTCAGTCACGCCAAAAATGCGAAAACTGGAGCTACACACAAAAGACCAAAATAAATTTTAGCTTTGACAAGGAACAGTGATTTATTTAATTATATACCTGTGATGTAGAACCAATCCTTTACTATATTTATTCAACACAGAGTTCTATTGTTTACAGCTCTAGGAAAATTGTTAGTTTAGATAAGAAAATCGAGATTTCATTCAAACAGGCTTATGTGAATGACATAAACATTCCAAATATAGAAATCTCATTAACCTAAGTCGTGCGATTTAAAAAATACTAACAGTTACAAGCACGAATCACCACAAAGTCAAGAACCCAATGCTGGAAAAGGAGAACAACAAAGATAACAACAAAACAATATAACTGAAACTCTGTAAAATAATGGCTATAAACAACGAGATGTCTTTGTGACGACCGCCCATAACTCCTTCACTTAAAAAGGAAAATAATGCGTTGGAAGACATGCCAGGAAGCTATGGACGGTTATCAGAGTTGAATAACACAAGCTGAACCTTTCGTATAACTCACAGCGCAAGGATAAAATATAATAGAACACATACAACATGCAATAATAATGAAGCGAATCTAAATAGAAACATCAACTCTTGTAATGACTAGAGAAAATATCCATACACTTTAGGATTACAACATAAGTCTGTACAAATTTGCCTCACTACAGCACTCAGAGACAACTGTCACACAGTGGATACTACAGATACTATATAATAGGAAAGATAATACGCCAGCCTCCTGCTCACCTTCGCACTGCAACATCGTCCTCACTAAGCTATCACCTGTCACTTAGTCTTCCCATCCAAAAATTAGATGAACATCCCAAGGTAATAAGAGGGAAACATAAAACTTTGATTCAGACAACAGTCTTAGTGAACGATAAAACAGTTATCTAACATCATCAATAAAGTATATGAGAATTGGCAGATAAACAAACTAATCTACCCACTTTACCAGAGAAGAACTCAACTCTCATCTTCCCCACATCGGACAGTGATAGCCTTTACGACAAGCCTTTCAACTATACATCCATGGCAATCAGAACAACCATCCATTCATGGAGATCAGAATCAACCAACAGCAACACTCATAACATCCAAATTATATATATGTATATCTCACGCAAACCATCCTAATCGAATTCAACATCCCTCAAGCACAAGCCCTAGAGGACTAAACCAATATCAGATAAGCACCCAGAGAATATCTTCTTTGACGTCAGACAATCTATGTGAGACGGTACAAACAAGGTATCCAATATTCATGACTGACTCTGGCTATTACCGCCAATCCTGCTTCGAAACCATCGTTAATCGTATGGCTGGCAATGACACTCCATCAATTGTCAAGGGCCAATGGTAAACCCTGGTTCTAGCTAAAACCCAATACGCCATACAACGAAACGTATTTAGGCCCGTTAGAGCTGCCCAGGGAACTCGACTATATGACAAAATCGTGTAACCCCTTCTTTGAGTCTGCTAAAACCTATAACAACGATAATTCCTCGGCCTTCGGTATCTCTAGTCGTCATCGACGGAGACCATCCAACCATTACCAACAAACTAGGAACACCTTTGAGTTGTCATCACATTCATTACATTGCAATGATCAACGAACACTTCACTATGCTTCAGACATTCCTCCTTGAATTTGCGTGAAGCTAGAACCATCGTCGACTCAAAAACAAGCTTCGTTTGGTCAATACTGCATTTCATAGCATTTCCAGCTTTTTCGCTATGAAAAACTGGTCAAAATGTCAAAACAACCTTTTGCAGAGCTTCTAAAATGCTATTATATCTCCTGTTTCAATTTTGCATCATTCTGCTGTGAAAAACGAAGTAAAATATCAAAATAGCCTTTCGCAACGCTTCTGAAATGCTATTATATCTCCTGATTCAATTATGCATCATTATTGTGTGAAAAACTTAGTAAAACATCAAAACAACCTTCATAGAATTTTTGGAATGCTATCTAAAGCCAACGACCTAAGCCAAACCCGTGTTGTGCACACGGCCTATGACCTGATCCAAACCCATGCTTTGCACACGACCTGCGACCCGAACCAAAGCCCGTGCTTTGCACATGACCTACGACCTGGACCATAGCCCATGCTTTGCACATGACCTACGTCCTGAACAATAGCCCGTGCTTTGCACACGACCTAAACTTTATTTCTTGGAGAATAAGAAAAATGACTTGACTTATGAAAAACGAGCTAACTCCAGATCTGACCAAATTAGCTCCAAACTTGACCAAATCTTCACCAAAAGACAACAACGAATCAAACTACTCATCTAAGTCATCCAAATTGATCAATTCAACAAGTGACCATCATCCAAACATGATAATTTCACTAAGATCACGATAGATCAATAAGTAGACAAAATAATGGATCTAAACTTGCATAAACATGAACTAACATAAGAAACTACCGGTTTTAAGTTGCTAGATTAGATTCTATAGAGACTCAAGTGAAAATACACTTACCATGATGTAGATCTCTAAGAAAAAACTTGAAAATGATGAAATTGAGATCAAACACTCATATACTTGATTGAATTCGTGTGAGAGAAGCATATCCCTCACCAAATCTTCTAAACAACACAAAAACACTTGGATCTAAATCCGGACAACGAAGAATTAGCTTCAAACTCTTTGATTTGATGAAATCTCTTTTCGATTGATGTAAATTTAGCTTCAAACGGTGTAGATCTTCGATTCTATTATGTAGATCTAAAATTTTAATGGTGGAAAAGTGTATTTGATCAAGCAAGGAGGATCACGAGTGTAACAACCCAAATTCCGACAGACCAATTTGTTTTTTAAAATTCTAACTATCGAAACCCGTGTTGATTTGTATGGTGTCCAGCGGAAAAGATAGAGATAATAAACATATCAAAGCTCAGAAAACATCTCAGAGTGGAATGGAATAAAATATAATATAATCATATATAGCCTTACCCAAATAATAATAAAACCTAAACAATATCCAAAGCTATCATATCTTTGCCACAAATCTAACCTGCGAGTATGTTATGAGGAGGGGGTCAGAACACAAGTTCTGGTGACTGGATTTAAACTACACATTTCGGATAATCCTACTTGTAACATTCAGTCAGATTTTCTTATTTGTTAGGTTACTTTGGTTAACAGCACTTAAGGCTTACACACACGTCGTACCCATCTACTCACCAGCAGATTAACCTAATACAATATACATATAGCTTCCCCCAATATTAAGGTACATCACATGGTACCCCACTCGTAGGGTCTCCGCCATAACGACACAGAAATATACGCAGTCCTTCATCATACGCTGGAACAACGCACGGATCTCCGTATAACCACGCTATGTTCTGCATAGAACCGCCATCGTCATGCCACGTAAGCACACGAACTTCCACTTCGAACCATTCGATCGAATCAGATTCCATCACAGAGTAATGCCATAGAGTCTACGATACACCACCCAGAGAAGACATGCATATATCTAGACTTTCTCACGTACGTATCATTAATCGTACTTGATGCCTCAACCCCGATGATACACCATCCGGAAACGGTATGCATGTATTATCTATTATGCACCAAGTTCCGTAACAGGGTTATATCAGATACAAGGAACTCGGTCGGGAGCCTTTTCATATATTTGTATACACATATACAGTGGTCTACTTTTTTACGGTGGCTATGGTCCCACCCGACCCCTCCCTCAACTAGTGAAAGGCAAACAAATATGATAGCTAGTGGCGTGCCCCTGACAAACAATTTACATCCAAATTGGCATGTCCCGCAACCAAAGCCTCGAAAGTAAAAGGTCAATGGTCTTTTGGTTCAGCTTTCCGCCTTTCCGCATCAAGCTAATTGCCGATGAGCGGTACCCGACGATTATTATCAATCAGATGGTTAGACCTGCCTAAGGCAAACTGATGAGATGGTGTAACTCGCCTAATCACAAGGCACAAGATTCGTCGAATCACTTAAGCCACCCTACAACCTTCCGACTGCCCACTATCGTGGCAATCAAGGTATACTCACCGGGTAGTAATGTGCAGACCCAACCTCTGCGAGCACAACCTAAATGCGGCCATCGCACAGAGGACTACTAGAAGTACCCTCCACATCCCAAGAAGTCACGTGTTATCCCTTCCAGTCCTTCGAAGCCTGTAGAATATCAACAATACATCAGGCCGAACAGGCAGAATAATCAGATGGACGTGCGCACCCATCGTGTCTCATGACACCACGATGATCTACCCCGTTGGGTTCTACATTTCCAGACGTACGGACTGGTCCAAGCGCCTCAGGTTAACGTGTTATTAGACTCTATGTCCAAATGTTTCTAATTACGCGCTTTCTCTACCTCATTGGATCTCCAGTTAACTCGGTTATTTCAAATCATATTAACTTCTTATTCAGTTTACCAATTTCTTCTTGCTTATTAATTTCAGTTATATAACTTACCTCATTTAAGTTCATTAATAAGCCTTTAACATGTTATTCTGATTAGCAGATTTCAGATTCTCAGATTTTCAGATAACATGTTCTTCTTACCAGCAGGATTTAGATTCTCAGGTTTACAGATTACTTAATTCATAATTAAGTACAACTTATTCATTTCATAAGTTTTCCCTTCTTTTCTCTACTATTTCAAACAATAGGTTTCAGGTTTCTACATTTACATATAACTTATTTTATAATTAAGTACAACTTATCTCATTACATAAGTTATCTCATTTTCTCTGTCGTTTATTATAACCTAAGTTATAATTTCCACTTGTCCCTAGGATAAACCTACCTATTATCTTTCTTTTTCCCATTTAGGTTTATTAATAATAGGTTATAATCATTCCCCGTTTATTCCAATTCTTTTACTGTTGTTACATCCATTCAATTAATGCCATTCATTTATTTTCCCCTTTTTATATACATATATTCGTATATACGTTTATGCACCAGACCTCTCACATTAAGTTGATCACTTGTGGATGCTGGATTTGCTGGGCGGTTCCAGGAAGACTTCTATCACAAGTTGAACATAACCTCATGTCTTAGCACCAGTATATGTATGTTTATCCACCAGACTGCTCACACTAAATTGACCTCTTGTGGATGCTGGATTTACCGGGCAGTTCCAGACAAACTTCTACTATAAGTTGATTTTAACCTCATATCTAAGTGCAGTTACAATTTTCTATTTACAATAAATTTTGGCATATTCTTTCTTCCAAATTTTATTGTAATTCTTGTTTACAATCTTTTGGCATAATAATATTCTGAAACTGATATCCATGTTCATTATAAATTTCATAAATACAACATTTACAGTAAATATCAATTCAGATAGATGATTAATGGAAACAGGTCTTAGACAACAGAAATGCCCTCAGCAGATTCAATTTCAATTACCATAATTATTCCAAATTAAAGGTTATTAGAACAAGTTTATATACAATAGTAATTATTTTCACATATTCTAACTGGTTTATACATTTCAGCAAATTTACATTTTGACATATTTATATATTTCAGCAGGTCTACATTTCAGTAGATTTAGACATTCCATTAGGTTTGCATTTCAGTAGATTTATACACTTCAGCAGGTTTACATTTCAGAAAATTTATATATATTAATGGGGAATGCCATACAATAGATATAACGTTATCAAAAAGTATAACTCAAATCCGCTCACCTAATAGCTTTCCGATTCATGAATCTGGTCCAGACCTAGCATTCCATGGCTCCTCTAACTGAATCTAGAATATAAATGACCATGGATTCACAATTCTCAAACTAAAAGAAAAAGGGGAAAAAGAAGAGAAATCTAAATTAAGAAGATCCAAGAATTTACCTTACTTCGATCAGAATTCTGAACACACATTTGTAAATGTACTTTTTTTTCCCTCCAGATCTTAAATCAGAATTTCTTAAGAATAATTATTCTATTTTCTGAAAAGAGTTGAGGAGGAAGAAGAATGACAGAGTCTAGACGCCTCTCAGAAAATATGAGATTTAGGCTAGGCTAGGCTCTGCTAGCCTACTTATATGTGTTCAAGAAAGTGGATATGATCTTGTACACGCAGCGCTGAGTCAGCAACGAACGTGATTTGAAAAACAGTCCAGATTCACTGAATGAATCTGCCCGAATCAGGGGTAGGTCGACCCACCTAACCCTTGGGTCGATACTAGGTGTAACGAACCGGATTTTCGGCGACTTTGGTTATCGACATAAGCACGATGTCAATAACCAAAACATCGAAAAATCCTGGTAATTAATGAAAGAAATTAGAGGGTGAGGATAGATAAGATAGAAACTTAGAGTAGAAGAAGAAGAAGAAGAACACAACATCAGAGTAACACGAACCTCACAGCGGAACGAATAACATATAATATATAACATAACTTTGAAATATAACAGTTATGTATACAATAGCACTTATCAGAGTACATCACTTACAACACAGCGGAAATAAACTATAGCTATATGATCCAGAAGCCTCCTGCTCTAGCTCTTCAAGTATATCTGTAAATCCCAACTACTTGACTGCCCGTACAAATTTAGGCACCCAAGAGTTTAGGGAAAACAACAAAGTAAACTCCGGGTCAGTCATGGGACTGGTATGAGTAAAACAGTTTAAAAACAGTTGAACAAGTAAACGATATCTCATAAGACCACGCCGTATAACGGAACGGGTTTTTCCCTTATGAAAATCTAAAATATCTTTATATCATAAACCTTTTGATATTATAATAATGTCTATGTACAAATAGATATCAACTAGCAGAAACGCTTTCATCTCACGTTCTACATATATAGTATACAATCAAAATCGCAAGCACGTATTGGATAATGGATTTCCAACTATGACAAGGTATGGAACCACCTTCCGATCAGTGTACTCTAGGAACGATACACTGGAGTTCAACAAGAACATCTTGCAACACAGCCACACATGACCGACCACTCATTTCGCTTGAGTGTATCGAATGTACATCACCAACGGTTGGGATCAGCAACCGTTCCCGTATATATATATATGGGACAGCATTGATAGATTAAAGAAGCAAATGAATATTCTCTAGATAGGTGATTATACACCCTACTTCGGTGCGACCGACTTAGCCATGCTGCCTGCCCGATTTCTGTCATTTACCGGATGATGAGGCTAGAAGTTACGCTTTATCATCACAACAGATTCACTTCGAATGCCACATTGTCAGATCCATCGAAGATCACTAATTTGACGTCTACAACAGTACATTACGTGTTAGCTAAAGAAGTTTTCCTTCTCCGCTTCCACTCTTGGTACGGTTGAAGAAATCAATGTGCGTGACTTTTCTGGAAATACTCTGTCAGACATCCACACAAGTCATCCTTATCCACTTAGAATGTCACATCGTTATACCCACCAAATCACAAATTGACTTATCCAAAAATAACACGGGTATACAGCTAAGAGAAACGAATTCCTCCACCACCAAACGTGAATACGTTTGAACAGATTAACTTACGCGATCCATTGGATATACTCTGTCAGACCTTCGTCCATACAAGTTGTCCTGGGACTGGACAAACCGAAGGCACTATTCAGTATATCCATCTTAGTCACTGTTATCTAAGACTTATACAACAACCCTTGCATTTTACTCCGTCTTCAATTAACTTTGGCGTATATGATTCGCAACGCTTATGCCAGTACAGAGTGGTTCTTTGGATAATAATCCAACCGGTCTCTCCATATTAACAACGTTAAAATGGTCAAAACTTCGATAGTCTGTGAGTTAACTATCGAAGAAAAACAAGTGTGCAAACAACGATATTATTTCCAGATGGAAATTATATCGATCAATCATCAACATATATCTATATATATATTTTCATATTGCCTTATTTTCTATGTTTAGAAAATATATGTTATTAACACTGGAAAACGTTTCCATCTGCTTATTTACAAATCACTACTCTTCCCCAACTATCAGTCCCTTACTGTAAACTAGTATGAGAACAATTCCCTAAGTATAAATCCCGAAGGCCGAAACCAACATCAGATAGGCACTTAGAAAACCATTCAATTTACTAATCTCTAGTCAGTTCTAATTTTACTTAACTCTATTTGATTAACTCTGATTGATTAACTCTAACTGGTCAACCTTAATTAATTTACTCTAACTGGTTTTACTTGGTTTGACTAACTCAATTTATTAACTTGACTGACTAATTCAACTCGATTATCCTAACTTGATTTGCTTATCTCGATTAACTGAACTAATCACTTTGATTAACTCAACTAATTCACTTTGGTTAACTTAACCAATTCACTTAACTAATTCACTTAGTTTAACCAAACTATTCACTTAACTCCTGTCGAATAAACTATATTCGATAACTCCTCTAACTCTATTCGAATAAACTATATTCGATTAACTCCTTTACTCTATTCGAATAAACTATATTCGATTAACTCCTTTAATCTATCCGAATAAACTATATTCGATTAACTCCTTTGATTTAACTCTAATCGATTAACTCCCTTCGATTGAAACTAACATCGATACTCCTTTCGATGAAACTAACATCGATTAACTCCTTTCGATGAAACTAACATCGATTAACTCCTTTCGATGAAACTAACATCGATTAATTCCTTTCGATGAAACTAACATCTATTAACTCCTTTCGATGAAACTAACATCGATTAACTCCTTTTGATGAACTAACATCGATTAATTTAACTCGACGAATTTAACTCGACTCACTTATCTCGATAATCTAACTCAAGAACTTAACTCCTATCGAATAACTAATATTCGATTTAACTTCATTCGCTTGACTCTAGATCGCAGCGATCACAATGGTTACGCCTGACTCCCTCAGGAAACATCCGACCGCCTTAGGCTGTTTACAGCCCTGCGAATTACGCTAGCAGTCGTACGAGATGGCAACTTGCCCTGAATACTATGTTTGACTAACTCTGTCTCAAATAACTATATTTGATTAACTCTAGTTCGTTTTAACTCTAATCGATTAACTCTAACTGATTAACTCTAACTGGTTAACTCTACCTGGTTAACTCTAACTGATTAACTCTAACTGGTTAACTCTACTTGGTTAACTCTAACTGATTAACTCTAACTGATTAACTCTAACTGGTTAACTCTACCTGGTTAACTCTAACTGATTAACTCTAACTGGTTAACTCTAACTGAACTGGTTAACTCTACTGAACTAGTTAACTCTATTCAACTAACTCGACTCACTAACCCCTTTCGATTAGCATATTCGTTTTACTAACCTTCGAATACCATATTCGATTTACTTTATTCACTTTATAAAGATTTCCTTTTTAACAACGTTTTATTCATTTGAAAAGATTTACTTTTAAATAACGGTTCTGCACTTTAAAACTGATTTCCTTTTTACAACGTTTCCTTCTTCAATTCTATTTGTAAATGGTTTACAAATATTTCCTTTTCAAATTTATTCTTGAAATATTCTAACTCCTTAAATTCTTTGAAAAATTCGCCATAACCTCCTTTGTAACGGGAGCATCGGGAAAATCCCCAAACCCGCCACACAGGCCTTTCCATTCAAAAGAAAATGTTTTGAAATTATTTTCTTTTTCTATGTATCTCCTATTTATAAATATTCCAATTTATAAATATTTCTTATTTATAAATATCACTTTGAAAATCCCCTTATCAACATTTTGGTATGTTATGGTATTCAATCACATCAAATCACGATGTTCAATATCGTCCATACACACACAATCAACAACAGGTTATAATTCACATTATATATCAAAATATATAAAAAAAACAATAAAATAACTGTTGAGGAATCCTGTCGGATTCCTCCAACCTGTCTCCCTGCACCACAGATGTTACATAATATGATTATCATCACTTTCAGTTCAATATAAATTATTCCGATAGCAGAATCAATATATAAATATTTAACGGTTTATATATATATACATATATACATATATATAAATATATACATATATATATATATATATATATATATATATAAATTTCACTAATTGACTAGCAGTTCAATCAATCAACCAACACACGACAATCAACAGATGATTAACAGTTCTAAAAATACATTATAAAAATATAACTGTTCAGAGTTGGTGAGTTTTACTCACATTTGCAGTTCATAGTTAAAGAACGATAAACTGTTCTTTGATTTGAGTCAAACAATTTATTTCGCCATAAATTCATACGAGCCCCAATCCACTTCCAGTCAGCTTCATTGTGAAGCACTCGTCCATACGGTCCCAACACAACTTACGGTTCGTAAATCTGATTACGTATGGCCAAGTTATTCTACTCCGAAGTTTTCACATTTTTAAATAAAAATAAAACTTTGGATTTAAACATTGATGGGTCTTACCCCTCTTATTACTTGGCCCAAACCTGTTCTTGAATACCCGAGCCCACACTTCATCTCCCTCAAATACAGAACACCGCGACTTCCAGTACTTCAATGGCCAACGCCGGCCCTTCTTCCATCGATTTACCCCACTTCCGTTCCACCATAAATCCAATAAGACTCACCATCACATTCTCCATCCGATTCTCTTTCACCTCATATACATATCTCCCCACTCGAATCCCGAAACCGAAACCCGTCGAACGGTACAGCACCCAATCGATCGACCTTTCTTAACATGGATTTCCCCCAAACTCTTCAGCGAGACGCGGCTTCCAACGACGAACCCAAATCCAACCATCACGACAAGCATTAGAGCCTGAAATCTCCAACAATCGCAACCCTAGTTGCGCTGTACAAAACCAGCGAACAGCAATGCAGTTCGAACCCCTTAAAACTCAAGTAGAATTAAGAGGATCCCACACTAATTACAAATACATATATACTTTGATTCATAGAATTTCTTTGGAATTGTTTTTTTCATTTTTTTCCACTTTCGTTTGATTTGAAGAAGAATATAACGACGGCTGAAATGTTTGTTTGACCAGAGAGATGGAATTTTAGGTTTAGAGAATGTTAGCAGGGGTATATATAGGACAAAAAGTTTAGATATTTATTTTAGATATTTTATTTTTATATTCATTTATATTCAACTGCTATGTATATTTGTCTTCTAAAATTCTTGTGACCACATATGATAACCAAAAATCACGAAAATTTGCATACACCTTCAGTTCGACATTACGGTCCCAACGAAACTGGTTTCGTTGAATTCCGACTCTGTTTGCTCACACAGCGTATTTTTAACTATCAAAATACTGACTGTTTTTCACTCTAAAAATCCGTACGGCCACACAGTGACTCTAAAAATCACGAGGCTTGGAATCTAACAATAATCTGACATTGCGGATCCAACAAAATTAGTTTCGTCGAATTCCGACTTTGTTTGCAAAACCGGCTATTTTTAAAGCTTTGGATGACCCATTTAAATATATAAATATATTTAAATAAAATTAAATTAAATATAAATAAATTTATATTATCGTATATCTTCACATATGATATCGTACAGCCCCAGAATATCATATCAGAATTTACAGTTTGATATTTAAGATTTATAGATATTCAGTTTATATCGAAAATTCCTTTTATAACGTAAATAAAGCGTCGCAAATTATAAAGGAATTTCACAGCGACTTTTTCTGAAATTTGATTTGGACTACATCAAAATCTACACGACGAAATCCCGATTTTTCTCTTCCACTAGAAAGATATACTCCATCAGCTCCACACGTTTCTTGTTTCACAGAAATCCGGCTTAAAACGAATCCTGTACATTCAGTTGAAGTTCGAATCGCCAAATAGTGAACTACCGCGCCATTTCAAGCTCGATTTTAATTATAACATAATTATACGTTCAAACTGTCGTCGATTGAATATATTCGTCAATATAATTCAACTCTAAGCTGAATTAAATCTAAGGGACGACCCCGTTCACAGAATATTGTAATTTCCAATATTTTTGATTATTTCTGAATTAAATATATTATTTAATTTATTATTTTAATTAAATATTCCCAGTTATTTAATTCCACAACCATTTAATTCACGATATCACTATATATATAATTAAATAAATTAATTATAATACCTCTGCCAATGCGGGTCATTACATTCTTCCCCACATAAAATAATTTCGTCCTCGAAATTGCTAAGTTAGAGGACGACCCTATCTATTGGAACTCCTAAGATTTGTTTACCTCTTATTTCTGATTTCAACTAAACCAATTAATATCGACTAAAATATTAATTCCTTCCGACTAACTAAAATTTTCAAAAATGCTGAAAATTTTCTAACACTTTAAATTTTCGGAAAATTTCGCCATAACCTCCTTTGTACAGCCCTATCGGTAAAATCACAACTCGCCTCTCTAGGCCATCTCCAACCCCAAAAAGAAAATCAAACTATTTCCCAGCTTACGCTTATTTGGATTAAAACGGATGTTGTGTAAAACATCGTTACGACAACCCAAATACTATATTCAACTAACTCTTATCCAACATTGATCTTCGAGCCTGAAATCTTACTATTTATTTGTTAATAATGAAACCAATCAAGTTGGGGTATAACTACATCTCAGACCTTGACTGAATAACATTTATAACGTCAAAACATATAAGACTGCTTACTCAAATAATCAATACCATACAACTAATTATTCACTTTTAAACACGTACACTTTTTTCTTTTTAAGTTCGTTTCCTTATCGACTTCTCCATATATATTGATATATAGAATTCTACTTATCGAATTTTCTTAAAAATATTCTATCTTCTTAAATTTCCGGAAAAATTTGCCATAACCTCCTTTGTACCGGGAGCATCGGGATATTTCACATAGCCTCCCACGGCCCTCACCACTCCCAAAAGAAAAAGAAAAGCCATGCGGCTAGCCGATACGACTCATAAATCTCATGCTTATATCAAATATAAACTCGTACCTTTTTGTCGGGCATTTCCTTATCTCGTTTCCATCTGCTATCAATTTAGCAGATACCAATGCCACCCCAATCAAATTCCAATCAATTTTAGTACCAACACAACCATTCGCTTATATCCAAGCCAATTATCATTTCAACTCGAGTTTGATTCTCGATTTCAAACTCTTAACTCATCAGTACAAGACCATTTCAGATTATTCTCTTATCACCCCAGTTTTTACTTAACTTAACAAGTTAAATTTAAATTCTAGAATTTAAATTCCTGGGCTTTTATTTCAAGTCAATTTGAAATCATAATACCAATTCAAAACATTTAAATTCTTAAACAACTTGTTTTCACAAAAAAAATTTGAAAAATAAAATCTTGGGTAGTAATCCGTCACTTACAACTCGAAAATCACACTGATGATGTGTACACCATCATCAGAATTATTTTCCAGCGATCAAAGTGAGTTCAATACTATATTCCTTTTCAAAACTCCAACTTAAACACTCCCATCTTGAATCAGTTCAAAATATCCTTATTAAAACAAAATTAAAAACCTCCCAGGATTTTAAAATTTACCTATATCTAATCCAGATTCAATTACAAACACTTATCTGAATTTCCAGTTTTTAATTTCAATTCTGACTTTAATTTCAGATTTAATTCACTTCGTAATACTTATACGAAATTTGATTGGTTATTTTCATAAACGTTTCACTTTTATAATCTTACTCGATTATAATAACAACCAACACATTATAATATTTCCAATATATATACTTCGGGCAAAATTATTTCATTTACCCTCTTTTCAAAACATACCGTGTCGACCCATCGTACTCGAGTGTTTATTTACTCCTACCGATACAGTGGATCAAACTGATCGACCAAAACTCATAAACAACTCAGCCAATGAATCTCCACAATATAAAACCATTTTTATATCAAATACAAATACGCACTCGTATATAACTCAATCTAGGGTATTACTAACCCTATCTCTACCGAGTCATGCCACAGAGCCAAGGTAATTCTTAACCTAAGCTCTGATACCAACTGTAACAACACGGATTTTCGGCGACTTTGGTTATCGACATAAGCACAATGTCGATAACCAAAACATCGAAAAATCCTGGTAATTAATGAAAGAAATGAGAGGGTGAGGATAGATAAGATAGAAACTTAGAATAGAAGAAGAAGAAGAACATAACATCAGAGTAACACGAACCTCACAACGGAACGAATAACATATAATATATAACATAACTTTGAAATATAACAGTTATGTATACAATAGCACTTATCAGAGTACAACACTTACAACACAGCGGAAATAAACTATAGCTATATGATCCAGAAGCCTCCTGCTCCAGCTCTTCAAGTATATCTGTAAATCCCGACTACTTGACTGCCCCTACAAATTTAGGCACCCAAGAGTTTAGGGAAAACAACAAAGTAAACTCCGGGTCAGTCATGGGACTGGTATGAGTAAAACAGTTTAAAAACAGTTGAACAAGTAAACGATATCTCATAAGACCACGCCGTATAACGGAACGGGCTTTTCCCTTATGAGAATCCAAAATATCTTTATATCAAAAACCTTTTGATATTATAATAATGTCTATGTACAAATAGATATCAACTAGCAGAAACGCTTTCATCTCACGTTCTACATATATAGTATACAATCAAAATCGCAAGCACGTATTGGATAATGGATTTCCAACTATGACAAGGTATGGAACCACCTTCCGATCAGTGTACTCTAGGAACGATACACTGGAGTTCAACAAGAACATCTTGCAACTCAGCCACACAAGACCGACCACTCATTTCGTTTGAGTGTATCGAATGTACATCACCAACAGTTGGGATCAGCAACCGTTCCCGTATATATATATGGGACAGCATTGATAGATTAAAGAAGCAAATGAATATACTCTAGATAGGTGATTATACACCCTACTTCGGTGCGACCGACTTAGCCATGCTGCCTGCCCGATTTCTGTCATTTACCGGATGATGAGGCTAGAAGTTACGCTTTATCATCACAACAGATTCACTTCGAATGCCACATTGTCAGATCCATCGAAGATCACTAATTTGACGTCTACAATAGTACATTACGTGTTAGCTAAAGAAGTTTTCCTTCTCCGCTTCCACTCTTGGTACGGTTGAAGAAATCAATGTGCGTGACCTTTCTGGAAATACTTTGTCAGACATTCATCCGCACAAGTCATCCTTATCCACTTAGAATGTCAGATCGTCATACCCGCCAAATCTCAAATTGACTTATCCAAAAATAACACGGGTATACAGCTAAGAGAAACGAATTCCTCCGCCACCAAACGTGAATACGTTTGAACAGATCAACTTACGCGATCCATTGGATATACTCTGTCAGACCTTCGTCCATACAAGTTGTCCTGGGACTGGACAAACCGAAGGCACTATTCAGTATATCCATCTTAGTCACTATTATCTAAGACTTATACAACAACCCTTGCATTTTACTCCGTCTTCAGTTAACTTTGGCATATATGATTCGCAACGCTTATGCCAGTACAGAGTGGTTCTTTTGATAATAGTCCAACCGGTCTCTCCATATTAACAACGTTAAAATGGTCAAAACTTCGATAGTCTGTGAGTTAACTATCGAAGAAAAACAAGTGTGCAAACAACGATATTATTTCCAGATGGAAATTATATCGATCAATCATCAACATATATCTATATATATATTCATATTGCCTTATTTTCTATGTTTAGAAAATATATGTTATTAACACTGGAAAACGTTTCCATGTGCTTATTTACAAATCACTACTCTTCCCCAACTATCAGTCCCTGACTGTAAACTAGTATGAGAACAATTCCCTAAGTATAAATCCCAAAGGCTGAAACCAACATCAGATAGGCACTTAGAAAACCATTCAATTTACTAATCTCTAGTCAGTTCTAATTTTACTTAACTCTATTTGATTAACTCTGATTGATTAACTCTAACTGGTAAAACTTAATTAATTTACTCTAACTGGTTTTACTTGGTTTGACTAACTCAATTTATTAACTCGACTGACTAATTCAACTCGATTAACCTAACTTGATTTACTTATCTCGCTTAACTGAACTAATCACTTTGATTAACACGACTAATTCACTTTGGTTAACTTAACCAATTCACTTAACTAATTCACTTAGTTTAACCTAACTATTCACTTAACTCCTTTCAAATAAACTATATTCGATAACTCCTCTAACTCTATTCGAATAAACTATATTCGATTAACTCCTTTACTCTATTCGAATAAACTATATTCGATTAACTCCTTTAATCTATTCGAATAAACTATATTCGATTAACTCCTTTGATTTAACTCTAATCGATTAACTCCCTTCGATTGAAACTAACATCGATACTCCTTTCGATGAAACTAACATCGATACTCCTTTCGATGAAACTAACATCGATTAACTCCTTTCGATGAAACTAACATCGATTAATTCCTTTCGATGAAACTAACATCGATTAATTCCTTTCGATGAAACTAACATCGATTAACTCCTTTCGATGAAACTAACATCGATTAACTCCTTTCGATGAACTAACATCGATTAATTTAACTCGACGAACTTAACTCGACTCACTTATCTCGATAATCTAACTCAAGAACTTAACTCCTATCGAATAACTAATATTCGATTTAACTTCATTCGCTTGACTCTAGATCGCAGCGATCACAATGGTTACGCCTGACTCCCTCAGGAAACATCCGACCGCCTTAGGCTATTTACAGCCCTGCGAATTACGCTAGCAGTCGTACGAGGTGGCAACTTACCCTGAATACTATGTTTGACTAACTCTGTCTCAAATAACTATATTTGATTAACTCTAGTTCGTTTTAACTCTAATCGATTAACTCTAACTGGTTAACTCTACCTGGTTAACTCTAACTGATTAACTCTAACTGGTTAACTCTACCTGGTTAACTCTAACTGATTAACTCTAACTGATTAACTCTAACTGGTTAACTCTACCTGGTTAACTCTAACTGATTAACTCAAACTGGTTAACTCTAACTGAACTGGTTAACTCTACTGAACTAGTTAACTCTATTCAACTAACTCGACTTACTAACCCCTTTCGATTAGCATATTCGTTTTACTAACCTTCGAATACCATATTCTATTTACTTTATTCAATTTATAAAGATTTCCTTTTTAACAACGTTTTATTCATTTGAAAAGATTTACTTTTAAATAATGGTTCTACACTTTAAAAATGATTTCCTTTTTATAACGTTTCCTTTTTCAATTCTATTTGTAAATGGTTTACAAATATTTCCTTTTCAAATTTATTCTTGAAATATTCTAACTCCTTAAATTCTCTGAAAAATTCGCCATAACCTCCTTTGTAACGGGAGCATCGGGAAAATCCCCAAACCCACCACACAGGCCTTTCCATTCAAAAGAAAATGTTTTGAAATTATTTTCTTTTTCTACGTATCTCCTATTTATAAATATTCCAATTTATAAATATTTCTTATTTATAAATATCACTTTGAAAATCCCCTTATCAACATTTCGGTATGTTATGGTATTCAATCACATCAAATCACGATGTTCAATATCGTCTATACACACACAATCAACAACAGGTTATAATTCACATTATATATCAAAATATATAAAAAAAACAATAAAATAACTGTTGAGGAATCCTGTCGGATTCCTCCAACCTGTCTCCCTGCATCCACAGATGTTACATAATATGATTATCATCACTTTCAGTTCAATATAAATTATTCCGATAGCAGAATCAATATATAAATATTTAACGGTTTATATATATATATATAATTACATATATATATATATATATATAATTTTCACTAACTGACTAGCAGTTCAATCAATCAACCAACACACAGCAATCAACAGATGATTAATAGTTCTAAAAATACATTATACAAATATAACTGTTCAGAGTTGGTGAGTTTTACTCACATTTGCAGTTCATCGTTAAAGAACGATAAACTGTTCTTTGATTTGAATCAAACAATTTATTTCGCCATAAATTCATACGAGCCCCAATCCACTTCCAGTCCGCTTCTTTATGAAGCTCTCGTCCATACGGTCCCAACGCAACTTGCGGTTCGTAAATCTGATTACGTATGACTAAGTTATTCTACTCCGAAGTTTTCACATTTTTAAATAAAAATAAAACTTTGGATTTAAACATTGATGGGCCTTACCCCTCTTATTACTTGGCCCAAACCCGTTCTTGAATACCCGAGCCCACACTTCATCTCCTCCAAATACAGAACACCGCGACTTCCAGTACTTCAATGGCCAACGTCGGCCCTTCTTCCATCGATTTACCCCACTTCCGTTCCACTATAAATCCAACTAGACTCACCATCACATTGTCCATCCGATTCTCTTTCACCTCATATACATATCTCCCCACTCGAATCCCGAAACCGAAACCCGTCGAACAGTACAGCACCTAATCGATCGACCTTTCTTAGCACGGATTTCCCCCAAACTCTTCAGCGAGACGCGGCTTCCAACGACGAACCCAAATCCAACAATCACGAGAAGCATTAGAGCCTTAAATCTCCAACAATCGCAACCCTAGTTGCGCTGTACAAAACCAGCGAACAGCAATGCAGTTCGAACCCCTTAAAACTCAAGTAGGATTGAAGAGGATCCCTCACTGATTACAAATACATATATACTTTGATTCATAGAATTTCTTTGGAATTGTTTTTTTCATTATTTTCCACTTTCGTTTGATTTGAAGAAGAATATAACGGCGGCTGAAATGTTTTTTTGACCAGAGAGATGGAATTTTAGGTTTAGAGAATGTTAGGGGGGTATATATAGGACAAAAAGTTTAGATATTTATTTTAGATATTTTATTTTTATATTCATTTATATTCAACTACTATGTATATTTGTCCTCTAAAAATCCTGTGACCACATATGATAACCAAAAATCACGAAAATTTGCATACACCTTCAGTTCGACATTACGGTCCCAACGAAACTGGTTTCGTCGAATTCCGACTCCGTTTGCTCACACAGCGTATTTTTAACTATCAAAATACTGACTGTTTTTCACTCTAAAAATCCGTACGGCCACACAGTGACTCTAAAAATCACGAGGCTTGGAATCTAACAATAATCTGACATTGCGGATCCAACAAAATTAGTTTCGTCGAATTCCGACTTCGTTTGCAAAACCGGCTATTTTTAAAGCTCTGGATGACCCATTTAAATATATAAATATATTTAAATAAAATTAAATTAAATATAAATAAATTTATATTATCGTATATCTTCACATATGATATCGTACAGCCCCAGAATATCATATCAGAATTTACAGTTTGATATTTAAGATTTAAGATTTATAGATATTCAGTTTATATCGAAAATTCCTTTTATAACGTAAATAAAGCGTCGCAAATTATAAAGGAATTTCACAGCGACTTTTTCTGAAATTTGATTTGGACGTACATCAAAATCTACACAACGAAATCCCGATTTTTCTC
The DNA here is from genome assembly GCA_030737875.1 of Allium sativum. Classification (NCBI taxonomy): domain Eukaryota; kingdom Viridiplantae; phylum Streptophyta; class Magnoliopsida; order Asparagales; family Amaryllidaceae; genus Allium; species Allium sativum. Next base: position 655,475,936 of record CM060910.1, read on the forward strand.
TTCCACTAGAAAGATATACTCCATCAGCTCCACACGTTTCTTGTTTCACAGAAATACGGCTTAAAACGAATCCTGTACATTCAGTTGAAGTTCGAATCGCCAAATAGCGAACTGCCGCGCCATTTCAAGCTCGATTTTAATTATAATATAATTATACGTTCAAACTGTCGTCGATTGAATATATTCGTCAATATAATTCAACTCTAAGCTGAACTGAATCTAAGGGACGACCCCGTTCACAGAATATTGTAATTTCCAATATTTTTGATTATTTCTGAATTAAATATATTATTTAATTTATTATTTTAATTAAATATTCCCAGTTATTTAATTCCACAACCATTTAATTCACTATATCACTATATATATAATTAAATAAATTAATTATAATACCTCTGCCAATGCGGGTCATTACACTAGGGTCAACCCAGCCCCCTTGGGACGACAAATAGGTCGACCCAGGCACAGTATGGGTCGACCCATATGGGTCGACCCATATGGGTCCATGTGTTGTATTTAATGTTCTTGCATTAAGCGTGCGATTAGTATCCCGTTATACTTTATTTGACTTATTAAGATATTATATTTACATATAATCTCCATATATGTATACAAGACTTCAAATGCCCATTTTATATGTGTATTTATATACGCGCAATCTGTATTTCATTTTCAAAATTCAAACGGTGTTATGCCTTTATTAATTCTTACATATTTTCATTGATTGCACGTTTATTTTGAATTTCTCTTCTGTATGTATATATATTTTGCACATAAAAATATATTCATATATTTACATATGCGTGTATACATATATTTTTATACTTCCTTATATGTACAATTTTTCTTATATGTGCGTTTATACATATTTTTCTCTTTAGAGCACGTATTATTTTAGCCGTTCCTATAAAATAAAAATATGGTGCCCACGGGAATCAAACTTGCGCCACTCTCTTGGAAGTCACATTCTCTTACCAACTGGACTACATAGGCTTTTGTTAACAATGCTTAAAACAATGGTGGTCATTGTTCTTTTTCTTATACCTCTTTTTCATGTTTGTTGTAATATTTCATTTAGAGGTATCTCTTTCATCTTAAATATGTTTTCTGCAATCTATAGGTCTAAATTGACCAGAAAATCGCCACGGACGCAATGACGCTAATTCCATGACCAAATTCTAGAAGCTCTTCAAAATTTATTTTATTATTTAATTAAAAATGCGGGGTGTTACAATCTCCTACCCTTAGGAAATTCGTCCCCGAAATCTGATAAGGGTAAAATTAAATAATACCTTGCATAATATACATCCATCATGTGTACATCCAATTTTTACAAATATATTTACATTCGTGCAAAGTATAAAACAAAATAGTAATACATGTATTCCTAAGAGGTACCTCCTATAAGTATGCAAATTTTTCAAAAATCCTTTAAAAACATGATGCGCACATCCTAAATATTCTGGCAATTCTACATGAAAGCAATATTTCGAGAATCAAAATATATTTTCATCCAAATTTTCCCATACTCTTGCAGAGCAAGAGCGTATTTCATCCAATTATTGCATCCAAAATCCTACCAAGCAACTTTATTTTTCGAATTTCAGAATAAACTAATTTTCTAAATTCGATTTCTTATGTTACAAAAAGGTAGAAAACGGAAAATTTCACATCCCCCATTTTTTCTTTTGTGCACCTTTTCTATCTGTACTTGGATTTTATACAACTTTTTATAAAGATTCCTTAAATTCCTGTCCAAGCACAGACCACATAAGAAAACTTTATTTATTACATATTTTCTTTTCAACTTATCTTGGAAAATTTTATTCTTATTCACCTTTTCTCAGAATTTTCAATTTTTATTTAATGGTCATGTTTGTTGTTTTACTGAATTTTTCATTTCCTTTTTAGTTATTCCATTATCCTTTTCTTATCTTATTTAACTTAATCATCTGATCTAAGTTTAGTTTCAATTAAGACTTCTAGTCCTTGAACTAAAATAGGAAAAAAAAATCTCTACACAGCTACTACTAAGAGCCCAGAATCTCAGGACTATGTTCCCCTCAGACAGAAAAGTTCGAACCATGGGATCAATGACTGGTTTAGGTGTTACCCTAACTACCTAAAAGGAACAAAACAATAGAACAATCCCAACAGAAACATAATAACGGATTTTACCTCAAACAAGAAAATTAACAACATGATCTAAACACTTACTTTCCCTACACTATCTAATAGTCAACACTAGTCCTGGTTGTGTACTAACAGTCATTTCCATGCAACACCCTAAGGTTTTACTGCTTATGCATTCAACGGAAACTTACTATTATTCCAAGATAATTCTCGCTATCTACTTCATAGCCTCAACGCTTTTCTTGTCTTCCCCAGGCACTAATCCTTACATACTCTATACTTTTTAAAACACTGTCTGACCTTTTTTATTTCAAAAATTAAAAGTGTCAAAACTTTATTTTCCTTATCAAAACCTAATTTTGCCAAACCATAAAAACATATGCCATCTGCAAACCTTTTTTTTTTCAAATCACAAAAATTGGAGTAGACAAGGACAACTATTACTCAATTCTATTCTTACTTACAATGTCGGTTCAGTTACTTGCAACTAGGTGCAAACATCTACTCTATTCTTAATTTCTTCAACTTATTTTGTCTACCCAACAAAATTTTATGTTAAAATAGCCATAAAAAATGATTGTCAAAAAATAGAGAATTCAAAACTTTCTTTACTGAAAACTCCAGTTTCCAACAAAATGCAACTTTTTATATGTTTTGCTTTTTAATCCTTTCCTTCAATATAACGTGAAAACTAGCGATCTATACATGCTCTATAATGTGCACCTTTTACTAAGAGAATTTTATTTTAGACAAAATTTTCACAAGAAATCACTATTTCCAAAATATAACCCATTTTATTTCGAAACCCAATATGTATTTCTTTACATATTTTTTTTCAAACATCAAAAAAGCTTTTAACATCAAAACTTGAATGCACCATAAACCATCTTCCAAAAGCTTTTATAATTTCAAGCTCTTAAAATTTAACAATGAGGTTAGACTCAGAGTGGGTTTCCAACTTACCTAGGCTTTCCTAGCCACTTTCACAAAGCCAATTCTCTCAACTATATATATTCCTAATCCAATTTTCTCTTTTTAACATTTTCAAATTTATAAGGTTTTACTGCCAAACCCACTAAGCTGAAATACTAACATATGGGATTCACCATTCTTCCATACAAAGTATATTGTACACTTCCCACCCAATGGGTCTCAGATTTCCATATCCATTCCTTTAGTGTACAAAACAGATATCCCAACTTTTACCATATTATGCCTTCTCTGTATAACGGGTTCCTTTATGGACCTAGGTATATGTATATAATATATATTTAAAAAAATACAAATACGTTCACTAACTATCTACACAGGAATCCTAAACCTAGGCTCTAGTAGCAAATGCACCAACCCGAATTCCAACAGACCAATTTTTTTTCTTTTCAAAATTCGAAATATCGAAACCCGCGTTGATTTGTTTGGTATCCTGCAGAAAAGACAAATATAATAAACATACCAGAGCTTAGAAAACATATCATAATGGAATGGAATAAAATACAATACAATCAAATATAGCCTTACCCAGATAATAATACATTAATATTACCTAATCAGTATCCAAAGCTATCATATCTCTGCCACAAATCTAACCTGCGAGTATGTTATGAGGAGGAGGTCAGAACAAAAATTCTAGTGACTGGATTTAAACTACACATTTTGGATAACCCTACGTGTACCGTTCAGCCACCTTTTCTTATTTATTAGGTTACTTGTGTTAATAGAACTCAAGGCTTACACACACATCATACCCATCTACTCCCTAGTAGATTAACCTAATATAATATACATACAGCTACCCCTAATATTAAGGTACACCCATTGGTACCTTACTCGCACGGTCGCCGACGTAACGCCATAAAAATATACGTAGTCCCTTATCCTACGCCGGAACAATATACAGATCTCTGTATAACCACGCTAAGTTCCGCATAGAACTACCATCGCCATGCCACGTAAGCGTACAAACTGCCACCTTCGAACCATTCGATCGAATCAGGTTCTGTCACATAGTAATGCCCTAAAGTCTATGATACACCACCTGAAGCTAACATGCATGTATCTACAATTTATCAGATACGTATCGTACTCGATGCCTCAACCTCGATGATACATCATCCGGAAATGGTTTGCATGTATCCACACGTATTATTTATTGTGCACTGAGTTCCGTAATAAGGCTATATCAAATACGCGGAACTCGGTAGGAAGCCTTTTCATATATATATATATGTACATAGATGCTATGGTTTACTTTTCACGGTGGCTATGGTCCCACCCGACCCCTCCTTCAACTAGTGAAAGGCAACCAAATATGAGAGCTAGTGACGTGCCCCTAGCAAACAATCTACATCCAAATTGGCATGTCCCACAACCAAAGCCTCGATAGTAAAAGGTCAATGGTCTTTTGGTTTTGCTTTCCTCCTTTTCGCATCATGTTGGTTGTCGATGAACGATACCCGACGATTACTATTAATTAGACTGTTAGAACCGCCTAAGGCAAATAGATGAGATGGCCGTAACCCGCCTAGTCACAAGGCACCAGATTCGTCGAATCACCTAAGCCACCCTACAGCCTTTTGACTGCCCACTATCATGGCTATCCCTTCCAGTCCTTCGAAGCCTGCATAATATCAAAAAAACATTAGGAAGAACAGGCAGAATAATCAGATGGATGTGCACTCCCCTCGTGTCTCATGACACCACGATGATCTACCCCGTTGGGTTCTTCATTTACAGACGTACGGACTGGTCCAAGCACCTCAGGTTAACGTGCTATTAGACCCTATGTCCAAATGTATTTAATTACACGCTTTCTCTACCTCATTGGATCTCCAGTTAACTTGCTTATTTAAAATCATATTAACTTCTTATTAAGGTTACCAAGTTCTTCTTGCTTATTAAATTCAGTTATATAACTTACCCCATTTAAGTTCATTAATAAGCCTTTAATATGTTATTCTTATCAGCAAATTTCAGATTCTCAGGTTTTCAGATAACATATTCTTCTTATCAGCAGGATTTAGATTCTCAGGTTTACAGTTTACTTAATTCATAATTAAGTACACTGCATTTTATAAGTTTTCCCTTCTTTTCTTTACTTACCCCAAACAGTAGATTTCAGGTTTCTAGATTAACAGATTACTTAATTTATATTTAAGTACAACTTGTCTTGTTACATACGTTTTCACAATGTCCCTATCGTTTATTATAACCCAAGTTATAATTTCTACTTGTCCCTAGGACAAGCCTACCTATTGTCTTTCCTTTTCCCCTTCAGGTTTATTCATAATAGGTTATTATCATTCCCCGTTTATTCCAATTCTTTTACTATTGTAACCTCCATTCAATCAATGCCATTCATTTATTTTTCCTTTTTTATATACATATATTCGTATATATGTTTATGCACTAAACCTCTCACATTAAGTTGACCACTTATGGATGCTGGATTTGCCGGGCAGTTCCGGGTAGACTTCTACCACAAGTTGAACTTAACCTCATGTCTTAGCACCATTATATGTATGTTTATGCACCAGATTCATCAAAATTAATTGACCTCTTATGGATGTTGGATTTGCCGGGCAGTTCTAGACATACTTCTACCATAAGTTGAATTTAATCTCGTGTTTGAATGCGGTTACAATTTTCTATTTACTGCAAATTTAGGCATATTCATTCTTCCAAATTTTACTGTAATTCTTATTTACAGTCTTTTGGCATAAAAATATTCTTAAACAGATATCCATGTTCATTGTAAATTTCATAATTACAACATTTACAGTAGATCCCAATTCAGACAGATGATTATTGGAAACAGGTCTTAAACAATAGAATTGTCCTATCAATTACCAATATTATTCCAAATTAACAAGTTATTAGAACAGGTTTATATACAACAGTAATCCTTTTCACATATTCTAACAGGTTTATACATTTCAACAGATTTACATTTCAGCAGATTTATACATTCAACAGGTTTACATTTTAGTAGGTTTACATTTCAGCAGTTTTATAAATATTAACGGGGAATGCCAAACGATAGATATACCATTATCAAAAAGTATAACTTAAATCCACTCACCTAATAGCTTTCCAATTCAAGAATCTAGTCCAGACCTAGCATTCTGTGGCTCTCCTAACTGAATTTAGAATCTAAATAACCATGGATTCACAATTCTCAAACTAAAAGAAAAAAGGGGGAAAGAAGAGAAAGCTAAATTAACCAGATCCAAGAATTAACCTCACTTCGATCAGAATTTGAACACCCATTTGTAAATATACGTCTTTTTCCTCTAGATCTTGAATCAGAATTTCTTAAGACTGTTTATTCTGTTTTCTGAAAAGATTTGAGGAGGAAAAAGAATGGCAGAGTCTAGACACCTTCTTAGAAAATATGAGATTTAGGCTAGGCTCTGTTAGCCTATTTGTAGGTGTTCAATAAAGTGGATATGATCTTGTACGCGCAGCGCTGAGTTAGCAACGAACGCGATTTAAAAAACAATTCAGATTCACTGAATGAATCTGCCCGGATCAGGGGTGGGTCGACCCACCTACCTCCTAGACCCTACGGGTCGACCCAGCTACCTTGGATCGACCCACAGGTCGACCCCGGCACAGTATGGGTCGACCCATATGGGTCCATGTGAAGTATTTAATGTTTTGGCTTTAAACGTTTGATTAGTGTCCCGTTATACTTTCTTTGACTTATTTAAATATTATATTTACATATTATCTCCTTATATGTATACAAAATTTCAAATGTCCTTTTTATACGTATATATATATATATATACAAGCAATCTTTATTTCATTTTCAGAATTCTAACGGCGTTATGCCCTCATTTAATTCTTACCTATTTTCATTGATTGCAGGATTATTTTGAATTTCTCTTCTGTATATATATATATATATATATATATATATATATATATATATATATATATATATATATATATATATGCATATATTTACATATGCATGTATACATATATTTTTGTACTTCCTTATATGTATAGTTTTCCTTATATGTGAGTTTATACATATTTTTTTCCTTTAGAACAAGTATTGTTTTAGCCATTCCCCTAAAATAAAAATATGGCGCCCGAGGGAATCGAACTTGCGCCACTCTCATGAAAGTCACATGTTCTTACCAACAGGACTACATAGGCTTTTGCTAACAAGGCTTTAAAACAATGGTGGACAATGTTCTTTTTCTTATACCTCTTTTTCATGTTTGTTGTAATATTTCATTTAAAGGTATCTCTTTCATCTTAAATCCTTTTTTTGCAATCCATAAGTCTAAATTGACCAGAAAATCGTCACAGACGTAATAACGCTAATCCGGTGACCAAATTCTAGAAGCTCCTCAAAATTTATTTTATTATTTAATTAAAAATGCGGGGTATTACATTGAGCTCAACCAAAAGAGAGAACGAAGAAAGTAATTTATTCTCCATTCCCCAACCCCATATTTATAGCCTCCCACCAGCACACTAATGGGCCTTTCCAAATCAGCCCATTATGGCTCTAAAAACCTGAACAGCAAATTATGAAAAATTAAAATAGCGATATCTCCCAAACCGCTGAGCAAAATTTTTAATGTGACCACTCTACGGAATGAGAAACATCATTTCCTTTCCAATGAGACCAATCTCAGCACATGATTCGATCCAAGTCAAAAGTTATGACCTCTACAAGACTGAAAGGGGAAAAATGGTCACAAACAAAATTAGTACAAAATTATGGACATGTCTCACATCCCCATAGCCAACATATCAAAATATGAGAATGATCCAACCTTCAGGGAATAAAATAAAAATATTTTACAATCCTCCGATTCGTAAAATGCGGGTTGTTACATTCTTGCTCGGTGGCTGGAGCTCAAACCAATTTTTTGATATTTGATTAATCATATTTTGGTAGCAAAATGCTCAATCTCGTGTTATAAACATTACTGGTGTTGTTGGAGGTTCCCACATCACCATCTCTTCTAATAGAGAATTTACGATGAGAAAAGAAACCTACCACAAAACGGCTTCTCATGGAAATTCATCAAATTTTGTTTAAGGACAAAATGGGTAGGCGAACTTATAAAAAGTAACTCCATTAGACAACGTAAGAACAACAAGCTGAATCGAATATGATGTGGTACCGAATTTTGGTCATGCCATCGATCAAGCAAGGTATTTATTTCCGTGCCATGAGACAAATCTAGTCATAACTTGTCATCTATAAAACGATGTGAAAAATGGGTCACACGTTGGCATGGGCAGTTCAAACATAGATTCCCTAACTCAAGAACCGACATTAAGAAAAGCGATTTGCTGCAAAATCTCCAAAGCCGGTTAAACAAAAGACTATTCAAGTCTGCGTAAGACACGTATTCCTCTAGAATCTCATCGTTATTCTCCTCAGAAAAACCATCCAAAGATAGCTTAATCTTCATCTACGAAACGGCGATCGCCTTTGAAAGAACCTATTCTAACAAGGTATAACAAAAGTAGATGCAGCACAAACAACAACCTATTCTAAGATCTCGTAGCAACTGGTCGGTGCAAGTCCAACTGCCTCGACAAATTTTCTTAGCCTTAAAGCGGTAAGACATTTTTGCTCATTTTGATCCAACCAAATGATCTCAACCTATGGAGGAGACTTAAATGGTGTGGGTAGGATCGAATATTGCAACTATATATTATAGGCCAATAAATGGTTGGAGATAAGAAATTAGATCTTGGAGTATTAGTGAGGCAAGATCTATGCGCAAACAAGCACAAAAAGGAGGAGGCGAGGCAACGACAAAGAAAGAGAAGAAGAATAGATATATGGTTCGACTAGATAAGGAAGGAAGGACGAAAGAAAGAAGATAAGGGGGTAATTTGGAAGCAACTTTTAGGGTTGAGTCCTAGGTCCAAGTTGTAGCAAAACTCATCGACTAGTTGACCATTCTTGCATAACGCTACACGATCAACTATTAAATGGCTTTGGACCAAGATTGAACCTTGACCTTATTAGGCCGAATTAAAACATTAATCATCCCGCGTCACCCTTTAAGATTTGATGCGATCCAAAAAATAATTATCCTCATCACCGCTGAATTTAAATACCATGCTTAAACTCTGAACCAACTCCAAGGACTTAGTCTCAATAACGATGTTGCGACCACAACGAATGAACTTAAAACAAGAAATTACCTAGAAATATAAAGTTGAATTAAAATCGATTTTCCCCTTACTAGCTGACAACAAAACTAAACAATTTGAAATCAAATATCCCAAAAATAATGATGAAGGATTTTCCTTAGCCTTTTCAAAGAAAAATTAAAACTTTTCCAAAAATGGAATTTATTATAAACTAACGGTCTCGTACTGATAAACCCAATTTGTTGTCACTATTATTATTATTATATATAATCCAGTTTATATTTCAAACTGGAAAAACTTTTTCGTGTTCAAAAATGTTGGAGCATAAAAACAGTTAAGATTAATTTTTATGATTTAAATAAATTATCTAATATATATAGGAAAAGAGATACTTAAAATCACAAGGAATAGATATTTATTATTCTTGAGTTTAGTGGTATATTTCTTGTCATTTCTAACTCCTTTCTTCCTATCAATCGGATTACATTTATTAAAATTACCAAATGGCCATATAAATTTTGAAACACGAATAGATTAAAAATTTAAAAACCATATCCTTATAAAATTATTTTCTAAAGCCATATTTCAAAACTCATTCATTTTTCTAAATAGCTTTAAAAATGAATTTCTTCGAATACAAGGCCAAGAACTCAATTGAATATTTTAATAAAGGTAGATTCGGAAATTCAACGAAGTAACGAATGTATATACCTCTTAATTATATTTCTGAAGCAGATACGACATATAAATGTGAACCTTTCCTGTTTTGAATCGTGGAATGGTTTTAACCGGAACTACAAGAACAAAACAGAACTAGAAATCAAAACTATCTCGGTGGTAGCTTGATTTTTGTCCAATCTCTAAACTCGAATCAACAGAATCCACCATATGTCGTCCTCATGCTCTTCATGAAAAAATTGCCAACATACTGTGGGGTAAGATAGGATTGGCTAGAAACCTGAACTCAACATATTTCAACTATTAGTCGCTCAAAGCTGATTTTATATATTTAGGCCCACGGCTAACTCATCACCGAAATAAATTAAATTCGAGTAAGAAAGACGAAGAAAAATAGAAAATAAAATCAAATTACGTTCTCTCATGAGTCCCAATTTAACTAATTCCTCTGATCGTTTAACCTAAGCTCTGATACCAAATGTAACACACCCACACTATTCTGCTCTCAAATTTCGACAAAAGTCGAAACTCAAACACATCCAAGCTTGGAGTGTGTAGATCTGGTACCTGCAATAAATGAGCATGAGCATAATCAAAGTATGACAGGATAACACACAGTGGAAACAAAATAGGATAAACTAGTATTAACTCAAGTAACTACCTTTTTCAGAGTAAGTCACTTTGCCAATACCTAGCATGAGAGAGAACGAGAACCAAAAGAACTAAAACACCTATGGGAACCTGACCTTCTCTAGAAAACCTGGGTGGTTGTAATGAGGAGGAGGGTCAGAACAATAAGATTCCAGTGAATAGAAAATGTACAACACAGATTATAATACACAGATGTATCCCATTTGGTTCAACCCAAGATGTATGCCTGCCAAAGTCAGTGATTCTAGCTTGACCTTGTAGAGTTTACGCACAACTCTACCACTCTTTCCAAAGTGGTATTCTAATATATAATACTAAGATAGAACGTTTGAGAATATATGTAGGAAGCCTTTAAGCCATAATTTAACTGATTATTAGACCGAGAAGTGAACTCCCAACTGCAGGGCCCTTATATATGTACATACTTTTCCATCCTCTTTCCCTTTATCATTTCTGCCTCACTGTAAATGATAGATAGAGTGGATTCTCCCGATCACTTAAGACCCTAGACAGACGTATGGGTCAGTGAACTTATTGGTCGCTTATTACTTCTGATAACTTATTCCATATTCTTTTTAAACTAGAGAGGACTAGCTATGGGCCCTACTAGTTAAGGCTTCCATCGTTGATGCATATACGCTTACCCCGTATAAGATGAGAGATGGTATTTTATCGCTCACTATACCTCTAGCTAACCTTATTAGATAAACCCCTTAGCCGCGTACTACTTCCCATAGGGTAGATAGCAATATCCAACGCTTTAGTTTCCAGCTTTGGGTAAGCAATACACACACATGTCATTTAATACCCCTATACTAAAGGACTAATTCCCAGGTAGACTCTCCGACCTTAGCCACTTAAGACCCAGGAAACGGACTACACGCCAAGTTTATTAGGCTCGTACCCCATTAGCCCTTGTTACCTTTCCATATTACGATAAAGTGGGCCGCGTCATCATCTTTATCGCTTAGTTACTCTTTGCGGAAATATTGTATGCATAAGGTTTATTATCGTCACGGGTTACTATGGTCAATAATAGTTTTATATTATTAACCTACTCAGTCCAACTGTGTTTTTAATTAAAACTTCTATATTCATTAATATAAATAAGTATGGTTATATTCTCTTTTCCTATAGGATATTTATTTAATTACTTCCCTAATTTAGACTTAGTTTTGAGCAACGATCAATATCCATTAATTCCTTATGACACCTATTTTCTGTTATTGTTATGTTTATTGCCCTTTATGGCCATAACGATCATATTTTCCTAAGGCAGCCATTTATCAGTCCTAAGATATTTATTTGTTGTACCCCAACAGACAATTACTATTCTTATTTGTTTATTTATTTATTTTCTATCATATATATGTATATATATATATATTTATATACCAGACCTCTCACATTAAGTTGACAAACTGTGGATGCTAGATTTGTCGGTCGGTTCCAGGAAAACTTCTACCACAAGTTGAACTTAACTTCGTGCCTTGGTATATTTATATTTACATAATAGACCCTTCACATTAATCTGACCACCTGTGGATGCTGGATTTGCCGGTCGATTCCGAGCAGACTTCTTTCACAAGTTAAGCTTAACATCGTGTCTAAATGCGGTTATAATTCAAATTTCCTAATTGGGGTGCACAACATAAATCCTAATTAATTTAGGAATTTTAACCATTATCCTATTATATTCACTTTCCCCATTCAACATTGAGCATAATTGTTATTTATTGATTTGCGGTCCTATTTATCGCAGTCAACTATATTGATTGCTACAAATGGTCACCACGAATATATAAATTGTTACAAATGGTCACCACAAATATATAATTCAATATGGATTACATTTACATATATAATTACATAATTGAACACCATTCAATACAACGTATATTTAATCGTTTTACACTGATTTGGACAGATAATATGTATATATTTATATTTTATGTTTTCGTGCGGTCAACGTATTTATTTTTTATTATTTTTATTTTTAAAATTAATGAGTTGGTTTAATTGAAAACCACACATTCCAGCCGTACTCATTGCAAATTATGCCTAATTAGTGGAATTAACATATTCCCAAATCACAAGAAATATATGTAAATATATAATTTGGAATAGTTGATGCAAGTTACACACAAATATATATATATATATATATATATATATATATATATATATATATATATATATACACACGAACATTTGCACCACTTTTCCCTTTTTGATCTTTTTATTATACCTCTTGTGATTTCAAAATAATATTTTTTTATTCAAAAGGAGGAAAACGACATGTTTACAACAATCAAGCCAAAACTCAACAATATTGAATACAAACAAGCATATTTCTTTTAATACTACAATCACAAAATTTACCAATCGAATCTTTTTTACCTAAATTCACAAAATTTATTATTCAACACTGAATTAGAGATCTAGAATGTAACTACATCTAAATGGTGTTCAATGGGACCGATTTCCAGATCTATAGTGCTTTACAACAACTGCAATATATTTTACAACATAACTATAGGAATATGTATAAACAAGTTTAAGAACCCTACAATTAACATTATGCATAACCACAATATACAATTCACAAGTTTTAACAATTTTTACAATCAGATCTGATGGGTGGCAATCTAATTACAACAATTTAATGAACATATCTGATAGAAATAGGCATAAAATTTTAGATTTAATTCAAACGAAATAAGCAAGTTATTATAACTGTATTCGTAAATTTCCCACTCAACTGCAAGCATCCAAATCCCAAGTTTAAACCCTTTAGGCCTACAATTCCCAGATTCTTATAAATCTACAATTTATCTGAAAAGGGGGAAATTCCAGATCTATAGAGATGTAAGAAAATAAAACGAGATGGGAGAATCTATTGTTGAGCGCTAATTTGCATTCATTTCCATTGGATCTGATAATCATCTCAATCCTATGTGATTTGTATTTGATTTCTTGTATAAGAATATATTTTTATTTAAGAAATTAGGTTTGGAGAAGGAGGGAAATGGCAGAGCTTCGCTGCTGCCCACAAATTTGTGTGGAAAAAATGAGGCCTTAGCCCTTTATTTATAGAAGAGGAATTTATCTTGGACCATTAGATTGATTTTAATTAACATCTGTCCATTCATATATTATTTTATTCAGCCAACCCCTAGTGGTCACTGCCTGGCTCGACCAAGTGCTCGTAGTCGGTGGTAGACTGCAGGTCGACCGCTTGGTCGACTTGTAGTGTGGTGGCTGGGGTAATTATTTATTTTTATATATAGATTTTTCAGTTTTATTTATTTTTCGTCCATTATCGTTTTTCATCCGTAACTTTTTCATATGGACTCCGTTCGCGAAACTCCAAACATGAAAGTTGACCAGAATTCCAAGATGGACGCATCAGTTAAAGTTTCGTGGTCCAGTTCGATCATCTGAAGAAAAAAATCCTATTTTTTGAGATTCTAATTAAATAACTATTTATTATCAAAATTTCGGTTTTTTATAGATGGGGTACTAAGTGACTGTAAGGACGTCAACCCTTAGATTTACTTATGGGGTATTAAGTGATTGTAAGGTTGTTCGCCTTGGATTAACATATATGCCTTAAGTGGCTGCGAGGATGTACGTCTTGTATGTTTAGTTGTGTGTATTTGATTGCGTAGACATATCGTGAAGAGTTTATGCTGCCAAATATAGGGGATAGTTATTCCTTAAAACTTATCTTATTTTCATTCACCAGAACAGTATGTTCTAACCTTCCTCTTCTTAACATATAAAGTGGATATTAGGTGGGAACGCTTGGATCAATAATATCTTGGAGATGGAGCCTAACTATGGAGGATCTGTATCTATTAGTCATCATTTATGGTAGTATTATATTAGGATAATTATTATTGACGAGCCCTTTATGATTGGTTGAGGCTCACTGCAACCAACATTTATTATGGTTTTGATTAAAAGTACATCTATTTTAAATTATTATATTTTTTATCCCTTCCGCTGTATTGACAAACCCTTTATGATTTCGTTAAATTGCCCTATTTTATCTGTTATACCATTTACTTATAGTAACCAATGATCTGTTTAGAATGACTTTAAGTTTCGGTTGGCCTTTCTTGGGTCGAAATTTAGGTCTGTTCCAGGTGGGTTGTTACATAAAAAACATAATGTTTTACAGTGGTTCAGTCCGGGTTGAACCCACGTCAACTTTGAAGGCTTTGTCGATTTTATTTACTATTGAAGGATCACAAAAATGGGCATCATCATTACAAATGATTACAATGATTAATTATATTCTATTATTCCTTGTGCGGGAGTCTTCGCGGTATGGAATTTTGAAGAGAGATGGATTCTCTTCTTCCTCATGCTTTAAGAGGCTTTAATGATGTTCAACGCCCTTCTCAAGATGTCAAATCTAGCAAATGCCAACCCCTTTCAAGTGCAAAGTAAGAGGGTATTTATAGATAGTGGAGTAGGCGAGAGATGGGGACCATAGGCCGAAATTCGCATCCCGAAGTAGTAGGTTCGATTTCACTTCGTATCTCGAAGGATACGAAATTCGTATCCAGAGGGATATGGAATTCATATCCGAAGGGATACAGATTTCGTATCCTGAGGGATACGAAGTTCATATCCTGAGAGATACGGATTTTGTATCAAAGGATACGAAATGTGTATCCTTTAGGGTATGAAACATGAGTAGTTCAACCCCTTTCAAGTGTGAGGTAAGGGGGTACTTATAGGTAGTGGAGTAGGTGAGAGATGAGGACCACATGCCGAAATTTACATCTCGAAGTAGCAGGCTCAATTTCATTTAACCCGAAGGATACGAAATTTTGTATTCAAGGGATATAGATTTCGCATCCTAAGGGATACAAAATTCATATCCAAGGGATAAGAAATGTGTATCCTATAGGGTACGTAACGCGAGTGGTTCGATAGGGACTAGGGATGCAAAATGCCCAAGGAGGAGTCTTTTTGTGGAGTTGTGAAGTTTATGCTCGTGCGACTTCCTCCAGGCTTGAGCCTTGAATATTTTGGTGATGCTTCGGGCTATTGTGTCGTGCTATAGGCCGAATCGTGTGGACCTGAACTGCCTTTGGGAACCGGACCAAAGTCCGGTTAACACTTACTGAACAATTGATTACGATTATGCAATTACTTAGTGAACAACTACTGACATTTATGAAATTATATCAAAAAACTGCATAAATGTATGTAATTATTCCGTAAACAATTGTGGATATTTCCACAATTTTTTTGATGAATAATTGCGTGAATTTCCGCAATATTTTGTAAAAATTACCGAAATTTTCAAAAAAAATTGGTGAATAATTATGGAAAGTAAATTTTTGTTAAATAATTGCACAAATGTTTGCAATAATCCATTGAATAATTGCATAAATCTATATATGTATTAGCTAACTTAATTCTAAGGACCTAACTTACATATTTTTTTCAGCAAGGATGTTTTGTCTATTTTGAACTTAATGGAGACTTTAGCCAAACTCTCACTACCTTTTAAAGTGGATGTAGCCAGAGTACGTCGGACCGTTATAAAATCTTATATGCTCATTTCTTATTGTTTTTATTTTTTGGTCTACATATTTATTTCTCTAATCATTCAATTGTTGGCGTCATTTTTGATGTCAAAAACAATTTTTGTAGAATATATATTTAAAGAAGGGCAATGATCTATTTTGAAACGTTGAAGGATATATTACAAATGTTTTATTAGTATATTATCAAAATAATTTATAAGTTCTTGCATATATTTTTAGAAGAAGAGTTTGTATGTCTCAAGTAAATACCAATTTCTATTTTCGAGTGAGTCGAATCAGACATAATTAGAAGCATATTATGTAGATCTTCCATGCATAAACACAAAGAGATTGTGATGGAACTCAAACCAATGTTAACTTAAATTTAAAAAGAGAAAAACCATTTTAATCAACCACTTAAATAACAAGGAAGTCAATTATATATTAAAAAATTCATATATCAAATTTTATTTGAACAAAGATGATTAAAAAAATGATTGGTTTATATTATAAACTATTGTACAATTTTTATAGTTTAGTCATAGGCGGTTGCTCCAATCATAAATAATATGTTCTTCATTAAGCGATGACTATATTTTCAAGCATTATATAATAAATAATATTTATAAAACACAACTAAAATTTTGAAAAAAAAAATAGTTTACAAAATAAAAAAAAACACTATTGTTCATAATTTAACGATTATAAATTTGTTGATATAACAATTTTAGCATTATCTCTATGTATCGTCAAAATAATGCACCCATTGTTATTTATAAGTGCTACATGATTGTTAATCCTACTTAATGATGCTCATAATCATGTTCTTTTGTCCAAAATTGAAAATACAATAAAGCATTAAACAATAAAACTAGCTAATATGAAAGTCTTACTTGCCCCAGCTTTGAAATTTTATATCAATTCACGTACAAAAACCTGAATTTCCAGTAAAATTCCTTATTGTTTGTAACAAGGTTCAGAGATACTTAAGAAGCTGAAAAATGTTAGAACACAATTTTAATTTATCTTTAAACCAAAATATTACCAAAAACGAATAAATTTTTAAGTTACCATTTACATACAAGATTTAACGCATATTTAGAAATCTTATATGAAATATACTTAATAATCAATTTAAAGACACTGCATTATCCTGTATTTGCAACTAGGGGTGAGCATTATTTGGTTAAACTAAATAAACCAATCAAACCAAATTATTTTGGTCGGTTTGGTTTGGTATTGAAATTAGATCGTTTTGTAATCGGTTCGGAAAAATATTTAGTTTGGTTATCGATTTAACCAAATTAACCGAACTTTTATTATATTTCCAAAATTATGCATATTATAATAAATATTATAGATTAGATTAGTTATCGAAGTAAATTTTATTCAACGCTTAAGATTCGTAATTACTTTTAGGAAGTATAAAGATCATAAATAATATATATATATATATATATATATATATATATATATATATATATATATATATATATATATATATAGGGATAGGATCAAGAGTACCCACAAATAGTACAGCACCCCTTTAGCCCCCTGATTTCGACCACATATTCTTCACTCTCTCTCTTCCCACTAACTCTTTCTCCTCCCACTAACATATTTTATTATAAATGAATGGTTCATTTTTATCGGTTTTAGTTTGGTTTAACAATTTTTATCATAATCGGATGAACCAAACCAAACAAACCATAACCCTTGTTTGCAGCAGACCCATCTTTGTGCGTATGCGGCTCTGTGCTGTCATTAAAACAAGTGACATGCAAATAAATAGTAAACCGTCTCTCTCTGTGTATTCTCTATGGGTAACAAAATAGACCATACAAGTCAAAATTCACAGAAAACAATCCCTGTTTATCGAACCTCAAAAAATGTAATGCTGTGTATCAATCAATCTGAACCGGACCACGACACATGAACCAAACCGGTCGGGTCCAGCTTCCACTATAAAGCCCAAAACACAACGGTCACATTTTTCCAAACAAAACGAAAACTCAACGGTCACTTTTTCCCCAACTCTTCCTCATTTCCTTTCCCCCGCTCAACTCCTCTTTAACAAACAGTTAAACTAATGATTTATGAAAGAACCATAACAATCGAATACCTCGACCAATCAATGTCAAAGAGCTTACTGTGCAAGTTTCCAGACAATTCATCCTTCGGATTCAATTACTGTGAGAGTGGCATTTGGTCTCCATTAATTCCTAGAAAAATGAACGGCTTTGAAGTGTCGAAGTCATCAAACAAGCTTACTATAAGTAGGAGAACGAAGAAGAAGAAGAAGAAGAAGAACAAGAACAAGATTGATTCCAGTAGCAAGAGGTTGAGCTTCTCGCCTACTCCTAAAAAGGTCTGTTCATATTTTATTCCAACTTTAAATCTTATGATTCTTCCTGCACTCTGAAACTGAGTTTGATTTGTGCAGGGACTTAACAGACTGTTGAAAGCGGCTACAAAGAGATTCAAGGCACAAAGAAGAGCTGCAATACAAATGATTCTTCCTACACTCTGATCATTTTGATGTATTAATCAGTTGTTTGTTTCATGTAGTATTCATGATGTAAAATTTATTGTATTAGCCACTGCTTATTACTTGAGTATATACACTGTTTCCTTGTTTACGGCTAATTTCTTTATTTTGGAGATGGTGCCTGCTACTGAAGCAATTGTTAATTTCTGTTGTGTTTATCAAGGAAGTGTTAAATTCTATCTTTGTGGGTGATGATACTGATGTCTCAGTGTATTTTGATCAGATTAATGGATTTCATTTATTCATAAAAGATGCATTTCAACTTATTTGATCTTTTCATTCGACTATAGACATATGAAAACTGCAGAAGGGTTCAACCAGGTTAAGCTTAATCCACTTCACACTTTTGGTCCATATTCGCCCTTCTTCCCGTGTTATATCATGCAGAAAAGTTTTTTTTTGCCCTGCATCAGACTGTCCAGCAAAAGAAAAATGTATAATATTGAATTAAGGATGAAATAGTTCTATTGCATGTCTGATTTGACATAAAAAGATTTTGTATTCGGCTAAGCAGCGTTGTTTGTATACAGTGTATATTACAGAGGCAACTGTAAAAGCATTCCAATGGAAGATGGGATTGGATGTCCCATCCCCATTGATTGACATGCAACCCACCCCAACAGCAAAAATAAATAAATAAATAAATTTGCTAGGATATTATTTTTTATTTAAATATGTTAGCCGGCTAAAATAAAGCCGGCTAAACTGGTTGTCTTCCAACTTTCAAGCTTGCTTTGGCAACCTCCAGGGTTGCATAGCAAACCTGCAGAGCGCAACCGACTCCCTATTGGGAGTCGGTTGCTTTCCAATCCGACCTTGTGTTGGGAATGCTCTAACTGGGCCTTCGGTATGACCCGACATCTCTGCTTACTTGTACTGACCGTATCTGCTTGCTTTGACTCATCTGTTTTGATTCGTGACTTTATTATCCCCCATTCAATTCGAGCTAGGATTTCCATGTCCTTCCTCATTCCGTCTCCATCCGCAATTCTAAGATCTAATTTCAATTGATTGAAATTTCTCATTGACAGTGCTTCCATTTATAAAGCACATTGATAGCAGGCTAGTATGTGATTTACTTCCAATCTTCCTCTAGTTGTCTGCTCTCGTATAAAGTATAAATCAATTTCGATGTACTTGTTGGTTGATGATAACATCGCGCTCAAATAAGCACACCAGATGATCGAATTTTTGGAAAACTTAAACCCTAATCCCAGAATGAAAGATCCAATCTGCATGATTTCTGCAGTCAAAATGCTCGCAACAGATCGACAATTGGCTTCAGAGCTGAATCTCAAATCGTAGATTGCATCTTCAAGTACCACTATCCTGAGTTTAATCTGATGTAGATGCAATATTCTGAAGTCGATATACAATCATTTGGGTCTGTTGCCCGGTCTGCATCAATGTAAGCTTGTAAATTTATTTATTTTTGCATGCTTTTAGAAGTAGCCCATGATTTTGTGTGTCTTTCAAGTACCGTAACATGCGGTTAATTGCATTCAAATGTACGCTTAAGGGATTTTGCATATACTAACAAACTTTATCCGTACTAAAACATATCTCTGACCCCGTAATAGCGACATATTGCAGTGTACATGCAATGCTTCTGTACTATTTGATTTGCTTATAGACTTCCCTTGTGTTTCAATAAATGCAAATTGCTAGTCATCTGTCTCGGTAATTATTTTGAATGATCAGTGTTTTCTTATATGAGAATCTCTGATATGTACCTTTTCTGTGATAAGAGAAAATCCAGTTCAAATTTCATTTCCACTTGTATTCCCAGAATCTGATATGTACCTTCTCTGTGATAAGAGCAAATCCAGTTCGAATTTTATTTCCACTTGTATTCCCAGAATCTCTGATATGTACCTTTTTTGTGATAAGAGCAAATCCAATTCAAATTTCATTTCCACTTGTATTCCCAGAAGTTGCCAAGGGCAAACAACTATTTTATTGAACATGTTTGGTCTAAAAACCAAATGACACTGTTAATTTCTTCTCATAATTCATCATTTTTACCATGTTTACATCCCTTTGATTATTGCATATAAATTTCTTCTTGAAAATCCCCATCCAGAAATGGATCATATACATCCAGTTTTTTTATTTTCCAATGTTTATGTACAACTATAATCAAGATGATTCGAATTGTAGCAGATTTAACAACCAATGAAAATGTCTCACTGAAGTCAAACCAAATTGTTGTAACTCTTGGCAATTAATATTGCCTTCTACTTTGGTTTGTGTCTGCTTTTGATCTTGAATGTCCATTTACACACAATGGCATTCTAGTGATTTGAAAAACAACTAAACTCCATGTTTTATTTTCCATTAGCATTATATTCATCACTCATGGCACTCTTTCACACGTTATACTTGATTGCCTCCTCGAAGTGGTTTGTTTAGTATCATATAGGGATATTGTATATATCATGGGCTTGAAAAATTATACTTTTAGACCCTGTAATCATGTGATGTTCTATCACTACAACAAATAGGGGCTTTCATAGTATTTGAAAAATGCTATGTTACCCTACCCTAGCGATTCAGGGAACGATAGGGAAGGACATGCTATGGTAAACCTTTAGCTTCAAATAGCAATGACACAAATGCTATACAAAATAATTTTTTTCTATAGAATTTTCTTGTGCTATTAAGTTAAAGCACTATAAGAAATATTATCCCATGGTTACTTTCAATAGCGGGTTTTAGCATATTTCAATATCATTTTTTATGAATGTTTTATAGAGCTGGTATGATAATCTACAACGTTGGTTTGCATATTTGTATAGCGTATTTTGCACGCATATTCAACAGCATTACTTATGGTTAATTTCTTAGCATTTGTTTTACAACAACATTTTTCAGACACCATTAAATTTAATATTTATATGTAGATTTTATTTATTGCTCTTGCGGCCTTTTCACATACAGTTCCCTTTAACCCAATTCTTATTTACATATAAATTCAATATATTTCCATAAATAAAAAAACATATAGATTACATCAAAATATTTCATGTATATCCAAACATTCTCTTATATAGAATATTAATCAGCCTTATGACAACGTCGTTACTCTTTGGACTTGGACATCTGGATCGCTCATAGCTTGGGAGAAGAGTTGTATGAACTTGAAATAAGCATCACAATCGACGTTTGCTTCGGAATCAGAAAATGACTCGATACAGATCGATGGTCTCCGGGAATCATCCGATCATTCAAGAATAACTTGATCGGCTCACTGTATCACTCCATATTCGCTTGACCGTTGCATGTGAGATCAGACCGATCACCACAAAAAATGATAATGGGCACAGCCTGATTCCTCAAAAATGGATGGTCATTACATGAAAATTATGTTAGAAATTTAGCCCATCACGTTGGGAATATGGATCTACCCAATTCAAAAACACAGTCTTATCACTCTAGGAGGTCGGCATGGCACGATTGCTCAAAAATGAATTACCAAATTTCAGGAGGATTTTCCAGATCACTTCAAACCTCATGATAGATTACATGAAAATGAGTGATCGGGCCAACACGATCACATGAAAACAAGTGATCAGGAAAATGATCGACCACATGGAAATGAACCGGATCAGGCAAAATTACGTGATCACCTTGGGCTGATTACTCAAAAAAGGTGGATATGGCTTAGCCCGAATAAGAAAAATTTCTCATTACAAGGATCTGAAAAACTCCCTAAATTGGGATATGAAGTCCGCATATCCGAATAATGTGGACCCACCAAAATAGAGCATCGATACATGCATTTAGAACAGTTTCATATGATCAAATTCACATTAAGGGATCCAAAAATTCAAAGAAGTGGGATGCGAATAACGTGCGGATCCAAAGTTTTTGAAGTGATCGACACATGTTTTGGGATACGAAAACTAGGGATACGAAGGCTAGGTATTCGAAACCCTAAATTTGGGAAATGCGTGCCAATCACCTAGAATTAATGGATCCGCACATGATTTTTGAGATGAAATTTATGATTGAAGACATTGCATTTGAGTACGAAGGGAATATAAGAGTTATGGGATGCGTCAGGAGTATGGAGCAGAAATGCAGAAATTTTGCTAAGTCCTTGGATTCTTACCGATCCTGGGATCGGTACCGATCCCCAAGTGGGAGCCTTACCGATTCTGAGATACGAAAATTCTTGGACTCCACCAGTTAGCGATCCACTTTTTCCTTTGATATTTTAGGATAAGAACATCTTTCTACAACTATAAATAGATCATCTCTTGGCTACTTTGTGGGACCTCTTTTCGCTTTAGAGCTCCAACATGTAAGGACAAATGAACTTAGGCATGATTTGCCGAATAACCATAAAACTTGTGTGGTTATTTACTTTTACGCTCTGCACGATTGAATTGTGATTTCTCTATGTCTTCTTTTGAACATAATCCAACTGTCATACAAATTGGGTGTTGGCGTGCGATTGACTAAAATATAGCATCAATATTTTGGTGCGTGGGAAGGGGCACTCACAACTACTTTTCTTTGTACACTCAGGAGACAAAGGGTACTAATAAACAACCAGAAGGCGCAACGAGAGGAGGGAGTCAAGAGACTTCTTCTACAGGAAATCCATCCCCGTATCCGACAAAGGTATATATGGATGAGGCAATTAACACTCCACAAACTCGCCCTAAAAATCAGGAGGATTTGCTCAAAAGATAGGATGATTTGATATTTAGACTCCTCAATCAGGTTAAACGACCAGTTCAACCACCAACTTAGAACTAGAACGTCGGGGCAAGACCTAGCACCACTTTACTTTGTAGTTTGGAACCACGGACAACTCCCCTATGCAAGGAGGGATCATTACCGATCTCGAGATTGGTATTAACCCAATGACAGCAGGGCAACCCATTCGTACCACTACGCATATACTGTTCAATCCCTCTTTGGATGCAGGGTAACTCTGAACCAGTATAAAAATCCGGGTGTGTTCTTTTCTACGCTGCTTTTACTTTTTGTTTTGCATATGTATATGATTATGTGATTGTTACATATTTGTGATTTGCATTTGTTTCTGATATACTAAAAAATATTTCATAGAGTTCATAAATTCGATTAAACACTATTCACCTTCCCTTTGGTGCTAAGTGTGCGTTAAGAGATCCATGATCCACATTTCGTAACAACTACCTCTCGTAAAGCTAAAACCAAAGATGTGCAGTTGTGTATTCATGTTATATGTATATTTATTCATTTGGGACATGATGTATATGTATATGGTTTATGTAAAACCATTTGAATATGTAGCTCATGTATATATTGTATTTTGCTGTTGTATCAATATTTATTCTGTTCTACGATTTGTTATTTGTTATTTGTGATGTGTTGTAATTTTCTCTGAATACGATCCTTATCCGTCGTAATCTTGCATTAGATGAATTGAGTATACCAATCCACTTAAGGTAAGAAAAATATATTATATATCCAATCGATGTACTCGATGCTCGTCTAATAAAAGATTACGGATGGTCGTCCTTAACCATCCTTAGTCTCCACTTTAATATCCAATATTACTATGTAATGCTCTTTATTAAGGTGGGTCTTTATTAACACTTGCAACTATATATACCACCTTCCTAGCCTCTCCCAATCCCCATTCTTCATTTCATTCTAACGCGTTAATTCTGTCATTGCCAATTTCCATAGAAAGGTTAGGATTTCTTCTACCTCTCTTATCCATTTTATCTTCTCAAATCTAAGTTTTTCTATAGATTAAGAAATTTGGAAATTTGGTTCATATATATATATACACACACACAAGATTCTAATTCTTATATATATTATCAAAGGATTGGGACACGTTTCATAGGCTGAATCTAGATTTCAATTCTGTAGCAAATTTTACTGCTTTCAATCTCAAATCAATGTAAGTGGAAATCATTTAAGTTTGCTATTTTCTTTGATTTGATAGTCTAAATTTGGATTATTGTGCCTAGAAAGATTTCGGTTTTTATGAAAAGAAAAAAAATATCAAATTAAGGATTTTTCTTATGTATTTAGCAATATTACACCTTGTCTCTATTCTGTTATTGAAATAATCATTCAAGCCTTAGTTACAAGTTATATGTTTATATTGTTATTTCCCTTTTTATCAGTTAATTGTGAATATGCTTGTTGGACCATGTTAAATCAGTAGGGAAGTTAACTTGTATATCATAATAGTGATTGTTAGGATAGACATTTTGAACGTAGTAAGGACGTTAATATCATTCGCATAATTCATGCCTATATTTATATATATGAATAACATAATAAATGAAATATTAATGCGTATTAAAAGCATACTAAATACGCCTAAACTAAGAATTTGAATTTGAATGTCCCCATAGTAATTTGTATCTATGTGTGTGAGTTAATGACTTTAATTATAATCAATGACACACGGACACGAGGTTAACCGAGTAGTATACCCAACATCTACAAGTAAGTTTGATTTATGTGAGAGTTCTAAGTTCCATGGGTCATTACAATTATTACACTATGATACGGGTTAGGCTAATCTTGTAGTGGACGCCTACCAGGAACCACCCGACAAATCTAGCATCTACAAGTGGTCGGCTTAATTTGAGATGTTTGGGGTGTGTGTGTGTGTATGTAGTGTGTGTGAAGTAAGCCTACCTTAGGAAAAGGTATTAAGTGTTTGAGTTGTCTCTTGTTGGGTATTAAGTGGTTAGGACTAGGTCGGGTTGCTAAGGTTCACTCCTTGGTTCAGGACCCAAGTCATGGGACCCGCCCTTCGAGGTTAAGTGGATTTCCGCCTTTCCCTTGTATAAGGTATTAAATGGTCGTATTAGGCGATAACGTTTAAGTAGGGTGGTTCTTCAAGTAATGTTTGCTTCTTATCTAGGGGCTTGGTGACGGCTGACCCAGGGACGATTTATATGAAAGCCCTAAAGGAGCCACCTCTAAGGGAAGTATTAAGTGGCTAGGAGTTCACCCCTAGGAACAGCTAGATAATAACAAGATAGGCCGTCATGAGGGTTTTAAATAAAACTATGTTCCTATGTAAACATGGTATTAAGTGGCTATTGCTATTTCTCGACCTACAAGAAGAGTTATTATTTATGGCATTGAAGTTAGAGACGAGGTCTTAAGTGTCTAGGAGCATGCCATAGGGTATGCAATAGCCGGAAAATCCGTACCAATTTGAGCTGACTAATATTCCACACATTCAACTCAAAGTGCATGAAAATTCAGATCATTAATGGAAAGAATTAAGAGGATGAGAAAGATAAGATAGAACTAATAGAATAGAAGAAGAAGAAGATCACAACTGAACAGAATCAGAGTAAATACGAAACTCACAGCGGAATAATATAAATTGTATTATAACATAACTTTGAAATACAAAATCTGAATTTGTACTTACATATCATATCAGAGTACAATACATCATATCACAGCGGAAATAATCTCTAAATAACTAGTGGTGAAGCTTCCTGCTTTGAGCTCCTCCAAGTGTATTTGTAAAAAGCCTGAAACACTTGACTGCCCGTACAAATTTGGGCACCCAAGAGTTTAGGGAAAACACAAAAATAAACTCTGGGTCAGTCATGGGACTGGTGTGAGTAAATTCCAATCATACTATTTAACTTTGAACATCCTTTTGAAACAAAAGATAATAGTAAGACCAATCCACACATAAACATGGACGGTTTTTACTATAACCCAAAATACTTTGATATCAAAATCCAATGATATTATAATAATGTCTAATCAATATAAATATCCAAGTAGCAGAACGCTTGCATCTCACGCTCTACATATATAGTATAAAATCATAAACCGCAGGGCGCTTATTGGGGATTGGATTCCAACTGACAAGGTATGGGAGCACCTTCCGATCAGTGTACTCTAGAGGGTATACACTGCAGGTTCAACAAGAACGTCTTGCAACCCGGCCACACATGACCGCTCACTCATTTAGCTTGAGTGTCGCGAATATATTGCCACCCACGGTTGTTGGCCATCCAACCGTCATCCGAAGATACAGAATCGAAAAGAAGACAAATATGAATTTTCTCTAGATCGGTGACAATACACCTTGCTTGGGGATGACCCAACTAGCCATGCTGCCTAGCCTAACTTTTGTTACTTCCTGGTTGTGAGGCTAGAGGCTATGTCTATCTTCAGAACATCTGATCACCATTCACTTTGAATGCCACATCGTCAAATCCGTAATCACATATTGATTACACAAATGCACACTGGGTGTAGAATAAAGAGAAGTTACATTCCCCCCACCAACTTGGTATATTCGTAAAAATCAACGGCGTGACCATTGGAAATACTCTGTCAGACACTCGTCCATACAAGTTGTCCTGGGACTGGACAAACAGAAAACACCATTCTGGAATTGGACGACCCTTGCATTTTACTCCGTCCTCAATTTTCTTCAGCATAATATAATTCGCAGCGCTTATGCCTATACAGAGTGGTTTACGAATAATATATCCAACCGGTCTCTCCATATTGACAACGATGGTCAAACACTTCGATAGTCGGTTATTTAACCATCGAAGTAAAACAAACATCCATTCAAACGTATAACTAGACATCACACAAACGCGGGTACTTTTTATTTAACATTCGTTTTTATTTTCAAATTCCCATATCTTACCAGATATTCCTCAAATCCCATTTAGCCTTTTTTTACCCTTCTTGGAAAATATTTCTGGTTATTATAAACTCTTATTCTCTCGTATTCCAGATGTATATATTGTTAATGTTCGAACCATTTCCATTAATTTCACATCCTTTATTTCTATACTTGGATAATCTACCCTATTTACATTGGAAAATATTTCCAATTTCATTTTAATTTTTTAAAACATTATTCACTTTGAAATGTGAATACCATCCCTTATTATAGAAATCTGAACACCTTTATCATATAACTCTTTCTTCACAAAATACTTTTCCTTATCTTGTTTACCGAAATCTCTTTCATACTTTTATATTCCTATTCCACATTATAAACTCTGTTTCTAAGTCAACTTCTTATTAAATCAATATCAAGTTTATAACTAAATACTGATTCCTATTCTATTAACATTTATTTGTTTAAAACTAAATGTTAATTATCCTATCAGATTTATAATTCCTAAAAATGATTTACTTTATTACATTCGACATCCTCGAACAAAAAAACCCAAATCCTAATGGTTGTATTTAGTTCTAAGCACATTTCATATATCAAAATGATGTTATCGTTATCTTTTGAGATGATTCTCCCATTTCCCCTTCCTAAATGTATTCTTATAAATTATTTAATAATAATTATTCACTTAATCTCTAAATATCATTCATAAATCAAATTACTTGTTTTAATGTAATTAAAACAAGATATCGTATTGTAGCTTAATCGAGATTAAACTCTATTATTTAAAAATAATAATTAATAGATTTCCTTTTTAAACTTGAATTCTTATCCACTATATTTTATGATATTTCCATATCGGTTATTCTAGGGCCAGTGTGATTCTACATCCCCAACGAACAACAACCAATGACATATTATTTATCACATCATATAGTGCAATATATGAAAAACAACGATATAATTATTTCAACCAATTTTAATCGTAATCGACCATCACACAATATTCAAACAACATTATAATATTTTAAAGTAGATCAGAGTTAGTGAGTTTACTCACCTTTGCGCGTTAACCGTTAAATAACGATTTGCGTCCGTTGATTATACCCGGCGCTTCAATTTCTTAAACTGTAACGTGCTCCAAATTATACCGGACCGATTCAATAGCGTAGTATTTTTCGATATGGTTCAATTGGCACTGTAGCCTAAGTCCACCGTCTCCAAATGCTTGCTTCACCGGTCCCCTTACAAGATTTTCGCTCGTACCCGGTACCCGGTACCAATCGAAAATCACAGCAATCCCGCTCCTTCATGATTTCCACTCCCGAATTTCCTTTACGTCTTCCCCTTTTTGTATTCAACGTCCCCTTTGTATTCAAAATCCCAATGCGAGTTCCCATGCAAGTTCCCCTCCAAGTCCATCCCCTGTACACACTGTTGCCGCTCCTCAACCCATGCTCCTCACACGCTACAAGCTCCTCTTCATGGCAGTCCCCCTTCCTCGCTGTTCTTACTAAAAACCCGCAACCAAACTTCCGTTGTTGGTTTCAAAACGGCTGCCCCTTCATATTACTACTGCTTCACTCTCGCTTTTGTCCTTCACCAACGCGAACCCGGAACTTCGCTTCAACTAGCTCCGATATAATTTCCCCCCTCTGACAACTGAATACTGAAATTCTTCACTGACCAGCTTTCCATCCATCCCCGAACTTCATTTCCGCGTGCACATTCTTTCCATTATCATGAACTTCGGCTTGCCAAGACTACTCCAGTGCTTCATTCTTTCATGGCCGAGCTCCTCTGCATGTGACAGTTCCATTTTCATTCACTCATGAAACGCAGCTCCTGTTTACCCATTCAAAACAGACCGACATCCTCCCATACCCCCCATTTTAAATGTTTGAACATATAACTCAAATTCTTTGTCTAATTAAAACCGCAACCCAAACCTTCTTCCACGATCAGGTGCTCCTCTATATTTTATATCACCATTTGCCGATTATTTGGAAACTCCTTGTTGTAAAACTTCGAGTACCCCAACGTTCAGGGGAGTTGGTTAATGGCTACACGCGTGTGAAGGGAAGGAGGACTTCGAGTGTATTGATCTTAGATTTAATCATCAGTATTTTTCCTCTTTATTTATTATTTTTGAAGTCACCATTTTCCTTTTTGTGGTTCTTCTGGAAAAAGAGAATGAGAGTTCCCCTGTATTTATATTATTTGAATCCTTAAGGGCCAAGTAATAGGGTTCCATAGAATAGAGAATAGGTTTTGCTGTACATTCATGCTATAATACAACTTGCTATTTCCTAGGGTATGGTCTGCTTTGCTTAAATGGAAAGCAATAAGTGATAGGTAAGAAAGTAACACGCTAAATAGGGTATTAGGGTATGGCCGTTAGATTTTTAGTATATTTTGATTTAGAGTTTTGTTTTACATTAGATATTTATTCGGGGTACCCGTTGCATGAAATTTCGTCTGTGTCCGGGTTGCTAGGGACAGAAATAAGAACACGGTTGTGTCCAGCGAGGTGCCCCGGTCCCAAAAATATAATAATACCGGTAGGTTAACTCATATTTTGAAACCCCGAAATATTGATATAGGGTGCAAAATACTCCAAATAAAAAGTTGCATATTTAATGAATTAAAAATTACAATAAAATTCTAAAAATTAAATTATCACTATGTCTCAAAAGAACCTTGTCCAAATTTGCGACCGGTATCTAGTTATATCAAATAGACTGTTACGGTCGATATAAGATTTCATAGCGACTTTCTGAATATTTGATTTAGACATATCTTGCAATATATAATGCAAAATCTTGATTTTTTACTTTTGTTAGAAAGATACAGTTCAACAGATTCCAACGTTTCTTGTTTCGACGAAATCCGATTTAAAACGAATCCTGTACACTCAGTTGAAGTTCAGAACGTTAAATTACAAACTACCACGATATTTCGGGCTCGATTATATTTAATACATATTTTTATACGTTCAACTTCATTTTACTTAATATATAAATCCACTTATATTACGAATTCAATATTTAAACTGATTTAAATATTCAAATTCAAATCGATAAAAATGCGGGATGTTACATTCCTTCCACCTTAAAATAATTTCGTCCTCGAAATTGCTAAGAAGTGAAGATGCACTTATTCTAATCCCTCACAACCTGCGTTGAAATTTCATACTTCACATCCCCATAACTCAATCCTTGGTTGTTCTCCCATCAATCCATTCTCAAATCAATCTCTCGCTTAAGTCAAATTTCTATTTCAACTCCAATTCCATTTACTGATTTACTTCTCAAATCAGTTATCTTCATCTCCAAATTCAAAATTCGATTCTTATTCTCCAAGAATCAATTCATTTTAATAACTCGAATCTCCAATATTTCTCTTTTTCAATTTCCATTCTGGATCGTTCCAAATTCAGTTAAAATTTATTTATCTTAGTTTAAGTTCCACTTTTACCATTTGACTCCATAAGTTAAATCTTTATTTCAGAATTCAAATTCCTGGGATTTATTTCAGATCAATTTGAAATCATATATTATTCAAAACATTTGAATTTCTAAACACTTATTTCCTCAAACAACTCAAAACAAAACCTTTGGTAGTAATCCGTCACTTAGAACTCGGAAATAAACACCGATAATGGTCGACTTCATCATCGGAATTTATTTCCCAGCGATCAAGTGAGTTTAATACTATATTACTTTTCAAAACTTTTTTTCAAACATTTTCATTTTGAAATCACTACAAAATATACAACATTTAGAAAACATTTCCAAATTCACCCAGGATCTTAAAATTTCCATATATTTAATCCAGAATTCATTTACAATATATTCTCAGGTTTCTAGAGTTTTATTTCAATTCAGATTTTAAATTCAGATTTAGTTCATCTGATTTTTCATATTATGCTTATATAATATTTCGATTTGTTATTTATATAACCACTCAACTAAAAGTCTTATTTGATGATCACACATCCAATATATTATAATAATATCAAGATATATACTTCTTTTATATCAAAATATAATTTGGGAAAATTATTTCATTTACCCTCTTTTCAAATCATACTGTGTCGAATTAC
Source organism: Allium sativum (assembly GCA_030737875.1). Taxonomy (NCBI): domain Eukaryota; kingdom Viridiplantae; phylum Streptophyta; class Magnoliopsida; order Asparagales; family Amaryllidaceae; genus Allium; species Allium sativum. The sequence goes on from CM060910.1 coordinate 655,507,378, forward strand.
TCTGTTCAAGAGTTTAGAAACACCTATCGCCACAGTTTGCATTACTGTTTCGACCAGAGTTCATAAACCACTCGACTAACCAGTCAACACAATATAAATTAGTTTTTATATAAATTTACAAATACGCATTCATATATATATATATGTACACTCAACTCAATCTAGAGTATTACTAACTCCATCTCTATTGAGTTATGCCACAGAGCCAAGGTAATCACTTAATCTTCAGCTCTGATACCAATTGTAATGGCCGGAAAATCCATACCAATTTGAGCCGACTAATATTCCACACATTCAACTCAAAGTGCACGAAAATTCAGATCATTAATGGAAAGAATTAAGAGGATGAGAAAGATAAGATAGAACTAATAGAATAGAAGAAGAAGAAGAAGATCACAACTGAACAGAATCAGAGTAAATACGAAACTCACAGCGGAATAACATAAATTGTATTATAACATAACTTTGAAATACAAAATCTGAATTTGTACTTACATATCATATCAGAGTACAATACATCATATCACAGCGGAAATAATCTCTAAATAACTAGTGGTGAAGCTTCCTGCTTTGAGCTCCTCCAAGTGTATCCGTAAAAAGCCTGAAACACTTAACTGCCCGTACAAATTTGGGCACCCAAGAGTTTAGGGAAAACAAAAAATTAACTCTGGGTCAGTCATGGGACTGGTGTGAGTAAATTCCAATCATACTGTTTAACTTTGAACATCCTTTTGAAACAAAAGATAATAGTAAGACCAACCCACACATAAACATGGACGGTTTTTACTATAACCCAAAATACTTTGATATCAAAATCCAGTGATATTATAATAATGTCTAATCAATATAAATATCCAAGTAGCAGAACGCTTGCATATCACGCTCAACATATATAGTATAAAATCATAAACCGCAGGGCGCTTATTGGGGATTGGATTCCAACTGACAAGGTATGGGAGAACCTTCCGATCAGTGTACTCTAGAGGGTATACACTGCAGGTTCAACAAGAACGCCTTGCATCCCGACCACACATGACCGCTCACTCATTCGCGAATATATTGCCACCCACGGTTGTTGGCCATCCAACCGTCATCCGAAGATACAGAATCGAAAAGAAGACAAATATGAATTTTCTCTAGATCGGTGACAATACACCCTGCTTGGGGATGACCCAACTAGTCATGCTGCCTAACCCAACTTTTGTTACTTCCTGGTTGTGAGGCTAGAGGCTATGTCTATCTTCAGAACATCTGATCACCATTCACTTTGAATGCAACATCGTCAAATCCGTAATCACATATTGATTACACAAATGCACACTGGGTGTAGAATAAAGAGAAGTTACCTTCCCCCCACCAACTTGGTATATTCGTAAAAATCAACGGCGTGACTGTTGGAAATACTCTGTCAGACACTCGTCCATATAAGTTGTCCTGGGACTGGACAAACAGAAAACACCATTCTGGAACTGGACAACCCTTGCATTTTACTTTGTCTTCAATTGTCTTCAGCATAATATAATTCGCAACACTTATGCCTATACAGAGTGGTTTACGGATAATATATCCAACCAGTCTCTCCGTATTGACAACGATGGTCAAACACTTCGATAGTCGGTTATTTAACCATCGAAGTAAAACAAACATTCATTCAAACGTATAACTAGACATCACACAAACGCGGGTACTTTTTATTTTCAAATTCCCATATCTTACCAGATATTCCTCAAATCCTGTTTAGCCTTTTTTTACACTTCTTGGAAAATATTTTCAGTTATTATAAACTCTTATTCTCTCGTATTCCAGATGTATATATTGTTAATGTTCGAACCATTACCATTAATTTCACATCCTTTATTTCTATACTTGGATAATCTACCCTATTTACATTGGAAAATATTTCCAATTTCATTTTAACTTTTTAAAACATTATTCACTTTGAAATGTGAATACCATCCCTTATTATAGAAATCTGAACACCTTTATCATATAACTCTTTCTTCACAAAATACTTTTCCTTATCTTGTTTACCGAAATCTCTTTCATACTTTTATATTCCTACTCCACATTATAAACTCTGTTTCTAAGTCAACTTCTTATTAAATCAATATCAGGTTTATAACTAAATACTGATTCCTATCCTGTTATCATTTATTTGTTTAAAACTAAATGTTAATTATCCTATCAGATTTATAATTCCTAAAAATGATTTACTTTATTACATTCGACATCCTCGAATAAAAAATCCAAATCCTAATGGTTGTATTTAGTTCTAAGCACATTGCAAATATCAAAATGATGTTATCGTTATCTTTTGAGATGATTCTCCCATTTCCCCTTCCTAAATGTATTCTTAAAAATTATTTAATAATAATTATTCACTTAATCTCAAAATATCATTCACTTGTTTTAATGTAATTAAAACAAGATATCGTATTCTAGCTTAATCGAGATTAAACTCTATTATTTAAAAATAATAAATAATAGATTTCCTTTTTAAAACTTGAATTCTTATCCACTATATTTTACGATATTTCCATATCGGTTATTCTAGGGCCAGTGTGATTCTACATCCCCAACAAACAACAACCAATGACAGATTATTTATCACATCATATAGTGCAATATATGAAAAACAATGATATAATTATTTCAACCAATTTTAATCGTAATCGACCAAGACACAGTATTCAAACAACATTATAATATTTTAAAGTAGATCAGAGTTAGTGAGTAAACTCACCTTCGCGCGTTAACCGTTAAATAACGATTTGCATCCGTAGATTATACCCGGCGCTTCAATTTCTTAAACTGTAACGTACTCCAAATTATACCGGACCGATTCGATAGTGTAGTATTTTTTGATATGGTTCTTGTAATGACCCTCATTTGCAGAGGTATTATAATTAATTTATTTAATTATATAAATAGTGATATAGTGAATTAAATAGTCGTGGAATTAAATAACGATGAATATTTAATTAAAATATTAAATTAAATAATATATTTAATTCTGAAATAATCAGAATTGGTTGAAATGACGATATGGTGTGAACTGGGTCATTTGTGATATTTAATTCAGTTTAGAATTGAATGAGAATAACGAATATATTATTTGAACGACAAATTGAACGTATAATTATATTATAATTATAATCGAGCTTGAAATGGAGCTGCTGTTCGTAATTTGGCGATTCGAACTTCAATTGAATGTACAGGATTCGTTTTAAGCCGGATTTCTGTGAAACAAGAAACGTGTGGAGCTGGTGGAGTATATCTTTCTAGTGGAAGAGAAAAATCGGGATTTCGTCGTGTAGATTTTGAGTTATGTCCAAATCAAATTCTCAGAAATGCAGCGCCATGACCATAATGATTTAATTATATTTTTTATAAGGATTTAAATAGAAATCGAACATCGATATAACTCTGACGATGTAATATCGAGTTGTAAATCCATATAGGAATATTCTGGAGCTTTACGGTATTCCATGTGAATATAGACGTTAATATTTATTTTTAAATATATTTAATTGTATTTAAATATATTTATATATTTAAATAGGCTATTTAGAGCTTTAAAAATAGCCACTTTTGCAAACGAAGTCGGAATTTGACGAAACTAATTTTGTTGGATTCGCAACATCAAATAGTTGTTAGATTTCCAGTTTCGTGATTTTTACAGTCGCTGTGTGACCGTACGGATTTTAAGAGTGAAAAACAGTCAGTATTTTGATAGTTAAAAATATGATGTGTGATCATACGAAGTCGGAATTCGACGAAACCAGTTTCGTTGGGACCGTAATATCGAACTCTAGTTAGTCTAGTTTGGTGATTTTTGGGTATCGTATGTAATCATTGGGATTTTTAGAAGGCAGATACAAGGAGAAAATCGATAAAATAAAATAGAAAAATCAAATTAAAAATATCCTAAGTAATTTCTGGTCCTAAACAAGGCCACGTTCACCTCATTCTCGGCCACAAATGATACCAACCCCAACACAGCCTATATAACCGCATAGAAACCATTCATAGCAAAAGTTTGGATCAAAGAAAAAATTGTATAAAATCCAAAAAAATTCTCGATATGTGTATATTAGTGATCGTTGACTGTTTCTCTTCGATCCTATATACATATTACTTGGTGCGATACACATCTTAGAGCACGGTTTTAACCACATCAGCTAGGGCTTGATGTTTTGTGGTATTAAGGAGGAAACGGCTTGATTCGAATCCATTGTGAGGTCTGCATTTGTAATCCGCAGCTAGCCTTCAATTTTTGAAGGATTTTGAGCCAAAAGTGATCGCACAAAATGGGTTGTGGGATGGTTTGAAGCTGCAGATCGCGACAACAGGGGGGATACCGAGTTGAACGTCTAGGGTATGGCGAGGTGCGGGATTCGAAGGGGAGGCTGTTGTTGAGTTTTGTGTGGCGAGCGGTGGAGTATGGAGGGAGTAAAAGGAGTTCGAAATTTGGTGGAATGGTGCGTTGATTTTCTGGAGCTCGCATCTGAATTTGGGGAAGATGAGTTAGTGGGTGCGGGTGTTAAAGGGGAATGGGCTTATACAAGGCTATTGGGCTGAGCAAATTAAAGGGGTAAAGGCCCATTTACATTTTTTTAAGTCCAAATTACTTGATTTAAATATGTATAAACTTCAAACTATCATAACTATTACATACTGTGTCAGATTAACAAACGGTCAGATCCGTTAGGACCGTATGGACGAGAGCTTCATAATGAAGCTGACTGGAAGTGGATTGGGGCTAGTATGAATTTATGGCGAAATAAACTGTTTGATTTAAATCAAACAAACAGTTTGTCTTTTTTAACGATGAACTGCAAATGTGAGTAAATATCACTAACTCTGAACAGTTTATAATTTCATGTTGTATTTTTAGAACTGTTAAATATTGGCTGATTGACTGTGTGTTGACTGTTTGATTGAACTGCTAGTCAGTAAGTTGAATTTCTATATTGATTCTGTTTAACAGAATATATCATATGGAACTGAAAGTGATGTTTATTTTATACTGTGTAACATCTGTGGATGCAGGGAGACAGGTTGGAGGAATCCAATTGGATTCCTCAACATTTATTTTACTGTTATTCATATATTATGATATATGATGTGATATATAATCTATTGTCGATTATATGTGTTTGGACGATATTGATCATCTTGCTTTGATATGTTGAATACCATAACATACCGAAATGTTGAAAAGGGAATTTCAAAGTGAATATTGAAAATAAATTATTTATAAAATCAAAGGATTTTATAAAAGAGAAATTATTTAGAAAATAATAGAAGATTTTATAAAGGAAATAGAATAAAAGGGGATAGAATAAAGGAATATCTATTTAGAAAATAAATAGAATAAAGGAATATTTATTTAGGAAATAAATAGGATTATAAAGGAATATTTAGTTGGAAACTAAATAAGATTATGAAAGGAAATTGACGAGACAAAAAGGAGTTAATCAAACGTAGTTTATCAAAAGGAGTTAATCAAACGTAGTTTATCAAAAGAAATTAATCGAACAGAGTAATCAAAATAGAGTTAAACAAGATTAGAAACTGACTAGAGATTAGTTAAGTTGAATAGTTTTCTGAGTATCGATCTGATGTTGGTTTCGGCCTTCGGGGTTTATACTTAGAGAATTGTTCTCCTACTAGTTTACAGTCAGGGACTGATAGTTGTGAAATGATAGTGATATGTAAATAAATAATGGAAATGTTTTCCAGTGTTAATAACGTATATTTTCTAAACATAGAAAATAAGGATATATATATATCCTTATTTTCTATATGATTGATGATTGATTGATAAAATTTCCATTTGGAAATAATATCGTTGTTTGCACACCCGTTTTTTTCTTTAATGGTTAAATCACAATCTGTCGAAGTTTTGACCATTTTAACGTTGTTAATATGGATAGACCGGTTGGATTATTATCCAAAGAACCACTCTGTATTGGCATAAGCATTGCGAATCATATATGCCAAAGAAAATTGAAGACGGAGTAAAGTGCAAGGGCTATTGTATAAGTCTTAGATAACAGTGCCTAAGATGGATGTACTGAATAGTGCCTTCGGTTCATCCTGTTCCTGGATGACTTGTATGGATGAATGTCTGACAGAGTATTTCCAGAAAGGTCACGTACATTGATTTCTTCAACCGTACCAAGAGTGGAAGCGGAGAAGGAAACTTCTTTAGCTAACACGTAATGTACTGTTGTAGACGTCAATTAGTGATTTTCTATGGATCTGACGATGTGACATTCGAAGTGAGTCTGGTGTGAAGATAAAGCGTAGCTTCTAGCCTCACATCCGGTAAATGACAAAAATCGGGCAGGCAGCATGGCTAAGTCGGTCGCTCCGAAGTAGGGTGTATAATCACCTGATCTAGAGTTTTCATTTACTTCTAAAAATCTATTGTTGATGCTGTCCCATTCGGGAAGCGGTTGCTGGTCCCAACCGTTGGTGATATACATTCGATACACTCAAGCGAAATGAGTGGTCGGTCATGTGTGGCCGGGTTGCAAGATGTTCTTGTTGAACCCAGTGTATTCCTTTCTAGAGGTACACTAGCGAAAGGTGATTCCATACCTTGTCATAGTTGGAAATCCATTACCCAATACGTGCTTGCGGTTTTGATTTTATACTATATATGTAGAACGTGAGATGGAAGCATTTCTGCTAGATGATTATTATATTGTGGTTGATAGACATTATTATAATATCAAAAGGTTTTTGATATAAAGATATTTTGGATTCTCATAAGGGAAAAACCCGTTCCGTTATACGGCGTGGTCTTATGAGATATTGTTTACTAGTTTGAACTGTTTTAAACTATTTTACTCATACCAGTCCCATGACTGACCCGGAGTTTATTTTGTTGTTTCCCTAAACTCTTGGGTGCCTAAATTTGTACGGGCAGTCAAGTAGTCGGGATTTACAGATATACTGGAAGAGCTTGAAGCAGGAGGCTTCAGGATTTTATAGCTATAGTTATTTCCGCTGTGTTGTACTTGATAATGATGTATATTCGAGTACAGATGTATATTTTAAGTTATGATATATATATTATATGTTATTCGTTCTGCTGTGAGGTTCGTGTTACTCTAATGTTGTGTTCTTCTTCTTCTTCTATTCTAAGTTTCTATCTTATCTTTCCTCACCCTCTCAATTCTTTCTATTAATTTCCTGGTTTCCAGTTTAATTTGGGGTTGGACTTGTGTTTTTGGCCAGCTCAAATTGGACCGGAATTTTGGGTTATTACAGTTCTATTGGCACCGTAGCCTAAATCCACCATCTCCAAATGCTTGCTTCACCCGTCCCTTACAAGATTTTCGCCCGTACCCGGTACCAATCGAAAACCACAGCAGTCCCGCTTCTTCATGATTTCCACTCCCGAATTTCCTTCACGTCTTCCCTTTTTGTATTCAACGTCCCCTTTGTATTCAAAATCCCAATGCGAGTTCCCATGCAAGTTCCCCTCCAAGTCCATCCCTTGTACACATTGTTGCCGCTCCTTAACCCATGCTCCTCACACGCTACATGCTCCTCTTCGTGGCAGTCCCCCTTCCTCGCTATTCTTACTAAAAACCCGCAACCAAACTTCCCTTGTTGGTTTCAAAACGGCCGCCCCTTCATACTGCTTCACTCTCGCTTTTGTCCTTCACCAACGCGAACTCGGAACTTCGCTTCAACTAGCTCCGATATAATTTCCCCCCTTCGACAACTGAATACTGAAATTTTTCACTGACCAGCTTGCCATTCACCCCCGAACTTCATTTCCGCGAGCACATTCTTTCCATTATCGTGAACTTCAGCTTGCCAAGACTACTCCAGTGCTTCATTCTTTCATGGTCGAGCTCCTCTGCATGTGACAGTTCCATTTTCATTCACTCATGAAACGCAGCTCCTGTTTACCCATTCAAGACAAACCGACATCCTCCCATACCCCCCATTTTAAATGTTTGAACATATAACTCAAATTCTTTGTCTAATTAAAACCGCAACCCAAACCTTCTTCCACGATCAGGTGCTCCTCTATATTTTATATCACCATTTGCCGATTCTTTGGAAACTCTTTGTTGTAAAACTTCGAGTACCCCAACTGTCAGGGGAGTTGGTTAATGGCTACACGCGTGTGAAGGGAAGGAGGACTTCGAGTGTACTGATCTTAGATTTAATCATCAGTATTTTTCCTATTTATTTATTATTTTTGAAGTCACCATTTTCCTTTTTGTGGTTCTTCTGGAAAAAGAGAATGAGAGTTCCCCTGTATTTATATTATTTGAATCCTTAAGGGCCAAGTAATAGGGTTCCATAGATTAGAGAATAGGTTTTTGCTGTACATTCATGCTATAATACAACTTGCTATTTGCTAGGGTATGATCTTCTTTGCTTAAATGGAAAGCAATAGGTGATAGGTAAGAAAGTAACACGCTAAATAGGGTATTAGGGTATGGCCGTTAGATTTTTAGTATATTTTGATTTAGAGTTTTGTTTTACATTAGATATTTATTTGGGGTACACGTTGCATGAAATTTCGTCTGTGTCCGGGTTGCTAGGGATAGAAATAAGAACACAGTTGTGTCCAGCGAGGTGCCCCGGTCCCAAAAATATAATAATACTGGTAGGTTAACTCATATTTTGAAACCCTGAAATATTGATATAGGGTGCAAAATACTCCAAATAAAAAGTTGCATATTTAATTAATTAAAAATTACAGTAAAATTCTAAAAATTAAATTATCACTATGTCTCAAAAGAACCTTGTTCAAATTTGCGACCGGTATCTAGTTATATCAAATAGACTAATACGTCGATATACGATTTCATAGCGACTTTCTGAATATTTGATTTGGACATATCTTGCAATATATAACGCAAAATCTTGATTTTTCACTTCTGTTAGAAAGATATTGTTCAACAGATTCCAACGTTTCTTGTTTCGATGAAATCCGATTTAAAACGAATCATGTACACTCAGTTGAAGTTCAGAACGTTAAATTACGAACTGCCGCGATATTTTGGGCTCGATTATATTTAATATATATTTTTATATGTTCAACTTTGTTTTACTTAATATATAAATCCACTTATATTACGAATTCAATATTTAAACTGATTTAAATATTCAATTTCAAACCGATAAAAATGCAGGACGCTATAGGGTATTAATTGAATTTAGGGATGTTCACCCTTAATAAATTAGCAAATGGTTTTAAGTGAGTAGGTATATCCCGCCTCATGGTGTACTAAGTGACTATAAGGATGTCTTCCCATAGATTACTTTATGGGGTATTAATTGACTATAAGAATGTCCACTCTTAAGTTTGCATATAGGTCTTAAGTGACTTTAGGATGTCTGCTTCATATGTTTATGTGTGTATGTTTGTTGCATAGACATAACATGAAGAGTTTACACTGCCAAATATAGGAAATATTCATTTTAAACTTTTGTGCTTTTCATTCACCAAAATTTTATGTTCTGACCTCCCTCCTCTTAATATAAATAGGTTAGTTGATTAGGACCATACATCATTGATGATTAGTGATTTCTTGGAGGAGGAGCCTTTCGATGGAGATTTAGTTGTTCTTGGCAGTAGTACTATTATTGTTGTTAATGTCGTGTATTTGGGATAATTATTGATGTACCGATTATCTTCTGAAACTTATTGTACGTGACATCTACGATTTTATGTGTGGTACATCTATTTATGAGGTATTATATTTTATCTCTTTAATTATGTGAGAATTTGATTTTGTTTAGATTGCTCTATGACATCTATTTCTAGTATTTCTTTATAGGAACCAACGATCTGTTTAGAATGGTTTTAAGTTCCGATGGGTCTTTTTTGGGTCGAAATTTAGGTCCATTACGGGTGGGTTGTTGCATTTGGTATTAAAGCATAAGTTACCCAATTATGGGGAAAACATACGTGTGAGAGGCGTACTTTTTATTTTGAAAAAGGTGTTTCAAAAGTTTTACTGTATACATAAGTATATATATATTTATTTGAATTTGCATACCTATAGAAAATATTATCTGTTGGCACTTCTAGGAATAGATTGACCTTAATTTCCAGAAAATCTCTAGAAACCACGCAGTGATTTAGTAGCTCCCTTATCGATTTAGAAGCTTATAAGCACATAATGGATTTAAGAACCGCAAAGTTGGAAAATTGGAAAGAAATGAAACTCCCTAATTTAATTGGAAGTACATGGAGATCGATTGGTGACTTAATTATCAATTGTGGAGTACATAAGGGGGAAATAAATATGATGAATTTGGAATAGGTGTCTGTTAGGACAATCATTAATAAGGAAAAATTAATGTACATAACATAAGGGTGTATTAAGGTTTCAGGAAAAAATGGAATGATATCTTTTGTTAAATGGAATATGCTTCTGTATGAGAAATAAATGGAATTTTAAAATTAGAAAGAGCATTAAATGACCAATAAGTGAAAGGTAAATGGAAAATATTAAGGATGTAATTAATGTCATTTATGTGAAAGTATGAATATTCGATTTTGAATTAAAAGTCCATTAGAATGAGCGTTATTTAATGGATAAATTGGCATAAAGAACATTTATAATGGCAGCAATTAGGAATGTCAAGGAATGAAATAATGAGAATACAAAGAAAAGATTTAATAAAAGGGATGGACTTCCATAGAATAACGTGACAGAAAGTTTAGACGAAAAAACAAAAATGATTTTTGACATACTATTACATTATTTTGAAAAAGGAAATTTTAACATTTCATTTATAGGCTCAAGTTGCATAATAATTCCATTTAAGAAAGAAAATCGGAAATATGGGTTTTGACAAAATAAATGTTTTAAGAGAGATTTGATATTTTTTTACTATTTCTTTTGTTAGACAAACTATAAATATAAACTTTAAGTAAAACAAAAGATGAATTCTTTAATTAAAGAATAGTAGTAAACGTTTTCAGTTATGAGTTTTAAATAGATAAGAAATGTAAGTGTCAAGCAGTAGGCAATTATAATGGCAAATTTATAATTGTCAAGACCTTGATATAACAATCTTTTAATATTGAACTGAATTTGAAAAGATCCTTTTAAAATCCTATATAAATTATGACAATAAATTTGACGTTCAATTAGAAATAAAAAGAAGAAAGAATTTATTTGCCATAATTTGGATGGAATTTGAAACCGTAAAATTCTCCTATAATAAGGAGTATTAGAGGGAGCAATAGTATTGAGAGTAGAATAAATGGTAAATGACTACACCAATAATTAATTTGGTAATTTATAACAAATCACAACCATTAAATTGAATTAAATTTGTGTAAAGCACCCTTATTGTGCAAATTAATGAATGGTCGTGTTTTCGATAAAATCATGCATGTCTAATCAGAGAAATGCAAATGTACATTAATGTGAAAGTTTAGTAAGAGTATACGTGCAAAGCAATAAAGTTTTTAAATTGTATTGCCAAAATGAACACAGTCTCAAATTAATGTTTTAAAACATATTTTGGCAATAATAACATAAATTGAGAATATATAAATGAACGTGTTAAAAGGCTTAATTGCGACTTAATTTAATGTTGAATTATTAAAGTCTTATTTTCAAATAAACACAAGCATGTACCTAAAAACATTTGTCGTTTTGTTGGACGTCAAAAGCTGACATTCAGAATACAAATAAAAGACAAGTGTGAAACTAAGAGAGGTTATTTTACTCTTAGTTTAAGAATCTATGAACATTTAAGAAATGTTATAATTTTAAAAATGCGACATTTATTTGAGACGTTTTGAAAGAAGTTCTTAAGCTTTATTGTTACAAGTTACACAAACCTCAAGTAGTGCTTCAAAAGTGTTGTTGTGTGAAGTAATGACATATTTTGAAAATTTAGCAATAAATGTCATTAGACATTTTTGAAAACTTAATTACCGCATAATTCAATCTTGGATGTTAATTAAGATTCTATTTTTCAGAATATAATGAACAAATGTTTATTAGTTGTTAAAAAGTTTTATTGATCGTTTTTAAAGTGTGAATGACTGACATTCAAATAGTTAATAAAGTTAAGTGTTTAAAAAGAAAAAGTATTTTTGCTCTTACCTTAAATATTTAAGCTAACATTTGAAAATAAGCATCTAAATCTTTACTGTAACATTTTGGAATAAATTATAAATAAAGGATGTTTTATTAAAGACATGTATTAACATAGTAAGCATTAAATCTTCGTAAAAAACATTTAACATCTCATGTTTTAATAAGGTATTAAATATTGTTTTTGAGATTGTGCAAGTTTGAGGAGTAATGAGATATAAAAATATTCAGAAGAATATATCTAGTGTATTTACCAAAATTTCACCTTATAAAAAGAGATAACTCTGGAGTAGTAAGGGTAGTTAATTTAGGTAAGTTAGAATTATATTCTAAAACTAAATAAGGATTAATTGCACAACCTAATCTGGAAGTTTTAGAATTAGTCCCAGAAGTTTCTATTTGAAAGGGTGGTTAGGTATAATATTTCCAGAATCAAGGTTTGGTTATGAATTAGATTGCCTAAAATAGTTTAGTCTAGTAATTAGTATAGTTATATCTGTATCTAGCGATCTCTCTCTCTCTCTCTCTCTCTCTCTCTATATATATATATATATATATATATATATATATGTAACAACCCGTATTTTCAATAACCTGTTATAACATAAATTGAGGCAGAATTTAATTCTAAAATCTGAATCAAGGGAAACGGGCTATACCATTGCGTTCGCCTCGGAAAAATACGCGAAATAGAGTCCGAGTTTTCGAAAATCGGAGTCTGTATGACCCGATTAAGGCCCAACGAAGTTTTTAGAAAATTTCTAAGTAAAAACAGATTTCAAATTCAAGTTTGAAATTGGAAATTTGGGCCAGTTTGGGCCAGGCGGGAAAAATCCCGCCAAAACACCCAAGTCGACAGCCCTGTCGACTTGGCGTTTAGCCTGGTGCACCATTTTGAGATTGTGTTGAGCTTGGGGGCCAGATTCGGTTTTAAGGGCTGAGATTGCAACTAGGGTTTAATCCTATGGCCTAAAACACTTGCCTAATCTATAAATAAGACCCTAACCTACCCTAAATCATCATTATTCATTCTAGTAACTAAACTATGGCAAAATCATCCCTCTCATGGCCTCCACTCTCTTCATAAAATTCCTAAATCAATTTCTAAGTGATTTTCCATGCATACAAGTGTTTTCAAACTTGTATGAGCATCATTAGCTTGCATTCAAGTCAAGTTTCTATATTTGCATCATAAAGGAAGAGTTTTGATCATTTTTGCTCAAGGGTTTTGCTTGCATTTTGGGTTTAATTGATTTCATAAGGGCTTTGTCATATTTTTGTGACTTCTTAACCATTGTAAGCCCCCTATTCTACTTTCATACTTAAACTCTAAAGTTAAATGCATGATATGCAAGTTTACTATGATGTGTTATGCAAGTTTACTATGATGTGTTATGCAAGTTCACCAAGTTATGTTATGCAAGTTTTCTAAGTTATGTTATGCAAGTTTGATATGCAAGTTTGCCATAGGATATGCAAGTTATGTTATGCAAGTTTGGGTTGATCATTTGGCTCATGTTATCATGTTATGCAAGCTTATCTTGGGTTTATGAACATAAAGCTTCAAGCTTTATGCCAAAGGTTGCATTTTGGCAACATGTAAGTTATCATATCTCTTATGATAACTTGCATGTGAGGCTAAATGCGAACTTATGGCCATTCCTACATGTCATTTAGTACCATGTATCACCAATATGCCAAGTTTGGTTTTATGCATGCTTTTGGGGCCTAAAGATGTAATATGCAAGTGTATGAACACATGAACATTTCATATGCCACCATGTTGAACTTGTGGCTTCAACACCTTTATGTCATGATTATGCCAAGTTCCCTCTTTCTATCATTTATGCGCTATTGCGATATGTAAGCGATGGGATTGCGTTTGGGGTTGGGTAAACTTAAAAGACATAAAAACATAAGCTTGGGAATTTACCTATTAAGTTAGGTCTACCCATTGGGAATTTACCTATTAAGTTAGGTCTACCCAATTGCTTGAAAATTTGTAACATGTTTTGGAAACATGATGGACATGACACTTAGAAAGGATAAGTGTGACCAACTCGAGGTTGGGTTGAGTTTGTAGCGTAAACCTACCCGAAACCGACCGACCTAACTAGTTGCTACAAACAATAGGACCCAATGTGAGAAGTTGGCCATGTTGTACCTTGGACCCGAGGTTAGACCAAGTTGTGGTGTAAAGCTACCCGGACCCGCCCGGCTTAACTAGTAACCGCAACAAAGTCTAATGTGAGAGGTTAAGGCGCATTAAATTAATTAATGCCTCGTGATTAGGGTTAAGTCATGGTCCACTTAATACTTAACCAATTTGGGCTCGGTAGATTAATCGGGGTTAAGTCGTGAACTCATCGTTACACTTAACCAAGTTAATCCATGATTAGCAAGAGGGTTAAACCGTACTTAACCAACTAGAAAAATCCTAGCAATGGGGGCCCACTCCAGCAGTAATCCCAAGTTAGTATCATCATGACCCTAGGGACTAGGCTAGGGTGGGGGCACGATTACTGGGCTGGAGGTAAGCGACCAAAAGCGACGGCAGAGAGTACGCCGGTGTAGTTCCGGGCGGACCATGGTCGTGCACATAGTCCGAAGCCGGGGAAAGCATGCACGGGTACCAGTAGATCGAGACTGTGCACTCATGTTTATGGTGTCCAGGGGTTGCCACCCTAGGGCTTGATACACCCGACGGGAGACCCTGCACAGTCTGACTACAATTATGTTTGGGCCGTATTGACACTAACACGTGACGAGTTAGGCTTATAGGGAGCCGATCGACTAGACCGTTTGGTTGGACCTCGTAAGAGGGTCATTTCATGTTATTGGGCCAAAGCTTGGGCCAAGGGATCAATACTTGTTTATTCAAGTCATGTTAGTTTGCTAGTACACCTGTGGTGCAAAACCTTAATCCTGATTATGCGATGACACCTTTATCTACCTTGTTAGTTAATCATCATGCTAGTATGTTGTTATCCTTATGTTCATCCCTGCTGCTCATGCCAGTTAACTTTATCAGTTCACATTGATTGTAGTACGGCTTACTCAGTCTTTTTGACTGACCTGTTTTCTTTCGCCTCTTTTCTTCCGTTCCCCCCCCCCCCCCCCAGGTTCTCAGGGAGGGAATACTGGAGCTTAGCTTGGATTTCGAACTGCTTGCTTGTGGGATTTCAGCTCATGTACGGTTTCGACATGAAGCTAGCTATGGTTACCACTTATTTGGGGATAGCACTTATGTATTTCAGTTTTTCAGTTGATGTTGTTTTGTCTAGACTTGTTTATTTGGAAAGCTATGTTGTACCAGACTTGTTTTGAAATGTTTTGAAAACTTCCGTTGTTTTATCTATGATATTTACTCTGTTTACATATATACATATGTTCTTGTTCTGCCTTGATATATCATTATGCATGTTTACCTGATTCAAACGCCCCTCCAAAGTCAGAGTGCTTGCAACAGCCACCCTGGCGGAGGCGGGGTGTTACATTTGGTATCAGAGCATATGGTTTACGAGAAGGAATAAAATGATTTTTAGAAAACTTTTGGAAAACTATTTTCAAAACAAAGTATAAAGTATTTTCCAAAGAAAAGTCTAGTTTATTTTAAAGGCTATTCCCCAAAAAGCCATTAGCAAAATTCCTTCATTTTTCTCCATTCTGAATCTGTCTTTTTCTTCATTTTCAGTATGGCCGATAACTTTGCTCTTCCGGAGGGAGTACACGTACCTGTGTGGTATAGGAGACTTTTGGAGGCTAGGGCGACCGAAGCCGGCCCCGCGGACGTTCCTCCTCCTCCTCCAGTAGTTAATGCTCCTCCTCCTCCGGTAGTTAATGTTCCTCCTCCTCCTGTCGCTGAGGTTCCTCTTCCTCCTCCCCCTCAGCATCCTCAAGCTGACTTCGCAAAGACTTGCAAAGATTTCAAAGCAATGGGTGGCAAGAACTTTCAAGGCACTGAGACTTTTGTAGAGGCCAGAAATTGGTTGAAAGAGACCGAGGATTTATTTGCTATCTTTGGGTTAGATGATCAGAGGAAGATCTTGTTGGCGGTTTGGCTTATGAAGGATGAAGCCGCTTATTGGTGGGAAGTCACCAATGGTACTAGGCCTGTTGAGACTTGGGCCGATTTCAGGGCAAGGTTCGTGCTTAAGTTTCTATCTTCTGCTGAGGAGAATCTGCAAATGGAGAGGTTCATAACTTTGAAGCAAGGAGATATGTATGTCAAAGAATATGTGAACAAGTTCAATCAGTTAGCTCGTTTTGGCTTGGATATGGTGAATACTCCTCAGAAGAAGGCTCTTCGTTTTGCTAGAGGATTGAATGAGCCGTTGCAGGGATTGGCTATGTCGCATATTCCCCATGGGGCCACGTTTGAGAGCTTGGTTGATATGGCGTTACTTCAGGGAGATGTCAAGAAAGAGATCAAGGTGAATGATACTCAAGCCAAGAAGACTGATTCCCAGGGGAAAGGAAATCAGGGAAATCCAAGTGGTCAGAGCAGTCAAGGCAATCAGAACAAGAACAAGAACAAGAGTCAAGGCAACAAGGGGAACAACAACAAGGGCAAGAACAACAAGGGGAAGTGCCATTATTGCGGTTCAGTTGGGCATCTTATTAAGGATTGTAAGAAGAGGAAAAGGAAGAATGGTGAATGCTTTTTCTGCGGTGAGACTGGACATTTCAGTAAGGATTGCCCGAGGAAGCAAGGGCAAGGCCAGGGTCAGACTCAGCGTGTTGGACCTTCAGGAGGGCAAGTTCATGCTCTCAGTACCGCTCCAGTTCCCGATCGAGGTAGTATTTCTGTTGAGAGCCTTGTATATATTTCTGATTTTCTAGTTCGTACCTTGTTTGATTCTGGTGCATCGCATAGCTTTATTTCATCCGATCTTGTTGATAGTTTGCACCTTAGTACTAGCTTGGTAGATGATCCCGTCTGTGTCTCAAATCCTATTGGGGGTTCCGCCCATCTGTCTATGATATGTGGGGATTTGAGGATCTCTATACTGAGTGTAGAGTTCTTGTGTAGTGCTTATGTTCTTGGTTTCAGGGGATACGGATTGATATTGGGCATGGATTGGTTGTCCAGATATGGAGCCATCCTTGATTGTGAGCATAGGGTTGTGAGGCTCGTGACTCGCCTCGGAAACACCCTAGAGATTTCTTGTGATCCGAGAGGTCCCGTCATGTTGTGCTATCTTGAATCACTCGACTCGTCAATGGAAACTCTTCAGTCTGTGAGAGTGGTTCGAGAGTATCCGGATGTTTTTGATGAAGTTAGGGGGTTGCCCCCTAAGCGAGAGATTGATTTCCGCATTTATCTGGTGGATAATGCAAAGCCGGTTTCTTTGCCCGTTCGGCACATGGCTCCGCGTGAAAGGCGGGAGCTAAGTAAGCAAGTGAAAGAGTTGCTTGAGAAGAACTTCATTAGACGAAGTATATCTGAATGGGGAGCGCCTGTGGTATTTGCTACCAAGGCAGATGGTTCTCTCCGACTTTGTGTTGACTATCGAGAGTTGAATAAGCTGACTAAGAAGAACAGACACCCGTTACCGAGGATCGATGATCTCTTTGACCAGCTTGTCGGTGCTTCTGTTTTCTCTCAGCTTGATCTTGCTACTGGATTCCATCAGCTCAGGGTAGCTGAAGATAGTATAGACAAGACTGCGTTCAGGACTCCAGATGGATTCTTCGAATGGCTTGTCATGCCGTTCGGCTTGACTAATGCACCCGCATATTTCGTGGACTTGATGAGTAGGGTGTTCAGGGAGTTCTTGAACAAGTTTGTCGTGGTCTTCGTAGATGATATTCTGATCTTCTCTAAGGATGAGGAAGAGCACGCAAGGCATCTCGTGGAGGTGATGGATACGCTTAGAGCGCATCAGCTAAAGGCCAAGTTCTCCAAGTGTCACTTTTGGAGAAGGGAAGTTAGATTCCTTGGGCATATAGTATCTAAGCAAGGCTTAGCGGTGGATCCCGCTAAGGTAGTTGCAGTTCAGGATTGGAAGACTCCAAGGAATGCAACCGAAGTGAGAAGTTTTCTAGGTCTTGCGGGTTTTTACCGGAAGTTCATCAAGGACTTCGCGAAGATTTCCGCTCCTCTCACTAAATTGACGAAGAAGAATTTAGTTTTTGCTTGGAGCATAGAATGCGAGCTTGCTTTTCAAAAGCTCAAGAGAGCTCTCACATCAGCACCTGTTCTAGCTTTGCCCGATGGAGGGAAGTTATTTACAGTATACACCGATGCATGTGGCACGGGGTTAGGAGCTGTTTTGATGCAAGAAGGAAGGGTGATATGCTTTGGCGGTAGACAACTCAAAGTGCATGAGAATAATTATCCCACTCATGACTTAGAGTTGGCAGCAATAGTATATGCACTCAAGGCTTGGCGCCATTATCTTCTGGGAGAAAGATTTGAGCTTTATACCGATCACAAGTCATTGAAGTATCTCTTTTCTCAAAAGGATCTGAATCTGAGGCAGCAAAGATGGATGGAATTCTTGGCGTCCTATGATTTTGAGATAGCCTATACCCCTGGCAAGGGGAATGTGGTAGCAGACGCATTGAGTAGAAGAAGGTTGACCCTAAGTCCTCTATTCGTTGAGATGAAGAATTTAGAGTATGTGGCAACCTTTGATTTCTCTTTGGCGATTGATTCGACGACCGGTTCTTTAGCATCTCTGGAACTCAGACCTACCCTTCTTGATCAAGTTGGGGCTTCGCAGAGAGAAGACCCTCAGATAGTTGAGATTATGGATAAGCTGATTCGAGGAGAGGCGTCTAGTCATCTCGCTCGATATTCTATTGATGACAAGGGTTGGCTGAGGAGAGACGGAAGGTTATGTGTTCCAATGGTAGAAGATTTAGTAAGAAAGGTTCTTGAGGAAGCGCATCGCTCTAAGTTGACTATACATCCGGGCGGAGATAAGATGTATAAAGATATGAAGCGCATTTTCTTTTGGCCTGGGATGAAGAAGGATGTGGCAGAGTTTGTCTCTAGATGTATCATTTGCCAGCAAGTTAAGGCCGAGTCGAAGAAGCCCAGTGGGCTATTGCATCCTCTAGACGTTCCACTATGGAAGTGGGAGAGTATTTCCATGGACTTTATCGATGGGCTACCAAGGTCAAGGAAAGGGAATACGAGCATTTGGGTTATTGTGGATAGACTTACGAAGAGTGCCCATTTCATTCCGGTGAAGAGCAAGAGGACCGCATCTTGGCTAGCGTCTGTATATCTTCGTGAGATTGTGAGACTACATGGAGTCCCTTCTAGTATTTTCAGTGACCGTGACCCAATCTTTACAAGTCAATTCTGGAATAGCTTGCAAGAAGCTATGGCCACGAGGTTGAATCTAAGTACGGCTTATCACCCACAGACGGACGGTCAAACCGAAAGGGTGAATAGGGTACTCGAGGATCTGTTGAGGCTTTGTATTCTGGATTTTGGTGGTACTTGGGAAGACCATCTTCCTCTTGTTGAGTTTGCATATAATAACAGTTATCAGGCAAGCATAGGGATGGCACCATTCGAAGCTTTATATGGGAGGCCGTGCAAGTCGCCCACATGTTGGTGGGAGACTACAGATGAGCTTATACTTGGGCCTGATATGATCAGAGATACATCCGAGAAGATCGAGTTGATTCGGAGACGGATGAAAGCGGCCCAAGACCGATAGAAATCCTATGCTGATAAGCGAAGAACTGATTTAGAGTTTGATGTTGGGGATATGGTTTTCGTGAAGGTTTCTCCTTTGCGGAATGTGGTCCGATTTGGAGCCGTTGGGAAGTTGGCACCGAGGTTTGTTGGACCATTCCCTATTAGAGAGAGGATCGGGCAGATGGCTTATAGACTGGAGTTGCCCGAGAAGCTTGCCGGAGTACACGATGTTTTTCATGTCTCGCATCTCCGGAAGTGTTTACATGAATCAGCAGAGGTTGTTGAGCCAAGTGTTCTGAAAGATGTGGAAGTTGAGAAAGAGGCTACCTTGAGGAGAGCTCCGATTCGTATCTTGGGGACAGAGACCAAGAAGCTAAGGAATTGAGAGGTCAAGTTAGTGAAGGTTCAATGGGGTGAAGCCGAAGAAGACGCAACTTGGGAAACCGAGGAGAAGATGCGTGGGCTTTATCCATTCCTTTTTGAGGGTACACTCTCAATCTCTTTTCTTTGTTAGCATATCTTTCTCTTTGCTATCCATGTTTATCTAGTTTATCGTGTTAATCTTGTCATGAGAACCTTAGGTAGAAACCCTTTGGATGAAACATGTGTTTGAAACATGTTATGCTTGATCGTTGCAAGTGGTTGCAAGTGTTTGCAAGTGGTTACTCGTGGATGCATTATACACGTTAGGCACTAGATCGGCTCACACACTCCTCATATTGCATATGCATGAGTGTTTATGCTTATTCATGGATGAAAATTTTTGTGTTATCACATGGATGTTGCATATGGATGTATGTTATGTGCACACATATAGATGTTATACATTATGTTAGGAATTGCATACGTATGGATTCATTTCACTAACATAATTTGCATTGATGATATTTGCATTAGATAAGTACATATACACACACCTTTGCATATGTTCATACAACATTTAGAATCTTGTAAGGACAATGATTGCTCGTGGATGATGTTTTGAGTAGATGGATGTTGGATGGTAGGATACGTTCTTCCTAACTTGAAGATTTCGGGGACGAAATCCTTTAAGGAGGGGAGAATGTAACAACCCGTATTTTCAATAACCTGTTATAACATAAATTGAGGCAGAATTTAATTCTAAAATTTTAATCAAGGGAAACTTGCTATGCCATTGCGTTCGCCTCGGAAAAATACGCGAAATAAAGTCCGAGTTTTCGAAAATCGGAGTCCGTATGACCCAATTAAGGCCCAACGAAGTTTTTAGAAAATTTCTAAGTAAAAACAGATTTCAAATTCAAGTTTGAAATTGGAAATTTGGGCCAGTTTGGGCCAGGCGGGAAAAATCCCGCCAAAACACCCAAGTCGACAACCCTGTCGACTTGGGAGTCGACTTGGTTGGACCCAAGTCGACAGCCCTGTCGACTTGGCTGTCGACTTGGTCCAGCCAGGCTGTTTAGCCTGGTGCACCATTTTGAGATTGTGTTGAGCTTGGGGGCCAGATTCGGTTTTAAGGACTGAGATTGCAACTAGGGTTTAATCCTATGGCCTAAAACACTTGCCTAATCTATAAATAAGACCCTAACCTACCCTAAATCATCATTATTCATTCTAGTAACTAAACTATGGCAAAATCATCCCTCTCATGGCCTCCACTCTCTTCATAAAATTCCTAAATCAATTTCTAAGTGATTTTCCATGCATACAAGTGTTTTCAAACTTGTATGAGCATCATTAGCTTGCATTCAAGTCAAGTTTCTATATTTGCATCATAAAGGAAGAGTTTTGATCATTTTTGCTCAAGGGTTTTGCTTGCATTTTGGGTTTAATTGATTTCATAAGGGCTTTGTCATATTTTTGTGACTTCTTAAGCATTGTAAGCCCTATTCTACTTTCATACTTAAACTCTAAAGTTAAATGCATGATATGCAAGTTTACTATGATGTGTTATGCAAGTTTACTATGATGTGTTATGCAAGTTCACCAAGTTATGTTATGCAAGTTCACCAAGTTATGTTATGCAAGTTTGATATGCAAGTTTGCCATAGGATATGCAAGTTATGTTATGCAAGTTTGGGTTGATCATTTGGCTCATGTTATCATGTTATGCAAGCTTATCTTGGGTTTATGAACATAAAGCTTCAAGCTTTATGCCAAAGGTTGCATTTTGGCAACATGTAAGTTATCATATCTCTTATGATAACTTGCATGTGAGGCTAAATGCGAACTTATGGCCATTCCTACATGTCATTTAGTACCATGTATCACCAATATGCCAAGTTTGGTTTTATGCATGCTTTTGGGGCCTAAAGATGTAATATGCAAGTGTATGAACACATGAACATTTCATATGCCACCATGTTGAACTTGTGGTTTCAACACCTTTATGTCATGATTATGCCAAGTTCCCTCTTTCTATCCTTTATGCGCTATTGCGATATGTAAGCGATGGGATTGCGTTTGGGGTTGGGTAAACTTAAAAGACATAAAAACATAAGCTTGGGAATTTACCTATTAAGTTAGGTCTACCCATTGGGAATTTACCTATTAAGTTAGGTCTACCCAATTGCTTGAAAATTTGTAACATGTTTTGGAAACATGATGGACATGACACTTAGAAAAGATAAGTGTGACCAACTCGAGGTTGGGTTGAGTTTGTAGCGTAAACCTACCCGGAACCGACCGGCCTAACTAGTTGCTACAAACAATAGGACCCAATGTGAGAAGTTGGCCATGTTGTACCTTGGACCCGAGGTTAGACCAAGTTGTGGTGTAAAGCTACCCGGACCCGCCCGGCTTAACTAGTAACCGCAACAAAGTCTAATGTGAGAGGTTAAGGCGCATTAAATTAATTAATGCCTCGTGATTAGGGTTAAGTCATGGTCCACTTAATACTTAACCAATTTGGGCTCGGTAGATTAATCGGGGTTAAGTCATGAACTCATCGTTACACTTAACCAAGTTAATCCATGATTAGCAAGAGGGTTAAACCGTACTTAACCCACTAGAAAAATCCTAGCAATGGGGGCCCACTCCAGCAGTAATCCCAAGTTAGTATCATCATGACCCTAGGGACTAGGCTAGGGTGGGGGCACGATTACTGGGCTGGAGGTAAGCGACCAAAAGCGACGGCAGAGGGTACGCCGGTGTAGTTCCGGGCGGACCATGGTCGTGCACATAGTCCGAAGCCGGGGAAAGCATGCACGGGTACCAGTAGATCGAGACTGTGCACTCATGTTTATGGTGTCCAGGGGTTGCCACCCTAGGGCTTGATACACCCGACGGGAGACCCTGCACAGTCTGACTACAATTATGTTTGGGCCGTATTGACACTAACACGTGACGAGTTAGGCTTATAGGGAGCCGATCGACTAGACCGTTTGGTTGGACCTCGTAAGAGGGTCATTTCATGTTATTGGGCCAAAGCTTGGGCCAAGGGATCAATACTTGTTTATTCAAGTCATGTTAGTTTGCTAGTACACCTGTGGTGCAAAACCTTAATCCTGATTATGCGATGACACCTTTATCTACCTTGTTAGTTAATCATCATGCTAGTATGTTATTATCCTTATGTTCATCCCTGCTGCTCATGCCAGTTAACTTTATCAGTTTACATTGATTGTAGTAGGGATTACTCAGTCTTTTTGACTGACCTGTTTTCTTTCGCCTCTTTTCTTCCGTTCCCCCCCCCCCCCCCCCAGGTTCTCAGGGAGGGAATACTGGAGCTTAGCTTGGATTTCGGACTACTTGCTTGTGGGATTTCAGCTCATGTACGGTTTCGACATGAAGCTAGCTATGGTTACCACTTATTTGGGGATAGCACTTATGTATTTCAGTTTTTCAGTTGATGTTGTTTTGTCTAGACTTGTTTATTTGGAAAGCTATGTTGTACCAGACTTGTTTTGAAATGTTTTGAAAACTTCCGATGTTTTATCTATGATATTTACTCTGTTTACATATATACATATGTTCTTGTTCTGCCTTGATATATCATTATGCATGTTTACCTGATTCAAACGCCCCTCCAAAGTCAGAGTGCTTGCAAGAGCCACCCTGGCGGAGGCGGGGTGTTACAATATATATATATATATATATATATATATATATATATATATATATATATATATATATAACGTAACTTACTGTAAGTCGCGATTTCAGAGAATGATTCATGGATATTAATTAAAAATTTAGTAGGCAATAAATTTGTAATTAATAAGATAAAAGGAGGATTTTGGGGACTTATTTAGAAAAATGAATTGATTTTGAGAAAATGGATATATTTTCAAGCTTAAAAGAAGCTTGAAAAAAATTAAGTACGTATTCATGGAATGGTCTAATTTGAGAATGGGATGAACCCCAATTATGAGGAAGATAAAGGAGGACCATCTAAAGGAATGGATTGACATCTTAAGGAATTGGAATAAAAGTATTAAGACCTCAGCACCTATAATTGTAGGATAAAACTTCCAAAAGAATAATTTTTAGGTTGTGGTCACCATTGATCCCCCATATTGATTGGACAACGGTATAAAGCGATATAAGTAATGAATCCCTATTTATTCTTGTGATATTAGGATTTGAAACACTTATTCAAATTTTGAAATAAATGAGTAAAAAAATGATTTCCCGAGGACACTTAACTTAGCTGTCTACCATATAGGGATTTGGAAGTTAATAACATAATTAGATTTGCAGCCTACAAGAAGGAAGTGCATTAGTCTCGAAAATTTTGGAATATATGGTGAAGAAGAAGATTAGCCTTAGAGAATGTCATCCTTAAAAACAATAACTTGAAGCATGAGAATAAGGAATAAGATTAAACATTGGATTTGAATTAGCCTATCTAGTTTGAATATGATCGCATTTTGGTTTGCTTAAGGTATTTGTTAAATTTTTATAAATTTGCCCTTTTGTTGTTTTTCACAAAAAGGACTGTATTTGGAATCATAAGGGAATATACATAAAGTTGAAAGGTTTGTGACCTGTAATTTTGCGTATTAACACATAGATTATACTAACCATTCAAAATAAAACAATTCCCATTTTTTATAATTTTAAACATGTCAATATCATTGATTAGGCAAATTATGAAAATTGTAACAAAAGACATTTTATTGGAATTTAAGTTCTAGCAAATTGGAGCATAGGAAACATATTCTAGTTATTAGAATTGGCTAGAACATTAATTTTAGAAAATTTGGTTTAAGAAATCTTTAGATTTTGAGTTACATCTCGTTCGAAGACTGAAGGACAAAATGAAGACAATCGGAGCTTTGGGAATTATAGAAAGAGTTACATCTTGGGTCTCTTAGACAATAGGAATAATAATTATCTTCTTAAGAATAGAGTAGTTATCTTTTAGGTAATTAGTGGGTGCTCTTGAAAAATTTCAAGGAGGCCATCTAAAAAACCAAAGTGTTGATAAAGTAACCACTGACAAATTTTGACTTGAACCAAATTTATGATTAGACTTTGGGAACAGTCTAATTTGATGAGGTAGCTTGTAAAGGGTAGAGAGTCGGTATTATATTTTTCGATTTCCCAAAGTTAGGGAGAAATATGATGTTATTGATGATAGTCCCTATAACAGTTTTATGTTTGATAAGATATCTTCACAATACAACAAATTTTGGTAGGGCTTAATCAAGAAACGAGAACAAAGACAGAAACTTGGGAGTATCGTGCCACCATAGATATTTTGGAGCACGAGATTTCAAGGCTCTCCATTAATTAGTTGAATTGATTCGAGTACATTAGGGGGAGAGTTCAAGGAAGGCATTAAAATTTTAAATCTCGCGGCATTTCTCAGAAGTTTAGGATTCAATGGTTGCATTGTGGTTGCTAGATTGGATGGTAGGAGATGGTTGAAACACAAATGCACTGCACACTCATCTAGAAATTATATGCATGTTATGAAGTTTTGCATACATACAACATCTCATGTTATACTTACACGTTTGAATTGGAATGAAAGGAATATTCCATGTGAATCTGAATTTGTGCATATACATTTATATACAAAGGGGACAAAGATAAGCAAACAAAGGAAATAAATTCTTTTGAGTTTTTTTCTATAAATTGCATACAGGGACTGCCTAGATTTAATCTAGTAAACCTTACGGTCTTAATTATATATATATATATATATATATATATATATATATATATATATATATCCCTCTTAGCCTCTCCCAAACCCTATTCTTCATTTCATTCTTACGCCTCCATTCTTCCATTGCCAATTTCAAAGGTTAGAATTTCTTCTACCTCTCTTATCTCCATTCTATTTTCTCAAATCTAAGGTAGTGTTTGGTTTACCATTTTAAGTTTTGGGTTTTCGTCCATACAAAAATGTGCACAACGCATGTAAATCATGGAAAACAACAATTTTAGAAAACAAAGTTAACACACAAAATAAAAAACAACTTTTATCCATTTTTCATGTTTTGAGAAATGAGAGAAATATGGAGGCCAAATCCTCATTTCATGATTGCTACATCCCCTCCGCGGTCCCCTCCATCTTGCTTTCATTCTACCATTCCTCCTTCTACACCTTTAAAGTTTTGTAATTAATTTTGAAAACTAAAAACCCAAAATTCATTTTTAACCAAACACACCAGTTTTTCTATAGATTTAGAATTCTGTAAATTTGGTTCATATATCTGTACAAGATTCAAATTCTTATATATACATACATACATACACACATACACACATATACATATATATATATATATATATATATATTATAAAAGGGTTTAAGCACGATTCGTAGGTTGAATCCATATTCCAATTCTACAGAAAAATCTATTGTTTTCTATCTCAAATCAATATGAGTGGAAATCATTTAAGTTTGCTACTTTCTTTGATTTGATAGTCTAAATTTGGATTATTGTGCCTAAGAATATTTGGGTTCATATGCAAAGAAAACAATATCAAATCTTCCATTATTTGTGTTTTTACATTGAAATGATCAGTTAGTTATACTGGGCTTGGATTACTGGTATAATAGAAGAAAAGATATTTGGATGTTGGTATAATTCTTGAATATGGTTTAATTCTCTTATTGTAGATTTATATATATATATATATATATATATATATATGTGTGTGTGTGTGTGTGTGTGTGTGTGTGTGTGTGTGTGTGTGTGTGTGTTTTGGTTGCAAAAGCTTAAGGATTTGAATATTGTTATCTAAATAGGTATAGACGTCTATTTCTAAAATGGATTGATTGCAAGTATTATTTGCAAATTATGAAAATATTAAGGTTTTATACACGAAGATTACATAAAAGTGGAATAGTACCAAATTAATGTATTTACTTATGTATTTAGTAATATTACACCTTGTCTCTATTCTGTTATCGAAACAAGTGGAAACCCGTGCGATGCACGGAAGCATAGACTTTCGAGTGTTGTTGTTTGCATTTATGAATAAACGATGAGAACATATCATATAGTAGCAAGATATATAATGTACGTGATATATGTATATGTTAGTATCGTACTGTAGAAACTAAATTTTGCAGCAAATACAGAATCATACATGTGAAATTATTATATATTAATATACTAAGATTAATGTTTGACTGTAACAATATAAAATATGAATGTTCAGGCAAGAAATAGACAATGTAATTGACTTTTAATGGTACTAACACCAGAGGTATGATAAAGAAACATAGTGAAGACAACCTGTTACAGCGCCAGCCGGATTTGGCCATTTATACCACTGCATGGACGTATCTTCTACCTCAACTCACACTCTTACTCTGTACATTTATGCCTGCTAGTCCGCCTATTAATCAGCATAACACTTGGGATTCTAGCTCTAACTAAAGTAGCTATAGATAGCCATCATTGGTTTTGTCTTGCTACAACAGTTCCACATTGCTTCATCAATTCCATCTTGCTGCACCAGCTCTAGATTGAAGCTATTAACATATCAAACTCAAGTTATTGCACTACTACATTTAATCTTTAATTAACATACCACGGTCTGTCTTCTACATTGCAGGCCAACTTTATATTCGAATCCAACAACCCATATACTTTTGTGCAAATCACCATGCAAATTAGATCACCCAGGCAGTCGTTCATGCTGGTCATTCATTTAGATAATACAGTCGACCAATTCAAATATATATATATACACACACGGTTGACCCATCACTGATCGAGCTTAGCTCTTTGCTATATAATCCATTTTTTCAAATAATTTTTTTGAGGTAGATATTTGAATAGATAATCCATCGGCTCAAGTAAACCCTTTATCTTTTCAGCACAAACCAAGGAATTTTATTATACAGATAAATGGCTGCATGAAAATGAGCATGTATTCATGGAGAGAAGCAATCAACATATAAAAGATATCATTTGAAAATATATTCTAAAAACTGGCAGAGGTTAATGCGTACGTAGAAAAGGTTAGTAGATTCATGTAGTAAGACCTAGGTTGAATATAAATTCATTCTAGATGCTCCTTGTATATATCATACTTGGCAAGCATCCAATACATACAACCTGCCAACATATATTTTTCCACTATTAAAACATTATTCAATAGCATTATTAAAGTGGATGGTATACATGACAGTAGATGCAAAGTTAAGGAAATATTTACCAATTAACAATAGCCGTAACCATAAGAAGAGTAAGGTATAACACCGACTAGAATAGTTGATAAACTAATAATGCTTGCCATTTATCGTAAACTATATTAAAAAGGTTGTTTAGCTTGTGCCTCATCTGATTTAGGCATCATTTTCATTAATGTCAATTTAATATATATGATTGCATAATTCAAGTGCTTAAATTAAGAACAATAGCATAAGCATGGATTTTGAATATTTATAATTATAAATTAATCAAACCTAAATGGAAATATATTTATGGAAATAAATGAACAGGAAACACCAATGCTATTATGCAAGTATTTAAAGTAAACTAAAAATGCACATTCATTAAAAGGTGGTTGTTGAAAGAAACTGACAAAATAATACGGTAGTTATAATAGTAGATAAAAAAGATGTCGTCATAAATAAATACCATGAATTACAAAGTCATGTTCATTCTAAAGAAGAATGTAAAATGGTACAGGTATAAAATGGAAAAAAAAAAAAAAAGAAATAGACTTTTCTTTCCATGGTGAAAACATTCGAATAAGGAATTGTTTTTCGTCCAATTCAATTCTCAATTTTGTGCCAATAGGTAAAAAGATTTTTTTAACCAATAATAAATATGGTACATCCAACTGCATTATAAACAAATGAAGGAGTTAATTGAGAAATACGAAACAATAAGACAAAACTTTCAGGTTATTCAGATTGAATGCACATCTATGGTAAATGAAATTCGTTAAACTTTTAAAGTTTCAAAGAACTCTGAATATTAGTGCATGAATGTATTAATAAAAATAATAATATAATCAATAAATAACTATTTAATCACTTAGAAAAGGATAAATAAGTGTGAAATGTACTCACCTTCCTTTATTTGTGCTTCATAGTTCATTCCCAAACCGTGCCTCCTCATTTTGATTTATCATTGTTATTCACATCTTTTTGTTATGAAACGAATCTGGTAAGTACCTACCATAAAATATTAATAATACATTAGAAAATAAAAGGAACAATACTATTGTTGCAATTTGAAGTAATTTAGCCCTGAAGGAAGAAAAATCAGAAGAAGAACCTGAAAAGAAAATCATTTTCCCACACTTGTTTCCTTCACAAATGCTAAGGATTACCAAATGCAAAACTGTAATTTTACAATCATAAATGCACACAAAAAGAATAGTATGAAGCATTAATATAGAAATAAGTGAATAGCAAAAAAGTGCAAAAACAATCCGAGGAGTCGGGTGCAGCACTCTTCTTTTATGACTGTTGTCACTATATTATGTGTTACACAACGCACTATTTGATCACAGTTTATAGAATTATACCAAAGAAATAAGACGAAAATATAGTTATGTATAGGATTAGTCGTTGTAGGCCTCATTTATTAACCATTAACTATGAATTAATAATTACACGTGGCCAAGTAAGAAACATGCCAAAACAATTGATCCTAATTTCCATTGAACAATATTTTACATTATCATATCCACTTGCTTATATAAAGTACTTTTCCATTTCTGTTTCAAATGCATATGCTAGGAGAAGCAATATTTATAACAAATTGGTTTAATATTTAGGATGATAATATCAATAATGGGCAATGAATGACAAATATATTCCCAGCCATTGCTCGTTTGTAATGTTGGTTAAAAAAACTTAAATAAGTTTGACAAAATGTTGCTAGGAGGTGCTAGAGTTTCACACTATTTTTTATGAGTTGGTACTAATTTGCTCAACTCCCCATGTCCAAATTGAAGCAGAAATGGAAGACCTCTATGTTTTTTATGTACGC
This sequence comes from Allium sativum, assembly GCA_030737875.1. Classification (NCBI taxonomy): domain Eukaryota; kingdom Viridiplantae; phylum Streptophyta; class Magnoliopsida; order Asparagales; family Amaryllidaceae; genus Allium; species Allium sativum. The sequence goes on from CM060910.1 coordinate 655,537,539, forward strand.
TTGGTTAATTCATCTCCTACACGTAAGCTCAAGTCAGCTTGGATTCCCTCAACTCATTACAACATAACCTGACTTTGTTATATCCATTAATTTTTTATTCAATCATACTCCATAGGACATGTAAAATTTAATATTATAGCACCCATAGCAAAATCATACCTTCTTATATGATCTTGACTTTGGCAGACTAATTATTTTGTTATGAATAATATAAGCAAGGTTACAAAGAATTCGAGTATTACTTGCAAGGGTAATGCAAATAGTCTAAGAAGAATTTCACCAACCAAGCGCTTAGTTCTAGAATCTCAATTTCTGAACAGAACGACTCCATGCAAGCTTATATCCACCTATCCTGAAACTTTGGTATTTCCTTAAAAAAGAAATTGCATAGAACAGTTAGTTCTTTATAGTATTGTCATAACAAAGGATTTGGATCGCCAAAAAAAACTTTAGAAAAGAATGAAAGAAGCGCACGGTAAAAGGCATAATGTAAGCTTTACTTGGTAAATACAACTTAGTGTCATTAATGGTTTTTGTAACTAATATTTTTATACTGCGGTATGCCAAAAAAACATTTTTATACTGAATTACTGATTATACTCAGTTGGTTATTCCTTCTTACAAAGTTGGTTTTTCCTGGTAGATATATACTCTAGGAATTAAAATCCTAGTCATCACTATTATTTTAGCCTTTGCCGAAGTCAGCACATAGATGCAATAAACTGCCTAAACTACATGCTGCCATTGATTTTCCATTCATGTACATGAAACAGGCATCTAAAGACCATCAGAAACTTGTTTAACTTGTGAATTGGTCAAGCCAGTTGTTGTATAATCAAAATCAATGTGTCTGAACAAAAAATGATATACCCGAAAATGCTGAAGACGATGGTCAACCAATATTAAAAGGAAAACATGGAAGTGATTTCGTCATTCGTCACGAATATGAGCCAAATCTGAATAATATAATTTTTTACGTTGTAAGATACTAATAATTATGAAATCAACTTTGCAATATATGTTGATCATAAAGGTTAATCACCAATTCTAATATCATATCATACGAAATAATTTTTTAAAATTTATAGTATACTTTAGCTACAATATGTAAGCTTTTACTCCATAGATTTAAAATATTACTTGGTAAGCGAGTGGACAAAATGTAATCAGTCCTTCCGGGAAACATTACGAACGTGATATATAATAGATTTTATTTTTTCCCTAAGTAAGGTGTATAATATATATTGCCAAGGACATAATTCATAAAAGTATGGACAAAAACAGCCGTTGTGCATTTATCTTCTAAAAGTAGCCCAAATTAAGTAGTCACTTTTCATTTCGAATTTACGGTCAAGGAAGAAATATTTTTCCACAACTAACCTTATTTACGACCTCTAACACAGGAATAAATGAGTGATTAGTAACAAACTTGAGGAAATATAGTAATAATTTTGGCATATACACAGTAAGAACAGTCGGGAAAACAAATTCAAACAACATAATAAATCATTATGCAACATATCATGAAAGTAAAACTGAGTAGTAAAACAATTTTAACATAAACGCACTCATTACAGAACAAACTTAATACAAAAATTTCTAAATAGTATCCAAAAGCTAATTGATTCAGTTTACTGGCTTTGAAAAATTGGAGGGGAAGATAGATACAGTTGAGTGGGCAGAAGAAAATAAATAAGAAGTGGCATTATAGACATAATAGAAAATCTAACATATTCAATTACTTGTGCATGTAAATTCAGGGAAGTTACCTTTTTCATAATAGGAATGGTTTGTGATTTCTTATTATGCATGGGACCTAAAGATGTCAATAAATTAAAGAAAATTGTAAAGGCAATTTGAGTAAATATGGTAAGTTCGCATAATTTTCAATGCAATATCACATATACATCCAAAAGGTAGGGGTCTAATACATACAACTTATTTCCAATAGTAAATAACATCCAACACTTATGCAAGTGCTTAAAATAATGTCATTTAAGAAGCGCCAAATGCTCATTAATTTTTTTCCTTTATGAAGCAAGCTCCATTTTACTTACTATCCTATATGAGCAAATGATGTGAGCGTATTTCTGATTGCGTTGGTGAAGACACTGATATTGATCAAAGGTTGTATTATAAACCTATTTTAAGCAACGTAATATATCACAATGTCCTGAGTAAAAGGAGAGACACCATGAGTTTTTGCATACATCATGTTTACAATTTCTGCGGTATATACCATCAGAGGTATGTTGTAGATATAGCACATATAGACTTATTTAGCAAGAATAAAGCAAATTAGAAAATAAAGACAGTTGTCTAAAAGTGAAAATCTGGAGTGAAAATCAATTTAACACAATCAAAATTAACAGTATACAACCACAATTAAGAAAACTAACCTGCAATTAACGGAATAAAAATTAACCGGGAAAGGAAAAAGATCTAATCCGCAATTAACAGAATACAATAGCAATAAAGAAAATAGCTTAAAACTTATACAAACCTAAGGTCAGGATCTATGACTAAAGAAAAGAACCTATTTTTTGCACCATCATGATTGACTTAAGAAGGATAAATCGTGGTTCGTACAAACCTGTGAAGAAGATGAGATCGATTCTGAGAAGAAGACCTCATGAGCTGGTGAATGGGCTCACATCTGAGCTGAGGCCGACATAGATTTGAGTCTCGTTCGAACCGATAGGGTAAAACTGTTGTGAAACAGTAAAATGGTTAGGGAAAAAGATGAAGAAATGAAGTAGTGAAGAGTAACCGACCTTTAATAGAGGAAGGAAACATTTTGATTTCTTATTTTTAGGAAAATTGTACATACCGCTTGGATCAATCGACGATAGCATGTGAGGCAACAAAATAGAGGAATATGTAAATAGAAGATGAGATAGTGGACTGGAAAACGTGTGCTGAAACGTGCTGATTAAAAGTAGTGGGAAGGTTAGGTTGCTGTGGACACGATGGCAATCTTCACCTTTTCATATTTGTTGCCTTTCCAAGCCGTTTGATGTCTAATGGAAAGAATCTCAGTCCCTCTTTGTCTTTTGGTTTGTGCTACCAAGAAATTTGCATTGTTTTTAATCATCAAATTTGCATTGTTTTTAATCATATAATTTGCATTATTTTTAATCACAAAATTTGCATTGTTTTTAGTCATAAAATTCGCATCGTGTTTGTAAATAAAAGAATAGCATTGTTTTGAAATATAAAATAAACATTGTTTTGAAAAATAAAATATATATTGCTTGAAAAGTAAAATTAGCATTGTTTTGGAACATAAAGACCGCGTTGTTTTAAAATAGAAATATAAATATATAAAAAATATGATTTTTGTATAATGAATTTGGTGGAAAGGGCAATTTAGCAGGTAGAACGGATAATGAATTGTGGGGATCGCGGACGCGAAGGGCAAGTAAAGTGAAACCGTTTGTCCAACTAGGATCGGTTGGATGTCTTTTCCCAAATAAATCAGAGCCATCATTTGTCTCCTTGTTTATATACCTAAGGGATTTTATTATATAGATAATCATTCAAGAATTAGTTAAAAGTTATATGTTGATATTGTTATTTCCCTTTTTATTAGTTAATTGTGAATATTTATGTTGGACCATGTTAAATCAGTAGGTAGTTAACTTGTGTACCAAAATAGTGATTGTTAGAATTGACATTTTAAACATGGTAAGGACGTTAATATCGTTCATATAATTTACTCCTATATTTATATATATGAATAGCGTAATAAACATAATACTAATGCATACTAAGTGCATACTAAATACGTTTAAACTAAGAATTTGAATGTCCACATAGGGATTTGTATGCATGTGTGTGAGTAAATGTCTTTAATTATAATTGATGACACACATACACTAGGCAAACCATTACTTGTAATAGAAGCCTGCCCGGAACCGATCAGCTTATTCAGCATCCACAAGTAAGTTTGTTTAGTGTGAGAGGTCTACGTGTCATGGGCCATTATATTTATTACACTATGATACGAGATTAGGCCCATCTTGCAGAAGAAGCCTGCTCGGAACCCCTTAGAAAATCTAGCATCTACAAGTGGTCATCCTAATGTGAGATGTCTAGTGTGTGTATGTGTTTGTGTGCATGTATAGTGTGAAGTAGGCCCACCTTGGCAAAAGGTATTAAATGGCTGACGTACCTCTTGTTGAGTATTAAGTGGTTAGGACTAAGTCTGTTCCTACGGTTCACTCCTTAGTTTAGAACCCAAGTGTGAAGACCCGTAACTTCTCTGGTAAGGAAAGAGCGGATACTTTAAGAACAACACACAAAAGAACGCAGACAGAAGAACATTTCATTGTATATTACAACAATTCCATTAGAATACACGAATATACAGAGTATGAATCAATATTACACAAAAAATATCAGAGATTTAAATTACATTTAAATACATCGCAGCGGAAAATAATACAAAATACAACTAGAAGTAATACACGGATACAGAGCTTTCCGAGTATCGTTCCAGCTGTAAACCAGGATCCTGTGAATATAAATCTGCAAAACCAAAACTACTAGCTGCCCGTGTCAAAATAAGGGCACCCAGAGTTTAGGTTAAAACAATAAACTCCAGGTCAGTCATGTGACTGGTGTGAGAACTAAAACAGTTATTAATCTTTATTTTTAAAGTTCGGTAAATCAAGGGACCACGCCGTATAACACGGAACGGGTTTCCTCCCAAGAACACCTGTGCATAGAACAACAGCGCAATGCTAAATAAAGAAAAATGAAGCTATTATAAGACCCAGGTCCCATCACACAATGCAACGCAAGCCGGAGGATAGGGTTTTTACCTTATAATAGCCAAGAATGCTTGATACGTTTAAAACAAATCATTTGATACTATTATAAGTGCATAGTGTATAAAACAACTTCAAATCATAAGTATCAATCATAGACAGCATAAGCGCCCCATCCCACTATGTCGCCATATATAGGTATATAATCAAAACCGCAATTGTCACGTATTGGAAGTTGGATTTCCATCTGTGAACCGAGACAAAAGATAGTCCTCAACCGATTCGAGACGCTCTAGCCCATGTCTTAGGACCCAGACTCAAGTGGGCCCTTGGATCGTCAGGGTCGGTCCACCGATGTGGATTAAAATACCTGAACACTGCGTTTCCCCACCCTTTGGGGTGTCAATGAGTCCATTGACTCCATCGATCCCGGATCGACCGATATATCCGAGGCGCCTCGCAACAGCAACAACCACATAAGTCAAACTCGTCAGGGCGTGTAAAACCACTGACGCTACTTCTAGCTAGAAGGAAACGCATGCCCTCCCTGAAGTCCTCTCCCGTTTCTGGTCCACTACTGGGGTGTGAGGCTCGCGAATCAACGTTACACAAAGCTATGCCACACAGGCCGTGCTTTGATCATCCACCACATGATTTTGCTTTTCAACAGAAGCCTTGATCATTTTCCACTTAGGCATGCCACACGGACAATTCACTCCATGCGATTGATATCCATTGAAATATAACCCCTGAGCTCATACGTCTCAGAGAAGGGCGTTAAGCAAGAGAATAAATTCTCTGCCGCCAAACAGATATATATTTAATAGAAATCAATCACACAGACTAAAATCCAATGTCAGACACACAGTCCATTTACAAGTCCGTTCTGGGTCTGAACGAAACTAGAGGCACCTAGTATCCCGCATATCCATCAATCTCCAAGTACGTCCGGACGATCACTAACTGATTCCCTCCTCTTAGGTGTAAATCAATATCATCAGTAATCACCCAAACGACGTGAAGACCTCCGGTCTTCGACCACCGTCTTCATCCTCGACACCACGTCGAATCAGTTATTCAGAATGGGATAGACCCAGTCTTTCTGAATAACTCGCGTATATAATAAACAAGTGTTACACAAACACAACATACGCCTCATTCCAATTTAGAATATTCTTTTGTTCAAATATTCTTACACTTTGGGAAAGGTTCCCATTAATTTTATAAAAGATAAATTATTTAAATTTATTCTTTAAATTTATTCTTTTGAATATCAATTCAAACTAGTTGGGATTAGCGAACCACACCGAAGTAATCATTTATTTGCCTAATCCCAACTATTCATCCCATGAAGTAAAACTGGTAATACTTCACATCTAACACCACGATGTTATCGGTAAATTCAATTACCATTTCACATTCAAATCTAATTAAAGATTTAACTATCGCCTAGAGTAAAACTGGGGATACTCCTCGATCATTTCAATCTAATTAAAGATTCATTAAAACTCCACTTAGTTTTAATCTTCCCAAAAATCAATATCCTGTCTTTAACTGGGTTAAATCTAAAACACGGTTCACGATAAACCCAAAATCACATTCCATTAATCATCGGGTTAAAGAACAAGTGTTATTTAAAACATCGTTCACGCTAAACCCTAAAATCAATTCCAACTCAATTCCAATTAAATACCATTTAATTGGTATAATTCATTAAATCTAAATAAAAAGATTTAATCTTTTTCTCAACTGGGTTTAAGGACAGTGTTAATGAAGACACCATTCACGACAAACCCAAATCACATTTGATATTAAATACAAGGCTCTAAATAGAAAATATATCGGCTTATATTCAATATCAAATTCTACGACCAACAAATATCGTATTGGAAATAACGATATTAACATATCTTTCAAATTCCCATAACAATATCTGTATCATCACGAAATCCAACATCGAAATATTCCGAAGACAATTTCGATTCACATCCATTCCAATTCAATTATTGGAAATTCTAGTTATTTTTAAAACCATTTCAAATCCAATTTATTTATTTTAAAAATAAATAAATTATTATTTTTGTTCAAAACTAGTCCATTTCAAAAAAAAAAAAATTTTATCTTTTCAAATGTGGAATTTTTCATCCCAGTTCTTCACAAATCACTTCTTATGATTTTACACAAATTATTTAATATTTTTAATAATTTTATAAAGACCCGTACAGTCGATTTCCATCAACGACCATCGAACTGCACTTACAGCGACCTTTTCCAAATTTGATTTGGACATAATTCCAAATCCAACCGTTAGATTTCTAATTTATAATATCCGTTAGAAAGCTCTTTTCGATACAAACCCAACGGTTCCGGTTTTAGGAGAATCCGACGGTCGGATCTCCCGTAATATCCATTCGAAGTCAATGGTCGAAATTCGCGAACTGCCGCAGCGCAGCGCGTTCTATTCAGGCCATTATATTATATATATAATATATACTTCGTCGATTTCCTTTTAAAATGTATTTTATAAATCGTTTTAAATTCGTTTTCAAAACGATTTCAACTTCCTTTTCAAATTCAAATCAAGATTGAATTTTTCAATATAAATTCGTTTTAATTTCATTTCAAATTGATTTCAATTCAATTTCAATTTAATTCAAATTTCGATCCATTTCAATTTAATCCGAATTTCAAATCTATTCAATTTAATTCGAATTTCAAATCTATTCAATTTAATTCGAATTTCAAAATCACTTTCAATATTCATTGAAAAATGAATAAAATAGATATAAATATCGTTTACGTCAAAATGGCGTCAATCTATCTAATACGGGTTTTATTCAACACATGAATGTTTATTCTATTCAACACATGAATATTTTCCAATTCAACACATGAATTTATTTTCAATTCAACACATGAATTCATTTTCTATATTGGAATGAGGCCCAATCAATTACCATATAATGTTAATTATATGGATTTTCTACAACACATGTATATAACCAGCAACGATAAATAATCAACCATCATCCAGAGTGCACCACAAAACTGCATAAGCATTAAATATAAATAATTAACGCTTATACAGTCTATCAATCCATCGATTGACATACAACTAAACAATCGGGATTAGTGTACGTCAAATCTCATCCCAATGCCCGTATGAGGTTTCAAATCAACAAACACAGATTTTATTTGTGCAGTTGGGCGATGTGTAAAATTTATCGTCCCAATCAATATCAGTCAAATCAGTGTATATAAACAAATCGTCCGATTTGTTTATTACTATTTATTTTATATACACGTTAAAAATCATATTTTTAACTATAAAATATTTTCCACTATAAAATATTTTATTCCATTCCACATCACACAATCAAATTTCACTACACAACAATCAAACAAACAAGCCATCAATGCTTTGTGGACGACGGGTGTCAGGTGCTGTTAAGCACCGTCTGCATCCTAGTATATATTTCAACTAGAAATTAAAATAAAAGTGAGGAGTTCTCACCCAAGCTAAACCAAACACCACGAATCTTCATATGTAGAAGTCTTCGCCATTTTCGCCTTTTGTCACTTTCATTGCCCGTATTCATTTTTTCGAAGGTGGAGGGTGGCCTTTCGTTGTTCGAAGGGGAAGGAGGCTTTGTGGCCGGAGTTGAAGGACTGTGGAGGCGCAGGGGAGGGGGTTTGGTTCGCCGGAGGCGGAGTAGGGTGGCAGTGGGGGTCTCGTCGGTCAAAGGGGCGCGCTAGGATTTCTAGGCGGCTCGGGTGCGTCGGGGAAGGAGGGCGGAGGCTGTAGGGGAGGAGGAGGGCGCAGCAAGGGGGGTTCTCGTCGCCGGCGGTGGTGGTGTAGAGGGGAGGCGCGGCGGCTGTGGTGGGGGTGGCGGATCTGAGATCAATCGGGATGTTTTTTTTTGTTCTGAACAAAAAAGGGGGAAGAGGAGAGAGATAAGGGGAGGGCCACCTAATTTATATATTTAATTTATTTAAAATTCAAAAGTAACTTTTAATTTTCGACCTCGAAACGAGACCCAACGGCTGTCTCCCCTAGCTAATTACCCCCATTCTGAACACAATGGGATATGCGACGTAGGCCAATTCGATCGTTACGATCTGTTTCCGTTCAAACTAAATTATAAATCAATGTATATTGAATTTGAACGCACATTTCAATTCACTGGGGTCACATATGGTCTTTGAAAATTCCCAAAAAATATTTTCTAGCTTCGTATTGACGATACAGTCCTAACAAAACTAGTTTCGTTAAATTCTAAGACAGTTTGAAAAATGGCCATTTTCCAGTCGATTAAAATCAACTGAAACTGGTCAAACGCGTTTTCCTTTGCCACGCTCACATATTGGTTCAAAAAATTACGAATTTTGGAATCTAGCAATAAATTGACATCACGGATCCAACAAAAGTGGTTTCATCGAAAACCGAGATCGTTTGGAAAATTTCTATTTTTAAGGGCCAGAATTCCATATCGACTATTCTGAGTTTTCAACTGGACGTATCTTTTGATTCCCGCTATGAAATTTCAGTTTTTCGGATTCGTTGGAAAGATATTCTCAAATAGATTCTAAATTTTTTGGTTTCGCTAAAATCTGGTTTAATTTGCACCTGGTACATTCATTTGAATTTTGAAATCAAATTTTCGAACTACCGCGCCATTTCAAGCTCATTATATAATTAAAATAAAATATTTATATTCTAACGTCGAGCTAAATAAATATATACGTTATAATTCTATTTAAAATAATTTTCTCGTCATTATTATTTAAAATAATTCATTTTAAATAATCAAAAGTCGCTAAAATTGCCAAAATAAAATTTTTAAATAGGCTCGGATTTCCGGGTTATTACAATCTCCCCCACTTAAAACTTTTCGTCCCCGAAAAGGAACGCAGCCGAAAGTTGTTTAACTAATCAACTAAACTTCCAGTATTTTCATTATTTTCCTTACGGCTTAAGTTCTTCAACTTTTCAGTTTCTAAGAACTTTTCAAATTTTTCAAAAATTTGGCTAACACCCTAAATTGCCGAAAAATTTCGCCATAACCTCCCCTGCACCGGGGACTTCGGGATATTTCATATAGCCTCCCATGGCCTTCTTCAATCCAAAAGAAAAAGAAAAAGCCAAGCGGCTAGCCAATCGGCTCATAAAATCATCATCACCCAAACAAAACAGTAAATTATGGTAAACATGCACCTATTTGTCGGGCAAACAATTTTATTCTTCTGCTCTAGCCTCTTTGCAATGACCTGTTCACATGTATATGCATGCAAATGCGACTAATTTTCAATACAATTCACTATTTGGTTCAAATTGGCTATATGGTTCAAAATTTTAATTAATCAAACAACACAATCAGCAATCAATTAGTGAATTAACGTTTCAAATTCATAATTTTGATGTATAGTCAAAAATCACTTTTTTGGTGTCAAATCACAACAATGGGTCCTATCTAATTTTGGTTCTCACACCAGTCAATAGGAATCATATAGATATCCCACCCTCGAAACTCGAACACATATACTGATGATATTATAGTAATCACCAAGATCGTCTCCGAGCGACTACAGTGTGATTCTATATCTACCCAATATATTAAAACTTCGAATACACGCGGATCAGACGTAAACGCAAAATCTATATATACTGGATTGTCCACATCAATATAAATAATCAAATATGAATAATTTATTTAAATTTTCAAAACAAAACTGGTTTTAAATTTTTTAAAATATACTCTTCACACTCGTTCTAGGATACTACTGATCCTATCTCTAGCGAGTCATTCTAATTGGATATTACTAATCCAATTTCTGATGAATTCTTTCGTATGGCTCTAGTGTGTCTTGTTCTCTGAGATTTGTAAACCAATGCTCTGATACCAACTGTGAAGACCCGTAACTTCCCCGGTAAGGAAAGAGCGGATACTTTGAGAACAACACACAAAAGAACGCAGACAGAAGAACATTTCATTGTATATTACAACAATTCCATTAGAATACACGAATATATAGAGTATGAATCAATATTACACAGAAAATATCAGAGATTTAAATTACATTTAAATACATCGTAGTGGAAAATAATACAAAACACAACTAGAAGTAATACACGGATACAGAGCTTTTCGAGTATCGTTCCAGCTGTAAACCAGGATCCTGTGAATATAAATCTACAAAACCAAAACTACTAGCTGCCCGTGTCAAAATAAGGGCACCCAGAGTTTAGGTTAAAACAATAAACTCCAGGTCAGTCATGTGACTGGTGTGAGAACTAAAACAGTTATTAATCTTTATTTTTAAAGTTCGGTAAATCAAGGGACCACGCCGTATAACACGGAACAGCAACAACCACATAAGTCAAACTCGTCAGGGCGTTTAAAACCACTGACGCCACTTCTAGCTAAAAGGAAACGCATGCCCTCCCCGAAGTCCTCTCCCGTTTCTGGTCCACTACCAGGGTGTGAGGCTCGCGAATCAACGTTACACAAAGCTATGCCACACAGGCCGTGCTTTGATCATCCACCACAAGACTCTGCTTTTCAACAGAAGCCTTGATCATTTTCCACTTAGGCATGCCACACAGGCAATTCACTCCATGCGATTGATATCCATCGATATATAACCCCTGAGCTCGTACGTCTCAGAGAAGGGCGTTAAGCAAGAGAATAAATTCTCCGCCGCCAAACAAATATATATTTAATAGAAATCAATCACACAGACTAAAATCCAATGTCAGACACACAGTCCATTTACAAGTCCGTTCTGGGTCTGAACGAAACCGGAGGCACCTAATACCCCGCATATCCATCGATCTCCAAGTACGTCTGGACGATCGCTAACTGATTCCCTCCTCTTAGGTGTACGACCCAATCAAGATCATCAGTAATCACCCAAACGACGTGAAGACCTCCGGTCTACGACCACCGTCTTCATCCTCGACACCACGTCGAATCAGTTATTTAGAATGGGATAGACCCGGTCTTTCTGAATAACTCGCGTATATAATAAACAAGTGTTACACAAACACAACATACGCCTCATTCCAATTTAGAATATTCTTTTGTTCAAATATTCTTACACTTTGGGAAAGGTTCCCATTAATTTTATCAAAGATAAATTCTTTAAATTTATTCTTTTGAATATCAATTCAAACTAGTCAGGATTAGCGAACCGCACCGAAGTAATCATTTATTTGCCCAATCCCAACCTATTCATCCCATGAAGTAAAACTGGTAATACTTCACATCTAACACCACGGTGTTATCGGTAAATTCAATTACCATTTCACGTTCAAATCTAATTAAAGATTTAACTATCGCGTGGAGTAAAACAAGGGATACTCTATTCTCGATCATTTCAATCTAATTAAAGATTCATTAAAACTCCGCTTAGTTTTAATCTTCCCAAAAATCAATATCTTGTCTTTAACTGGGTTAAAGAACCAATGTCATCTAAAACACGGTTCACGATAAACCCAAAGTCACATTCCATTAATCATCGGGTTAAAGAATAAGTGTTATTTAAAACACCGTTCACGATAAACCCTAAAATCAATTCCAACTCAATTCTAATTAAATACCATTTAATTGGTACACTTCATTAAATCTAAATAAAAAGATTTAATCTTTTTCTCAACTGGGTTTAAGGACAGTGTTAATGAAGACACCATTCACGACAAACCTAAATCACATTTGATATTAAATACAAGGCTCTGAATAGAAAATATATCGGCTTATATTCAATATCAAATTCTACGACCAACAAATATCGTATTGGAAATAACGATATTAACATATCTTTCAAATTCCCATAACAATATCTATATCATCACGAAATCCAACATCGAAATATTCCGAAGACAATTTCGATTCACATCCATTCCAATTCAATTATTGGAAATTCTGGTTATTTTTAAAACCATTTCAAATCTAATTTATTTATTTTAAAAATAAATAAATTATTATTCTTGTTCAAAACTAATTCATTTCAAAAAAAAAACTATTTTTATCTTTTCAAATGTGGAATTTTTCATCCCAGTTCTTCACAAATCACTTCTTATGATTTTACACAAATTATTTAATATTTTTAATAATTTTATAAAGACCCGTACAGTCGATTTCCATCAACGGCCATCGAACTGCACTTACAGTGACCTTTTCCAAATTTGATTTGGACCTAATTCCAAATCCAACCGTTAGATTTCTAATTTCTAATATCCATTAGAAAGCTCTTTTCTATACGAACCCAACGGTTCCGGACTTAGGAGAATCCGACGGTCGGATCTTCCGTAATATCCGTTCGAAGTCAATGGTCGAAATTCACGAATTGCAGCAGTGCGGTGCGTTCTATTCAGACCATTATATTATATATATAATATATACTTCGTCTATTTCTTTTTAAAACGTATTTTATAAATCGTTTTAAATTCGTTTTCAAAACGATTTCAACTTCCTTTTCAAATTCAAATCAAGATTGAATTTTTCAATATAAATTCGTTTTAATTTCACTTCAAATTGATATCAATTCAATTTCAATTTAATTCGAATTTCGATTCATTTCAATCTAATTTGAATTTCAAATCTATTCAATTTAATTCGAATTTCAAATCTATTCAATTTAATTCGAATTTCAAAATCACTTTCAATATTCATTGAAAAATGAATAAAATTGATATAAATATCGTTCACGTCAAAATGCTGTAAATCTATCCAACACGGCTTTTATTCAACACATGAATGTTTATTCTATTCAACACATGAATATTTTCCAATTCAACACATGAATTTATTTTCAATTCAACACATGAATTCATTTTCTATATTGGAATGAGGCCCAATCAATTACCATATAATGTTAATTATATGGATTTTCTACAACACATGTATATAACCAGCAACGATAAATAATCAACCATCATCCAGAGTGCACCACACAACTGCATAAGCATTAAATATAAATAATTAACGCTTACACAGTCTGCCAATCCATCGATTGACATACAACTAAACAATCGGGATTAGTGTACGTCAAATCTCATCCCAATACCCATGTGGGGTTTCAAATCAACAAACACAGATTTTATTTGTGCAGTTGGGCGATGTGTAAAATTTATCGTCCCAATCAATATCAGTCAAATCAGTGTATATAAACAAATCGTCCGATTTGTTTATTACTATTTATTTTATATACACGTTAAAAATCATATTTTTAACTATAAAATATTTTCCACTATAAAATATTTTATTTCATTCCACATCACACAATCAAATTTCACTACACAGCAATCAAATAAACAAGCCATCCATGGTCTGTGGACGACGGGTGTCAGGTGCTGCTAAGCACCGTCTTCATCCTAGTATATATTTCAACTAGAAATTAAAATAAAAGTGAGGAGTTCTCACCCAAGCTAGACCAAACGCCACGACTCTTCATATATAGAAGTCTTCGCCGTTTTCTCCTTTTGTCACTTTCATTGCCCGTATCCAGTTTTTCGAAGGTGGAGGGTGGCCTTTCGCTGTTCGAAGTGGAAGGAGGCTTTGTGGCCGGAGTTGAAGGACTGCGAAGGCGCAGGAGAGGGGATTTGGTTCGCCGGAGACGGAGGAGAGTGGCAGGGGGTCTCGTCGGTCAAAGGGGTGCGCTAGGGTTTCTAGGCAGCTCGGGTGCGTCGGGGAAGGAGGGCGGAAGCTGTAGGGGAGGAGGGCACAGCAAGGGGGGTTCTAGTCGCCGGCGGTGGTGGTGTAGAGGGGAGGCGCAACGGCTGTGGTGGTGGATCTGAGATCGATCGGGATGTTTTTTTTCTCGTTTTGAACGAAAAAGGGGGAAGGGGAGAGAGATAAGGGGAGGGCCACCTAATTTATATATTTAATTTATTTAAAATTCAAAAAGTAACTTTTAATTTTCGACCTCGAAATGAGACCCAACGACTATCTCCCCTAGCTAATTACCCCCATTCCGAACACAATGGGATATTCTACGTAGGCCGATTCGATCGTTACGATCTATTTCCGTTCAAATTAAATTATAAATCAATGTACATTGAATTTGAACGCACATTTCAATTCACTGGGGTCACATTAGGACTCTGAAAATTCCCAAAAATATTTTCTAGCTTCGTATTGACGATACGGTCCTAACAAAACTAGTTTCGTCAAATTCTGAGACCGTTTGAAAAATGGTCATTTTCCAGTCGATTAAAATCAACTAAAACTGGTCAAACGCGTTTTCCTTTGCCACGCTCACATATTGGTTCGAAAAATTACGAATTTTGGAATCGAGCAATAAATTGACATCACGGATCCAACAAAAGTGATTTTGTCGAAAACCGAGGTCGTTTGCAAAATTTCCGTTTTTAAGGGCCAGAATTCCATAGCGACTATTCTGAATTTTCAACTGGACGTATCTTTTGATTCCTGCTATGAAATTTCAATTTTTCAGATTCGTTGGAAAGATATTCTCAAATAGATTCTAATATTTTTGTTTTCACTAAAATCTGGTTTAATTTGCACCTGGTACATTCATTTGAATTTTGAAATCGAATTTTCGAACTACCGCGCCATTTTAGGCTCATTATATAATTAAAATATTTATATTCTAACGCCGAGCTATATAAATATATACGTTCTAATTCTATTCAAAATAAATTTCTCATCGTTATTATTTAAAATAATTCATTTTAAATAATCAAAATTCGCTAAAATTGCCAAAATAAAAATTTTAAATTGGCTCGGATTTCCGGGTTATTACACCAAGTAATTCGACCTGCCCTTCGAGGTTAAGTGGTGTCTGTCTTTCCCTTATATAAGGTATTAAATGGTCTTATTAGATGATAGTGTATAGGCAAGTTAGTTCTCCAAATTCGCTTCTTATCTAGGGGCTTGATGAGAGCTGACTTTGGGACGATTTATATAAAAGGGCCTAAAGAAACTACCAGCTAAGGGAAGTATAAAGGTATTAGGAGTTCACCCATAGGAACAACTAAATAGTAACAAGATAGTCCACCAGGATGGTTTTATATGAAACTGTGTTCCTACTAAGTGGTTGTTGCTATTTCTCGACCTACAAGGAGAATTATTATTTATGATGCCAACATTAGAGATGATGTCTTAAGTGGTTGGGGGCCCTCCATAGGAATTAAGTGACTGTAGGGATGTCCATCCTTAATAAATTAGCAAATGGCCTTACGTGAATAGGTATAGCCTGCCTCGTTGGGTATTAAGTGACTGTAAGGATGCCCGCCCTTAGATTACTTTGTGTGTGTGTGGGGGGGGGGGGGGGGTATTTAGTGACTATAAGAATGTCCGCCCTTAAGTTTACATATATGTCTTAAGTGATTGTTAGGATGTCTGCCTCATATGTTTATGTGTGCATGTTTGTTGCGTAGACATAACATGAAGAGTTTACACTACATAATATAGGAAATATCATTCACAAACTTATATGTTTTTCATTCACCAGAACTTTGTGTTCTGACCTTCCTCCTCTTAATATAAACATGTTAGTAGGTAAAGACCCTACATCAGCGACGATTAGTGATTTCTTGGAGGGGGATCCTTTTGATGGAGATGTAGTTATTCTTGGTAGTAATACTATAATTATTGTAGTTGTCATGTTTTTGAGATAACTATAGATTTACCAATTACCTTTTGAAACTTACTGTACTTGACATTTATGATTTTATTTATTAGATATTATATTTTATCTCTTCCACTGTATAAGAATCTGATTTCATTTAGATTGCTCTGTATCTATTTTTAGTATTTCCTTATAGGAACTAACAATCTATTTACAATGGTTCTAAGTTTCGATGTGCCTTTTCTGGATTGGAATTTAGGTCCATTCCGGGCTGGTAGTTACAGTGCATGCATTTAAAATGTACCGAGAAGGTTGTGTGTTGTAGGTTGCTCATGAATTTGAAAGCATATGGGCTTATAGGTTGGGATAGGGAAGTTTGCCATAAAAATATGAAAGAGATATGCAGGAGCATGTGCATAGGAATGGGAGGAGGCATGGACATGACGGAAATGTATCGGAGTAGGGGAAATAAAAAGAAAGAAATGGATATGTGTCTGGGGCTTTGATTTGTTGGGTTTCTGGGCATGAATGTTTATGTTAACGTAGGATTATTTAATTAGTTTATTTATTTTTAATAGTCAAGTTTAAATGATTTAAACTTCAAAAAGGAATAACTCACCCATACGAAGTTTGTTTTACCGGTGGTCTTCGACATGCGGTTTATATAAACTAGCAGAACATATTAGCTTAGCTAACTAACACATTTGATGAATTATGGAATATTGATAAAATGTTAGAGATTGGCTTTTATCATCATTAACGTAAATAATTATACTTCATTTTTGCATATATATTATGTCGTGTTAGTCCCTGTTCTGTTATTATATCAATTTATTGGTTATAATTATCTGTTTGCATTCGTTATTGGTTATTGATTTGTTCGTTATTTACTATTGTTGTTGACTGATTGTTTGGCAGTTTGGATTGTGCTCGAGCATTTTATAAGCATTGGTTATTATATATTAATTGTCTGATTTTGTTCAACTAGTTTGTAAGAAATCACTTATCCACTATATTGATTGGGTAGACTTTTATCATAGATGCATCGAAAATGAATATCTTTTAAAGAAAAACTCAAAATTTGATTATATGATGTTCAGTTATAATGTTGGTTAAGGAATTAACTATAATAAAAGGAGCTGATTATAATTTTAAAAGGAAAATATATTTATTTTTTAATGAAATGATTTCAAAAGGAGATATATAGATATTTCTAGAAATATTTTTTTTCTATAAAAGGGATTTCTGTCATTTTATTATAAGATATAAGGATAAGTTAGTACAAGCCTATAGAACAAATCATGTTCAAGCAAGGTCGTATAAAAGATAACATAGGAAAAAATATCGGTCTAAATGTTTTGGATCAAAGAGGATTTAAAAAGCTATTATTTTGAGAATTTAACTCCCAATTGTTTTAAAATGGTTTTCAAAAATTTTTGAGGAAATTAACAATTCTGGTTTTGGAAATATTTTTGATCATTAAAGAAAAACAATTTTTCATTTTGAAAATAAAATGATTTTTATATTATTAATGTTTGGACCTATGACTAAAAAGTGGACATATTCCTTAGTTAATCCTTTGTATAATCCTCTCTTGGATAGACAATATACTTATCTATTTTAAGAGAGTAAGACCTAGTCATCTTGCTAAGCGAGATACCTCCTAATCTAGTTGTATTTATTTTGACATGCTTTCATAGTAGAGTATTAGAGATTTCGAAAAGTGATTTTTTTTTATAAAAAAAAAATCTTGGAGGGAAGTATAATTGTAATAAAGGATGTATATATGATTATTTGAGAGGTTTCGAAATGAAACTGAGAATTTAGTATGAAAAAATTATTCTTGAAAGGCCTTTATTTTGAAAATAATAAAGTTAACTAGATTTCATAAATCTAAATTTGAGTATTAATTCTAAGTGAATAGATTCGAAAACTACATTTGCATTCTATATGCTTTATAGTTGGGAGGTGCATTTATGTTTGTACAACATAAGCTATGCAAGCCTTATTTGTGGTAGGAGAACTATGTCAGCTTGATTCCATATCGTTAAGTATCAAATTAGATAGAATCAAGTACATAGTCATAAGTGGTAGTGATGTAGCCTCAATAATGATATAATATTTTTATGTTTATTGTCTTCTATTCATCATGGGTTAATGTATCTTTCTCCTTTGCCATTTTATTTTTGCGGTGACATGTTTATTGAACTTGTTAGATTGCTACAGAGCTCTATTTCACTCGCTAGAGTTGTATAGAAGTATATTTATAATATTTAAGTTCTGTATGCATTTATGCACAAACGATAGATTGAATATTTACTCTAGTAAGTTATATTATTGAAATTATATCATATACATTAAGTAGGGGTGGGCGCGGTTCGGTTCGGTGCGGTTTGAAGCTCAAACCGCTTCCGCACCGCATCAAACGGTTGATCAAGGATACAAACCATTATAATAATCGTTCAAACGGTTCGGTTTCGGTTCGGTTTTGATCTAATACGGTCCGATTTTGGTTCGGTCTGGTTTGAACCCGTATTAAATATGAAATAAGAAAATTACTTCCATCAACAATCAATTTACGATTGTATAACGTTGTGTCACCTGAAGATTAAAACACATAGTGTTTTCTTTAATTAATATAACTACAACATATGTTGAAAATAGAATATATATCGTTAAGTTAAAAGTTAGATAACATTCGTTAATTTTTTTATCATAACATTGTCGGTGTAGCTATGCGGTTCGGTTCGGTTTAATATGGTTTGGTAGAAGTTCAAACCGCAACCGAACCATATCGTTCCGAGTCGGTTCGGTTTGGGCTATATGCTTTGGGGAGAGAATCCCGTGCGGTTTTCCGCACCGGTTTTGCGGTTCGGTCTGGGCGGTTTCCGCATTGCGGTGTGGTTTATGCCCACCCCTAACATTTAGTATTGTTAAAAATTTGCGACAACGGAAAATTAATTGTATGGCAAGTTAAATTTTAAATTTCATTCATATTTTTCATGGCGTCACTATAACAAAAAATCAGTTTTTGAATGATATGACGTCAGATTGTGATAGTTAAATGGTAATTTTCATTCGTAGTCTTATAGTGGATGAAATTTTTGTGATTTTGTCTCGTTTGAAAATTTGAGTCATTGTAGTTTGATATTAGAGCTTTGGGCAGGCTCCTAAGTAAAGTTTTATATATGATTAGTAAATCAACGTAGGAATTTTAAATTGAACTACTTCTAGCAAGCCAAAATTTTAGTTATTTAAATATAAATATTTAATTAAATTTAACTATTTAAATAATTTGACTTTTAGAATTTGGTAACTTGAATCCCAATTTTGTGACTATGTAACGGCTGGAAATTTCCGACTCCTCGAGAGTCGGAAATTCCGCGACGTTAGTGAAAGAAATTAGAAGGTGAGAAAGAAAAGATAGAACTAATAGAATAGAAGAAGAAGAAGAACATCAGAATCATCAGAGTAACACGAATCTCACAGCGGAACGAATAACATATAATATATAACATAGCTTTGAAGTAAACAGTTATATATATACAATAGCACTTATCAGAGTACAACACTTACAACACAGCGGAAATAACTATAGCTATAGAATCTTGCAGCCTCCTGCTCCAAGCTCTCCAAGTATATCTGTAAATCCCGACTACTTGACTGCCCGTACAAATTTAGGCACCCAAGAGTTTAGGGAAAACAACAAAGTAAACTCCGGGTCAGTCATGGGACTGGTATGAGTAAAACAGTTTAAAACAATTGAACAGGTATATGATATCTCATAAGACCACGCCGTGAATACGGAACGGGTTTTTCCTTATGAGTATCTAAACAACTTTGACAAGCAATATCATTGTGATATTATAATAATGTCTAAGTACAAATAGGTATCAATCTAGCAGAAACGCTTGCATCTCACGTTCTACATACATAGTATAAAATCATAAATCGCAGGGTGCTTATCGAAGAATGGATTCCAACAGACAAGGTATGGGAGCACCTTCTGAATAGTGTACTCTAGAGGTGATACACTCAGGGTTCAACAAGAACGTCTTGCAACCCGGCCACAAATGACCGCTCACTCATTTACTTGAGTGTCGCGAATATATTGCCACCACGGTTATAGGCCATCAAACCGTCATCCGAAGATACAGAATCAAAAAGAAGTATAAATATGGATATTCGCTAGATCGGTGACAATACACCCTGCTTGGGAATGACCCAACTAGCCATGCTGCCTAGCCCAACTTTTGTTACTTCCTGGTGTGAGGCTAGAAGCTACGTCTATCTTCAGAACATCTGATCACCATTCACTTTGAATGCCACATCGTCATACCCGCCAAATCACAAATTGACTTATCCAAAAATAACACGGGTATACAGCTAAGAGAAACGAATTCCTCCGCCACCAAACGTGAATACGTTTGAACAGATCAACTTACGCGATCCATTGGATATACTCTGTCAGACCTTCTTCCATATACGTTGTCCTGGGACTGGACAAACCGAAGGCACTATTCAGTATATCCATCTTAGTCACTGTTATCTAAGACTTATACAACAGCCCTTGCACTTTACTCCGACTTCAATTTATCTTTGGCAGATATTGCTCGCACACTTATGCCGATACAGAGTGGTTCTTTGGATAATAATCCAACCGGTCTCTCCATATTAACAACGTTACAATGGTAAGAACTTTGATAGTCTGTGATTCAACTATCAAATGAAAACATGTCGGTGTACAAACAACGATCTTATTTCCAAATGGAAATTCGATCGATCAATCATCATATGTTCATATTTCCTTATTTCATATATTTAGAAAATATATGTTATTAATCATTGGAAAACATTTCCATAGTTTATTTTCACATCACTATTATTTCGCAACTATCAGTCCCTAACTGTAACTAGTATGAGGACAATTCTCTAAGTATCAATCCTGAAGGTCGAAACCAACATCAGATCGTCACTTAGAAAACCGTTCAACTTACCATCTCCAGTTAGTTTCTGAATTTGCTTAACTCTATTTCTTAACTTCTTATCATGAAAACATTTCATTTTCTATGTTTAGAAAACATATCTGACTATATTTGGAAAACGTTTCCAAAACTCATTTACGGATTTCCAATGAACGTTGTATAAAACATCGTTACGCTTAATCCATTAATTGCTTATTACTTAACTATATTTCAAATCAACCTTTTAGATCGAACCACAACTATTCCTTTGTCAATTCTGAAGTCAATCAAGTTGGGGTATAATTACCTCACAGACCTTAATTGAACAACGTCCTTTACTGTGAAATAGATGAAGCTCATCACTCACTTTTTACAATCATCTGTTTACGCAAATTCTCGGATTCAGGTTACGAATCCACTTCTTATATGACAGTGTTTGATTTTAACTATAACGTTATAATTCCTACTTCTGCAATGTCTAACCTAAATTATAACTTTATCTCCTAACTCGAATAATTTAACAGACACCTAATTTCTAAATCAATAACTAAATCTTGATTTAAACCTTGGAAAGTAAATAGTACTTTCCCGAATTCGCTATAATCGAATTCGACGTATAACTCTCTTTCGAGTAATCTCTATTTGATTAACTCTTCTTCGAATAACCTATATTCGATTATCTCTCTTCGAATAACTCATATTCGAAATCTCTCTCTTTCGAATAAACAATATTCGGTCTCTTTCTTTCGAATATGCTATATTCGAAATTCTCCTTTCGATTTACAAATCGATAACTCCTTTCGATCAAACTAAAATCGATAACTCCTTTAACTCTATTCGAATAACTAATATTCGACTAACTCCTTTGGATCGACTCATTTGATTAACTCCTTCGAATAACTAATTCGAATAACTTACCTTCGAATAACCAATATTCGATCTACTCTAACTCGATTAACTTAATTCTAATCGATTTACTCCATTTCGATTCAACTTAATTCAAATCGATTAACTTAACTCAAATTGATTAACTCCTTTCGAATAACTAAATTCGATTTTACTCTAATTGAATAACTAATATTCAATTAACTCTTACGTGTTTAACTCTATTTGAATAAGTAATTCGAATCACTCTAATGTGTTTAACTCTATTCAAATATCAAATTCGAATAACTCATTTCGAATAACTAAATTCGATTAACTCTTTTAACTTTACTCGAATAACTATATTCGATTAACACCTTCTTTCGAATAACTATATTCGATTAACTCTTCGACTAACTCCTTTGGATTAACTAACTTCGAATAACTCCTTTGGATTAACTCTTCGACTAACTCCTTCGGATTAACTAACTTCGAATAACTCCTTTGGATTAACTAACTTCGAATAACTCTTCGACTAGCTCCTTCGGATTAACTAACTTCGAATCACTCCTTTGGATTTACTAACTTCGAATAACTCTTCGACTAGCTCCTTCGGATTAACTAACTTCGAATCACTCCTTTGGATTTACTAACTTCGAATAACTCTTCGACTAGCTCCTTCGGATTAACTAACTTCGAATAACCAATATTCGATAACTACTCTTCGAATAAATAATATTCGATAACTCTTCTCAAATGAATCACATTTGATTTCTCCACTCGAATAAACTATATTCGATAGCTCTTCTTCGAATAAGTGATATTCGACAACGCTACTCGATTAACTCCACTTGGATAACTCTAACTGGTCAACTTTAACTGGTCAACTCTAAATGGTCACCTCTAATTGATCAACTCAAACTGGTTAACTCAAATGGTTAACTCTAACTGATCAACTCAAACTGGTTAACTCAAATGGTTAACTCTAACTGGTTAACTCAAATGGTTTACCCTAACTTGATTTACTTGTCTCGATTAACTGAACTAATCCACTTAGTTTAACTTAGTTAATTCACGTTGATTAACTCTAGCCGGTTCACTTAGTTTAACTCAACTAATTTACTTCGATTAACCACTTAGTTAACTTAACTAATTCACATCGATTAATCCTTTAGTTTAACTTAACTAATTCACATCGATTAATCCTTTAGTTTAACTTAACAAATTCACTTTGAATAATCACTTAGTTTAACTTAACTAATTCACTTTAAATAATCACTTAGTTTAACTTAACTAATTCACTTTAAAAAATCACTTAGTTTAACTTAACTAATTCACTTTAAATAATCACTTAGTTTAACTTAACTAATTCACATCGATTAATCACTTAGTTTAACTTAACTAACTTGCTTTGGTTAACTTATGGTTTTTAACACATCATCTAACAACGATGAATATTTGTCCAAACACGCATAATCACAACGGATTATATACATCACATTATATGTCAAAATATATAAATCACAGTAAAAATAACTGTTGAGGAATCCAGTTGGATTCCTCCAACCTGTTTCCCTGCATCACAGATGTTAAACAATATAATATAACATCACTTTCAGTTCTATATGATATATTCTGTTAAACAGAATCAATATAGAAATTTAACTAACTGACTAGCAGTTTAATCAAACAGTCAACACACGATCAAACAGTCAAACAGATAATATTTTAACAGTTCTAAGAATACAACGTGAAAATAAAACTGTTTAGAGTTTGTGAGATTTACTCACATTTGCAGTTCATCGTTAAAGAACGATAAACCGTTATTTGATTTGAATCAAACAGTTTATTTCGCCGTAAATTGTAACGAGCTCGGATTCACTCCCGGTCAGTCTCATTGTGTTGCTCCCGTCCATACGATCCCAACGGATCTTGTTTCACCCAATTCTGATTTCGTATGACGAAGTTATGATTTTACGAAGTTATATACACAAAAATTTAAATAAAAACTTGGATAAAACTTTCCGGGCCTCACCCTCTTTTCTTTCCCAACCGGCCCACTCCATCAAGGCCCACTACCGCTTCATTAAAAGTCTGCACCGATATTTCTTCCTCCCCAATTACATCGCTCTCCAGAAATCCATTCGTTGACCCCGCTTTGACTGACGACATCTCCTCTTCCGGCCATCTATCCTTAGCGCCGCCGCCACTCAGAGCCTCGCCTCCCCGTCCTCTATCCGCCTGTCACCACTTTCACACCTCCGACGCCCCCCTTTTAATCCCGTCACCACCCATTTCCGTGCCCAGATCGACACCAAACACTGTCGAATTCCCCAAAACTTGCACACAAGGTGCGGATTCAATCACTAAACCCAAATCCAACATCGGTTTCATCGATCAGTGTTTACAACTCGTGAATTCGTCTGCCCTAGGTCGCGCTGTATCAACTTCCAACGTCGAAAGGGACTATCGAATCCAACACAGGCTACACCGAATTGAAGTGGAGATCACCAGCATTTGAAAAACATATGTAGAGCAATTTATTGTATTTGTTTTCCATTTCTTCTTGAATTTGTTTTGTGTGAAACTTTTGTTGTATGATCGGTTTCCTTTGGTTATATAGACTGTGGATGGTAGGTAAGGTTTGTGATGGAGAAGCAAGGTCATGTGGCCTGTTTCGGATCAAGGAAAAATAGTGGAGATATTTTTAATTTGATTTTTTTATTTTATTTAAATCATTTTCCACTTGTATCTGCCTTCTAAAAATCACAGTGGTTACGTACGATACCTAAAAATCACCAAACTGGACATGTAGCTAGAGTTCGACATTACGGTCCCAACGAAACTGGTTTCGTCGAATTCCGACTCCGTATGTTCAAACTGCATATTTTTAAAGGTCGATTTCTCGTCTGTTTCTCACTCTAAAAATCCGTACGACCCCACAGTGTCTCTAAAAATCACGAAATTTCACATCTAACAATTATTTGATATTGCGGATCCAACAAAACTGGTTTCGTCGAATTCCGACTTCGTATGCTCACACAGTGTATTTTTAAAGCTCTGGATGACCCATTTAAATATATAAATATATTTAAATATTATTAAATTAAATATTAATAAATTAATATTATCGTATATATCCATATACGATGTCGTCCGGCTCCAGCATATCACCTCAGATTTTATGACTTGATTTCCAGACTCCAGATTATCCCGATATTCAGTTCGTATCGAAAAATCGATTTATAACGTATATAAAGCGTCGCAAATTATAAAGGAATTCCACAGCGACTTTTCTGAAATTTGATTTGGACATAACTCAAAATCTACCCGACGAAATCCCGATTTTTCTCTCCCACTAGAAAGATATACTCAACCAGCTCCACACGTTTCTTGTTTCATAGAAATCCGATTTAAAACGAACCCTGTATACTCAGTTGAAGTCTAGATCGCCAAAAAGCGAACTGCAGCGCCGTTACGGGCTCGATTATAATTAAATTATAATTTATACGTTTTAACGTCGATTATTAAATCGATTCGTTATTCAAATTTAATTCTAAACTGAATTAAATATTTTAACTGATCCAATTCACACAGTATTGTGAATTCGGTGATTTCCGATTATTTCGACATTATAATATATTATTATATTATACACTTTAATTAAATATTCAATATTATTTAATTCAAGTCATCGATATCGCCCAATCGACATTTAATAATTAAATAAATTAATTATTCGACAGCTAACAAAACGCGCCATTACAGACTATCTGAATATCCTAACATTAATATTTTGAATAAAATATTAGTTAAATGGTTTAACAATCTTATTTAACCTCTATTAATTGATATTTATTAATGGTAAATGTGTATAAATAAATTACTTAAAATGATGAATCGATTGAATAAATAATAAGTAAACTAATTATTGATAATGAGACTTGATTTTTATGGCATATTATTGATTTAATTTATTATATTTTTCTGTAATTTTAATTTTAAAAATAGTCAAATTTATCGTTTGATATTTTGTAGACAATGACGGTGTTTTTATTATCTTTGAGAAGTCAGTAACCAATGTATATTATTATTGTTTTGGGATTGTTTTTCGCATCTCTAACTGTAGTTATAACTTTTCTGTATGTTAACGGCTCATGGTCAATTGGGATACCGTGTAGCATTATACAAAGAAAATTTTCATATAAAAACATTTGCCATGTTTCTTGCTCGTCATCTTCCAACAAATATGGAACTTTGATCTGGAAACATAATCATTTAGGTTTTTTATTATTTTATTTGGCATGTACAAGAATCTTAGCCGACACTTGAATTATGTGTTGTTCGCAGTCAGAAATATCGTTTTAACCATTGCACTGGCATCCAACACGTCCAAGATACCGTTCATAGCCAGAAATTTTTCTCTAACCGTTGCATTGGCGTCTGACGCCTTAGAAGGGTCGGACTCCCCAATAGTTAAAATCCAAATTATAATCATTGAACCCAACTAACGGCTAGAAAAATGGCATTGGCTTCTGATGTGTCAGACGTCAACGACTATTTCTTCTCGTTGCCTCTTTATACATCTCCTCCCCTCCTCACTCATAAACTAATTTCTACCTCACAAATAACCCCCAAATCCGAAATTATTGCTAATTTTCTACTTGAATCTATTGCCAAATTTAGGTATCGATCGTTAAATTCGTTTATATTACTGCATTTTGTATAATATATACTTTTCTGAATTTTTTTACCAACTTTATTTTTATGTTATTTTTGCAATATATAAATGTATTCAAGCAGTCGGAAAAAAGTTTATCAGTGAAATTTTGAACCTACAACATTGTTACTCAACTGTTCTATCAAAGTGTATGGGGCTTGCGGTAAACACAAAAAAATAACCCATAAGAAAGTTATGTTTAACTTCGATGTTGTTGCAAAAACCATACCAAATGTAGCTTCGGTTGATGAAGGAAAACTTAGACACAAGCACAATAGTCTAAAAAAGAGTGGATGAAATGAATGGTTATGTGCAAAAAAAGTGGGGTTGTTGAGATGTTTCCACAGAGACTATTTCAGATAGTGCAGAAAGGTGGAGAGATTGTGTCGCTATAAGTATAAAATGCAGTTATATTTTATTGGTTAAATTCAAGTTTTAATAAAATTTGGTATATATATAGGGATTTGGTTCAAGTATTACGAAATACAAGCCAAATGCCATAGAGAACTTGAGGTTGACGTAATAAATATTTCAAGTTACGCATGCAACAAGAAGCAATGCATATACACCAAGTAACACACAAACTCAATAAAACTTCACACTAAAATATCTGCATCAACTTCATCTGCATTTCATTTTGAATCCTTTTCTATTGCGCAACAGGATGACTCATTTGAAATAATTCCAAATTTAATTTTGATTATAATCCTCCAATTCAACGACACCAAAATTTCGTCCACGACCCACATGTTATGTAACGATGGTCGAAACAAAGTCCCCTTCCTTCCAGCATAGGGCACGCACACACACCCTGTAACAAAAGCAATTTCTTATGTTACGTGTCTACCAACTCATATTTATACTCCACTTCTCTAATTTATTCCGTGATGTGAGACTTTTTATTCATACACATCATTCCTCCTTAACAACATGAGAGGTGATCCTAACAATCTCCCATTGACTCACATCCTACGAATATCTTTTGAGAGCAATGTCTCACCTGCATGATCCAGTCCGTAAACTTCGCCTCTGATACCACTATTATGTAACGATGGCTGGAACAAAGTCCCCCTCCTCCTCATAGGGTGCACGCATATGAGTTGGTACACGCATCCTTGTAATAAAAGGAACCCCTTATGTTATGTGTCTACTAACTCATATTTGTACTTCACTTCTTTAATTTATTCCGTGATGTGGGAATTTTTTATTTAAACTCATCATTTGTAACGACCCAGGTTTTTAAACGATTAGTTTTAAATATTTAATATCATTTAAATATTGTGTTGATAATATAAAAGAATTTTTATATTGAATTTATCAATTTAATAATCGATATAGGATATAATTTCGAATATATCGAGTTATTAACAAGCAATTTAATTCACAGTTAACACTGAATTGAAGAAAAGAAAAACCGTTTAGTTGATTTATATAAACTCTGTTTGAATTAAAAAGATAATGATAGTTTATATTCGTGAAATTTTATTATCTGGAATCCAAATTTATTTAGATCGTTAATTTAAATTGTTTTCTGTTCTATATAGTTGAATTAAAATTCAGAATCCGTCCTGTTGAGTTTGAAATAGCATTTCACCCTTGAAACATCGATCGTGGTGTTAAAATAACAAGTTCAGGATTGTGTGTTGCGAACCATGAGATATTTTGGTACGGTTTATAAAACAAAATCCTAACTAGTCGAATCAATTAAACAAAGCCGACCATCGTTCATTTCAAAATCAAATCGCGTAGCTTATTTCCATCTCGAGCAGACAATTTTGTTTCCCAACCTCAACATCCAGGAAGCAAGAAATTTAATGGCGTTGTACTTCTGTCTGTTGTTTGCCTTATATAAATTGAAGCCTCACCTTCGTATTTCCCATTTCTAATTCACGAAACAAATGCAAGCCTTCTTTTCCTTGTTCCTTTTCTTTTCCTCTATAAAAAATTAAAATGGACCCTCGGCATAAAAAAAAAGAGGGGGAAATCAACAGAATGGGAACGCGATTCAAAACCGTTTTAAATCGAAGACCGCTTGATTTTCTGGAGCTGGAAACGAACGATGAACCACTAGCGATTAGAGGAGAGGAATCGAAATCGCGAGGTTACCAAAGCCCCGTCGCCAAGCCGCTCGCGTTAGGAGGTGCGGAAATGGATCTAGCTTGAGCAGATCGAAGAGGATTCGGTTATGAGGTACAGCAGAAGGGTGCGATGTTAATTTCAAACATGGGTTCTTGGTCATGAGGGTGGATCGCGAGTAAAGTTGACTGTCGATGGGTTCAAGGGGCCTGTCAGCGTTGTTGTGAGTTTGAGCAGAGCCTGTCTAGGAGTGCGGTGTACAAGTTAGAAGCATCGATCTAGGAATCTGGGTGGAGGTCGATGCTGTCTTTGTCGTGACTGGGAGGAGTTCGAAGTCGCTGAGGACGTACTGGGTGGAGTTGGGGTTCGGAAGTTGTAGGATGATAGGTCCAATGAAGATGAGGACTTGGTGACTCGAGCAGGGGTCTGCAGTGAAGTTTAAGGAGAAATACATTGGTGATGTGGCAGCGATGATGTTGCCTGTAACATGTTCGACAAAATGCCGAAGAGGTAGAAGGCAGTGTTTTTGCGGTTGATTGAGGATCATCGCTTGTTTGGTTTGCTTCGGAGCAAGGTATATGTTTATGCAATTTAAAAATTCATACAAGGATTAATTCTCTTATTTGTTAGTAGCAAATGAAAATAAATAATGGTTTAATCATTTATTAAAATTCAATAATTTTAGGAAACAAATGGATTTCATTCGAGTAGATTCATAGCCGTGACGTTACGAGATTTATCGAGATACTCGGCAAGGAAAATAAAGGTGAGTAAATCTCACTCGCCTTTTATTTATAATTATTTCCACTTCGTAAAAATAATTGTTGTTGCTCGTTGGATCTTTCTGCTTGCTTTATATATATTAGTTATTTAGGCTATTATATATATATATATATATTGGGTTGATTGATTGGTTGGATTCCCGCAGTCTCATTAGCGGATGCCCGCAGTTTCATAGCGGATGATTACCCTATACGCCCCACGCTATGATTAGTGGATGACCTTCTATACCGCGATATTCTGCCACGAAGCAGAATGGGTATTATTTATGTGCTAACATCTGTGGATGCAGGAAAACAGGTTGGAGGAATCCAACAGGGTTCCTCAGAAAAATATATTATCTGTTTGTTGTTTTGCTGATTTCATATATTCATATATGATGTGTTAAAATAAAATGATTGAAAATTGGGTGATTTGATTGTTTTAAATATCACTGGGCCAATTAAAAGGATATTGGAGATTTAAAAAAAAAGGGAAAATTCTATTTTTAAATAGAATTTGAATTTTAAATGGAATAAGATAAAACTTGTTTTTGAAAAATAAAACAAGTAGTTTTTTTTATAACGAAGTTATAAATGAAGTGAAAAGAATTATCAGTTGATAATTCAGAAATAGAAATACAAGTGTTTTGAAAAATATGATTTAAAAGGAAATTTAAATATAGAATTTGAATAATAGAAAAGGAAATGGAAATTTGAATTTAGAATTCAAATAGAAAATCCAAAGTGGATTTGGATATTGAACTTTCAAATGGTGTTTGAATATAGAGAATTTGAAATAGAATTTCCAAATAGAATTTGAAATAGAACTTCAAAATAGAATTTTCAAAAGAGAATTTGAAATAGACTTTGAAAATAGAATTTCAAAAATAGAATTGCAAGGTAGAATCGTAATGAAATTTGAAATATAGAATTTCAAAGAAAAATTGAATTGGATTTGAAATATGGAATTTCAAAGAGGAGTTGAATTGAATTTGAAATATAGAATTTCAAAGAAGAATTCAAATGTGAAATTTGAATAGAGATTTGAATAGAAATTCAAGTATTGAATTTGAACAGGGAATTGAATTAGAAAATTCAAATAGAGATTTGAATATGAAATTTCAAAATAGAATTTGGAATAAAACTTTGAAAAATAGGATTTCAAAGTAGAATTGAAATAGGATTTCAAAATAGGAAATCCAAATAGTTTTGAAATGGGATTTGAATTCAAAGAAGTTCAAATGGATTTGAAATGAGGAAAATTCAAATGGGATTTAAATAATGGGTTTTAATAAAGAGGATTTAAATATAAGAATTTAAATAGAATTAAAATGGTGTTAAATATAAGAATTCAAACAAAACTCAAATGGAGTTTAAATAGAAGGAATTTGAATAAGAGGAATTTGAAACATGATATTTGAATTCAAAGGAAGTAAAATGTGGTACTTGAAGTTCAAAGTAAAAATGAGTTTTAAATATTTGAAGTTCAAATAGATTAAAAATGGAATTTGAATTCAAATAGTTGAAATAGAATTTGAATATAGGATTTGAATTAGAATCGAATTGGAATTTGAATATAGATTTCAAATATAAATGAAATAGAAGATCAGAAATATTTGTTGAGTTGGAAAAATGGTTTGATATATATTTCAATTATATCAAAATAGAGTTGAATTTATATAAACGAAGTTTTAAAAGTTTATATATATAAAACGAACTCGCCGCAGCGCTGCAGTTCGTAAAATAGCGATTCGAACTTCAGCCGAATATATAGAACTCGATTGAAGTCGGAATTCTTTGAAACAAGAAACGTCAGGACCGGTTTGATAATAGTTTTCAAATGAAAGAGAAAAATATGAATTTCGTCGTAAAGATTTTGAGTTATGTCAAAATCAAATTTTTAGAAAAGCAGCGCCAGAATCGTTTTAAAACCATAATGGTTTATTCAATGTTATAAAAGGATTTTAAGCAGGTAAAAATCCGAATTTTCTATTTAGAAAAATCGCAGAGTTGAATTGAAAAATATATGCGAATTCAAGTTGTGTAAATGAATATGATTTCTGAAATAGAAATCAGATTTTTGATTTATTGAATAGAGTTAACTAATTCGAATAGAAATTAGTT
Organism: Allium sativum; assembly: GCA_030737875.1. Lineage (NCBI taxonomy): Eukaryota > Viridiplantae > Streptophyta > Magnoliopsida > Asparagales > Amaryllidaceae > Allium > Allium sativum. The sequence goes on from CM060910.1 coordinate 655,569,412, forward strand.
AATTAGATTTCGAATGAATATTGGGGTTTGAATAATTAAATTCGATTTGAAAATTTATATTCGAAATCAAAGAGGGAACTAGAATTGAAATTGAAATTCAATTTGGTCGTGAGCGAGTTAAACGTTTTCTTTGAACATGTTATGTTCAACAAAGAAGTGAAATAGGCAAAAAGGCTAATTAAAGAATAAATGAGCGAAACTGAATTCAAACGATTGGATTAAGTTAAATTGAATTGAAAACAGGTGAACATGTGTAAGCAGATATGGGATGGAGTATATGAAGATTTAAATTTACGTGCTCGACAAAAAGGTACATGTTTAATTCATATATGGGTTTTATGCGCCGTATCGGCAAGCCGCTTGGCTTTTCCTTTTTCTTTTTGATTGAGGAAGATACCGGGAAGCTATTTGAAATTTCCCGATGCTCCCGATACAGGGGAGGTTATGGCGAAATTTTCCGGAAATTTAAGGAGTTAGAATATTTTTAAGATATTTTGATAATTAGATATCATTATATCGACGTATTGAATTCGATAGTAAAGTAAATATAAAAATCGAATGTTGTAAACAAAAAAGGGATAGAGATAAGGGATTGAAATTGTTTTCAATTGCAAATAGAGACATTTTCTAATATATAGAAAATAAAAGAAGTTGATATTTGGAAACGTTTTCCAAATGGCATAAGAGGCCGAGATGATTATTGAAAATATTTGGTTAACAAATATCGATAAGGAAATGGAGAAGAGATTTAATTAATGAATATTAATTAAAGAGCCCAGTGATTTGTTTGATATGTTGATTGAACACTTGTTTTTATTCGATAGTTAAATCACAGACTATCGAAGTTTTTGACCATCGTTGTCAATATGGAGAGACCGGTTGGATTATTATCCGAAGAACCACTCCGTATCGGCATAAGCGTTGCGAACCAAGTATGCTGAATATATTGAAGACGGAGTAAAGTGCAAGGGCTTTTCTATTTATAGAAATAGTGCCTTCGGTTTCGTTCAATCCCAGAACGAACGTAAATGGACGAATGTCTGACAGAGTATTTCCAATGATCAAATGGGTTGGTCTGTATGAATGTATATGGTTGCAACGGATTTATCCCTTAGCATAATATCCAGAATATTTGTGCAAACTCAACTAGTGATTAACGGATCTGACAATGTGGCATTCAAAGTGAATTGTGTTATCAAGGAATGGTAAGTATGCGTAGCCTCAGGCCTCAACAACCGGGAAAGGACAAAAATCGGGCAGGCAGCATGGCTATGTGGGTCGCACCCATTAGGGTGTATAATCACCTATCTAGAGAAATTCCTTTTGTTTCTAAATCTATCGATTCTGCCCATTCGGGAAACGGTGGTTTGAGTCCAACCGTTGGTGATATACATTCGATACACTCAAGCGAAATGAGTGGTCGGTCATGTGTGGGCCGGGTTGCAAGATGTTCTTGTTGAACCCAGGTGTATTCGCCTCTAGAGATGCACTGTCGGAAGGTGGTCCCATACCTTGTCATGTTGGAAACCCAATCTCCAATAAGCGCCATGCGGGTTTTTGATTTTATACTATATATGTGGAGCGTGAGATGCAAGCGTTCTGCTATTTGATTATTTATTTGATGTAGACATTATTATAATATCATTGGATTTGATATCAAAGTGTTTTGGGTTATAGTAAGGTAAAAACCGTCCGTGTTTATGTGTGGGCTGGTCTTACTATTATCTTTTCTTTCGAAAAGAGTTTTGAAAGTTAAACAAATGATTGGAGTTTACTCACACCAGTCCCATGACTGACCCAGAGTTTATTTTGTTTTGTTTTTCCTAAACTCTTGGGTGCCCAAATTTGTACGGGCAGTCAAGTGTTTCAGGCTTTTACAGATACACTTGGAGGAGCTTGAAGCTGGAGGCTTCAACATTAGTTATTTAGAGTTACTTCCGCTGAATCAAATTGTTATGTGTACTCTGATGATGGTATGTATATATGTACAAAACAGATTTGTATTTCAAAGCTTATGTTATATAATATATCTTATTCGTTCCGCTGTGAGTTGTGATCCTCGTTCTTCTTCTATTCTAAGTTTTCTATCTTAACTATTCTCACCCTCTATCTTCTTTCTAATAATGAGTCGTATTTCTGTGTTATTTGGGTTGGACGTGTGGTGTATTTAGTCAACTCAGATACTCGAATCCCGGGGTCGTTTCAGTTGGTATCAGAGCTTAGGTTGAGCGAACACCTAGGCTTGTGTGGCATGTGCTCATTAGAGATAGGGTCAGTAGTACCCTAGAATGAGTTGAGTGTATAGATACGAGAGAGCGTATTTGTTAGTTGATATAAAAGTTGTTTTATATTGTGTTGGCTAGTCTGTTGAGTGGTTTATGAATTCTGGTCGAATCGTGGGACGCCACGAAGTCGATAGGGATTTCTAAACACTTGAACAGAAAATACGACATGATATTGTTTTTAAGTGGGTAAATGAAATAATTTTACCCAAAATTTCTATTTTGATATAGAAAGGATATTTTTCTAGAATTATTATTGGATGTGTTGGTTGTTATCGTTATAATCAAATAAGATTATAAAATTGAAATGGTTATATATAACCAAAATAAAACTTGTATATAACATATACAAATGAAATGAACTAGAATTTAATTCAAACCAGAATTAAGAATTCAAAATCCTGGGAAGTTGGAAAATATTTTTCAAAGTATATTAAAATAATATAGCTTTGTTTTAAAAGGATTTGAAAGGAAATCATTTTAGATGGATTTTGAAATTGTTTAAGCACTGAACTCACTTCAGTGGCTGGGAAATAATTCTGATGATGATTGCAACATCATCAGTGTCCATTTTCGAGTTTCTAAGTGATGGATTGCTACCTTAGAAAATTTTTGATGGAAATTTGTTTGAAAGAAAACAAATTGGTCTGAATATTCAAATGTTTTGAATTTGAACTAGTTATAAATATATGCGATTTCAGAAGAATTTGAAATGAAAACCCTGGGATTTGGATTCTAGAATTAAAATTTAACTGAAGCAAGTTAAATAGTTCGAGGTGAATAAATTGACTAGAATCAATTTGAAATAAATTGAAATGAATATGAATTAGAATGCATATGAATGGAAACCAAAAGTTTTGGTTGAAATTAAAGTCATAGAAATATGAGGAGTTGAATTTCAACATAAGTGAGATTTTTAAAAGTAATGGATTTGTACCATTTTTCTACCTTAGCAATTTCGAGGACGAAATTATTTTAAGGGGGGAAGAATGTAACGACCCAGGTTTTTAAACGATTAGTTTTAAATATTTAATATCATTTAAATATTGTGTTGATAATATAAAAGAATTTTTATATTGAATTTATCAATTTAATAATCGATATAGGATATAATTTCGAATATATCGAGTTATTAACAAGCAATTTAATTCACAGTTAACACTGAATTGAAGAAAAGAAAAACCGTTTAGTTGATTTATATAAACTCTGTTTGAATTAAAAAGATAATGATAGTTTATATTCGTGAAATTTTATTATCTGGAATCCAAATTTATTTAGATCGTTAATTTAAATTGTTTTCTGTTCTATATAGTTGAATTAAAATTCAGAATCCGTCCTGTTGAGTTTGAAATAGCATTTCACCCTTGAAACATCGATCGTGGTGTTAAAATAACAAGTTCAGGATTGTGTGTTGCGAACCATGAGATATTTTGGTACGGTTTATAAAACAAAATCCTAACTAGTCGAATCAATTAAACAAAGCCGACCATCGTTCATTTCAAAATCAAATCGCGTAGCTTATTTCCATCTCGAGCAGACAATTTTGTTTCCCAACCTCAACATCCAGGAAGCAAGAAATTTAATGGCGTTGTACTTCTGTCTGTTGTTTGCCTTATATAAATTGAAGCCTCACCTTCGTATTTCCCATTTCTAATTCACGAAACAAATGCAAGCCTTCTTTTCCTTGTTCCTTTTCTTTTCCTCTATAAAAAATTAAAATGGACCCTCGGCATAAAAAAAAAGAGGGGGAAATCAACAGAATGGGAACGCGATTCAAAACCGTTTTAAATCGAAGACCGCTTGATTTTCTGGAGCTGGAAACGAACGATGAACCACTAGCGATTAGAGGAGAGGAATCGAAATCGCGAGGTTACCAAAGCCCCGTCGCCAAGCCGCTCGCGTTAGGAGGTGCGGAAATGGATCTAGCTTGAGCAGATCGAAGAGGATTCGGTTATGAGGTACAGCAGAAGGGTGCGATGTTAATTTCAAACATGGGTTCTTGGTCATGAGGGTGGATCGCGAGTAAAGTTGACTGTCGATGGGTTCAAGGGGCCTGTCAGCGTTGTTGTGAGTTTGAGCAGAGCCTGTCTAGGAGTGCGGTGTACAAGTTAGAAGCATCGATCTAGGAATCTGGGTGGAGGTCGATGCTGTCTTTGTCGTGACTGGGAGGAGTTCGAAGTCGCTGAGGACGTACTGGGTGGAGTTGGGGTTCGGAAGTTGTAGGATGATAGGTCCAATGAAGATGAGGACTTGGTGACTCGAGCAGGGGTCTGCAGTGAAGTTTAAGGAGAAATACATTGGTGATGTGGCAGCGATGATGTTGCCTGTAACATGTTCGACAAAATGCCGAAGAGGTAGAAGGCAGTGTTTTTGCGGTTGATTGAGGATCATCGCTTGTTTGGTTTGCTTCGGAGCAAGGTATATGTTTATGCAATTTAAAAATTCATACAAGGATTAATTCTCTTATTTGTTAGTAGCAAATGAAAATAAATAATGGTTTAATCATTTATTAAAATTCAATAATTTTAGGAAACAAATGGATTTCATTCGAGTAGATTCATAGCCGTGACGTTACGAGATTTATCGAGATACTCGGCAAGGAAAATAAAGGTGAGTAAATCTCACTCGCCTTTTATTTATAATTATTTCCACTTCGTAAAAATAATTGTTGTTGCTCGTTGGATCTTTCTGCTTGCTTTATATATATTAGTTATTTAGGCTATTATATATATATATATATTGGGTTGATTGATTGGTTGGATTCCCGCAGTCTCATTAGCGGATGCCCGCAGTTTCATAGCGGATGATTACCCTATACGCCCCACGCTATGATTAGTGGATGACCTTCTATACCGCGATATTCTGCCACGAAGCAGAATGGGTATTATTTATGTGCTAACATCTGTGGATGCAGGAAAACAGGTTGGAGGAATCCAACAGGGTTCCTCAGAAAAATATATTATCTGTTTGTTGTTTTGCTGATTTCATATATTCATATATGTTGTGTTAAAATAAAATGATTGAAAATTGGGTGATTTGATTGTTTTAAATATCACTGGGCCAATTAAAAGGATATTGGAGATTTAAAAAAAAAGGGAAAATTCTATTTTTAAATAGAATTTGAATTTTAAATGGAATAAGATAAAACTTGTTTTTGAAAAATAAAACAAGTAGTTTTTTTTATAACGAAGTTTAAAAATAGTTCTTTTATAACGAAGTTATAAATGAAGTGAAAAGAATTATCAGTTGATAATTCAGAAATAGAAATACAAGTGTTTTGAAAAATATGATTTAAAAGGAAATTTAAATATAGAATTTGAATAATAGAAAAGGAAATGGAAATTTGAATTTAGAATTCAAATAGAAAATCCAAAGTGGATTTGGATATTGAACTTTCAAATGGTGTTTGAATATAGAGAATTTGAAATAGAATTTCCAAATAGAATTTGAAATAGAACTTCAAAATAGAATTTTCAAAAGAGAATTTGAAATAGACTTTGAAAATAGAATTTCAAAAATAGAATTGCAAGGTAGAATCGTAATGAAATTTGAAATATAGAATTTCAAAGAAAAATTGAATTGGATTTGAAATATGGAATTTCAAAGAGGAGTTGAATTGAATTTGAAATATAGAATTTCAAAGAAGAATTCAAATGTGAAATTTGAATAGAGATTTGAATAGAAATTCAAGTATTGAATTTGAACAGGGAATTGAATTAGAAAATTCAAATAGAGATTTGAATATGAAATTTCAAAATAGAATTTGGAATAAAACTTTGAAAAATAGGATTTCAAAGTAGAATTGAAATAGGATTTCAAAATAGGAAATCCAAATAGTTTTGAAATGGGATTTGAATTCAAAGAAGTTCAAATGGATTTGAAATGAGGAAAATTCAAATGGGATTTAAATAATGGGTTTTAATAAAGAGGATTTAAATATAAGAATTTAAATAGAATTAAAATGGTGTTAAATATAAGAATTCAAACAAAACTCAAATGGAGTTTAAATAGAAGGAATTTGAATAAGAGGAATTTGAAACATGATATTTGAATTCAAAGGAAGTAAAATGTGGTACTTGAAGTTCAAAGTAAAAATGAGTTTTAAATATTTGAAGTTCAAATAGATTAAAAATGGAATTTGAATTCAAATAGTTGAAATAGAATTTGAATATAGGATTTGAATTAGAATCGAATTGGAATTTGAATATAGATTTCAAATATAAATGAAATAGAAGATCAGAAATATTTGTTGAGTTGGAAAAATGGTTTGATATATATTTCAATTATATCAAAATAGAGTTGAATTTATATAAACGAAGTTTTAAAAGTTTATATATATAAAACGAACTCGCCGCAGCGCTGCAGTTCGTAAAATAGCGATTCGAACTTCAGCCGAATATATAGAACTCGATTGAAGTCGGAATTCTTTGAAACAAGAAACGTCAGGACCGGTTTGATAATAGTTTTCAAATGAAAGAGAAAAATATGAATTTCGTCGTAAAGATTTTGAGTTATGTCAAAATCAAATTTTTAGAAAAGCAGCGCCAGAATCGTTTTAAAACCATAATGGTTTATTCAATGTTATAAAAGGATTTTAAGCAGGTAAAAATCCGAATTTTCTATTTAGAAAAATCGCAGAGTTGAATTGAAAAATATATGCGAATTCAAGTTGTGTAAATGAATATGATTTCTGAAATAGAAATCAGATTTTTGATTTATTGAATAGAGTTAACTAATTCGAATAGAAATTAGTTAATTAGATTTCGAATGAATATTGGGGTTTGAATAATTAAATTCGATTTGAAAATTTATATTCGAAATCAAAGAGGGAACTAGAATTGAAATTGAAATTCAATTTGGTCGTGAGCGAGTTAAACGTTTTCTTTGAACATGTTATGTTCAACAAAGAAGTGAAATAGGCAAAAAGGCTAATTAAAGAATAAATGAGCGAAACTGAATTCAAACGATTGGATTAAGTTAAATTGAATTGAAAACAGGTGAACATGTGTAAGCAGATATGGGATGGAGTATATGAAGATTTAAATTTACGTGCTCGACAAAAAGGTACATGTTTAATTCATATATGGGTTTTATGCGCCGTATCGGCAAGCCGCTTGGCTTTTCCTTTTTCTTTTTGATTGAGGAAGATACCGGGAAGCTATTTGAAATTTCCCGATGCTCCCGATACAGGGGAGGTTATGGCGAAATTTTCCGGAAATTTAAGGAGTTAGAATATTTTTAAGATATTTTGATAATTAGATATCATTATATCGACGTATTGAATTCGATAGTAAAGTAAATATAAAAATCGAATGTTGTAAACAAAAAAGGGATAGAGATAAGGGATTGAAATTGTTTTCAATTGCAAATAGAGACATTTTCTAATATATAGAAAATAAAAGAAGTTGATATTTGGAAACGTTTTCCAAATGGCATAAGAGGCCGAGATGATTATTGAAAATATTTGGTTAACAAATATCGATAAGGAAATGGAGAAGAGATTTAATTAATGAATATTAATTAAAGAGCCCAGTGATTTGTTTGATATGTTGATTGAACACTTGTTTTTATTCGATAGTTAAATCACAGACTATCGAAGTTTTTGACCATCGTTGTCAATATGGAGAGACCGGTTGGATTATTATCCGAAGAACCACTCCGTATCGGCATAAGCGTTGCGAACCAAGTATGCTGAATATATTGAAGACGGAGTAAAGTGCAAGGGCTTTTCTATTTATAGAAATAGTGCCTTCGGTTTCGTTCAATCCCAGAACGAACGTAAATGGACGAATGTCTGACAGAGTATTTCCAATGATCAAATGGGTTGGTCTGTATGAATGTATATGGTTGCAACGGATTTATCCCTTAGCATAATATCCAGAATATTTGTGCAAACTCAACTAGTGATTAACGGATCTGACAATGTGGCATTCAAAGTGAATTGTGTTATCAAGGAATGGTAAGTATGCGTAGCCTCAGGCCTCAACAACCGGGAAAGGACAAAAATCGGGCAGGCAGCATGGCTATGTGGGTCGCACCCATTAGGGTGTATAATCACCTATCTAGAGAAATTCCTTTTGTTTCTAAATCTATCGATTCTGCCCATTCGGGAAACGGTGGTTTGAGTCCAACCGTTGGTGATATACATTCGATACACTCAAGCGAAATGAGTGGTCGGTCATGTGTGGGCCGGGTTGCAAGATGTTCTTGTTGAACCCAGGTGTATTCGCCTCTAGAGATGCACTGTCGGAAGGTGGTCCCATACCTTGTCATGTTGGAAACCCAATCTCCAATAAGCGCCATGCGGGTTTTTGATTTTATACTATATATGTGGAGCGTGAGATGCAAGCGTTCTGCTATTTGATTATTTATTTGATGTAGACATTATTATAATATCATTGGATTTGATATCAAAGTGTTTTGGGTTATAGTAAGGTAAAAACCGTCCGTGTTTATGTGTGGGCTGGTCTTACTATTATCTTTTCTTTCGAAAAGAGTTTTGAAAGTTAAACAAATGATTGGAGTTTACTCACACCAGTCCCATGACTGACCCAGAGTTTATTTTGTTTTGTTTTTCCTAAACTCTTGGGTGCCCAAATTTGTACGGGCAGTCAAGTGTTTCAGGCTTTTACAGATACACTTGGAGGAGCTTGAAGCTGGAGGCTTCAACATTAGTTATTTAGAGTTACTTCCGCTGAATCAAATTGTTATGTGTACTCTGATGATGGTATGTATATATGTACAAAACAGATTTGTATTTCAAAGCTTATGTTATATAATATATCTTATTCGTTCCGCTGTGAGTTGTGATCCTCGTTCTTCTTCTATTCTAAGTTTTCTATCTTAACTATTCTCACCCTCTATCTTCTTTCTAATAATGAGTCGTATTTCTGTGTTATTTGGGTTGGACGTGTGGTGTATTTAGTCAACTCAGATACTCGAATCCCGGGGTCGTTTCATCATTCCTCTTTAACAACATGCGAGACAATCCTAACACCACATTGGTACATCTTCCGGTACCAGTAAAGCGTGAAAACCTACATGTAGACGTGTCGAGGGAAATCAATGATAAATTTCAAGAAATAATTTGTAAACAACATTAAATAAAATCTTGTATAAGTTCAGAAAGTCCACAAACCAGAAACAAAACAAACAACATAGTATCAATAGGAATATATTTAAATTGTTAAAATATGATTGCTCGTTTTAAAAGTCTTTCATTTGGGGATATCAAATCCGGTGAAGCAATGACTATTGTAACGAAGCTTGAAAAAACAAAAAAAATCGTTCTTCTGAATGACAAATTGGCAACAAGCCGGTTGGTAGCAAAGATTGCTAACAAATGACACATGAAACAATATCAGTCGTTTCTTATCAACAAGGATAATGATACCACAAACCAATAAATATAGAGGTTGCTTGTATTTCACATTGGTTTTATCAGTCTTTTTTAAGCATTTATTTAGGGTATTGTTATCTACACTCCAAATATTGTTAAGGGGGTGACCCAATCTTTTGTTTTTGTTTTTTTACTAAGAGGGGGACTTTCAAAAGTTGTCACCCCTTAACACAATTATATTTTGACCAAATTACCCCTTATGCATTTTTCATCCTAAATTTAATTATCATTGTAACAAATGCTTATCTCTCTAATCAGTCTTTTTTTTTTTACAGAAAACCCTAATTCAAATCAATGAAGGAAATAAGCCATAATTCTTCAACTGATAAAATAGACAACTGGATTTGCAGTTAACTTTTAATATCATATGGTGAACAAGTAACAATTGCTAAGTTATTTTTAATTTTTAATTTTTTTCCTTTTAGATTTATAGATTCATACTGCCGAATATGGAAGTTTGCATGATGGGCAGGAAAAACAATAAGGTGCAGTCGAAATTGTGTTATATTTTCGGCGCCGATTGTAAGATAATATTGTTCCCATAAACATCGTCTTCATCTATGTCTATATTTTGTGGTATTGTACTGTTTTATATTAATAAAAATGGTGTTGATTGATTTTTTTTTTTTTTTTATCGTTCGATGTGTCTGCGTTCATGTTTTCCATATTTTTTGAGTTAATGTATTGGTAATTTTTGATGCGAGGGAAGTTTGGTATCTAATTTTTCATTTTGAAGCCTCCCCTTAACAATTAAAATTTTGTATGGAGTCCCCTTAAAATTGATCTCCCCTTAAAAATATTTGGAGTGTCAATAACAATACCCTTTATTTATTTGTATTTCGCATTTGCTTTATCCATGTATTTTATTAAACAAGTATTAACAATTATATTTCTAAAATATACATAAACATCCATTCAATCAGCAATTCAATTTTTCGCTCACAATTAACACTCAATTCTCCTGTCAAAAGCAACGTATCATACATTTACTTAATTTTAACTGTCCAATTCATTGTTCATTTCATCCACTCATCAAGGCCGAGAGCGAATACTTGTACATTTCAAAAACTTCTCTTCCTCTATTTTAGTTCATGACACAATGAAACCAAGAAAGAAAAGAAAAATTGTTGATCCATTTAAAGTTTCAAAATCAACACATTTATGCAACGAAAAAAACTGAAATTTATTTCATTAAGATCGTATGCTTGAGATCCCCAATTCATGCCATTATTATATAATATGTTGGTTAAATTTAAGTTTTAATAAAATTTGGTATATAGATAGGGATTTGTAATGCGAGGCCGAGTGTTGGTTGTTGAGTTTGATATTGAAATGATAGAGAAGAGAGAGTGATTAGAATTAGTTTCAGGAGTTTTCATGAAGTTGGTCATGAGTGGATGGAAAGAAGGCATGTTTATGGCTATGTTGTGCGTTTCAGTGAGTGGAAGGAGAAGTTTATTTTAGGGATAATGAATTTGATTATGTGTTGAAAGGTAAATAAAGTAGTTAAAATTTTAAGTTGTTAAATTAATCTCGAAATCTGATAAAAGAAATAACTTATGCATTCTAGTTGTTTACTTAATGTGGGAATCTAATAAAATAGTTGGATTTGAAGTTAGTGAGATTTTGAGTTAAATTCGATTTTATGCCAAACTGAAACGCTAAAGCGTCAACTGAAGTTTCAATGAGTTAATCGACATTAAAAATTTATTATATAATATGTTATGCTGCTACAAAATACGGGTGAATGCTTATTTGTAATATTACGAGTGGAAACCCGTACGATGCATGAAAACATAAACTTTTAAGTGTTTCAGTTTGCATTCATCAATAAACGATGAGAACATATTGTATAGTAACAAGATATATAACGTAAGTTTGAAAATGTAAGTGAACATAGGAAAAAAAAAGAGCGGCTATCCAGAAGCAAGTACAATCAGCGGATATGAGTTGAAAATGTAAAATATGCTTTAACATAAGTTTGAAAATAAGTGTTACAAACACAGAGTTTGGTACTATACAACTGATATTAAAAATATACCCAATAACAGGATGGAAAAGAGAGTTCAAAACATAAAATTTGCAATCATACTAAGCAAATTCCGAACGACAGTAATTGCTTAGGTAAACTATACAGAAAAAGAAGAAAAAAATAGGCAAACATTTTGGTGGCATATAACTGTCAATATATAACATGAAAGATCACCTTAGGCAAACCTCAACTGCCTCTTTATTTTTACATATGTCCAACAAAGCATACAGTCTTAAGTAGATAGTTACAAATCAAAACCTGTAATGCTAGTCAACCACCCTTTTTTCATTCACAGTAAGCTCACTCCATGTAGTAATAACTACTATGTCCTCAAAGATGACAATTTTTTTGGAGTTCATGCGCAAATAATATCCTCTTTGACTGTAGTTAACAATCAATTTAAAGAAATATACACATAATGCAATAGCTGGTGAAACTGCATCAATTTCCCATTCGCATTTGTAACACTCACAACTCATGCTGAATGAATTAGCATAGCGCTCCATGAATAAAGAAATCTTCCACTTCCAGCCAATTGATGAACCATTTGATCGTACACCAGTTAATAATATTTTGTAGTTTGCAGAAATAAACAAACAATGATATATAGGAAAGTCTATCTAAACACAATATTTGAACACAATTGGTAACACAAATGATCTGAATCATTGGATCGTCCCCTGAATTTCACATCTCCATATAATGACAGATCTAACGGTCGAGACTTTATGTCTCTCAATTTGTGTCTAACTTTGATTTTAAATAGCCACCCCTCATTTATGGCTTGACTACATTAGAAATGATCGTAGCGTTGACTGTAACTATTAGAGTGTAATTTACTTAGAAGCATTTTTGTTTAGAACATCGATCCGATGGATTCTAAATATGGCAGAGTTCTAAGGAACACGTACACGCATTGCCTTACCCATCCCTACTATCAAATTTCAAAATATCAAAATGAGTGAAATTAATTTGTATACGTGCATGTGTTAACAAATTTGAAGCAGTTATACTATCATTTATGACTTTAGTTACGCTACAATCATTTCCGTGATTATCCTAAACCTCTTAAAGTGGCTTGAGGCGTCATACTACTCAAATTTGTTTTAGTTTTCAACCACTCAGGTTTATTTTATTTAAAATATGGAGGAAAAAAAGTCACACTACAGTCTTCCAAAAATCCGTGTATAGTAAGGCTTTAGAAAACACTTATAACATAAATGGTTTTATAAAACAATTATTCTTTCGATATCCGATATCACAATATTGTCAAATCAATATTGTTCATATCATATGTGGTCTTATGTTAAGAAAATCAATCGAATAGCATATGTTTTTACATATGCTCAGGTAGTCACCCCATCGAATAACAATGAACCCATGTATGCCATGAAATTTATCACTGGAAGATAAAGCATGAAAGTTCGTAAATGAGAGGAAGATCATAAACCATACTGTTATGCTTCTCCTCTCGAGACGACCATCGTACACAACATCTGTACTAACATCTGCAGAAGGCAACATTGCAAATAAGAACCATTGTAGTCGAAAATAAGAAATAACTATTGATAATAGACAGGAAGATTTAAATAGGTAGGGAAGTTATACTCTTATAATTTTTTCACAGTTAGATTTGATACAGCCACACTGCTATTTAACCTACCTTATTGACAAAATCTATCTAGCCTTGACAGAGTGGAAATGTAACCGATTTAATGTTAGCTTGCACTTATAACAGAATGTATTTACATGCTATTAGAAAAAAGATCCAAGATAATTCAGCGATTATTTTATTAGAAGCTAATAACCAAATAGATACCAGTCCATCTACCATAAGAGTAATTAAGTTCACGATGTGCTGAAATAGTAGGTAAAGCAGTGATTTTATCAACTCAAACCGTATAGCAGTGCAAATATTAGAGCTAGAAACTAAATAGCTAAAGTTTATCACCTAACATAACAGAATTTACGAATCTATCCAAGAAGTTCTTCCACGCGAACGCAACATATACCTTGAAATGAAAAACAAAGAATCGTAGTATTGCAAATAAATAGAGCATAAATGATGCTTGTAGTTACAACCACACAGTTAATCTGTAAATCAGATTGGTGAAATTACAAGCAAGAAAATGAATAAAATTGCTACTCTATGTTCATGATAGGATTATAACAGCCGATAATGTTGGGCTGAAAAAAAAATGTCGTTGTTAACATAATAGAGCAAGAAATCAAGAATGAAAAGCTAATGGAAATGTAGCCCTCTTAAAATTGAAATTTGGTGAACTAACGCCGTTACTAATAGATGAGCACGACATTCGAGAAACATATTAGACGAAGATGAGCCCAGACATCATCTTCTTCACCATTCACTGTTTTCCATTGTCGCTCATCCAAACTGATGCTGAGATGATCTACACAATCGAATAGAACAAAGGGCAACAACAACAACAAAGCCATAAATCCCAAACAAGTTGGGGTTGGCTAGATATGGAACCCAAAATTAAAATAAAATAAAATTATTAATGATGATTATATATATATATATATATATATATAAAAGGGTTTAAAATAACCAATCAAATAATAATAAGAAGAAGAAGTAAAAATGTTCAATAAAAGTGAAATAAAATCTAAAATGGTAAGTAAAAAGGTTCAGTAAACGTGAAATGAAGTCTAAAAAAAAGAGAGAGAGAGAGAAACACTATGGTTCTGGTACATGGATTGCCAATTTCCATGCACTCCTATCAACTACCAGCTCTTCCGATAAACTCCAGTTACTTAAATCTCTCTTTATTATCTCCTCCCATGTCATTTTAGGTCGACCTCTACCTCTCTTTGGGCCTTCGGCGCGACCTAGAATTCCAGCGCGTACAGGTGCATCGTATGGTATACGTTGGATATGTCCAAACCATCTCAAGCGGTATTGGACTAACTTCTCTTCAATAGGTGCAACTCCAAGTTTTTCCCGAATATCCTCATTTCTAACCCGATCTCGTCTGGTATGCCCACAACTCCAACGCAGCATTCGCATCTCTGCTATACTTATCTTCTGAACGTGTTGCCTCTTAGTAGGCCAACATTCTGCACCATATAACATTGCAGGTCTGATTGCTGTCCTGTAGAACTTTCCTTTAAGCTTCTGAGGAATCTTCCGATCACAGAGAATGCCAGATGCTAGTCGCCATTTCACCCATCCTGCTTGAATTCTAAAACTAACATCCTTATCAATCTCTCCATCAAACTGCAACATAGATCCTAAGTATCGAAACGATTCCTTCTTGGGTACTACTCTACCGGCCAGGGTAACATCTCCGTCATCTGACCTGACACTGCTAAACTCACACTTCATATACTCTGTTTTAGTTCTGCTAAACCTGAAACCCTTTGATTCCAAGGTCTCGCTCCACAACTCCAGTTGTCGACTAACCCTTATTCTACTTTCATCAATCAGCACAACATCATCGACAAAGAGCATACACCAAGGAATCTCCCTTTGTATATCTTTTGTGATTTCATCCATCACTAATGCAAAAATATAGGGGCTCAAAGCCGAACCTTGATGTAACCCTATGTTAATTGGAAAATCTCTAGTCTCACCATCGCATGCCCTAACACTAGTCACAACCCCCTCGTACATGTCCTTAATAAGGGTAATATACTTTGATGGCACTCTCTTCCTTTCTAGCGCCCACCACATAACCCTCTTCGGTACTCTGTCATAAGCTTTCTCCGGGTCAATAAAAACCATGTGGAGATCTTTCTTCTGCTCCCTGTATCTCTCCATAAGTTGCCTAACCAAGAAAATCGCCTCAGTGGTTGACCTTCCCGGCATAAAACCAAATTGATTCCTAGAGACGCTTGTTAACCTCCTCAAACGCTGCTCGCAAACTCTCTCCCAAAGCTTCATTGTATGACTCATAAGCTTAATTCCTCTATAGTTTGTGCAACTTTGAATATCTCCTTTATTCTTGAAGATTGGAACTAAAATGCTTCTCCTCCACTCATCTGGCATTTTGTTTGATTTGAAAATATTGTTGAACAACTTAGTTAGCCATCTTATCACTGCATCTCCAAAGCATCTCCACACCTCAATAGGAATATCATCAGGCCCTACCAACTTGCCTGATTTCATACGTTTCAACGCCACCTTTACCTCAGCTTCTTGAAATCTCCGCACAAAATGTCTATTGTTGCTATCGGCTAAGTCTTCCAACTCGATCGAAGAGCTATCACTTTCTTCGTTGAGAAGCTTATCAAAGTATTCTCTCCACCTATTCTTTATCTCATCTTCCTTCACCAAAAGTCTATCATTCTCATCCTTAATGCATTTAACCTGATTGAAGTCCCTTGTCCTCCTCTCGCGTAGCCTAGCTATTCTGTAAACGTCTTTTTCGCTCTCCTTTGTACTTAGCCTTTGATACAAATCTTCGTACGCTCGTCCCCTTGCTTCACTCACTGCTCTCTTTGCAGTCTTCTTTGCCACTTTGTACCTGTGCATGTTCTCTTCGCTTCTATGACGGTACATGCGTTTGTAGCATTCCTTCTTCTCTTTGACAGCCTTTTGCACCTCGTCATTCCACCACCACGAATCCTTGGGTTCTTGCTTGCTTCCTCTTGTTATCCCAAATACCTCAGTGGCGACTCTCCGAATGCCTTTTGACAATTGGTAAGAATCACTACCTCGATTTGAAGAATGAATGAACCTGGACGGTGAAGACGATGAAAGCAGAGGAACTAATTTTTTGATTGAAGGGAAGAGAAGGGAAAAGGTAAAAATAGATCGTGTGTAGCAGAAAAATCTTAGCGTAGATCGTGGGTTGAATAGTTTTGCATCGTTAATTGAATCGCTCTGTATAGTAGATCGTGGCAATCCATGATGACGTGATACAATTATAGCCATTTGATATGCATTGCAACATTAAATATGTCCATTCTTTGTCTCTTGGTTTGTCCTACCAAGGAAATTTATTATATAGATAATGTTGAAATGCCTTTTGACAAGGCTGTTACATCTTCGATTTTCTTCTATTGGAACATTCGGGATTTGAACACAAGCTCAGGAGAGCCCAGAATTGCTTAGTTGATGCAGAGGAACTCTTGGAAACTTGGAATTTGCATGGTTGGAATCTTGGCTCGAATGACCCCGGGTCGAACAAAGTCGGCTCGACCTTAACTCATAGCAAACCATTGACTTCGGTCGAAGTCTTCTGGTAGAGAGGACCCTGAATCGAAGAAGGTTGGATCGGCCTTGGTTACTACTCAAGCTTAGCATATTCTGGATCGGAACTCTCTTTGGATTGAAGAGCATCCCCGGGTCGGTGAACCCCGATCCGACCGGAGACATGGCATGAATTCAAACCTATTCTACCAGTGAAAAACAATCAACTACCCTATTTCATCGAAGAACAAATGGCACATACTGAGACGAAGTGGACTTCTCCCACTAATGCATGACTGACTTAGCTCCTCTCCTAAACACTGGATCGGGTGCCATGCCACCAAGTCGGCTCGAACTCGACTTCACCTATAAATACACATTTTGAAGGCTGAATGAAGGATCTTCGACTGGCTTAACACCCTACAGGAAAGGACATTGCTATTGGGATTTCTTTAAACATAAGGACATTATGCTGGAGACAAAGTCACTTTTTTCAAACAAACAACTGTAACCATATCCTATAGAATAAACAAATATTATAAAGTGGACGTAGACTTAGATTGAGTCGAACCACTATAAAAACTCTTGAATGTTCCCTTGGTTTTACTATATTCTAGCATTCTGTGGTTGTGTCTATGAGAATATTCATAATATGTGATTGGAATTGTCCCGATTGACACATTTGGGGTGTTGATCGTTAGAAAACAACTTTTTGATGTCAACATTTTGGCGCGCCAGGAAAGGGCATGCAACGCACTTCTAACTTGAAAGGAAATTTTCTCATTTTGGTTTAAAGATGGTGAAGCAAAAGAAGGATGAAACATCTTCCCATACTCAAGCCACCGGTAACATAGGTGCAGGAAGCGAGGCAAGCCAGGTGGCTTCCTCTCATGGTGATCATTTCATTTATTTGACTAAAGAGGAGATGAATGGTGTTTTGGCTGAACTCAGGACACGGATGGAGCTGTAGGATGAGCTCCTCCGCAAATAAGAAGAGATTATGAATTCCTTCTTTGTAGGATTCCAAGAATCCCAATGCCCAAGAAGCCAAAGCTTAGGCTAGAGGGGCAGGAACCAGCACTGCAGCCTCCGCACACCTTGGAAATACACAACATATCGGCTCAGAAGCTCAACCAACGGCTCAAACTGGAGGTCTCCCTCGACTCGGATCAAGCCACGGATCTAACAGAAGTCCACATTGGTGCAGGTATGGCAGGGAGCAACCGCCCTTTGTTTAGAAACCATATCCGTGATGCTTTAACTTGCAACACAGGAAATAAGGGTCGGGCTATGACTCATTCTGCTCCGAATCGAACGAAGGCTGGAGCACCAAATAGGCGTGACCCTCAAATCAAAAATGCCGATTTGGCTCGGATCGATAAGTCGGCCCGGGAACCTGAGGATAGAACTGAATCGAACCAAGGATTAGGGAGTCTACTCCCACCTTACCATGGATTACAAACTAGGGACAAAAAGTCTGGATTAAACAACTGGCAACAACTTCTGGAAGATGGAAATCAAATTGCCAACATAATTCGACATTTCA
Organism: Allium sativum; assembly: GCA_030737875.1. NCBI lineage: Eukaryota > Viridiplantae > Streptophyta > Magnoliopsida > Asparagales > Amaryllidaceae > Allium > Allium sativum. Next base: position 655,587,829 of record CM060910.1, read on the forward strand.
CTAGAGGCGACACTTCTCAGGATGACATGGACAACATCAATTGCGATCCTTTCACACGGAACATCAGGAATTCTCGTTATCCCCAGATTTTAATTTGCCATCTTTGGAGGCATACAACGATTGGACCGATCTTACCGTACACCTGATGTGATACATGCGCCGTATGAAAGTGCTATCAATGTCGGATATCGTGATGGCTAAGTACTTCCCTTTGTTCTTAACGAATATAGCTGCTCTGTGGTTTCGACAACATGAAACTGAAAAGATCAACAGTTGGAGGGTAACGTCCTGTCTATTTTGTCTGCTTCAAATTGATAGTTTAACCAATTTAAAACGTTCAAATTGATGGATCGTTATTTAGCTTACAGAGTTTAAAATACAGAACTAACATAGAAAAACACGGAATAAATAAATAACACAATATTGAACATAAGTACTAACTTTTATATATTAATCAGAAACTTTTATATAAGAAATTACTATACAGCGGAACTGAAAATACAGTTTAAATACAAGGAAAATATGTTTACTAGTTTAAAACTTCAGAGTATGCACGTCTTCGGAATCCCAGCTTCGCAAATCTTCGAATTCTAAGCTGTGATCTTTAAATCTGTAACACTCGGGTCTGACCCGAGCGTTTCATGCAAAAACATAAAACACCTGAGTTAGAATTAAATCATTGTTCAAGTAAATTAATTTCAACTAAAACTGAAATATGTAGTTAAACCTAACGTCAAATATTATCCTATGAAAATGCCAAATATTCATGGTTAGATTTGCACATAATCAAATGCACATGTGGTTATGGATTTCAAACAAAATAAGGCAAACATGTGTCCAGGTCTTCAACGAGACAAAACACAAGTTCAGGTTTTACAATATGGCAAATCACATAGCTTCAAGTTTCGGCAAAGCTACTTCTTTATTTTTCTTTTCTTTTTTCCCCTACTTTCAGGCCATTACACAATGAGGTTTAGTTCAATGCATGACAAACATGTGCTTTTCAGTTTATGGAATAAGGTAATATATACCTAGACCATTTAACTATATATATATGTATGTATGTATGTATGTATATGTTTATCAAGACATATATTTGTAGAGCCCCTGTTGTTTAAAATACCTTCATAAACTTAATAACTGTTGTAGCCGATGCGGTTTGCCTTCAACACTTATGATGAATGGGTTTACAAACTTTATACTCATTGATGTTGAGCATATTGCTTTGTATATTGGTCATCAACAACTAAATTGTTGCTTAAGGAACAACTGCATCCACCATGCATGTAAATCTTAACATACGTCACTACTGCATAGGTGTATGGGATGCATTAATGAAAATGTTAAATAACCAACCCAATAATCATTTATATAGAGTCACACAGCAACAACATAAGGGACGTGCCAAAATGGCTCTAGGCATGACTCGTTTCCATGCTTGAGGCATGCATGATTGACAAACATAACATGCTAAGGACCAGAAAGGATTCATATAACTTATGGTAGCAACATTACAACAGAGACAAGAAAAGCATAACAGTCAACAACGTATCCGGTTCGAATATAACATGGCTGTTTGGACCCAGTTGCATTATATAATTCTTCCAAATTTAACGCACCAAAGACAGTAAGTAAGCTAGCATAAATATGGCTTTATTAATGGAACATTATTTGTGAAGATGCTTATACTATAAACTTGCTATATGTCTAGCAACATCAATATGCAGTGGAGAAAAAGCTTCATCTTTCAGGAAACAGAGTGTATATCTAATACATGCAAGCAGACTCATACATAGATGTACACAAGATGGGGTAGACACTGAAATGGCTCAAAATAACTTGCAACATGAAAAAGAATTTATTTAAAACATGTATGCTAGGAAAAAAACCGTAATACTCTCACTTAACAATAAAATAAATGCACACGTGCCTCCAGAGCAAATGTCCATGATTTATTTCTCACATTTTGTTAGTAGATCATGGAATCAGCTTGACAATTTTTCCATAAAAAATCTTATATAAATATACTTGAAAAGGAACAACAAATAAAGAAATTAATTTTGAAATGAAGCATGTTTATGAATGAAAGATAATTAACTGTTTTGCTACGGTTTAGAACCAAATAACATGAAATATTATAGTTCATATAGATAGGCCCTTTTAGAAAAGGAAGGCCACTTAAAAGCAATTCATAAAAGCTAATGCAACAATCAAGTTGAGATGCAGCACCAATTAAATCATACTTCACCTTCATGCGGAAATTACATTAATGTTTAATAGTCCAAAAAGCTATTGCTGTTATAAAGGATCCATTCTGTTTTACAAGTATATTGCCACTAAAATGCATATTTCCCTGGAAATCCATTCAACTTAAAAACGAACCAGACTGATCTATCATCCATGATTTAACAGGAAGCAGGCTGTTTATATACGTATGCCTACCCATATATATATGTATACACACATACATATACTAAGAACATGTATACACATATTCAAGTCAGCATATATATACACACACACACACACACACACATACACACACACAGTTAAGTACTCTATTCCCCCTCAAAGAACCGAAACACATAGCAACAAGGCAGCGAACAACGTTCACAACGAAAATGATTAAGATAAAATGCAACAATCCCAAACCAAGCGACAATTAACACGGTAGTAAGGTAACCATTCAATATTAAAGACATTAATATCATAAATTTTAGTTTAACCGAAATTAAATTACTTGAATCAATAATTAATCGTGAGTAAAAAAATACTCACCTTAAATGGTTGAAGCAGGCAACGAAAGGGTGGTGAAGACGCAAGCGTGGCTGTTCTGGTGATCGAAAGGAGACGGTGCGACCGATTGGTTGCTGAAGTTCATCTAAAGGCGATGACTTGGGAGGTGCGGTTCTAGTGGCCGACGTTAGGAAGTCGGTTGAGGAACGGTGACCCAATTCAAACGGATAAGAGGGCATAATAAGAAAAAGCCAATCGATTTGAGGGGGAAAGGAAGACATATGGTGGAAATCGACCATTAATCCGAGGAAGGGTTGATTTTGGAAGAGAGGGAGCGAATTATTTAGCCATTAAAATGGAAGAAGGGGTAAAATGATTTTCCTGAAAGGAATGAAAGAGGGGCGCGATTAATATCAGAATTTGGGGAAAAGATCGAAGTATTTTCAATAGGTTAGGGTAGCTTTGCGTATACAGAGGTAGGTCGGCTTAGTTTTTAACTAAGGCGGGTTTTATTTAGTATAATTTAATATTTTAACTGCACCATAAACTGACGTTGAAGGCTCCATAATCGTACCGTAAACAAAGTTTTCAATTGCGATAAAAATTATACGTACCTCTTCATCTTTTCTTTCTGAATTCAATAAATTAGTTTGGTTGCAATCCGACTCCGCTAGTGTACGACGTTAACTTAAATTTTAAATGAATTAACGGTTCGTTGATTTAATTCCATTTGTCCAAAACAATTCCTTTCGATTTCAAACTTGAAACGTTAAGTTCGTATACACAAATACACACATATCTAATCAAAGTTTTGGTATATTTTAACAAACAAAGTCTCCAATTTATTTAATGTTAATAACATTTATTTTTAAATTCAGCAGTCTATATTTTCAATCGAATTTCAAATCCAATTCAAATATCCAATAAATTTTCAATTCAGATATTCAACAATAAATATTTGATCCTCAACCAACCATTTTGAATTAAATATCGAATTCAATCCATACACAACAATATATTTGACTTTTAATTTCTAATCCTAGTATCAATATAAAAATTGGTTATAAATAATTAAATCTCTAATTAATTTCTTATTTTAGCCGACGAAATTTTTGTGATGTTACATGGAGCGTGTTGGTCGCCCGCTTTATCGGGCAATTTAGGGTCGATATACCTCGACCTAAAAACGTAAGGACCTTAACTTCAATTAGGCAGAGGTCCGTAGAGACTTCACGTTCATTTCTAGAAATATTTAATACGATGTTGGCATTGGCGGATCGACCAGAACCGTCCATGGTACTCATGGTTGCTTTGTCCAGCATCTTGGATGGAACGAACTTCAAAATCTCCTTACGGCGTGATCCACCAAGAGATCTTGGTGAATTCTACTCCAAGGCAGACACGTTATTACGACAAGAGGATGCCAATGTCGAGGTGGATGACCTCGATGTTTATGTGACAAAGGATGGAGGATCGTCCATCTAACACCGCACATTTTTAGTTAAATAATAAAATAAAAATTTGAAATATTTTCAAAAATTAGTTCAAGGAATTAGCGTCATTGCGTCCATGAAAATTTTATGATCAATTGAGACCTACGATTTGTAGGAAACAGATTTTAAATGATAAAGTTATCTTTAAATGAAGTACTAAAACTAACGTGAAAAAGAAGATATAGAAGAACACTAATAAAAGTAATAAATGCCAATGTATTTAGTCTTATGAATAAAAGTTTAAATAGGTGTGTTGGTAGAAGCATGTCTCTCCTATGTGAGTGTTGCAAGTTCAAGTCCTATTAGCGTCATGTTTTTAATTTTAGAGGGACGACTAAAGAAATGCATATTCTAAGAGAAAATATATATATAAATATACATATAAGAAAAATATAGTTGAGTATAAATATATATACATACATGTATATGTGTATATATAAACACGTGTGTGTGTGTATATCTTTACTAATAGTTGGAATAGGTTTGGTGTCACACTTTTTTGGTGTACACGCAAACTATCAAAAATGCCATTTACCCGCAGGTCATACCTTTTGAGTGCCCTAATCATTTTCAATTAAATCATAAATCATGCGACGAGAATTATGGCACATGTAAATGCGTTCAATTTTAAACATTTATTATTATTAATTAATATAAGTATGGTAGGATTTATTTTCAATTGGTATATAATAAATGGATTAATTCATACATGATATTTTTAAATTGGTACATCCAAAATTAGTAGGAAAGTAAATGGATTCTCAATTAGCAGACATAATTTAGTTGTGAGCCTTTAGTACTATATTTGGAATTCAAATATAGTATGAGTTACCAATTCAAATATAGAATAAATGGGTTGTTTCATAATTGGTAGAATTAAATCAGTAATAAAAATTCTACCAAATATAGTATTATTACAATATAAGACTGTATTATGGTACATATTTGGTAATACAAATTCTAACATATTCGGTACCATAATCCAAATATGCAATTCAAATATTGAGTTGTACATATATTTAATCAAATTAAATTGAATGGTAGGTTATTACAGATTTTTGATATTATGGTAGAATTATGGTAGGATTTATGTATACCAATTCTACCATAGAATTATGGTAGGATTTATTCTTAGTTGATATATAATAAATGGATTATTGTATACATGATAATTTTAAATTGGTACATCCAAAATTGGTAGGATTGAAAATGGATTCTTAATTGGTAGGATTGAAAATGGACTCTCAATTGGTAGACATAATCAAATTGTGAACCTTTGGTACTATATTTGGAATTCAAATATAGTATGAAATACCAATTCAAATATAGAATAAATGGATTGCTTCATAATTAGTAGAATTAAATCAGTAATACAAATTCTATCAAATATAGTATTATTACAATATAAGACTTTATTATGGTAAATATTTGGTAATACAAATTCTACCGTATTTGGTACCATAATCCAAATATACAATTCAAATATTGAGTTGTGCATATATTTATTCAAATTAAATTGAGTTGTAGGTTATTACAGATTTTCAGTATTATGGTAGGGTTTATGTATACCAATTATACCAATTATGATTATTTCATGGTATATTTACATGTAAATGTATTCTCAATTGGTAGTGTGTATAGCATTAAAATTATCATCTATCTATAAAATAATCCAATTTAGATTTTAGTACTTTGATTCGATGGCAAATAGTGCATATATTTTATTGCATTCCTAAAATGCACTGTCTCATCTTGCTGATATGTACACCTTCTCAGTTATAAATATGTCACTGTATCTTTCTTCCCCGCCTTACAAAATCAATTGCCCTCTTCATTCTTTCATTTTCCTTTACAGTCATTTAAACTACTGTTTACTACTCTCAGGATCTTTAGCTTTAGATTACAGTGGGAAAGCTTCTGATTTCAAGACAGGTACTTTATAATATTCTATGCATTTATCTACTTTGGTTTGCATCGGTATTCAGTTGTATCTTTTTGGATTTGTCTTCTCGGTTTGCATCAGTATTTAGTTTTCAATAGTTTGCACCAAACCTATATAAGACTACAAACGCCCATGTGATCCGCAGCACCACGCAACTGCGCAACAATCAAAAGATCCCGTTAGTAAATGAGTACGGTTGAGATGCAAGTTTCATGTCTAAGTTGGTAAGCTGCATTCAAATATATAATTTATAAAATAAAAAAATATCCATTATTCAATTGTACTATCTAATCATATTTTTTTCCTTTACAGGTAAAGCATATGGAAGAAAATGGATGGTGACAATGAAGATAATCAAGTTGAATATTTTATTAATAAATAAGTTTATCATTTTTAGTATGACAATTTTATATTTTTAGAATTATCATAATATATGGTTTATAGTTAGAATTTTTTATTTACATTTGCATTTATTAGTGATTGATATTGCATTTGAATTTATTTATATTGTATACTATTTTATTTCTTGGAGTGATAATTTATTAACAATGCAACATTTGTACAAATCATCTTTCCTTGCATTTGTAAAATACACAATATCTTTACTAATAGTTGGAATAGGTTTGGTGTCACACTTTTTTGGTGTACACTTGAACTGACGAAAATACCCTTTAACAATTTAGAAATGTATTGATTGAATTCAAAAAAATAGGATCTGCGTACATTCAGAGTATACAGCTGATATTTTCATTTTATTCTTTGAAAACTTAATTTAAGTAAGCGGCTAATATTTCTCCTAGAATATCGAGTCTGATTGAATTCAAAAAAAAAGGATTTGCATAAATGCTGCCATTTTCGTTTTTTCCCTAAAAACTTCATCATTTAAATATGCAAATGGTATTTTCCCTCTTGAATAATGAGATATTGCCTGTAATTGCACTCTTTTATTTCTTTCCTCTTTCCAATTTATTTTCCAATTTTTCATACAATTTCTTTTCGTCTTTTAGTTTCCTTCCAATTTAAGTAAGCGACTAATATTTCTCCTCCTTAAATAACGCGATATCTCCTTTAATTGCATAGTATTTCACCTATAAATTTACATGGTCTTCTTTTTCTTTCTCAGCTACATTTCTTCCTTTTAGCCTTCCATACTCTATGAAAGCTTCTAATTTCAGGTAAACCTCACTTTATATATTTGTTTCCCAATATTTTTGAATTCTTCCATACATGCCTTCATCTCACTTCTATAAAACAACAATCTTTCGTGCAGGAATCCACAACTTGGATGCTTTCTCTGTTTCTTCTTCTTTTTTTGTTCTTTTTGTGTTTCATGTTTTTACCCTTCAATACAGAGGGGAAAATAAGATTAATTTTGTTAAATATGTATAACTATGCTGATTGCAATGCTTCGCCCTAACTGTAATGCTTTCGCTCCATGTATTTATGCTCATTAAGTAGGGCTATATATGTACTATGATAGTAATAATGTTTAACACTGCATTGGACTATATTGTTTTGCCAAATGAGTATGAAGCTGACATGCAATGTTGTTGTGTTAGGTCTACCGGATTGTATAAAATGTGTAGTGTGCAGCTGCAAATAATTTCTAGACACAAGTGCAAATAGTTTTCTACCCCAAGATTGAATTCAACTGCCGTAATACCTTCCCAAATTTGAATTATTTTTGTTGTTTTTATCATTTTTTGCTTATAAATAATCTTTTTTATAAAAAATCAAATCATGATGGATGTGAAAAGGCAAATTTTTGTTGCTCTCATTTCCGTTCTTTGCCTGCTAAATCTGTTACAATTAATAACCCAAATTTTCTAAACTTCATATTTATGCTACTTTTACTCATTTAAATTTTGCTATATTTAATCATTTAAACTTGCTGCTGTGCGTACCTATGTTTACTCATTCAAAGGTGAGCCTGCAGTATATTTACACATTCAAAATGCTTAGATCCATGTGCTTCCTGATGCGCCCATACAATTCTAAATCTCTCTACCTGATCGTACTTAGTATGTATTCGAATATATATTTATACTAATAAAATATTAAAACAAAGTAATATATTCACCATGTCGACATATTCAAATATGCATTTTACATCTCCTCACATATATAAACTACACATAATTTGAGGAATAACAATCCACGCGGGAAGTGCGTGCCATTATTACATGCGACGCACATGCCATGACCACACGCGAAGTGCGTGCCGTGACGCTCATATGAATAATAAATTCAAAAAGTAACTTGCAACCAATCAAATTGAGCAAGAAATAAATGACGGTATAAAGCTGTTTGAATTTTGAAAAGAAATGAAAATTATGCGTAAATATATATGCATAAATTCAAAAATTGAAACTGAAATGTAGTTTAAGGACGGAAAGTGATAAATGTATAATGAATGAAAAATGGGCAAGAAGATAACTGCGTTTGAGATTAGAAAATATATTAAAAGGAAGAAATCAATGAATTGATGGCGTTAATAATGACCTTAATTAAGCAGTTATTAATGGACAAAGATTTAAAGAGTTATACGCATATATATATATATATGCATAAATTTGAAATTTAAATAATGAGTGTGTTATAAATGGAAGAATATAAGTTGCAAAGCAATATTTAGCAAGAAACGTTACAAGCAACTTTAAACAAGAAATTAATACAGGCAAAAAATAACGTTAGTCGCCCAAGTCATTTATTGTTATATTTTTCCACTTGTATGTTTCAGATTTTTATTTTATTTAATCCGACAGACTAGAATCTTCAGTACACCTATAAAAAGACTAACAGAGCTAGCCTCCAACTCATATTTTCTGAGACGACGCCATCCCTATGCCATTTTCTTTCTTCTTTAAATCTTTCGGAAATTAGAATATTAGTTTTTAGGAATTATGATCCAAGATTTGAAGACAAAGACGATAGATCTACAATTTAGGTGTTCATATTTCTTGTCAATGTGAGGTAAATCCTGTGGATTTGAATTATTCAAGTTTCTTTCCTTCTTCTTTTAGCATCAGAATTTCAAATCCGTGGTTATCTTAATATTAAATTCAATTAGAAATACTACGGAAGAGTAGATCTTTATCAGATTCAAGGATTGGAAAGCAACCAGGTGAGTAGATTTAAATTATACCTTTTGGTAACAGTATGTTTATCGTTTACAATCCCCGTAATTCTTAATGTGACAAATAGTTGTAATTTGTGGTAATTGCGATATAATCTATTTCTAAGTATGTTAAGAAGATTGTTTTCATACAAATATATTCCATTAATCTTCTGTTCGGATTAAGAAATATTGAATACTGAAATTGTGGAATTTACAATAAACTTGAATATGTTATTAAAATTGTTATTTAATGTCAAATTGGACATGTTGTAAACAAAATTATAGTGAAATTGAGGATAATGGAAAAAGAATTGTTATGCCTAATTTTATATGGAAAAATGTTTAGTAATTGAAAATGGTATATGAAAAACAGGAATTTAACATCTAACTCAGAAAATAAAAAGCAAAAATTAGATGTGGACCAAGTTAGTTGTATTTTGGGAAAAATTGATACATTTCCATAACGGTAAAATTATTGTAAAAGTAGTTGCAAGAAAAGAAAAGAAAAAAGGGATTAGTGTGAAATAGGGATTCTTTTACCAAATTGCACATTAATCAAATAAAATATATATGTATGTCCACGATGAAAATAAAATAAATAGCTTGCAACTACGAATCTTGATTGATATGCATTACGAAAATGGATCTTTACATCTTTCCACTAAGCAATCTAGCGAGATGTGTGAAATATTTTTCTGAAAAAATGAGAATATACAAGATGATAAATGAATGTTACAATAATAAAAGTTCGGTTAATGTTAAGGAACCTAGGAAAAATGTGATAAATGAGGAATTTACCCTATTATCATTAATTATATGAATGAGAATGTAATATAATAGGTAGGCTTGTCCTAGGGATAAGTAGAATTATAACATGGGTTATAATAATTGAAAAGAGTACTTATTAATAAACCTTAGTTAAGGGAACCAAGTTAATAAATAAACTCACAGCAACAGTTTTAATAACGGTGTAAAACAAAGTTATGATTAAATAAGAAAGAATAAAGTAGGCTTATTATTAATAGACTTATAATTTGAAGTATTTGTTGAATCTCGCTATATAGCGTTTTGACTATGACAACTATACATAAGCACACACATATCTATATATATATATATACACACACTATATCGACTAACTCTATTTTGCAGGAAGAAAATCGACAAACAGATTCAAGAATACGCAATGAAGATAATATATGTTGTAAGAGTCTGTTAGTCCTAGATTCTTATGTTAAAGTCTTCCTTGATGATCACACACGCACACATACTATATATATACACACATATATACACTTTTTACTTCAAAAAGAGGCAAGGAATAAGTTTTACCAAGAAAACAGATGTTTGAAATAGATCAGACAGACGTCTGTTTGCTGAGACAAAATAAATTTTCTCATAATATTCAGACATCTGTTCTGAATTTTTCAGACGTCTGAATCTGCTCCGAAATGAACTATTTCCTTGCTTTTTTATTTTTAATTCAAAAAAGACATCTAATTACGAAGAGTTGCAACTTATTATAAAGAGTCACAACTTTCTAATTCATTTCTCCTGATAAAATCTCTTCGTGATCTGTAACAACCCGTATTTTTATAACATATTAAAACAAGAAATCAAGGCAGAATTAAATTTTAAAATCAGAATCAGGGGAAACAGGTTATGCCATTGCATTCGTCTCGAAATTTTACATGAAATAGAGTCCGAGTTTTTGAAAATCGGAGTCCGGATGAAGAAGTTATGGCCTGTACAAGTTTCAGCAGTTTTCAGGCAGGACTGGACCAAGGGGTCGACCTACCCCCCCCCCCCCCCCAGGTCGACCATAGGGTCGACCTACCCCCCAGGTCGACCATAGTGTCGACCTCCCTCCCCCCTACAGGTCGACCTGGTCGGACTGTTTTGACCAAGAACTCATTTTTGAAGCCTTAGATGTGTTTTGACGGTCCAGATTGATTCTAGGGTTAATCTAAGGGCCTAAACTAGTTGCTACACCTATAAAAACACCCTTAGACCTAACCTAATTCATATCAAATCATTCTTACACCATTATGTTGCTGAACTCCCTCTTGAACCATGGCCCCCGCCCCCAAATTGAAGTACAAACATTCAAACTCAAATCAATTCGAAGAACAAAGCTTCAACAATGGTTCAAACAATAAATCAACACTACTACAACGTTCTATGACAATTTCAGTTCCTAATTCACTAGCCATGCTCTGTAAGTTCTAGTTGTTTTTAGATTTAAACATTTAAATTATAATATGGCCATGGAGTAAAGTGGAATTAGATTTAAGTATGTTTATTGATTCAGATATATTTCTGTTGCTTCTTGGATCTTGAGTTTTGGGACTTTTCTATTCTCATTTTTCATGTCAAGCCTATGATCTATTCAGCTTGTTGTAAATCAGTTTTTCTTGATTCATGTTGATATTATTATCAAGATCTATCTTTTATGCCTGAAACGATGTTCTTATGCCAGTTTTCTCTCTGTACTTATTGTTATACAAATTCTACCTTCCCCTATTTATTTTTCTTTTGATGAACCTTGGTCAATTTCGGACCTAGGCCTAAACTACGATATACGTGCGATTTGTATATGGGGAAATATTGGGATATTACCTATTTGGATATATGTGTGTGGTGGAATTGATGGCATAACATGAAATTTGAAATTTGGGTATTGTCAATATAATTGAAATTGCAAGTTTGGGCATACATGAATTGGCATGTAAGTTAAATCACGAGTTTGAGACTATGTAAATTAAATCCAAAGATTGGGTTTATGTTAATTAGGCATATGTAGAATTGGGAATTTGAACATGAAAGCGATTGTAAACTTGATAATGGGCATAAACATGTATTATGAACTTGGGGAACTGACATGTATTGTAATAAAAAGATTATAGTTTGGGATAACTGCATCATGAATCATGATTTGGGTTTATTGGGTATAAAACTTGATACATGTAATTTTGGCTAGAACTTGATATGGTGAAATGGCATAAAATTGGCATACATGTAAAACGGCATAAATTGAACATATGTAAATTTGGTACGAATTAGGCATATGTAAAATTTACATGTAATATAGAACTTGGGCATATGTTAATTATGTAAAATTTGGAGTTGAGACATATATGATAATTTATGACTTAGTAGAGATTTAATATGAATGCGCCTAAGTTGGGTTTTGGGTAATTGGCATGTATTGTAAATAAAAGGCTATAACTTGGCATAACCTTATAGTGAATTATGATAATAATTTGGGAATACGTTTTGGGGCACGATTACTGGGCTGATTGTAAGCGACCAGGACGACGGCTGTGTGCGTGCGCCAGTGTAGGTTCTAACGGAGTGCGGGCGTGCACACACTCCGGAGCAGAAAAAGCAGGAATTTGGCATCAGTAGGATTATCTGTGAGTGCTTGATTCGTGTCGATGGTTGGCACCATAGGGCTTGATACACCCTATGGTAGACCTGGCACAGGTGACTACATTTCGTGATTGGGCCGTATGACACAGACACATGAACGAGCTAGGACTTGTAGGGAGCCGATCGATTAATAGATCGTTACGTGGAATTCGTTAGGTAGAATAATCCCTAGTGGTCCTAGGTGGCATAAACCCTAATCGAATTTAGAAAACGTTCAATAGGTAGCATAATCCCTAGTGGTTCTAGGTGGCATAAATCCTAGTTGAACACGCGATAGTTCATGATATGGAAACCTAGCCAGAACAAGGGTGGTAGTCCAAACGATTTCAAGAATGGTGGCACTACGTTGAAGTAGTATAAAAATATGTGATGAAACCCATACAATATACGGCAAGGGACTGTACATATACATGGAAAGGATGAAACAGGTTGGGGTACTAGTACAGTTGGTGCAGAGGGTGTCAAACATGCGATGCTATACATAGTTTATCTGGTTTGCACAGTTTATCTTGTTACCGTAGTTTATCTGGTTAGTATAGTTTATCTTGTCATCTTAGTTTAACTTGCCTATCTTGTCATCATCCTTATGTTTACTTTCAGTTTATACATGTCATGTTATCTTTACTTGTTTCTAGGCTGAAAGTCACTAGGACTTACTCAGTCTATATGACCGACCCGTTTTGTTTCGCCTCTTTTTCTTCCGTTCTTCCCCCCAGGTTCGCAGGCTGGGAATACAACTTAGTTCAGATCTTACCAAACTCCAAGGCTCTTTTCATGTACTGCTTGGATTCCTCTTGGTTATGGCTTGCTTTGCTGCTTTATTGGGGAATGATTTAGGACTATGGTTTTATGCTTCTTTACTATTGCAAGAAAGATTTTGATGTAATGGGTTTAATAGCATTTTGATGTAAAAGGTTTTAGATCTTTCTAGATTTTAAAGAAATGAAATTTGGTTTTTCTTCCGTTGTTTTATATGTGTTCTGTCTTGTAATATTTCTGTGTATGTTTACCAAGATAATGCTCCACCAAAGCTAGTGCATTCCCTTTGTGAGTGACCTTAGCGGAGGTAGGGTGTTACATGATCAGTTGCAACTCTTTGTATATTATAAATAGAGACTTGATTAACTGATCAAATCACCAATTTTCATTCTATTTATTCTTTATCTTGATATAAGCTCTCTAAATTCTCAAAGCACACCATTTATCATATTCGAGATTATAATCTTCCATAGTCTTTCAAAAGCTTCACGTTTGTCATCAAGGAAAGACTATAGGAAAGGTGTACTACATATTGACATATCCGTGTTAAACAAGAACACAAATAAGTCATTAATTACATTATATTGGAAAGACCTCTTCAGCAGTTGAGGCAAGAAATCCCGTTCGGCTGTTCGGGTAATTGTGAACCTATTCCTTCGGGTAAAGTGAGGATTTTAGTGTTAGTGAAATACAGAAGTGAGTCTAGGACTAGACGTAGGACAGTGGTCCGAACCAGTATAAAATCGACTTTGTGACTTTTACCTGCTGCTACTACTTCATTGCATACATTATCATACTCATACTCCATTATATACGATCCTACCGCTGCACAGTACCTTTCAGTATTAAGTCTAATAATTGTAATAAATAATAAGTGGAAGTTCACTCCGGCGGTATAGAGCTAAATAAAGAAAGCAAGCAGCCAATTGTGAGCTAATAAACCGAGTAACTTGAATAAAAAGTGAATATGTGGATAATCAAGTTAACTATCAATGTGATAAGGTAAAGCAAGCACATAATTAGAGATTAGACGTAGGATCTAATAACGCGATGGCGTTACGCCCTTGGACCAGTCCGTAAGTATGAAGGTGAAGAACCCAAAGGAGTAGATCATGGTGGTGTCTGGAGACACGAGATAGGAACGTCTAACCGATTATTCTACAGGACTGAAGGGAAGCACATGGCTTCTACAGGACGTGGTAGGGTACTCCGTGGTGGTTCTCTATGCAGTACGTGCTTAGGTTGTACCCGTAGGGGTTTAGTCTGTACAATACCATCCGGTGAGTATACCTTGACTGCAGCTGTGGTATGATAGTCAGAAGGTTATGGCAGATGATGCTGGGTGATTTAGCGGTTTGCATCTGGAGAGGTCAGTGAGGACCAAATTAAGGATATTAATCTTTGGATACCTGTAATTGGCTGTCAATGTGATGTGAAAAGACTAGAGCTAAACCTATAGACCTTTAATCTTTCACTATCGTGACATTGGCTGCGGGATACGCCAAATTGAATGTTAGATTGGTTGATACAGGCACGTCACTTATTTCTTGAAGAAATCTTCCATTAGTTGAGGGATGAGCCACCACGAAAAGACAGACCATATGTGAATATTTTTATTGTAGGCCTAATAAGGCGGTGCTTTACAGATTTTGAAAGCTCCCGATAGAGTATCATGCATTGGATGCATCCTTATTACGGGACTTTGGCTATAGTAGGTAGTACGTTCGTGTGAGAACCTAAATACACGAATTGGGTGGTGTATTATAAACATTAAGGCATTACTCTGCGTTGAGACGTGATAACCTAGGTGTTCAGATACGGCATCCGTACGCTTACGTGGCATAGTAATGGTAGTTCTGTGCAATCACATAGCGTGACAATATTGATTTTCGTACGTAGTTTGGAGTAGAATGGAGGTTGTATATGCTTCCGTGGCATAACGGTGGATAAGGAGGATACTATTGGGAGTACCTTGAGATGTAGGGCATAGCTATGTATATACTACATTAGGTTTAATCAATTGGGGAGTAGCTGAGCACAATGTGAGTGCAAAGCCTTGATTGCAGAGCCTTGAGTGCTGTTAACCCAAGTAACCTAATAATTAAGAAAACATAACTGAACAATATATGTAGGGTTATTTCAGAATGTATAATTTGTCCATTCGCCAGAACTTTGTGTTCGGACTCTCTCCTCATAACATACTCGTAGGTTAGGTTTATGGAAGAGATTTGGTAGCCTTTGGACACTTGTTAGACAGTGTTATTATTTCAATAATGTTGTATTCAGTTATTACATTTTATCCATTCCATTGTGAGATGTTTAGTTGAGCTCTGATATATTTATTGTCTCTGTCTTTTCTGCAAGATACAAGACAAGCCAACTCGAGCTATTATATATTAGGATTTTAAAAAAAAATCGTTCTGTTGAACTTTGGGTTTTTACATCTGGTATCAGAGCTTAGGTTTTGAATTCCTAAGTATGGATTGTGAGTGAACATATTTGTATTTTTTAAAAAATATAAATATATTATATATACACCTACCATAAAGGAACTCACTAAATAGAAAGAGCGGCATATGCTAAGAGTTGTGATATTAGTTTAGTACACTAAAGAAATGGTTATCGAAATTTGCGATAAGAGACCCTTAGGTGGTTTGGGTGAAAAGTGTACAATGTATTTTGTAGTGAAAAAGATGGATCACATATGTTAGTATATGAAATGTTAGTTCTTCAGATTAGTGGTTTTGGCGGTAGAGCCTTATAAACTAGGGAGAAAAAAGTAAAAAAGGAAAATAGATTAAGAATATATATATATATATATTTATTTATTTATTTAAGAGAAATGACTTTCTGGAAATAATTAGGAAACTCTAAGTAAGTTAGAAACTCACTTTGAGTCTAGCCCTAATGTTAACTTTTAAGAACCTGAAATTTCAAAAGGTTTTGGATGATAGTCTACGGTGTTTTTCAAGTTTTGACCTTAAAAATTTACAATTTTAAAATACGTACTAGCTAAATTGCATAGAAACAATTTTTGAAACAAAAAAAACGTATTTTTGATGTTTGAAAAAAAATGTAAGTAACATATTTGAATGGTACATATTGAGTTTTGGGGAAAATAGGGTATATTTTGGAAACAATGATTTCTTATAAAAATTTTGACTGAAATGAAGTATGTATTTTAGTACTTGTATAGCTCGCTAGTTTTTAAGCTATAAGTACAAATAACAAAACATAGAAAATATTGCTTTTTGTCAAATAATTAAAATTTTCGGTAAAGAAAATTTTGAAAATCTCTATTCTTTTGACACAAATTTTTTATATTGTTTTGACATAAACTTTGGTAGATGGACAAAATAAGTTGTTAAAAATTTAGAATATAGTAGATGTTTAGGATAAGTTTAGAAATTAGCACCTAGTTGTAAGTAATTGAACTAGCGTAATAATAATGAGCTGTTGTGGAATTAATTGAGAAATAGTTGTCCGTATCTACTCCAGTTTTTGTGATCTAAAAAAAATGCATTTTTTTATGAGATGTCATTTTTTATGGTTTAGCAAAAATAAGTTTTAATGAAGAAAAATAAAGTTTAGAAGCTGTAAAAAAACGACGATGCCAAACCTCGTTTTTAAATCACGGACAAGGTAGGGAGTTGTGCCTAGAAAAGGCGGAGAATATTTTTGAGGCTATAAAGTAGATAGCGAGAATTATTTTGGAATAACAGTAAATTCCCATAGAGTGTGTAAGCACTATAGAGCCTAGATTGTTGCTTGGAAAAGATCGTTAGTACACAACAAGGACTAGTATTGACAAGTAGATGGTAAGGACAAGTGAGTTATTTAGATCCGTTGGTTTGGACTTTTCTTTGTCAGTGGAGACATGATCCTAGGATTTTTAGCCCTTGATAGTAGTTGTGTAGTGTACTTGTTTTCCTATTTTACTTTTGAAAGAATTAGAAGGCATATTCAAAATCAAGCTTAAATTGGTGGATTAAGTTAAATAAGATAAGAAAAAAGGTGAAGACATAACTAAAACAAAACAAAAAAATGATGACAACTGCAAAAATAAAGCAATAAATATGACAATTGAGAAAAATGGAAAATTTCAAAAAATAGAAAAAAATATGAGTTTTTCCAAAGTAAGTTGGAAAAGAAAATCTATAACAAAGAAAATTTTCTTATGTAAACTATGCTTGGATAGGAAATAGGAAATCTTTATATAATAGTTACATAAAATCCAAGTACAGATAGAAAAGGTACATAAAAGAAAAACGGAAGATGTGAACTTTTCCGTTTTTTATCTTTTTGTAACATAAGAAGTCGAATTTAGAAAATTAGATTTTTCTATAATTCGCAAATTTACAGTTGACTGTTAGGGTTTGGATACAAAAATTGAATGAACTATGCCTTGCTCTGTAAGAGTGTAGAAAAAGTCGGATGAAAAGGTATTTGATATCTAGAATATTGCATTCATATAGAAATTGCTAGTATATTTAGAATGTGTGCATCATGTTTTCAAAAGGTTTCCAACAAAATTGGCATTCATATAGGAGCTTAAGCATTCGTTGCATTCATGAATTATTATGTTATATTACACTTTGCACAAGTGCACAAATGATTGCAAAAATTGGATGTACACTTGATGATTGTAAATTATGCGAGGAATTACTAAATTTTACCCTAGAGTGGGAGAATGTAAGACCCCTCATTTTTAATTAAATAATTAAATAAAAATTTGAGAAGTTTTCAAAAATTGGTCACGAAATTAGCATCATTGCGTTCATGGCAATTTTCTGATCAATTTAGACATGCAGTTTGCAGAAAACGAATTTAAATGAAAAATTATCTTTAGATGAAATATTAAAACAGACGTGAAAAAGAAGATATAGAAGAACATCAATAAGAATAATAAATACCAATGTTTTTACTCTTATGAACAAAAGGCTTAGCAGGTTAACTGGTAGAGGCATGTCTCTCTTATGTGTGTGATGCAAGTTCGAGTCTCATCATCGTCATGTCTTTAATTTTAAAGGGGCGACTAAAGAAATGCATATTTTAAGAGAAAAATATGTATAGATGTACATATAAGAAAAATTATACATATAAGTGAATGTGTGTATATATACATATATATATATATATATACATACATACATACATGCATATGTGTATGTGTGTGTGTGTGTGTATATATCAATACACCAGAAAAGACCTTTAGAGCATTTCAAAAACGCTACCAAAACATTTTGGTAGCAT
Organism: Allium sativum; assembly: GCA_030737875.1. Lineage (NCBI taxonomy): Eukaryota > Viridiplantae > Streptophyta > Magnoliopsida > Asparagales > Amaryllidaceae > Allium > Allium sativum. The sequence goes on from CM060910.1 coordinate 655,606,562, forward strand.
TTTAAAGAATGCTACTACAGGTCCCGCAACTAAAAGTGTTGTTGTTTTTGTTGCATTTTGATTAACGCTACCAAATATTTTGACAGCGTTTTACAAATGCTACCGAAGGGTTGTACATGAGCCATTTTTGCTTTTTAGTAGCGTTTATTTTGTGGAACTAAAAACTTTTCGTTGCATTAACTTTTGCCACTAAAAATTTATATGTGTGTTACATTTGTTTCTGTAGCGTTTCTTAAACGCAACTAAAACTTGTTTATTGGTTTGTAGCATATTTTAAACGCTAATATATACTGTTTATGGCTTATATTATTTTCAGTAACCAGTTATATAATAATCATTTTAAAATCAGCAAAAATCATATAAAAGTTTGATTTAAATCAATAGTCAATCGTATAATCATCATACTCAAATAATCGAGAACATATTAGTCACATAAGTATTTTCCATAATTATTTAGATAGTAGTTATTTGACAAAATCAACAAATTCGCATACCACAAGCATTCAGAAATAAGTTTACATAATAAGTACCAACAAATATCATAATACATATAATATTTAAAGTCGTTTCCATTGTTGCTGATGATCTTCACTCCAGAAAAGCTAATTACCTATAGATAGGGTTGATAATAACCAATAAAAATATGCCATGGATTATTGAGTAACATTCAAACTATAGTTTATGTCAAAGAAAACGATAAGATTGAAGCTTGCATTTTTTAGAGGTTGCATGCTACCTGAAGATTGTAGCCGCACCATATTTTGACTGTGAATGATGATATTTGGTGATTAGTTGCACTACAAACTCATGTAGTTTAGGTTTTTAAACTATTAAACATAATTTCAATAAAAGATGGCATATTGGTTTAAAGTGTTTTTAGTTATCATAGTTGGTAAATAAAGTATATAAAAACATATATTTAGTTTAGTTCGATCAAACACAAGTGGGATTTGTTTGATGCTATTTATATAGTTTTGATACTTAGTTCACCTTTTAGTCAGCCACGCCACACTGACACATTCTCGCACTCCATACACACCATCAAGACACCAACCCCATATCTACTTCCTTCTCAATCAAAACTCACCCTCATGACATCTCAGGAGAATTGTATTACATTTCAGCTTCTCCATCGCAACACTCAACAATCATCATACATGACAACATTTGCCATCCCTTAACAGCCAAACTCATCACCTATTGTTGTATCAAAACTACACTCCACCACCAAAACACTCACCACCATAAACAATATTCACCTTCTCACCTATTGTTGCATCACACATATTCCTTCATTACATCTAATTAAACATATCCCAAATATTAAATTTGCAACTTAATTCAACTCTTAAATTTTTAACGTTAAATAGATATATCGGTTGTCGCTACCGTACATCGATTGCATAAATCGATTTAAAAAAAGCGAACCTGTTATATAATTATTTCAATTACTACTATATAGAATGTTCAAATATATGAATCAACGCTTTATAAATTATCTATTTCACATTTGGTTTGAATAAACAAGTTCAAAATGTAATTTTATCGCTTTAAATTTCTATATACAAATCAAAGATTCATATTAAATCTTCATAAATTGAGCTTATACACTCTAAAATAAATAATTTGTAAGTCCAATTCAAGTTATAAACATTATTTCAAAACATTAAATTTTAATTAGTTTCATATTTTAAAAACGTTCAACTATCGAATCGTTACATTCTTCCTCGCTCAGCGCTTTTCGTCCTCGAAAAGAAAACGTCGTATAGAATCGTACTTATATCTACAATTATACAAAACATCTCTACTTATAAACCTTTCCTTACTTTTCACCTTATTAGAAAGAAAATAAATTATAAAATTTTAAAACTCAAAAATAATTTCTAATGCCCGGACTCATGGAAAATTTCGACATCGCTTCCTTTGCACGGGTCGATCGGAAAAATTTACAAACATATATATATATATATATATATATATATATATATATATATATGTATGTACACATCTCATCCACACGATGAGGCATACCAAACCAAGGAAAAAATACAATCCAAATACGGTATTTAATCTGAGATATGTACCTCTTATCAGCGTTACAAAGCATATTTACTTATTTTTAGCGCAAAAGTGAGCTCTATAAGGGGAGCACGCCTTTGTACCTACTAAACAATCAACAGATAATGAGAATCAACATATACAATGTAAAATAAATTAACATAGCTTAAAATAAATATAGTATAAGAAAGCATGGCATGTTAATAACAAAAACACAACTAAAACATCATTTAATATTAAGATTTACATATTTTTGCTTACATACAAGATTAACATTCAAATACTCTCCTCCTCCTTCTCCTGCTATAGTAGTTTGTTGCTACTCTTTTTTTAAGCTAAGATCATATATACTCAACGATGTGTGAAATTCTAAAACTTAGTATGATGATGTATGGGTAAAACGAATGAATTTGTTTTGAAAAATTACATTGAAACTTTTAACATAGTCATTCATATTTACAACAACGGTGAAGAGGAATTTTGAATATCAACGAAATAGTAGTCATCAAGGTACAAAATTCGTGCTTTGTACCTACTTAACAATCAACAGATAATGAGAATCAACATATACAATGTAAAATAAATTAATAGCGTAAAATAAATATAGTACAAGCAAGCATGGTATGTTAATAACAAAAACACAACTAAAAAAACCATTTAATATTAAGATTTACATATTTTTGCTTACATACAAGATTAACATTCAAATACTCTCGTCCTCCCCCTCCCGCTAAAGCAGCTTGCTGCTACTCGTTTTTTTAAGCCAAGATCATGTTTACTCAACGATGTGTGAAATTCTAAAACTTAGTATGATGATGTAAGGGTAAAACGAATGAATTCATTTTGAAAAATTGTATTGAAACTTTTAACATAGTCATTCATATTTACAACAACAGTGAAGAGGAATTTTGGATGTCAATGAAATAGTAGTCATCAAGGTACAAAATTCTGTTTTCGTTCTGACCATAGGTATTTTTTGAATTCCAGTCATGTTTTCGCAATTTCGGGAATTCTATTTTAATTCCAGTTGGGAAACCTAGGTATAATTTTTTTAGTTAAAGAGCTAAACTCAACAATAAATGATTAATATTAGAATAAACTATAAAATGTATCCAGTTTGATAACAACGTATTTATTAATAAGAGCTAATTATTCATAACTGGAAATAAACTTGTATTTTCGATAGTTGTGACTCAACAAGTCAATAGGTGTAAATTTACTTAATTTTCTGCGTTAGTGGTATAACAGTTATAAGAAAAAAGTCCAACAACAAGAAAATGCCCAAATTATCAGATCTACAATCCAAATAAAAGAATTGCTAAACCAATATTATACACCTATATTCTGACTTTACAAAAATATTAATAATGGATTGGGTTTTTTCTGATAATTTTCCTAAAACAACATAACTAAATAATTTGAAGCACTATGACTTTTTTTTGGTTCATTTGAAATATATTCATTTTTCAGTCAATAATATTAGGATGAAGATCCATTTTGTTAACAATTTTATGTCCAAATAAACTCTTGTATATATAACTATATAGTGTTTGGCTCAAAAGTAGGTCCAACAACCAATTTGTTTCTGTCCAGGTATCTTAAAATCAAATGAATATGACATTAACCAAAATTTAATTCCAGATCGAACACATTTACATTTCAAATCGAATACCATCGCGTTTTTTTCTAGATTCAGTGGTTTATATCATTATACTTAACCCGTGATGATGTTTTCATTAAAATCATATCTTTAACTTCTTAATTTATGTAAAAATTATATGGGAACAATGTTAGCATACGAATATTGTTATTAGAGCAAAATCCATAGTAAAAGCATATAAAAACATGTACGTCCAAATGAAATGCTAAGCCAACCGAAATGGAGTCATATAGTGTATATTTAAGAAATAAACATATAACATAATTAAATATCTTCATGTAAATCATTAAATTTACCTAGTCCTAGCCATCCTCATCGATTTTGCCTTTAATAATCCTAAAACACTCAGTCAATTGACCATCTTTCTTTCTATCAGCAAGAGAAGCAGCTACACTTGCGCAGATCTCAAGAGCTTGGAAATTGTAATGCAAAACGCAACAAGTATTCATATTTCAGAGCCATGTAAAAGAAAATCATCAAGCACATAATATTTGGTTCCAAATGATGAGCTTATCGGGAAGAAACTGATATATGACTTGGAAAGCAAGATCAAAATGCTTTTCAGCAAGCGATTCAGCAACTTCGCATCGTCTCTTGCAAGTTATTAATAAAGGTTAGTGAAACTAGTATCTTAAATACAAAGATATTACATCTGCAAATATTATATCTTCCAATACTGACATAGCACCATAAAAAAAATACAAAGATCACATAAATCATCAATGCTTCCAAAGTCCATTGCCAAAGGATCGTCTTTTTGTGTAGAAGAAGCTAGAACATTAGATGATGCATTTTGTTGCGTATTAGGAATTCCAGTAGATGGAAAGAATAACAATCAAGCGTCTGTATTGCTTGAACAATGAATGCAAGCAGCTGGGGACAAACATACTACAAAAACAGAAGAAAGGAAAAGGAAATAAAAAACTTACAAGTAGCAGAAAATGACAACGAAAATAAAATATTACGAATCAAGAGTACATATTTTGGAAAGCCAATATTTCTAAAGAGGGCTAATATAGACAAAACCCCCTTTCTATGAATGTTCAATCAATGCTTAAAGCTCAACCAGTAAGTTGAAATAATGAGTTAAAATCTTGCCAAGAATCCACTGATTAAAATTTGTTGGATATGTTTCTCTGCAGCTTTGGTTGTATATTTTCATAAAAGTCATCAACTAATAAACTATAGCAGCCAAAACAAAAATAAAGCATTATAACTGTGTTGCTTAGGTGAACCAAACTAAGGTTTGCATGAAGCTCACAATGCCTCAAACGTTCAAGGTGTACGCTTCAAAGATTGAAAAACATTAAACTGAGCCTCATCAAACTTTCTAAATGCCTTGATTTAATATCTGTGTGATTACTGTTTTGTGTGTATCAAGGTTTGAGGTTTTGACTTAAACTCCGACATGTCAGTCGCTACATTTCAATTTCAGTAAGGGCTGAAACGAAACCAAAGCCTGCTCGTTAAAAACACTACTGAATATCAAATTATACAGAAAAACTCCAAAAAAGAAGAAGTTAATTTGAGTTTCAGTATCTGAAATTTTAACTTAGTACATGCACGAAATTGCAAAATATATTTTCAATTGCAATTACTAAGCAAGCATTTAGGATCGCATCTTGTCGATTTTTAATTTACAAATTAACTGGAACGACACTAAAGACTTGCAAGAAATGTTACTAGCAACTTGAAATTTAATAGACGACATTGAAAGCTGTCTTACTTACTATAACAACATGGAATATCTAGCATAAACAAAATGGAGAGTTTTCTAGCTGAAACCCTTAGTAGAGTTGTTCAGACTCAAACTAATTTTAATTGACTCAGTCAATCTCCGCGGTAAATCGGAATTCATGAAGGGGAATGGTTTATTGAACGAGACTACCCTTATGCTTTTCGAAAGTGCGACCGGGACTTCTATCCCTATACCAACATCAGGACAAGGCTGGTTATTTCTACCTTGATTGTCGCAATCTTTTTCCTAATTCCTCAATGGTTATGTATGATCTTTAATTATCTTTGAAAGAATTAGACATTGTTCCCTAGAGTTTTCCAAATATTTTGCAGCTTCCTCATGAGAAGATGAATTCACTTTCATTCACCTTAGGAAAATGAGAAACTTTTTTTTGAAGGATAATATAAAATTCATTACTTATATCGTCACTACATCCATTTTACCCAATACTCACAAATAGGTCACCATAGGAAAGTAAAACAGGAAAAGAGATTAAAAACCCTAATAACACTTCTTGATAATTGCTAACTGCCCTGATTAACATGACATAAACTCCACATCAAAATATCTAGCCTCCAAATCCATACAGTGACCTGCCCTGCCTTTTCAAAGCATAAACAACATCCATTGCAGTGGCGCGGTCTTCCGCCTTGCATCTCAGTGTAAGTGTTAGCATTACGAATCACGTTCTCCAGGAAAATTTTCAAAACACCGCAGGTTTCTTCTTAAATAAAACCATTGATTCTCTTCACGCCACCTCTTCTGGCCAGGAGACAAATCGCAGCCTTAGTGATTTCCTGGATATTGTTCCAGAGAACCTTGCGATGATGCTTGGCACTGCCCTTTCCTAGAGCTTTACCCCCCTTTCGCTTCTTGGTATTTTGAAACCCTATAAATTGACCTGCAATTTGATTTATGTTGGGATAATTTACTAGCACAAGGAAGAGAACGTTGAAACGGGGAAATGAGAAAGGAGGAAAGTAACCTAGGAGTAGACGAGGGGAAAGTAATTGAGGTTTAGGCAAAAAAATGGAAATAGAGGAGGGAAGTGAAAAGCAATGCGAGGGAAACACCAAACGTAACCTCTGTTTTAGCTAACTGTTAAACAAAAGTAACCAAAACCCCTAAATACAAAATTTAAACCACATTGGTTGCATATGCATATTAAATGCAACCAATGAATGTAACCATATGTATGTTTTCTTATGGTGTATGTGTGTGTGTGTATATGAATAAGAAATTCAAAAAAATAACTTGCAACCAATCGAATTAAGTATGAAATAAATGACGACATAACACCATTTGAATTTTGAAAAGAAATGAAGATTGTGCATAAATATATACACATAAATTAAAAAATTGAGATTAAAATGTAATTTAAGGATGGAAAGTAATAATGTATACAAGCAGATAACTGCATTTGAAATTAGAATATATATAAAAAGGAAGAAATCAATGAATTGATGACATTAATAATGACATTAATTGAGCATCCATTAACAGGCAAAGATTTGAAGAGTTATACACATAAGTTTGAAATTTAAATATTGAGTATGTGTTATAAATGGAAAAATATTAGTTACATACAATATTAAGAAAGAAAAGAAGCGTTACAAGCAACGTTAAATAGGAAATTAATATAGGCAGGAATTAATGTTAATTGCCTAGGGCATTTAACGTTATATTTGTCTACTTGTACGTTTCAGATTTAATTTTATTTAATCTGACAGACCATAATGTTCTATACACATATAAATAGACTAAAGAGTCTAGCCTCCAACTCATATTTTTTGAGACGACGCCAAGGCTTTGCCCTTTTTTTCTCTAAATCTTTCAGAAATTAGAATATTAGTTTTTAGGAATTCTGATGTAAGATTTGAAGATAAAGACTGTTATGGACTTGATCTCGTATCGGGGGAGATCTCGGATGAGATGAGTCTAACTCGGGGGTTTGTCTCAGATTTCCATCTCGGGTCTGAAAGTTCATATCGGAACAATCTCGAGGTACATATGTTAAAAATGATATTCTTACAAAATGATTTTTATGAATACTATTAAAAACATAGTAACTTAAACTTGAATTGCAAAATCACTTTATTATTCTGAATTTACGAAAGATCATTCATACTCTAAATCGTAACATGCTTAAAACAGAAATATAACAAAATGCAAATAGAATAGTGCTTAAGACATATGAATTATTGTTAAACATAAAACATTTATAAGATTTAAAACATTAAAAAATAAAGCATAAGTAGAATACATAATTTCATATGTAACATGTATGTAAAAAGTCGAATTTGAAATCATAAGCAGTGTATAACATATATGAATATACAATATGGTCATTTAACATGCAAAATGTAAAATAGCAGGAGATTATCATGGCTAGATTTGAGTTTTTTAAATATCATTCTGGTTCAGGCACAGATTTAAATCATAACAAAAATACCAAGATCTTGGATAATATTCCAATATTTCGTATCGGTCGATATATTGTTGGTTATTTCAAAAGCTCGGGCGATATATTTGAAAAGAGATTTACAGTGATATATATTGTTTTATTTCGGAAGGAGCCCAAAACGAGATCTCAGAGGAGATCTCAGGCGATATTTTCGAGATTTGAAAAGTGAAGACTATGAATCTACAATATATATGTTCAGATTTCTTGTCAATGTGGGGTAAATTCTGTGAATTTGAATTATTTAAGTTTCTTCCTTTCCTTCTTCTTTCAGCATCAGATTTGTAAATCTGCGGTTATCTTAATATTAGATTCAATTAGAAAGACCATGGAATAGCAAATCTGAATCAGATTCAAGAATTGAAAAGTAGTCAGGTGAGTGGATTTAAATTATATTTTTTTGGGTAACAGTTTGTTTATCACTGACATTCCCCGTAATTCTTAACGTGGTAAATAAATGTAATTTGTGGTAATTGCGATATAATATATTTCTAAGTACATTAAGAAGATTGATGTCATACAAATCTATTTCATTAATCTTCTATTTGGATTAAGAATTATTGTAATATTGAAATTATGGGATTTACAATAAACATGAATATGTTCTTAAGATTGTTATTTAATGTCAAATTGGACATGTTGTAAACAGAATTACAGTGAAATTGGGGATAATGAAAAAATAATTGGTATGCCTAATTTTGTATGGAAGAATTTATGGTAATTGAAAATGGTATATGAAATATAGGAATTTAGCATCTAACTCAGAAAATAAAAAGGGAAAATTATTAATGGACCAAGGTAGTTGGATTTTGGGAAAAATGGATAAATTTCCATAACAACAAAATTACTATAAATGTAGTTGCAAGAAAAGAAAAGAAAAAGGAATTAGTGTGAAATAGAGATTCTTTTATCGTACTACACACTAATCAAATAAAATATATATGTATGTCCACGATGAAAATAAAAAAATAGCTTACAACTATGAATCTTGATTGATGTGCGTTATTAAAATGGATCTTCACATCTTTGCACAACCAATCTAACGAGGTGAGTGAAATATTTTCCAAAAAAATGAGAATATACAAGATGGTAAATAAATATTACAATAGTAAAAATTTGGTTTATGTTAAAGAACCTAGGGAAAATATGATGAACAAGGAATATAACCTCTTATAATTAATTATATGGTTGAGAATATAATATAATAGGTAGGTTGTCCTAGGGACAAGTGGAATTATAATATGGGTTATAACAAATGAAAAGAGAGCTTATTAATACCTTAGTTAAGGGAACTAAGTTAATAAGTAAACTCATAACAACGGTTGTGATAAAGGTTTAAAATAAAGTTATAATTAAATAAGAAAGAATAAATTATCCTTATTATTAGTAGAATTATAATTGAAGTATTAAGTCTAATAATTGTAGTAAATAACAAGTGGAAGTCCGCTCCGGCGGCAAAGGACTAAATAAAGAAAGTAAGCAGCCAATTGTGAACTAGTAAACCAAGTAACTTGAATAAAAAGTGAATATGTGGATAACCAAGTTAATTAGCAATGTGATAAGGTAAAGTAAGTGCATAAGTAGAGATTAGACGTAGGATCTAATAACGCGATGGCATGTCGCACTTGACCAGTCCGTACATAGGAAGGTGAAGAACCCAATGAAATAGATCATCGTGGTGTCTGGAGAGACAAGAGAAGCACATCCAACTAATTATTCTACGTGCCTGGAGGGAAGCACATGGCTTCTGCAGGATGCGGTAGGGTACTCCGAGGTGGGTCTTAGTGCGGTACGTGCTCAGGCTATACCCGCAGGGGTTTGGTCTATATAATATCATCTAGTGAGTATACGTTGACTTCAACTGTGGTATGACAGTCAAAAGGTTGTGGCACATGGCATTGGGTGATTAGGTGGTTTGCCTCAGTAGAGGTTGGTTATGACCAAATTAAGGATAGTAATCATCGGATACCTGTCATCGGTTGTCATTGTGATGCGGAAAGACTAGAGCTAAACCTACAGACCTTCGATCTTTCACTATCGAGACGTTGGTTGTGGGACACGCCAAATTGGATGTTAGATTGGTTGTTAGGGGCATGCTACTTAGCTCTTAAAGAAGTCTTTCATTAGTTGAGGGAGGGGTCAGGATGGGGCCATATCCACCATTAAAAGAATAACCTTATGTGAATATCTGTATTGTAGGCCTATTGAGGCGATCCTTTACTGATATTGAAAGCTCCCGACCAAGTTTCGTGCATTGGGATGCTGCCCTTATTGCGGGACTCGGTCATAGTAGGAAGTACGTTCGTGTGAGGGTCTAGATACACACTGGGTGGTGTATTGTGGACATTAGAGGATTACTCTGTGCTGAGATGTGATTCAACCAAGTAGTTCGAATATATCGATTCACACTCGTACGCGGCATAGCGATGGTAGCTCTGTGCGATTACGTGGCATAACGATATAGATTTCTGTTCGTACTTTGGCATAGTATGGAGGTTGTATATGCTTCTGTGGCGTAACGGGTGAGACTATACGAGGAGGGTACTATGGGAGTACCTTAAATGTTGGCCATAGCTACATATATACTACATTAGGTTTAATCTATTGGGGAGTAGATGGGTACAATATGAGTGCAAAGCCTTGAATACTGTTAACCCAAATAACCTAATAATTAAGAAAACATAACTGAATGGTATATGTAGGGTTTTTTCAATATGTGTAATTTTTTCATTCACCAGAACTTTGTGTTCTGACCTCCTCCTCATAACATACTCCTAGGTCAGGTTATGGTAGAGATTTGGTAGTCTTTGGACACTTGTTAGACAATGTTATTATTTCGGAAGCCTATATTCGATTATTATATTTTATCCATTCCGTTGTGATGTGTTTGGTCGAGCTCTGATATATTTATTATCTCTTTCTTTTCTATAGGATACCAGACAAGCTAACTCGAGCTTCAATAGACTAGGATTTAAAAAAAAAACGGTTTGTCGACGGTTGGGTTGTTACAATCTAACTTTGGAAAGAAAAGGGTAACGTAAAGGCCTCGGAAAAGAAAGATAGAAATGTATGGCTCCGGAGAGAGTCTAAGTTCGACAAATGTAGCATTCTCAATTCCTTGTTATTGGATATCTACCTGGATGTACGAGAAACTCTTTTTTCCCAAAGCCTCGTAGTAAGGATTCAATGCAAAAGGAATGAGAGTCGGGAAAGCACCGTATGTTCCATGACATGGCAGGTCATGCTACAAATGACTGTAGGGATTTGCGTAAGAGGATCAGACGAGGAGAGCTGTCCAAGTTTTTTAAGCAATCAATAGTGCCAGCATCGACACTACCACCTCCTGCTCCTTGGAAGGGGAATGATCCAGGTCCCAGCTCGCGCGGAATCAATATTATCAACTGATCTGGACTAGATCAACATGGAATTCTTAGGATAAGTGTTTTCATTTCTGTTTGTATTTGGATTCCTGGATGACTACGTCAACTCACTCGTGTACGGGGGTAGGATTTAATCCTCAGGCATGCTCTAATCTCAACAACAAAACCATCTGTTAATAAATGGCTAAGCGGATGCACTCATGCACGAAGTTAGGATTTAATTTCCAGGTGTGCTCTACATCCAACGATAAATCAATCAGGATTTGTTTTGGTTATGTAATATATTTGATTTAATAAAATGAATTTTGAAGCATGGATTATGATTAAAAGTACTTAATTATCTTTTCAGGATGTGACATGACTTCTTAATCAGGATAAGGGTATGGTTCATGCTCGATCTAAAACTCTCGGTATGGATTATAACTAAAGTGGATGGATTAACTTGCCAGGGTTTGACAAGAAAACTCAATCATGACTCGAATATGCATTATACTCATTGTGATTGTTCAAGCATGGTCTATATTTAGAAATGCTAAATAATAATGTTAGGATTTGGCAAAACTATTCACTTGGGTTGTTTGCAGGTATGGATTATACTCGCATTGGGTAGGCCTGGTGAAGCCATGGTTTCCTTGGATTTCTCTTATAATATAATCCAGTATGGTCGTTGGATTTTTTGTACTTATGGTTTTCTTATAATATGGTCCAATGCGACTGTGGATCTCTGGCTTTCTAATAATACGAGCTAGAACGATCGTGTCTTTCAGGACTTTGGACATTGGATTTCAATGGATTATGGATTTTTGGATTATGTAGAACACATCTTCCTTTCTCAAGAAAGACATGTTCTAGCGGAGAAAGTGTTGGCGTTCCTTTTGGCATGGCCGTCACTTCTCGGATTTTCTTCTACTGGAACATTCAGGATTTGAACACATGCTCAGGAGAGTCCGGAATTGCTTGGTTGAAGCATAGGAACTCTTGGAAACTTGTAACTTGCATGGTTGGAATGTCAGGTTGAATGACCCCGCATCGAACAAGGTCGGCTCCACCTTAACTCATGACAAAGCATTGACTTCGGGTCGACGGGACCCCTAATCGAAGAAGGTCGGATCGACCTTGGTTACTACTCTAGCTTAGAGTATCTTGGATCTAAACTCTTTTCAGATCGAAGAGCATCCCTGGGTTGGTGAATCCCGATCCGACCTGGGACCTAGCATGAATTTAGACCTACTCTATAGGCGATAAACATGGTCAACTACCCTATTTCTTCGGATCGAAGAACACCTAGCACATACCGAGTCGGAGAGAACTTCCCCCACTAACGCATGATTGGCTCCACTCCTCTTTAAAACACGCGAATCGGGTGTCATGTACTGTGTTGACCCGAACTCGACTTCACCTATAAATACACATTTTGAAGTCTGAATGAAGGATCTTTGGATGGTTTAACACCCTACATGCAAGGACATTGATCTAGCGATTTTTTTATTCATTGACAACACAAGGACATTGTGTTGGAGACAAAATATCTTCTTTCTTTACTTTCATTCAAACAAACAACAATAACTGTAACCCACTGTATAAAAAAAATTATAAAGTGGACGTAGGCTTGGATTGAGTGGAACCACTATGAAAACTCTTGCGTGTTCCCTTATTTTTACTATATTTTTACATTCTATGATTGTATCTGTGAGAATATTACATAATCTGTGATTGGAATTGTCTCGATTGACACACTATGGGTGTTGATCGCTAGAAAACCACTTTTTGATGTCAACATATACTATTGTCGAATTGTCATTTTTGAATTAAAATTTCTCATTCTAAACCAATGGTATATGTGAGTATTTTGATGCAAGAGAACAAAATAATAAAATCAAATCAAAGTATACATAGTGAATTTGACTGCTAGAAACATTTCGAAATATTTACATTTATGTGTGATTTACGATAAATTTTTGTTTATCTACTTATATTCATAAGCTTCTTTTAGATTACTCATTCATATTCATATACTACATTTATATTATTTGCTCATATGCATATGCTACTTTAGTCTATTCATTTACCACTCTAATTTGTTTGCTCATATCTGATTATATGTCATGATTGAAATAATTATGACATCATATTTAACTTGAGGTTGAGTTTCCATAAAGTTGATATTTGAATTAAATTACCATTTCAATTAATAATATTTGCAAATTCGTTAACTATTTTAATTAATTATAAATAAAATTTATTTATTTATTTATTTAACGATGACTAAATTTATTTATTTATTTAATTACTCATTTTGATTATAATTAAATTTAGTTACCTATTTTAGTTAATGAAATCAGAATTTAATTAATCATTAGTTGAAATTTATTGATCATTTTAACTAATGGTATTTGTTAATAATTTTGATTAATTAATTTAAAGTTCTAATGAATCATTTAAATTAGTGATGTTTAAACTTAACAAATCATTGTAGTTAAGATACCCGAGTTCAAGTTATACGTTTTAATTAATGAGAATTAATTTTAGTCGATCTGCATCATTATGGTGTTTTAAAAAGTTAACTTAATTGAATTAATAAAAATGGTAAAAAGTTTCCTGATTTAGTAAAAAAAATTTAACCTTAATTAATTAATTTAATAAAAGAATACTCGAACTTACCCTTCGAGATGATTAATTTTGATTTAAATTAGTAATGTTATGCAAATGAATTTATTATCCGTTCGAGCGATAATTCATCCATCCTCATCTAGTGTTAATTTATTAAGATCCATAATTACATATCTACCCATAGCACTACTTGTAGCACATAATAGTTTTGGCAGTGCTGAACTTTTTACGTATTTTGAACCATCAACTTCATAAACTACCATAGAAGGTGTTGTAATATGCATACAAGCAACAAATGTGGTTACGTGAGCAAATCCTTGTTTAGATATTTTAATGTACATGAATATTAATAACTAAAAAATTTATTGCTAGTTGCATTACTTATTGAATCATACCCAGTGGGTAAAAATATCCAAGTGCTCAACATTATTCATCGTTAGTAAGCTTTTGTCGTTGTGCAATGCACACTGTTGTATTTGTATGTTGCAACAATACATAATTTTAATTGTGCAGCTGTTGTTGTAGACACTAAAGGCCATCTATGACTTGTCTATTTAGTGTTTTTCTTTAAAAAATTTGAGCTTAACTTCTACTTCAAATATGTACATTTTTGGAAAAAAATAAAAATACACGGTTGTGATTGTTCTACCAATTGAACTATCAAAAGTTTAAACATTAAGTTGTCACGGTTCGATTCATGTTGTGGTTAATATAACTATGCTTTGATGGCAAGGATCCAATGGTAAAAATATGTTGAAATACCTAATTGAATGTCTAGAACACGGATGTGACAAAGAAACTTTAATGCATTTGACAACTTGAATGAAAACGTGCTCGTAGGCCTAGGTGGATGTTGCCAATTCAACAAAATGCACACTCCATTAACAATGTCCCTCTTTAATAGCCCGTTGCACACTAGTCGAAAGACTTATACATCAAGTTGAACGACGTTTGTTGTCATGCTGTTACCACTATTTGATGGAATTGTTTAAAATTCTAAATTTAGAGCATAATAGTAGGGTCCGTTTAAAAGCTTTTGTTATTCAATTTAATAAGCACAACTGTTGTTAGCCTGCTTCGTAATCAAGTTATACAAAGCCAAGGAATCAATCGGTGGATATGCTCCAGAATAGAGCATGAAGGAAATGGGTCCTCGGACCAGTTCGAATCTCCATAGCCGAGCCCCCTCTCTCCTACACACAAGACAATAGACTAGCTTCAGGTAGTATCTCCGGATCGGTTCGGTCCACATGTACCCAATCCAGACCGCATTCTTTCAATCCGATCTGAACCAAACTTCGGAGATGCACTAGTTGCACACCACATTCCTGCGCATCCGGGGTAGTTACCACCCATATTCCCTACGTTTTTGGTGTGTTGTCACCATCTCAGAGCTCCTGAATCCAAAGTTCAAGGGACAGACCTCACGTGGCATCCGAACCGAAGGGAATTTCTTCCTATAAATACACCACCAAGCACCGTTTTCACAGAGCTTTTTGCCAATCATTCACTCCTACTCCATCACTAATGAATTTCTTCTATTATTTCAAATTGTACCTAGAATCTTTAAGGATACTTCAGGGAAATTGAGAGAAATTATCGATTGAATGTATGAGATCGAGTGGATATCTCACTGTACTTGTATTCAATTCATCAATCAGAAAAGTATAAAGTGGACGTAGGCTCGTTAACACCGAGCCACTATAAATCTTGTGTTCTCGTTGTTTTTTGTTTCATTTTCTTAGAATTATTATTCAACTGGGTGTCAGAAACACTTTTTGGTCTAACATTTTGGTGCTTTCACTGAGAAATTTGAATTCATAGCATTCTGGACTATCATTCTATTGTTTGGATTCTCAAGTCCGAAGAAGTTAGTCTGCTTTTTTTATCGGTTTTTCGAAGTTTTATAAATCTCAAAATATTTGGATTTTATGGCTCCAAGGAAAGGAAAGGAACCTCAAACTTCTCAGGAAAATGAGGCAAATGAAAATCAACAGGTTGTGGTTGCTACCAGGTCAAAAGGAACTGGATCGGCTCCGAACTGAGTTGGAGGAAGGACCCCGAACTGAACCGAGTTAAGAGCCTAAAACCGAACTGAGGAACTGAATGCCACTAGTAGTGCTTCCTCGACCCGAATAGATGGTGCAACTATGACCCGAACCAAACCGGCTGCAATTGAGGCTGCTACTTCTACTCGACCCACTGTAGATGCTCCAATGCCAGCCGCTGCAACTAGTAATCAGCCTACTGCCTCTGCACCCGTCACACACATGGATTTCTCGTGCTTGCTCGATGATTTGGGTAGAACTAACGATGTTTTAGAGGTTCAAAGACGTGAAAGTGTCCTTATGCGAGAAAACATGAAAGTTATGAGTAAGGAGATGGACGAGCTTCGTACTCATCGTCTCGCTGCAGATCATTCATCCTCCTCAGAGGAAGGTCGTCCACGTCAAAGGAGGCCATACGAGAGATCCGAGAATCTTGAAGAGTTGAAATTTGAATCATTGGGATCTCGCGAAGACGCTGCTCGTGTTTTGGGACCTAACAACCCGAGCCTAAGGGAACCAATGTTTTTGCCAATGCGGGGATCTCATGTCCTTCCCAGAGATCCCAACATCACTAATCCTACTCAAGGACAACTCCTCCAACCCACTCGTCTTGTGAACGACCGGGATTATAGAGGGCAAGAAGTTCAGCTGTTACCAGAAATGAAAGAGCATCGCCTAATATAGGAACTAGACGTATTAGGAGAACAAGAAGTGCAGATCCCGAGCCAGCATTGACCAATGCTGAGATGGAAGCAATGGTGCGCCAGATTATGGCTGATAGCAGGCACTACACCAACGAAGATTGGGGCATTGAGTGTAGCCATACCCCTTTCATTGATGGTATCTTGGATTTTCAATTCCCCCGACGATTTAACCTGCCCCAAATGGATCAATATGGAGAAATAACTTATCCAAGGCAACATCTAAAGAGGTATTCGTGGTACATGAATGTTGCAGCAGCTCCCGATGCTGTAAAATGCAAAGCTTTTCCCATTTATCTCGAGGATGCGGTACTGATGTGGTTCACTCGACTTCCCCCTCGATCAATTTCCAATTTCAAAGAACTAGGCGAGAGCTTTATGAACCAATTTAGACTCCATGCACGGAAGTTCAAGAGTGTCATCGAACTATCCGGGATTAAGCAAGATCCTGGTGAATCTTTGAAGTCATATTTAGATCGCTTCACCCTAGTGGTAACTGAAGTAAGTGACCCGCATGAACCGACCATCTTGATTGGCACTCATAGATGGGGTTGATAAGGAAATCGAGTTCGGAGGATATCTAGCCAGAAAACCACTGCTAATAAGGAAACTGTTCTATGAAAAAGCGAATATTTGCCTATGGCGAGAAGAGATTTATGCTAATCGAAAACGAAAACCTGACGGAGTTTCCAAAGAGGACATTTAGAGCAATGTCGTCATCAAGCAATCCAGAGACAGCGTAGGAAAGGTCGAAGTAAATGTTGGTAATAAAAATGGGGAGATGGTAACCAAGATGGAAACGGTGGAAAAAGAAACAGGAATCGAGGGAACAATTCCAGAAAGAGACCTCGATTCTTGACTTTTGAGAATTACACACCGCTGAGCAACATTTTGGAAAACATCTATTTGGATACTTATAACGTCGTCCAGTACAAGAAGCCTAGGGATTCGACCGAGAAAGAACGTGAGACTGGGAAATTTTGTTTGTTCCATGAGACTTGTAGCCACTCCACGAACGAGTGTCGCCACCTAAGAGATGTCGTAGATAAACTGCTTTGTGTGGGAGAGCTAGATGAGTACAAATTCACCCCAAGGAACAGCGGGTAAGGAGGGCAAGCTTTGAATCAGAACCAGCCTATTGCCAAACCCACTGCCCAACAGAATGGAAAGAATATTGCCATCAACACCATAATTGGGGGACCACATCCAGTTGGGTCTAGCAACAGAACAATGGAGCAGTATATTAATGTAGCCAAATATCCCGAAGTTGGAGAATGTAGTAATCCTGAAGAAACTGCACCAGTGAAGCAGCAAAAGACAGCTATGGATAATGTTATCTTCCGAGACAGAGAGAGTGTTGGTGTCGAAGCGCCCAACACCTATCCATTAGTGATAACTACTATTATTGGACCTGCAGTGGTTAAAAAAGTCCTTGTGGATAACAAAAGTTCCGTCAACATCCTATTCCAAAAGACTTTTGATCAGATGAAATTAAAAATGAAAGATTTAAAGCCTTGTAGAGGATGGATACGTGACTTTAATGGATCATCAACCGCTCAAATTGGAATGATATACTTATTGGTAGAGTTAGGGAAAGGAGAGTGCCGAAGAGTAAGGATCCTCCAATTCGTGATCATGGATACTGATTCACCTTACAATGCTTTCCTAGGCCAATTCGTGATCATGGATACTGATCCTCCAATTCGTGATCATGTAGAGTTTAGAGCCTGCATTACACCCTGGTGCTTGTTAATGAAATTCCCAACTGAAGCTGAAGTGGGAATGATTCGCGGAGACCAAGTCACTGGAAGAGTCTGCTATATGGAAGAACTAAAGATGTTGCGCAATGGAAAAGATACAGAATCTAAAAGCGCTTCCCCTCCTCTAGAGGAAGGCTCAGCATAACAGCTAAAGAAAATACATGCCAAGGGAGTCGCCCGGCGACCTACTTGAAGACATCGATCCTAGAGTGGATGAAGAACCGGGAAGCAAGAAGGCGATACCTAATGAAGTAACCATAGACATTCCAATCGATAACGACGACCCGACGAAGGCTTGAAGATTGGATCTCACTTAGACCCCCTTCGGACGAGGGAATTAAAAGACTTTTTAAAAGCAAATCTTGACGTGTTTACTTGGACCCACGTGGACATGTATGGAATTTATCCCTCGATCATGAACCATTCACTAAGCATAAACCCAAAGCATCCTCCTGTGAAACAAAAGAGACATATGTTGGGCCCAGAGAGGTCAGCCGCCTTAAAAGAAGAAGTAGGGAAGCTAAGAGATAACGGGTTCATTAAAGATTCAACATATCCTGACTGGATATCAAACCCCATATTGGTTAAGAAATTCGATGGGAAATGACGAACATTTATTGACTTTTCTGATCTAAACAAAGCCTTCCTGAAGGACATCTTTCCTCTCCCTAGAATTGACCAATTAGTAGACTCAACGACGGGACACGAACTTCTCTCCTTCATGGATGCATATTCCGGGCACAACCACATTCCTATGCATGTCCCAGACTAGGAACATACTAATTTATAATGGACTTGGGATTGTACTGTTATGTGGTGATGCATTTTGGGACAAAGAATGCTGGATCTACTTATCAACGCTTAGTGTACCGAATGTTTTACAATCAGATTAGGAAAACAATGGAAGTTTACGTGAATGATATGCTTGTAAAGTCCAGGCAATTGTCCGACCACACAAAAGACTTGGTGGCTATTTTTGTATTCTTACGATGATACGGGATGCAGCCCAACCCCTTGAAATGCTCATTCGGGGTTGCATCAGGAAAATTCCTCAGTTTCATAGTCAGTTCTCATGGAATCTAGATTAACCTTGAGCAGATTTCGGCACTCAGAAACATAGAAAAGCCACGAAAGATCAGGGATGTTCAAAGCTTGGCGAGGAACGTTACAACCTTAAGTAGGTTTATTTCCAAAGCCACAGACAAATGTGCTCCTTTCTTCGATTTGATTGAACGAGGGAAACGAAATTTCGAGTGGATCCCAAACTGCGTGGAATCCTTTCAAAACTTGTTGGATCTGTTAGAAAAGCCCTCGATATTATCCAAGCCAGAAGACCATGAGGATTTGTATGTATATTTGGCAGTATCATCTCATGCCATCAGTTCAGCTCTGTTATGCGAAGAAGACAAAGTTCATAGATCGGTAAATTCTGTAAGTAAGAAATTAGCAGCAGTAGAGTGCAATTATCCAAAGATAGAGAAAATTTCTTATAGCCTCCTGATTGCATCTCGAAAGCTCTTTCTTTATTTCCAAGTTCATTCAATTGTTGTGTAGACCGACCAACCACATCGACAAGTCTTGCAACGACCTGAAGCATCTGGGAGATTGCTTAAATGGAATAATGAGTTAAGCCAGTTTGACCTAAACTTCCAACTTAGAAGATTAATTAGGGTCAAGCTTTAGCCGACTTCATCGCTGTATTCATGAACCCCGAGGAGGATGTGCTAGATGATGAGGCAGGCCCCTCAGAACAGAAGTTAGAACTTAGTCCTTGGAAACTATATACATATGGGGCTAAAAATGATCGACGATTCGGCTCCGGAGTTGTTTTGATAACTCCTGAAGGACGATCGATTTATTATGCTTTGCGATTAAAATTTTCTGCGACAAACAATGATTCCGAATACGAGGCCGTGATTGCCGGTTTGAAACTCGCTAAGGAATTAGGTATAATGACGTTGAACATTTTCGGTGAGTCAAAGATTATTATTTGCCAAATTCGAAAGGAATTCCAGGCTAAGGGACCTCGACTAGTCACTTACCTAGAAAGGGTAGAGGAGTTGTTAGACAATTTAGATCATTATAACATAACTCACATTCCGCGGATGGAGAATCAGGTAGTAGATAGATTAGCTAAGTTGGCAAGCTCCGACAATCCGGAAGAGACCGAGATAGTTCCGATTGAGGTACTAGGATCCTCAAGCATTGACTAGATGGACGTTGACCCGGTACTGGAAACCGAACCAGAAAAAGAATCATGGATGACACCGATAAAAAACTTCCTAAAAAATGGAACACTCCCAACAAAGAAGAATGAGAGATGGGATGTGATTCGTAAAGCCGCATGATATGTCATGCAAGATGAAGTTCTTTATCGTCATGGATTTTCTATGCCCATGCTTCGGTGTATAGCTCATAATGACATCAAGCGTGTACTAAAAGAAGTGCACGAAGGTGAATATGGAGATCACACCAGAGGTCAAATATTGGAAAAAATATATTGTGGTATGACTATTTCTGGCTTACCATAAACAAAGATGCAGCTGATTATTCACGACGCTGCGACAGGTGCTAGAAATTCGCAAAGATTCCAAGAGCACCTCCCAGTCAGATTAAGTCAATGGTGAGCCCGTGGCCATTTGCTACGTGGGGAATAAACATCACTGGAAATCTGCCAATCGCCAAAGATGGAGCAAAATATGCAACCATGGTCATAGATTACTTTACAAAGTGGGCAGAAGACAAGCCATTAACTACGATCACGACAAAGCAGGTGATTAATTTTGTGATTAGGAACATCATTTGTTGATTTGGGATTCCCAAAACCATTATAACTGATAATGGAACCCAATTCGCTAGCACCGAGTTCAAAAATTTCTACTAGAAATACGAAATTGAAAAGAGATACCCTGCGGTAGCTCACCCACAATCAAATGGACAGGTCAAAGCAATAAACAAAATCATTAAGTCTATCTTTAAGAAACGATTGGAGCAAGCAAAAGCCTTGTGGGTCGACGAATTACCATTAGCACTATGGGCCTACCGAACGACTTACAAAACAGCAACGGGTCATACTCCATTTTCACCTTTTTTCAGATCAAAAGAATTCATTCCAGTGGAGTTGAAAGTTCCCTCTCACAGGACAATGTATTATGATCCGATGATGAACAGAGTGCTTCTTCTTGAATTCCTAGACATGATTGAAGAAAAAAGAGATGAAGCGGACTTGCGCGCCTCAAGGCATAGACGCTTAGTTGCATGATACTATAACAGGAAGGTTCTGCCTCGGACCTTTGAACCTGGAAATTTAGTATTGGAACGTGTCTTCCTGACCCCCGTCAATCTGGGTCCGAAATGGGAAGGACCGTATACCATTTAACAGAAACTTGACACAGGAGCTTTCAAGTTAACGACCGTAGATGGTGAGGAGGTACCCAGAGCATGGAATGCTTATCACTTGTGACAATACTTGACTTAAATTTGTATTGTTTTCTTTTGTTTTATAGACTATGTAAAAAGGCACGACTTGCCTAGAAAAGTCTAGTTAATATAAACAAAAGATTATGAAGTGGACATAGGCTATGATTTGGCCGAACCACTATAAAAACATTGTGTGTCATTTATCTTTCCTACATTTATCTCTTTATTCTCTTTGATTGTTTTGTTATGGGTATGAAACATTAAACTTGAATTGAAATTAAAAGCAGGTATACTACTCGTACTGGTGAAAATCTACCTTAAGAAATTAGGTGTAAAAGGAAAACCGGAGCAAACTAGATGACTGTTTGCATAAGAGAGTATAAAGGACAGAAATACGACGTCCCAGACTCTAACTCTCACATTTCGAGAGAGAGTATAAATGACGGGAATACGACGTCCCCAAGGCGTGATGGTGCACCATGATTAAGACCGCCTTGACCGCATTCTAACCTGGGCATACAGCAGATGAGTATAAAGGCACTGAGAACAGATGCCAAGAAAAAGGATCCTTATCCCTACTGAAGAATTAGGGGAAATATAATGCAATCCTAATCAATCTCGAACAAGCCATGGTGAGGCACTCTATTCGAGATTGATTGGGGCATATACATATGTATCATATTTCCCTGCTGTTTGTTACCTAGTCTTGCAATAATTTTGTGTTGCATATGTTAGGGTTTGCAGGGAAGCCATATGGGATTTTCTATTTGGTTTCCAGTGTGATTTATCATTATTTGGTCCATATCTTAGTTTAGTGTGATATATCATATGTCATTTATATTAATGACGCTTTGACTAATAGTGCATTTACTTGAGACAACTGACAAACTTGCAAATATTTGAAATCGTAGAAAAAAAAGCTATTTTATTTACATAAGCACAGGTTTATACAAGGAGACTAATCAAAAGATGCGAGGGTCGCACTCGCTACAACAACAGGTCAGTCGGAAAAAGAATGAAAATATTAAGCCATCTTTCACTTGGATTTGGGGGAAAGCTTGGATTTTCGAGCAGCCTTTTGTTTCTCTTTTTCTTCCCTCTTAGAATCCGGGAGAAGGCGTTTCTTTGACTTTTTATTTTCTTGAGGAGTGACCTGGGGAGCAAAAGAGGACTAAGAAGCTAGCTGGGAAGTGATTGACTTTGAAATTTTAACAACTATCTTCTGCCCGGGAGGTACTGACTGGATAAGATTGATGTTAAGGGGTTCTTTGGTTTCTTCCTCAGAATTGGCTTTCAGGAGCGCGTCAGTTTTCACTTTCATCTGGGCCAAATTCATGTTGTCGGTTTCCCCAGGGCCTCCAGTTACCACAACATCATTATCTTCCTCATTCCCATCATTACCTCCATCATATTTCAAAGTGTCTATCATGTCCCTTTCTTTGGGAATCTCAGTACTGGATGACATGATGGCTTTGTCAGCGGCTTCTTCCTTCTTCTCCGCGGCCCCTCAGTAGACTTTGGCTCGGTGACCTCTTCTTGTTTCTCCTCAGCCTTCTCAGCAATCTTTGCATTGGTGACTCCTTCACGTTTCTCATCCGGCTTTGCACCTACAGGACGAGAAGCAACAGTTATTAACTCAGGAGAAAACTTGGGTTCTTTGATTGTTTGTCCAACAATATGATGGAATGTTGAAATAGCTCTAACAAATTGAGGTAAAAAGGTGGAGATACCTTCAAATGACTTCTCAACATGAGCAATAGAAGTTTCTGAGGTCGTTTCAACAATTGGAGACAAGAAAGATGTCTTAGGAGTTACTAGATTCTCTAGATCATACCTCTCTAATTCGGTAGCCCCTATGGGAACAGACGAATAGCCGGTTTTGATAGTTTGTTTTCCCTTAAGATGGCGCATCTCCTCCTCCATAGCAATAATGATAAGTTTACGTCCTTTAGCAAAGCGTACCGGCTCCTCACCCTTTTAATATTTCTCCAGGAGTTTCCCTTCATCAATAGAGTCCACCATGAGATCTTTCTTCTCCCATTCAACAACTTGATCCCACACATAAACCAGAGTTGTTGGGTAGTTCTTGATCCAAGAAATGTCCCGATAACGGATCACTTGAGCAAAAAACTGTATCATGAGCTCGCTATAATCGTCCAATTCTTTTTGGGCTGTAGAAAGTTGCGCATGGGAATCCTCGACAGATTTTATAGCAATGCTTGCATTCCCTTTGGCTAGGACTACCCTTTATTTGATTTCCATTAGCTCGGCTTCCAGCTTAGCATTTTTCTTTGCTAACTCCGCCTTCTCCTGCTCAAGGTGAGCGCAATCTGACTTTGCCTTAGTGCTTTCGGATTTAGCATCCTCAGCCTGCTTCTTCAACGCTAATCGTTCCTGAATGCGAGCTTCCAATTTAGTATGATAACCCTTTTGTAGCTCTTCATATTGCTTCTTGTAGTTATTAACACTACGTTGTGCAAGGGCAAGATGAGTTTATGCCTCCTCCACTTCTTTTTCTGTCTCTTTCATCTTGCTCTCATCATACTCGGCCATTTCCTTCATGTTTTTCAAATCCATAATTAAGTCCCAAATGACTTTGGAAATGTTATGTGAGTACTTGTACATCTCTTTATAATGTTTATCCGCGGAATCTGTTTTAGCCTTAGCTTCATTCGCCCAATTCAAGGGCATTGGCTCGAGAAAAGGAACGAAAAGCATATTATCAAAGTGATGATCCAGAAATTGTTTCTTCAGAAGTTCCAGGTTTTTTTATTCTCCAAATCGAGTGTCATAGGCTTTGCTATCAATAAGTTGACATTTTTGTCGTTTGGCAGGTACAAGGGATATCTTGCCTTTATCTTGCCCTTTCTCGGAAACTTTATTTTTATCCTGTGAATCATAATGCTTTGAAGGAGGCTTTTCTTGAAAATGTTTCTCTTTAGGGGGAGTTGGAGCTTTGGGATGTGATTTGTCTCCTTCACGACAGTCCTGATGGCTCCTATGCTTGTCAGGATCTAACCGACGGGAAGAATGGGAGCGTGAAGAATAAGTACGACCATAATCATAATGTCTCCTACTATCTCTCCCATATTATCATCCTGATCGTGTTCTTTATCAGAGTCAAATCTAGGCATATTTGAGCGGACAATTCTGAGAGGGTAGTTGTTGCGCGTCATTTGTCCTACAAAATGACACAAGTAAATATCAGAATCGAGATTAATATGGTACACGAGTGCTATGACGTGCAGTGCAAGTGTGTATCCTAAGCGATACCCCCAACAGACCGGAGCCTGGAGTTGGGACTATTTATGTACTATCCCCGGCTTTCGCAGGAGTGACTTCTTCCTCGGAAGTGGGAAAGAAAGAATCTATTCCAAAATCTTGCGAAGTGTAAATGGTGTCAGGAAAGGGAAGCCTTCCCAGGCCCTGATATATAGACTCATCCATATGAAAGTCATCGATTTGAGACTTCACCACTGGTGGCATCTTCGGAGAATTTCCTTTTTCAGGAGTAGCAGCGTCCTCAGGGGTAATATATCGATGTCTATACTTGGCAGGTATGCTCACCAGTATATCATCATGGGTTGATCAAGAGAAGGGTTGAGTGCAGTCGGATCCTCGCCCCTAGTCGCTCCCTCACCACCTAATTGCAGTCCTTGGGTGGATCCTAGAAGTTCTTGACTTTCGAACTTTCTCCCTTCTCGATTAAGTTTTCAATTGGCCCCTCGACTGGGGGCACGTATACATAAGGACCTTCTCTGTGGCCTATGCTACGAATCGTAGTAAGTAAGCGATAGCGATGAAGATAGTCATCTGTTATACATTCTGTAATAGTCTGAAATTTCTGATTACCATTAAGCTGATGATTCAGGCGATCTAAGTACACATGATGCACTTCCTGCCTTGGATTAGCAACTGCAAATAAAGATGAGATGAATCAATGCGTTTGTCGCAATAATTAAAGCTAGAGTGTTGGGACCTGAAACTTACTTGATTTAAGCCATCGCCTAGCACATCCCGGTAGCTACTTGATATAAAACCATTCAGGCTTCACATCCCCTACTTTACTGTTGAACGACACGTCAATAATCATCCTTTTTGGCACCGATTCAAAATACCTAAAGGACGGAGTATCTTTTATTCGATGTTTAAAACTGTAAAAGAAGCATACGTCTTCGAAGGTGAGCTCTGTCCCCAGAATTTCCTTATAAGCGATGTATAAAGTGTACAGATAAGCATTGGCATTAGGGTGGAGTTGCATAGGGGCAATTTGCATTTGTCTCAGAAATCGATGACGAAGGGCGAAAATGGAGGGATCGTCCCGATAATACACATTAACCAGCTAATTGTCATATATCCTTTGGGTGGATTATGAGGCCGGTCTGTCCCAGTAGCCAGCTTGGTATCTTTTCGAAGAATTTCATGTTTTAAGCATAGTCGCGTAAGCCTAGGATCGTCAATTGTTGACTCAATTGAGTCACTAAGTGATTCTAAGATAATGGCACTTTCGAATTCATCAGGAGCACAATTGTCTCCCACTCCTTCATCCTCTTCATCATCTACAGAAACTTCACTTCCAGATGATTCTCCACTGTCGTGAATTTCTATTTCATAGTCTGAACCAGTACTATCCAATGCTGAATCCGAAGTAGATGATACGTCTTTGGGATTGGGATTCTCTGATGGCCCTAAAGCTTCATCTTTTTCTGCGAGTCTGGCTGAACGTCTTCCTGACATGATCGTTGTACTGTCCAAGAGATAACAGAAATTGAAGGGTAGTTTCCCGTGTCCCCCATGTGTGTGCGTGTGTGCTAACTTGTGCTGATGTGTGCAGTGTTAAAGTCATGAAATATAAAAAGCAAGCAAACTGAAATGCAGTATAAGGAGAAGTTAGCAGTCAATTGTTCGCTAAGTCCGAGAATATCCAGTCATGGAGGCTCTATCTTAACTGTCCACGAGTTTTCAAGCTATGCTTTGTTTTGATTAAGTCATGTGTAAAATTATGTGCCACTGATTCACTTTACCAAGACTCTAGTCTTAACTAAGTTTGAACAACGAGGTTAGATTGTGCATATGTTTCATGTTGAATATTATTGGTTCAGTTCGGAAGTCTAGTTTTGGGACATCGGTTCAGAAGTCTGTATGCAGACATCGTACTGGAATAGGAGTGTTCGAATAAACTCGTCGGGTCAGTTCAGAATTGTTAGGAAAGCCAACAACTGTTTTATTAAGGGTGTGTGAAGGAAACCAACTCGGTTTGGATCGAAATCCTTTATGAAACTATCTCAGCCCGGGTCGAATCGAAAGCCCCTAAAGCCAATAGAGAAAATCTGATCTGAACCGACTGATTCACTGCTATCATGTTATTTTACTTGAACACTCCTCAAGTCCCTTTGAAATGACCTGACTCGATCGGAACCGTATCCTTCTTCACCACCGTCTTTCTCTTCCTTCCCACTACATCAAGAACTGAATTCCCATCATCTCTTACTATCCATCGAGATAAGGGACCAATCCAAGTTCCAATCTCTTCCACGCAGTTTATCTGTATCACTGCCGGAGGGGAGCAGTGATGTCACTTTCAACGACGATGGCGGCGGCGGCTCGAGCGACCTCAATAGTGACTCCATCGTTAATTTGGTCAAATCGATGCCAATTAGCATGGGAATCCAAATATTTTCATATGAATTCAACGATTAAACCACATGAAATAAGGAATTTAAACCTACCAAAGATCAAATTCAGGAATCGAATTGAAGTTAGTAAAGAGGAATTTAGGTTTTTTTCTATAAACCGGAAGTTGAAGTGCGACAACAAAAGTGAGAGATAAAGAGAGAGATGGGGAAGATCAATTTATATAGTAATCGCTAAAGTCCATTCGTATTCCTATAGATTTGGTGGCTCTATCCGGCCCGCCTAGAAAATACACTGAGATATTAAGAAGGCCATTCAGCCCAGTAATGCGGTGGTGGACCGGAGGCAAGACGAATTGGTTTAAACCGATCCGAACCAAGACGTGGTAACCAGTTTGACTCAACGCATGAAATAAAAATAAGTGGATTTGAAGGGAGGTGTCAAAATTTACAAATAAACATTACAAAAGATTACCTGGTAAAATTGCTTGGAACTTACATGAAGTATCGACGTTATTGAAAGCAGCGAAGATAATTCCTGATCTCATGATGTATTTATAGGCCTTGCGAATACACAACATGTTCGATTTCATAAAGCATCGTGACTCTACAGACAGACAGAGGCGACTGCTGACTTACACTGATTCGTAGACAGACAAGTTGACTATTTCGAAGCACGCTTCGTCTTTAAATGAAAACGTACTTCGAGGGGGCAAAATGTTAGCCTACTTCGTAATCAGGCTATACAAAGCCAAATTGATGGATATGCTCGAGAATACAGCATGCAGGAAATGGGTCTTTCGAGCACCCCTCTCTCCTACACACAAGACAATCGACTAACTTAAGGTAATATCCCCGGATCGGTTCGGTCTACATGTACCCGATCCGGACCGCAGCCCTTCAGTCCGATCCGGACCGAACTTCGGAGCTGCACTAGTTGAACACCACGTTCCTGTGTATCCGGGGTAGTTACCGCCCATGTTCCCCACGTTTTTGGTGTGTTGTCACCATCTCAGGGCTCTTGAATCCGAAGTTCAAAGGGCGGACCCCACGTGGCATTTAAACCGAAGGGAATTTCTGCCTATAAATACACCAACAAGCACCGTTTTCAGGGAGCTTTTCGCTAATCATTCACTCCTACTCCATCACTAACGAATTTCTTCTATTATTTCAGATTGTACCTAATCTTGGAGGATACTTCAAGGAAATTAAGAGAAATTATCGATTGTACTTGTGAGATCAAGTGGATATCGTCATTGTACTTGTATTCAATTCATCAATCAGAAAAGTATAAAGTGGACGTAGGCTCGTTAACGTCGAACCACTATAAATCTTGTATTCTCGTTGTTTTTTGTTTCATTTTTCTTAGAATCATTATTCAATTGGGTGTTAGAACCACTTTTTGGTCTAACAACTGCATAACGGTAGATAATCGACATCGTCCATTATGTAACTTAAAGGAAGAAAAAAAAATATATTTTTTAATTAATTTTAGTTAAACATCAAAAATAAAGTGATATTAATCGATTATATAAATAACTCTATGACATAAATTTTATGTCTTTTACCAATGCGGTATAGTAAATGATGATATCATGTAGTCCGTGACACCTTAAATACATGAATAATATTTTGTATATTTTGTTCACACTACAGTAGTGTGAACAAAACACTACCACCTAATTGGTGGAAATCAGTTAATCCCATATGAGACCCTATGATTTCCACCAGTTAAGTCTGAATATTTAGTTCAGACTGCCAAAGGTAGTGTGAATAAACTCAGTCTCTTAAATACACCTTCTATACTAAAACTTAGAAACGAACTGGATAGCAATTAAGGAAGTGCTTAAAACATATGCAGGCATGGAGCCAATGGTGGCGCTACCACATTGAAATATCCAACAGCAACGCATATCAACAAATAGAAAGGTTGTCCCACAAGCAAATCTATGTGTTAAGCACAAAACTCCCTCTACTAAAGGAAACCTTTTTTATTTTTATTTTTCATACCATCAAGATCATAGCAAGTTTTTTTATAAAAAAGATTATAGTAAGAAAAGGAAATAGAAAAGAAAAAAGCAAAGCAAATGGCCACATGAGTGCGATCCCACTATCGTGTAGAAGTACCCGTTCTTTGTCCACGCCAAACCTTTCCTACTAAGCAACCAGAAATCAATCCAGCTCTCTCTTTCTTCCAGACTCAACATGGAACCACAGGTTAAGCCCACCATTGATCAGTACAGTACTAATATTACCACCAATCCTAGAAGCTTTGGAGTTTTCAACGAAAATAGCCATAGATCCAACCCAAGATCTTCGTCCTCTTCTTCTTCTCCAATACCAAGGAATACGCGGATTACTATTTGTGTATTGAGAGGTTTTGTCATAGTATTGACTTTTATAGCATCAGTTGTTATGGGCACTGGCAAAGATAGAGCTAGAGTATCCATCATTAATCCCGTTTCTATGCGAACTTCTAATTATGTTGAAACCGTCAGGGCTGGTTACTCTTCTTCCTTTGTGTAAGTTCTCTTTTTCCCAATATGATTGTTTCCTCCATATTAGCTGGTTTACGGAAGTCTGTATTCAATTTATGTTTCTGATGCTTAAACGAAAAATTATGTTAGATTCACTGTCTCCAAAATGGACACGAATCCAGGTTACTGTCGAACCTTCTTTTGCTTTCGATCTGGATCTGTCCAGTCCTGATTTGATTACTCATAACTATGATAGTTTGCAAATCAAATAAGGTGTTCGGATGTAAAAAAGAAAATTGAAAGCAGTACACTGCTCTTTCTGTGAAACAATTGGCAATTAAGTGTAATTTACAAAGATAACCGGGTCAATGGACAGTGATTCTAATAGATATATTATTTTGATTGGAGCATCTCAAGCAGCTTGAACAAATAAAAAAAAGAACCAAATCCCCTTATTCAATTTTTTTGCCAAAATGAAGTGAGAATTTTCACCAACTTTTTTAGTGGTGATTTGTAAACAGAAAAGTGATTCTCTTTTATAACATAAACAACAATCAGTTTGCCGTTTATAATCTTGTTTTTTAAGAAAAGAAGAAGCCTATAAATCGTTCTCGGCACAATGACACCAACATAGTTTTGTTACAGGGCTGTCAACGGATGCTTTCAGATACGGATAGTGCATATCCGTACCCGTATCCGAAATTATTTTCGGATATCAGATATTCGTATCCGCTTAATTTTCGGGTATCGGATATCCGTATCCGATTAATTTTCGGATACGGACAAATATCGGATATTTATCCGCTCCGTCATTAATTAATGAATTTTTAAGAGTATAAATAAAAATGTTTGGATCAACATAAAATAATTTTTATACTGATGTTTATAAAAAACCAGAAAATAAAGGAATGTGGTGATGAAACATTGTTTTATACTAATACCCATAAGCATATCCAAAAATATTCCAAAATTGAACATTAAGACTATCATTTTTCACTAAAAATTGACAAAAAATTATATTATAGTAACATTCAACGGTTACAAAATAATCATTAACTCTGTTTTTCTGCTTTGATTTATATATATTACATCAATTAGCCGAATAGATATTTTTCGGATAGGATACCACTATAACCATATCCGCATCCGAAAAGCTTTTCGGATATCCGTATCCGCTTTTCGGGTAATGTCGGACAACGGATATTTCGGATACGGATTCGGACGAATATCGGATTTTTGGGGTATTCATTGACAACCCTGGTTTTGTATCATGTATGCATTTACAGTTCGATGAATTAATAGATATATTACTCTGATTAGAACATCTCCAAGGGTAGACAAATCAAAAAATGGGGCAAATACGCATATCAATTTCATAATAGTAAACATGATTAATGATGGATGCTCCTCATGAAAACTCGCAGAGAATACTTGCCAGCTCCTTTTGCACAAAAGGCCCTTAAGAGAAAGAAGGAAAACGTGATTGAAATGAAGAATGTTCATTAAATTAACATCTGATGTTCCAGTTTATATACTAAGGTGTTCATTAAATTAACTTCTGATGTTCCAGTTTATATACTAAGTTTGTATACCTATTTTGCAGATATTTCATAGTAGTAAACCTACTCATGTTCTTATACTCAGCTGCATCACTTGCTGTGTCACTTACAAACAAAGCAAAACTACATCAAATTGAGGTAGCATTCAAAATATCAGATTTAGTGTTTCTCGTTCTTCTTTATTCAAGCAACAGTGCAGCAGTTTCAACCAATATAGCAATTCACAGCGGGAATAGAAACTTGGGAATGATACAAATCTGCAGCGCCGTCGGTAACTTCTGTGCACATGTTACAGCCTCTATTGTATTGTCAATGTTTGCATCAGTTTCTCATTTTGCTGTTATTGTATTGGAAGTAATTGGAACACACAGCTGGGAATAGATTCCTTTAAAATGTATATTACAACTGGTAAAGTAAAGTAGTTCAGTATTATATTAGGGAATATTGCAGAATGAAGTTTATAAACCATTTGATATCCTACTGGCGTTAATGTTGTATCTCATTTGCATTGCATTAATTAGGACTGTAATAATAATGATGAATTTATCATTAACATATCAGTACCAAGCAATTGATAACCAACATCGACAGTATAATAATGATAAATGCACTATTACTAACGCTAATGTGACGGTAAAGAAATGTCAGATCAACGATATCAATGAATTTAGCAGTCATATTTATTTTGTTTTTTCATCATTCTAGTTGATTATAAGCAAAGGCCTTTTGAAATTTTATCATGTAGTATTATTTTTTATGATTATAATTCTTTTTGACTTTGTTAAGTATAAAGTTTAAGATTAGTGAAATTATTTTTCATAATAATTAACTAATAAAATTTTCTATGCCATCTAAAATATGTCAAAATGTTTATACGAGCACTGTAGGAGTTAGAATAATAATAAAATATTTACTTTTCATCATATTACAATTTTATTGTAACGAAATTTTGATTGCTTTATATGTTAGTTGGTAAATTTACCATTACTAATCAACGATTCACACTTTTATCGGTATACCAAGAAATATTTTATCAGTAGTAATAATGAAATGTCGTTATTTATTTTTGACTTGTCAGAAATATCGATATGATAACGATTTCATAACGGTAATGATAACCGTAGTAGCCATACAATTAATGCTATTGTAAGTACTGAATTTTTTTCGCTTAACAAAAATATTTTGGGGAAAATGTAAGCACATGCTCGCAATTCAAGTACTTACCGAAAAATCGCAATATTGATTGATATCTCTATAAGCATCTAAGTATGCCAGGAAAGTTCAAGAACGCTTTCTATTTAGAGTATCCTAAAACTATGTCTGTCAATGAACACTTAAAAAATTCAAAATTTGTTGTATTAGTAGTTGTAAATCAGATGATATTTAATATTCAAAAAAAACGAAAATGGATGCGGATATAAGCTATCCGCATTTGAAAATTGTCCATCTGATTTTTGTCTAAATTATAGCTTATATTATGTGAATTTAGTATAACTAAATATGTGTGTATATATATTGTTTTATTAAGTTAGTAGTTTATATTGTATGTATTTAATGCATATTAATTAGTCAAACTATTTATACCGTATTTGTTTGTTTTTCACACTTTTAGAATAATCAAGATTAGATAAAAAAAATTATATTAAACCATAATTTTTTGTATATATTTTTTGATTTATGGACCGCTAGTTGTTAGAGTTTTATTTCGATATCCACCGAAATCGACTAGTATGAACATTTGAAAATGATTTCCGATGTTAATTCAAATATGGTACTATCCGAATTTGAAAATATTCGTTCACATGCATACCTTAATCAATCCATGGATAAAAGTGAATAGAGATAAAAAAGATATTTTTTATTGTGACATTCTCTATTCTCCTTTCTTATTGGATTTATTAAATCGAATACTTAAATCAATATGCTAGTAGATGCTAAAAAAGACGTGTGCATTTTATGTTTCATTTGTATTTGTATCGCAATGAGTGTGTCCTATTATAAAGGCTGTTCTTTTCTTAGTCCGTACTACCTCGGTAAGGTTATTTAAGGCAAAGAAAATTTATTTGTTCTTCGCATCATTAACAAAGAACTCATTTTGAAAATAAAAGTAGTGCGCGCAATGACCCATACGATAGTATAATCAATTAGGGAAACTGTTGGAAAACAATGGCTGAGTCGCGGACTAGGTCGCTTTCTTGAAGACGATTCGGCGATTTGGTCAGAGGTGCAAACCAATTCGTTCCTTCGCCGCCGCCTCTAGGATAAAACAGCCTCTAAAATAGTAACTGATTTGCTTGCACAAACAAATCAGTGCAGATTTGCACTTTCGGGAAAAATACTGCTCGAAATTTCTTAGAAGTTTTAATGGCGGCTGAGAAGAAGAGAATATAAAATTCGGTGTTTTTCTCGTCTTAGATAAAATAGTATATATAGAACGAGAATTAGGTTTTGGGAGAAAATATCGGATCTGCTAAAATTTCGGGGGGGATTAATTATTTTACCGTTACAAAACTTTTCCGTTGCAGAATAAATATCGGTGCGCAAAATAATTTTTTCATAAAAAACGGTTCGAAAACAACTAAGTTTTATGGTCCAAAAATATAAGTGCCTACACCACAAAGCCCAAGCCCGAGCCCGAACCGAACCGAACCGAACCGGGCCGGGTCGGGTCGAGTCGAGTCGGTCGGTCGCACGCGCGTATGTGGTGGTCATGATGCATGGTCTCCCTCCTCACAACAATGCATGTATTGTGAGCCCAAGGCCCCAACATGACTTCTTAGAAACAAGTATAAATCCTTGCCTCTTCCCTATAATCCCATGATGTGGGACTACTCAAACATAGGAGCCATTCATACACTTATTCAATCATTTATAATAATTCACATAATGTTTGTAAAACATTTCCAACAATCCCCCACTTGAATTTTTAAAAATATTTTCGAGCAGTTTCTTAAAAACATAAGATTGTGCATAAACAAAGGTGTCCAAGGACTTGAACCTTTGCATAGTGAGTAAGATTCAGTTTTTACTAGAGTGACACGTAGTCTTGAACTCTATTCCTGACATCAAACCACACACAACCTTTTCTATAGTGCAATCAGATAAGCCCGTGCATTTATGGCCCTGCACGTCTATCCCAGTTTAGTGAATGCTCTAGAAGTTTTGCCCAAACTCCATAGGAAACGGCCACATTTCCACATTCACAAAGGTGAGTCTATCAAGAGCACTCCTGAAGGTAGGTACTCCACTCCAAATAGAGTATAGATCTCATTAAGAGTTTCTATTAACTCATCCTCTAATCACTTCAGGAATACATGCTTCTTGGTTTATTAAATAGCATGTTCAACTCATATCACTACACAACTTGTTATTACCCATTGAACCTAGTTCTTGGGATCTCCAGTCATTTAGGTCGGGTTACCATTGTGCGTGACTCAACAATCTAAGGGCAATAGTCCCATTCTTTTAGAAGAGTTATGGACTTTCTCTCTGGACAGTCCTTTCGTCAAAGGATCTGCCAAATTTTCCTCACTACGTACGTAATCCACTCTAACGGTACCTATGGAAAGTAGTTCTCTAACAGTGCTGTGCTTACGACGTATTTGTCGTCTCTTACCGTTATAGTAACGGTTTTGAACTTTTGCCATAGCCGCGGTACTATCGCAGTGTATCAACACTGCTGGTATCGGTTTTTTCCATCAGGGAATCTCAGCTAGCAGATTTCTCAAATATTCTGCCTCTTCACTAGCTGTAGCTAGTGCTATCATCTCAGACTCCATAGTAGACTGAGCCAAAATAGTCTGTTTCTTGGATTTCCAAGAAACAGCTCCTCCAGCGATGCTAAATATGTAGCCACTGGTCGCTTTAGAATCATCAGATAAGGTATTCCAGTCTGCATCAGAATATCCTTCAAGTACAGCTGGAAACCTTTCATAATGTAATCCAAGGTTCATGGTTCGTTTAAGGTATCTCATTACCCTTTCAATAGCTTGCCAGTGCTCTATACTAGGTCTACTGGTAAACCTGCACAATAATCCCACGACATAGGCAATGTCGGGTCTAGTACAATCAGTGGCATACCGAAGGCTGCCAATGATGCTCGCATAATCAGACTGTCTTACACCTTCACCAGTGTTCTTAAATAACTTTACACTGTGATCATATGGCGTACTTGCAGGTTTACAGTCAAAGTAATTATATTTCTTTAGTATCTTCTCAATGTAATGAGATTGGTCCAAAGAAATTCCCTTTTCTGACCTAGTAATCTTAATACCAAGGATTACACTCGCTTCACCTAGATCTTTCATATCAAAATTGACACTTAATAAGGATTTGACTGAGTTTATGGCATGAATATTTGACCCAAAAATGAGTAGGTCATCTACATAAAGGCATATAATAGTGCAAATGTCATTCTCAGATTTGTAATAAAAGCATTTGTCACTTTCATTAACTTTAAAACCATTTGAAATGATCAAGTTATCAAAATTTTCATGCCATTGTTTAGGTGCTTGTTTTAAACCATATAATGATTTATCCAATTTACATACTTTATGTTCTTGACCATGTACTACAAATCCTTCAGGCTGGTCCATATAAATTTCTTCGTCTAATTCACCGTTCAAAAAAGCAGTTTTAACATCCATTTGGTGTATAAGTAAATTATGAATGGAAGCAAGTGAGATTAATACCCGAATGGATGTTATTCTAGTTACAGGTGAAAAAGTGTCAAAGAAGTCTATATTTTCCTTTTGTTTAAAACCTTTAGCTACTAGTCGTGCTTTATATTTATCTATAGTGCCATCAGGTTTTAATTTCTTTTTAAGTACCCATTTACAGCCTATAGACTTACAACCAGGGGGTAAATCTACCAAGTGCCAAGTCTTATTGGATTCTAAAGAATCCATCTCATCGTTTATAGCCTCTTGCCAGAAATCGGCATCTAAAGAAGATAAGGCTTCTTGGAGGTTTATAGGATCCTCCTCAATAGTAAAAGCACAAAAATCTGAACCAAAGTCTTTTATGGTTCTTGCTCTTTTACTTCTTCTAGGTTCAGCTTCAGAATTTTCATTAAGTTCTGTTCTAATAGGCATATTTGAAGTGCCCCCACTATTCCTTAATTTGAAAGGAAATTTAGTTTCATAAAAGTCGGCATCATTTGATTCAATTATATTATGTGCATAAAGGTCATAAAATCTATATGCTTTGCTATTAATAGCATAGCCTATAAATGCACATTCATATGCTCTACTTGCCAATTTTATTCTCTTAGGGTCTGGAATGCGAACATATGCTAAACAACCCCAAGTTCTAAAGTATGAGACATTGGGTTTATGATTCTTTAAAATTTCATAAGGTGAAATTTTATTCTTAGATTTAGGGATTCTATTCAGAACGTAGCATACAGTCAATAAAATATCCCCCCACCAATGTTTTGCTGCACCAGAATTTAATAATATGGCAACTACTAGCTCGGTAAAGGTCCTATTTTTCCTTTCTGCTTTACCGTTCATTTCAGGTGAGTAGGGTGCAGTTCTCTCATGTACTATATCATGTTGTTTATAGAAATCCAGAATAGAATTAGATTCATATTCTGTTCCTCTATCACTACGAAGTCTCTTAATTTTTCTATTTGCTTGATTCTCAATCTCAGTTTTGAATGTTTTAAACATGTCAAAAGCATCACTTTTATTTTTCATAAGATATACATATGTGAAATTAGAGCAGTCATCAATAAAAGTGATAAAATAACGATGTCCCTGTCTAGTTAAAGTGCCATCAAGTTCACATATGTCAGAATGAATCAAGTCTAATGGTTCAGAAACTCTATCAACAGATTTGTGAGGTTTCTTTGTGATTTTAGCTTGTGTACAGAATTCACATTTATCAGATTCAGATTCTGTCATTTTAGGTATCATATGTAGGGTGCTCATATTACGAATAATTCGATTATTAACATGACATAATCTAGAATGCCAGATATTAAAATCACACAACATGTAAGCAGAAGTAGTCACTTTATTAGATTCAACATTCAGTTTAAACATACCCTCACAAGCATAACCCTTTCCCACAAAAGTTCCCTTATAAGTAAGAGTGTACAAATCAGCCCCAATAACTTGAGTGAAACCAGCCTTATTAAGGAGGAAGCCAGAGACCGGATTCTTTCTTATCTCTGGAGTGTGCATAACATCTTTCAGAATTACAGTTTTTCCAGAGGTGAACTTGAGTTCCACGTTTCCAATCCCCGCAACTGTAGTGGTGTGAGAGTCTCCCAACAGCACTTTCTGATTTTCAGCAGCCGTGTATGTAGAGAACAAGGCACGATCATAGCAGACATGGCGTGAAGCACCAGTATCTACCCACCAGCCCTCTGATCCACCAACAAGGTGAATCTCAGTAACCATAGCCGTAAGAGGCTCCTCAGTCAGGTTAGCCTGCGGTGCAGAGCTTGGCCTGTTCCGACACTTTCGTGCCATATGACCTGGTTTTCCACAGTTGTAACATAGAAACAACTGTCCAGAGTCATTCTTTTGGGCTGGTTTCTGCTGTCCTTTTGGGTTTCCTTGCGGATTCCCATTCTGTTTGTTGCGCCTGTTCTGATTCTTAAATGATTTCTGATTTGGTTTCAGAACAGCGGGAGTGGTCTTCTTAGTGCTGTTGTTATTGACAATCAGCACCTCTTCTTTCTGGTCTTGCTTGCGTGCTTCCTCCTCAATACGGAGGCGTGTAATCAAGCTCTCTAAGGAAAATTCCTTAGTCTTATGTCGCAAAGTGTTCTTAAAATCTTTCCAGCTAGGGGGTAATTTGTCAATGATAACAGCAATTTGAAATTGTTCGTCCAAGACCATACCTTCGGAGATGATCTCATGAGCTATTTTTTGAAGCTCATGAGACTGCATCTCTACCGATCTATCATCAGTCATCTGATACTTTAGGTAGCGACTTACAGCGTATTTCTTTGCCCCTGCCTCCTCTGTGTCATATTTCTTCTTTAGTGCTTCCCAGATCTCCTTTGCCGTCTTTTCATCTGAGTTATAATAATCATACAGATCATCGCTCAGTCCATTCAGTATAAAATTCTTGCATAAGTAATCATGTTCAGTCCAGGTCTGCAGTTGCTTTGACTGTTCAGTCCATGATGCCATCTTTGCTGCATCAGTCTCGTCAGGCTTGTCTGGTAGCTGTGGTTTTTCAGCAGTCAGAGCAGCCACCACCTTCCTGATCGTGAGGAAGAACTCCATCTTCTGACGCCAGCGCTTGAAATGCAAACCTTCGAACTTGAAAGGAGCAGCAGTCACCAGAGGGCCGTGAAAAGCAGAGGGAGGAGCAGAATCGTCCATGGTTGAGTTCGAGGCCTTTGTTTCAGTTCGTCTTCAAATTGTTGGAAAACAATGGCTGAGTCGCGGACTAGGTCGCTTTCTTGAAGACGATTCGGCGATTTGGTCAGAGGTGCAAACCAATTCGTTCCTTCGCCGCCGCCTCTAGGATAAAACAGCCTCTAAAATAGTAACTGATTTGCTTGCACAAACAAATCAGTGCAGATTTGCACTTTCGGGAAAAATACTGCTCGAAATTTCTTAGAAGTTTTAATGGCGGCTGAGAAGAAGAGAATATAAAATTCGGTGTTTTTCTCGTCTCAGATAAAATAGTATATATAGAACGAGAATTAGGTTTTGGGAGAAAATATCGGATCTGCTAAAATTTCGGGGGGGATTAATTATTTTACCGTTGCAAAACTTTTCCGTTGCAGAATAAATATCGGTGCGCAAAATAATTTTTCCATAAAAAAACGGTTCGAAAACAACTAAGTTTTATGGTGAAAAAATATAAGTGCCTACACCACAAAGCCCAAGCCCAAGCCCGAGCCCGAACCGAACCGGGCCGGGTCGGTCGCGCGCGCGTGTGTGGTGGTCATGATGCATGGTCTCCCTCCTCACAACAATGCATGTATTGGGAGCCCAAGGCCCCAACATGACTTCTTAGAAACAAGTATAAATCCTTGCTTCTTCCCTATAATCCCATGATGTGGGACTACTCAAACATAGGAGTCATTCATACACTTATTCAATCATTTTTAATAATTCACATAATGTTTGTAAAACATTTCCAACAGAAACTAATTGTAAGAATAAGAGCGAATCAATTAAGTTAAGGCTTTAAATAAGAAAATGAATGAACTTAACACGGCAAATATACGAGGAACATATATTTACTTGTGCATATTCCCGTTAAATTAAAGGAAGGAAACAATTGAATGAGAATTTTAGGTATCCAATTATATATGATATAATTATATATATTTTTTGGTATCCAATTATATGATATAATTATATATATTTTTTGGTAAGGCCGATCAGTTTATAAAATGACCGCAAAACACTTATTATTATAATAAATAATAATTACAGAGATTACAGAAGATTGATAAATTACCAATCCACTATGTTTGATTTTTAAGGTGTACTGTCCACCATATTCAGAATTTAAAGCAGTCCGTGCACTACTATCAAGCTAGGCTACAGTGCAGGAGCTGGACCCAATCCCAGATACAAGATTTCACATAGCATACCAACATATTAAAGATTACATAAGACATTCTGACAAAAAAAAAAAAAAAAGGTACAACACCGTCAATACATAGAGCTGCACAATAGTAAAACGCACAGTGATCTAACATTTACCATCACAGGTTACCTACCACTACACGAATAATTTCTTTTTGAGATCACATCATCACCAGAACTGCATTGCTCGAAAGTACGAAAATGCACGAACAAAAGCAAGGTTGCACAACAAATGCCAGGAAAGCACTAAGGGTGCGTTCTTAACGAACGTGAGCGTGACATTTGAGCGTGCTACTGTAGCGAAGGGGAAATGTGTTTTTAGCTACGAACGGGGTATTTGAGCGTGGTATTTGAACGTGGTATTTAATTGTTAAATTAATGGTTTTGATTTAATTAAATTTTAACTGCATCAAACAAAACGACAACATATTTCATAAAATAAACGACAACATTTTTCATAAAACATAGCAAACACACCAAGACTGGAACTAAAACAAGTACATGAAAATCTAAAATAAAGGACGATGAGGTAACTGACTCAACTCCGCTGAAATAAACCCACATATGCCCTCATCGCTAAGCTCCTGAACGATATCCACATTCCGCTCATCATTGCGGAAAATCGTCAGAATCTCTCAAAGATCCGCACGCGTACCCGATCTCTGAAGAAGCTCCAAGCAACGAGCAGCAAGCTGTCTCGTATCGTCGGTCATAAACGAGCTGGCACGCGCTGTCTGTCTGCGCCTAGAGGGCTGACCAGAAGGGGGATCGCCCGAAGCCATCCAACCGGTATAGAAACCCGCGTCGGCAGGGGAGAAAGAAGCAGCTGGCACGGGCGCTTGTGGAGGTGCTGGTGCAGTAGGAGGTGCAACCGGAGGAATCGGATACGCACAAGTATCTTTCCGCAAACAACCCTCGAACATAATGTCCTGCTCTCGAAACTTCATCGGCGAGTGCTTTCTAAATTTTCTGAATGGTCTGGCACCGCCGGTACTCCAAAAATCATCAGGACCGTCTAGATAATCGAACTCTGCATTCCATACACCCCCAAGTGTTCTAAGCAGCATGTCCCAATCGCGAAAAGCTCGCTTCATATTGTCCCATTTGTTTTTAATCTGGTTTTCTGTGAACATCATATTAAAACGGTTGTTCATTGTTGTTGCGACTGTTGCTTAGAACCCACTGACGCTTGTATCGCGCTCCGCTATGAACTCAACGCAAACATCTATGAAAGCGGACTCCCGGTCGTCCGTCCAATTCGCAAATGGCTGCCAGGTAGCAGTGGTGGAAGTGGAAGCCATCTGCGTAAACAAAAAAAAAAATTCAAAAAAAATATATATGGTAGAGAATTGAAAAATAAGCTCAACTATAATTTTTTTTACCGTTTTTGCAGCTCGAAATTGCTCAAAAAATTCGAAATATGGGGTAAAAGGGGAGAGGTTTCGGGTTGGGATGGGGAGGAAAAGGTGGGGGGGGGGTCCGTTCTTATAGCCAGCGAAAGGATACGTTGGAAAATTAACCGTTGACGTCCGACGCGAGTTACTTTTCCAACGTTCGAGAATCGTGGAATCTGGAAGGGGTAAAAGGTGTCAGCGTCCGACGCGTCCGACGCCAAAAAAAAATGAGCGTGTCAAATTTTGGCTGCGAACGCACCCTAACATTAGAATATGACATAGGATAGGACCAAAGGGCAAAGAAAGGATAGGTAGGACACAAGTAGCCGAAGCCCTAACACCACCGAAGCCCGAACACCACCGAAGCCAAAGCTTTTTCCGTGGATAGGAATACACAGTGTATTACCTACGTAGTTGAATTCCACCGAGGCCAAAGGAGAATAAAATATTGGCAGTCCAAAAATGTTTTCCATTAGAGAATTACATGAGCCATAAGAACCAGCAAGGCTGGGGCAAACCCAGCGTAGCTAAGCAACGCAATCTATCATGAAGAATAACCATCCAAAGGAAAACTCACTTACACATTCACCCAAATAGATGACCAATCTCCAAAACTCCCAAAGGAAACGAACCTCAAACGCACACATCAAACTAGTCTACAACCCAGAACACAATTGCACGGTCTACAACTCAGATTCCAACAAGACGACGTTGTAACAACCCAGGATTTTACTAGGTTTAAATTGAATTTTCTATAATATAATTTGGGTTTTCTTAATATAAGTAGAAATTTATAATATTTAAATACAAATATTGATTTAATAATCTTTTACTTTTGTTTTGTTTTATTAATATGAGTTTAGAAAATTTTAAATTTTGATAAATGTCTTGTTTTACAAATAGAATTTGGTAAAAGAAACTTAATTTAGGGTATATGTAATTTATAAGAATTCTATAAGTGATGTAGTTATTTAATTTTGTAGGATTTTATTTATTAGCATTAGATAAATAAATGGATTTTTATATTAATAGGTATCTAAAATGATATAGGAATATGTATGGTTGAATTGTGATAATAAATTAAGGAGAATGGATTTTATAAAGAATCTTGAACCTATTTTTAAGACCATATTTAAATATAAAATTTTATTAAATAAATTTGAATTATTTTGAAGGAAGTTATGTTATGTTATGTAATATATAAAATTTTACTAATCTATTTTTAATATTGAGATTCGAAATGTTATATGTATAAACTTTATAAAGATTGTTAAGTATTTAAATTTCAAATTTTGTTTTGGTCAATTTTAAATTTTAAGACAATAATATTATTTTAAATAAGGTAGAAATTAATTTAGTTAAAACGATGTTCAGTTGCAGAAATAGTTCGTTGTTAATCGAATTGCCTAAGCGGTCGGTTATTTAGTTGTTGTAACGATCGCAATTCGAATATAAATTATATTTAAATATCTGGTTAAAATGATTGTTTGAATTCAGTACGCGTAGTCTTAAGATATTTTATAAAATTTAACTGTAATTTTTAATTTAGGAAATAAGCACATATTTTTCTAACGTATTTTGACAACCGGGGTCGTTTTGACATTTTTGAAAATCGATTAACCGGTCTATTTTATTTCTATTATGGGATCATGGTACGCTGTTGTATACGATTTTGTTATTAGTTGTGGTTATTCACCATCGATAATTAAGAATAAAATAAAGCTATAAATAACATGTTACAAGCGGAAGGTGCGCTCGCATGGGATGAAGGCTTGCAAAGAACTAAGTTTTGGTAGTGACGCAAAGTCATTTGAATAATTTTTTCTTTTACGTGTAATGAAACAAGATCAGAAAGTGGCATCTGTCCACATTTAGATCACGTGTAAATGGAATCCTTCCCCAAGCTACGCTTGTCCATAATTCCCTGAAAATGAAGACACGTCGCTCTATGGTCGTTCTCTCCCCATGCGTTTTATCCCTTCTTCAATGTTCCAAGTTCAAGAACTTTTTTTTTCCAAAGTAAAGAAATCAAAATGGCTGAAGAGAAATCTAGCAACAATCCAACGTTACATGAATCCTACCCTCGTTCCTCGTTTTAATTCCAGACCATCCTACCCTTATCAAAACAGTTCGGCCTTCTCCATTAGAACTCCATCGTCCGTCCTGTCTTTCCATCACCGTCGACAGCCTACTTCCCCTTTGAAACTGTTGTTGCCGCTTCCAGCACCACCTGAGACTACAGTCCTCTGCCTTCAACATACACCTGTCCACATCCTCTCTCCTCTTCCATGCAACACAACGTTTCTATTCCCTTCTTGATTAGCTGTTTCCTTTCAGTTGTGCAAGACTTTATCCTTCCACCGCCCATTACAAGCGCGCTCGACCTTCCCTTTAGCTCACGCAATTCCTCATACATCAGACACCACCTCGCCACAACACTTCCGGTCGAGCATTACAACACCCACTTTATCTCCATCGCCTGTCTTGGCCTTCAACCGCAGCAAGCCACACGCTGTCGCCACCATCAATCTGCCACCCAAAGCCGTTAACCCGCCACCAGGCCACACTCCAACGGTTCTGCAGCTCCCCTTTTGTTTTGGCTTCACCGCCACTTAGCTGCACCCATCAACCACTTATTCATGGTCCATCGCCACCTAAGATATCGTGACCACCCACCAGACTCTAACCTCCTCCCTCTCTAGGCCAGAGCGCTAAAAACCAT
This sequence comes from Allium sativum, assembly GCA_030737875.1. Classification (NCBI taxonomy): domain Eukaryota; kingdom Viridiplantae; phylum Streptophyta; class Magnoliopsida; order Asparagales; family Amaryllidaceae; genus Allium; species Allium sativum. Next base: position 655,650,750 of record CM060910.1, read on the forward strand.
GCCGGGGCCAATCTACCTTGCCGAAGACTAATGTGCGTTTTGCTAAAGCACTTCGTGCTTATTCTTTTAAAATAAATAAATAAAATAAACATAATTTGAATGCATAGTCGGTGGGTTTTAAATGAGATAGCGTGAGAAAAAAAGTGGGAGAGAGGTGAAAGGATGGAAAGAAAAATGTCTTGAGAAATTCCTACTGTAGCGTGATCGAAACAAAGAGAATAGAGAAAATGTCCCCTTTGTCATGTAGAGCAGAAAGGAAGAATTTTTTTTTCAAAATATTCGGCTCCCATTTTGCCACTTAGTTTGCGAAAAGAAACGGTGCACAGCGTCCGTGAATGGTGTATGTTGATTCACAGTCAGGATGGAGCATTGCCGTGAAGAATTTGGAGAGCTTTGGGTGAGAATTCTAATTTAATTTATTTTAAATTAGTTAGAACGACAGTTAATTATAACTATTTGTTAATTATAATCAGTAAATGATCGTACATTGCTTATGAATGATTGCTATTGGATGTTTGATGGATGTTCAGGCAGTTAAAAACATGCACACTGAACACTAAGCGTTATTTAACGTAACGCTTGCTCATAATTAAATGACTGTTTAATCATTATAATGTTAATGGATAAATTCATGTTCATATGATTGGTTATTGGTTGACTACGGTTGTATCACATACACACCATAGGTATGGAATTATACAGATAATCGGTTTAAATCTCCTTTATATGACGAATGTGTTATTTAAATAATAATTGGAAATTTAGTTTGAAATTAGATTTTAAATTGTTTGAAAATCTAAAGTTAAGGCTGATCGAACGACATTTGGAAAAGGCAAAAACAATTTTGAAAATGTTTCAACAAATTTTGGACGCTCAATGTTTGAAACAAGTTTGAAATTTAATTTCAAAAGTAATGTTGGGTTTATATATACAATTGATGCCATTATTCTTATAATAAGCTTTGAAAAAAAAATTTAGGTGAGTTGGAAAATATTTTTAAGTTTCGATTAAATGGAAAAGGAGCCTCAGAAATATTTCAAGCTATTAAAGTTGAATCGAGTTTGAAATCTAATTGTGAAAATGATTTGAGTTATGTATTCTAAAGTTGGTTATGCAAGCAATGAGTTTCATTTTTGTTTATGACTATCGATAAGTCCAGAAAACGATTGAACGAGTTTGGGAAAAATATAATATTTTGGAAAGAAAAAGGGGAATATGGGTTTAAATTAAAGTTATGAGAATTTAACTTTTACTTTGAAAGAGTTTGGACGATTTATAATTTAATCGTTATATAGCTTGAATTTAACGTGTCGTGTATGCGACAGTTCGTGAATATCGATTTTAAATATTTGATTAAACGACTATAACTTGAACATTTTAAATCGGATTGACATGAAATTGGAAATGTCGAAATTATATTAATCATAGTTTTGAATAGAAAGGAAATTTCCAAATTTCAATATATGGTTTTCAAGTTATGCTTAAAACAAATTTTGAAAAGATCGCTATGCATGTAGTTCGGCGACCGTAATATAAAATTGAAAAAGAAAAGTTATAAAAATTCAGAAAAATTATTATAAATCTTATTTTATTATTTAAAAGTGGTTAGAGCTGGAATATTTGAATTTCGAATGATTTTAAATCCATTTGATTCAAATGACTATTTTATAGCATGTTTGGTAACGCTAATAAATGTTATTAAAACGATTCGTTGGCAACCTCGAGTTTTGAGGTTATAATTGTAAACTATCGGGTTAAGGTATTAAAATGATTTTTCAAATCTTTTGAAATATTTTAAGAACTTAAATTATTCCATAATGGGATTTGTTACTGACTTTTAAGCGAAGTATTTGGAACATGAATCGTTTGAATTATCGTGAAAGAGAATTTAAACCAAATTAAGATTTGGCAGTTGGAGAATGTTGGAAAGAACAACAACGAATAAAAGAATTATGTTTGAAATGTAATATTGGAATGGATATTGAATTGCAAGGAAGGGTTAAGACGATAATGGGGTTTAATGAAATTTAAGTGAATCCAACTTGGCTTGTAAATAAATTGACAACGATTTGGAAGGAGATTTGAATTGAAACATGTATAATCCATAGCTCGTTTTGAGAATGCATTTATTACTTGGAAAGGCCGGGATTGAATATATGTTCGAAAACTATTCCAAGTAACAATACGACGTTATAAAAGAAACTAAAAACTTGGATATCGATAAGTGAAGACAGTGTATATTCAAATTGTTCAGATTGATTGCTGATGTCTCGGATCGGGCCGTACACCCAATACGTGGTTTAAGTGGCATGAGACCTGAATATATTTGAATATTTCTGGGTTGTTGTTTCATTCAGATCCAGAACGAGCTTGTATGGATTGTGTGTTTGACATTGAAATAAACTGCGTAGCACTGATTTCTATTAATATATATCGAATTTGGGGCTATAACTATTCTCACCTCTAAGACATACGAACTTAGAGGGTATGTGTTGATAGAAATCAGTGATATGTCATGAATTGCCAATGTGGCATCCTCGAGTATGAAGCGAGCTAGTGATGATCAAAGCACGACTTATTGAAGCGTAGCTTTGTGTATATCGTAACATCGTTGAACCTCACATCCCGGATTGATGATAAACTGGCGGTTAGATTGTATACATAATCTCTAGTAAAAATCGAAAGCTGCGGCGGTAGATCTACCTCGAAAACTGAGGCAATAAAGTATATACGGTGTCCGTTGTCATGATGTTAACCGGGAATACTTAGCTTTGTGTCCTCCAATGATCTTTCGTGCCAGGAACCATCATGTTGGAAACCCGATAACCAATACGAGCCTTTCGATTTGTTTGTAAACTATGTATGTGGGTATAGCTACTATGCTTGCTAAGATTATTATATTCATTTGTGAAACGATTTTCAACACTATGCACTGATTATAGTATTAAAAGAGGATTTTCACGTATTAAAGCATTATTGGTTATCATAAGACAAAACTCGGCCATTTGGTGTGCGCTTGCATTGTGTGATATCGGACGAGCTTATGATAGCTTCATTTTTCAAAGTCATTGTGATTTTCTATGCACGAGAATTCACATGGAGTAAACCCGTTCCGCGTTAGCGGTGTGGTCCGGTGAAATTCCTAACTTTAAAATAAACCCGAAAAAATAACTGTTTTGAATTCTTACACCAGTCCCACGACTGACCTGGAGTTTATTGTTCCCTACCTAAACTCTGGGTGCCCATACTTTTGCACGGGCAGCTAGTAGTTTAGTTTGCAGGCTTAGTTTCAGAGCTGGATTCAGTTTGGAGCTAGAGCTTTGGTTTTGGTCTAACTTCTTCTGCTGAGAGAAAATTTGCTTTCGCTGAGCTATGGTATACTCTGATTTTTATGTAACTTTGATGTAAAAATATATTTGAAATGAAATGAAAAGTTCTATTCTTTGTGTTTAAATATGTCAGTACCCGTAACCATATGTCTTTGTGAATGATTTAAGTTGGTTTAATTACCGGCCAGAATCGAACAAAAAGGTGGGTAGTTACAGTTGGCATAAGAGCTTTGGTTTATACAAAGCTATGAGGTACGACATATTTGAACAAAAGATAAGACTCATCAGAGTTACAATATCTCATTAGAGATAGGGTTAGAAATACCTTAGAATGAGATTTCGGAGTACTATATTTGAGAGAGCATCTCTTGAAATCTTTTTAAATAAATTTGAAACTAACTAAATCGTCTTGAAAGTGTCATTATTTTAAAATATAAATAATGATAAGGGATTTGAGTATTTGTTTGGGCGTCGAGAACGGACTATTGAGTATATAAGGATTTTGAATATACGCCTAGCTAACATATACTAGATAGATATGGAATCACATTCTAGTCGCTAGAGAATAATTCTGTTGATGATTCGGACATCATCAGTGATTATTTTGGAGTTTCGAAAGTAGGATGACCATATGATTCCAATTTAAACGTCAAGAATTACTTAAAACCATTTAAATAAACATTTGAAATGTTTGGATATATTTTAAATAAAACGTTTTGATCATTTAGAATAAGTTGGAATAGGTAAGAGAAATTTAAATAGGTAATGAATAAATTGGATTTGCAATTGAATAGGGAGTAATCTGAATAAAATTTGAATAGTAAATATTTGAACCTCGTATAGATGATTATAACTTAGGTAAGTAGACCCTTAAAAATGTAATTTGAGAAATGTAGAAATTTATTCAAGATACTACGTTTTAGGAAACGAGATTTGCAAGATAAAAGGTTTCAAGTTATTTTCTGACTACTCGAATAATGTAACTTTTCGAATGAGTTTGAAAATATTTGCTACCAAAATGAATAAATCCTATATTATTTTGTGTAAAGAATTTTTGAAATGAATTTGAAAAGGGAAGCATAGGATTTTATGAATCTCTTGAAATTTTTTATTTTATGTGAGATCGTTGGAAATTTTATGACATGGGTATTTGAAAATGATTTGAAGTTTACTTTCATGAAGATTGAAATGGTTTATTAAGCCTATGATTTGAAAATTTGCAAAGTTTAAAGTCGTAAAATACTCGAGCTGAGTTAGATTGTATTGTAAATTGATTAAATTCTGATTTCCCATTATAGGATGAAACCGTTTTCCAGTTACTTGGAATGTGAAAATAGTTATAAGTTATTATATAAACATAGAATGTTCGACGACTTAAAATCCCGAGATTTTGAAATGGTTAGAAAACAACAATAATATGGTTTGAAATTACTTGTAAAATATTGTTGCGAAATGGTTTATAACTTCGGGATATTAGACAAAATGATTTGTTACTAAGATTCGAGTAACCCATGACTAAAGAAAGGTATAACATGACGATGATCTCCTTTGGGGTCCGGAGAGACATCATTTATTTATATCGATATATGCGTAGACTGTTCCTAGTGGCCTTGTCATTGGGGAAAACCTCTCAACTTGGGATATAAATGTTTTATGTCGTTTATCGTAAAATATTTGAAATTTTTCGAAATGGTTTTGCTTTTGAAAATCCTGAAGCGAGTATGATTCGATATAAAAAGAAAATGATAATATTTCAAGTGATTTGAAATAAAATCGGGATTTCAATTCGAAGAAATTAGTGCATGCTTTAATTTCAAATTCTAATAGAAATTAGATTTTTGATAAGGTAGTTTGATGGATTAAATTTATAAGAAAGTTTCAATTTTTGAAATCATACCCAAAAACTATATAGGGGATTTGTTTTAATTTTGTATAGAAATTTAAAGCTAGCTATTCCCCTTTTCGAGGATGAAAAGCTTTAAGGGGGGTGAATGTAACAACCCTAGATTTTACTAAGTTTAAATTTAATTTTCTATAATATATTTTGGGTTTTCTTAATATAAGTAGAAATTTATAATATTTAAATACAAATATTGATTTAATAATCTTTTACTTTTGTTTTGTTTTATTAATATGATTTTAGAAAATTTTAAATTTTCATAAATGCCTTGTTTTATAAATAGAATTTGGTAAAAGAAACTTAATTTAGGGTATATTTAATTTATAAGAATTTTATAAGTGACGTAGTTATTTAATTTTGTAGGATTTTATTTACTAGCATTAGAGAAATAAATAGATTTTTATATTAATAGGTATCTAAAATGATATAGGAATATGTATGGTTGAATTGTGATAATAAATTAAGGAGTATGGATTTTATAAAGAATCTTGAACCTATTTTTAAGACCATATTTAAATATAAAATTTTATTAAACAAATTTGAATTATTTTGAAGGAAGTTATGTTATGTAATATATAAAATTTTACTAATCTATTTTTAATATTGAGATTCGAAATGTTATATGTATAAACTTTATAAAGATTGTTAAGTATTTAAATTTCAAAATTTGTTTTGCTCAATTTTAAATTTTAAGACAATAATATTATTTTAAATACGGTAGAAATTAATTTAGTTAAAACGATGTTCAGTTGCAGAAACAGTTCGTTGTTAATCGAATTGCCTAAGCGGTCGGTTATTTAGTTGTTGTAACGATCACAATTCGAATATAAATTATATTTAAATATCTGCTTAAAATAATTGTTCGATTTCAGTACGCGCAGTCTTAAAATATTTTATAAAATTTTACTATAATTTTTATTTTAGGAAATAAGCACATATTTTTCTAACGTATTTTGGCAACCGGGGTCGTTTTGACATTTTTCAAAACCAATTAACTGGTCTATTTTATTTCTATTATGGGATCATGGTACGCTGTTGTATACGATTTTGTTATTAATTGTGGTTATTCACCATCGATAATTAAGAATAAAATAAAGCTATAAATCACACGTTACAAGCGGAAGGTTCTCGCATGGGATGATGGCTTGCAAAGCACTAAGTTTTGGTAGTGACGCAAGGTCATTTGAATAATTTTTTCTTTTACGTGTAATGAAACAAGATCAGAAAGTGGCATTTGTCCACATTACAACACGTGTAAATGGAATCCTTCCCCAAGCTACGCTTGTACAAAATTCCCTGAAAATGAAGACATGTTGCTCTATGGTCGTTCTCTCCTCATGCGTTTTATCCCTTCTTCAATGTTCCCAGTTCAGGAACCTTTTTTTTCCAAAGTAAAGAAATCGAAATAGCTGAAGAGAAATCTAGCAAAGATCCAGCGTTACATGAATCCTACCCTCGTTCCTCGTTTTAATTCCAAACCATCCTACCCTTATCAAAAATGTTCGGCCTTCTCCATTAAAACTCCACCGTCCGTCCTGTCTTTCCACCACCATCGACAACCTGCTTCCCCTTTGAAACTGTTGTTGCCGCTTCCAGCACCACCTAAGACCGCAGTGCTCTGCCTTCAACAGACGCCTGTCCACATCCTCTCTCCTCTTCCATGCAACACAACGTTTCTATTCCCTTCTTGATTAGCTGTTTCCTTTTAGTTGTGCAAGACTTTATCCTTCCACCGCCCAGTACAAGCGCGCTTGTAGCTCACGCAATTCCTCATACATCAGACACCACCTCGCCACAACACTTCCGGTCGAGCATTACAACACCCATTTTATCTCCATCGGCTGTCTTGGCCTTCAACCGCAGCAAGCCACACGCTGTCGCCACCATCAACCTGCCACCCAAAGCCGTTAACCCGCCACCAGGCCACACTCCAACGGTTCTGTAGCTCCCCTTTTGTTTTGGCTTCACCGCCACTTAGTTGCACCCATCGACCACTTGTTCATGGTCCATCACCACCTAAGATATCGCGACCACCCACCTGACTCTGACCTCCTCCCTCTCTAGGCCAGAGCGCTAAAACCCATGCCGGGGCCAATCTACCTTGCCGAAGACTAATGTGTGTTTTGCTGAAGCACTTCGTGCTTCTTCTTTTCAAAAAATAAATAAAATAAAAGGAATTCGAATGCATAGTCGGTGGGTTTTAGATGAGAAATAGCGTGAGAAAAGAAGTGGGAGAGAGGTGAAAGGATGCAAAGAAAAATATCTTGAGAAATTCCTACTGTGGCGTGAACGAAATGGAAAGAATAGAGAAAATATCCCCTTTGTCATGTAGAGCAGAAAGGAAGAAAAAAAATCAAAGTATTCAGCTCCCATTTTGCCACTTGAGTTTGCAAAAAGAAACGGTGCGCAGCGTCCGTGAGAGGTGTACGTTGATTCACAGTCGGGATGGAGCATTGCCGTGAAGAATTTGGAGATCTTTGGGCGAGAATTCTGATTTAATTTATTTTAAATTAGTTAGAACGGTTAATTATAATTATTTGTTAATTATAACCAGTTAATGATTGTACATTTCTTATGAATGATTGCTATTGGATGTTTGATGGATGTTCAGGCAGTTAAAAACATGCACACTGAACACTAAGCGTTATTTAATGTAACTCTTGCGCACAATTAAATGACTATTTAATCGTTATAATGTTAGTGGATAAATTCATGTTCATATGATTGGTTATTGGTTGGCTATGGTTGTATCACATACACACTGTAGGTATGGAATTATACAAATAATCGGTTTAAATCTCCTTTCCATGACGAATTTGTTATTTAAATAATAATTGGAAATTTAGTTTGAAATTAGATTTCTAATTGTTTGGAAATCTAAAGTTAAGACTGATCGAACGACATTTGGAAAAGGCGAAAACAATTCTGAAAATGTTTCTACAAATTTTGGTTGCTCAATGTTTGAAACAAGTTTGAAATTTAATTTCGAAAGTAATATTAGGTTTATATAAACAATTGATGCCATTATTCTTATAATAAGCTTTGAAAACAAATTTAGGTGAGTTGGAAAATATTTTTAAGTTTCGATTAAATGGAAAAGGAGCCTCAGAAATATTTCAAGCTATTAAAGTTGAATCGAGTTTGAAATCTAATTGTGAAAATGATTTGAGTTATGTATTCTAACGTTGGTTATGCAAGCAATGAGTTTCATTTTTGTTTATGACTATTGATAAGTCCAGAAAACCACTGAACGAGTTTGGGAAAAATATAATATTTTGGAAAGAGAAAGGGAATATGGGTTTATATTAAAGTTATGAGAATTTATGGTTGCGTTTGATTTTGAACAGAAGGGTTATTTGGAAGGGGTATGGGGAAGGGGTTGGGGAAGGGGAAAATTGGGGAAAGGGGTATGTGTTTGATTTTGAATAGGAAGGGGAACACGAAAGGGGCAAAAGAGGTGTAAAATAGGGTAAGAAAGGGTTAAAGATCGAACGGGCTAACGAAAGGTTCATTTTCTCACGTTCAGCTGGAAGGGGCAAAGTGGCGGGTCCCCAGTGTTCGCATAGGATGCTTCCGACGCGTCGGATGCGGACGCGAACTTTTTTTGCCCCTTCCGAAAATCAAACGCACCCTAAATTTTACTTTGAAAGAGTTTGGAAGATTTATAATTTAATCGTTATATAGCTTGAATTTAACATGTCGCGTAAGCGACAGTTCGTGAATATAGTTTTTTTAAATGACTATAACTTGAACATTTTAAATCGATTGACGTGAAATTGGAAACGTCGAAATTATATTAATCATAGTTTTGAATAAAAAGGAAATTTCCAAATTTCAATGTATGGTTTTCAAGTTATGCTTAAAACAAATTTTAAAAAGATCGCTATGCATGTTGTTTGGTGACCGTAATATAAAATAGTAAAAGAAAAGTTATAAAAATTCGGAAAAATTATTATAAATCTTATTTTACTATTTAAAAGTGGTTAGAGCTGGAATATTTGAATTTCGAATGATTTTAAATCCATTTGATTCAAATGACTATTTTATAGCATGTTTGGTAACGCTAATAAATGTTATTAAAACGATTCGTTGGCAACCTCGAGTTTTGAGGTTATAATTGTAAACTATCGGGTTAAGGTATTAAAATGATTTTTCAAATCTTTTGAAATATTTTAAGAACTTAAATTATGCCATATGGGATTTGTTACTGACTTTTAAGTCAAGTATTTGGAACATGAATCGTTTGAATTATCGTGAAAGAGAATTTAAACCAAATTAAGATTTGGCAGTTGGAGAATGTTGGATAGAACAACAACGAATAAAAGAATTATGTTTGAAATGTAATACTGGGAATGGATATTGAATTGCAAGGGTTAAGACGATAATGGGGTTTAATGAAATTTAAGTGAATCCAACTTGGCTTGTAAATAAATTGACAACGATTTGGAAGGAGATTTGAATCGGAACATGTTAATCCATAGCTCGTTTTGAGAATGTGTTTATTACTTGGAAAGACTGGGATCAAATATAAGTTCGAAAACCATTCCAAGTTACAATACGACGTTATAAAAGAAATTAAAAACTTAGATATCGATAAGTGAAGACTGAGTATATTCGAATTATTCAGATTGATTGTTGATGTCTCAGATCGGGCCATACACCCAATATGTGGTTTAAGTGGCATGAGACCTGAATATATTTGAATATTTTCGGATTGTTGTTTCGTTTAAATCCAGAATGGACTTGTATCGATTGTGTGTCTGACATTGAAATAAACTGCGTAGCACTGATTTCTGTTAATATATATCGAATTTGTGGCTATAATTATTCTCACCTTTAAAACATACGAACTTAGAGGGTATGTGTTGATAGAAATCAGTGATATGTCGTGAATTATCAATGTGGCATACTCGAGTATGAAACGAGCTAGTGATGATCAAAGCACGGCTTATTGAAGCGTAGCTTTGTGTATATCGTGACATCGTCAAACCTCACACCCCGGATTGATGGTAAACTGGCGGTTAGGTTGTATACATAATCTCTAGCATGAATGCTGCGGCGGTAGATCTACCTCGAAAACTGAGGAAATAAAGTATATACGGTGTCCATTGTCTGGATGTTAACCAGGAATACTTAGCTTCGTGTCCTCCAATGATCTTTCGTGCAACGAACCATCATGTTGGAAACCCAATAACCAATACGAGCTATTCGATTTGTTTGTAAACTATGTATGTGGGTATAGCTACTATGCTTGCTAAGATTATTATATTTATTTGTGAAACGATTTTCAACACTATGCACTGATTATAGTATTAAAAGAGGATTTTCACGTATTAAAACATTATTGGTTATCATAAGACACAACTCGCCCATTTGGTGTGTGCTTGCATTGTGTGATATGGGACGAGCTTATGATAGCTTCATTTTTCAAAGTCATTGCGATTTTCTATGCACGGGAATCCACACGGAGTAAACCCGTTCCGCGTTAGTGGTGTGGTCCGGTGAAATTCCCAACTTTAAAATAAACCCGAAATAATAACTGTTTTGAATTTTCACACCAGTCCCACGACTGACCTGGAGTTTATTGTTCCCTACCTAAACTCTAGGTGCCCATACTTTTGCACGGGCAACTCATAGTTTAGTTTGCAGGCTTAGTTTCAGAGTTGGATTCAATTTGGAGCTAGAGCTTTGGTTTTGGTCTAACTTCTTCCGTAGGGAGCAAATTTGTTTTCGTTGAGCTATGGTATACTCTGATTTTTATGTAACTCTAATGTAAAAAAAATTGAAATGAAAAGTTCTGTTCTTTGTGTTTAAATATATTAGTACCCATAACCATCCGTCTTTGTGAACTATTTACGTTGGTTTAATTACCGGCCAGAATCAGACAAAAAGGCGGGTTGTTACAGATGTCCACAAGAAAGACAGATGATCAAACTACATAATGCAAAACACTGACCAACACCACAATACCTAGGACACTGTAACACCCCAAAATTCAATACACTATAACTATACTTTAAGATAATAAATTGTAACGACCCGCATTCTACGCATCGAAGAATCGTAGGATATTTATTTCTTTTACATGCGAAGTCATATGATCATGTAAATTTGGGGAACGACTATTGGGGTCATTTCCCATGTTCATGATTTTTACTGATTTTTAAATGACCGTTTTGCCCCTAGCTGATCTTGTTTCGGCCATAACTTTTGATTGGAAAGGAGTTTTGACCTGAAACTACTTCCATTAGATCCAGATGATGGTTTACCTTTCCGTAGAGTGGTCACATTAGCCAAACGGACTCAACGTTTGGGAGATATGGCTGAAACAAGTTTCAGATGGTGAAAAACAGCTTAACCGGGCCTAATTTGGGCGATTAGTGAGTGGGCCCATAATCCATTTCTGGATTAGGGTTATGGGGAGGCTGACAGGGTTAGGAAATTCAGTTTCTATCATTTTCCAGCCGCCACTTTTTGTTCCTTCAAGTTTAGCCATGGCCTCCACTTTCTAAAACACCCCAAATCACCTCCAAATCGTTAATTAAGCCAAATCTACATAAAATCAAAGAGATTAGCACAAGAATCGAGGTAGAACTGCTATATAGCTTTGGGAACAGCGCCAAACAAAGAATCATTTCAGATTTGGTAATTTGATTGTGGCTAAGGTGAGTGATTCACATAGTTCCTCACTAATTATGGTTAATTAAGGGTAATTAGTGATAATTAGCGAATTTATACATGTTAAAAATCTGGAAAAATATTGATAAATTTTGAAATATTGTTTTAGGCCTCTGTTAGAAAGTTGGGTTAGTTTGGTTAAGTTTTACTAATCCTATCATTAGTTTTGCTTAAACATGCTTAAGGGAAAATATAGAATTTTGGCTATGTTTGATCCGTTTAACCTCGTCATATTATTGTTTTGGTGTTTGTGGATGATTATACATGTTGATATGATTGTATGGTATGCTTTGCAATTGATTAGAAAAGTTAGATTGGTCGAAAACGCTGTCGTATGGCGTAAAACGGTCATTGGAAAGTTGCAGGAAAGATGTGCAGGAACCGAATCGGATCGCCCCCTCCAAACCCGACCCGATCGTGGCCACCTTCCGACGAGCCGCCTGCTGAATCTTGCCATCCCCGATCCGTTCACCTCTGAACTCCTCCGATCCAAACCGCTCATGAATGAAGACACCGAATCGATCCACTCATCTGGAGAGCTCCACGATCCGAACCGGGAAGCTTGGTCACGACCCGATCCGGATGAAGAAGCCCGACCCAATCTGGTGAAGGAGGCACGATTCGATCTAGCTTGGGCACCACGACCCGATCCAACAGGGGGAGCAAGAACCGACCAGTAGGAGGCTGATGATTACGGAATGAACAAGGGGAAGAGAACCGATCCGAAAGGAAGTTTGTTTCTGAACCAGATGAAGACCGATTAGGAGAAGATCACAAACCCGAGATACAAAGGTAGTCCAAATGAGAAGTAGAACTTAGGATTTAGATGGGAACCAACGAGTCGACTTCATGAATTGGGCTTTGCTGCGGGACGCGTGCTAAGGGGTTGTCGATGTCTATGACTTTGGATCACTATGTATGGGAGGTACGTGAATGGATTCAGGGCCACAGTGGCCTAGGTACGACTAGTGGGCTATAGACCAATGAAGTGGGGTCATTTGAGAAGGTTTGGTCATGATCCCATGGGATAAGCTTGGTGGTAGCAGTAGTTGTACATGTCGAACTCCGTCGTTACCTCGATGGGTCTAGTGATCAAAGTGGTAGATATCGTATGCTTTACGCACTGAGTGAGAGATGTGTGGATGGTTGCTATGCTTGATTTTCTTGCCATCACTATGACATCCACACCCCACCCCTGTATTCTTTATACCATGTATTAGTGGCACCTTAGAGTATTGTACAGTATGTAGTGCTAACTCTTTGGTTGCAGGTCCAAGTTCATGCATGGTTTAGTATACCTGTTATTGTTCTGTTTTGCTGCTTATCGCTCATACCAGACTTTTGTCTGACCCAGAGTTTTATGTCTCTTCTTATTACTCTGGGTGCTCTCACCAGCAGACTAGAGACAGGTTAGCTGGTAAAGCACGAGTAGCTGTATCGAAGACGAGCAGGAGACTTCCACGTATGATATATATAGATATTCTCCCTGTATCGCTACTGGTCACTACTTTGGGCATTAGTAGTGTACATTTCCTTTCTTTTGCTTTAGAGACAGTTTTTAAAGTTGTAATAATGATGATGTGGAACATAAGCTGTAATTGGATTTTCCACTGCTATGATGTTTAGTTTCAGCTTATGCACTGTCTCACCTGTTTTATGTCAAGTATGTTATTATTATATTTTATTCCTTGCGCTGTGAGACATTCTACATGTTCTTGATTAGTTCATTCTCTTCTTTCCTTTCTTTGGCGACCGTTCCAGGCTAGTCGGGCATGTGTACAACGCACTTTCGAAGGAAATGCCGACTAGTGCGGGGCGGGCCGTCACACTTGGTATCAGAGCTCTAGGTTGAGTAGTTAATCTAGGGAAGTTATCAGGGAGAGATAGTACACGTATATGAGAGCGCGTATTTGTGATTATTTTGGTTTTTAAAAGCTATATATATATATATATATATTATTAGTATATCTAAGGATGAAGTCGCACTGCACTGGCACCACTATGGAGATGGTTAATCGTTTTCTCTTTACATATTGAACGATGAGCCGATACGCAAGAGGTGCCGGTAGAGGAGCCAATAATGGGAATGCTACTGACATGAGGACAATGTTTACTGACTTCATGAGGGAGATGCTTAGAGATGTTCAGGAGGAAATCCCTAATACTGCTAATGGCGGTGGTGCAGCGGTGCAGGCGCCTAAAGCCAATTTCACCAAGCTGAACAAGGATTATACTAATCTTGGTGAGAAGCCGTTCCACGGAACGGAGTCGGCTATGGATGTTCAGGATTGGTTGGATAGCTGGGAGCGTATCTTCGAAGACTTAGGTATCGAGGATGCGATGAAGAGAAGGCTAATATCCCGTCAGCTACAAGGACGGGCAATGAATTGGTGGAATGCTATAAAGGCAGCTACTCCTGAGGATCAGGTTACTTGGGATCAGTTTAAGGTTCGCTTTAGCGATTTTTTCATTCCAGCTGCTCAGAAGTCAGTGCTATTTAAGAAATTCTTGGAACTCAAGCAGAATGGCAGAGCTGTCTCGGAGTATATTGCCGAATTCGACACTTTTTCGAAATAGGGGTTATCCCTAATAGATACTGCCGAGAAGAAGAACGAGAAGTTCATAACTGGCTTGGATGGATACTTGGGGGAAAGGCTTATTAACCACATCGATGAGACGTTTGAATTGATTGTGGGGAAAGCTTTAAGATCGGAAAGTCTTTACCCTAAGTTGAAGACTGAGGTTGCATCTGCAGAGGAGCAAAAACCACATGCAAGCGGTGGAGGCAAGAGTGGTTCTCAGAATAAGAGGAAGCAGAACCAAAATAAGGATGGCCAGAAGAAGAAGAAAGATGTTGAGTGCTTTAGCTGTGATAAGAAGGGCCACTATGCTAGTAATTGTCGAGCAAATCCAGCAGATAGGAAGTGCTTCAATTGTGGCCAAGTGGGACATCACAAAGAAAAGTGTCCGCAACCCCCTAAAGAAAAGCAGATGGTGAAGGCTTATGCCCTTAATGCTATTCCTTCTTCGTCGAATGCCCCAACTGCGGCGGAGAAAGGAAAGAATGTTGTCGTTCAAGGTATGCTTTCTGTTTATGATGTTCCTGTTATGGTATTGTTTGATACCGGAGCTTCCAGTTCCTTCATATCTAGTGACCTGGTAGATAGGTTGGGACTGGAACCCGAGATTATCGATAGACCTTTAGTAGTGACGAACCCGGTTGGTGGTTCGACTAGCCTTAGCATGATTTGTCGTAATGTGGTCTTATCGAGTCATGGATGCATGTTTGTTTGTGATTGCTTTGTTTTGGGCTTTACTGGGTTTGGCATTATTTTGGAGTCGATTGTCTCCAAAGATACGGGATGGTGGTAGACTGTGAGGGCTTTTTGGTGACAGCTAGAGCGGATGATGGGTGGAGGATAGTGTTTGGTGGTCTACCCAGCGATGGGGTAATGGCTAGTTTTCTAAATTCCCTCGACATCCCGCATGATGAGTTGTCAGGTTTGCCCGTGGTTGGCCAGTATCCGGATGTCTTCGAGGAAGTGACCGGGCTTCCACCACACCGAGAGATTGAGTTCCGTATTGATTTAGTGAAAGATGCCAGACCTATAGTGATGCCACTTCGTCGTATGGCACCAAGGGAGTAGCGAGAGCTCGGGGTGCAAGTAAGTGATCTTTTGAAGAAGGGATTTATCAGAAGAAGTGTTTCTGAGTGGGGAGCACCAATTGTGTTTGCCACCAAGGCAGATGGTTCCCTTCGATTGTGTGTAGACTACCGCGAGCTGAATAAGGTGACAAGGAATAATAAGTATCCTCTACCGCAGATAGATGATTTTTTTGATCAGCTGAGTGGCGCGAGAGTATTCTCTCAGTTGGATCTCATGACCAGTTTTCATCAGCTTAGAGTGGAAGCTGAGAGTATAGCTAAAACGGCATTTCGGAGGCCGTCTGGATTTTATGAGTGGTAAGTCATGTCATTTGGGTTGACCAATGCGCCAGCATATTTTATGGATCTTATGAATAGGGTATTCAGAGATCAGTTGAATAAGTTTGTTCTTGTGTTCGTGGACGATATACTTGTTTATTCGAGGACAGAGGAAGAACACAAGGAACATTTGAGGATAGTGATGGAGGTGTTAAGAAAACACCAATTGAAAGCAAAGTTTTCTAAGTGTCACTTCTGGAGAAGGGAAGTGAGATTCTTGGGCCATGTTGTTTCAGAAAATGGTATCGACGTGGACCCTACGAAGGTGGCTACGGTACAAGATTGGTCTATGCCCAAGAATGCAACGGACATAAGAAGTTTCTTGGAGTTAGCTGGATATTATCATAAGTTTATCCAAGACTTCTCCAAGATAGCAGCACCGTTGACTCAGTTGACCAAGAAGAATCAAGCTTTCGCCTGGGACGAAAGGTGCAAGAATGCATTCAAGAGTCTAAAGGAAAAGTTGACATGTGCACAGTGTTAGTCATTCCCAAGGGGAATGAAGAGATGACGGTATACACGGATGCATGTGGTACCGGACTAGGTGTTATACTGATGTAAGGAGGTAAGGTTGTAGCTTATGCAAGTCGGCAATTGAAACCGCACGAGAGAAGATACCCTACCCATGATTGGAATTAGCAGCGATCGTATTCGCATTGAAGATGTGGAGACATTATCTCTTGGGAGAAATATTCGAGTTGTTTACCGATCATAAATCGTTAAAGTATCTCTTCTCTCAGAAGGATATAAATCTCCGACAGCAAAGATGGTTAGAATTCTTAGCTTCCTATGATTTCGACATCGCATATACACCACGAAAGGGCAATGCGGTGGCTGATGCATTGAGTAGAAGACATGCCAGTTTAGGGGCTATGTTTCCAGAATGGAAACAACTGGAGTACATCGCTGGGTATGATTTCAGACCAAAGCGTGAATTGGATCCAGAAATGTTTGCAAGTTTGACGATCAGACCCACTTTGATTGAGCGGATTGGTTCCAGTCAGAGGGACGATCCTAACCTATTGAAAATCATCTCAAAGTTGGAGATGGGAATCGATGAAGAGATGAGCAAGTATGGGCTTGATCGAGATGGATGGCTTAGAAAGAATGGAAGATTGGTTGTACCCAATGTCAATGGATTGAGAGATGAAGTGCTTAGAGAATGTCATCACTCAAAACTGACTATACATCCCGGTGGTAGCAATATGTACCGAGACATGAAGCAGACCTACTACTGGGAAGGGATGAAAAGAGACGTTGGGAAGTTAATATCCAAATGCATGAATTGCCAGCTGGTTAAAGCTGAGCAAAAGAAGCCTAGTGGTTTGTTACAACCATTAGAAATTCCAGAATGGAAATGGGAACAAGTCTCGATGGATTTCATTGATGGATTTCCAAGGACTAGATCGGGCCATGATAGCATTTGGGTGATTGTGGACCGATTGACCAAGAGTGCAAGATTTATACCCGCCAAGTCGAATAGAACGGCAGCTAAGTTAGCTAAACTATATGTAAAGTGGGTAGTGAGATTTCATGGAATACTCAAAGGCATTGTGAGTGACCGAGATCCGTTGTTCACTAGTGGATTTTGGAAGAGCTTACAAGAGGCATTAGGATTAGAATTACAGCTCAGTACCGCGTATCATCCTCAAACCGACGGATAGACAGAGAGGGTGAATCGAGTATTAGAAGACCTCTTGAGAGCTTGCATATTAGACTTTGATGGATCATGGGATGACCATTTGCATCTAGTAGAGTTTGCCTATAATAATAGTCATCAATTGGTATAGCCCCATTTGAAGCTTTGTACGGAAGACCGTGCAACTCATCGTCATGTTGGTTAGAAACTGGTGAGAAGTTTGTGCTTGGGCCAGATGTAATAAGAGAAACTTCAGCTAAGATTAAGGTTGTCCAACAACGAATGAAGGCTTCCCAAGATAGGCAGAAAAGTTATGCTGATAAGAGGAGAAGAGAATTAAATTTCTCCATTGGCGACTTGGTGTTTGTCAAGATTTCTCCGTTGAAGAGCGTGATACGATTTGGCAGGAGAGGCAAGTTAGCACCAAGATTTATTGGACCATTCCCAGTTCTCGAGCAAATTGGGAATTTGGCATATAAAGTTGAATTACCAGAGAAGATGGCAGGAGTTCACAGTGTATTTCATGTTTCCCAGTTAAGGAAGCTCGTACACGACCTAGATGTGACTATTTCACCTAATCAGTTGGATGATATCGATGTTGAACCCGACGCGGTTGGGAACCGCAAGCCTATGCGTATTGTTGGGAACGATACGAAGCAACTTCGAAGGAAAGTGGTGAATCTAGTCAAAGTTCAGTGGGGCGAGGATGAGAATGACTGTACTTAGGAGACAGAGGAGAGCATTAGGAAGACGTATCCAGAACTCTTCGCCTGGTCAGATTTCAGTTTCGATTTAGTCTTTCCGCATGCTAGGATAGGCTTGTTTTGTTTGTTTTGCATGTTTGATTGTTGTATATGATTGGTAGGCATGCAGGATCCTTTGTATGTTTTGGGTTAAGGAATTTCGGGGATGAAATTTCTTAAGGGGGGAGAGTGTAACGACCCGCATTCTACGCATCGAAGGATCGTAGGATATTTATTTCTTTCACATGCGAAGTCGTATGATCATGTAACTTTGGAGGACGACTATTGGGGTCATTTCCCATGTTCATGATTTTTACCGATTTTTAAATGATCATCCTAGCTGATCTTGTTTCGGCCATAACTTTTGATTGGAAAGGAGTTTTGACCTGAAACTACTTCCATTAGATCCAGATGATGGTTTACATTTCTGTAGAGTGGTCACATTAGCCAAACGGACTCACCGTTTGGGAGATATCGCTGAAACAATTTTCAGATGGTGAAAAACAGCTTAACCGGGCCTAATTTGGGCGATTAGTGAGTGGGCCCATAACCCATTTCAGGATTAGGGTTATGGGGAGGCTGATAGGGTTAGGAAATTCAATTTCTATAATTTTCCAGCCGCCACTTTTTGTTCCTTCAAGTTTAGACATGGCCTCCACTTTCTAAAACACCCCAAATCACCTCCAAATCGCTAATTAAGCCAAATCTACATAAAATCAAAGAGGATTAGCACAAGAATCGAGGTAGAACTGTTGTATAGCTTTGGGAACAACGCCAAACAGAGAATCATTTCAGATTTGCTAATTTGTTTATGGCTAAGGTGAGTGATTTCCATAGTTCCTCACTAATTATGGTTAATTAAGGGTAATTAGTGATAATTAGCGAATTCATACATGTTAAAAATCTGAAAAAATATTGATAAATTTCGAAATATTGTTTTAGGCTTCTATTAGAAAGTTGGGTTAGTTTGGTTATGTTTTACTAATCCAATCATTAGTTTTGCTTAATCATGCTTAAGGGGAAATATAGAATTTTGGCTATGTTTGATCCATTTAACCTCGTCATATTGTTGTTTTGGTGTTTGTGGATGATTATACATGTTGCTATGACTGTATGGTATGCTTTGCAATTGATTAGAAAAGTTAGATTGGTCAAAAACACCGTCGTATGGCATAAAACAGTCGTTGAAAAATTGCAGGAAAGATGTGTAGGAACCGGATCGGATCACCCCCTCCGAACTCAACCTGATCGTGGCCACCTTCCCACGAGACGCTTGCTGAAGCTTGCCATCCCCGTTACGTTCGCCTCTGAAATCCTCCGATCTAAACCACTCATGAATGAAGACACCGAACCGATCCACTCATCTGGAGAGCTCCACGATCCGAACCGTGAAGCTTGGTTAGGACCCGATCTGGATGAAGAAGCCTGACCCGATCTGGTGAAGGAAGCACGATCCGATCCAGATTGGGCACCACGACCCGATCCGACAGGGGAGCACGAACCGACCAGAAGGAGGCTGATGGCTACAGACTGAACAAGGGGAAGAGAACCGATCAGAAAGGAAGTTTGTTTCTGAGCCAGATGAAGACCGATCTGGAGAAGACCACAAACTCGAGATGCAAAGGTAGTCCAAATGAGAAGTAGAACTCAGGATCCAGACGGGAACCAACGAGTTGAATACATGAGTTGGGCTTTGCTGCGGGACGCGTGCTAAGGGGTTATCGATGTCTATGACTTTGGATCACTATGTATGGGAGGTACGTGAACGGATTCAGGGCCACAGTGGCCTAGGTACGACTAGTGGGCTATAGACCAATGAAGTGGGGTCATTTGAGTAGGTTTGGTCATGATCCCATGGGATAAGCTTGGTGGTAGCAGTAGTTGTACAAGTCGAACTCCTTCATTATCTCGATGGGTCTAGTGATCAAAGTGGTAGATATCGTATGCTTACGCACTGAGTGAGAGATGTGAGGATGGTTGCTATGCTTGATTTGCTTGCCATCACTATGACATGCACGCCCCCACCCCTGTATTCTTTATACCATGTATTAGTGGCACCTTAGAGTATTATATAGTATGTAGTGCTAACTCTTTGGTTGCAGGTCCAGGTTCAGTTATGGTTTAGTATACCTGTTATTGTTCTATTTTGCTGCTTATCGCTCATACCAGACTTTTGTCTGACCCAGAGTTTTATGTCTCTTCTTATTACTTTGGGTGCTCTCACGAGCAGACTAGAGACAGGTTAGCTGGTAAAGTACGAGTAGCTGTACCGAAGACGAGCAGGAGGCTTCCACGTATGATATATATAGATATTCTCCTTGTGTTGCTACTGGTCACTACTTTGGGCATTAGTAGTTTACCTTTCCTTTCTTTTGGTTTAGAGACAGTTTTTAAAGTTGTAATAATGATGATGTGGAACATAAGCTGTAATTGGATTTTCCGCTGCTATGATGTTTAGTTTCAGCTTATGCATTGTCTCACCTGTTTTATGTCAAGTATGTTATTATTATATTTTATTCCTTGCGCTATCAGACATTCTATAGGTTCTTGATTAGTTCATTCTCTTCTTTCCTTTCTTTGGCGACCGTTCCGGGCTAGTCGAGCATGTGTACAACGCACTTTCGGAGCAAATGCCAACTGGTGCGGGGCGGGCCATCACATAAATTGGAATAACTTAATCAAATTTTCAGACTTAAGTGAAACCGGCATTACAGTTGTGTTCGTCCCGGAATTCTGGTTCATATAGACCCCAAGTTTGCGTAAACCGAATAACTATGAAGAAGTTATGGGCATTTGAAGTTTGTATACATATAATGAGCTTATGTATAAATATAATATAAAAATATTCAAACGAAAACCAACGTGGCCTAAGTGGAAAACCAGACCGTTGTGGGACAACCCACAAACATCCTGGGTCGACCTATGGGTCGACCCGAGGTTGGTTGGGTCGACCCATGGGTCGGTGGGTCGACCTACTGCTAATCTGGGAAGATTCATTCTGCGAACCTGGATTGTTTTTGGACTATATTCGTTGTTGACTTAGCGATATGTGTACGATTTGGATTAAACCCTAGAATTTAAAGGCTGAGGTTGACTCTGTAAATCTATATATAGGTGGCTTCTCTCTCCAATTTACACCATTCCTTCATATCTTCTGCCTCTATGAAATTATTTTAAAAATATAAACATATAATGAGAGAATGCTGCTGAGGCCTAAATCTACAGAGACAACATTCAGGACTTGCATCAACTAAAAGGATTGGATTGGACTTTTCTACGACATATAGTCATATTAGAGATTTAATCTCTTCTTCACCAAGACCCACTGTGTGTTCCCTATCATTTTCAGATCTAATTTCTTAGACTATACCATGACAGTTAAATAAAAATTGGGTTAGGATATGCAGTGTTTGTAAGATAAATGTTATACATATTTTTCACTATTAATCACCTATGCCATTATGTTAAGCAAAACATATGCCTTTGCTGTTGGATAATTAACAAGTTATATGTATTTATCTTCCTTTTCCCATTTTCTATGTTTTATGTTTATTTCCAGTCTTACCTATATGCCTATGTGATTTGATTCTCCTTCCTCTGTTTTTCCTTTTTATTCACACTAAGCCTAGGCCTATGGAAGCCTAAGTTATATCCAATTAGAGTGTGCGTATAATTGGAGCAATAAGGAATGATATAAAAAGAGGAATTTAGGCATGTTATTTAATTGGAACTGTTTAACTATAATTTGGGAAAGAGATAATATGCACATGTTTAAACTTGTTGCAAACTGATAAAAAGGGATAATGTGTATATACTTGCTGTAAATCGGTAAAAATAGATAATATGCATAAACGTAGAAATGAGTTATATGCATAAACCTATATATGTTGTAATTTGAGAACATAGTTGATGAATAGTATGATTATGAACTGAGCATGTTAGATTCGACTTAATACAGACATTAGGTAAATGATATGTTAGAATATGGTAAGTATTAGATGTAGGTTAATAAACTGAACGTTGTGGGAATTGTATACATCTAGGCAAGTGTCTTGGGGAAGGGTTGTGCACGCATAATGAAATGTAACATTACTACCATGCTTATTAGTAAACCTAAACCTGCTAGGTTAAACATGAGTATTAATAAGCTAAGAGGTCGCTCGTTCTGTTGTTGTATCGGGTTTTGGAGACTCTTAAATCCTAGTTTTGGGGGCACAAGCTTAGGGGGTTTGGCTTTTGTCAATCTACTGTTTGGAACCCATATCAGTCAGTATCCCTGTTGATATCTTATTGAAGGGGGCCTAACACTAGGTACACACCAGAGCGCGCTTTACTGAACTAGATAATAAGAGGTTCACATGGGGGTGGGTACGGGGGCGTTCCGGCGAAGTCATGAGCGTGCATGGGTCCGAATAGGGAAGATAAGACGCTGTAACACCAGTAAATATGTCTGTTTTATATAGTTGTTGGGTTAGGGAGTGATACACTCTACTATCGGAGATGACGCAAGGTATTTACATAGTAGAGAGTCGATCACATGGGCAGTAATTAGGGTACACCTAATCCTAATGTTGTATAATTAGGTTCTAGTTATGTAATTAGGGTACACCTAATCTTGTTGTTTAATCATGTTGTTTAATTCTGCTGTTAATCCTGCTATTATGTAATTAGGTTGAAAATCTAATCCTGTTGGACTTATTATACTAGTATTGGTGTAGGCATACCTGTTTAGGGGTATAAATGTAAAGCATTACTTGATCATGGTTTATTCCTATCTATCCTGTTGTTCTATCTAGTTTTACCTTATATGACAGTGTATTTTTCTCATCCAGTCTTATTTTCCTGTCTTGGGTTTCTATTTTATGCACATTTAAAAATCAGTGGAACTCGCCAGACTGTTAAGGATGTCGAATAAGGATCTTAAATCAGAATTAACACTAGAAAGGGGGTGAATAGTATTTATGAGAAAATTATAGAAATCTTTAACTAACTTGAATTACTATATGAATCACACAATGATTATCACACCAGAAATGATCACAAACACAGAAACAATCGCAAACATAGATATAAGTAAATATAAAATGCAGAAAACGAAAGAATACACCGGATTTTATACTGGTTCGGATTACTCATACATCCAGTTCCACACAACGCTAGATTGCGCAAAGTTTTATTAATACTAGTATCAATCTTACAACGCCCTTGATTTCCCGGCTACAAGGTTAACACTGATTCCACCACCCTTGATTTCATGGCTACAAGGTTCATACCGCACCCTTTCCTTGATTTTCGAGCTACAAAGAACACACCCTTTCCCAAATAATTCCCAAATGATTACAACAGCTAGGGATGGCAAAAATTTCCGTAATCACGGTTACCCACGGATACAATCCGTCATGGGCATGAAACGGATAGCTAAATGGGTATCCGTGGGTAAAATAAATGGGTTTTTTAGTATACGTTAATTAATGGGGTAGGTACGGATAATAAGATATCCGTGTTGGTGGCTATCAATGCCTATATTGAGTGTGATTTATTGCCAACGCAAAAATCATTGTTGTTGGCTATTGGGTATTTGTGCGCATATTTTTATCGAACAATTTATAAGCGACTATCGGTATTTGTAATAACTGTGCGTACTACTAATTAAAACCCTATACATACCTAGTTAGAAATTCTCAAATTTCTCATTAATGTTTCAAATTCCAATCTAGCAAGCAAAGCATCTATTCTTCTCTCCAAACCTTCTGCTCTCTTCAGCAATTTCAAAACATCCAGCTAAAATTCTTGCTTCACTCCTCCTCACTTGTTTATATCAATATATTGCCAAATCCAAGCAATGCATTGCTAAAGTTCACGCCTAGTGTATTTTGATTTTTTTTTACCGAATGTATTATTAAACAATTTCAATAGATGATTAAAAAATAAATTGAATAAAATATCATGGATACCCGCAGATACCTGCAACTTGTTTATAATCCGTTTAATGGGTACCCTTGTGGGTATGGGGCGGGCACGTGTCAAAAAATTTCCTAATGGGGCAGTGATGGAAGGGTACTACCCGTGCCCGCCCCGCCCCCTTGACATACCCAACAACAACCCTAGAACTCTTGAATAACACTTCCAATCAAAGAGTACTTGATAGGGATTAAGAAAAGAAAAAGTTTGATATAATTTGAGTAGAAATCAGCGGAGTATAACTGTGGAAATCAAGAAATTAATGGTTGATAATGGTGGTTAGAAATAGGCTGATGATAGAGCAGAAGTGATAAAAATTTCGAATTTAACCCCTATTTATAGTGTTTGAAAGCTTGCAACATTTCTGAAACGTTTCAAAATAAGAAAAGACACTTCCCTTGAAATTTGAAAATATGACAGTTATGTTGAAGTATGTATGTCGACATATGCTTACTATTTTGATGTTTCTTAAAACCATTTTTCAAATGTTTAAATCAACATATATACTCTGGAAATTCTTGAATCGAAACTATTGTTCCAAAATGAGTTTTCTAAAGTGCTAAAACATATAAAAACATAGTGATATATAATATAAACATATTTATCAAATTATATAATATAAAGCTATAAAACATTTATATTATAAACATATATATTATAAAACTTTATAAACTATAAACATATAAATATATTTGAAATCATAAGTAAAATCTTAATAATTTGAAATCAGTTCAGAATAAGACTTTGAAATTATTTTAAAATTAATTTGAAAAGGAATTTGAAAACATAATTTGAATTAAGCCGTAGGCTCCACTCCTGGTGGTGCCCTTACGTTAATTACTTTAAGCTTCAACCTTGCGACCATACTCCCCCCAAAAGCCAGAAACTTTGGTTTCTCAAAAGGTGCCAACGGAGTCCTAAAAGCAACATCTGTTGATCCGTGGTCGACATCGTTTAAGGTTGAGACTAGGACGGTATCTGATCGTCTTCGAGCCCCCAACTTTCGTTCTTGATTAACTTCCATAGCCTAAACGACCATAGTCCCTCTTAGAAGATGACCACGAAGGGATGACTCTATGTAGCTAGTTAGCAGGCCGAGGTCTCGTTCATTAATGGAATTGACCAGACAAATCGCCCCATCAACTAAGAACGGCCATGCACCACCAACTAAGACAAATCGTTCTTGATTGCCTTGCAAAATAAAAACATAATTTGAAAACAGAATTTGAAAGTGCTAGCCGGAGTTTTACATATAATCTAGACTCTATTAGTTTGATAATCTTGAGCTCTTGAAATCTTGATATCTTGATACTCATGAGTCTTGAATTCCTTGATATCTTGAATCTCTAAAATTGTACAATCTTCAGTATTTATATCCTGCATATATATCCTGCATATATATATATATATATATATATGTATCCTGGATAAAGATGTTAGTACATATTTTATAATCAATTATGTAAAAAATTGAAACAAGGTTCTTGTCATCAAAATTTCATTCTCCAACATTTTCCCCTCTTTGATGATGACAAGCTTGGTTTATAAAATATTCGTACCTGTCAATCTGATTCCTTGATTACCCCCCTTTTCACCATGAATTCCTTCTAACTCCCCCTTAAACTATGTCTATCTTAACTATACCTTATTTTATAAGTTCTCCCCGTTTGTCATCAATAAAAAGTGTATCTATCTATACTTAGGACAATCCTAATGACTAATTCTATAAATAACTCCCCCTAAATCTGTAACTCTCCCTAAATTTAAATCTAAAAATTTATAACTCCCCCTAAACTTATGGTTATACTATTGTAATTTTACTAAGTAAACTAAAAAGGAATATAATAAAACATTGTATAAACTAAACAAGCAATTCTAGCAATTTTTTACAAGTAATCAAAATAAGCAATCCAAACAATCTAAACCAAATCAACTAAAACGAAAATATATGTCAATTCAAAAACACTTCGTGAAACTTCAACTAATCCTAGAAACTATAAACCTCCCACTTAATCTAATATTAGAAAATCTATATGTAATAAAATATGAAAAAGATAGTTATATTATTTAATACCTACATGTGTGTAAGTATATTTCAAGCCTATCAACACGCACATACACATATCTAATCCAACCAAGTTAGATAAGTCAAACAAATCAATCAAGACAAATAAGTCAAACAAATCAATCAAGCCAAACAAGTCAAACAAATTATTCAAGCCAATCAAGTCAAAGTAAATATGTTATGTGTTTAATTAATAATCCTATATATTTCTAAAACGACAACTCCCCATACAGTATACTGGTTATGTACGGAGTTAAAAATTAACATGTAATGCAATATGTGCAGTGTGTTGGTTATAATGTAGTATGAAATGTTTGTCATATGCAAAACAATATGAAATGATATACTGAATGAAATGCAACTTGTGATGTGAATGATTTTAATTTGAGATGCACTGTAATTTATAATAATGACGTATGATATGAAATAAGAAGTGTAATGATAATATCCAGAATGATTTGGTGATGATATCTATTTTGGTAAAAGATATTCAAAGTACTATCTAACTATTATGCATATACACATATTTTATAAATTATTTCAATCAAACAATGATGATATACATTAATTTCTAGACTTAGGTTAATGATACTAATGAAAGTGATTGAAAAAAGAGTAAAGATAAGAGTTTAATAGTAATTAAAAATATATTCATGATAGGTAGTAAAATATTCAGAATAATTCTATGAGAAATATAGAGTTAAATAATTTTAGTAGGGTGCTTCATAAAAAATTGAAGATCCTTTTAAGGATAATATAAAATTGTATCATATGAAGTAAAATATTTTGATATAAACATATATTCATAATTGTATATATAAAAACTAATCAAAAAACTTAAAATTCAATTTATTATGAGATATACATCAATCTTTTGATACGAATCAATTTTAAATTTAAACTTTTAGAAATCAAAACATATTAATTTGCTTAAAGAACCATTTATATGTTAAAACTTTAAAAGAAATCTATAACAAAATTATTTTTGATGAAATCTAGTAATATAACTATAAAACTATAACTTCTTATATTTTAACTACAGATTTAAGACACTAAAATTATATATATACACACACACACACTTTATATCAAAATATTAAGTTAAATACACAATTTTTATAAATCTTAATAAGAAATCAAAATTTGTATTAAGTTACAAATAGTATTTGTGCTAATGTAACCCAAAATTATATGATATTAAACTATAAAACATATATATTATAAACATATATATATATTATAAAACCTTATAAACTATAAACATATATATATATATATATATATATATATATATATATATATGAAATCATAACTAAAATCTTAATAATTTGAAATCATTTTAGAATAGGAGTTTGAAATTATTTTGAAATTGATTTGAAAAGGAAATTGAAAACAGAATTTGAAAGTGTTAATCAAAGTTTTACATATAATCTGGACTTTATTACTTTGATAATCTTGAGCTCTTGAAATCTTGATACTCATGAGTCTTGAATTTCTTGATATCTTGGATCTCTAAAACTGTACAGTCTTCATTATTTATATCCTGTATATATATATATACATATATATATATTCCGGACAAAGATGTTAATATATATTTTATAATCAATTATGTAAATAATTGAAACAAGGTTGTTTCCATCAAAATTCCATTCTCCAACATAGGCTTTATGTCTGACCCTTTTTCTTTTGTCTCTTTCTTCCTTTCCCCTAGGTGCTTAGAGTGGAAGCACTTAACAATGATTTGGACTTTCTCTTACAGCTTGGACTTGGATTTCTTGAGATGTACCATTTTGACTTGCTTTCTACTCTAGTATGGCTTATGGCAAGGGCTATGATTTCATGTACTCTAATGCTTTGGTTTATGAGATGTTTTATTAGACATATTTGATGTAACTAGTTTTGTTGTAACCTGTTTAGAACTATGCTTAATTTTTAATAATGAAGTAAAAAAATTCCACTGCTTATTTTTTATCTGTCTGTGAATTTCTGTACTGTTTACCTATTGCGCTTCACGAAACTTAACACTTTCTCTTATGAGTGACATTAACGGACGTGGGGTGTCACATTTGGTATTAGAGCCGAAGGTTACAAGATCAGAGAGAAAGCTTTTAAAAATTGGTTTTAAAAGCAAAGTATTTTCAAATAAAAATATGTTCTTGAAAAACATATCCCCTCAAGCCATGTTCGATATTCTCTCGATCTCTTGTTGATTCTTTTTCCTTTTCTTTTCAACATGTCTGGGGAAATCAATCTTCCCAAGGTCATTCCGCTACCGACATAGTTTCATAGGTATCTTGAGGCTACAGCACCTGCCTGAGGTCAAGGAGATACCCCACCCCGAGCTGCATTCTAATGTTGCTCCACCTCCATGAGTAGATAACTTTTCTAAGTTATGCAAAGACTTCTGTGCTATGGGAGGAAAACCATTCCGTGGTACTGAGAGCTTTGTTGAAGAAAGGAATTGGCTACGAGAGACGGAGAACGTGTTTGGTCATTTCGAGATCGACGATAGAAGAAATATACAGTTGACCACATGACAACTAAAGGATGAAACTTCCTGCAGGTAGGAAGTAACACAGGCGAGACAACCAGTAGCTACTTGGGATGGTTTCAGACAGAGAATCGAGATGAATATTTTTTCTCAGGCGGAAGAAGGATTACATATGGAGAAATTCATGGCTTTGAAACAAGGAAACATGTCTGTTAAGGATTATGTGAACAAGTTTAGTCAACTGACAAGGTTTAGACTGGATTTGGTGAATACACCCTACAAGAAGGCGCTTAGATTTGCGAGAGGGTTGAATCAACCCGCTCCAAGGACTTGCTTCATCTTATATACCAATGGGGGCGACGTTTGGAAGGCTGGATGATATGGCTCATATGCACGATAATGGAAAGGATGAGAAGAAAGACGGTAAGACCGAGGAGACACAAGCTAAGGGGGAGAAACAAAAATGGTGGCCCTGAAATGGAAAGCAAAAGAAAGAGAAAGGTGGAAAGCCTAACAAGGCTCAGATCAAGAAAGATATTAAGTGTCATGATTGCGGAGCTATAGGTCATTTTGTAAAGGACTGGAGAAGGACAAAGAAAGCCTGCTTTAATTGTGGACAAGTGGGACACTTCAGTAAGCAAAGCCTTAGCAAGCAAGGACAAGGGCAAAAACTTCTGGATAAGTGCATGCTTTAAAGGCTAGTGGACCTGATCGAGGTAGGAAACTCACAATTGAAGATTTGATTTCGCTTTTTGACTATCCTGCGTTTGAACCCTATTTGATTTTGGCACTTCACATTCATTTGTATCCATTTCTTTAGTAGATAGTCTACACCTTAATACTAGTATAGTCTTTGATCCAGTAGTGGTCTCAAACCCCATAGGAGGATCGGCTCATTTATCCATGATGTGTAGGGGTTTGAGAATTTCTAACTTGGCCGTCGAGTTTGAATGATACGCATACGTGTTGGGCTTTATGAGCTATGGTTTGATTCTAGACATAGATTGGCTAGCGATGTATAGTGCCATCCTCGATTGCGAAAAGAGAGTAATTAGACTTCTTACTTGTCATGGTAGGACCCTCAAAATTTCCTGTAATCCACGGGGGTTGTAACACCCCGCATTCTTAGTGTAAGATAATAAAATAAGAATAACTTAATTAAATATTCAGAACTTAGTAAAATGGCCCACGCCATTGCGTCCATCTCGAAATTCTGGTCAAAATCGACACCTGTATTGCGTAAATCGGATACCGTATGAAGACGTTATTAAGGTTCGAAGTTTGTATACGCTCAAGAAATATATATATATATACATATATATATATACATATATATATACACACACACACACACACACACACACACACACACATATATATATATATATATATATATATAATGTTCAAAAATTCAAAATGGGTCCAGAAATTCGAAAATTGGTTCAAAATTCAAATTTTCAGAAGGCGGCAGATTTCCCGTCCAGGTGAGTCGACCCCCGCAAGGGTGGGTCGACACCAGGGTCGACCCCCTCAAGTGTGGGTCGACACCAGGGTCGACCTACTAAAAGGTGGGTCTACCCACCTGCGGTAGATTTTGGCAGATTAGGGTTTTGTGATATTTTGACAATTCATATGGCTTTTGGGCAAATCTGGGGGTCCTGGTTGCTCCATACACCTATAAATAAGACCCTTGGCCTAACCCTAAGCCTCATAATTCGATGGCTATGCCAGAACGCTACCATTACTCTCTCTCCCTTCTCAAATTTATTTTGAAAATTAAAATGTTAGCCTAAGAGAATTATGAATTCAGATCTGGAAGAGGGAATCAACGTTAATAAAATGATTATTGAATCATAGAAGCAAGGTAAACTTTTAAGAACCAATCTATTTAAATTCTTTCTCTTTCCCTTCTCTTTTCATGAAATAATAAATCCATGGTCGTTAGGTTGTGAATCAAATTAAAAGGAAAAGGGGAAACCATGGATGATAGAATGGATCAGATCCAAGATTTGGGAAAAGCATGATCGGTGAGTGGGTTTAAAATATACTTTTTGAATAATAGTACCTCTATCGTTTGGCATTCCCCATAATGAACATATTGGAAGGTTTAATTTGGTGAAATGCATTACTGTGCTAAAATGGATAATATGTTTAGTTAATATGTTGAGATGAACATTTACTTGAATGTTTAAGAAAAATGAATACTGTTGTATAGATCCGTTTTATGAACCTATGAATTGGGTAAATTATACACTATTAGAGAAATACATGTTATTTTAAATAAAGTTAACATGTAGAAAGACATGAGACATATATTGGGATTTGGGGCATAATTTGAAATAGGATTTTGGAACATAACATATATTATGCTTTGAGACTTTAATTTGGAGGAGCAATTTGATATGAACATAAATGGTTGAAAATTCATTCATAAGATTAGTTGAAATGTTGGAAATGTTTATATGTTATAGACTTGTTAAAAATATTGGCAGTAACTACCATTGTTCATATCACATATTGATTTGTTCCATATATATACCAGATCCCTTACCTGTGTGAATTAGAAAGATTGTATAATTATATACATAGAATTGAATAAATGAATATGAATATGCCTAGGATTACAATTAGAAATTGCAACTGCATTTATGGCATGAGGTTAAGTTGTATTAGTGGCGGAAGTCTGCCCGGACCCGACCGGCATATCCAACAGCCACTATTGTTGAACCTAATGTGAGAGGCTAAGTGAAAAATTAAAAACATGTAATGGTGCTAAGACACGAGGTTATGTCAACTTGTGGTAGAAGTCTGCTCGGACCCTCCCAACAAATCCAGCGTCCACAAGTGTAGGCTTAATGTGAGAGGTCCGGTGCTTATATATATATATATATATATATATATATAAATATATAACAAGATATGAATAAATGGCAATGGTGGTAATTAAATTTCTAACTCAGAAAATAAGAAAGGAAGGGATGAAATGAACTGAGTTGATATGATAAGAAGGAAAAGTGATGTATTTCCCTAAATGACTTATTTCTGAAAATGTTGTTGCAAGTAAGCCACAGTAAATAAAGGAAAGTAAATAAATTACTCGCTACCACGGATTAGATAGGAATACGTTATGAAAATAAATCATTGATTCCTTCTATTAAACTGATAAGATGCATGAAATGTTTTCCTTAGTATAATAAGGAATATATATTACAGTGAATGAAGAATGATGGTTTACAACGGTAAATGGTTCAAGAGGGGATGATAATAACCTATTATAAATAAATAACACATTGTATAATAGGTAGACTTGTCCTAGGGACAAGTGCATATTATAACTTAGGTTATAATAAACTAGTAAGGGAATGGGATAACTGGTGAATTGAGTTAAGGGACACTTAATTATAAATTAAGTAATCAGTAAACGGGAAAACTTGAAACCAGTTAATAAAGGGGGGGGGGTAAATATATTGTATTTAATTATAAATTAATTAATCTGTAAGCTTGGAAGTCTGAAACCCGTTGATAAGAAGGTTTAGGCTTGTCCTGGGGACAAGAGGAAATTATAGCATAGGTTATAATAAACGGGCAGAGAAACTTATTAATGGGCCTTAGTTAATAGAACTAAGTTAATAAGTAAACAACGATAAGCTGTATTGACAATGTAAAAGGGAATTATGATTAAATGAGAAAGAATGAGGAAAACTTATGAAATGAAATAAGTTATGTTTAATCATAAATGGTAAGTGACATGTTAATTAGAAAACATGTGAATTGGATATACTTAATTACATATTAAGGAAAGCATATTATTGTAATGATGAAATCAACAAGAAGATAAAAAGGGGTTGTGGATTACAGACCTTAGGCCATAATCTAGAAAATAACATGTTGTGGTCTTATTAATAAACTTAAATGGATTAAGTTGTATGACTGAAATTAATAAGCAAGAGAACTTGGTAATTTGAATAAGAATTCAATATAAATTGGAGTAACCAAGTTAACTGGAAACCTGATGAGGCAAGACAAGCGCGTAAAAGAATGTTTAGGCATAGGGTCTAACAATATGCTAAAGTAAGGCGCTTAGACCAGTCTGTACGGTTGAGGGTGAATAACCCAACGGGGTAGATCATCGAGGTGTTATAAGGCATGAGGGGAGCGCACATTCATCTGATTGTTCTGACGGCTCCAAAGGACTGAAAGGGGAAGCATGCATCTTCCTGAGGTACGTAAGGTGCTCCTAGTATTCCTATATGCAGTGACAGATGTCTTAGGCTGTGCTCGCAGAGGTTGGATCTGTGCGTAACTACTAGGTGGGTGGGCCTTAACTACAGATGTAGCTATGCAGTCAGAATGCTGTGATGTGGTGACACTAGGGTGGTTCGGCGGTTGCCTCACGAGGAGGCAGAGGGTCACGACCAACAAGGATAGTAGATCTTCGGACACCCGTCATCGGAAGCCAGTGGGATGCGGAAAGACTCGAGCTAAGCCCAAGATACCATTTCACTCTTCACTATCGAGGTAAGGGGTTGAGGGGTGACGGCACATGGATGTTTAGATTGTTTGCGTAGGGGCAGTCGTTTAGCTCTGGTTGTCTTTACTAGTTGAGGGAGGAGCCGAGGTGGGGCCATAGCCAGCACGAAAACAGACCCTAGATATATCTGTATATAGAGGCTCTTTAAAGACGGGCATGCACAGATATGGAAAAGCTCCCGACCGAGTACCATGCTTCTTGTATCGCCCTACCACGAAACTCGGTGCACATTAGAGGACGTGTGATCGAGGCATCGAGCTACAGTTGAAGATACGCATTGTGGACAGTCTAGATACATGCATGTCAGCTCTGGGTGGTGTATTGTAGACTTAAGAGCATTACTCCAGTATGGAGTCTGATTCGAACAAAGGAGACAGTTAGTACATTTATGTTGCATAGTAATGATAGATATATGCGGAACATAATATTGTTATCCGTACGTCACTATGACATAGGATGAGGGACTACGTATATTCCGATGGTGTTACGTCGGAGACCATGCGAGTGGGGTACCATAGGGTGTACCTCAATATTGAGGGTAGCTACATATATATGGTATTAAGTTAATCCACTGGGAAGTAAATAGGTGCGACGTATGTGTAAGCCTTGAGTATTGTTAACCTAAATAACCTAACAAATAAGAAAATATGATTGAACGATATATGTAGGATTATCCAAAGTGTATAGTTTAAATCCAGTCACCAGAACTTGTGTTCTGACCCCCTCCTCATAATATACTCGCAGGTTAGATTTGCGGCAGAGACATGATAGCTTCGGATACTGGTTAGGCAGTATTAATAATACGGTAAGGCTATATTTTGATTATACTATATTTTATCCATTCCGCTGTGAAATATTTTCTGAGCTCTGATATGCTTTGTGTCTGTCTTTTCTGCAGGATACCAGAGCAAACCAATCCGAGTTTCTATAGATTGGAATTTTGAAAAAAAATTGGTCTGTCGGAATTTGGGTTGTCACAGAGTTGGTGATGCTCGGTTTTCTAGAATCGCTTGATACTTATGTTGACAACTTGCAATCTGTGCCCATAGTCATAGATTACCCGGATGTGTTTGAGGAGGTTAAGGGACTACCTCTAAGGCATGAGATAGACAACCGGATTTACTTGGTAGAGAATGCGAAGTCAATTGCTCTACTAGTATGCCACATGGATCCCAGGGAAAGGAGGGAGCTTAGCAAGCAAGTAGGGAAGCTATTCGAGAAAGGTTTTATTAGGCGAAGCATATTAGAGTAGGGAGCTCCTGTCGTCTTTGCAACTAAGGCAGACGTCTCACTTCATCTATGTGTGGATTATGGGGAGCTGAATAAGATCACTAAGAAGAATAGGCACCCGCTACCAAGGATTGACGACCTGTTTAATCATCTAGTAGGCACATCAGTTTTCTCGCAGATGGATTTGGCCATGGGATTTCATCAGCTGAGGGTGGCTGAGGATAACATTGATAAGACTGCATTTAGAACTCCAGACGATTTCTTTGAGTGGCTGGTTATGCCTATAGGGCTAACCAACGAACCCGCTTATTTTGTGGACTTGATAAGTTGGTTGTTTAAGGAGTTTCTGAACAAGTTTGTGGTGGTCTTTTTGGATGACATTTTGATATTCTCAAAGAGTGAGGAGGAGCATGTCCAACACCTAGGAAGGTTCTACGCACTCTCAGGTTACATCTGCTCAAGCCAAAATTTTCTAAGTGTCACTTTTTGGAGAAAGGAAGTAAGGTTCCTAGGGCATGTGGTCTCCAAGGAAGGAATAGCAGTGGACCCCGCGAAAGTCGTCGCTGTTCAAGATTGGAGGGATCCAAAGAATGCGACGGAAGTGAGAAGTTTTCTAGGGTTGGCGGGCTATTATACAAATTTTATCAAAGACTTTGCAAGGGTATCAGCTTCGCTTACCCGATTGACGAAAAAGAACCTGGCTTTTTTGTGGAGCATTGATTGTGAGGATGTCACTTAGAGATTAAAGTGGGCTCTGACAACATCCCCTGTTCTGACTCTCCCAGATGGAAGAAAGATGTTCACGGTCTACACAGATGTTTGTGGAACAGGGCTGGGTGTCGTTCTAATGCAAGAGGGAAGGGTAGTATGCTATGGTAGTAGACAACTGAGAGTTCATGAGAAGAACTATCCTACCCATGATCTAGAATTGGTTGTAATAGTGTTCGCATTGAATTCTTGGCGATATTATCTACTTGGAGAGATATTTGAGTTATAAACGGATTATAAGTCG
Organism: Allium sativum; assembly: GCA_030737875.1. NCBI lineage: Eukaryota > Viridiplantae > Streptophyta > Magnoliopsida > Asparagales > Amaryllidaceae > Allium > Allium sativum. Next base: position 655,686,317 of record CM060910.1, read on the forward strand.
CTCAAATACTTATTCTCATAGAAGGATCTCAACCTAAGGAAGCAACGTGGATGGAGTTCCTAGCGTCCTACGACTTCAAGATAACTTATACCCCCGGCAAGGTTAATGTAGTAGAGGAGGTGTTGAGTAGACAAAGTATGACTTTTAGTCCTCTATTCATAGAACGGCGGAGCTTGTAGTACATCTTGACCTTTGATTTTAAGCCATCTAGGATTTCACTTTGGGATTGTTAGCATCGTTGGAGGTGCGACCTGCTCTATTGGAGCGTATTGGATCTATATAGCGAGAGAACCCGCAGATTTCAAACATCTTGGAAAAGCTTGGTAGAGGAGGGACTTCTAGCCACCTTGGTAGATATACAATAGACGAGAAAGGGTGGCTAAGATGAGATGGAAGGCTACGTGTCCCTAAGATTGGGGAATTGTTTAAGGTAGTGCTTGAGGAAGCTCATCATTCTCGGATAATTATCCATCCAGGCGGCGATAAATTGTATCGAGACATGAAGAGGGTTTTATTTTGGATTGGCATGAATAAAGATGACACGGAATTTGTAGCTTGATGCTTGACCTACCAAAGAGTAAAGGCTGAACAAAAGAAACCGGGAGGATTGCTTCAGCCCTTTGATGTCCCACAATGGAAGTGGGAGACCGTCTCTATAGATTTCACCGATGGATTACCCCGATCAAGGAAGGGCAATACGAGCATTTGGGTAATAGTGGATAGACTTACGAAGATCACTCATTTTATTCCTATTAAGAGTAAGAGGACCTCGGCTTGGCTGGCATCAGTATACCTTCGAGAGATAGTTCGATTGCATAGGGTACCTTTCAGTATAGTAAGTGACCGCGACCCCATCTTTACTAGTGAGTTTTTGAAGAGCTTACAAGAGGCATTAGGTACAACTACATTTGAGCACGACAAACCACCCTCTGACAGATGGACAGACTGAGAGGGTGAATAAAGTTCTTAAGGATCTTCTAAGACTGTGTATCTTAGACTTTGGAGGGAATTAAGAGGAGCATCCCCATTTGGTGGAGTTCTCCTACAACAACAGTTACCAATCAAGCATAGGCGTGGCACCATTCGAATCATTATATGGATGACCTTGTAGATCGCTGACTTGTTGGTGTGAGTCTACGGACAGATTTCTACTTGGACTAGAGATGATTCGAGATACTGCCAAGTAGATTGATCTTATCTACTAAAGAATGAAAGCAGCCCAAAACAGACAGAAATCTTATGCCGATAAATGGAGGACCGATTTGGAATTCGAAGTGAGAGGTATGGTCTTCATTAAAATATCACTGCTAAGGAATGTAGTCCGTTTTATCTCGGTAGGGAAGTTGGGGCCAAGATTTGTAGGGTCATTCCCTATAGTGCAGAGAATAAGTGAGATGCCTATAAGATAAAGCTACCGGATAGACTGACGGGCGCACAAGATGTGTTTCACGTTTCCCATTTGAGGAAATGTCTCCATGATATGATAAAGATAGTGGAGCCGAGCACACTTGAGGACGTGGAAGTTGAGAAGGAAGCATAAATGAGAAGAGTTCCTACTCATATCCTTGGATCAGAAATCAAGAAGCTACGTACCAGGAAATCATATTGGTGAAAGTGCAATGGGAGAAGACCGCGAAGATGCAACATGGGAACCCGAAGTTAGGATTCGTGCGTCTTATCCTTTTCTTTTTGAAGGTACGTTCTTGATTTTTTTCCAAGCATTTACTTTGCATTTGCTTCTATCATTCAAGTATATTTATTCAATCATTCGAGCTTTCGATCCTTAGGTAGAATCCAATGGTTGGAAAAATGTGTTTCAAACATGTTATGTTTGATGACTGCAAGTTGATGCAAGTGTTTGCTCGTGGTTGCTTGTGGATGCATATACACACACTAGGAACTAGATCGGCTCAATCACTTAGATATTACTTACAGATATGTGTGCATTTTTATTTTTCTATTGATGAAAATGGGTGATTTATCATATGAATGTTGCATTTGAGGAATGATTGTGCATATATATGGAGTTATATGTTATACTAGGATTATTTGTATACATTTTGGATTCATGGCACAAGCGTATATTGCATTAAGGAGGTCAAATGAATTAGTCAACCACCTGATTTTCGCATTAGTATAAGGACATATACATACAACACATTTGCATATTTTCATATAAGCATTATAAATTTCTTAAGGATAATGGATGCCTATGGATTGTGGATGAGTAGATGGTTGTTTGGTTAGTAACATTCTTCTTAACTTGGAAATTTCGGGGACGAAATCTTTTAAGTAGGGAAGAATGTAACACCCGAAAATTTAATACACTATAACCATACTTTAAGATAATAAATTAGGAATAACTTAATTAAATATTCAGAATTAAGTGAAACCAGCATTACCGTTGCGTTCGACTTGGAATTGTGGTTCAGATAGACTCCAAGTTTGCATAAAACAGATAACGTATGAAGAAGTTATGGGCATTAGAAGTTTTTATACATGATAGGAGCTTATGTACAAATATATGTAAAAATATTCAAACGAAAATCAATGCGGGCCTAAGCGGGAAACCTGACAGTTGTGGAACGACCTACAAACGGCCTGGATTGACCTATGGTTCGACCCAAGATTGGCTAGGTCGACCCATGGGTTGGTGGGTCGACTCACTACTGATCTGGGAAGATTCGTTCTGCGAACCTGGACTGTTTTTGGACTATATTCGTTGTTGACTTAGTGTTGTGTGTATGATTTGGATTAAGCCCTAGAATCTAAAGGCTGAGGTTGACTCTTGGAATCTATAAATACGTGGCTTCTCTCATTCCAATTTACACCATTTCTTCGTATCTTCAGCCTTTATGAAATTATTCTAAAAATATAAACGTATAATGGAGGAATGCTGTTGAGTCGTAGATCTACAGAGACAACATTCAGGACTTGCATACATACAACTAAAAGAATTGGGTTGGACCTTTCTACGGCATATACATATATAAGAGATTTAATATCTTCTTTATCAAGACCCATTGTGAGTTCCCTGTCATTTTCAGATCTAATTTCTTAGACTATAACATGACAGTTAAATAAAAATTGGTTTAGGATATGCAATGTTTGTAAGATAAATGTTATACATGTTTTTCACTATTAATCACCTATGCAATTATGATAAGCAAAACATATACCTTTACATGTGGATAATTAACAAGTTACATGTATCTATCTTCTTTTTCCTATTTTTTATGTTTTATGCTTATTTCCATTCTTGCCTATATGCCTATGTGATCTGATTTTCCTTCCTTTGTTTTCCCTTTTTATTCATGCTAAGCCTTTGGAAGCCTAGGCTGTATCCGATTAGAGTGTAGTATAATTGGGGCAATATTAAATGACATAAAAAGAGGAATTTTGGCAGGTTATTAAATTGGGACTATTTAACTATAATTTGGGAAAGGGATAATATACACGTGTTTAGACTTGTTGTAAACTGATAAAAAGGAATAATATGTATGTACTTGCTGTAAATTAGTAGAAATGGATAATATGCATAAACATGTATATGTTGTAATCTAGGAATATAGCTGATGAATAATATGCATATGAATTGGACATGTTAGATTTGACTTAATACAGACATTAAGTAAATGACATATTAGAATATGGTAAGTACCAGATGTAGGTTAATAAACTGAAACACTATGGGAATTGTATACATTTGGGCAGGTGTCTTGGGGAAGGGTTGTATGCACATAATGACATATAACATTACAACCACATTTATTAGTAAACCTAAACCTACTAGGTTAAATATGAGTATTAATAAGCTAAGAGGTCCCTCTTTCTACTGTTGTATCGGGTTCTGAGGACCCTTAAATTTTAGTTTTGGGGGCACAAGATTAGGGGGTTTGGCTTGTGTCAATATACTGTTTGGAACCCATATCAGTCAATATCTATGTTGGTATGCTGTTAGAGGGGGCCTCACACTAGGTAGGGGCCAAGGCACGCTTTACTGAGCTGGATAGTAAAAGGTTCACATGGGGCGGGTACGGGCATGTTCCGGCGAAGTCATGAGTATGCATGGGTCCGAATTGGGAAGATAAGACGTCGTAACGCCAGTAAATAGGTCCGTGTTATATATTGGTGGGTTATGGAGTGATACACCTTACTGCCGGGGCTGACACAGGGAATTTATAATCTGGTTACGTAACCTACTGTTATGTAATTAGGTTAACACCTAATCTGGTTACGTAACTAGGGGACGCCTAATCCTGCTATTTAATCCTGTTGTTTAATTCTGGTGTTGATCATGCTGATATGTAATTAGGTTGAAAATCTAATCCTGTTGGACTTGTTATACTAGTATTGGTGTAGACATACCTGTTTTAGGGATATTAATGTGAAGCATTACTTGATCACAGTTTATTCCTGTCTATCATGTTGTTCTGTTTAGTTTAGTTTTACCTTTTATGACATTGTACCTTTATCATCCAGTGTTATTTACTTGTCTTGGTGTTTCTATTTTATGCACATTTGAAAATCATTGGACCTCGCTAGACTTTGTGTCTGACCCTTTTTCTTTTGCCTCTTTCTTCCTTTCCCACCAGGTCTCAGAGTGGAAGCACTAAAATGTGACTAGGACCTTCTCTTACAATTTGGACTTGGATTTCTTGAGATGTACCGTTTTGACTTGCTCTTTACTCTAGTATGGCTTGTGGCGAGGGATATGATGTCATGTACTCTGCTGCTTCGGTTTACGAGATGTTTTATGAGATAGATTTGATGTAACTGGTTTTGTTGTGACTTGTTTAGAACTATGCTTTATTTTTAATAATGAAGTAAAAAATAGCTGCTTATTTTATATCTTAATTAAATTTCTGTGCTGTTTTCGTATTGCGCTTCACGAAACTTAATGCATTCTCTTATAAGTAACATTAACGTACGTGGGGTGTCGCAGAAACCAAGCAATTTCTACAATTGCTGACCAAGCAAGAGACAATAATTTTCTTCCCTCAGAAATCTTGGAAAATAAAAGAAATTAATAAGCTAGGCATACCAACCAAGAATATTGGAGAGTTGCGAAACAAAATTTGGAGCAAGGCCGAGCAATGAACCAGGGACACTTCTCTTTGGTGCCGAAGCTTCCACTACCCTAGCAAGTCAAACTGCTCCCACAAGTAACGTAATCTACGATCATAAAATTTGCAGGAGTACCAACGCACAAACCATCCCACATCTCCTGGCGTAGTCTAGACTAACATCGGACATAAGTTGACCAAGCAATCACTATGAACACACTTTCTTGGATTCCATATGTAGCATATTATTGAAAAGGAAATAGTAGGGAGTTGCGAAATCAGATCTGCGTAGGCTACAAAAATGGACATAAAAAATTCTGAAGGGACAACATGCTATAATAGAGAAGGGTAAACTGGAGCTGTGTAACACCCCACCTCCACCAGGGTGGCTTTTGCAAGCACTCTGACTTTGGAGGGACGTTTGAATCAGGTAAACATGCATAATGATATATCAAGGCAGAACAAGAACATATGTATATATGTAAACAGAGTAAATAACATAGATAAAACAGCGGAAGATTTCAAAACATGTCAAAACAAGTCTGGTACAACATAGCTTTCCAAATAAACAAGTCTAGATAAAACAACATCAACTGAAAAACTGAAATAAATAAGTGCTATCCCCAATTAAGTGGTAACCATATCTAGCTTCATGTCGAAACCGTACATGAGCTGAAATCCCACAAGCAAGCAATCCAAAATCCAAGCTAAGCTCCAATATTCCCTCCCTGAGAACCTGGGGGGGGGGGGGGGGAAACGGAAGAAAAGAGGCGAAAGAAAACAGGTCAGTCAAAAAGACTGAGTAAGCCCTACTACAATCAATGTAAACTGATAAAGTTAACTGGCATGAGCAGCAGGGATGAACATAAGGATAACAATATACTAGCATGATGATTAACTAACAAGGTAGATAAAGGTGTCATCGCATAATCAGGATTAAGGTTTTGCACCACAGGTGTACTAGCAAACTAACATGACTTGAATAAACAAGTATTGATCCCTTGGCCCAAGCTTTGGCCCAATAACATGAAATGACCCTAATACAAGGTCCAACCAAACGGTCTAGTCGATCGGTTCCCTAAGCCTAACTCGTCACGTGTTGGTGTCAATACGGCCCAATCATAATTGTAGTCGAATTGTGCCGGGTCCACCCTTCGGGTGTATCAAGCCCTAGGGTGTCAACCCCTGGACACCATGAACATGAGTGCACAGTCCCGATCTACTAGTACCCGTGCATGTTTTCTACGGCTACGGACTATGTGCACGACCAGAGTCCGCCCGGAACTACACCGGCGTACCCTCTGCCGTCGCTTTTGGTCACTTACCTCCAGTCCAGTAATCGTGCCCCCACCCTAGCCTAGTCCCTAGGGTCATGATGATACTAACTTGGGATTACTGCTGGAGTGGGCCCCAATTGCTAGGATTTTTCTAGTGGGTTAAGTACGGTTTAACCCTCTTGCTAATCCTGGATTAACTTGGTTAAGTGTAACGATGAGTTCACGACTTAACCCCGATTAATCTACCAAGCCCAAATTGGTTAAGTATTAAGTGGACCATGACTTAACCCTAATCACGAGGCATTAATTAATTTAATGCGCCTTAACCTCTCACATTAGACCTTGTTGTGGTTACTAGTTAAGCCGGGCGGGTCCGGGTAGCTTTACACCACAACTTGGTCTAACCTCGGGTTCAAGGTACAACATGACCAACTTCTCACATTGGATCCTATTATTTGTAGCAACTAGTTAAGCCGGTCGTTTCCGGGTAGGTTTACGCTACAAACTCAACCCAACCTCGAGTTGGCCACACTTATCTTTTCTAAGTGTCATGTCCATCATGTTTCCAAAACATGTTACAAGTTTTCAAGCAATTGGGTAGACCTAACTTAATAGGTAAATTCTCAATGGGTAGACCTAACTTAATAGGTAAATTCCCAAGCTTATGTTTTATGTCTTTTAAGTTTACCCAACCCCAAACGCAATCCCATCGCTTACATATCGCAATAGCGCATAAAGGATAGAAAGAGGGAACTTGGCATAATCATGACATAAAGGTATTGAAGCCACAAGCTTAACATGGTGGCATATGAAATGTTCATATGTTCATACACTTGCATATTACATTTTTAGGCCTCAAAAGCATGCATAAAACCAAACTTAGCATATTGGTGATACATGGTGCTAAATGACATGTAGAGATGGCCATAAGTTCGCATTTAGCCTCACATGCAAGTTATCATAAGAGATATGATAACTTACATGTTGCTAAAATGCAACCTTTGGCATAAAGCTTAAAGCTTTATGTTCATAAACCCAAAATAAGCTTGCATAACATGATAGCATGAACAAAATGTTCAACCCAAACTTGCATAGCATAACTTGCATATCATATGACAACTTGCATATTAAACTTGCATAACATGATAAACTTGCATATTACATCATAGAAAACTTGCATAACATGATAAACTTGCATTTCATAACATAGTAAACTCGCATATAAACTTGCATATCATACATTTAACTTTAAAGTTTAAGTATGAAAGTAGAATAGGGCTTACAATGCTTAAGAAGTCACAAAAATATGACAAAGCCCTTATGAAATCAATTAAACCCAAAATGCAAGCAAAACCCTTGAGCCAAAATGATCAAGACTCTTTCTTTATGATGCAAATATATAAACTTGACTTGAATGCAAGCTAATGATGCTCATACAAGTTTGAAAACACTTGTATGCATGGAAAATCACTTAGGAATTTATTTAGGAATTTTATGAAGAGAGTGGAGGCCATGAGAGGATTGATTTTGCCATAGTTTAGTTGTATGAATGAATAATGATGATTTAGGGTAGGTTAGGGTCTTATTTATAGATTAGGCAAGTGTTTTAGGCCATAGGATTAAACCTAGATTCAATCCAAGCCATCAAAGCATGTCTTGGGGAAGAAGTCAAGTGTAGGAACCATCTAGGGCCTTTAGATTAAAGATGAACCATGAGAACCATCCAAATGCAAAATCTTCATTTGAGCGAATCGGCCCACGGGTTGACAGCCAAACACCCTGGATTAACCCCTAGTCGACCCAGCGGGCTTGGGTCGACCTCAAAAATCGGCCGGTTCGGTTATTCCCCTCTCCCAATTCGCTGTTTTGAGCATTTTTGCATATTTATTTATTCAATTTTCAATTATATAAATATATATATCAATATATATATATATATTTCTCTGCGCAACCCATTTCACTTAATTAAGTATACTTTAATTTGGGAATTTTTCGTGAAACTTCGCGAGGCCATATCTTGGTCATACGGACTCCGATTTTCGAAAACTCGGACTCTATTTCGTGTATTTTTCCGAGACGAACGCAATGGCATAGCCCGTTTCCCTTGATTCAGATTTTACAGTTTAATTCTGCCTCCATTTATGTTATAACATGTTATTCAAAAATACGGGTTGTTACATTCTTCCCTCCTTAAAGGATTTCGTCCCCGAAATCTCCAAGTTAGGATGAACGTATCCTACCATCCATCATCCATCTACTCAAAACATCATCCACGAGCAATCATTGTCCTTAAAAGGTTCTAAATGCTATATGATCATATGCAAAGGTGTGTGTATATGTACTTATCTAATGCGAAAATCAGGAGGTTACTGATTCAGTAAACCCCCTTAATGCAAAATATGTTAGTGAAATGAGTCCATATGTATGCAAATTCCTAACATAATTTATAATCTCTACATGAGTGCACATAACATTCATCCATATGCAACATCCACGTGATAGCATAACAAGTTTTCATCCATGAATAAGCATAAACACTCATGCATATGCGGTATGAAAGTGTGTGAGCCGATCTTAGTGCCTAACGTGTATTATGCATCCACGAGTATCCACTTGCAAACACTTGCAACCATCAAGCATAACATGTTTCAAACACATGTTTCATCCAAAGGTTTTCTACCTAAGGTTCTCATGACAAGATTAACACGATAAACTAGATAAACATGGATAGCAAAGAGAAAGATATGCTAACAAAGAAAAGAGATTGAGAGTGTACCCTCAAAAAGGAATGGATAAAGCCCACGCATCTTCTCCTCGGTTTCCCAAGTTGCGTCTTCTTCGGCTTCACCCCATTGAACCTTCACCAATTTGACCTCTCGATTCCTTAGCTTCTTGGTCTCCGTCCCCAAGATACGAATCGGAGCTCTCCTCAAGGTAGCCTCTTTCTCCACTTCTACATCTTTTAGAACACTTGGCTCAACAACCTCTGCTGATTCATGTAAACACTTCCAGAGATGCGAGACATGAAAAACATCGTGTACTCCAGCAAGCTTCTCGGGCAACTTCACTCTATAAGCCATCTGCCCGATCCTCTCTATAATAGGGAATGGTCCAACTAACCTCAGTGCCAACTTCCCAACAGCTCCAAATCGGACCACATTCCGCAAAGGAGAAACCTTCACGAAAACCATATCCCCAACATCAAACTCCAAATCCGTTCTTCGCTTATCAGCATAGGATTTCTGTCGGTCTTGCGCCGCTTTCATCCGTCTCCGAATCAACTCGATCTTCTCGGATGTATCTCTGATCATATCAGGCCCAAGTATAAGCTCATATGTAGTCTCCCACCAACATGTAGGCGACTTGCACGGCCTCCCATATAAAGCTTCAAATGGTGCCATCCCTATGCTTGCCTGATAACTGTTATTATATGCAAACTCAACAAGAGGAAGATGGTCTTCCCAAGTACCACCAAAATCCAGAATACAAAGCCTCAACAGATCCTCGAGTACCCTATTCACCCTTTCGGTTTGACCGTCCGTCTATGGGTGATAAGCCGTACTTAGATTCAACCTTGTGCCCACAGCTTCTTGCAAGCTATTCCACGATTGACTTGTAAAGATTGGGTCACGGTCACTGACTATACTAGAAGGGACTCCATGTAGTCTCACAATCTCACGAAGATATACAGACGCTAGCCAAGATGCGGTCCTCTTGCTCTTCACCGGAATGAAATGAGCACTCTTCGTAAGTCTATCCACAATAACCCAAATGCTCGTATTCCCTTTCCTTGACCTTGGTAGCCCATCGATAAAATCCATGGAAATACTCTCCCACTTCCATAGTGGAACGTCTAGAGGATGCAATAGCCCACCGGGCTTCTTCAACTCGGCCTTAACTTGCTGGCAAATGATACATCTAGAGACAAATTCTGCCACATCCTTCTTCATCCCAGGCCAAAAGAAAATGCGCTTCATATCTTTATACATCTTATCTCCGCCCGGATGTATAGTCAACTTAGAGCGATGCGCTTCCTCAAGAACTCTTCTTACTAGATCTTCTACCATTGGAACACATAACCTTCCGTCTCTCCTCAGCCAACCCTTATCATCAATAGAATATCAAGCGAGATGACTAGACGTCTCTCCTCGAATTAGCTTATCCATAATCTCAACTATCTGAGGGTCTTCTCTCTGCGAAGCCCCAACTTGATCAAGATGGGTAGGTCTGAGTTCCAGAGATGCTAAAGAACCGGTCATCGACTCAATCGCCAAAGAGAAATCAAAGGTTGCCACATACTCTAAATTCTTCATCTCAACGAATAGAGGACTTAGGGTCAACCTTCTTCTACTCAATGCATCTGCTACCACATTCCCCTTGCCAGGGGTATAAGCAATCTCAAAATCGTAGGACGCCAAGAATTCCATCCATCTTTGTTGCCTCAGATTCAGATCCTTCTGAGAAAAGAGATACTTCAATGACTTGTGATCGGTATAAAGCTCAAATCTTTCTCCCAGATGATAATGGCGCCAAGCCTTGAGTGCATATACTATTGCTGCCAACTCTAAGTCATGAGTGGGATAATTCTTCTCATGCACTTTGAGTTGTCTACCGCCAAAGCATATCACTCTTCCTTCTTGCATAAGAACAGCTCCTAACCCCGTGCCACATGCATCGGTGTATACGGTAAATAACTTCCCTCCATCGGGCAAAGCTAGAACAGGTGCTGATGTGAGGGCTCTCTTGAGCTTCTGAAAAGCAAGCTCGCATTCTATGCTCCAAGCAAAAACTAAATTCTTCTTCGTCAATTTAGTGAGAGGAGCGGATATCTTTGCGAAGTCCTTGATGAACTTCCGGTAAAAACCCGCAAGACCTAGAAAACTTCTCACTTCGGTTGCATTCCTTGGAGTCTTCCAATCCTGAACTGCCACTACCTTAGCGGGATCCACCGCTAAGCCTTTCTTAGATACTATATGCCCAAGGAATCTAACTTCCCTTCTCCAAAAGTGACACTTGGAGAACTTGGCATTCAACTGATGCGCTCTAAGCGTATCCATCACCTCCATGAGATGCCTTGCGTGCTCTTCCTCATCCTTAGAGAAGATCATAATATCATCTACGAAGACCACGACAAACTTGTTCAAGAACTCCCTGAACACCCTACTCATCAAGTCCACGAAATATGCGGGTGCATTAGTCAAGTCGAACGGCATGACAAGCCATTCGAAGAATCCATCTGGAGTTCTGAACGCAGTCTTGTCTATACTATCTTCAGCTACCCTGAGCTGATGGAACCCCGTAGCAAGATCAAGCTGAGAGAAAATAGAAGCACCGACAAGCTGGTCAAAGAGATCATCAATCCTTGGTAACGGGTGTCTGTTCTTCTTTGTCATCTTATTCAACTCTCGATAGTCAACGCAAAGTCGGAGAGAACCATCCGCCTTGGTAGCAAATACCACAGGCGCTCCCCATTCAGATATACTTCGTCTAATGAAGTTCTTCTCAAGCAACTCTTTCACTTGCTTACTTAGCTCCCGCCTTTCACGCGGAGCCATGTGCCGAACGGGCAAAGAAACAGGCTTTGCATTGTCCACCAGATAAATGCAGAAATCAATCTCTCGCTTAGGGGGCAACCCCTTAACTTCATCAAAAACATCCGGATACTCTCGAACCACTTTCACAGACTGAAGAGTTTCCATTGACGAGTCGAGTGATTCTAGATAGCACAACATGACGGGACCTCTCGGATCACAAGAAATCTCTAGGGTGTTTCCGAGGCGAGTCACGAGCCTCACAACCCTATGCTCACAATCAAGAATGGCTCCATACCTGGACAGCCAATCCATGCCCAATATCAATCCATATCCCCTAAAACCAAGAACATAAGCACTGCACAAGAACTCTACACTCAGTATAGAGATCCTCAAATCCCCACATATCATAGACAAATGGGCGGAACCCCCAATAGGATTTGAGACACAGACGGGATCATCTACCAAGCTAGTACTAAGGTGCAAACTATCAACAAGATCAGATGAGATAAAGCTATGCGATGCACCAGAATCAAACAAGGTACGAACTGGAAAATCAGAAATATATACAAGGCTCTCAACAGAAATACTATCTCGATCGGGAACTGGAGCGACATTGAGAGCATGAACTTGCCCTCCTGAAGGTCCAGCACGCTGAGTCTGACCCTGGCCTTGCCCTTGCTTCCTCGGGCAATCCTTACTGAAATGTCCAGTCTCACCGCAGAAAAAGCATTCACCATTCTTCCTTTTCCTCTTCTTACAATCCTTAATAAGATGCCCAACTGAACTGCAATAATGGCACTTCCCCTTGTTGTTCTTGCCCTTGTTGTTATTGCCCTTGTTGTTGTTCCCCTTGTTGCCTTGACTCTTGTTCTTGTTCTGATTGCCTTGACTGCTCTGACCACTTGGATTACCCTGATTTCCTTTTCCCTGGGAATCAGTCTTCTTGGCTTGAGTATCATTCATCTTGGTTTCTTTCTTGACATCTCCCTGAAGTAACGCCATATCAACCAAAATCTCAAACGTGGCCCCATGGGGAATATGTGACATAACCAATCCCTGCAACGGCTCATTCAATCCTCTAGCAAAACGAAGAGCCTTCTTCTGAGGAGTATTCACCATATCCAAGCCAAAACGAGCTAACTGATTGAACTTGTTCACATATTCTTTGACAGACATATCTCCTTGTTTCAAAGTTATGAACCTCTCCATTTGCAGATTCTCCTCAGCAGAAGATAGAAACTTAAGCATGAACCTTGCCCTAAAATCGGCCCAAGTCTCAACAGGCCTAGTACCATTGGTGACTTCCCACCAATAAGCGGCTTCATCCTTCATAAGCCAAACCGCCAACAAGAGCTTCCTCTGATCGTCTAACCCAAAGATAGCAAACAAATCCTTGGTCTCTTTCAACCAATTTCTGGCCTCTACAAAAGTCTCAGTGCCTTGAAAGTTCTTGCCACCCATTGCTTTAAAATCTTTGCAAGTCTTTGCGAAGTCCACTTGAGGATGCTGAGGGGGAGGAGGAAGAGGAACCTCAGCGACAGGAGGAGGAGGAACATTAACCACCGGAGGAGGAGGAGGAGGAACATTAACTACCGGAGGAGGAGGAGGAACATCTGCGGGGCCGGCTTCGGTCGCCCAAGCCTCCAAAAGTCTCCTATACCAAACAGGTACGTGTACTCCCTCCGGAATAGCAAAGTTATCGGCCATACTGAAAACGAAGAAAAAGACAGATTCAGAATGGAGAAAAACGAAGGAATTTTGCTAATGGCTTTTTGGGGAATAGCCTTTAAAATAAACTAGACTTTTCTTTGGAAAATACTTTATACTTGGTTTTGAAAATAGTTTTCCAAAAGTTTTCTAAAAGCCTTTTTGTTCCTTCTCGTACCATATGCTCTGATACCAAATGTAACACCCCACCTCCACCAGGGTGGATCTTGCAAGCACTCTGACTTTGGAGGGGCGTTTGAATCAGGTAAACATGCATAATGATATATCAAGGCAGAACAAGAACATATGTATATATGTAAACAGAGTAAATAACATAGATAAAACAGCGGAAGATTTCAAAACATTTCAAAACAAGTCTGGTACAACATAGCTTTCCAAATAAACAAGTCTAGATAAAACAACATCAACTGAAAAACTGAAATAAATAAGTGCTATCCCCAATTAAGTGGTAACCATAGCTAGCTTCATGTCGAAACCGTACATGAGCTGAAATCCCACAAGCAAGCAATCCGAAATCCAAGCTAAGCTCCAGTATTCCCTCCCTGAGAACCTAGGGGGGGGGGGGAAACGGAAGAAAAGAGGCGAAAGAAAACAGGTCAGTCAAAAAGACTGAGTAAGCCCTACTACAATCAATGTAAACTGATAAAGTTAACTGGCATGAGCAGCAGGGATGAACATAAGGATAACAATATACTAGCATGATGATTAACTAACAAGGTAGATAAAGGTGTCATCGCATAATCAGGATTAAGGTTTTGCACCACAGGTGTACTAGCAAACTAACATGACTTGAATAAACAAGTATTGATCCCTTGGCCCAAGCTTTGGCCCAATAACATGAAATGACCCTAATACAAGGTCCAACCAAACGGTCTAGTCGATCGGCTCCCTAAGCCTAACTCGTCACGTGTTGGTGTCAATACGGCCCAATCATAATTGTAGTCGAACTATGCCGGGTCCACCCTTCGGGTGTATCAAGCCCTAGGGTGTCAACCCCTGGACACCATGAACATGAGTGCACAGTCCCGATCTACTAGTACCCGTGCATGTTTTCTATGGCTATGGACTATGTGCACGACCAGAGTCCGCCCGGAACTACACCGGCGTACCCTCTGCCGTCGCTTTTGGTCACTTACCTCCAGTCCAGTAATCGTGCCCCCACCCTAGCTTAGTCCCTAGGGTCATGATGATACTAACTTGGGATTACTGCTGGAGTGGGCCCCCATTGCTAGGATTTTTATAGTGGGGTAAGTACGGTTTAACCCTCTTGCTAATCCTGGATTAACTTGGTTAAGTGTAACGATGAGTTCACGACTTAACCCCGATTAATCTACCAAGCCCAAATTGGTTAAGTATTAAGTGGACCATGACTTAACCCTAATCACGAGGCATTAATTAATTTAATGCGCCTTAACCTCTCACATTAGACCTTGTTGTGGTTACTAGTTAAGCCGGGCGGGTCCAGGTAGCTTTACACCACAACTTGGTCTAACCTCGGGTTCAAGGTACAACATGACCAACTTCTCACATTGGGTCCTATTGTTTGTAGCAACTAGTTAAGCCAGTCGGTTCCGGGTAGGTTTACGCTACAAACTCAACCCAACCTCGAGTTGGCCACACTTATCTTTTCTAAGTGTCATGTCCATCATGTTTCCAAAACATGTTACAAGTTTTCAAGCAATTGGGTAGACCTAACTTAATAGGTAAATTCCCAATGGGTAGACCTAACTTAATAGGTAAATTCCCAAGCTTATGTTTTATGTCTTTTAAGTTTACCCAACCCCAAACGCAATCCCATCACTTACATATCGCAATAGCGCATAAAGGATAGAAAGAGGGAACTTGGCATAATCATGACATAAAGGTATTGAAGCCACAAGCTTAACATGGTGGCATATGAAATGTTCATATGTTCATACACTTGCATATTACATTTTTAGGCCTCAAAAGCATGCATAAAACCAAACTTAGCATATTGGTGATACATGGTGCTAAATGACATGTAGAGATGGCCATAAGTTCGCATTTAGCCTCACATGCAAGTTATCATAAGAGATATGATAACTTACATGTTGCTAAAATGCAACCTTTGGCATAAAGCTTAAAGCTTTATGTTCATAAACCCAAAATAAGCTTGCATAACATGATAGCATGAACAAAATGTTCAATCCAAACTTGCATAGCATAACTTGCATATCATATGACAACTTGCATATCAAACTTGCATAACATGATAAACTTGCATATTACATCATAGAAAACTTGCATAACATGATAAACTTGCATTTCATAACATAGTAAACTCGCATATAAACTTGCATATCATACATTTAACTTTAAAGTTTAAGTATGAAAGTAGAATATGGCTTACAATGCTTAAGAAGTCACAAAAATATGACAAAGCCCTTATGAAATCAATTAAACCCAAAATGCAAGCAAAACCCTTGAGCCAAAATGATCAAGACTCTTTCTTTATGATGCAAATATATAAACTTGACTTGAATGCAAGCTAATGATGCTCATACAAGTTTGAAAACACTTGTATGCATGGAAAATCACTTAGGAATTTATTTAGGAATTTTATGAAGAGAGTGGAGGCCATGAGAGGATTGATTTTGCCATAGTTTAGTTGTATGAATGAATAATGATGATTTAGGGTAGGTTAGGGTCTTATTTATAGATTAGGCAAGTGTTTTAGGCCATAGGATTAAACCTAGATTCAATCCAAGCCATCAAAGCATGTCTTGGGGAAGAAGTCAAGTGTAGGAACCATCTAGGGCCTTTAGATTAAAGATGAACCATGAGAACCATCCAAATGCAAAATCTGCATTTGAGCGAATTGGCCCATGGGTTGACAGCCAAACACCCTGGATTAACCCCTAGTCGACCCAGCGGGCTTGGGTCGACCTCAAAAATCGGCCGGTTCGGTTATTCCCCTCTCCCAATTCGCTGTTTTGAACATTTTTGCATATTTATTTATTTAATTTTCAATTATATATATATATCAATATATATATATATATATTTCTCTGCGCAACCCATTTCACTTAATTAAGTATACTTTAATTTGGGAATTTTTCGTGAAACTTCGCGAGGCCATATCTTGGTCATACGGACTCCGATTTTCGAAAACTCGGACTCTATTTCGCGTATTTTTCCGAGACGAACGCAATGGCATAGCCCGTTTCCCTTGATTCAGAATTTACAGTTTAATTCTGCCTCCATTTATGTTATAACATGTTATTCAAAAATACGGGTTGTTACAAGCTGGCTAAAATATAGGAAGTTGAAGGTGGTTAGGATCGGAGAGGAAAAGGGAGTACAAAGATAAAAGACTCAGATTTGACAAGCAAAACGGGTTTGGGGGTTCACCCACGTAAGGCAAAAACAGAAGAATAAGAGAGGAGACGGGAAACTATTCGAGGAAGAGAACAAAAGAGAAAGGGAAAGTGGAAGCTATGAAAAGAAGATGAAAGAATGAAATCTCAGTCGCCATTAACTGGCGAAGAACCCAGCCAGAACTCCTTGATGAGGATATAATGATATTTAATTGTGTATATTATTGAAAGATACAAATATTTATGCTGAAAAGATGGATTTATTTTGTGATAACCAAAAAATACTTGATTTACAATATTTAATTAATTTTAAATATTTAAATAATTGACTTTTCAGAACTCAATATCTCGAATTCCAAGTTAATGATAATTGAAATGTCTGAATTTGTTAATTAGATACTAATCTAATGGATTTAACAATTTTATCTAACTTTTTTTAATTAATTAATATTGATTGTAAATCTATTCTAAAAATTATTTTGCTATAATAGATAATTTAGATTTGTATCGTTCATTGGATCAAAATTAAAACAATACTTAAAAATGGAAAATAACATTCTCAGGAATTGTTTTAGATTTTGACAATACTAATACCATTAAATCTGGAATAATAAATTATTGTTTCTGACGCAAGTGACAATTGAATGTATTGTGCGGTCATGTGAGATTGAAATACACAAGGTTTAATTTTAGGAGTTTAACTTACTGTAATTGGATTTTCAAAATCAAAATTCTGAATATGATGGAATTATGTCCTGGTAATAGTTCCTCTGAGTTTAGAATAAATATAGGGTGCTACTATTCATACACCGGTTTACACTTCCGGCCACCTTTCTGAATGTAATACAAATGATTATTTTTTATATTCTTCTGGCCACCGTGTATTATTCTTTCACTCAGTTATTCATCGCCGTACTTCTTCTAAGAAAAACACGTATTTCTCTATAATTTCAAACCCTAAACCCTAACAAAAGAAGATATTCTTTTATGTCTAATAAGATGGAAGATGAAGATAAAAAGGGGATGAATTACTTGAATTTTATTGTTTTCTATTTTGTTGAACATGTTGTTAGGTTTTGTTAATGGTTTGGGTTTTTCATTGCGTTTTAGGATATTTTTCCACTCCAGTTGGAAATTTCAAGCTTGGAGGACATTAAATTTAACGACGTTGTAATAGAGAATGACAATGTAAGCTTTGACTTATAGGATTTTTAACCATATAACTTACGTATCTTCTTTTACAAATTGATACACCAACTCTCTTTTTTGTCATTTTATAGATGGAGTATTTGAATGATGATAAATTGGACGATAAACATGTTGTGATAATATGATGCAAGATTTTCGATCAAATGACTCAAAAAACATAAATGCATGATGTAAGTGAGGAAGGAAGCATTCATATAAAAGAAGGTGCTGGTGGCCTCTTAATTTTTAGGTTATTAATTTAGATGGTGGCTAGTAGAGGAAATTTGAAATATTTGGGGTGCTTTTAGTTTTGGTGGTCAAAAGTGTAAATCGGGGTGTAAATAGTAGCACCCTTAATATATTTGGTATAGAACGCCACAGACCATACCTAAATAGGACTTTATGATTTTCAAGCCGTGCATAGTGTCGAGTGGTGGCCTATATATAGACCCATACCCATTCATTTCACTCAAATTCCTAGCCCTATTTTTTGAGTCGTCATTTCCTTTATAGCACATCTAATGGTCCTCATTTATCGAGGCCACCAAGGCTATAACGGCCTTTGACCCCAACTTGGAAAATGTTTGGGACGTTGTGATAAAAATAATGGCTGGTTGGATCGTCATAGTTTGCACTAGACTGTCAGAATTCTATCTGAGAGGAAGGTGTGAGAGTTGCAATTTTTGGGTGATTGCATAGCGATGGTGGCATCTTGATGGCTTAGGTAGGTGTCATTGTTCTCGTTGGAGGCATGCCTTTCGATTGGTGGTGGTGCGGTGACAAATGGTGGACTGTGGCGATGACTTTGACGAGTTGATGCGAATCGGGTTATGCATTCAAATGACGAATGGAGGCAGCATTAGAGCTCAATGTAATTGGCGGGGTCTTCTTGACTTGGGTAGTGCGATGGAGTGGTTTAGCGGTGGTTAGATCATAGGTGTAGGTGGCGATGTGGAGGCGAATGGTGGTTGTCGGGTTGCATTTTTCTCGACTTAAAATTGTTTGTAAGAAAGGATCAGGATTAGACTAATTATGTTAATGATTATCATTAGTGGTTTAATTATATTAATTAATTTATGAAAATGTAAATTCAATATCTGACTCATGTTAGGTCCAAATCAAACGTGGTCAATCGCGTTGCTCTCGCTGGAACAATGCCTTCACTTGAATTTGGATTGGACGAGTTTTGGTGCTTATTGAATTTTCGCTAGAATCTAGCGTTCGTTTGATTCTAGCCCAATCCAGAATGCTTAATTGATAGTTAAAACCTTTATGAGTGAAATCACACCCAAATTCATCATATAACTTATGTGCTGTTATAGATTACTGTTAGAAGCTTGTTTGGATTATTGTTCTATTATTGAATTATCTATTTGGATTTAATTTTCCGTTAATAAACAGATGGCATAAACCGTTTTTTATAAGGGACAAAATCAAAAGGAAATCGAAGTGTACATAGCGAAATAAGCCTCAACTGAACATTCTGGAACTACCATACTCTCAAATTTTTGTTTATCTACTTTATTCATATGTTATTTATATTTATCTCCTTTTATTTATTCATGCATATGCATATGCATATGTTGTAATTATTTATTCCTTAATTTTTTTCTTCTTTTATTTATTAAATCATATAATGCCATTATTAAATTATCCATTCTTATATGCCACTGATATTGTTATTGTTTGAAACAATTATGGAATATCTTTGATTTAAGCTTGAGTTTTAAAACAAATAATATTTGAACTCCACTAACATTTTAATTAATGATATTTGAAAATTCACTAATCGATTTTGTTATTGAAATTTAATTATTTATCGATAATTGAATTGAACTTTTATTTTAGTACATGAAATTTAGATTTAACAAATCATTTTGTTTAATGGTTTTGAATTTGCTTAATTAATTTAATTAATGATTTTATAATAAGATAATCATTTTAATTAATGATTTTGAATTTAGTTAATTTAGTTAAAATTTGATTCATAATTTTAATTAGGTAATTGAAATAATTAAACCAATTTAATTAAAGATATTTGAATCTGTTTACACATTTAAATAATGTGATTTCAATATAATTAATCTATTTCATTTTGGTGGACAAAGCAAGTAAATTGATTTATAAAAAAATAAATAAAAATATATAATTGATTTAATTAAAGATTTAAACTTGAAAAATTAATTAAATAAAAGAGTACTCTAAATTATTGCTTGGGATAATTAAATCTGTTTTTAGATGTTATAGTGTTTAAATAGATTTATTATCGTTCCTGGTAATAAACATCATTTTCAAATTTAAAAACAGTATTATAACGTAAAATCCCTTCAAAAAGGAATTATTTCAAATCATCCAAGTATATATTGTCTGGGGTTTATCGTAAACAATCTTTAAATGATAATTTTTTAACATTTTGTTCCAATACACTTAATACTAAGATTTACATTTCTGAAATAATATTTCAAACATGTATTATTAAATTTATACTCTACTGAAAACCTACCCTAAGTGTATGCTTAACAAGTTTGATAATTTTTTAATGGTAAGTGCATTTGATTAAATTCATATATGCAAGCCACTTTGTTATTCCCGATAGTCGATTGATCAACTATCATTTCGATAATGATATCTTCTTTTTAATTTGCCATTCTAAAATAATGAGTTGCTCCTCTGAGCTTTGATACCCTTTGTCAAAAATGAATGAAACAATATATCAAGTAAAGGGAGGGTGCACCCTCCTAGTCACTGTCGTGCTTCATTATTCAAAGACATTTATCACTTATTTTAAGCTTTGGAATCTGACGTCGAAACCAAAACCAAAGAACAATAGAGAGCCAAGCCATTTGCTCATACCTATTAGAGTATTCTCTCATTTATCAAATGGTTATTGTTTAGCATGTTTGCATTGACATGAGTATATTCGTATTCCCGAGGTAATGAGGTCCAGATTGCGATTTCCCAAGAGAATCATGTGGACCCTCGATAATATTTATCTAGAGGTATACTTTTGGTAGGGGGAGTGACCTCTTAAGTATGTTGGATAAAATTATTCTCCTTGTTTCAGTTTCAAATTTGGAATCAATCTTTCTTTCTATGTTTTTCGTCAATCCAAGATGATTTGTTGCTCAATTAAGAATTTTTATCCTTTGTAGGAAATGACTAAAACCAGAAAGAGAATGGAGGTCAAGCTATGTGAGATTATTTCCATTATGATATATTCGCATCTACTGTAAATTGGAATCGGTTATAAACTCACTAAGATATGGAATACTGGATAATCAGTAAAGTTGGCGAGATGTGGCTTATACATTTCGAAGAGGTCATAGGAAAGAATGACATTTTTTTGGCAAGGACAACTGGTTTTTAAAGTGATCTATTACAGTATTCCCATTAAAACAACTAATGAGTACATGAAAATATAGGAGATAGTCAGATTGATTATCTACTGCATACATTTCCTAGCCTAAAAGTACACTATGCAGTGTGAGGACCAAGCTTGGAAATAAAAAGAAATACTTACATACACGCTGCCAAGACAGTCACATATACAAATTTCACACAACAGAATTAACTCAAACAGGCTGAAAACAGTCAAGATTTTGTAACGACCTGAAATTTTGAAACCAATTTAATTTTTTTAATTCCAAGTTTAAATAGTATATATAAGAATTTATAGTCAAACTAAAATTAGACATTTTAAAGTTGTTCTAATAGCCTAAAAAATAAAATTTTGCAAACGATATCGGAATTCGACAAAACCAATTTTACCAGATCTATAACGTCAAAATATGGTAGGATTCCAAATTTCGCGTCAAACAAAGTTAGTATGTGACCGTGTGAAATTTAAGTGCGAAGCGATCAATGATTTGAACTCGAACTGAGCTCGAACGAGCAAATTTTGAGCAATGGACTCTGAGTTTGATGAAATCAGTTCCGTTGGAATGGTAACGGAAAAATATGTCAGGATTTTAAGTTTCGTCGAAAACGGAATCAGTATGTAGTCACTTGAGTAGATAACGCATAAAAGATTAAACGTACCTTAAGTTTGCGTTCAAACCTTAAGCCGGTTATCTCTTTTTTTTCTTTTTCTTTGAGTGTCAAGTAATGGAAGCCTTCATGTGTGCTTTCTCCCCTATCTTGGATGCATGACACCTTCATAATCTAGGCCTTCACTAATTTCCTATAAATACCACCCCTCCCTTCCACTTTTTCACTTTACATTTCATATCTCCTTAGCTCCCCCTTCTTTCTTCACTCCATCGTCCCCTACAGCCCCAACCTCCGCTGCACCACTGCCTTCAGCCCCCTTCCGACCAGCCAATCCCCTCACGTGGGTCACCCTCCCTCCTAGAAGCCTCCTACCCCTTAAAAATCCACTAAAACACCTCCTTTTCCCTTTAAAACCCAAAACAACCCTCTCCTCTGGCCTAGAAAGCCCACATCCACCTCCTTTAGTCCCCCTAGCCCACCTGCACATGCAACAACCCCACAGGCTCTACCTCCTCGATCCCCGAGCCCGTTCGCCTCAAACCCCTCTATTCGCTCCAAAAACAAAAAATAGCTCCACCTTATTGACCTGTAAATCCAAAAACAAAATAACATCGAACCTCTGCAATTTTTTTTCAATAATTTTTCGGTGACTCCGGAAGGTTGCCGAAATCATTCAGGATCTTTAGG
Organism: Allium sativum; assembly: GCA_030737875.1. Classification (NCBI taxonomy): domain Eukaryota; kingdom Viridiplantae; phylum Streptophyta; class Magnoliopsida; order Asparagales; family Amaryllidaceae; genus Allium; species Allium sativum. The sequence continues at coordinate 655,709,125 of CM060910.1, forward strand.
ATATCCTACACTCAAATTTAGGAGTGGAAACCTAGGTGAGAAACATTAAACAAAATAGACTAGTTAATTATTAAATATATGTTTATGAACTCGTTTGAGTATATATTGACTTTTGATAGCATATATGAGTTCATATTGTGGTTGGGATGGGTTAATGTGGAGTAGTATAAAAAAGATTGGATCTGTATGTGAATTTTATATTGTCACTTGCATATATGACACACATAACCGTTATTTTGGACATTGGGATGGGATTGAACCTTAAATGGTCAATGAGATAGAAATTGACTTTATTTTGGTTGTTGGATATGGGTATGAACCTCATTGATGTTGAATAGATATGTTAGATGATTGTTGATTGTGTATTGTGGTTAATCTGTTGATTGACAAAATCATATAAGCGTTAAATAATTTAAGGCTTATATGGTATGAACTGTATCAAAATAGTTATGATTAATTGTTATCATGGTTATTGATAATAGATATGTGATTACCATAGTTAATATGGCCAAAAAATTATGATTACTAGCTCAATGGTTAAGTCCCTATTCATAAAAGTGGTTTTAAAGAATATTTTATTAATATAATAATAGGTGAAAAATAAAAGTCAAAATTTGATGTTCGATTTTGGATGGACGTAAAGTATAATTCATTATGATAAGCATTTACAAAGGATAGAAATGTTTTTGGAGAAATTAAAACCAGGTTATGGGTTGTAAAAGTTTTTAATTTAAAAATGAATAGTAACTAGAAAAAGTGAAGTTCTGTTAGGGTATCTAGGAAATATTTTAAAATAATTTTCTTTACAAAACTATCTTATTTATTTTTATAATGGATGTTAGGAAATTTGGGTTTAATATATTGAAGTTTAAAAATAATAATATTTTAATAAAATAATAATATTATAATAGTCATTTAAAGGAGACATTGAATTTTGAAGTGAAATAGAAAATATAGTTTGCAAAAATTATTATATATATTTTATATAATAAATAAACTACTTTAGAAGTAATTTGACATAGTTCATATTATAAATCGAAATATGGTCAGAACAGAACTTGTCGTGCAATAGCAGCTTGCGATTTTCGACCTATTACTTCAAACTGACACACCGGGAGATTCGACTGTTGGATTCTCCTGAAATAAAATCCATAGGGTTAGAAATGAACAGATTTTTCAAACGATAGGTAGAGTTTTAAATTCTAATGGTTCGATTTTGTGATATATTCAGATCAATTCTAAATAATGACCCGAAACGTCATTGGACTGAAATGACCTATTTTTAAATAAATAAAAATAGGAAAAAAATATTATAAAATATAGTAGATGATTAGAACGAGGTTAGAACCAAATATACATGGTTTTGAATGATAAAAACATGTTAACTAGAAATAGGCTATTTTGCAATGCCTTGTATAACTGTTTTTTAGAAATATTTGAGTCAAAGATTTTTAATTCACAAATTAAATACAAACATTACGTAAACCTTTTTATCAGGTTAATGGAATGGTGAAGATGGTTTTATGGCTTTAGAACCTAAATGGTTAGGGATGAGTATCATGGATCTTAAGGCAAAACTAACAATAGAGGGGGAGGATGAATAGTTTTTGAAGGAATTATTGATAACTTAAATAATTATTAATTACTCAAACAACTATATGGATCATATAATGAATATCACAATAGAAACAACCACAGATGCAGATACAGTCAAAAAAGGAAGAAAAGGAAAGAACACACCAAATTTTATATTGGTTCGGATTACTCCTATGTCTAGTCTCATGCGACGTTGAATTGCTAAAGTTTTATTAATATCAAAATCTAATTACAACACCCTTGATTTCACGGCTACAAGGTTAACACCAATTCAACACCCTTAATTTCACAGCTAGAAGGTTAACACCTCTCCCTTTGCTTGATTTACGGGCTACAAGGAACATACCCTTTTGTTGGAGAATGGAGTTTTGATGACAAAAACCTTATTTCAATTATCATTGATTATAAAATATATACTAACACATTTTGTATAGAGTATATATATATATATATCTGTGTGTGCAGGAATTATATACAGGAAATATTACTAAAGGCTGTACAGTTATAAAGATATAGAGATTCAAAGATAAGAGAAATTTCAAGACTCATGAGTAATCAAGATTTCAAGAGTTCAAGATTAATATAGTCTCGATTTTGTAAGACTCTAAATAGCACTCCAGGTTCAAATTCAAATTCTAATTTTCAAATTCTGATTTTCAGTTCTATCCTCAATCCTCTCTATTTTATTTTTCTGTTTGTTTCTATTTATTCTTCTCATTATATTTATACTTTATATAGTTTAAATCTTTATAATTTTATAAATATATTTATATAGTTTAAATTTATATTTTCATATGTTTTTCTATCATATAATATTAATTTACAACACTAGAATTTTACTTAAGAATTTCTAGAATTATTTATATATCAAAACACTTGAAAAATGCTTTAAAATTTAAATTTTCAAAGGAGTATGTCGACATAACAAAAACTCTATGTCGACATATGACTGTCACTTTTTCTAATTTTGAAAGGAAGTGTATTTTCACTATTTGAAATGATTCAGAACCGTTGCAACCTTTCATACTCTATAAAAAGGGGTTAAAACCAAATTTTTTATCATCTCTTCTTCTCTAACTTCATCCTCTTTCTCTCCACCATTATTCTTACTCACTTTTATGATTCTTGCACTTATACTCTACCGATTCAATTCTGTTTTGATAAAACTTCTTCTCTCTACACTCTTTACTATCTACTCTCTGAATCAAGTGCTATTGAAGATTTATAGGGCCATTTTGTAATTTCTTGGGTTGAATAAACTTTGTTTGTAAATCAAAGAGGAATCGGTGTATTTTGTAGCCGTGAAATCAAGGAATAGGAGTCGGTGTGTCCTTGTTGATTCGGTGTCTCCTTGTTGAGCCGTGAAATCAAGGAGGGTGTATTTGACTATTGAAAAATAGTAATAAAACTCTGCACAATTTGTGCTGGACTGGACGTAGGACTAATCCGAACCAGTTTAAAATCCGGTGTGTTCTTTCCTTTTCTGCATTTTTATTTCTGTTTATTTGCATTTGTATTTGAATCTGTGTCTGTGATTGTGTTTGTGGTGTTAGATTCATCTCGTAGTTAACATTAGATTTAAAAAAAAAAATCTTTCAAACACTATTCAACCCCCCTCTAGTGTTTGTTTTGCCTTAACGATCCATTCCACATTCCCTAACAATTGGTATCGGAGCAAGGCCTTTCAGAAAGTTCATAATCTGATTTTTGAAAATTGTGATAATGGCAACCAATACTGATAGCAATAATAGTTCTTTTATAGAGGGTCAATCCACTGTTAGACCACCATTGTTTAATGATAGCAATTATTCATATTGGCATGTAGAATGAAAATTTATTTACAGTCTGTAGGATTAGACACATGGAATAGTACACAAAATGAATATGTTGAACCCACAACTGCATTTGCATAATGGACAAATGAACAAAAGGCTGCTGCACAAAGCAATTCTAAAGCCATGAATATGTTATTTTGTTCATTAAATAGGAATGAGTTTAATAGTGTATCAGTATGTAAGACTGCTTATGAAATCTGGAGAACTTTGCAAGTTACTCATGAAGGAACTAGTAAAGTTAAACAGACTAAGATAGGCATGATAGTTAATCAGTTTGAATTATTCAAAATGTAACGACACGGATTTTGCCCGACCTTAATCGATCGTAAAATCGACCAAGATCGTTCAAAACTCGCATACGTTAACTTTGGGAATACAATACATTAGAACAATAACAACAGACTTTTATTACATTATAATAATGTTACATCAGAGTACAGAATATATCAGAGTACATTGAAATAAAATTACAGCGGAAGATAAAATTACAATACTTTTAATACATTAAACAACGGAAGACTACAAAGCTCTGGACACAGCTTTAGGCTTCAATCCAGGATCCTGCTAAAGAGAAAGATATCTGCAAAAAGCTACTCGACTGCCCGTGTGGAAAAGAGGGCACCCGAGTTTGCCAGTGAACAAACTACAGGTCAGTCATGGGACTGGTGTGAGAATTCTAAACTAATATAACTAATAAGACAAATCCAAGGACCACGCCACTTTCGCGGAACGGGTTTACTCCTATGGATTGCCAGTGCATAAACCAAAGTAAATCAAGAAATAACGCAATGTCTTTTTGGAAAAATGAAACCATTATAAGACCCAAGTCCCATCACACAATGCAACGCACACCAGAGGATAGGGTTTTACCTTATAATGGTCAAAAGATGCTTGATACGTATAAAACGGATTTGATATTATTATTAGTGTATATATGTTTTAATAAAAAGATTTGAATCATAAGTATCAATCCTAGACGGCATGGTTACCATATAGCATGTCGCCAATACTAGTTCTACAATCAAAACCGCAAGGGCGTATTGGAAATTTGGATTCCATCATGAGTCGAGGCTAGGGGCAAGCTCCTCTCCGATTCGAGACACTCTAGCAAATGCCTCAGGATCCCCCGCAGTGAACCCTTGGATCTTCAGGGCCGGTCCCCGCCTATGGGCAGTGGATTAGTTATGCCTGAACACACGCTTCCCGGTCCCTTTGGACCTATAGTATGACCACCAACGGCCTATAAAAATAACGAGGCGCCTCAAAATCCATCATCCACATAAGTAAAATGTCAGGGCTGGTAGGTCACTGACACCACTCTAGCTAGAAAGAAACGTGTGCACTCCCTGCAGTCCATATCCCGTTTTTGACTCATACCGGGGTGTGAGGCTCGCGAAGTCACGCTATACACAAAGCTACGCCTAAACAGGCCGTGCTTTGATCATCAACCACAAGGCCTGCTTTTCAACAAAAGCCTTGATCAATGCATCTTAGCATGCCACATTGTCAGTCCATACTATACCATTGATTTCTACCAATATATAACCTCTAAGCTCGTACGTCTCAGAGAAGGGTGTTAACCACCAAACAGATATATATTAAGAGAGATCAACGAATGTAGTATAAGGGACAACAACGTCAGACATACATTCCATTTATAAACTTATGCCCTGGGTCTGGACGAAAGTCAAATCCGTACAAATCAACACTACGTCCGGATAACTACCATCTTAGCCCCATCTTGGGAGCAAATCAATCAAGGACCTCAACACTAGTTACCCATTCGATGTGAAGATCGTCGGTCTTCAATCGCCGTCTTCAACTCTTAGATTTAGAACGTCATGTAATCATTTGAAATGAGATTGAACTCGGACTTTTCAAATGATTCTCGCATATATATATATATAATTTGAAAACATTTCATATCGTTATTGATATTTGATAACGATCTATCGCTATTTTTATTTATATAAAAATAGCTTAAATTAATTTAACGACGCTTCGGGTAAATGGGCGACCCTGGCGCTGTTTTTAACCAAATTTTGATTTAAACATATCTTGAAATCTAACCGTTGGATTTTGGCGAAATTTATGTCATTGGAAAGATCTTCCCAAAGCGGTCCTAACGGTTCCAGTTTTGGGAAAATCCGACGGTCGGATCTCTCTGTATAACCGTTTAAAGTTACGATTGCGGATACGCGAACTGCCGCGCGCGTTCCGTTTAATTTATAATTTATATTTATATATATATAAATATAAATCGTTTGACTATTCCAATTTCAAAAGTCTATTCTTTTTATCGCATCTAAAATGACGATAAAAATATCATTTTTAATAACTCTGTTTCGTTTACACTAAATGTAAATAAATTATACTTTTTTCTATATTTTGTTTTATTTACCTAAATGTAAATAAATTATATTTTCTATGTTTTAATTTATTTACCCTAAATGTAAATAAATTACATTCTTTTTCTTACCCTATTTATTTACCTAAATGTAAATAAATGTTTTACTTTTACTTTTGTTATATTTATTTACATTAAATGTAAATAAATGTATCTAATTTCTTATTCATATTTATTCACACTATTTGTAAATAAATGGTTTCAATTTCCTTTGCAAATCCTATTTACATAGCAAATGTAAATAATTGTATTTCTTTAATTCTTTTCTAATATTCCTTTTTAACCTAAAAAGAATGTCTTATGTTAGTTCTTTTCTAACCTTTCTTTTTATTATTTGCATAAGAAAATGTTAATAATTACTATTTACAAATTGATTCTTTTTATTTACATAAGAAAAATGTAAATAAATACTTATTCACATAATTATTATTTTTAATCTTTTTATTTACATAGGAAAATGTAAATAAATTTTAATTCACATATTTGTTCTATATTTTCTATTTATTCTTAATTACATAAAATGTAATTTTATTTCTTATAATCATAATTACATAAAATGTAATTTTCTTTACAGTGTAAAATATATTCTTTTAATTACATATAAAAATGTAATTTATTTAATCTCTTATTTACCTAATGTAAATATATATGTTTTCCTTTGTCTACATTTTATTTATTTACACTAAATATTTTGAAGTAACTTACATATATAAAATGTAAATTTAGAAAATTAATATATATGCTTTAACCTCTCACATTGGATAGGTATTGTTGTGACTACTGGACAGCCGGGCGGGTCCGGGCAGATTTACATCACAACTCAATCCAACCTCGGGTTTAAGCATTCTTTTTCTTTATATTGAATAATGTAATTCTTTTTATTCCTTCCTAATTACATTGAAAAATATAATTCTTAAATCCTTATCTTACTATTTCATTAATTCTATTTAAACAAAATGGGTATTTTGTTTCTCACATTTCCTATTTACCTAAATGTTTATTTTTACATAAAGCATATTTTTGTCCGCAAACTCTAATGCGACAAATATAATAATTTAACTAATGTATGTTATTGCATAAAGCATATTTTTTCGCAAACTCTAATGCGACAAAAATAACAATTTAACTATGTTTATGTTTACATAAAGCATATTTTTGTCTGCAAACTCTAATGCGACAAAAATAGCAATTCAACCTATATATGTTTTTACATAAAATATATTTTTGTGTGCAAACTCTAATGCGACAAAAATAACTACTGAACTATATATGTTATTGCATAAGTCATATTTTTTTTCTTCCGCCAACTCTAGTGCGACCAAAAATAGCAATTCAACTATGTTTGTTATTGCATAAAGTATATTTTGATGCATTGCAATTATACAACATGACGATGACTCTCATGTCGTCTCAACTAAATTAACACAACGGTGATTTTAGCGTCAAAACATTCACAATGACACACTGATGGTTTTGGTGTCACGACATACAAATTAACATGCTTATAGTTTTGGGGTGTCATAGCATACAAATTCACATGCTTATAGTTTTGGGGTGTCATAGCATACAAATTCACATTGATATTATGTTAACAAACGTGACATAAAAATGGGTATTTTGATTTTTAACAAAGAAACATAAAGCTTGTGTCTTTTTGACTTTAACAAACATTAACATAAAATTTATGTTATTTTTTTTTAACAAAAAATAACATAAAGTTTATGTCTTTTTAATTTTAACAAAATAGCATAAAAGTTTTGTCTTTAAACTTTAACAAAAATTGAGCATAAAAAGTTTGTCTTTTTATTCTTAACAAAATAACATAAAAAGTTTGGCTTTTTATTCTTAACAAAATAACATAAAAAGTTATTCTTTTTATTCTCAACATAAAAAGTAAATCTTTTTATCTTGACAAAGAAACATAAAAATTAAGTCTTTTGTTTTAACAACAAATTTAAGTAAAATGTCTTTTTGTTTCAACAACAAAAATGGTGACAAAGATGGTTCTTTTTGTTTAATCAACAAAATAGTGACAAAATGACTCTTTTAACTTTAACAACAAAAGTAGCGTCAAATTTGTTCTTTTCATTATGTAAAAAAAAAAATTTGTTTTTCTATTATGTAAACAAAAATTGGCCCTTTTTTTTTATTATGTACATAAAAATTTTGTCTTTTTATTTTACAACAAAATTACATATTAAAATCGTCTTTTATTTGTAAACAAAATAAACCAAACAAGATTAAATGTTTTAATTTTATTTAAGAAAATAAAATGAGAGTAAAAATCAAAGTAAAAACTTTGTCATTTGTTTTGCAAACAAAAATTTATGTTAACAATTGGTGTTTTATTTTATAAACCAAATTCATGTAACAAGGATTTAATATTTAATAATTTAAGAAATAAAAAAAAAAATAAAAAAAAAACAAAACAATAAAGATGAGACTTTATCTTGAATACATCAAGAAATGGAGAACCAGAATAACATGGCTATTTCAACACAGCACAGAACATTATAGATCACAACAAATCAGCACTGCAACAATTTTCATGCAACATCAACATACAACAAGCATACATCGCAGAACTAAATTAATCACCACACATACAACGATTTAAATCATCGATAAAAATAATTAAATTACTTAATTATTTAAAAGTAAGAAATCTCACTGTCGTATTTATCTGAATTTCCAACTGCTTCAGAATTTGTTATAGTCTGCTTCAAAAGAGAACCCAAAGCATCGCCACCTACATCCGAACATCGCATCACCTACAGGCCGTCGGACCACCATCCATGGCGCCAGCGTCGACCGCCTTCAGTCGCTCCTCCCACGCGCCGAGCCACAGGGAACTCGGATCCCTCCTTGCTTCGCGAATTGAACCCAAACCCAACGTCTTTGGCCTCCAAATCCTCATGATATTCGCCACTAAATTCGATCATAGCCATCCATTATAAAGAGCTTATCCACCTCTATAATTTCCTTTTGGAGTTTTTGATTTTCATTGATTATGTAGGAAGAAAAGTGGGGTTAAGATTCGGGGCTTCGTGGCCATTGTTTCAATGAAGTGGCGGCTGAAAGATTAGGCTTAGGGTTTGGTTTTTCTATTCTATTATAATAAAATGTTATTAAATAACCTTAAAAGCCTGTTAATTTGTATGTTACAAAGGAAAATGAATTGAATAAATATTAAATATTGATTGATTGATCGTAAATAAATTTTATTTACATTATTTGGAAAGAAATTTCTCTTGATTGCAATTATGAAGGAAAGAAAATTATCTCATAAAGTCTACACATTTGTCCTGCTATATATTCACCGATCATATCTTTTCTAGTTGGTTTCTGAAGTGTACTAAAATTTATTCCTATAATATAAATTAACCGAGACCCATAATTGCAAGATATCACTCTTTAGTAGATTATTTTTAGGTTATTAGTTATTGCGCAAATAAAAAAAAATCCCTATTTTGCATTAACTCAGATTGTTTCCTTTCTTCCTGCAATTATGTTCTCCGTATTTAACACGATTTAATTATGGAAATATCCCTTTCCCATAACAAACTGATTCAATCCATTATTATTTTCCCACTTTTATTGAGTATATTATTATTTCCCATCTCTTATCCATTTCTCAATTTCTGTATTTATTACATTTCAAATCTGAAAGGTGATTCCTTACAAATATATGAAGATTATCAAATTTTCTATGTTTCTACAGTTTACTGCCCATAACCTTAATTATGTCATGTCAATCGTTTTTGTCATTATATGTATATTTTTTTTTTAGTCATGCATTTCTTTAATTAATTTCTATACATATGTCTTATGTTTTTTTTTATAAAATAAATGTTAACATTAATTTCCATTAACTGTGGAAATTAAACGTACATTATATCGTTGACACACTGTTTTGTTACTATTCTTTCTATACTAAATTAAACTAGAAACATTCATAATTTTATTTCCAATTATCGTATTAATTCCTATATTGAATCTTTAAAATAAAGACAAGGTTCAACTGCTAATTTTTTTTTGTCAACAATAGTTCAAAGTTAGATAGTCCAAATGTACAAACAATTTAATAATTTCCATTATCATCAATCACAGTTCATCTCAATGTCAGTTATTGTTTATCAAAATAAATTTTGGAGTCATAAATTAATGAATCATAAATTATGTTTTAATACCATTTTTAATTCAATAATTAAATTAAATTCTATATTTATTCTATTCCCATTTATTTAACATCTTACAATTTCCCAAAATGTGTAATTCTATTAATTTAACCCCCCTTATGTACGTTATTTAATATAATCATTGTCCCTTTTACTATAAACAAATCATACTTTTCTTTCAATCTTTTCAATGTAATGATACATTTAAATGCAACTTTTTAATGCGATAAAAACGATACATTTCATTGCAACTTTTTAATGCAAATAAATATGGTACATTTGAAATTCTAATGCGACTAAATTAATGAGTTTTATTTTGTCCGTTCACATTCAACAAAAATATATATTTTGTTTTATAAAATTTTAATGCAACAAAAATAATAAACTTAATATTCCAGCCATTATTAATAAAATAATTTAATAAAAATAGAATACTTTTATTTTCTGACTCGATTTCTTAGCAAAATTATTTAAAATAAAAATTTTAAATTGGCCCCAAAATTCCGGGTTGTTACAGTCGCCCCCACTTAAAATCTTTTCGTCCTCGAAAAGGCACTAAGGTAAAAGTTGTTTAATTTACTAACTAAATTTTAATTTTCTTTTATTAATTTTATTTGTTAGCTAACTTATCAAATATATATACTCTTATATATATAAAAATCATATTTCCAAAAATAGATTATATAATCAAAAATACGCTAATTATAAACTTGTTACTCTTAACTCATTCTAGGGTATTGCTGACCCCATCTCTAACGAGTTTTCTCATTCTAGGACACTGCTGGTCCTATCTCTAATGAGTATTCTTATTGGATTTTTCTAATCCAATCTCTGATGAGTCTTTGTTCAGTTCTAACGAGTTGTACCCCAAAGATTTGAGCTAACCAGAGCTCTGATACCAACTGTAACGACACGGATTTTGCCCGACCTTAATCGATCGTAAAATCGACCAAGATCGTTCAAAACTCGCATACGTTAACTTTGGGAATACAATACATTAGAACAATAACAGCAGACTTTTATTACATTATAATAATGTTACATCAGAGTACAGAATATATCAGAGTACATTGAAATAAAATTACAGCGGAAGATAAAATTACAATACTTTTAATACATTAAACAGCGGAAGACTACAAAGCTCTGGACACAGCTTTAGGCTTCAATCCAGGATCCTGCTAAAGAGAAAGATATCTGCAAAAAGCTACTCGACTGCCCGTGTGGAAAAGAGGGCACCCGAGTTTGCCAGTGAACAAACTACAGGTCAGTCATGGGACTGGTGTGAGAATTCTAAACTAATATAACTAATAAGACAAATCCAAGGACCACGCCACTTTCGCGGAACGGGTTTACTCCTATGGATTGCCAGTGCATAAACCAAAGTAAATCGAGAAATAACACAATGTCTTTTTGGAAAAATGAAACCATTATAAGACCCAAGTCCCATCACACAATGCAACGCACACCAGAGGATAGGGTTTTACCTTATAATGGTCAAAAGATGCTTGATACGTATAAAACGGATTTGATATTATTATTAGTGTATATATGTTTTAATAAAAAGATTTGAATCATAAGTATCAATCCTAGACGGCATGGTTACCATATAGCATGTCGCCAATACTAGTTCTACAATCAAAACCGCAAGGGCGTATTGGAAATTTGGATTCCATCATGAGTCGAGGCTAGGGGCAAGCTCCTCTCCGATTCGAGACACTCTAGCAAATGCCTCAGGATCCCCCGCAGTGAACCCTTGGATCTTCAGGGCCGGTCCCCGCCTATGGGCAGTGGATTAGTTATGCCTGAACACACGCTTCCCGGTCCCTTTGGACCTATAATATGACCACCAACGGCCTATAAAAATAACGAGGCGCCTCAAAATCCATCATCCACATAAGTAAAATGTCAGGGCTGGTAGGTCACTGACACCACTCTAGCTAGAAAGAAATGTGTACACTCCCTGCAGTCCATATCCCGTTTTTGACTCATACCGGGGTGTGAGGCTCGCGAAGTCACGCTATACACAAAGCTACGCCTAAACAGGCCGTGCTTTGATCATCAACCACAAGGCCTGCTTTTCAACAAAAGCCTTGATCAATGCATCTTAGCATGCCACATTGTCAGTCCATACTATACCATTGATTTCTACCAATATATAACCTCTAAGCTCGTACGTCTCAGAGAAGGGTGTTAACCACCAAACAGATATATATTAAGAGAGATCAACGAATGTAGTATAAGGGACTACAACGTCAGACATACATTCCATTTATAAACTTATGCCCTGGGTCTGGACGAAAGTCAAATCCGTACAAATCAACACTACGTCCGGATAACTACCATCTTAGCCCCATCTTGGGAGCAAATCAATCAAGGACCTCAACACTAGTTACCCATTCGATGTGAAGATCGTCGGTCTTCAATCGCCGTCTTCAACTCTTAGATTTAGAACGTCATGTAATCATTTGAAATGAGATTGAACTCGGTCTTTTCAAATGATTCTCGCATATATATATATATATAATTTGAAAACATTTCATATCGTTATTGATATTTGATAACGATCTATCGCTATTTTTATTTATATAAAAATAGCTTAAATTAATTTAACGACGCTTCGGGTAAATGGGCGACCCTGGCGCTGTTTTTAACCAAATTTTGATTTAAACATATCTTGAAATCTAACCGTTGGATTTTGGCGAAATTTATGTCATTGGAAAGATCTTCCCAAAGCGGTCCTAACGGTTCCAGTTTTGGGAAAATCCGACGGTCGGATCTCTCTGTATAACCGTTTAAAGTTACGATTGCCGATACGCGAACTGCCGCGCGCGTTCCGTTTAATTTATAATTTATATTTATATATATATATATAAATATAAATCGTTTGACTATTCCAATTTCAAAAGTCTATTCTTTTTATCGCATCTAAAATGACGATAAAAATATCATTTTTAATAACTCTGTTTCGTTTACACTAAATGTAAATAAATTATACTTTTTTCTATATTTTGTTTTATTTACCTAAATGTAAATAAATTATATTTTCTATGTTTTAATTTATTTACCCTAAATGTAAATAAATTACATTCTTTTTCTTACCCTATTTATTTACCTAAATGTAAATAAATGTTTTACTTTTACTTTTGTTATATTTATTTACATTAAATGTAAATAAATGTATCTAATTTCTTATTCATATTTATTCACACTATTTGTAAATAAATGGTTTCAATTTCCTTTGCAAATCCTATTTACATAGCAAATGTAAATAATTGTATTTCTTTAATTCTTTTCTAATATTCCTTTTTAACCTAAAAAGAATGTCTTATGTTAGTTCTTTTCTAACCTTTCTTTTTATTATTTGCATAAGAAAATGTTAATAATTACTATTTACAAATTGATTCTTTTTATTTACATAAGAAAAATGTAAATAAATACTTATTCACATAATTATTATTTTTAATCTTTTTATTTACATAGGAAAATGTAAATAAATTTTAATTCACATATTTGTTCTATATTTTCTATTTATTCTTAATTACATAAAATGTAATTTTATTTCTTATAATCATAATTACATAAAATGTAATTTTCTTTACAGTGTAAAATATATTCTTTTAATTACATATAAAAATGTAATTTATTTAATCTCTTATTTACCTAATGTAAATATATATGTTTTCCTTTGTCTACATTTTATTTATTTACACTAAATATTTTGAAGTAACTTACATATATAAAATGTAAATTTAGAAAATTAATATATATGCTTTAACCTCTCACATTGGATAGGTATTGTTGTGACTACTGGACAGCCGGGCGGGTCCGGGCAGATTTACATCACAACTCAATCCAACCTCGGGTTTAAGCATTCTTTTTCTTTATATTGAATAATGTAATTCTTTTTATTCCTTCCTAATTACATTGAAAAATATAATTCTTAAATCCTTATCTTACTATTTCATTAATTCTATTTAAACAAAATGGGTATTTTGTTTCTCACATTTCCTATTTACCTAAATGTTTATTTTTACATAAAGCATATTTTTGTCCGCAAACTCTAATGCGACAAAAATAATAATTTAACTAATGTATGTTATTGCATAAAGCATATTTTTTTGCAAACTCTAATGCGACAAAAATAACAATTTAACTATGTTTATGTTTACATAAAGCATATTTTTGTCTGCAAACTCTAATGCGACAAAAATAGCAATTCAACCTATATATGTTTTTACATAAAATATATTTTTGTGTGCAAACTCTAATGCGACAAAAATAACTACTGAACTATATATGTTATTGCATATGTCATATTTTTTTTCCGCCAACTCTAGTGCGACCAAAAATAGCAATTCAACTATGTTTGTTATTGCATAAAGTATATTTTGATGCATTGCAATTATACAACATGACGATGACTCTCATGTCGTCTCAACTAAATTAACACAACGGTGATTTTAGCGTCAAAACATTCACAATGACACACTGATGGTTTTGGTGTCACGACATACAAATTAACATGCTTATAGTTTTGGGGTGTCATAGCATACAAATTCACATGCTTATAGTTTTGGGGTGTCATAGCATACAAATTCACATTGATATTATGTTAACAAACGTGACATAAAAATGGGTATTTTGATTTTTAACAAAGAAACATAAAGCTTGTGTCTTTTTGACTTTAACAAACATTAACATAAAATTTATGTTATTTTTTTTTAACAAAAAATAACATAAAGTTTATGTCTTTTTAATTTTAACAAAATAGCATAAAAGTTTTGTCTTTAAACTTTAACAAAAATTGAGCATAAAAAGTTTGTCTTTTTATTCTTAACAAAATAACATAAAAAGTTTGGCTTTTTATTCTTAACAAAATAACATAAAAAGTTATTCTTTTTATTCTCAACATAAAAAGTAAATCTTTTTATCTTGACAAAGAAACATAAAAATTAAGTCTTTTGTTTTAACAACAAATTTAAGTAAAATGTCTTTTTGTTTCAACAACAAAAATGGTAACAAAGATGGTTCTTTTTGTTTAATCAACAAAATAGTGACAAAATGACTCTTTTAACTTTAACAACAAAAGTAGCGTCAAATTTGTTCTTTTCATTATGTAAAAAAAAAAAAAATTGTTTTTCTATTATGTAAACAAAAATTGGCCCTTTTTTTTTTATTATGTACATAAAAATTTTGTCTTTTTATTTTACAACAAAATTACATATTAAAATCGTCTTTTATTTGTAAACAAAATAAACCAAACAAGATTAAATGTTTTAATTTTATTTAAGAAAATAAAATGAGAGTAAAAATCAAAGTAAAAACTTTGTCATTTGTTTTGTAAACAAAAATTTATGTTAACAATTGGTGTTTTATTTTATAAACCAAATTCATGTAACAAGGATTTAATATTTAATAATTTAAGAAATAATAAAAAAAAATATAAAAAAAACAAAACAATAAAGATGAGACTTTATCTTGAATACATCAAGAAATGGAGAACCAGAATAACATGGCTATTTCAACACAGCACAGAACATTATAGATCACAACAAATCAGCACTGCAACAATTTTCATGCAACATCAACATACAACAAGCATACATCGCAGAACTAAATTAATCACCACACATACAACGATTTAAATCATCGATAAAAATAATTAAATTACTTAATTATTTAAAAGTAAGAAATCTCACTGTCGTATTTATCTGAATTTCCAACTGCTTCAGAATTTGTTATAGTCTGCTTCAAAAGAGAACCCAAAGCATCGCCACCTACATCCGAACATCGCATCACCTACAGGCCGTCGGACCACCATCCATGGCGCCAGCGTCGACCGCCTTCAGTCGCTCCTCCCACGCGCCGAGCCACAGGGAACTCGGATCCCTCCTTGCTTCGCGAATTGAACCCAAACCCAACGTCTTTGGCCTCCAAATCCTCATGATATTCGCCACTAAATTCGATCATAGCCATCCATTATAAAGAGCTTATCCACCTCTATAATTTCCTTTTGGAGTTTTTGATTTTCATTGATTATGTAGGAAGAAAAGTGGGGTTAAGATTCGGGGCTTCGTGGCCATTGTTTCAATGAAGTGGCGGCTGAAAGATTAGGCTTAGGGTTTGGTTTTTCTATTCTATTATAATAAAATGTTATTAAATAACCTTAAAAGCCTGTTAATTTGTATGTTACAAAGGAAAATGAATTGAATAAATATTAAATATTGATTGATTGATCGTAAATAAATTTTATTTACATTATTTGGAAAGAAATTTCTCTTGATTGCAATTATGAAGGAAAGAAAATTATCTCATAAAGTCTACACATTTGTCCTGCTATATATTCACCGATCATATCTTTTCTAGTTGGTTTCTGAAGTGTACTAAAATTTATTCCTATAATATAAATTAACCGAGACCCATAATTGCAAGATATCACTCTTTAGTAGATTATTTTTAGGTTATTAGTTATTGCGCAAATAAAAAAAAATCCCTATTTTGCATTAACTCAGATTGTTTCCTTTCTTCCTGCAATTATGTTCTCCGTATTTAACACGATTTAATTATGGAAATATCCCTTTCCCATAACAAACTGATTCAATCCATTATTATTTTCCCACTTTTATTGAGTATATTATTATTTCCCATCTCTTATCCATTTCTCAATTTCTGTATTTATTACATTTCAAATCTGAAAGGTGATTCCTTACAAATATATGAAGATTATCAAATTTTCTATGTTTCTACAGTTTACTGCCCATAACCTTAATTATGTCATGTCAATCGTTTTTGTCGTTATATGTATAATTTTTTTTAGTCATGCATTTCTTTAATTAATTTCTATACATATGTCTTATGTTTTTTTTTTATAAAATAAATGTTAACATTAATTTCCATTAACTGTGGAAATTAAACGTACATTATATCGTTGACACACTGTTTTGTTACTATTCTTTCTATACTTAATTAAACTAGAAACATTCATAATTTTATTTCCAATTATCGTATTAATTCCTATATTGAATCTTTAAAATAAAGACAAGGTTCAACTGCTAATTTTTTTTTTGTCAACAATAGTTCAAAGTTAGATAGTCCAAATGTACAAACAATTTAATAATTTCCATTATCATCAATCACAGTTCATCTCAATGTCAGTTATTGTTTATCAAAATAAATTTTGGAGTCATAAATTAATGAATCATAAATTATGTTTTAATACCATTTTTAATTCAATAATTAAATTAAATTCTATATTTATTCTATTCCCATTTATTTAACATCTTACAATTTCCCAAAATGTGTAATTCTATTAATTTAACCCCCCTTATGTACGTTATTTAATATAATCATTGTCCCTTTTACTATAAACAAATCATACTTTTCTTTCAATCTTTTCAATGTAATGATACATTTAAATGCAACTTTTTAATGCGATAAAAACGATACATTTCATTGCAACTTTTTAATGCAAATAAATATGGTACATTTGAAATTCTAATGCGACTAAATTAATGAGTTTTATTTTGTCCGTTCACATTCAACAAAAATATATATTTTGTTTTATAAAATTTTAATGCAACAAAAATAATAAACTTAATATTCCAGCCATTATTAATAAAATAATTTAATAAAAATAGAATACTTTTATTTTCTGACTCGATTTCTTAGCAAAATTATTTAAAATAAAAATTTTAAATTGGCCCCAAAATTCCGGGTTGTTACAGTCGCCCCCACTTAAAATCTTTTCGTCCTCGAAAAGGCACTAAGGTAAAAGTTTTTTAATTTACTAACTAAATTTTAATTTTCTTTTATTAATTTTATTTGTTAGCTAACTTATCAAATATATATACTCTTATATATATAAAAATCATATTTCCAAAAATAGATTATATAATCAAAAATACGCTAATTATAAACTTGTTACTCTTAACTCATTCTAGGGTATTGCTAACCCCATCTCTAACGAGTTTTCTCATTCTAGGACACTGCTGGTCCTATCTCTAATGAGTATTCTTATTGGATTTTTATAATCCAATCTCTGATGAGTCTTTGTTCAGTTCTAACGAGTTGTACCCCAAAGATTTGAGCTAACCAGAGCTCTGATACCAACTGTAATGACACGGATTTTGCCCGACCTTAATCGATCGTAAAATCGACCAAGATCGTTCAAAACTCGCATACGTTAACTTTGGGAATACAATACATTAGAACAATAACAGCAGACTTTTATTACATTATAATAATGTTACATCAGAGTACAGAATATATCAGAGTACATTGAAATAAAATTACAGCGGAAGATAAAATTACAATACTTTTAATACATTAAACAGCGGAAGACTACAAAGCTCTGGACACAGCTTTAGGCTTCAATCCAGGATCCTGCTAAAGAGAAAGATATCTGCAAAAAGCTACTCGACTGCCCGTGTGGAAAAGAGGGCACCCGAGTTTGCCAGTGAACAAACTACAGGTCAGTCATGGGACTGGTGTGAGAATTCTAAACTAATATAACTAATAAGACAAATCCAAGGACCACGCCACTTTCGCGGAACGGGTTTACTCCTATGGATTGCCAGTGCATAAACCAAAGTAAATCGAGAAATAACACAATGTCTTTTTGGAAAAATGAAACCATTATAAGACCCAAGTCCCATCACACAATGCAACGCACACCAGAGGATAGGGTTTTACCTTATAATGGTCAAAAGATGCTTGATACGTATAAAACGGATTTGATATTATTATTAGTGTATATATGTTTTAATAAAAAGATTTGAATCATAAGTATCAATCCTAGACGGCATGGTTACCATATAGCATGTCGCCAATACTAGTTCTACAATCAAAACCGCAAGGGCGTATTGGAAATTTGGATTCCATCATGAGTCGAGGCTAGGGGCAAGCTCCTCTCCGATTCGAGACACTCTAGCAAATGCCTCAGGATCCCCCGCAGTGAACCCTTGGATCTTCAGGGCCGGTCCCCGCCTATGGGCAGTGGATTAGTTATGCCTGAACACACGCTTCCCGGTCCCTTTGGACCTATAATATGACCACCAACGGCCTATAAAAATAACGAGGCGCCTCAAAATCCATCATCCACATAAGTAAAATGTCAGGGCTGGTAGGTCACTGACACCACTCTAGCTAGAAAGAAACGTGTACACTCCCTGCAGTCCATATCCCGTTTTTGACTCGTACCGGGGTGTGAGGCTCGCGAAGTCACGCTATACACAAAGCTACGCCTAAACAGGCCGTGCTTTGATCATCAACCACAAGGCCTGCTTTTCAACAAAAGCCTTGATCAATGCATCTTAGCATGCCACATTGTCAGTCCATACTATACCATTGATTTCTACCAATATATAACCTCTAAGCTCGTACGTCTCAGAGAAGGGTGTTAACCACCAAACAGATATATATTAAGAGAGATCAACGAATGTAGTATAAGGGACTACAACGTCAGACATACATTCCATTTATAAACTTATGCCCTGGGTCTGGACGAAAGTCAAATCCGTACAAATCAACACTACGTCCGGATAACTACCATCTTAGCCCCATCTTGGGAGCAAATCAATCAAGGACCTCAACACTAGTTACCCATTCGATGTGAAGATCGTCGGTCTTCAATCGCCGTCTTCAACTCTTAGATTTAGAACGTCATGTAATCATTTGAAATGAGATTGAACTCGGTCTTTTCAAATGATTCTCGCATATATATATATATATAATTTGAAAACATTTCATATCGTTATTGATATTTGATAACGATCTATCGCTATTTTTATTTATATAAAAATAGCTTAAATTAATTTAACGACGCTTCGGGTAAATGGGCGACCCTGGCGCTGTTTTTAACCAAATTTTGATTTAAACATATCTTGAAATCTAACCGTTGGATTTTGGCGAAATTTATGTCATTGGAAAGATCTTCCCAAAGCGGTCCTAACGGTTCCAGTTTTGGGAAAATCCGACGGTCGGATCTCTCTGTATAACCGTTTAAAGTTACGATTGCCGATACGCGAACT
Organism: Allium sativum; assembly: GCA_030737875.1. NCBI lineage: Eukaryota > Viridiplantae > Streptophyta > Magnoliopsida > Asparagales > Amaryllidaceae > Allium > Allium sativum. Next base: position 655,729,169 of record CM060910.1, read on the forward strand.
GCCGCGCGCGTTCCGTTTAATTTATAATTTATATTTATATATATATAAATATAAATCGTTTGACTATTCCAATTTCAAAAGTCTATTCTTTTTATCGCATCTAAAATGACGATAAAAATATCATTTTTAATAACTCTGTTTCGTTTACACTAAATGTAAATAAATTATACTTTTTTCTATATTTTGTTTTATTTACCTAAATGTAAATAAATTATATTTTCTATGTTTTAATTTATTTACCCTAAATGTAAATAAATTACATTCTTTTTCTTACCCTATTTATTTACCTAAATGTAAATAAATGTTTTACTTTTACTTTTGTTATATTTATTTACATTAAATGTAAATAAATGTATCTAATTTCTTATTCATATTTATTCACACTATTTGTAAATAAATGGTTTCAATTTCCTTTGCAAATCCTATTTACATAGCAAATGTAAATAATTGTATTTCTTTAATTCTTTTCTAATATTCCTTTTTAACCTAAAAAGAATGTCTTATGTTAGTTCTTTTCTAACCTTTCTTTTTATTATTTGCATAAGAAAATGTTAATAATTACTATTTACAAATTGATTCTTTTTATTTACATAAGAAAAATGTAAATAAATACTTATTCACATAATTATTATTTTTAATCTTTTTATTTACATAGGAAAATGTAAATAAATTTTAATTCACATATTTGTTCTATATTTTCTATTTATTCTTAATTACATAAAATGTAATTTTATTTCTTATAATCATAATTACATAAAATGTAATTTTCTTTACAGTGTAAAATATATTCTTTTAATTACATATAAAAATGTAATTTATTTAATCTCTTATTTACCTAATGTAAATATATATGTTTTCCTTTGTCTACATTTTATTTATTTACACTAAATATTTTGAAGTAACTTACATATATAAAATGTAAATTTAGAAAATTAATATATATGCTTTAACCTCTCACATTGGATAGGTATTGTTGTGACTACTGGACAGCCGGGCGGGTCCGGGCAGATTTACATCACAACTCAATCCAACCTCGGGTTTAAGCATTCTTTTTCTTTATATTGAATAATGTAATTCTTTTTATTCCTTCCTAATTACATTGAAAAATATAATTCTTAAATCCTTATCTTACTATTTCATTAATTCTATTTAAACAAAATGGGTATTTTGTTTCTCACATTTCCTATTTACCTAAATGTTTATTTTTACATAAAGCATATTTTTGTCCGCAAACTCTAATGCGACAAAAATAATAATTTAACTAATGTATGTTATTGCATAAAGCATATTTTTTTGCAAACTCTAATGCGACAAAAATAACAATTTAACTATGTTTATGTTTACATAAAGCATATTTTTGTCTGCAAACTCTAATGCGACAAAAATAGCAATTCAACCTATATATGTTTTTACATAAAATATATTTTTGTGTGCAAACTCTAATGCGACAAAAATAACTACTGAACTATATATGTTATTGCATATGTCATATTTTTTTTCCGCCAACTCTAGTGCGACCAAAAATAGCAATTCAACTATGTTTGTTATTGCATAAAGTATATTTTGATGCATTGCAATTATACAACATGACGATGACTCTCATGTCGTCTCAACTAAATTAACACAACGGTGATTTTAGCGTCAAAACATTCACAATGACACACTGATGGTTTTGGTGTCACGACATACAAATTAACATGCTTATAGTTTTGGGGTGTCATAGCATACAAATTCACATGCTTATAGTTTTGGGGTGTCATAGCATACAAATTCACATTGATATTATGTTAACAAACGTGACATAAAAATGGGTATTTTGATTTTTAACAAAGAAACATAAAGCTTGTGTCTTTTTGACTTTAACAAACATTAACATAAAATTTATGTTATTTTTTTTTAACAAAAAATAACATAAAGTTTATGTCTTTTTAATTTTAACAAAATAGCATAAAAGTTTTGTCTTTAAACTTTAACAAAAATTGAGCATAAAAAGTTTGTCTTTTGATTCTTAACAAAATAACATAAAAAGTTTGGCTTTTTATTCTTAACAAAATAACATAAAAAGTTATTCTTTTTATTCTCAACATAAAAAGTAAATCTTTTTATCTTGACAAAGAAACATAAAAATTAAGTCTTTTGTTTTAACAACAAATTTAAGTAAAATGTCTTTTTGTTTCAACAACAAAAATGGTGACAAAGATGGTTCTTTTTGTTTAATCAACAAAATAGTGACAAAATGACTCTTTTAACTTTAACAACAAAAGTAGCGTCAAATTTGTTCTTTTCATTATGTAAAAAAAAAAATTTGTTTTTCTATTATGTAAACAAAAATTGGCCCTTTTTTTTTATTATGTACATAAAAATTTTGTCTTTTTATTTTACAACAAAATTACATATTAAAATCGTCTTTTATTTGTAAACAAAATAAACCAAACAAGATTAAATGTTTTAATTTTATTTAAGAAAATAAAATGAGAGTAAAAATCAAAGTAAAAACTTTGTCATTTGTTTTGTAAACAAAAATTTATGTTAACAATTGGTGTTTTATTTTATAAACCAAATTCATGTAACAAGGATTTAATATTTAATAATTTAAGAAATAATAAAAAAAAATATAAAAAAAACAAAACAATAAAGATGAGACTTTATCTTGAATACATCAAGAAATGGAGAACCAGAATAACATGGCTATTTCAACACAGCACAGAACATTATAGATCACAACAAATCAGCACTGCAACAATTTTCATGCAACATCAACATACAACAAGCATACATCGCAGAACTAAATTAATCACCACACATACAACGATTTAAATCATCGATAAAAATAATTAAATTACTTAATTATTTAAAAGTAAGAAATCTCACTGTCGTATTTATCTGAATTTCCAACTGCTTCAGAATTTGTTATAGTCTGCTTCAAAAGAGAACCCAAAGCATCGCCACCTACATCCGAACATCGCATCACCTACAGGCCGTCGGACCACCATCCATGGCGCCAGCGTCGACCGCCTTCAGTCGCTCCTCCCACGCGCCGAGCCACAGGGAACTCGGATCCCTCCTTGCTTCGCGAATTGAACCCAAACCCAACGTCTTTGGCCTCCAAATCCTCATGATATTCGCCACTAAATTCGATCATAGCCATCCATTATAAAGAGCTTATCCACCTCTATAATTTCCTTTTGGAGTTTTTGATTTTCATTGATTATGTAGGAAGAAAAGTGGGGTTAAGATTCGGGGCTTCGTGGCCATTGTTTCAATGAAGTGGCGGCTGAAAGATTAGGCTTAGGGTTTGGTTTTTCTATTCTATTATAATAAAATGTTATTAAATAACCTTAAAAGCCTGTTAATTTGTATGTTACAAAGGAAAATGAATTGAATAAATATTAAATATTGATTGATTGATCGTAAATAAATTTTATTTACATTATTTGGAAAGAAATTTCTCTTGATTGCAATTATGAAGGAAAGAAAATTATCTCATAAAGTCTACACATTTGTCCTGCTATATATTCACCGATCATATCTTTTCTAGTTGGTTTCTGAAGTGTACTAAAATTTATTCCTATAATATAAATTAACCGAGACCCATAATTGCAAGATATCACTCTTTAGTAGATTATTTTTAGGTTATTAGTTATTGCGCAAATAAAAAAAAATCCCTATTTTGCATTAACTCAGATTGTTTCCTTTCTTCCTGCAATTATGTTCTCCGTATTTAACACGATTTAATTATGGAAATATCCCTTTCCCATAACAAACTGATTCAATCCATTATTATTTTCCCACTTTTATTGAGTATATTATTATTTCCCATCTCTTATCCATTTCTCAATTTCTGTATTTATTACATTTCAAATCTGAAAGGTGATTCCTTACAAATATATGAAGATTATCAAATTTTCTATGTTTCTACAGTTTACTGCCCATAACCTTAATTATGTCATGTCAATCGTTTTTGTCGTTATATGTATATTTTTTTTTAGTCATGCATTTCTTTAATTAATTTCTATACATATGTCTTATGTTTTTTTTTTATAAAATAAATGTTAACATTAATTTCCATTAACTGTGGAAATTAAACGTACATTATATCGTTGACACACTGTTTTGTTACTATTCTTTCTATACTAAATTAAACTAGAAACATTCATAATTTTATTTCCAATTATCGTATTAATTCCTATATTGAATCTTTAAAATAAAGACAAGGTTCAACTGCTAATTTTTTTTTTGTCAACAATAGTTCAAAGTTAGATAGTCCAAATGTACAAACAATTTAATAATTTCCATTATCATCAATCACAGTTCATCTCAATGTCAGTTATTGTTTATCAAAATAAATTTTGGAGTCATAAATTAATGAATCATAAATTATGTTTTAATACCATTTTTAATTCAATAATTAAATTAAATTCTATATTTATTCTATTCCCATTTATTTAACATCTTACAATTTCCCAAAATGTGTAATTCTATTAATTTAACCCCCCTTATGTACGTTATTTAATATAATCATTGTCCCTTTTACTATAAACAAATCATACTTTTCTTTCAATCTTTTCAATGTAATGATACATTTAAATGCAACTTTTTAATGCGATAAAAACGATACATTTCATTGCAACTTTTTAATGCAAATAAATATGGTACATTTGAAATTCTAATGCGACTAAATTAATGAGTTTTATTTTGTCCGTTCACATTCAACAAAAATATATATTTTGTTTTATAAAATTTTAATGCAACAAAAATAATAAACTTAATATTCCAGCCATTATTAATAAAATAATTTAATAAAAATAGAATACTTTTATTTTCTGACTCGATTTCTTAGCAAAATTATTTAAAATAAAAATTTTAAATTGGCCCCAAAATTCCGGGTCGTTACACAAAATGAACGAGAATGAGTCTATTTCAGATATGTATTGTAGATTTCAAGAGATAGTGAATTCACTAACAACACTTGGAAAAACTTATTCAAAAGCAGATCAAGTCAGAAAAATATTAAATTCATTAACTCAAGAATGGGATTAGAAGACTTATGCTATAGAAGAAGCTAATGATGTCAATGAAACGAAAATTGAAGGGTCAATTAGAAATTTGATGTCATATGAAGTTCAATTAGAGAAAAGAAAAGAAAATAGATCAACTGAAAAGAAATCTATTGCACTGAAAGCAACATTAAATGATTCTGACTCGAGTAGTGAAGATGATGAAGAAACAACACTCATGACAAATCATTTTAGAATATTTCTAAAATATAGAAGGAAGGGTTATAATCAAGCAAATTTCAAATTAAATGATGGACGATGTTTTAACTGCAACAAACCAAGTCATGTAAAGAAAATGTGTCCATATCCAGGAAAATCTACTCAACACACGGGCAACACCAATTCATCAAAGAAAAGAAAGAAAGCATATGCAGTAACATTAGATGATCCAGATTCATCATCAAATGACGAAGAACCAGAAACTGGAAATACAAATATATGCTTTACAGCAATTCAAAGTTCAGAAGATCATGAAGAAAGGGATCAAAAAACTAGGTACGCATTAATTAAATTTTAATTCTATTTGGTTGAATGGTTGCTTTGTTTGTTTGCTTTGGTTTGAATTAAAAACTTTAAAAAATAAATATTTTTTTTTGAAATTTTAATTTTGACATTCAAAATAATAATATAATATTAAATAACCAATAAATTAATAAAATAAACTGTTTGTATGTTTATTAGGATTAGAATTATTTTAGGAAATCGTTAAACCTGAAATATAGATCGATAATATATTTCAAAAACTTAAAAATAAAATTCCCTTTTGAAATAAACCTAGTATGTCGACATACAAAAAAAACATGACCACATATCCAACTAGTTTTGAAATTTAAATTTTAAATTTCAAAATTTTAAACTTTCAAACTTCCCTCCAATCTTTTCATCAACTCCTAAGGTCTGAAAAGGTGTCCTTTCAATCTGAAAAATTGTGCATATTCAATTCATGTTCATTCAATTCATATATATTCATTATATATATATATATCTATCCTTTCTACCTTTCATTCATAAATCAAAACAATATTTTTCATATCTATTCTCTTCAAAATTATCATTTCAATGGCTTTCTCAAGTTCATCTCAGAAATTGATGATAACTAAAACCATTAAAGGTTATCTTTATAATGATAGGCCATCAAAACCTATGGCAACTATTTAGCAAATGCTAAAGTTAACACGGGTGCATTCGCCATCTTTAGCGATTTTCCATCTTATGGTCTCACCTTCCTTTTCGAGCACAACGAAGTCTTGAGTCTAATTGACTATCGTGACACTGACGAAGTATGTTATCCCAAACTCGTGAAGATGTTCTATGCAAATTCAATCATGGATTTTACGAAGGAAACGAAAACCAAATTTTGAGTAGTGTCAAGGGAACTCAAATTGTTCTCGATGCCGAACTTTTAGGCAAAATTCTAAATTGTAGAAGCGTGGGCTTAGATTTCTCAACTTTCGCTATCGATGAAACTGATATGGAAACCTTTCACGATATCTTCGAAGATGGTGCTCCAATGGATTTCAAAAATCGTTTCTTATGTACAAAAACAAGAATTGTCAACCTTCTCCTTCAACACACCATTCACTCCCCGTTCCGGAAATTTCAACAATCCAACTCTTGAAGTCCAAAAGGCTCTCTTTGCTATTATGGGTAGTTATCTTATCATTTGGGCTGAAATGATTCTAAATGAAATTAAGCCCATAGATTTATCTACAAGAGAAAACACTCTCTACTATGGTGTTCATCTCACTCGTATTTTCAAGCACTTTAATGTTGATCTTCATTGAGAAGAATTTGTACCTAGAAAAGTGTTTGTTGCATCAAACATTCATCTCATGCAAATTACTCTCACTTTCAAACCTTATGAGACATTTGAGGCCAAACAAGCTCTATTGCGACAAGAACAAGACCCAATGGAATTCGAAGAAGAAGAGATTTCTATGGAAAGCATTGAGTATCCAACCTCAAAACGTATCTACAAAGACATGATTATCCAAAATCAAGTGAAAATTATCAGCAATCAAAAGAAGCTTAATAAGAGGCTTTCCAAAATATCCAAATTCATGGTCAAGATAGGAAGAAAGCTTGGAATTTCATTTTCCTCATCATCATCCGAAAACTAGGCAATCTAGTTTAATCTATCTTTATATATTTCCTTGTATTTGCTTTCGAAACTCATATTTAAAGTGTATCTTGTTTAGTTGGATACATTTTCTTTTAATCAAGTAATGAATGGAGTTTTTATTTATGATATAATCTTCTTTATGGTTCTGGAAAAACTCTAAAACTAATTATAATATAATAGAATTCAAAAGAATTCATAATTTCAAATTTTTTCAAATATAAAACTATAGTATGTCGACATGCCAAAAAGAGTACGTCGACATATAACCGACATATTTTCAAATTATTTCAAATTTTAAACTAAAATAACTACTCATGTCCATTTAAAATCAAACGAATTCCATACCCTATTTAAGCCTATTCCTCTCAGAGAACTTCATTATTCCATTACTCCTTCTTTAATCATTTCTCATTAAATCCATGGCAAATCCTGTTCGTAATATAAGTTAGAATCTTGATGATCCTTTGAAATCTTTCAAGAAAACTCTCTCCATAGTACTACGTAATCAACACAAACTTGAGTTAATCCAAATGAGGATGGTTAAACATCAAGAAAAATATTTCGATGTGATTCATTGGAATATTTCTTCTCATTTCAGAAATGAAAACAACGAAACATCACATAACATTGAAGAAGAGTGGAAAGATATTCAGAAGAACCCGATTACCGGACAAGATAAATGGGTTGAAGTTCCAAGAAACATTTAATTGTTTAGTACGATTTGTTTAAGTATTCTAAAAACATTTGGTGTGATTTGGATTCTATTATTTGAAACTTGTATATATTAAGACATATGGTGTGATTTGATTTGGTTTGATTTGTGTATGTGTATATATGCGTATATATATACCAGACAAACATATGTAATAATAATATTTGGATTGGTTTGTATTTAATCATCGTATTAGGTATTGTTTTTAAATTGAATAGACTAAGGGAGTATTTTACATAGAAATAGTTACTAGATTAAGGGGGAGTATTTTTATTAAGATAGTTACTTAAGTTCTATTCGGGAAGTCATACATTTTAGGGGGAGTACTTTTTGGATTTCTTTTTGATAATCCCAAAGGGGGAGAAATAAAAAAAATATAGTCATAGTTTATAGGATTCTTACAGACAAGGGGAGACAGGGGGAGTATAGAAGGAACATCATCAAACATGCATATACAGTTATGATATTTTATAAACTAAGGTTGTCATCATCGAAAAGGGGGAGATTGTTGGAGAATGGAGTTTTGATGACAACATCCTTATTTCAATTATCATTGATTATAAAATATATGCTAACACTTTTTGTATAGAATATATATATATATATTTACATACAGGAAATATTACTGAAGACTGTACAGTTATAAAGATAATAGAGATTCAAAGATCAGAGAAATTTCAAGACTCATGAGTAATCAAGATTTCAAGAGTTCAAGATTAATATAGTCTAGATTTTGTAAGGCTCTAAATAGCACTCCAGGTTCAAATTCTAATTCTAATTTTCAAATTCTAATTTTCAGTTCTATCCTCAATCCTCTCTATTTTATTTTTCTATTTGTTTCTATTTGTTCTTCTCTTTATATTTATATTTTATATCGTTTAAAACCTTATAATTTTATAAATATATTTATATAGTTTAAATTTATGTTTTCATATGTTTTTTTCATATAATATTAATTTACAACACTAGAATTTTACTCAAGAATTTCCAGAATTATTTTTATATCAAAACACTTGAATAATGCTTTAAAATTTAAATTTTCAAAGGAGTATGTCAACATGACAAAAACTCCATGCCGACATATAACTGTCACTTTTTCCAATTTTGAAAGGAAGTGTCTTTTCACTATTTGAAACGATTCAGAACCGTTGCAACCTTTCATACTCTATAAAAAGGGATTAAAACTGAATTTTTTTAATCATCTCTTCTTCTTTAACTTCATCCACTTTCTCTCCACCATTATTCTTAATCGTTTGTATGATTCTTATACTATGCCGAATTCAATTCCGTTTTCATAAAACTTCTTCTCTCGACACTCTCTACTCTCTGAATCGAGTGCTATTGAGGAGTCATAGTTTTTTTTTGTAATTTCTTAGGTTGAATAAACCTTATTTGTAAGTCAAAGAGGAATCGATGTATCCTTGTAGTCGTGAAATCAAGGAATATGAGTCGATATGTTCTTGTTGAACCGTGAAATCAAGGAATAGGAGTCGGTGCCTCCTTGTTGAGCCGTGAAGTCAAGGAGGGTGTATTTGACTATTGGAAATAGTAATGAAACTCCGCGCAATCCATCTTGTGTGGGACTGGACGTAGGAGTAATTTGAACCAGTATAAAATACGGTGTGTTCTTTCCTTTTCTGCATTTTTATTTCTATTTATTTTGCATTTGTATTTGAATCTATGTCTGCAATTGTGTTTGTGGTGTTAGATTCATCTCGTAGTTAACATTAGATTTAAATTTTGTTTAAATTCTTACAAACACTATTCAGCCCCCCATCTACTGTTTGCATTGCCTTAACGATCCATTCCACATTCCTTAACACCTTTCCTTAACAATTATAAATTGTCCTAGAACTCTTGAATAACACTTCCAAATAGAGAGTATTTGATAGAGATTGAGAATAGAAAGAGATGATATATTTTTTATTGAAACCGTTAGAGTATAAGTGTAGAAATCAAGAATTTAAAGTCGAATAATGGTTGTAAGAGAAAGGATGAAGGAGAAGATAGATTGTTAGAAAACTCGAAAATGTAGCCTTTATATAGTGTTCCAAAGGTCATAAATATTCTGAAATTTTTTAAAACATGAAAAAACTTCTTTTGAAATTTAAAAATTGTGATGGTTATTTGTCGAATAAAATGGTATGTCGACATATGATTGTATTTTGAATTTTTAAATCATTTTTCAAGTGTTTAAACAATATATATATATATATATATATATATTCTGGAAATTCCTAAATCAAAACTAGTTGTTTAAAATATAATTTCTTTAGTATAAAAACATATTAAACATATGATATTAAACTATATATATAGATAATATAAAACTTTATATTATAATTATAAACATATATAATATAATTATAAAACTTTATAATATATATAAGCTGCATAATAAATATATATACATTTGAAATCATAAATAAAAACCTTTAATAATTTGAAATCATTTAGAAAGGAACTTGAAATCATTTGGTAAATCAATTTGAAAATAGTTTGTAATAATTTGAAAGCAGAATTTGAAAGTGCTAAGCAGAGTTTTACATATTAGCTAGGCTTTATTACTTCGATAATCTTGAACTCTGTGAATCTTGATATCTTGGTGCACATGAATCTTGAATCGCCTTTGAAATCTTAAACCTCTAAAACTCTTAACTGTACAATCTCTAATATCTATTTCATGTTCATAAATCCTGCATAGACATATATTTTAGATAAAAATGTTAGTATATATTTTATACTCAAAAATGATAACAAGCTTGTTGTCATCAAAATTCCATTCTCCAACAATCTCCCCTTTTTTGATGATGACAACCTTGGTTTATAAATATTCATACCCGATATTACCTGTTGATTTGATTCCATGATTACTCCACCTTTCACCATGAATTCCTTCTAGCCCCCCTTAAAATATGGCTATCTTAACTATACCCTATTTTATAATTTCTCCTCCTTTACCATCAACAAAAAGTATACCTAACTATACTTCCCCTAAATCTAAACTAACTATGAACCTAGAGACTATATATATATATATATATATATATATATATATATATATATATAACTCAACCTGAATATAACAATTCCTAAATCTACAATCTACTTATAACATCCCCTTAATCTATGACTAAACTATTAAAATCAAATAAAAATATAATGCAAACATTGTATAAACTAATCATGCAATCCAAACAATAGTGCAAGCAATCTAATCGAACATTTCAAACAATTAACTTATATTGTCATATTTACGTACATTACGATTACACAATACGAAATCCCAGTGTTTAACAATTAGGGATTTGTGAATTGGGCAATGAAGGCAAATTCCCTATTTTGTTCAATTACATTCCCATGCTTGTCAAAAAGACTTCACCTATGCATATAACACGATCGTCTTTTTCATGTCTTCGTTTTGCACTTCTCTTTCTCTTCTTCTTCTTCCATTTCTTCTTCCTCTTCTTCTTCTTCCATTTGATTATCATCTTCGATAATAATTGAATTGGTTTAATTATTCATTACAAACCATTGCAAATTTCTAATAATTGTCCCTCGTTTCTCTTGTTCTTTGTTCATGCTTATTTGTAAGACTTGTATTTCAGTCACCATTTGTAATACGTCCTTCATTGATTCCACCAATTTCATGACACTTGCAAGCGTAGTTTATTGGAATGGACCTTTGGATGGTCTAGAAACGAAATAGTGTTGTTTTGGTTGTTATTATTAGAGGAGGCCATTTTTTTGTTTGTTTTAGAATTTTTCCAGAGAGAAAATAAGAGATGAAGAAGGATTTTTGAAATCAGAAGTTTAAATATTGGTTGTAACTACTTTTTAGTGGGAATTTAATTTTTCAAAAAATGACAGTTATATGTCGACATGTAAGAAATGGTATGTCGACATATATGTATTTTTTATTTTTGTTTTTCTGATTTTAATTATATTTTATATTATATTTATACATTAGTGTATTTAATTACTCTATTTCACTCAAGGAACAAATGCTTAATTCTCTTCAAAATTTTGTAAATGATGCTTCTTTAAAGGTTGGTTAATATATCAACTATTCGTTTTTCTGTTTCTATGAATTCTAGTGAAATTTTATCTTTACTTATGTTATCTCTTAGGAAATGATACCTTATATCTATATGTTTTGTTCTCGAATGATGAGTTGGATTTTTAGGTATATTTATAACACTTGTATTATCGCAGTAGATTTGTGATTTTTTATATTTAATCCAAAATTTTAGAGTTTATTGCATATATATTACTTGTGAACAAGCCAAAGCAGCAAATATATATTCTGCTTCAGTTGTAGAGAGGGATACTGTATTTTGCTTTTCACTAAACCAGTAGACTAGAGAATGACCTAAGAAATGACATGTTTCGCTAGTGCTTTTACAATATAATTTACATCCCGCGTAGTCAGTATAGGATATTAAATCAAACGAGTCGTTATTAGAATAAAAGAATCCAAAATCTAATGTATGTGTTAAATATAATAGAATACGTTTTATGGATTTCAAGTGAGTTTCTTTAGGTTGAGACTGATATCTTACATAGAGACATACATTATGAATTATATCTGGTCTACTAGCGGTTATATATAATCGATTCTATCATTCCTTTATATAATTTTTTATCAACATCTTTTGATGTATCATCTTTACTTAGGGCTATATTAGTTGCCATAGGTATAGGTCTTCCATTAGTTGTAGTTAAACTGTATTTATTCACTAAATCTCTAGCGTAATTTTCTTGATTAATAAATATTACATTCTTCGGTTGTCTTATTTGTAAGCCAAAGAAAAATGTAAGTTTACCCATATGTCTCATCTACATTCTTGTGTCAAAATATCTGTGTTGACGAATAAAAATGTCGTAAACACCAAAGATTCCTATTACTAGGAATAGTTAATTTGGTCGCAAGACTAATTAAGAGAAAGCAGTAAATGACACGAGAATTTATAGTGGTTCGGCCGCGGATTAGGCCTATTTCCACTTTGGAAGGATGTTGAACTTTTATCAATCACTTAAGAATTACAAGGTAAAGCCATGCTCATTACAGTCACTTTTATAGTTGCCATATGCTAGGTATTTGAGAAAAAGAGTACTTAATTCTCCTTCTTCCTCAAATAGAAGATGCCATTAATGCGGCTCATGAAGCCCTAGGAAGGTCTCACGTGAAGAAAATCCAACCCCTTTGAAGCGTGAGGCCATGGGCTATTTATAGAAGTGGGAGTAGGTAGGATTAGGTAGAAATAGGGACCACACGCAGGAATTCGAACCACCACCCACGCGCCTCGAAATTTCAAACCCAGGCACAGGTTCGAAATTTCGAGCCCCCTGGGTTTGAAATTGCGAACCCGGTGGGTTTGAAATTTCGAACCCAGGCGCGGGTGGGAAATCTCGCTCCTCTGGGTTTGGAATCTCGACCCCAGCCATGGGTGCGAGATTTCGCACCCATTGGGCTCAGAATCTCGAACCCAGCCATTGATGCGAGATTTCGCACCCGCTGGGCTCAAGATCTCGCACCCACTGGGTTTGAAAAATTGAACCCAGGCATAGGTGCGAGATTTCGCACCCGGCTGGGTGCGAATTCCGCGTCATGCCTGGGTGAGGTCCTTCTGAGGGGTGCGAGGATCCCCAGACTGGGTGGATGAGGCTCGTGGCTCCTTCGGGGTTCGAGGCCTTGGTTCTCGGATGTCCTCTGGATGTCGCGAGGTTATAAGCGGAGTAGTCCCTTCTTGATCCTATTTCCTTCACTCTTGTGTGCCCCTTTTTGTCCTCAGCTTCTCGAGGTACGTTGAGTTGAGCGTGTCTGATGCTCTCCTGGGAACCAGACCAAAAAGCCAGTTAACATTTCCCCCCCAAAGTACGTCTTGTCTTTGACACGATGTACTTTGCGTAGGTTGAGGTAGTGGCGAAGCTGTTTATTTTTCATGTACTTTAAAAGGTAAATAGGTGTTAGCTGTAGGGCTCATTCCCTCTGGCGGTGCAGATGAGCCGTCATTTGGAGGATGGGCCGTGCTCAAATTGTTAAGTGTCCGTAGTGCGTAGTCTTCGTGGATGCGCGGGAGTTGGCATGCGCGCGTGCGGAGTATGTGCATGAGGCAGCGTGTCGCAGCGTTCTCGATCCTAGAGGTGCGACCATCGTCATACATATACATACATACATATATATATATATATATATATATATATATATATATATATACATTAGTGTCAGAGATTTTCAAGCCCGCAAGCTCAAAATTTCAAACCCAGTGGGGTCAGAATTTCGAGCCCAGGGGTTCGGGATTCCGAACCCTGGGGGTTTGAAATTTTGAAACCATGGGGCTTGAATTTTCAAACCCCTTGAGGTTCGAAATTTCGAACCCAGGGGGTTCGGAAATTTCGCACCCGTACTGGAATATGAAGGGACCCTTTTCCCTTTTATAAATGGCCCCCTCACTTTTCTTCCTCCTAAATTTTTTCCCTGGCCGCCATTGCTGAAAGCTTCGAACCCAATAACTTCAAACCCAAAATTTTTGAACCGTATTAGATGTGACCTTGACTCGAGGTTGTGAGAAGGGGAGGAGGTCGAAGGGCCACGGCGGAGGCCTCGAGACCTTGTGGGCTCAATTTTTCGACCCTAGCCAGGTTTGATGCCTGACCCCCCCAGAGGTTCGAATTATCGAACTCAGTGGGTTCGAAAATTTGAACCCACCTGGTTCGAAGTCACGATGTAATGACCCGGATTTTGAGTGACTTTGGTTATCGACATAAACACGATGTCGATAACCAAAACATCGAAAAATCCCGGTAATTAATGAAAGAAATTAGAGGGTGAGAATAGATAAGATAGAAACTTAGAATAGAAAAAGAAGAAGAACACAACATTAGAGTAACACGAACCTCACAGCGGAACGAATAACATACAATAGATAACATAACTTTGAAATATAACAATTATGTATACAATAGCACTTATCATAGTACAACACTTACAACACAGCGGAAATAAACTATAGCTATATGATATTGAAGCCTCCTGCTCCAAGCTCTCCAAGTATATCTGTAAAATCCCAACTACTTGACTGCCCATACAAATTTAGGCACCCAAGAGTTTAGGGAGAACAAACAAAATAAACTCCGGGTCAGTCATGGGACTGGTATGAGTAAAACAGTTTAAAACAGTTTGAACAGGTAAACGATATCTCATAAGACCACGCCGTATAACGGAACGGGTTTTTCCCTTATGAGAATCCAAATTATCTTTATATCAAAAACCATTTTGATATTATAATAATGTCTATCAACCACAATATAATAATCATCTAGCAGAAACGCTTTCATCTCACGTTCCACACGTGTGTGTGTGTGTGTGTGTGTGTATATATATATATATATACATACAATCAAAACTGCAAGCACGTATTGGGTAATGGATTTCCAACTATGACAAGGTATGGAACCACCTTCCGATTAGTGTACTCTAGGAACGATACACTGGAGTTCAACAAGAACATCTTGCAACTCAGCCACACATGACCGACCACTCATTTCGCTTGAGTGTATCGAATGTACATCACCAACGGTTGGGATCAGCAACCGTTCCCGTATATATATATGGGACAGCATTGATAGATTAAAGAAGAAAATAAATATTATCTAGATAGGCGATTATACACCCTACTTTGGTGCGACCGACTTAGCCATGCTGCCTGCCCGATTTCTGTCATTACCGGATGTGAGGCTAGAAGCTACGCTTATCTTTTACACGCCACATCTTCATTCACTTAGAATGTCACATCGTCATACCCTCTAAATCATAAATTTATTTTCCCAAAAATACCACGGGTATAAGCTAAGAGAAACGAATTCCTCCGCCACCAACATAAATACGTTTGAAACGATCAACTTACGTGATCTACCAGATATACTCTGTCAGACCTTCGTCCATACAAGTTGTCCTGGGACTGGACAAACCGAAGGCACTATTCAGTACATCCATCTTAGGCACTGTTATCTAAGACTTATACAATAGCCCTTGCACTTTACTCCGCCTTCAATTATCTTTGGCATAAATGATTTACAACGCTTATGCCAAAACAGAGTGGTTCTTTGGATAATAATCCAACCGGTCTCTCCATATTAACAACGTTAAAATGGTCAAAACTTCAATAGTCTGTGATTTAACTATCAAAGAAAACACGTGTGCAAACAACGATATCATTTCCAAATGGAAATTCTATCAATCAATCATCAATCATATATATATATATATATCCATATATATATATATATTTCCTTATTTTCTATGGTTAGAAAATACACATTATTAACACTGGGAAACATTTCCATTTGTTATTTACATATCACTATCATTTCACAACTATCAGTCCCTGACTGTAAACTGGTAGGAGAACAATTCTCTAAGTATAAACCCCGAAGGCCGAAACCAACATCAGATCGACACTTAGAAAACTATTCAATTTACTAATCTCTAGTGAGTTTCTAATTTTGCTTAACTCTATATCTTTAACTCTATTTGATTAATCTCTAGTTCGTTTTTAACTCTAATCGATTAACTCCATTTGATTACCTCTAACTGGTTAACTCTACCTGATTAACTCCTTTCGAATAAACAATATTCGATTTACTCCTTTAACTCTATTCGAATAAATTATATTCGATTAACTCCTTTAAATCTAACTGATTAATTCTAACTCCTTTTATAATATCGTATTTATTTTCTAAATAAATATTTCCTTATTCTAATTCTTTTCTCAAATAACTATTCCTTTATTCTAATTCTATTTATTCCCTAAATAAATAAATAATCCCTTTTAATCTATTTGTAAATGTTCTACAAATATTTCCTTTCTTATTTGTTTGACAAATATTTTCCTTTATATTTGATTTACAAATATATTTCTTTTATTCAAAATCTTTTTTCTTTTATAATATAAAATCCATTGATTTTATATAAATAAAATATTTTTCACAATATACTTTGAAAATCCCTTTTCCACATACTGGTATTTCTATGGTACTTAACACACCATATAACAACAATAAATATCGTCCAACCATACGTAATCAACAACATATTATATATCACATCACATATCACAATATATGAATCACAGTAAAATAAATGTTGAGGAATCCAGTTGGATTCCTCCAACCTGTTTCCCTGCATCACAGATGTTAAACAATATAGATAACATCACTTTCAGTTCCATATGATATATTCTGTTAAATAGAATCAATATAGAAATTCAACTAACTGACTAGCAGTTCAATCAAACAGTCAACACACAACAATCAACAGATAATTAACAGTTCTAAGAATACGTTGTAAAAATAGAACTGTTCAAAGTTGGTGAGTTTTACTCACATTTGCGGTTCATCATTAAAGAACAATAAACTGTTATTTGATTTGCATCAAACAATTTATTTCGCCATATATTCATACGAGCCCCAATCCATTTCCCGTCAGTTTCATTGCGAAGTGTCCGCCCATACGGTCCCACGTGACCAGTTTCGCTGAATTCCGATTACGAATGTACAAGTTATATAATTTCAAAGTTAACACTATTTAATGAAATAAAACTTGAATTTAAAAGTATACTTGGGCCTTAACTCATGAGCCCGACCCATTTCCTTTTTAAACCCACGCCCGAACTTTGTACCCGACCCATACCACGTCTGTCTTCCCCAAACAAAAATATTCGATGCCTGCTCCTTCATAAATCCCGTTTTCAAACCTCAGCAACTCAAATCCTTCTCCAAAAAACAAAACTAAAATGCCCATTCAAATCTCCTTCAAATCCCCTACAACCTCCACCTCTCTGTACACAACTCGGTTATACATCTCAACCCTCGACTTCCGCTTCTCGCGTACAAAATAGAGTGCAGATCGAACAACTTCCGACCCCAAATTCCATCGGCTTCCACACAAATTTGTGTACGGGTTCCATTTTCCATCCCGAGCACACAACCATACTCCAATTTCACCATTACTCCCCACAAACGAAGTGGATTTAAACCCTAGACCTATGGGTTTCCGCGTTGAACTTCATGAACAGAATCGAGTTCGGAAAAACTTGTATCAAGATGAAGAGGAACCTTGTACGAGTTCGAATATATATTTAGTTGGATTTATAGGATTTTCTTGGATTTAATTTTGAATTTTTTGAAGATCGAACCTTTCATTGGAAAGAACAGAGAAGCAACGACGCATTTTTTTAATCTGTTGACTTTGAGAAAAGATTGAATTAGGTTTTAGTGTTTAAGGGGGGTGGTATTTATATAGAAAGGGAATCAGATATTTTGGTATGGTATATACGGTTGTTTGAAGTCCACGTACCCTTTTAGGGAGTTGTATAGCTGTTGGACCATACATCTGTATGAATAGAAGTGCTTGTACAATTCCTTAGTGATGAAGCTAGCTAGTAAGATATTTCCTTTCTTATTTTCTTTTCTTCGGTTAGTTGTAGCGTCGTAGACTATATGTTGCAAGATACTCCGCGTTTATACTTTACATAGCTACCTGTATGTAAAGATGTATTACATTTTCCTATTCCTTGGCGAGGATAGAAATAAATACACCATCGTGACGAGCGAGGTGTCCTGACTTCAGAGGTATAAAAATATCGGTAGGTGGACTCATATTTTGAAACTTCAAAATGTTGATTTCAGGATGCGAAATACTTCAAATAAAAATTCGCTTATTAAATTAATTAAAAATCACAGAAAATTCTAAAAATTATTTTATCACTATTTCCCAAAAGAACCTTGTCTAAATTCAAAGCCGGTCTCTAGTTATATCGAATAAACCATTACGGACGATCAGCGATTCTATAGCGACTTTTCGGAAATCTGATTTGGACGTAAATCAAAATCTACACAACGAAATCCCAATTTTTCTCTTCCACTAGAAAGATATACTCCATCAGCTCCACACGTTTCTTGTTTCATAGAAATCCAGCTTAAAACGAATCCTGTACACTCAGTTGAAGTTCAAATCGCCAAATCGCGAACTACAGCACCATTTCAAGCTCGGTTTTAATTATAGTATAATTATACGTTCAAACTGACGTCGATTGAATATATTCGTCAATATAATTCAACTCTAAGCTGAATTAAATCTAAGGGATGACCCTGTTCACATTATATTGTCAATTCACTATTTCTGGTTATTTCTGAATTAAATATATTATTTAATTATTTATTTTAATTAAATATTCACTATAATTTAATTAACGACGATTTAATTCCCTAAATCACTATTTATATAATTAAATAAATTAACTATAATACATATGACAATGCGGGTCATTACATTCTTCCCCACTTAAAATAATTTCGTCCTTGAAATTGCTAAGGTAGAGAACGACCCTATCTATTGGAATTCCTAAGATTTGTTTACCCCTTATTTCTGATTTCAACTGAACCAATTAATATCGACTAAAATATTTATTCATTCCAACTAACTAAAATTTTCAAAAATTCTGAAATTTTTTTAACACTTTAAATTTTCGGAAAATTTCGCCATAACCTCCTTCGTACAGCCCTATCGGTAAAACCACAACTCGCCTCTCTAGGCCTTCTCCAACCCAAAAGAAAATCAAACAGCGATGCGGCTTGCCAATTCGGCTCATTAATCTCATGCTTATATCAAATATAAACTTGTACCTTTTTGTCGGGTATATCAACTTTATCACTTCACCTGTCATCAATTCAATATATACCAATGCGATTCCAACTTGATCCCAAATCAATTTATCTTTAACACACCCATTCGCTTATACCTAAATCGAATTTTATTAAAAACTCAAGCACTATTCTTGATTTCCAATCCATAACTCACCAGTCCAATATAATTCCAGATTATTTCTAATCAATTCTAATTCCACTTGACACTAATCTATTTCAAATGATTTTCACTTACTGGCTTTTAATTCAATCCCAATCCTATTGGATTTTACAAATTTTACTTTAATTTGTTTAAATTCAAACAACCTTTTCTTCCTGGAAGTTTTTAAACAGTTTACCTCTTTCAAAAATCAAATTTTCGTTTTTGAAATTCAACACAACTTGTTTCCCAAAACAAATTCAAAACAAAATCCTTGGTAGTAATCCGTCACTTACATACTCGAAAATGAACACTGATGATGCTGCAGT
This sequence comes from Allium sativum, assembly GCA_030737875.1. Lineage (NCBI taxonomy): Eukaryota > Viridiplantae > Streptophyta > Magnoliopsida > Asparagales > Amaryllidaceae > Allium > Allium sativum. The sequence goes on from CM060910.1 coordinate 655,749,237, forward strand.
CATCATTAGAATTATTTTCCAGCTATCGAAGAGAGTTCAATACTATATCACTTTTTAAAACCATTTCTAAACCTTTCCACTTTGAAATCAATTCCAAATACCATTTGAAATGCTTTAAACAAATTTACAATCTCCTAGGATTTAAAATTCTCATATACTTAATCCAAATCCATTTCCAAACACTTATTCCAAATCTCCAAGGTTTTAATTTCAATTCTGATTTAATTCATCTGATTTCACGTATTTCACTTATATGAATTCTGATTGGTTATATATAACCATTTCACATGTTATAATCTTACTCGATTATAATCACAACCTATATATGATAATATATCACATATCCATACTGTGTCGATCCATCATATTCAAGTATTTATTTACTCCTACCGATACAGTGGATCAAACTGATCGACCAGGACTCATAAACAACTCAGCCAATGAATCTCCACAATATAAAACCATTTTTATATCAAATACAAATACGCACTCGTATATATACATTCAAACTCAATCTAGGGTATTACTAACCCCATCTCTACCGAGTCACGCCACAGAGCCAAGGTAATTCACTTAACTTAAGCTCTAATACCAACTGTAACGACCCGGATTTTGAGCAACTTTGGTTATCGACATAAACACGATGCCGATAACTAAAACATCGAAAAATCCCGGTAATTAATGAAAGAAATTAGAGGGTGAGAATAGATAAGATAGAAACTTAGAATAGAAGAAGAAGAATACAACATCAGAGTAACACGAACCTCACAGCGGAACGAATAACATATAATAGATAACATAACTTTGAAATATAACAATTATGTATACAATAGCACTTATCATAGTACAGCACTTACAACACATCGGAAATAAACTATAGCTTTATGATCTTGAAGCCTCCTGCTCCAAGCTCTCCAAGTATATCTGTAAAATCCCGACTATTTGACTGCCCATACAAATTTAGGCACCCAAGAGTTTAGGGAGAACAAACAAAATAAACTCCGGGTCAGTCATGGGACTGGTATGAGTAAAACAGTTTAAAACAGTTTGAACAAGTAAACGATATCTCATAAGACCACGCCGTATAACGGAACAGGTTTTTCCCTTATGAGAATCCAAATTATCTTTATATCAAAAACCCTTTTGATATTATAATAATGTCTATCAACCACAATATAATAATCATCTAGCAGAAACGCTTTCATCTCATGTTCCACACACACACACACACACACACACACACACACACACACACACACATATATATATATATACAATCAAAACCGCAAGCACGTATTGGGTAATGAATTTCCAACTATGACAAGGTATGGAACCACCTTCCGATCAGTGTACTCTAGGAACGATACACTGGAGTTCAACAAGAACATCTTGCAACTCAGTCACACATGACCGACCACTCATTTCGCTTGAGTGTATCGAATGTACATCACCAACGGTTGGGATCAGCAACCGTTCCCGTATATATATATGGGACAGCATTGATAAATTAAAGAAGCAAATGAATATTCTCTAGATAGGCGATTATACACCCTACTTCGGTGCGACCGACTTAGCCATGCTGCCTGCCCGATTTCTGTCATTACCGGATGTGAGGCTAGAAGCTACGCTTATCTTTTACACGCCACATCTTCATTCACTTATAATGTCACATCGTCATACCCTCTAAATCACAAATTTATTTTCCCAAAAATACCACGGGTATAAGCTAAGAGAAACGAATTCCTCCGCCACCAACGTAAATACGTTTGAAACGATCAACTTACGTGATCTACTAGATATACTCTGTCAGACCTTCGTCCATACAAGTTTTCCTGGGACTGGACAAACCGAAGGCACTATTCAGTACATCCATCTTAGGCACTGTTATCTAAGACTTATACAATAGTCCTTGCACTTTACTCCGCCTTCAATTATCTTTGGCGTAAATGATTTACAACGCTTATGCCAATATAGAGTGGTTCTTTGGATAATAATCCAACCGGTCTCTCCATATTAACAACGTTAAAATGGTCAAAACTTCGATAGTCTGTGATTTAACTATCAAAGAAAACACGTGTGCAAACAACGATATCATTTCCAAATGGAAATTCTATCAATCAATCATCAATCATATATATATATATATATATCCATATATATATATATATATTTCCTTATTTTCTATGGTTTGAAAATACACGTTATTAACACTGGGAAACATTTCCATTTGTTATTTACATATCACTATCATTTCACAACTATCAGTTCCTGACTGAAAACTGGTAGGAGAACAATTCTCTAAGTATAAACCCCGAAGGCCGAAACCAACATCAGATCGACACTTAGAAAACTATTCAATTTACTAATCTCTAGTCAGTTTCTAATTTTTCTTAACTCTATATCTTTAACTCTATTTGATTAGTCTCTAGTTCGTTTTATCTCTAATCGATTAACTCCATTTGATTACCTCTAACTGGTTAACTCCTTTCGAATAAACTATATATGATTTACTCCTTTAACTCTATTCGAATAAATTATATTCGATTAACTCCTTTAACTCTAACTGATTAATTCTAACTCCTTTTATAATATCGTATTTATTTTCTAAATAAATATTTCCTTATTCTAATTCTTTTCTCAAATAACTATTCCTTTATTCTAATTCTATTTATTCCCTAAATAAATAAATAATCCCTTTTAATCTATTTGTAAATGTTCTACAAATATTTCCTTTCTTATTTGTTTGACAAATACTTTCCCTTATATTTGATTTACAAATATATTTCTTTTACTCAAAATCCTTTTTCTTTTATAGTATAAAATCCATTGATTTTATATAAATAAAATATTTTTCACAATATACTTTGAAAATCCCTTTTCCACATTCTGGTATTTCTATGGTACTTAGCACACCATATAACAACAATAAATATCGTCCAACCACACACAATCAACAACAGATTATATATCACATCACATATCACAATATATGAATCACAGTAAAATAAATGTTGAGGAATCCAGTTGGATTCCTCCAACTTATTTCCCTGCATCACAGATGTTAAACAATATAGATAACATCACTTTCAGTTCCATATGATATATTCTGTTAAATAGAATCGATATATAATTCAACTAACTGACTAGCAGTTCAATCAAATAGTCAACACACAATAATCAATAGATAATTAACAGTTCTAAGTATACGTTGTAAAAATAGAACTGTTCAGAGTTGGTGAGTTTTACTCACATTTGCAGTTCATCGTTAAAGAACGATAAACTGTTATTTGATTTGCATCAAACAATTTATTTCGCCATATATTCATACGAGCCCCAATCCACTTCCCGTCAGTTTCATTGCGAAGTGTCCGCCCATACGGTCCCAACGTGACCAGTTTCGCTGAATTCCGATTACGAATGTACAAGTTATATAATTTCAAAGTTAACACTATTTAATGAAATAAAAACTGAATTTAAAAGTATACTTGGGCCTTAACTCATGAACCCGGCCCATTTCCTTTTTAAAACCCACGCCCGAACTTTGTACCCGACCCATACCGCGGCCGTCTTCCCCAAACAAAAATATCCAATGCCTGCTCCTTCATAAATCCCGTTTTCAAACCTCAGCAACTCAAATCCTTCTCCAAAAATCAAAACTAAAATGCCCATTCAAATCTCCTTCGAATCCCCTATAACCTCCACCTCTCTGTACCCAACTCGGTTATACATCTCAACCCTCGACTTTAGCTTCTCGCGTACAAAATAGAGTGCAGATCGAACAACTTCCGACCCCAAATTCCATCGGCTTCCACACAAATTTGTGTACGGGTTCCATTTTCCGTCCCGAGCACACAACCATACTCCAATTTCACCAATACTCACCATAAACGAAGTGGATTAAAACCCTAGACCTAAGGGTTTCCGCGTTGAACTTCATGAACAGAATCGAATTCGGAAAAACTTGCATCAAGATGAAGAGGAACCTTGTATGAGTTCGAATATATATTTAGTTGGATTTATAGGATTTTCTTGGATTTAATTTTGATTTTTTTGAAGATCGAACCTTTCATTGGAAAGAACAGAGAAGCAACGGTGCATTTTTTTTAATCTGTTGACTTTGAGAAAAGATTGAATTAGGTTTTAGTGTTTAAGGGGGTGTGTGTATTTATATAGAAAGGGAATCAGATATTTTGGTATGGTATATACGGTTGTTTGAAGTCCACGTACCCTTTTAGGGAGTTGTATAGCTGTTGGACCATACATCTGTATGAATAGAAGTGCTTGTACAATTCCTTAGTGATGAAGCTAGCTAGTAAGATATTTCCTTTCTTAGTTTCTTTTCTTCGGTTAGCTGTAGCGTCGTAGACTATATGTTGCAAGATACTCTGCGTTTATACTTTACATAGCTACCTGTATGTAAAGATGTATTACATTTTCCTGTTCCTTGGCGAGAACAGAAATAAATACACCATCGTGACGAGCGAGGTGTCCTGAATTCAGAGGTATAAGAATATCGGTAGGTGGACTCATATTTTGAAACTTCAAAATGTTGATTTCAGGATGTGAAATACTTCAAATACAAAGTCGCTTATTAAATTAATTAAAAATCACAGAAAAATTCTAAAAATTATTTTATCACTATTTCCCAAAAGAACCTTGTCTAAATTCAAAGCCGGTCTCTAGTTATATCGAATAAACCGTTACGGTCGATCAACGATTCTATAGCGACTTTTCTGAAATTTGATTTGGACGTAAATCAAAATCTACATGACGAAATCCCAATTTTTCTCTTCCACTAGAAAGATATACTCCACCAGCTCCACACGTTTCTTGTTTCACAGAAATCCGGCTTAAAACGAATCCTGTACACTCAGTTGAAGTTCAAATCGCCAAATCGCGAACTGCAGCGCCATTTCAAGCTCGGTTTTAATTATAATATAATTATACATTCAAACTGACGTCGATTGAATATATTCGTCAATACAATTCAACTCTAAGCTGAATTAAATCTAAGGGATGACCCTGTTCACATTATATTGTCAATTCACTATTTCTGGTTATTTCTGAATTAAATATATTATTTAATTATTTATTTTAATTAAATATTCACTATAATTTAATTAACGACGATTTAATTCCCTAAATCACTATTTATATAATTAAATAAATTAATTATAATACCTTTGACAATGCGGGTCATTACACACGAACCTGCACGGGTTCAGATCTTTGAACTCGGGGGTTTTAAGTGTCGAACCCTTCCGGGTTCGAACTCTCGATCCCCATGGGTTCGAATCCTCGAGACCCTGTCTAGGTTCGAAATTTTGAACCCGGAGGGGCTCGAATTTTCGAACCCAGTTTGGTTCAGAATTTCGAACCCTTCTGGGTTTGAAATTTCGAACCCGGAGCTCGAAATTTCGAGCCCATCATGGATTGGGGATGGCCTTTTATGTGTCGGGCTACCGATTTGTCACGCCGATGGATTTCGATTTCCGAATACTCGTATCTGGATTTGTATACTTAGTTTTGATGCATGAGTTGTTAACCGCGCGAGCCGGGTTTTAGAATTGTTCACATAGGATAGAGCATACAACCGAACTGGGACTTAGACTGTTATGAATTGTTCTGAATTTTCTTTATGTAGCTTATCCTTGCATAGCATTTCATGCACGTTTTAGTTGCCTGCAACACGAGGAGTATAGGTCACTACACCGGCCATTCTAACACTGATACGTTAAAGTATAACTAAAGATGCAGAACAGATCATGGACCGGAAAGACTATGGAATCCGAGACTTCCCAACCCGCCTAACAAACATCCGACCCTACCACTAGAGGTAGCTCGTCTGGCAACGAGCTTGAGACCACTGAAGGATCGACTCCTTCTCATTCGACTTCGACCAGCTCGCCCGAAGCGTCTGAGCACGAGGAGCAACCCGAGCGATAATATTCCCCGGTCGTAACTGAAGAGGCCAAGAATCTAGATATCATGGGCGAGGATGAGCCCGTACCTCCGGTAGCTCCAGACATGTTGCCCGATGCGGTGATTTTGGAGAATCCCGTCGATTCAGTACCCTCGTGCCTGGATGCCACTGCGGTCAGGAAGATGGCAGTGGGATTTAACATACCGGTGGATGATGCCCATGCCCCTGGGAGAGATGACAGAGCCCATGTGCCACCCGAAGGCGTTACTACCTGGAACCGTCAAGCTTACCTCGTCGGGTGTGTGCCCTCGGCTAATAACTTCATTCAAGATATGTTGTTCTATTTCCGCCTCGCGCCATTGCAATTACACCCCAATGCTTATGCTTCTCTCCTGAGGACTTACGTTCCCTTCCGCGAGTGTTTGAACAGAGAGCCCACTTGGGAAGATATTCAATACTTCTTCTACTTAAGGAAAACGAGCAATGCCTCCCCTTCTCAATGGTCTCTGAAAGTGACGACAACCACAAGATTCTTTGTCAGGACGTAGCCCAGGCTGTATGTGTTCAAGCGTGAGTGGTTCTTTGTTAGCTGCGCTCCCCGATTTGCCAGAAAGTGGATTGAGGGAAGTAAGTTTTTATCTAACTCCGTTCCTTGCTGTAATTTTAGGATTCCTTCCTTTATTCATGGTTTTAGATGGAAAATGACAGGAAATCAAAAGGAACCGACTGGAGACGAATACTGGTAACGCCTCATCGCTTTGCGGGCAATACTTGAAAATCTTCGCGACACCAATACCGTGACAAGTCAGGATGGCCTCCGCTGCGTTGGGTTGCTGCCGGACAACCGGGTTGTGATTAGACCCGCGGTTGCTATCAGTGCGCCAAAGGAAGGAGTTGCGGCATGCTCTACCTCTATGGGGTGGAAGAGGAAATTGCCCCCAGCAGGGGGAGAATAGCAAAGACTGCTCTTCCTTCAGGAGATGTACGCGGAGGCAAGGTTCATGGTCAAGTGGAGGTTGCCAGAGATGAGGGATTGCCGAGCACTCCTGTCCCGCCTCCGATAGGGGAGGGGGAAGGAGTGTTGGCTAGACCGCAGCCTCTTGTGACTCACTCAGGGGCTACTGCCTCGCTTGAATCCGCGGGCCAATTTGATGGCTTAAAGGGACTAGCTTTAGTAGTGACTCCATGGCCAAATACGACAAGCCTAGAAGAACTTTCCTGCGCTGCTGAGGGGTTAACTCCCTCGATCAGACCGCAATCTGTTCTGTTGAGAGAACACATAGGGCGTACATCCATAACACTGCATAGCATAGACGTTTGCCTACGTGAGTTACTTGACTAATTTCAATTTGTTCCATTGGCAGGTGTCATGGCAGGGAGATGTGTTGGATGAAGTTATGGGCTTGGGGATCACCATCCTCCCAAGAGTTCTTCCTTCGAGAGATTCCGAAGATCCACTAGCTTGTACGACACTCTACCCCCGTTAGAACAAGGCAGCGGTCATCGAAATTAGGACCAGCCTAGGCAATCTCCAAAATCTACTCCTCCTATTCGCGTATCCATACGAGATACGCGACTCAACATAGGTGGGTCTCGATCTTTACCTTTGACATCTCCCCCATCTACTGCTCCTCTGGCCCCCGTTCATCTTGTTAGGGAGGAGGAAGTGCATCTTGGTCAGTTGATGTCGGAGAGAGATTAAGATAGAGGTGTCAGACTTAACAGGACCCCAGTTTCAAGGGCTATCGATAGAGGAGCGAAGGGCATTCCTGAAGCACCATTTCCCCTAACACTATTTTGATGAGTTGAGATTCATCAACGACCTTCGTCCAACTCCTGACAGTGAGTCTGGGAAGGTGTGGATGCATTGAAAGCTTCATATCACCAAACCAACGAGTTTACCAAGTATTCCCTCTAGCTTTCGAAGCTGGTCAAAAAGAAAAACCTGTAGCTTGATACCGAGAAGTCCACCATCAAAGCTTTGAATAAGAAGATAGGTACGCCCATTCCCCGCATCGTAAGTTCTCTTTTATGCATGTTAGACCCTTTAATGTTAGCTCTGTTGTTGCAGCTAAAATGACGTAGGCCTACGATACACTGAAAAGGGAGTCGGGGCATACCATCTCGAATTATAAAGCCACCGTGGTTGATCTAACAACCGAGACCACAACTCTAAAAAAGGAAAAAGCCGATCTAAAGTGAGCGTGTGACGCTTTGGAGAAAGACAACGCGAGGATCACCGAAATCTAGAATAATAACATCGCTTTGAGGGAGGAAAATAAGAGTTTGTATGCCGAGAATGCCGCAGTCACCGAGTTGAAGAGGCAGCTCAAGGTGATGAGAAAGGCGAAGTAGGATGCCGAGGCCAACAACAGGGATGTGCTGAGTGAGTTCGAGGGTATAAAGGCTGAATATTTAAGGGAGATAGAACTATCGAGGGAGCAACTGAGAGATGCTGAGTTTCGCGTTGGGTCCTCCTTCGAGGAAATCATTCATAGTATGTATGTCAAGGTTTTGAAATTTCGAGGGATTTCATGGGTCGAAGACTATCCTCGTGAGCTTGCTAGACCTTGGGAGAGGTTGATTTATTACGAGGCCTTCTTGCGTCAAGTGGACGTAAGCACTTTAGATGAGCGTCAGCTTGCAAATGTTCTTCTGGACAGTGGTGAACGTGAGAAGCTGGAGGAAGGTAGGAGACTATTGTGAGAGGATGCCAAGAATGAAAGGTTGGCGAGGCTTGCTAAGGAGAGAGGGAAGTTCGTGCTGACCGATAGCGTGGTGGTGACAGAAACATTTGCAGGGGGAGCTCCTATCAGCCCCTAGACCCCGGGTCTGCTAAGGTGAGTGGTCCTGAGGTTTCGGCCCAAACCGCTACCGAGTACAATCCCGACTTCCTGGCACTAGGGGATATCAGTCTCACCTCACCTGTTGCCGCAAGCACCCTTCCTATCATTCCTATGCCACCCTTGACCATAGGTAAACTCCTTTTACCCTGCATCCCTGAGGATGAAGTGATTATCGAAATTATGGACTATGTAACACCCCAAAATTAGATATACTATAACGTAAAGATAATTAATTAAAGGATTAATTAATTAATGAAGAAAAAATTGAATATATATATGTATATATCCAATTATGTTAAGAAGGTACAAGTATTAAAATGTGCATTGAAAAAATGCATGCGAGTTAATTAGGCTACAGGAAAAGAAAAACTAATGCAATTAATACAAAAAAGCAGAAGAAAATGTGTGGATGCATGCAGTAAAAAGAAAGAAAAGAAAAAGAAGATAAATACAGTCAATTTATTTGGGAAGGAAAGATTTATGCATGTATAAATATATATATATATATATATATATGTGTGTGTGTGTGTGTGTGTGTGTGTATGTATGTAGGTAACTTCATTATGCATTGACTTTGTATGTTACGAGGAAAGCAGGAAAAAAGGGGAATTAAATTATATACTCGATTTCCACTTTTTAAAATAGGTAAGCAATCAATTTGCATTAGTTATCAATATTAGAATTTATGAATAGGTGCGTGTGTATATATATATAGATATAGATATTTATATATATAGGCAATTAATGTATACAGTAAAGGAAGAATATGTAAACATGAATAGATTGAAATTAATTTGTAGATGTGTGTTAATATGGCATTGATTGAAAAACATGTAAATATGTGTTTGTGCTAATTTTTCATTCATATTAATTGATATTAATTAAAGAAAATATGTTAATTGGGCATTTATGTTCATTTGTAAAAGCATATTATTTGACATCAAATTGTAAACATGTTAATAGGGTATTGTTAGGAAACCATGTAATTATCTTAATTTGTATAAATGCTTATGCTAATTTGTCACTTATGTCAATTAATATTAAGCAGAATATGTGAATTTGTGGAATATAGTAAAATTGTTATTCAATGTTAATCGACATCAATTAAGAAGAATATGCTAATGAAGAAAACATGCAATTAGATGTTTAAGTTCAATTCATATTAATTTAAGGGAAGAAAAATAGAAGGTTATTAATATATATAAAATACATTTGCAGACTCGGCACTAGGTGTACGATGCAGATTAAAAACCTAATATCTAAAGGCTAGAATTAATCTAAACTTCTATATAAGCATATATAGACTCAAGCTCTAAACCTAAACTAAATTTGTCTCTTAGCCACCATGTTGCTGCCGGAATAGTTCACCTTCTTCTTAAAGCTAAGGAATTGTAAGACAAGATTGTTAAACAAATAAAGAACGAATTTATTCTCTTTTCTAATTCATTCTTTGTGAGTATAATTTCTTTCACAAAATAATTAATAAATTAATTATGATGAGTTATAATTTGGGTTATAAGATTGTGCATGTTGAATCATTGATCGATATGATATTGTCTATTTTGTGAATATACGCTAGTTGTTGTCTTATGTACAAAGATTCATGATGTGGGTTCATATGCTAGTTTTTGTCAACTTATGGTGGTGGATCCATTTCATATGTCTAATCACATATGTTTAATTTGATTCATTTTTTTATGACATTAGTTTATATGTAAGTTTGGATGTAGACCATATGCAAGTTTGTACGTGAATCATATGTAAGCTTATATGTAAATCTTAGTTTACATGTCTAAATTACATATGCAAGTTTAATACAAGTTGGTATGTAGATCGTATGCAAATTTATGCGAAAACCATGTTCATATATGCAACTTCACCTTTATGTGTATAGATCTATGCAAATCATATCTTATATAATTTGATCCATACCAATTTGTAGTTTATGCAAATTATGCCTATCGCCTATGTAAGTTATTGATTATGCAAATTTATGTTAATATGAATTATAATCATGCAAGTTTTGATCCATGCTAGACTATTCTTATATGCATGTTAGATCCATTTTATGTGTTATGAAAGTTGTGATGTTTCTTTTCTTCTTATGAGTTAGACTATTTGCGAGTCTAACGTATTTCATGAATTACACGTACGAACGACTTGGGGATATTGAGAAAATATTAAATATTGAAGTTGCGAAATTGACATAAAATGGCTTAAAAGCATATAATTAATTTTAGACATTAATTGGCATAATTTATATGCCTAGAAATTATGGACATAATTTAGGTGACAGTTATGGACATAGATTAAATTGGAAATTATTGACAATTTGAAACAGGGATATTAATTCAAATTGGGGTTAAATAATTATGTGTAATAATAAATGCCTAAGACACGAGGTTAGACTCGTTTGTGGTATAAGACTGCCCGGACCCGCCCGACATATCCAACAACCACAAACGGTAGTCTAATGTGAGAGGTCAAAGGTATAAATTTAAAGTGTAGTAAATGCCTAAGACATGAGGTTAGGCTTGTTTGTGGTATAAGACTGCCCGGACCCGCCCGGCACGTCCAGCAACCGCAAACAGCAGTCTAATATGATAGGTCGTAGACATAATTAAAAGATGCTTAGATACGAGGTTAAGTCTGGCTTGTGGTGGAAGTCTGCCCGGAACCGCCCGGCATATCCAGCGGACACAAGCAATCGACTTAATGTGAGAGGTCTGTGCATTAATAATTAATTAATGCTGATCAAAGACGAGTATGAATGAAAAACAGAAGAATGGTTGAGTTGAGTAATTCTCTGAGTATCGATCTGATGTTGGTTTCGGTCTTCGGGGTTGATACTTAGGGAGTTATTCTGTTAACCAATATATCCGTGAACTAAGATGTACTTAATCATAAATTAAGTAAAACATGTTATACGATATATATATATATATATATATATATATGATACATAAAACATGTTAAGTGCGTAGGGTTAAGACCAGCTTAACAAATAATATATATTAATCCAATAAGTGGGTAGGGTTAAGACCAGCTTAACCAATAATATATATTAATCTGATAAGTGGGTAGGGTTAAGACCAGCTTAACCAATAATATATATATTAATCCGATAAGTGGTTAGGGTTAAGACCAGCTTAACCAATAATATATATTAATTTGATAAGTGGTAGGGTTAAGACTAGCTTAACCAATAATATATATTAATCTGATAAGTGGGTAGGGTTAAGACCAGCTTAACCAATAATACATAGATTGATCTGATAAGTGGATAGGGTTAAGACAAACTTAACCAATAATACATGTTGATTTGATAAGTAGGAAACATGGGTGACGTGTGGGATACAATTATAAATGCTTAATCAAGTTGAAACATGTAAGAAGACATGAACCAAAGGGGGTTAAGTGGGAAATCCTAATGGGGACCAAGCATAGTGGAAAGCTCGTGTCAAGTGTGGGGACCCTTTTCAACTAGTAACCCATTTATTATCCAAGTGAGCTCGATCTAGGTCGAGGACGGGACACGCCTACTGGATTTGATTGTAAGAGATCAAAACCGGTTAGCGATGGCAACGCAAGTCCAACGGGGTCATGTGCATGCGTGGGCCCTGGATGGTAGGTAAGACATTTTTGCATCGTGTAGGTATAAGCCATGCATTTCAATCATATTGGGTTGCCACTTTAGGAATTGATACACCCTACTGTGGGACAGCACGGGTGTCTACGAGTTAGGGAGCCAATCGAATGGGGAAGGTAGTGGGTACAACTAGCGGAGATAGGAGCAAGCGACACATATGAAGACAGCTAGGAGTATGACTACCATATTATGAATAAATGTTGTAATTAGAATGGGGAGGGTAGTGGGTACAACTGGTGGAGATGGGAGCAGACAACACGTATGAAGACAGCTAGGGGTACACGAGACTACCATTATCATTATTATGATTATTATGTTCAGTAAGCGGGATCAACTCTTAGAGTGGCTAGTATTGGTGCAGTGTAGTATTTATCCTATAGTGATTAGAAGCGCAATTAACGTTGTCTTATTCATCTTGCTTACCTGGTCATGCCTTCTTGTTTCACAGTCATTCCTTATTTTCTAGTTTATGTCTTGTCATATTACTTTAATAAATATATTGTTTAAGTTATTGGACTCGCTAGACTTTATGTCTGACCTCGTTTGTTTTCGCCTCTTTTCTTCCATTCCCCCCCAGGTTTTCAGGGAGGAAATATTCAAGTTTGATTCGGATTTCTCTCTGTTTGAGGTACTAGAGTTTCTTGAAGAACTACTTGGCTTTGATTCTACCTATTTAAGGCTTTTTTTTGGGGATTATGGCTTTAAAATTATGCACTCTGAAGGCTTTTGTACAAGACTGATATTATGTACTTGGTTTTGATATTTGAAGATGTAACCCAACTTTATTTTTTTTTCCGCTGCAATAAAGTTATAAAATTTTCAAGTACTACTTTATGTATCTGTTTTGTAATATTCTGTTCTATTTACTCATAATGCTCCATGAAACTTAATGCATTCCCTTTGTGATGACATTAATGGACATGGGGTGTTACACTTGGTATCAGAGCTGAAGGTTACCAGATTAGATAAAAAAAATTTGAAAATTATTTTCAAAAAGGTTTTAAAAGGAAGTATTTTCAAAAGGAAAGTTTATTTTGAAAAACATAATCCCCAAAAGCCATATATCTTCCTTCCAATTCTCCGTTTTGGATCTCTTCCTCTTTCCTTTTTGAATCTCTTCCTTCGCGTATAGACGCTTTTTCTAAGATATGTAAGAACTTTCGTACGTTGGGTGGAAAACCGCTTCATGGGACTGAGACGTTTGTCAAAGCTAGAAGGAAGTGGAGGACTTGTTGGTACCTTTGAGGTAGACGAAGGGAGGAAGGTTTAACCAGCTGCTTGGTTAATGAAGGGTGAAGCTTCATTTTGGTGGAAGGTTACGAATGGAGAATTTGCAGGTGAGACATGGATAGAACACACGATAAGAAAGTAGATCCAAAGTAAGGCGTAAGGATAACAAGGGGGACAAGACAAAAGGAAGTGCCACACTTGTGAAATACCTGACTACTTAAAGAAGAAGAAGACTAGTTGTTATCATTAGGAGAGACAAGACATCTTATTAGGATTGTCCAAAGAGGCAAGGGCAAGGGTAAGGACAAAGTACAGGATCTTTTGGAGGGCAGATGTGTTCCCTCATGGTTGGTATACCTGATAGAGGTAGAAACATCTCGGTTGAAATTTGGTTTTCCTTTTTGATCATCCTGTTTGAACTTTGTTTGATTTTGGCACTTCACAATAGTTTGTATCTGCTTCGTTAGTTGAAACAATGCACCTAAATACTAGTCTACTTAGGGATCCCATGATAGTCTCAAATCCTATTGGTGGTTCGGCTCATTTATTAATGGTGTGTTGGGATTTGAGAGTGTCTATCTTGTGCGTTGGGTTTGAATGCAAAGCCTACATTCTTGACTTCATGGGCTATGGTTTGATTCTAGGCATGGATTGGCTAGCCAGATACGGTGCCATCCTAGACTGTTGACTCGTTGTGGAAAGACCCTTGATATTTCTTATGACCCTAGTGGTTCAGTGATGCTTAGCTACCTAGAATCTCTTGACGCGTCCAACGATGATTTGGAATATGTTCGTGTGGTCCGTGAGTATGGTGACGTCTTAGATGAAGTTCGGGGTTTACCCCCGAGGCAGAAAGACTTTCGTATATACCTAGTAGATAATTCAAAGCCAGTTGCATTACCAGTACAACACATGGCTTCGAGAGGGAGAAGAGAAGTGACGTCCTTAGGACACATGGTCTCTAAGGAAGGGATAGCTTTGGATCCCGCAAAGGTGGTGGAAATCCAAGATTGGAAGGATCCTAGAAACGTAACGAAAGTAAGAAGCTTTCTAGGGCTGGCGGGCTATTATGGGAAGTTCATTAAGGACTTCACGAATATATCATCCCCACTTACTCGGTTAACAAAGAAGAACTTGATTATTTCTTGGGATGTTGACGGTGACGATGCTTTCCAACGTTTGAAGAGGGCTTTGACGACAACTCCAGTTTTGACTTTGCTAGATGGGAGCAAACCGTTTACAGTATATATCGGTGCTTACGGGATAGGGCTTGGAGCAATTTTTGATGCAAGAGGAAAAGGTGATATGCAAAAGGCGGTAAGTACGAGCATCTCTTATCGTCCACAGACGGATGGACGGACAAGAAGGGGTGAATAGTGTCCTTGAAGATCTTTTGAGGTTACGTATCCTAGATTTTGGAGGGATGTGAGAAGAGGCAACTAGCTTAGTAATGTTCATGACGTGTTTCATGTGTCGCATTTGAGGAAGTGTTTACATGATACTGCGGAAGTAGTGGAGCCGAGCACGCTTAGAGAAGTGGAAGTGGAGCAAGATGCCACGATTAGACGAGCTCCTACATGCATCCTTGGATCGGAGGTCAAGAAGTTACGCAACCGAGAGGTCAAGTGGTTAAATTCCAATGGGAAGATGATCACGGAGATGCGACTTGGAAGACGGAAGACAAGAAGCGTGCGCTATACCCTTTCCTTTTGGAGGGTATATTCTTAACTTCTCCTTTTTCTACCGTTTTGTTTATACTTGTTCTATCGTTTAGTATGTCCTCTCGATTATATCTTCGATCTTTAGTTTGGAATAATGCTACGGTTGTAAACATGTGTTTGAGACATGTTATGTTTGATGGATGCAAGTGGATGCAAGTGTTTTCTAGTGGTTGTTCGTGGATCCATTTACACACACATTAGGCACTAGATCGGCTCAATCACTTACACATTGCATATGGATGTGTGCAATTTTTTTTATGGATGCAATATGGTTGGCTCATCCACGGATGTTGCATATTGGTGGTGGTTGTGCACACATATAGAATTTATATGTATCATTAGGATTGTTTTGCTTATATATTGGATACATGGCACAGACATATATTGCATTAAGGAGGTCAACTAAATCAGTGGATCGCTTGATTTCTGCATTAGGATATAGGAACATATACACACAATTATGCATATTTTCAGACAGGCATTAGAATTCTTCTAAGGACAATGGATTCTTGTGTATAATGGATGAGTAGATGGTTGTGGTTGGTAAGATGGTAACATTCTTCTTAACGTGAAGATTTCGGGGATGAAATCCTTTAAGTAGGAGAGAATGTAATACCTCGAAATTAGATATACTATACCGTATAGATAATTAATTAAAGGATTTATTAATTAATAAAGAAAAAAAATGAATATATATATATATGCAATTATGTTGAGAAGGTAAAAGTTTAAAAATGTGCATTGAAAAATGCATGCGAATTAATTAGGCTACAATAAAAGAAAATTTAATGCAATTAATACAGAAAAAGCGGAAGGAAATGTGTGGATGATTGCAGTAAAAAGAAGAATAAGATAAATACAGTCAATTTATTTGGGAAGGAAAGATTTATGCATGTATAAATAGATATATATGTATATAGGTAACTTCATTACGCATTGACTTTGTATGTTACGAGGAAAGTAGAAAAAATTAGGGGAATTAAATTATTTACTCGATTCCCACTTTTTAAAATAGGTAAGCAATCAATTTGCATTAGTTATTAATATTAGAATTTAAGAATAGGTGTGTATGTGTGTGTGTGTATATATATAGATAGATATTTATATATATGGCAATTAATGTATACAGTAAAGGAAGAATATGTAAACATGAATAGATTGAAATTAATTTGTAGGTGTGTGTTAATATGGCATTGATTGAAAAATATGTAAATATGTGTTTGTGCTAATTTATCATTCATATTAATTGATATTAATTAAAGAAAATATGTTAACTGGGCATTTATGTTCATTTGTAAAAGCATGTTATTTGACATCAAATTGTAAACATGTAAATAGGGTATTGTTAGGAAACCATGTAATTATCTTAATTTGTATAAATGCTTATGCTAATTTGTCACTTATGTCAATTAACATTAAGCAAAATATGTTAATTTTAGGAATATAGTAAAATTGTTATTCAATGTTAATTGACATCAATTAAGAAGAATACGCTAATCGAAGAAAACATGCAATTAGATGTTTAAGTTCAATTCATATTAATTTAAGGGAAGAAAAATAGAAGGTTATTAATATATATAAAATAGATTTGCTGATTCAACACTAGGTGTACGATGCGGATTAAAAACCTAATATCTAAAGGATAGAATTAATCTAAACTTCTATATAAGCATACATAGACTCAAGCTTCAAACCTAAACTAAATTAGTCTCTTAGCCACCATGCTGCTGATGGAATAGTTCACCTTCTTCTTAAAGCTAAGGAATTGTGAGACAAAATTGTAGAACAAACGAAGAACGAATTTATTCTCTTTTCTAACCCATTCTTTGTGAGTAAAATTTCTTTCACAAAATAATTAATAAATTAATTATGATGATTTATGATTTGGGTTATAAGATTGTGCCTGTTGAATCATTGATCGATATGATATTGTCTATTTTGTGAATATACGCTAGTTGTTGTCTTATGTACAAAGATTCATGATGTTGGTTCATATGCCTGTTTTTGTTAACTTATGTTGGTGGATCCATTTCATATGTCTAATCACATATGTTTAATTTGATTCATTTTTTATGACATTAGTTTATATGCATGTTTGGATGTAAATTATATGCAAGTTTGTACGTGAATCATATGTAAGCTTATATGTAAATCTTAGTACATTTTTAAATTACATATGCAAGTTTAATACAAGTTGGTATGTAGATCATATGCAATTTTATGCGAAAACCATGTTCATATATGCAAGTTTATGTGTATAGATCTATGCAAATCATATCTTATATAATTTGATCCATATCAGTTTGTAGTTTATGCAAATTATGCCTATTGCCTATGTAAGTTATTGATTATGCAAATTTATGTTAATATGAATTATAATCATGCAAGTTTTGATCCATGCTAGACTATTCTTATATGCATGTTAGATCCATTTTATGTGTTATGAAAGTTGTGATGTTTCTTTTCTTCTTATGAGTTAGACTATTTGCGAGTCTAACGTATTTCATGAATTACACGTACGAACGACTTGGGGATATTGGAAAAATATTAAATATTGAAGTTTTGAAATTGACATAAAATGGCTTAAAAGCATATAATTAATTTTAGACATTAATTGGCATAATTTATATGCCTAGAAATTATGGACATAATTTAGGTGACAATTATGGACATAGATTAAATTGGAAATTATTGACAATTTGAAATAGGGATATTAATTCAAATTGGGGTTAAATAATTATGTGTAATAATAAATGCCTAAGACACGAGGTTAGACTCGTTTGTGGTATAAGACTGCCCGGACCCCCCCGACATATCCAGCAACCACAAACGGTAGTCTAATGTGAGAGGTCAAAGGTATAAATTAAATGCGTAGTAAATGCCTAAGACACGAGATTAGACTTGTTTGTGGTATAAGACTGCCTGGACCCGCCCGTTACATCCAGCAACCGCAAATGGCAATCTAATGTGAGAGGTCGTAGGCATAATTAAAAGATGCTTAGACATGAGGTTAAGTCTGGCTTGTGGTGGAATTCTGCCCGAAACCGCCCGACATATCCAGCGGCCACAAGCAATCAACTGAATGTGAGAGGTTTGTGCATTAATAATTAATTATTGCTGATCAAAGACGAGTATGATTGACAAACAGAAGATTGGTTGAGTTAAGTAATTCTATGAGTATTGATCCGATGTTGATTTCGGTCTTCGGGGTTGATACTTAGGGAGTTATTCTCTTAACCAATATATCTGTGAACTAAGATGTACTTAATCATAAATTAAGTAGAACATGTTATACAATATATATATATATACGTATATATATATATATGATACATAAAACACGTTAAATGGGTAGGGTTAAGACCAGCTTAACCAATAATATATATTAATCTAACATGCGGGTAGGGTTAAGATCAGCTTAAACAATAATATATATTAATCTGATAAGTGGGTAGGGTTAAGACCATCTTAACCAATAATATATATATTAATATGATAAATAGTTAGGGTTAAGACCAGCTTAACCAATAATATAGATTAATTTGATAAGTGGTAGGGTTAAGACCAGCTTAACCAATAATATATATTAATCTGATAAGTGGGTAGGGTTAAGACTAGCTTAACTAATAATATATATATATGTGTATATATATATATATATATATATTGATCTGATAAGTGGATAGGGTTAAGACAAACTTAACCAATAATACATGTTGATTTGATAAGTGGGAAACATGGGTGACATGTGGGATATAATTATAAACATTTAACCAAGTTGAAACATGTAAGAAGACATGAACTAGAGGGGGTTAAGTGGGAAATCCTAGTGGGGACCAAGCATAGGTGGAAAGCTTGTGTCAAGTGTGGGGACCCTTTTAACCAGTAACTCATTTAGTATCCAAGTGAGATCGATCTAGGTCGAGGATGGGACACGCTTACTGGATTTGATTGTAAGAGGTCAAAACGGGTTAGCGATGGCAATGCAAGTCCAACGGGGTCATGTACGTGCATGGGCCCGGGCTGGTAGGTAATACGTTGTTGCATAGTGTACGTATAAGCCATGCATTTCAGTCATATCGGGTTGCCACTTTAGGGAGTGATACACCCCCTATGGGACCAGCACGGGTATTTATGAATTATTGAGCCGATCAAATGGAGAAGGTAGTGGGTACGACTAGCGAAGATAGGAGCAGGCGGCACCTACAAATACAGCTAGGAGTACGACTACCATATTATGAATAAATGTTGTAATTAGAATGGGGAGGGTAGTGGGTACAACTAGTGGAGATAGGAGCAGATGGAACCTATGAAGACAACTAGGGGTACATGAGACTACCATTATCATTATTATGATTATTATGTTCAGTAGGCGGGATCAACTCTTGGAGTGGCTAGTATTGGTGTAATGTAGTATTTATCCTATAGTGGTTAAAAGCATAATTAACGTTGTCTTATTCATCTTGCTTACCTGGTCATGCTTGCTTGTTTCACAGTCATTCCTTATTTTCCAGTTTATGTCTTGTTATATTACTTTGATAATTATATTGTTAAAGTTATTAGACTCGCCAGACTTTATGTTTGACCTCGTTTGTTTTCGCCTTTTTTCTTCCGTCCCCCCCCCCCCCCCAGGTTTTCAGGGAGGAAATATTCAAGTTTGATTCGGATTTCTCTCTGCTTGAGATACTAGAGTTTCTTGAAGAACTGTTTGGCTTTGATTCTACCTATTTAAGGCGTTTTTGTTGGGGCTTATGGCTTTAAAATTATGCACTCTGAAGTCTTTTTTACAAGACTGATATTATGTACTTGGTTTTGATATTTGAAGATGTAACCCAACTTTATTTTTGTTTCCGCTGCAATAAAGTTATAAAATTTTCAAGTTCTACTTTATGTATCTGTCTTGTAATATTCTGTTCTGTTTACTCATAATGCTTCATGAAACTTAATGCATTCCCTTTCTGAGTGACATTAACGGACATGGGGTGTTACAGACTAAAAATGTTGTATCTTTGCTATGCACTTCCTCCTAAGTCTATGACGGCAGCGGATCCCGCCCCTGTGATCACACAAGTGACTGAAACCGGGCCAAACCTCATAGGGACATAGGCTGTAGAGGGCGGTGACCAACTTGACACCTTTTCTGACATATGAGTAAGCCCTAGCATGGCGGACATTCTCGACGAGGAAAGAGAGGTGGTCGATGGACAGAGTGCCCTAGACAGAGTTTCAGTGGACGCCGATGTGTCCATGATGTCGGCCATGGGGGCGACTAAAGAGGCCAAGATGGTCGCCCAATGTGAAAAGGTGGAGGAGACGAAGAGGGCCAAGCGAGAAGGGAAGGAGATCCCATAGAAGAGCGAGGATGTCGTAGATCCTACCGCTGTGAATGTCCCCGTGCCTGCGCCATGTGCCGTTACTACTGATGTCACAGAGATTTCTAGCGGTGATGGTGCAGGGGGTCGTCACCTCTTTGTCACTCGTGAATTGGTTACTCCCTCGAAGGGTCGATCGAGCAGATGGGGATCTGGTCGGAAGAGGTCTGATGCTGGTGATGAACCATCGAGTTTGAATATGCAAAAAGGCACAAGCAAAAGAAGAAGAGACACGATTAGTGTTAGTAGCCTAAGTAGAGGTTACCGTTGTTTTGGTAGTGTAGGCTGATAGTTTATGCAAGTATGACCCTCGCTTTTGGTTTTTTCAAGACACAGTGTGGTTCTCATGTACACCCAGTCATTAGAAGGTAAAAGTGTTAGACATGTAGTTTGTTTGGCGCGTGTGTGTGAAAAAGAAATATTAATTAGTAGAGACCGCCTTTTATGTCAAGTGTTCGGATGTTCTTTTTATGTTTTCCGGCGTCCTGTACTTGCATAAACTTACTTATCGTTACACTTGTCACAAAATCTATTAGGGGCCGTCTCTGGGTAAATTATTCCAGAGAGGTGAGGTAGAGCGCTGGTTTCAGTAAGTTCCCCTAAGCTCAGGGAACCCGTAGTTTGCGAAACCAGGCTATGCGCCTGCTGTTTTGGGTGGCCCGGGGTTAAATCCAAGTATAGCAAAGGCATTGGGCATCGCGTTGTGCGGTACACTAGGTGGGTGGCTCTCCCGTAGTTCATATGGTTGAGGCAAGCCGCCAGACGTCATTTATTCGCCGGCGTAGTTTTCAGCTCCGATCATCAGCTCGTAAGATCCGATCATGGACACGGGCTTCCTCCTAGCCTTGAGAGCTAAGGGGAAGATCTGATTTAATGTCTGTCTTGGTGTTGCGCCAAGATTCGACCGGCACTCGCAACCGGCAAAGAGGATTTTGCATCGATCTTAGTTGGTCACTGAGTGGTACCAAGACGCCTGGACAAGGACGCGACACGATTTATCCTAGGCCTTTGCACTGGTCGGGGTTCGAGTTAGTGGTTGTTTAGACTCGTTCGTGCCATGTGCCGGCAATTCGAGTAGCGTTGTCGGCTCCCGTGCTTGGGGTGCCGGTCATAGCCAAGTGTTTCAGACTCGATGTTGCCTAGAAATTGAAATGGCCGCCCCGACTCCCGTGCTCAGGGTGCCGATGCAGCTGTTGTTGTCTTGTGGGTGGTGCGGTAAGCCCACAAAGCTAGAGGAAGTTCGTCTGCCTACATGCCCCCAGCCTTTTCCAAACGTTTCTATGACCTTGTTAACCGCCTTGACTTGTCCGTTGGCCTGAGGATGAGCCACCGCCGAGAATCTCTTGTCGATGTTATGGCATTGACAGAAGGCTTTAAACTCGATGCTCTCGAACTGAGTGCCATTGTCAGAGATGATAGCTTGAGGCACTACGTAGCGGGTAATGATGTTGCGGACAACAAAGTTGATAATTTTCTTCATGGTGATGGTAGTGAGAGCTTCAGCTTCTGCCCGCTTGGTGAAATATTCCACTGCGACGACGGCGTATCGTGCCCCGCCTTTGGCCATTGGAAGAGTTCCGATGTTGTCGATTCCCCACATGGCGAACGACCATGGGCTGACCATTTGAGACAATTCGGTAGGCGAGGCTCTTGGAATCTTGGAGAAGCGTTGGCACTTGTCGCACTTGTGTGCGTAGTCTGCAGCATCTTGATCAAGTGTGGGCCAGTAATAACCATGTCTGAGAATTGTTCTGGCAAGGGTTTGCCCTCCAGTGTGATCGTCACATTTGCCTTCACGCACACTACTTAGCACTTGAAGGGCGGCATCGTGAGCTACACAGCGAAGCAAGGGAACAGAGTAACCCCTGCGGTAGAGTACCCGTCCAAAAGAAGGTAACGGGCTGTTGACGCGTGAGCGTGCGCCTTTCCTTGTAGTGCTTTGATTGGATCCCGTGCTGCAAGTAATTTCTGATCGGTGTCATCCATGACTCGGGCTCGGTCGGTACTCATAATTGTCTCGTCTTGCCCTTGCTTGATGCTCAAGGAGTTAAGGATTTCAAACGGGGAGAATCCGTTAAGTTGCGGATCTTCGGAGCTTGCCATCCTGGCGAGTGAATCTGCTTTGTCATTTTTCTCATGTGGGATATGGGTAATGGTGAAATGCTTGAGGTAAACGAGTAGCCCCTGAACCTGGGCCAGGTACTGGGCAAGCCGTCCCTCTTTCGCTTGATACTGTCCCAGCACTTGTCGTACGATAAGCTATGAATTGGAGAAGATGTGGATGGTCTCTAGCTTGAGTTCGATTGCGATTCTAAGGCTGGCGATTAAGGCTTCGTACTCTGCGTCGTTATTAGTAGTAGGGAAATTTAGCCTCAACGTGTGATACATTAGGCGTTCTTCAGGGGTGATGAGCATGACTCCGATCCCGGAGCATTTTCTGTTAGAGGAGACGTCTACGAATAATTTCCACTTGGCGTTGGGAGTTCCGGCGTTCACTGTGGGATCCTCCTCAGGGGCTGTGAACTCCACGATGAAATCTACGAGAGCTTGGCCGAGGAGTTATCTCGAACTGGCTTAACTCGATGCTCCACTTTAATAATCGTCCTGACGCCTCGGGTCATTGTAGGACCGGACGCAGTGGTTGGTCAGTGAAAACATTTATGGGATACGATTGGAAGTATGGTCGTAGCTTTCTAGAGGAAATCAATAAGCAGAATGCCAGCTTCTCTAGCTTCGAGTAGTTCTTCTCTGCCCCCGTTAATCGCTTGTTGATATAGTAGACGGGCCATTGAGTGCAGTCTTCAAGGCGTATTAGTGCCGAGTTGATTGCCTATGCAAAACAGCCATGTAAATATATAAATCCTCATGGTCTATAGGCTTAGAGAGGATAGGTGGTCGCTCTAAGTGATCCAGAAGTTCCTTGAGTGCGAAGACGGATTCGGGGGTCCATTCAAAGTTGCGTTTCCCTTTTTGGAGTAAATCGAAGAAGGGGATGCACTTGTCGCTGGCCTTTGGGATGAACCGACTTAAACCGGCGACCTTTCCGTTCAGACTTCGAACATCCCTGATGTTCTCAGGGATTCGGATGTCCCGGATAGCTTGGATATTTTCTGGGTTAGCTTCGATGCCCCGTGAATTGACAATGAAACCGAAGAATTTTCCAGAGGTGACTCCGAATGAGCATTTCAGGGGGTTTAGTTTCATGTCGTACCAGCGAAGGACATCGAACATTTCGGAGTGGTCGTGGATGTGATCGGTTGATATTTTAGACTTTACCAGCATATCATCGACGTACACCTCCATGGAATTTCCAATTTTATTTTTAAAAAATCGATTAACCATTCATTGGTAAGTGGCGCCGGCATTTTTGAGGCCGAAGGGCATAACACGGTAGTAGTAGAGCCCGAGGTCGGTTATAAAAGAGGTATGGTCTTAGTCGCGGAGGCTCATCGGGATCTGGTTGTAGCCTGAGTAGGCGTCCACGAAAGATAGTAACTGGTACCTGGTGGTTGAGTCGACTAATTGGTCGATCTTGGGGATTGGAAACCTGTCCTTGGGGCATGCCTTGTTCAGATCGGAGAAGTCGATGCATGTTTGCCATTTACTGTTGGCTTTCTTAACTAGAACAGGATTGAAAACCCATTCAGGATAGTCATCTCGGCGGATGAAGTTATTGTTGAGCAGACGGTCTACCTCTTCTTCGAGTGCCTTGGACTTGTCGGGCCCTAAGAAGCAGCGCTTTTGTTTGACTGGAGGCATTCTGGGATCTAAGCCAAGGGAATGGCAAGCAATTGGGGGGTCGATGCCTTTCTTGTCGGAGTGAGTCCATGCAAACACATCTAAATTGGCTTTCATGAAGCATATGAGATCTTCTTTAATTGCTTGGTGGAGTTGTGACTCTACCTTCAACACCCTTATTGGGTCGTCGAGGTTGATGGGAACATCCACTGTGGATTTGACTGGGGGTAGCCCTTTTGTATTCGGGTTCTTTGTCCTTCTGTGGGTCGAGGTCATTGGAAAGACAGGAGTGTCGCCTGAGCTAAGGCCCAGATGCTGCTGATTGCTATGCAGAGACGTTCTTGGTGCAAGAAGAAGCGGGCACGGCTTTGCCCTTTTCCTTATTGCATGCATTCTTCCATTATATTGTGTAACATTCCCTGGCGCTTACTTAGTCGCCCTTGATGTTTCTTATCCCATTTTCTATTGGGAATTTCATTAGAAGAGACCATGGTGCCATGTAAAACGAATGTGAAAATTTGGACTCGGCTTCGGTCCCCCTCGCCCAGTTCTATAGGTAGGTCGATCATCCCTACGGGGGAACTAGAGGCCCCATTGAACCCGTGAATTGCGGCGTGACATGGCTTCAAGTCATTTGTTTCCAATTTCATCTTGTCGTAGGCGACCTTGAAGATGATGTTGACTGAGCTCCCTAAGTCGATTAAAACCTTCCAAACGGAAGCGGCACCGATCTGGGCAGTGATGACTAACGGATCGATGGTCGGGATTTCCACCCCTTTCGACTCTCTTTCTCGGAAGACGATATCGTCCCCCATATTTTTTTGTAGCTTAGATGGGATGGACTCACGGAGAGCGGAGAAGGCTTTGTAAGTAGCATATTTTATGGAACTCACATATTCCTCCATTTTTCGAAAGCTATCATGTGCGGGGTAGGGTCCGCCACATATGGTGTTGATTACAATTCCTTGTCTTTGGTTAGATGGTTCCGGAGTTCCGTTGGTAGCCATCTGTGGAGCTGGCACTAGAGGCTGCGAGTTTGCTTCAGGGGGAAAGGGTTCTTGGACATATTGCTGAGCCGTTTCTCGCGAATAAGTTTCTCGATTGCATCGCTTAGTTGGCGGCATTCGTTGGTGTCGTGCCCATACACGTCGTGGTACCGACAATACCTCCCAGTGTCTTGTCGCGGTCAGTTGATTCTCTAACGCGTAGCTTCTTATATTGCAAGGTGTTGCACGTTTCCAAGTAGATTGCCTCTATGTCTTAGTTCGGTGGGGTGTAGGTCTCGAAAGCTTAGAGAGGGCCGGGCTTACTTAATTCTGCTGGGCCTTGCCCGTTGTTTCGTCCATCCGGCCTGCCATTGTTTGGTTTTTGCCTTTGGGGACCTGCCCCCTGTTTTGGTCGAAGGGCTCCCTACCTCGCCTACCTTTGAAGCGATTATTGGCGGTATCCGCTTGGGGATCATTGGGACGACTTATGGCGGAGAGCCGATTCCATCTGGCTTCTTCTTGGCACAAGTATTGATCTGCCTTCTCATAGAAGGCGTCGAGGCTCTTGGGCTATTTTCGATCGATCCAGGCCCCGAACTCTGAAGTAGGGAGGACACCTTTCGCTAGTTGAAAGAATATGGTGCGAGGATTTGGATCCTCGACCTCGGCGAGAGCTATGTTGAACCAGGAAAGGTAGCTTCTAAGCGATTCGGTGGGCCCCTGGTATAGGTTGGGTAAAGTGAGGGCATTCTTTGGAGTTGGGATGTGCACCCTGAATTGCTTGACCAGCTCTGTTGCTAGTTGTCCGAAGTTGTTAATGGAATCGAGAGGGAGGCGCGAGAACCAAAGTAAAGCGGTACCAAACAGGAAGACCGGGAAGTATTTACATTTTGCTGGATTGTCACCCCGGCTCGAGTCCATTTGCCATTCATAGCGATTCAAGAAGGCACAAGGACCAGTGGTACCATCGTAGAGCGGCATTTATGGCATGCTAAAGCGCCTCGGCTATTCGGCCTTATTTACTCTTCTCGTGAAGGGGTTACGTCTAATATGGGCTTCCCATGCGCCGTGTGCGCCCCCTCGCATTTCCCTCATGAACCTTCGTATCATGTCGGGAAGGTAAGTTGGATGGGGATCCACCATTAGGATCCATGGATTTTGATGCAGCTCTGGAGTCCTGTTGCGAGGCCGTCTTCTATGATGGACGTCTGGATCGTCCTCCTCTATTTCCTCAACATCTATGACTGGGTCTTAGTGTGGACGTTAAGGTGGAGCGGGGTAATGCGGGTCCTGTCCTGGAGGAGCGCAGGCTGTTGGAACAGCTGGCCCATCCCCCTGATTAGCAACCATCGGGTTGTGTAAAGGAAGAGTTTGGTTTGTAGGACCTGGTCCGTCATTGATGATCAAGCGAGAGAGGTCTGGATGTTGTGCCCCCTCGCTATATGTGACTGTAGTTCGGTCGTCGTTGCCATTTCCATTGGCATGACCGTTACTATTATTGAGGGCATTAGTGCGAGCGGTGACATTGTTGATGAGGGCGAACCTTCTCCTTTGGTGCGGGCCCTTTGACTTGGAAGAGGAAGTTTCCGATGCAGTTGTTCGGGGTCCAGCATTGTTCCAAGCCAATTGGAGTCTATCGACGACGCGTTGACTTTCTTGAAGTTGGCGCATTAGACCGATGTTAGTCCTTAATGCTTGGTTAAGCTCGACCGCGGTGTTCTCATATCTTTCATTAAGCGCGCGGATTTGAGCTTGGGTAACGGGCGCTTCGGGGTTCACAATAGGAGCGATGGTTTCATTGGGGTCCGGGACATCTATCGGTTGAGGTTGTTGGGAGGTACCGGCCTCGGCTGCGGCTGAAGAGCCAACCATTGCGTTCTTTGACATCTTTACCATCGTAAGCGGACTTGATAGCAGGTTGGGCAATGTATCTTAAGCTTGTCGAAGTCGAGATGATAATGTGGAAGAAAGACGCAAATATCGAATTCGGATTCTAAGTGAAAGCACCAAATGTTGACGATAAAAAATGTCGTAAAAACCAAAGATTCCAATTACTAGGAATAGTCAATTTGGTCACAAGACTAAATAAGAGAAAGCGGTAAATGACACGAGAATTTATAGTAGTTCGGCCGCGGATTAGGCGTACGTCCACTTTGGAAGGATGTTGGACTTTTGTTTATCACTTAAGAATTACAAGGTAGAGCCATACTCATTACATTCACTTTTATAATAGCCATATGCTAGGTATTTGGGAAAAAGAGTATTTAATTCTCCTTCTTCCTCAAATAGGAGATGCCATTAACGAGGCTCGTGAAGCTCTAGGAAGGTCTCAAGTGAAGAAAATCCAACCCCTTTGAAGTGTTAGGCCATGGGCTATTTATAGGAGTGGGAGTAGGTAGGAGTAGATAGGATTAGGAAGAAATAGGAACCACAAGCAGGAAATTCGAACCCACCCCCCGCGCGCCTCGAAATTTCGAACCCGGGCACGGGTTTGAAATTTTGAGTCCCCTGGGTTCGAAATTTCAAACCCGGTGGGTTCGAAATTTCGAACCCAGACGCGGGTGGGAAATCTCGCCCCGTTTGGTTTGGAATCTCGAACCCATCCATAGATGCGAGATTTCGCACCCGCTGGGCTTGGAATCTCGAACCCAGCGATGGATGCGAGATTTCGCACCCGCTAGGCTCGAGATCTCGCACCCACTGGGTTCGAAATTTCGAACCCATGCATGGCTGCGAGATTTCGCACCCGGCTGGGTGCGAATTCCGCGTTATGCCTGGGTGAGGTCCTTCCGAGGGGCGCAAGGATCCCGGGACCGGGTGGTTGAGGCTCGTGGCTCCTTCGGGGTTCGAGACCTTGGTTCTCGGATGTCCTCTGGATGTCGTGAAGTTATAAGTGTAGTAATCCCTTCTCGATCCTATTTCCTTCACTATTGTATGCCCCCTTTTCGGCCTCAGCTTCTCGAGTACGTTGAGTTGAGCGTGTCAGATGATCTCCTGGGAAACGGACCAAAAAGTCGGTTAACAAACTGAGAATTCTTTATTCATTTCATCATTTGTTAATCCAAAATTTATATCATCAACATATATCTGCACCAACTGAATTTCGTTTTTATTTCTTTTAATAAAAAGCGTATTATCTGCTTTACCAATTTCGAAGTTAGATTGTAACAAATACATTCTTAACTATCATACAGGCTCTAGGAGCTTGTTTTAATCCATATAATGCTTTCTTTAATTTATATATGTGATTTGGAAAATTTTCATTTTCGAAAAGAGGTGGTTTCTCTATATATACGTCTTCTTTAACATATCAATTTAAAAAGGTACTTTTAACATCCATTTGAAATAATTTGAAATAATTTGAAACTATCATGATTAGCGAAAGCTAGTAATATTCTAATTGCTTCTATTCTTGCTACGGGGAAAGGTTTCATCATAATATATTCCTTCTTCTTGACTGTATCCTTGTGCAACTAATAGAGATTTATTTCTTACGACCTCGCCGAGTTCATTCATTTTATTTTTATAAACCCATTTAGTTCCAATTATAGTTTTATTCTCCGGTATAGGAATAAGTTCCAATACATTATTCTTGGTAACTTGATTCAATTCCTCTTGCATAACAAGAATCCATGAATCATTGGATGATGCCTCCTTTGAATTCTTAGGTTCAATAGTTGAAATAAATCTGAATTACTCATATTATTTAATTGGTTTCTAGTCCAAACAACATATTCAATATCCCCAAAGATATTTTCTACAGGATGGTCTCTTAGTAATCTAAATCTCTTAATTGGTTGACTAATTTCTTTACTTATTTTATCAATCTCATTTTCACATTCATCTTCATTACACTGTGTTATATTCTTACAATTTTTTTCAAAAGATACATATAAAGTTTCTTCTATTGTATTAGTTCTTAAATTAAAAACTCTATATACTTTGTTTCTCTTTGAATATCCAATAAACATTCCCTTATCAAATTTAGAGTCAAATTTGTCTAAATTTTCTTTGGTTTAAAAATAAAACAATCACTTCCAAATATTTTAAAATATAATACTTTTGGTTTTTTATTATATAAAAGTTCATATAGTTTTTTATGAGTTAAGGGTCTTATTAAAATTCTATTTAATATATAACAAGCTATTGCAACTGCCTTAGCCCAAAATTTTCTTTATAAATTACTATCTAATAACATGGTTCTTACACGCTCTTGAATTGATCTATTTTTACGTTCAATTACTCTATTTTGTTGGGGGATACTAGGGAAAGAAAAATTATAGGTTATCCCTTTTTTGTTACAAAGTTTTCAGAATTTTCGTTTTCGAACTCTTCACCGTGATCACCACGTATTGTTTTAATTTTTAAAGTAGTAAATTTTGAATTCTTTTAGCAAAGGTTTTAAATGGATCAAAAGCATCAATTTTATTTTTAAGAAACAGAGTCTATGCAAATCTAGAAAAATCATCAATTATTACATAAACATATCTACTATGATTTATCAATTGAGTTTGGGATGGACCGGATAGATCCATATGACAATAACGGTTTTGAGGTTGTAATTTCTTCTTTTGATTTAAATGAATTTCTTTTCAATTTTCTGAATTGACAAGCATCACATAAATTATTTACTTTAAACTTCATTATAGGTAAACCTCTAATTGAATCAAATTTTGAAATTCTAGAAATATGTTTGAAATTTATGTGACCGAATCTCTTATGCCAGATCCAAGTGTCACTTGTATTGTCCATAAGACATAAATTAACACTGGAAATTTTCATGCTTAGTATATTGATATTTTTCTTTCTATCTCCCTCGAATATTATTTTTGAATTTTATCTTCTATAAAACATTTATCTTTTTCAAAATTGATTTTATCGCATAGTTGACTTATACTTAGTAAGTTATATTTTAAATTCCTAACTAATAAAACATCAGAAATAGTAGGAGTTTCAAAATTACCAACATTGCCGATGCCTACCACATATCCCTTGGAATTATCACCGAAGTTAACCATTCCGTCATCTTCATATACTGGATTGTTTAGTAATTCTGAATTTACCGTTATTTGTCTTGAACAACCACTATCCAATATCAATTTATCCTTTTTGATTTCCATCATTTGACCATCAAGATTTGAATTTTCAACAACCATGTTCCCTAGTAGAATAACAAATCAATAAATATCTTGATTTTTCAACAAAATGTAATGTAGGCTCATCTTACACTGATGCAATGCATGAATTTAAACTAGCGTTAAAAACCATTTCTTAATGTTCCATTTAATATTTCCAAAATTCAGATGATGAAATTTTGAAAACCTATGCTCTGATACCAATTGTTTGTGATGAGAAACACGGATCTTAAGGCAAAACTAACACTAGAGGGGGGTGAATAGAAAATTTAAACAATTATCAATTACTCAAACAACTATATGGATCATAGAATGAATATCACAACAGAAACAATCACAGATGCAAATATAATCAAAAATAAAATGTAGAAAAGGAAATAACACACCAGATTTTATATTGGTTTGGATTACTTCTACATCCAGTCCCACACAACGCTGGATGGCATAGAGTTTTATTAATATCAGAATCCAATTACAACACCCTTGATTTCATGGCTACAAGGTTAACATCGTTTCAACACCCTTAAAATAATTTGAAATACTATAGAAAGGAATTTGAAATAATTTTGAAATCAATTTAATAGTTTGAAATAATTTGAAAGTGCTAAGCGAAGTTTTACATACTAACTAGACTCTATTACTTTGATAATCATGAACTCTTTAAATCTTGATATCTTGATACTCATGAGTCTTGAATCTCCTTTGAAATCTTAAATCTTTAAAACTTTTAACTGTACAGTCTTTAGTATCTATTTCCTGTTTATAAATCCTGCATACATATATATATTTTGGATAAAGATGTTAGAATATATATTATAGTCAAAAATGTTAATAAGGTTGTTGTCATCAAAATTCCATTCTCCAACGTAAATAGCTTAACCAAATGTGAAAAATAAGATTTTATTATATGAAGTGATTTCCAATTTAAGGAGACTTAGTTAGTGGGTTAATTATCCGAAAAGGATCTAGTTTTAGTGCTAATTATTTTGAAAAGACTAGGTTTAACCCATTTCAAATAATTATACAATGATTAAAAGTCGAATCTGAAAGGTTATAGTGGCAGCAATTGAACGTACTTGTAGATTGTCCGGATATGCAAGGACCTCTATTCTTGATTGGAAGAGGAATAAGGTACTTTTGGTTTCCTTCAGACCTAGAACAAACTTGTAAATGGAATGCATATTTGACGTTGTATTTCACAACATAACCGATTTGTTTCTATTGACGTTATATCAGTTAGTCGCGGAGGATTTATTCTTTTAGCTTAATACCCTCCTCTGAGACGTATGTACTCAGCGGGATATATATTAATAAACACATATCATATATTGTGAATTAACAATGTGTCATGCTAAGTGTTGGTAGATAGATCAAAGCTTTAGTTGAAAAATAGAGCTTTGTGGACGTTGACTCTAGGGCGTTACACCCCGGAATGGGCTGAAACAAGATGATGGATAGCAGAGTAAGGGCTAACGTTTTTCTCTAGCTAAAAGTAATGCCATGGTATGGAGCCTAAGCGAGTTTACTTATGTGGATGATGGATCGAGGCGCCTTGGATAATGGTCAAATACGACTAGGATGACGGTCAGATATGACCAGGGAAAGTTATGTTCAGGAGAAACCCTGCCGCTCCGAAGGATCAGATGCATGTGAATCCTAGATATCTTGCTAGAAATGATCTGAATAGATAAGGAAAATCATTTGCCTTGGTTCATTGACGGAATCCAATTTCCAATAAGTACATTTCCATTTTTCAGTTGTAAACTATATAGCCAACAATATGGGATGTGGCATTATGCGAGCTAAGATTTATACATTTATTTTCGAATTCCGTACCTAGATTTTAATAATAATATCAAAATATTTGTTTTTAAGAGTATCAAACATGTTTGGGTATTATAAGGTAAACCTCTATCCTTCGGTATGCGTTGCATTGTGCGAAGGTTTGAATCTTGGTTGATGATTTTTTGCACTGGTATTCATGTAGAGGAAACCCATTCCATGCTATGCGGTGTGGTCCTGTGATATGCCTTACTTTTAAATAAGTTAATAATAACTTATTAGAGTTTCTCATACCAATCCTATGACTGACTCATAGTTTGTTTTCACTAGCAAATTTGGGTGCCCTTATTACCACACAAGCAGCCCAGTAAACAGTTTGTTAGTTAGACCACTTTTGGAAGCTATGACTTCATATATATGGAAGCCATCTGGGAAAGCTGGTTTTGGATTTGGGGCTGGAGCAGAAATAGGATTTTCGTTTGGACTCTCCTTAGGACTCCTTATGAAAACATGTCTTTATTTCTGTTGTGTATCTATTTTCCTATCATCATTGTAATATATGACATTTGGATCTGAAGGGATGTTATGACTCTAAATTAATACTTGATGTAATATGATGAATATTCTGATGATTAATTCATGTTATTGTTATGTTGTTATATTTAATGTGCTATATCAAAAAGATCATCTGTTCTTTCGAGCACCGTGAGATCGGATCATCTCATTTGGTATCAGAGCTGAGGGTTAACCTTAGTTCTGTAGTATAACATATTAAAGGACTTATCAGAGATAGGATCAGTAGTATCCTAGGATGAATGACTCTTTAGACATAAGGTTAGCAATACCCTCGAGTGAGTATAGTAGAAGAACACACACCTTATAGACACAAATCTATACATACATGTCTCTATGCTCTTACAAATTCCTTAAGGTATCTTTTCTTCTTGCTTAACTCTTTTTTTGCTATTTGCAGATATAGTAAAAATGAGTGGTAGAGGCGGAAGAGGAACAGGAAGGGGTAATGCTGAAGTTCAACAACAAAACCTCGTAGGAGCAGCTAATGAAGCAGTTGTGCCACCCAACCAGAACCAGGTTTGGAAGTCCTAGAAAAGAAATACAAGTAATTAGGAGGGCAACCCTTCTTGTGAAAAGAACCAGTCACTAAAGCGCAAGCCTGGCTATGCTCTTATGAAAGAATTTTTACTGGCTTAAGATTGAATGTAGAGCAGGAAAGGTTCTTGGCCTCTTGGTTACTCAAAGATAAAGCTTTAATATGGTGTGAAACAATTACTATGTGAAATCTAGAGGAATTTTTTTTCTTGGGATCATTTTAAGGAAATCTTCGATGAAAGGTTTACACTATCTGAAGTAATAACCCATCTGTACTATGAATTCTCTAATCCGAAACAAGGAGACAAAACCATTCGATAATATCTGAGTGAGTTCAATGAGCTTTCCCGCTTAGACCTAGAATTTTCCCAGGCCCCAGTTAAGAAGAATGTCAAGTTTATTGATGGTCCGTAGAGGTGTACAAGACTAAAGTAATCGCCTACATAAAGCTACCATTTGCAGAAATGATAGAAACGGCAAGTCGCTATGAGTCTATATGTAATAACCCAGAATTTCAACAAAATAAATCAATTATTAAATTCCAAAAAATAGGAATTTCTGTGAACGATGGATTTTGAATACAAAACTTTAACGGTTGCATTCGTCTCGGAATTTTGGTCAACTTTCATGTTTGGAGTTTCACGAACGGAGTCGTTATGAAAATGTTACGGACAAAATACGAGAATCAGATGGAAAAAAATAAATATAATAAATAATATATATTTCCTACTTTAACCCGCCTTCATTGGGCATTTCGGCTGAAGAGCGGTCGACCGCTCCTAGGAGGGCGTCGACCGCTTCGGTTCTGTAGTGCCCTGTGACGGCCAGATTTTGAAGGGTATTTTCTTTATACTATAAATATAAATGAACGGTTGTTTATTCAAATAAATCTAACGGTTCATGGCCAATTCTACTCCTATAAATAAAAGGGTAAGGCCTCATTCTTTTCCACATAAATCTGTAGGCAAAATCGAAGCTCTGCCATTTCCCTTCCTCTTCAAATTAATTTCTTAATCAAAAATATATTCATATACAATTAATCAAATATAAATCACATAGGTTTGAAAGGGATTATCAGATTCAAATTGGAAATGGTATAAATTGACATCTAAGTTATTCTTCATCTGATTCTACCCTATTTTCCTATTTTCTTGCAAATCTACAGATCTGAAAGTATCCTCTTTTCAGATTAATTGTAGTTCTATAAGAATTTGGGAATTGTAGGCCTAAAAGGCTTTTCAGATTTCTGATTCGGATGCTTTCAAGTGAGTAGGAAATTTACATACAAAGTTATAATAGCTTATTTATCTCATTTGAATTAGATCTCAAAGTATATGCCTTATATCACCAGTTCTGCTTATAATATTGTTGAATTTAAAAGGACACATATCGTATTTGCTTATAAATATTGTCAAAAATTGAAAGTATTGAATTGTGGTTATGAATAAAATTATTTGTATGCTTGTTCAATTGTTTATACATACTGCCTACAATTTTGTTTAGAAATATATTGTGGTTGCTGCAAAACACTATAGACTGGGAAATCAGTCCCATTGAACACCGTTTAGATGTAGTTATATTCCAGATCTCTAGTTTCAGTGTTAATTAATGAGTTATGTAATCTTGATTTAAAAGATATGGACTTGATTATGTTCAATATTGTTGGTGTTTTAGCTTAGTTGTTATGAATATGTCGTTTTCCTTTTTTGTACAGAAAGATATCATTTTGAAACCCACAAGAAGTACGATAAAAGATTGAAAAAAGGGAAAAGTTATGTAAATGTACGTATAAATATAAATATACATATTTGTTCGAAGTTTACGCCAACTATTCCAAAATATACATAAAAATATGTTTTTTGTAGTTTGAAATATGTTTATTTCATCAATTAGGCATAATTTACAACAACTGTAGCTAACAATCTTTTTGTAAGATTTGAAACCTTATGGAAAGATTGAATGCAAAAAGGTATGTTTGGAAAATGGTTAAACCAAATCATTAAACTTAACGATAAATAAGAACCAAATAAATTTACTTTGTTGACCACGAAAATATAAAATTATCTATATACACATTGTCTGTCTGAATCTAAATGATAAAATATACATTATATTGAATGTTTGAACATTATTTATTTATAGAATCATACATTTAAATGTAATCCGTATTAAATTAATATATTTGTGGTGACAATTATAGCAACTAATATGATTGGTTGCTATAAATGGGACCACAAATAAAATAACAATTGTAACCGAAGTTGATTGGGAAAGTGAATTTAATAAGTCAGTTAAGCCTAATGGTTACAATTCCTAAATTGATTAGGATAAATGTTGTTTGCCCCAATTAGTGAATTTAATTTATAATCGTATTAAGACACGAGGTAAAGCTCAACTTGTGGTAGAAGCCTGGCGGGAACCGACCGACATATCCAGCATCCACAAGTGGTCAACTTAATGTGAGAGGTCTGGTGCAAATATATATGTATATATGTATGTATGTATGTATATAACAGACAATAAATGAATAAATTAGTAATGTCTGTTGGGGTACAACAAGTAGATATTTTGGGACTGATAATATAAGGATATCCCTTGATAATTAATGTCATATGAAAATTATCGCCATTAGGCTCATAAATGACATTAATTGTAATCAATGGTGATAAAAGAAAATTAAAGATAATTTTTTGTCTTAGAAAAATATGACCGTTACGGTTAAAAAAGGACAATAAGCATATGAACAGAAATAAATGAAATAAAAAGGGGATAAAGGGGTATTGATGGTTGTTTAAACTACTAATTTCAATTAGGGAAAACAATCAAATAAATATCTATGATAAAGAGGTATAACTTCCCTTATTATACAAGTTAATATAGAACTAATAATTAAAAGTTAGAATTAGACTCAATAGGTTAATGATGTGAAACATTGTTAACCATAGGAACCCGTGACGATAATTAACTATATGCATATGGTATTTCCATGAAGAGAAACTAAACGGGAATAATCAATAACGTGGCATGCTATGTTTCGGTAAGGAAGAGCATCAAAAGGCTAATTGGGTATGAACTTAATAATATTGGTGTATAGTCCGCTTCCTTGGGTCTTAAGTGGCTTGGGTCGAGGAGTCCACCTGGGAGTAGGTCTTCCAAATTTAGGGGTCTTAAATGGTATGTATGTGAGGCCTACCCAAACCTGGAAGTCTAAAAATGTTCGATGTGACTAAATATCCTACGGGAAGTAGTAAGCGACTAAGGAGATTATCAAATGAGGACAACTAGATGGTAAATTGAAACATCCTCTTTCACCTTAAAATGTGGTATGGGTATGTTTGAATGACGGAAGCCTTAACTAGTAGGGCCCCGTAGCTAGTGCCCTCTAGATTATGTTAACGTTGAATAAATCATCCAGAATATTAAGTGACCAACATGTCCGCCTAGGGTCTTAAGTGATCGGGAGAATCCACCCTATCTATCATTTGATGGTGAGGTGTTAAATAACTAAAGATGTACTTGTGAATATATATAAATAAACTCCATGATTAGGGGTCCACTCTCGATTGAATAACCATCCATGTTCTGGCATAAAGGCTTCATAAATATATGCATAAAACGTTCTATCTCGGTATCATATTTTGTATATACTACCTTGGGAAGGGTAGTTGTTGTCATGTGTAAATATTTACAAGATTAGGCTAGAATCACTAACCTTGGTAGGAATACATTTTGGTTTGAACCAAACGGGATACATTTGTGTAATATAGTCTGTGTTGTGCATTTCCTGTTCACTAGATTCTTGTTGTTTTGACCCCCTCCTCATTACAACCTCCCAGGTATTTAGAGAAGGTCGGGTTCTCATAGATGTTTTGGCTTTCAATTCTCGTTGTCTCTCATGCTCGGCATTGGCAAAGTGACTTACTTTGAAAAAGGTAGTTACTTGAGTTAATACTAATCTATCCTATTTTGTTTCCACTGTGAGTTTCTTTTATCGTACTTTGATTATTCTCTTGCTCATTTGTTTGCAGGTACCACATTTACACATTCCATGCTTGTATGTGTTTGAGTTTCGGTTTTTGTTGAAATTTGGGCTTAGAAAAGTGTGGGGTGATACATTTGGTATCAGAGCCGGGGTTAGATGTTCAAAGGAATTAGTTAAATTAGGACTCGTGATAGAACGTAACTCGATTTCTTTTTTGTTTTTCTTCGTCTTTCTTACTCGACTTCAATTTATTTCGACGATGAGTTACTTATGGGCCTAATTATATATAGATATGGCTTTAAGCGACTAAGAGATGAAATATGTTGAATTTAGTTTTCTAGCCAATTCTGTTTTACCCTACAATATGTTGGTCATTTCATTGTGAAGAGCATGAGGACGACATATGGTGAATTCCGTTGATTAGAGTATGGAGACTAGACAAAAATCTAGCTACAACTGAGATAGTCGCAATTTCTGTTTTTGGTTTTTTTGGTAGTCCCGGTTATAGACCTTTGCTCTATCCAAAATGGAAAAAGTTCACGTTAGTATATCGTATCCATTTTCTGAAATACAATTTCGAGGTATATCCATTCGTCACTTCATTGAATTTCCAGATTTTCCATTATTATAAATATTCATTTGAGTCTTTGGCCTTGTATTCGAAGGATTTTTTTTTAAAACTATTAGGAAAAACAAAATATAGTTTTGAAATACAATTTTGGAAAATGGTTTTATAACAACCTAATTTCATAATGATTTGGTTTTTAAATTTTTAACCTATTCGCGTTTTAAATTTTTTAAGGGAATGTGTAATTTTAGTAAGTATAACCCAATTGGTAGGAAGAAAGGAACTAGAAATGACAAGGAGCATGTCACTAGACTTAAGAATAATAAATATCTGTACCCTGTGATTTTTAATATCCCTCTTCTATATATGTTGGATAATTTATTGAAATTATCACAATTAATCCTTGATAATTTAAAGTTCCAACATTTTCTAGCACGAAAAGGTTTTTCAGTTTGTAATACGGACTGGAATAATAATAATAAATTTGATTTATAAATACGAAATCATTAGTTTATTCCATTTTTTAATTTTTTTAATTTTTCCTTCGAAATGGCTAAGGAAAACCCTTCGCCTGGATTTTTGGGGGTATTTGATTTTGAGTCGTTTAGTTTTATATCAGCTAGTTAAGTGGAAAATGTGTTTTAATTTTATTTTGGATTTCTAGTTGATTTCCTGTTTTAAGTTTGTTCGTTCGTTTGGTGGTTACAACTTTGGAGGAAGGGAAAAAAGGCATTGGAAATTAAATTTCTCGACTCGACGAGTGGTGGAAGTCGATACGAAAATTCGATGGGGTTCGGAAGTCGTTTTGATGAAATAGGAATTTTATTTTATTTTTTATATAATTTATTTGGGACGTTGGGCCAAGGTTCAGACCACGCCCTTTAGGGGACAAGCTGTCGACCGCCCTTCATGGACAAGGTCGAACACTCCCCCTATATGGAAGTGGCATGTGCCCGACCCGATTCTGCTGAAATGATATATATATATCATTCCATCCAACGTCTTTATACCCAAACCCCATTTTTTCACCAAACTCAAACCCTCCTCCATTTCCAAGCCCCAATCCGAGCAATCTCCACCCTGTTTCGTCCCTAATTCCACCAAAATATTTCTCATGCAGATCTCTACCAGATTATACTCCAGGTTTTTAATTCTGTTCACTCGATTTGCTGATTCCTCCATTGCACCTCAATGTTGCTACTTAGCATCTCGGCCTCACACCTCAATAAGCTGCATGGTTAGACCGTGATAAGGAGAAGAATGAGCACTACTTGGCCACGACCAATTATAATTTTCATTTTGGTCGACTAGTGAAGTTCGCCAATTTTTCCACTTTTGGTTTAGGGGCCCTTTTTGTTGCCGCAAGCCTAGCACCAATTCTATGCTTCGACACTTTTAGGCAAGTGTTATATCCACACAGCGTCCTTCTATTTGATGCCCAGATGGATGTTGATATCGATGACAAGTCTTGCGTCATCCATCTGAGCTCATGGGAACCCGTATCGAGCTCACCGATGACAATTTAGCACAAATTTTGGGCATCTCGGTAGTCAGAGACGAGTTTGATGCTATCGAGATGGGGGACCCTCATATTTTTCAGCATATCTTCCTTGAGACCTCCAGAGCATGTGTTAGGGAATGCGAAATGGATCGTTAAGGAAAGACAAACATTATAACTCTTCAATAGCACTTGATTCAGAGAGTAGAGAGTGCAGAGAGAAGAAGTTTGATCAAAACAGAATCGAATTCGGTGGAGTATAAGTGTAGAAATCATAAAAATAATTAAAAATAACGGTGTAAAGAAAGAGGTTGAATTTAAGCCCTTTTTATAATGTATGAAAGGAGGATATCACGCTTCAAAACCGTCACAAATAGTGAAAAGACACTTCCTTTCAAAATTGAAAAAATGACAGTTATATGTCGACATAGTGTTTTATGTATATCGACATACCCATAGTGTAATTTTCATTTTTGTGCATTTCCAAAGTATTTTGATATAAATATAATTCTGGAAATTCTTGAATTAAAGTATAGTATTATAAATTAATATTATAAAGTAGAAAATCATATGAAAACATAAATCTAAACTATATAAATATATTTATAAAATTATAAGATTTTAAACTATATATATATATAAAAGTATAAAAATATAAAACTTAAGTTTGAAAAACAAAAGCAAAGAAAGAAAAGAAAATAGAAAAGATAGAAAATAAAATAGAGAGGAAATAAAATAGGAAGGATTGAAGATAGAATTTGAAAACAGAATCTGAAAATCATAATTTGAATTTGAACCTGGAGTGCTATTTAGAGTCTTACATAATCTAGACTCTATAACTATGTTAGTCTTGAACTTTTGAATTCTTAAAATCTTGAATACTCATGAGTCTTGAAATTTCTCTGAACTCTGAATCTCTAATATCTTTAAACAGTACAGTCTTCAGTGATATTTCCTGAATATAAATCCTGCATATGTGTGTATATATATATTCTACACAAAAGTGTTAGTATATATTTTATAATCAATTAATGTTGAAATAAGGTTGTTGTCATCAAAACTCCATTGTTCAATAGCCTGGACCACCGCCAATCTACAACTCATTGCCCGTGTAGTTGTGTGCATCATACAACACAACATCATCCCGAAAACGAGAAGCTTGGAGCAGATTTATCCTTCTATTCGTCGCGCCACTTATGTTATTCTTGGCAGTATAATTGTCAATTAAACACGTGTACTTTTGATTCATCTTCATGAGCCCTTCATCGGCACCTCACAGAGCCACTTTCCAAATAGCCATCTCCTCACTCATGTCTCCGGACACTTCCAGGTGAGACTTTCTGAAGAGACAACGGTAAAGAAGGCACCGACCGCCATTAGCCGTGTCACTCTCCGGAAGATGGGCATTCAGTTGCCCGATGCTTCTGTCCCTGCACCACCTGCTCCAACTCAGCAGCCCCAGTAGCCAGGCCAGCGGAGCCCAGTGCTTGCCGCCCTTTGCAACATCCAGGTCGAGCTCCGAGAGGTCCGTGAGAATCAGCGTCGTCAGGTGCATGAGGTTGGTTGCATCTCAACCATACTACATTCCTGGAGCGGGCGTGGTAATGGATTGGGTTCCATCCGCGGAGCTCGACCAGCTTACATCGGTTAGTCCTTGTTAGTATATGCCCTGTGCATGTTGTATCTTGTATCGCGTGTGTTTCCCTTTCCAACATTTCTTTTACCTTTGTTGTTGTAGTGTATGTAACTGCTAGTGTTGTATAAATCGCATGACTAGATTAATTAGATTTCTATGTTTGGAAACGTTTATCTCGCTCACGCATATTTGTTTGAATGAAATCTCACTTTCTTATCTAAAACTAACATTTGTCTTAGAGTTTGAAAGAATAGATTTTGTCGGATAAATTTAGCAAAGGTCAGTTTTGCATTATTTTCGTCACAAATATATTTTGGTCATTTGTGTGTGATTTCAGGTTTTTGCATTTTATGTGAGTGACTTCCTTCTTCGCTAACTTATGGCTTGAATCATTTAACTTTCCACAAAATACATTTTTGAAAATTTTGGAAGTTGCTGTTTGAAAAAAATGACTTTTATCATTTTTTATTTTTACCGAATTGCTTTCATTTATTTTGGTTCGCGCGAAAAGTGTAAATTTGAACACAGCAATTTGTATATTTAAACGTCCATTTTACATTAAAATTGATGGTTTGAAAGGCGCAAATCGCACGTTACTGAGATTTTTATTTTCTTTGAAAAGAAATTTTCAAAATAAACATAAGAAATTTTTAAGTGGAAATTTATTTTTATGGAAAATTTCGATTTTTGTCACATGTATAACGTAAGAAAGATGTTTGGATGGTTTGTGTGCGTGTTGTAGCAGTGGAGTAGGACAGACAATATGATAAAAACAATAGCGACAATAAGGAAAAGGCTAGTTTAGTCTTGGAAACGTTGTTTGCATACCTTGTCAATGATGCGCACGAGCTATTAATTAACTCATTTTACGTTTTAGAGCTTATTTTAAGTCTCCTTTATAGTCTATAAATGGAATTTTTTGGAGTGTTTAAGGTAACCGAGGTGAAAATTCCACTATAGGGTGGGAAATTGAATATTTATAAGCGGAGGAAACATTCAAATTCTTTGCTTTGATTTCCCTTTTCCATTTTAGGAGAAATTAAATAGAAACCATTAGATGCGTTAACGTTTTGGATAGTAGGGTTTGGATGCAAAATTTGTTGCTTCACACTTTTACTCGTAAGCGTGTGAGGGTTATGGATGAAAAGGGATTTTAGAAATTTACATTCATATAGAACTGTCAATATATTTAGGATGTTTTGCATCATGTTTTCAAAAGTGTTTTAATAAAAATTAATGATACATATAGAGGGCCCGATTTAGAATCATCTTGCATACATATTTTATGCTTGAAATGCATTATGTACACCGTGCATATATACACATGGTTGCAAAATGGATATGCACAAATTGGTTGTGTAGGATAGGATAGTAGGTGTCAGAATTTCAGGACGAAATTCCATTTAAGGAAGGAAGAAAGTAACAATTAGGAATTTTGACAATCGAAATTAATTATAAAAATCCCAAAAAAGTAGTTTCTGCAAACTATTGAATTTTACCATGAAACTTTAATCATTACGTTTGTCTCAGAATTTTGGTCAACTTTCATGTTTGGAGTTTCACGAATGGAGTTCGTATAAAAAGTTACGGACGAAATATGAAAAACAAACAGAAATAAATAAATAAAATAAATAATATATATTTCCTTCTTTAACCCACTTTCACTGGGCATTTGGAACGAAGAGCGGTGGACAGCTCCTAGGAGGGTAACGACCGTTTTGGGTATGTAGTGCCCAGTGGCGGCTATGTTTTGAAGGGTAATTTCGTTATATTATATAATATAAACGGATGGATTTTTATTCAAACAAATCAAAGGGTTCGTGGCCAATTCCACTCCTATAAATAAAGGGGTAAGGTCTCATTCTTTTCTACACAAATTTGTAGGCAATAGCGAAGCTCTGCCACTTCCCTTCCTATCCAAATCAATTTCTTAATCAAAAATAAATTCATATACAATCAATCAAATAAATCACATAGGTTTGAAAGGGATTATGTAACAACCCGTATTTTCAGAGCAATTTTTAAATTTTAATTTAAGTTATTTTAAGGAATTTGTGAATATAAATTGGTTATTTTTGCTAAATAAAATTTGAGAATAACTTTAAAGTTAGTTTTTATATTTTATTTGACTTAAAACAAACCCAGTAAAATTCAATTTATAAGCTTTGTTTTTGAAAATTTAAAAAATTCAAGTTTTAAAATTATCGCATAGCCCTTAAAAAGTGAATTTTTCTAGGAAGCTCAGAATTCAATGAGATAAATTGTTTTGGGTTCATAATGACAAATCATTGTTGAG
Source organism: Allium sativum (assembly GCA_030737875.1). Lineage (NCBI taxonomy): Eukaryota > Viridiplantae > Streptophyta > Magnoliopsida > Asparagales > Amaryllidaceae > Allium > Allium sativum. The sequence continues at coordinate 655,792,709 of CM060910.1, forward strand.
TTCCAAAATGCGCATCGAACGGAGTCAGTATGTGGCCATGCGAAGCAAAACAATTTGTTCAAAAACAGGCGATCAGTTTACAAAGGAATGTTATTGAGACGATCTCAGAATTTGATTCAGTTTTTTTGAACCGTATCGTCGAGTAATGGTTAAATCCAAGAGGCCACAATTTTTGGAGCTAGCGTTTGGCCGTACAAGAAGAAAAGGTACGCTAAAATCGCATTTTTGAAGCTTATTTGAGCATCTTTGAGAAATTAAACGGTAGGTCAAACGAACTCGAAATTCAACGAAACTTAGTTCATTGGATTCGTCTTGACGCATACTATCTATTGTCCGAAATTCGTGGCAAACGGAGAACGTCTGCAGTCGGGTGACTCGGAGAGAAACGAGCATATAATCACTTTACTTTCTTTCTCTCTTCATTATTTTTCCTCCTTCCTCTAAAATTGGAGACCTCTCTCCCTTCCCCATGTTGTCGCTGCCGCTCCCCCCTACCGCCGCCGCCGGTCAGCCCCCCCTCCTCCTCTTACTCTCCTCCTCTCCTCTCTCTCTTCTTTCTCTAAAAACCCTAAAACCCAAATTTGCAAACCCTTGCCACCACTGGCCCCACTACCGCCGCCACCACCACCAGCCACCCCAACCGTCATCAATCCCCCCTACGCCGCCCTCGGGCCACCCACCTCCGGCCATGGGCCCCCTTTTGGCCAAAAACCCCTCTTTCTCCAAAAATCCCATTTTGCATATAAGCCCCTCATCTTCTTTAGCCAATAATCCGTGTATTTCTGCCCAAGAATCCACAAGAGCAAAGTTATAGATCTAGGTTTTCTCTATAATTTTGAAATATCACAATCGAATTTTGGAGTTCGGAGCTACTCGGAAAATGCATTTGAAAATTTCAGTTTTAGAGCGAAGATTCGCGATTTTTGGTGAATTGGAGCATTTTGGAAAGAAAGTGTACTAGGCAATAGTTGTCCGAAATGACGGGTTTGTGCTAGTGATAAAGTTTGGTGAAGATTGGAAGTCATATGCAAATTCTAGAGCTGAAGCGGTGAATTCGAGTGCAAAAAACGACAAAAGGTGAAAGCACGGCGAATAATTTTCTACATATGATGAGTCACGGTGTTTGATTTAGCTTGGGTGAGAACTTCTCTATTAGAGTAGTTATTAGCAGTGCATTTTAAGTTGTAAGTTAGAAATTGCATCATGTAGTTATATTACCCCTTTTGGAGTTCAACACTTGAACTATTCACAAATCCTTTGCATTAGAAGCGTTGTATGATATCTGACACTCACATTTCATACGACGTGGATGGACATTTGTGGCGCCTTAAATGGCATTTGGTAGTTGAGTATTTATTTATGGCTACAGTCTATGCATTGTATGCCAATGATTGTTTTAAATTTATTGTTGTTGGTTAAAAACCCCCACATGGGTCTTGGAATGATATTTGACTCACACATCTCCCTTGTATGAATTTATGGTTAATCGGTTGATTGACAAATTTATTTGAGCGTTAATTATTTGATTAAAGCTCACATGAAAATAAAATGTACATTGGATGTCATTTGGTATATTGATAGTTGTTTGCAACTATCATTGGATGTAAATGATGAATGTAATCCATATAAATTTGTTTATATGGATATTGGTTAAGATTTTATTTCAATTTGGAATAAACATGAATATTTTTATAATGTAATATTCAGTGAAAAAATGAAGTTTATTTTGTTGTCCGATTTTTGATGGATATGGAAATATAAAAATATATAAAGCCGAGTTAAGTAGAAAACGCTATTTTAACTCGAATATATTTTATATCGATTTTATTCATTTTTAAAAAGGAATATCGATAAGGTTGAGTTTCAAAATATGACATTTTGAAAATATTATCATTTGAGATCATAAAAAAATGGGATGTTCAATTTTAATTTGAAATTGAGATAGAAGTGGAATCATTTTAAAGGAATTTATAAACATTTTATAAAATACGTTTTGAATAGAAATCGACGATATATTATATATTCATATACACATATATTTAAATGGTTTGAATAGAACGCGTCGCGCAACGTCCATTCACGAAATTCAACCATTAACTTGAAATGGACGTAACGGGAGATCCGACCGTCAAATTCTCCTAAAACCTAAACCGTTGGGTTTGTATCGAAAAGATCTTTCCAGCGAATATATGAGATTTAAATGTGAATGCTTACATTTTAAAATATATCCAAATCAATTTTGGAAAAGGTGGCTATGGATGCAGTTCGGTGGCCGATATTGGAAACCGACTGTAAGGGCCTTATTAAAATTATTAAAAACATGAATAAATTGTGTAAAATCATAATAAATGATTTGGAAAGATTTTGGATGAAATATTCCATATTTTAAAAGATAAAAGATATTTTTATCAGAATGAACTAGTTAATAACCGGAATAATTATCCAATGATTTGTAGAAAGAATAAATTGGATAGAAAATGGTTTTTAACATAACCAGAATTTCCAATATATGAATTAGAATGGATTTGAATGGAAATGATCTTCAGATATTTTCTATATTGGATTCTGTGATTATACGAATATCGTTGAAGAATTTGGAAGATATTGATATTGTATTCCAATATGATATTTGTTAGTTTCAGAGTTTGGCATTGACGTAAGTCAACATAATTTCCATTTTAAATCTTATGTTTAATATCAAATTGGATTTGGGTTTGTTGTGAATGATATCTTCAATAATACTGTTCTTAAACCCAATTAAGAATGGAATAAATTTTTTAATTAAGGTTCGGAGAAAGTTTTCCCATTTATTTAATTAAACTGGAATTGAATGGAATTCGATTAATAATAATCGGGACGAGTTTCTGTGAAGGAAGGCATTTACTATTTATGAAACTTTAAAGGCCTTACCATTATTCGACTTATAGTATTGGTCGGATATGGAAATTTATATCGATTATAAATTCTTCAAATTTCCGTTAATATTCCATATTAACGGAAGACGATTTTGGGTTTATTGCGAGCGGTGTTTTAAGTGACATTTGTTCTTTAACCCAAGTAAAGAAAAGATTGTTTCCAACGCTTGAATAGTCATTAAAGAATGATTTTTAGGATTAAAACTGAATTAGAATTTTAATAAATCTTCAGTTAGATTTAAAAATGAATGAGATAATTAAATTTATTAAATAAGAGAAATGATCGAGATGGAGTACCACCAGTTTTACACCATGCAATAGATAAATCTTTATTTAGATTTCAAATGATAAATGGTAATTAAAATTATCGATAACACTACGGTGTTAAATATTTGAGTACTTCCAGTTTTGCTCCATGGGATGAATAGGTTGGGATCGGGAATATTAAAATAAATGACTACTTCGACAAGGTTTGATAATCCCGATTAGTTTGATAAACCTTAATTTGGTTAAAGTTGTGAAAAGATAAAATGGAATCTTTTGAAAATGATATCCAAAGGAAGATTAAACTATTGAGTTTAAAAGAATTTATTTTTGGTAAAATTAATGGGAACTTTTCCCCAAAGATAATGAATATTTGAATAAAAGAATATTCTTGATTGGAATGAGATGTGTGTTATTTTTATATATATCACATGGTTATAAGATGCGCTAGTTATTCGAAAAGACCGGGTTTAACCCATTCTGAATAACTGTTGCATCGACTAAAAGTCAAAGATATGAAGATGCTGGTTGAAGACCGAAGATCTTCACATCAAATGGATGATTACTGATGTCTTAATTGGGCCAATCCCCCGAAACAAGGTAATAAGTGGTGATCATCTAAACGTACTTGGAAATCAACCCAATATGCAAGGACCTCTCTCCTGTATTGGACATATGGGACGATGAATTAGGTGCCTCCGGTTTCGTTCAAACCCAGGATAGACTTGCAAATGGATTATGTTTGACATTATATTGTGTGCTATATTCGTTGATCTCTGCTAAATATATATCTGTTTGGTAGTGGAGAATTTATTCTCTTGCTTAACACCCTTCTCTGAGACGTACGAGCTTAGAGGTTATATATTGGTAGAAATCAATGGTATGGTGTGGACTAACAATGTGGCATGCTAAGATGCAAATGATTAAGGATTTTGCTGAGAAGCAGTGCCTTGTGCTTGATGATCAAAGCACAAATTGAAGTAGAATAGCTTTGTGTATAGCATTAATTCGCGAGCCTTACAACCGGTATGAGTCAAAAACGGGATAATGACTGCAGGGAGTGCATGCGTTTTTTTCTAGCTAGAAGTGGTGTCTTGGTATGGAGCCCAGACATTTTTACTTATGTGGATGATGGATTGTGAGGCGCCTCGGATATAGAGCCGACTAAAAGGCTCGGGTGATAGGTCCGATAGGACCGGAAAACATATTGTTATCCTTAAAAGTAAGAGAAGGTCGGCCGTGAAGATCCAAGGGTTTCCCACAGGTGTGATCCTGAGACATATGCTAGAGTGTCTCGAATCGGTAAGGAGACATCCCTTGCCTTAACTCATAGATGGAATCCACTTTCCAATACACGACTTTTGGTTTTAGTTGTAAACCTATATGGCGACATAATATATGGTACCTATACCATCTATGATTGATAAATTTATATTTAAAGTTGTTTTTAACACTATGCACTTATAGTAATATCAAAATGATTTGTTTTAAAGCATACCAAGAATGTTTGGCTATTGTAAGGTAAAACCCTATCTTCCGGCTTGTGTTGTATTGTGTGATGGGACCTGAGTCTTATAATAGCTTCATTTTTCCAAAAAGCATTGCATTGTTTATAAATTGTTTTATTCCAGATTATTCATGGGAGTGAACCCGTTCTATGACATACGGTGTGGTCCCATGATTTACCCAATTTTAAAGTAAAAATTCAATAATAATTTTAAGTTCTCACATCAGTTCCATGACTGACCTGGAGTTTATTGTTTTCGCCTAAACTCTAGGTACCCATATTTTTCACATGGGCAGCTAGTAGTTTTGGTTTTGCAGATTTCTATTTAACAGGATCTTGGTTTATAACTGGAGCTATATTCGGAAAGCTTTGTATCCGTGTATTTCTTTCAGTTGTGTTAGTTGATCTATTTCCGCTGTGCATTATATATATACATTTTTATTTTCACTGCTATGTTAATTATTATTCTCTGATGTTATTTTTCTGTTGTGTGATATTTATTCTTACTCCGATATTCTTGTACTCTGATGTAAATTGTTGTAATAGCAATGAAAAATTCTACTGTTTTGTGTTCTGATGCATCGTGTTCATGTCAGATTATTATATTTAAATGGAAAAGGGTATGAATTGGCATCTAAGCTATTCTTCATCAAATTCTCCCCTCTTTTCCTATTTTCTTGCAAATCTATAGATCTGAAAGTATTCCCTTTTCAGATTAATCGTAAATCTGTAAGAATTTGGGAATGGTGGGCCTAAAAGACTATTCATATTTCTGATTTGGATGCTTTCAAGTGAGTGGGAAATTTACATACAATGTTATAATAGCCTATTTATCTCATTTGAATTTGGTTTCAAAGTATATGTCTAATATCATCAGATCTGTTTATAATATTGTTGAATTTGAAACGACACCTATTAGATCTGCTTATGAATATTGTCAAAACTTTAAACTATTGAATTGTGTTATGAATACTATTATTTGTAGGCTTATATAATTGTTTATACAAACTGCCTACAATTTTGCTTATACATACTGCCTACAATTTTGTTTAGAAATATATTGTGTTTGTTGCAAAATACTGTAAATATGGAAATCAGTCCCATTGAACACCGTTTAGATGTAGTTATGTACCAGATCTCAAGTTTCAGTGTTAATTAACGAGTTATGTATTTTTGATTTAAAAGATACGAACCGGATTGTGTTTAATGTTGTTGGGGTTTTGGCTTAGTTGTTGCGAATATTCTGTTTCCTCTTTTTGAACAAAAAAACATTATTTTGAAACCCACATGAAGTATGATGAAAGATTGAAAAAAAGGAAAAGTCGTGTAAATGTACGTATAAATATAAATATAAATATAAATATTTGTACGTAGTTTACACCAACTGTTCCAAAATATACATAAAATATATTTCTTGTGGTTTGATAAATGTCTATTTCATCAACCAGGCATAATTTACAATAACTGTAGCTAAAGGTTTTTTTGTAAGATTTGAAACCTTATGGCAAGATTAAATGAAAAAAGGTATGTTTGGAAAATGGTTAAAACAAATCAATAAACTTAATGATAAATAAAAACCAAAGAAATTTACTTTGTTGACCACATAAATGTAAAAATATCTATATATACATTATCCATCTGAATCTACTTAAACTATAAAATATACATTATATTGAATGTTTGAACAGTATTCAGTTATGGAATCATACATGTAAATGTAATCCATATTAAATTAATATATTTGTGGCGACCATTGCAACAACCAACACGATTGGTTGCTTTAAATGGGACCACTAATAAATAAATAACAATTATAATACAATTCCTAAATTGATTAGGATAAATATTGTATGCCCTCAATTAGGGAATTTATTTATAATCGCATTAAGATAAGAGATTAAGCTCAACTTACGGTAGAAGCATGCCCGGAGCCGACCGATATATCTAGCATCCACAAGTGGTCAGCTTAATGTGAGGGGTCTGGTGCACATATAAATATATATATATATATTCATATATATAATATATATATATAACAGACAATAAATGAATAAAGTAGTACCGTCTGTTGGGGTACAACAAGTAGATATTTCGAGACTGTCCATTGATAATTAATGCCTTAGTAAAATATGACCGTTACGGTTGAAAAAGGACAATAAACATATGAACAGAAATAAATGAAATAAAAAGGGGATTAAGGGGTATTGATAGTTGTTTAAATTACTATGTTCAGTTAGGGGAAATAATCAAATAAATATCCCATGACAAGGAGGATATAACTTTTCTTATTGTACAAGTTAATATAGAACTTATAATTAAAAGTTAGAATTGGAATTGATATGTGAAACATTATTAACCATAGGAACCCATGACAATAATTAACTGTATGTGTATGGTATTTCCATGAAGAGAAACTAAACGGGAATAACGTAATAATGTGGCCCGCTTTATTTCAATATGGAAGAGCATTAAAGGCTAATTGGGTACGAACTTAATAATTTTCACGTATAGTCCGCTTCCTTGGGTCTTGAGTGGCTTGGGTCGAGAAGTCCACCTGGGAGTAGGACTTCCAGTCTAGGGGTCTTAAATGGTATGTGTGTGTCCTACCCAAACCTGGAAGTTTAAAAATGTTTGATATGACTACATATCCTACGGGAAGTGGTAAGGGACTAAGGAGATTATCAAATGAGGTCAGCTAGATGGTAAATGAAACACCCTATCTCACCGTACAATGGGGTATGGGTATGCATGAATGAAGGAAACCTTAACTAGTAGGACCCCATAGCTAGTGCCCTCTAGTTTATGTAACGTTGAATAAATCATCAAGAAATATTAAGTAACCAACAGGTCCTCCTAGGGTATTAAGTGATTGTTTAGATAGTGAGGCGTTAAATAACTAAGGATGTATGTGTGAATACATATAAAGAAACTCTATAATTAGGGATCCATTCTTGATTGAATAACCAACCTTGTTCTGGTATAAAGGCTTCATAAATATATGCATAAAATATTCTACCTCGATATCATATTTTGGATATACTAACTTGGGAAGGGTAGTCGTAGTCATGCGTAAATATTTACAAGGTTAGGCTAGAATCACTAACCTTGGTAGGCATACATCTTAGGTTGAACCAAACGGGATACATCTGTGTATTATAATCTGTGTTGTGCATTTCCTGTTGTAACACCCCACATTTTTAATATAATTAAAAATGTACAAATATGTATATATGCATAGATAGGTAAATAATGGTGATGTATAGTGAAAAATTAATTCATGCATTGAAGAGTAAGGAAACTAATGTGATAACAATGTGTGTAATCGAAGAGAAAAGAAAATAAAAATACTTAATTTAAATATCAGGAATTAAGTAAAACAGTGTAATGCCCGCATTCTACGCATAGAAGGATCGTAGAATATTTATTTCTTTCACATGCAAAGTCGTATGGTCATGTAACTTTGGGAGACGACTATTGGGGTCATTCCCATGTTCATGATTTTTGCCGATTTTTAAATGACCGTTTTACCCCTAGCTGATCTTGTTTCGGCCATAACTTTTGAGCGGAAAGGAGTTTTGACCTGAAAACACTTCCATTAGATCCAAATGATGGTTTACCTTTCCGTAGAGTGGTCATATTAGCCAAAAGAACTCACCGCTTGGGAGATATGGCTGAAACAAGTTTCAGATGGTGAAAAACAGCTTAACCGGGCCTAATTTGGGTGATTAGTGAGTGAGCCCATATCCCATTTTGGGATTATGGTTATGGGAAGGCTGATAGGGTTAGGAAATTCAATTTCTATCATTTTTCCAGCCGCCACTTTTTGTTCCTTCAAGTTTAGCCATGGCCTCCACTTTCTAAAACACCCCAAATCACCTTCTAATCGCTAATTAAGCCAAATCTACATCAAATCAAAGCGGATTAGCACAAGAATCGAGATAGAACTACTGTATAGCCTTGGGAAGAGCACCAAACAGAGAATCATTTCAGATTTGATATTTTATTTGTGGCTAAGGTAAGTGATTTGCATAGTTCCTTACTATTATGGTTAATTAAGGGTAATTAGTGATAATTAGTGAAATTATACATGTTAAAAATCTAGGAAAATATTTATAAATTTCGAAATATTGTTTTAGGCCTATGTTAGAAAATTTGGGTAATTTGGCTAAGTTTTACTAATCCTATCATTAGTTTTGCTTAAACATGCTTAAGGGAAAATATGGGATTTTGGCTATGTTTGATTCGTTTTAACCTATCAAATTGTCGTTTTGGTGTTAGTGGTCAATTCTATATGTTGCTATGACTGTATGGTATGTTTTGTGATTGTTTAGAAAAGTTAGATTGGTCGAAAACGCCGTCGAATGGCGTAAAACAGTCGTTGGAAAGAAGTGCAGGAAATTACCCGAATCGGATTGGATCGGAGGGAGAAAGCACGATTCGACCGCTCGCCCTGGAAGCTCCATGATCCGACCCGCTTGAGAGAAGGAGCTCCGATCTGAACCGATGCCACTCACGAACTGCTTCATACGATCCGACCTTAGCATGGTGGCACGATCCGCAGAGAGCACCCGACCCGAACCGAAGTGCCAACCACGAACCAGAAGCTTCGACCCGGATGGAAGCAAAGGCCTGGGGGGATGCACCCAAACCGATCCAGCTGGGGAACCACGACCCGATCCGATGGAGGGGGCACAAACCGATCCGACGTGGGTGATCACGAACATGACTACTTCAAGGAGCAAGATCTGAAGCAAAGTAAAGTGAAGACCCGAACCGGTCTGGAGAAGACCAAAACACGAGATGCAAAGGTAGTCCAAATGGCAAGTTTGTACCCAGGATCCAATTGGGAACCGACGGGTCAACTTCATGAGTTGGGCTTTGTTGCGGGACGTGTGCTAAGGGGTTATCGACGTCTATAACTTTGATTCACCACCAAGACGGATGTTAGGCTACGTATCAGTGCAGTGGGGTAGTTATTACTCCATGGGGGCAATGTGATCATAGCATGGCTATGAGCCAGTGCAGTGGAGTTGTTATGACTTCATGGGGGCATAGTGGACATAGCAAAGACTAGTGGCTTTGGATCAGTGCAGTGGTGTCATCTTGACTCCATGGGCCAGAGTGATCATAGCAAGGAATAGGGTAATCAAAGTGGTGGATGTCGTATGCTTTACGCACTGAGTGAGAGATGTGAGGATGGTTGTTATGTTCGATTGTTTGCTTTCATTATGACATGCATACCCCCACCCCCGTATTCTTTACACCATATGTTAGTGGCACCTTAGAGTATTGAGCGGTATGTTGTGCTAACTCTTTGGTTGCAGGTCCAGGTTCAGGTATGGTTCGGTATACCTGTTATTGTTCTGTTTGATACTTATCACTCATACCAGACTTTTGTCTGACCCAGAGTTTTATGTCTCTTCTTATTTCTCTGGGTGCTCTTAAACGGGCAGACTAGAGACATGTTAGGTGGTATGCACGGGTAGCTGTACCGGAGACGAGCAAGAGGCTCCCACGTATGATATATATAGATATTCTCCCTGTGTCGCTGCTGGTCACTACTTTGGGCATTAGTAGTGTACCTTTCCTTTCTTTTGCTTTGGAGGCAGTTTTAAATTGTAATAATGAAGATGTGGAACATAAGCTGTAATTGGATTTTCCGCTGCTATGATGTTTAATTTTCAGCTTAAGCACTGTCTCACCTGTTTTGTGTCAAAGTATGTTATTATTATATTTTATCCCATGTGTTGTAAGACATTCTATAGGTTCTTTGTTAGTTCACCAGTAAGTTCTCTTCTTTTTCCTTCCTTTGGCGACCGTCCTATGCTGGTTGGACATCGACACAACGCACTTTCATGGGAAATGTCGGCTGGTGTGGGGGCGGTTCGTCACAAACAGACATACCATTACGTCCGTCTCGAAATTTTGGTCAAGATAGACACCTGGTTTGCGTAAAATGGACATCATATGAAGAAGTTATTAAGCCTAGAAGTTTGTATACGCACAAGAGAAATATATATATATATATATATATATATATGTATATATATATATACAAACAAATTAAAATATAAAATAAAGAATAAAATAAGGATTGCATGTAATAAATACATGCACTGAAAAAAAATGTAATGCATGCATTAAAAGAAAGAAAGGATTGGTTGCATGCAATGTAAATATGTTGCATGTATTGATTTGCAAACATAATGCATTAACATTAAAAGAAAAAGATTCACGTAATGGTTTAATTTAAGTATTGTAACTAACATGAAAAAGAGAAGTAAGGAGAGAACAATAATTTTCATTGTTCTAAGACTTATTAACAAAAGACTTCATTGCTCAGTTGGTTAACACATTGGATTTGTAACATGGAGGTCGGGGGTTCAAACCCTAGCGGCGGCATAATTTTTAATTTTGTTTTAGAGAGGGCCAACTGAACATGCAAATATATGTACGTATACAAATTCAAAATTTGAAAGGATAAGAACGTGCATATAGGGAAATAAAGAAAATATATGTATATATAAGAATATATATATATATATATACACATATATATACATAAATATATGTATACAAAAGATAAAAATCAAGATAAGGCTACATCCAATGAAATATGGCAAGAATCAAATAACGGTGCAACATCGTTTGAATTTTGAAAATAAAATGAAAATTGTGCGTATATATATACGCGTAAAATGGTCGGTAGAGTAACTGTATACATATAAGAATATTTCATGTGAATAAAACAATTAAATAAATTCCAGAAATTCAAAAGTTCAAAAATCAAATTTCTATGCCAAAACAATTCAAACATTCGAAATTCGAATTTCTGTGCCAAAACAGCTTGCGGGACCCAACGCTGACTCAGCGCTGCATGTATGATAAGATTTGGCTAGATTCATCTGCGAACCTAGACTATTTTCTTAACTGGGTTCAATGCTGACTCAGCGCTGCGTGTACGATAAGGTCTTGAGCACCTATATAAACACCCCTAAGGCTACAGTTTTCTCTGCACATCTTCATTATGCCTATACTCTTCCCTAATTCATATCAAAATAATTCAAAGACGGTGTTATACTGCTCAAGTTCTTCGTTAGAATTCAAGTAGAGAATCAAAGGCTAATTCAACGACTTCAACACCTATTTTCCGAGAATCAAATCTAAATTAGAGGATCGATAATCTACGTTAAGGGATAGCTTTTCAGTTTCAGAAATTAGATCCCAGAATTCAAGATCCGTTCTTAAATCAGTGAGTGGGGTTATAATACACTTCATGCATAATAGTATTATCATCATTCGTCATTCCTCAGCTAAAATTCATGTAGCAATTTAAAATAATCCTTGTATGCTTAATCTATTCCTCTTCCCTATTCTTCCTTTTTATTTTTGAAACTTTGGCTACCTTCGAGCCAAGGTCACAACGCGTAAGTTATAGTTACTTGGGAAGAGCTTGAGATTTAATCGATGAACTAGGCAATTTGGGTAAAAATATTATTATATGAATGGTTGTGTAAGCAAAGTATAAATGGGTTAAGTAGCACTTGACATATGAATAAGCTTAACCAACATATGAGGAATGATAGCAACCTGTTAGGAACACATGTATGCAAAACTGGAATAATAGGTATAGCCTATTAACAGGATTATAAGCATGAACATAAATTGGAGTTTTTGGGTAAAGCTTGAATTTGAGACTTGAAAATTGGATATGTCGTTAAGATCCTAGAAACATAATTAAAAATGGAATATGTTGGACAAACCATGTTTTTATGTAGTTATGGAACTCGACATATAACATGAAATTGACAATAGTGGCATTACTTGAACATGAACATGCTTGTGAATTGGTAATTGACATTTGATATCTAGAATGAATATGAGCATGCTTGTAAATTTATAATTGGCCTATCACACCTAGAATAGACATGAATTGTTAATTGGCTAAACATGAAACATGGCTAACTCGAGGTTAGAATGAGTTTGCGGTGTAATCCTGCCCGGAACCGCCCGACACATCCAGTGACTGCAAACAATAGGTTCTAATGTGAGAAGTTAGTCATAACGTGCCTGAAACCCAAGGTTAGATTGAGTTGTGGTGTAATCCTGCCCGGAACCAACCGGCACATCCAGTGACCGCAACAATAGGTCTAATGTGAGAGGTTGGGCATTAATAATTAATTAATGCTAATGACACATGCTAGTATGGTAAGGTTAAGTCAACATGAAACACTAGACAACACTTAACCAATTTGACATGATATATGGGTGGGCTAAGTCAACGTGAACCGCTAGATAACACTTAACCAATTTGACATGATATATGGGTGGGTTAAGTCAACATGAACTGATAAAGAACACTTAACCAATTTAGCATGGTACGTGGGTTGAGTTAAATACGTGATTGGGGGTTAAGTCAACTAGGACACATGGGCAAAATTAACCAATATAACAGTATCAAAGCAAGGAAAAGTGGGGAATGATAAGATTAAATAATAAATAAATTTATCCTAGGGATAAGAAATGAATATGATTTAAGATGTAATACAAGGCTCGAAGGGTGGGATAACTTATACCATGAAATAAGTTAATCTAAGCTGAAAATGTGGGAAAACACCCATACGCTATCATTTGATAAAGAGAACTTAATTCATGCTTGAATTCATTGGTAAACCTTAGTTAAAAGGAACTAAGTAACAAACCTTAGTTAAAGAGAACTAAGTAACATAAACTAAGTATCAAACCCTGGTTAAGAGAACCAAGTAGTAAACCTTAGTTAAGAGGACTATGTAGTAAACCTTAGTTAAGAAAGCTAACGATTCAGGAAACTAAGTAGTGAACCTTAGTTAAGAAAGCTAACGATTCAGGAAACTAAGTAGTAAACCTTAGTTAAGAAAACCAAGTAGTAAACCTTAGTCAAGAAAGCCAAGTAGAACACGAGGAGGAGCGAACGTCCATCTGATCATGAAGAAGGCTCCAACGAACTGGGTTACGAAGCACGCGACTTTGAGGGGACGTGAGGGTACTCTTGGTATCCCTCTGTGAGGTTGCAGATGATCCTCCTGGGCTCACAGAGGTTAAGGTCTGCGTTAGAAGAGCCAAGGGTATGCCTTGGTTACAATATAAGCAACCTAAAGACTAGGATGGGTCGGCGTGAGGAGGCGATATCTTGTTTAGCCCTGTGATAGAATGTCGTCGTCTACCTACCATCTTGAGTCAATCATGACACACAAGAGGAAAGGCGGCGAACTCCAAAAGACCATATACTTTGCTATCTAGTTATGGGTGAGGGTGGCGAATAGGTTTGTTGGGGGCATAGAGGGCCTGCGTACAGTTCACATTCTTGATTTTCTTGGGTGTCTATCACTTGTTGAGGGAGAGGTCAAGTGGGACCATAGCCATATACAGATAAAACAGACCTTAGTATCTGCATCGGTAGATAACTTAAAGCTCCCGACCGAGTTATGTGTTTCTTGATTAGCCCTGCCACGGGACTCGGGCCGCACATATAGAGGACATGTGCAACAAGATATCTAACACATTTAATGACACGATCGGGACTTAAAGTCTAGGAACATATATCGCTCTAGGTAGTGTGTCCTTGACTAGGGGGAATTGTTCGATAGGTAGCATAAATTCTAGTGGCCCTAGGTAGCATAAACCCTGGTCGGATCTAGAAAGCGTTCAATAGGTAGCATAAACCCCAGTGGCCCTGGGTAGCGTAAACCCTGTTTGAATCTAGGAAGCGTTGGATAGAAAACCCTAGATTAGATCTAGGTAATAAATTGAATCTAGCAAGATCAAGAGTGATAGTCAAAACGATTTCGAGAATGGTGGCACTGCACTAAAGTAGTATAGATTTACATGATGAAGCCCATACGACATACGACAAGGAACTGTATATATACATGGAAAGGATTATACGAGTTGGGTTATCTACATATACGTTGTATTAGGTTAATCTACTAGTGGGACATGAGTATAGCCTAGAGAGCTAATATCGCGAATAACCTAATAAGTAAGAAAATATAATTGAATGGTATATGTAGAATTATACAGAAGTTTATTCTAAGTCCACTCACACCGAACTAATGTTCTGACCCTCTCCTCATTACATACTTCCAGGTTAGGTTCATGACAGAGATGGTATAAGCTTTGGATACTGGTTAGGCAGTATGTTTTATAAGGTAAAGCTATATTTAAAATTATACTTTGAATTCCTTCCGTTGTAAGATGCCTACGAATGCTGACATGTTTTCTTTATCTCTGTCTTTTTCTGCAGGATACCAGAGCGCCCAACTCGGGTTTCGATAGATTGGGTTTTTGAAAAAAATTCGGTCTGTCGGAATTCGGGTTGTTACATCTAGTATCAGAGCTTCGGTTTAGTGATCTTAGGGAGATAATGAGTGAACATATTTTATTTTCTAAAATATAAATATATTATATATATAAACCTAAATCCAGAAAGTAGCCCACTAGGAATGGAAAGAGCTGGGATAGTTATTTTGTACACTAAATGAATGAACCTAGAAATTTTAAGACCTTTAGGTGGTTTGGTTGGAAAGTGTACAATATGATTTGGTATTGGAGAAAGAAAGTATCCCATAAGAATTAAAACTGAAATGTTGTTATTTCAGAGCAGTGGGTTTAGAAGTGAAACCTTATAATTTTGAAAAAGGTTAAAATGTGGAAAATGGATTAGGAATATATATAGTTGAGAGAATTGGTTTGGAAAGTGCATAGGAAAGCCTAGTTGAGTTGAAAGACCCACTTTGAGTCTAACCCAATAATAAACTTTTAAGAACTTGAATTTGTAAAAGAGTTTGTGGTGTTTTTCATGTTTTAATCTTAAAAGTATTTTTGATGTTTAAGAAAAATACGTAAAGGACATATTCAGTGCATATTGGGTTTTTTAACTAAAGTGGTGTATACTTTGGTAAAACAATGATTTCTTATTTTAAAAGAACTCTCTCATTAATAAGTGCATAATATAGAGCATATATAGCTCGCTAGTTTTCATATTTATAATATATGAAAGGATTGAAAAGAAAGTGTTGCATTTTGTAAAAGAAAATTCTATTCTATTAACAATAAATTTTGATTATTGATTTACAGAGAAATTTTGTTGGGTGGACAAAATAAGTTTTAGGAATAGAATAGATGCCTGCACCTTATAGCAAGTAGTTAAATTAACATTGTAATTAGAAACAATGTAAGCCCGATAGTTGTCCTTGTCTACTCCAGTTTTGTGATTTGAAAAAAAAAATGTTTTGCATTTTATTCTGTAACATGTTTTATGGTTTGGCGAAAACAAGTTTTGGAGAAGAAAACAAAGTTTTAACACTTTTAATTTTTGAAAGAAAAATGTAATGAAAAGAAAGGAGGCCAAACCATGATTTAAAAAGAATGGAGTAGGTAAGGATTAGTGCCTAGAAAAGGACGAGAGAAAGTTAAAGCTATGAATTAAACAATTGGAACCAACTAGAGATTGGTTGAGTTGAGTGATTCTCTGGGTGTCAATCTAATGTTGATTTCGGTCTTCAGGATTGATATTTAGGGAGTTACTCTCTTGCCAATTTACAGTCAGGGATTAGCTAATATTAAACTAATGGAAAATTCCCATAGAATGCATAAGCATTGAGAAAACTAGGTTTATTGCTTGAGAAAGAGAGAAAAAGTATAGGCTAGTAATGCACAACAAGGACTAGTAATGACTACTAAATAGTAAAGGGAAAGTAAGTGGGTAGATCCTGTTGTGTGGACTCGCAACTGTCTAAGATGACATATTCCTAAGATTCTTAGCCCATAGTAGTAGCTGTGTAGGATGTTGTTTGAGTTGAAAACAGAAAAAGCTTATTTGAAATAATAAACTTAAGTAATTGGATTAAGTCAAATAAGCTACAAAAGAGAAAAGCCTAAGCTAACAAGAGACAATAAATTCAGTAAGGCAACAAATGTGATGGGAAAAGAAAATGGAAATCCTAAGAAAAGATGAATAAATATGAAATTACTCCAAGATAACATGAAAGAGAAAGGAAAGTTTTCTTATGTGGTTGTGCTTGTATAGGAAAGTAGGAAGTTTTTATAGAATAGTTACATAAAAATCCGAGTGCAATTATAAAAGGTACAGCGGAAAATGTAAATTCTTCCATTTAATATCTTTTTGTAACATAAGAAATTGAATTTAGAAAATTAGATTTTTCTAAATTTCGAATTTAATGATGGTTGGTAGGGTTTTGGATGCGACAATTGGGTGAACCATGCTCTTATTCTATAGGAGTATGGGAAAACTTGGATGAAAAATATTTTGATTTTCCAAGAATATTGCACTTGTAACACCCCACCTCCGCTAGGGTCACTCACAAAGGGAATGCACTAGTTTTGGAGGGGTATTATCGAGATAACATCACAGAATTATCACAAGACAGAACATTAATAAAAAAAATTAAGTAAACAGCGGAAGAATTTATGAGCAAAACAGAACTTCATTTTATTCCAAAATAAACCATGTCTCTTACAAACATTTCAAATAACTTCATTACATCTGTCTTGTAATAATAGCCAAAAAAGCAATAACTTAAAAATAGAAAAACAGCTTATTCCCCAAGTGCAGTAAAAAGAAGCAGCCATAGCAAGTGATATCCAAGCTAAGAGCTAGTGTTTCCTCCCTGAGAACCTGGAGGGGGGGGGGGGAACGAAAGAAAAGGAGGCAAAAGGAAAAAGGGTCAGTCATAAAGACTGAGTAAGTCCTAGTGACTTTCAGTGTAAAAACGGTTGAAACAACCTGTCATGTATGAACTGGAACTAAACTTAAGAATGGTGTCAAGGTGAACAAGATAGACTAAGGTGATCAGGATAAGTCAAGACAAGTCAAGTAAAGCATCACATGTTCGAGATTCGTTGCATCGACTGTACTAGTATACTAAGCCCATATCACAAGTTAATCAAGAAATAAATCCCACGGCCCAATATAATGAAATGACCCTGAAACGGGGTCTGACCCAAGTACGGGGTCCTACGGAGCGATTATCTAGTCGATCGGCTCCCTACAAGTTCTAGCTCGTCAAGTGTCCGTGTCATACAGCTAATCACGAATGTAGTCACCTGTGCTGGGTCCACCTTCAGGTGTATCAGCCCTAGGGTGTCAACCCCTGACACGATTCAAGATGCACAGATAAATCTACGGATACCCAGTGTCTGCCCCGGAATATGTGCACGACCGTAGCCCACCGAACCTTCACTGGCATACCCCACTACCGTCGTTCACCTCTTACAATCAGCCCAGTAATCGTGCCCCACTCGGCCTAGCCCCAGGATACCTTGATACATCTAGAGGGTTACTGCTGAAAAGGGTCGTGTCTAGGGTTTCGCCTAACAGATTAGGTCATGTAATTAGTGACCTAACCCGCCTAACCGATTAAGTCATGTAATTCGTGACTTAATCCTTTTCCAGTCTAGTCGTGTCAAGATGGTCAAGTATGTCATTTAAATTCGTGACTTAACCCGCCTACGTGTCATGTCAAGTTGGCTAAGTGTTGTCGTTTCAAGTTCATGACTTAGCCCTACAAATCGTGTTCAAGTTGGTTAAGTTGTCTTTTCATGTTCATGACTTAACCCTAATTGGCATTAATTGATTCGTTAATGCACCGAACCACTCACATTGGATCCTATTGTTCGTAGCCACTGGATTTGCCGGGCGGTTCCGGGCAGGTTTACGCTACGAACTCAACCCAACCTCGGGTTTCAAGCGCGATGTGACCAACTACCCACATTGGATCCTATTGTTTGTAGTAACTGGATTTTCCGGGCGGTTCCGGGCAGGTTTACACTACAAACTCAACCCAACCTCGAGTTGGCCACTTTCTTGTTTTCTAAAGTCATGCCCATGTTCTTATCAGATTCGTGCTATTTTCATAGCATGTTCATATGTCAATTTCGTGCCCAACTAAGGCATGTTTCAAGTCAAGTTATGGCATGTTCAAGTCGAGTTTTCGTGCCATATTTCATGTTCTACTTATGCCAAATTTCACGGTTTATGAATGTAATCAATTCAAGTTTTGCCTATTCTACCCAATCGTATCCCCAACGTATATAAACGTACTTCGTTCACAAGCATAAACAATTCAAGAGATAAAGGGGAATAACACCAAACATGTGATAGGCACACGTGACAATTCCAACATCACTTGCATAATAAACAGGCTATAACATATCACATGGTTTCAATACTAGCATGATGATAACTTGGCATAGTAATGGTTCCAACTTAGTTCAACATGATGAATTCAACTTTACATCCTAGGCATAATAATCATTGCGGGCATAATAATAATTTTATTACAAACATGAAACATTAAAGGCATGGTAATTCTAATAGGCATAGTGGATTCCAATTTAGTATTTTTAACATAATGATTCTCATCTAGCATTATAAACATAATGATTCCAACTTTTCATCATGACCTAGCAATTCCCAATTTGTCATTAGCATGATAGGTATATTAACATCACAGGCATAGTTTCATTAATATCATAGACATGGTTTAATTAGCATCATAGGCATGGTTTAAACAACATAAATATTTCAATAAACATAATGATTCCATGGACATGTATTAGTCCAACTTGCCATACAATTAAGCCCAAGTGATTCATAACCACATCAAAATCATGATAAGTTTAACTTGCAACATTGACATAGCGAAGTTCCCAAATTATGATTTCAAAGTTAAACAATATAAACATGGATTAATAATAGTTCCTAAATCCGGTTTCAATTCATAGCATGTCCATGTTATTTTAGCGTTTTTGCCTAAAAAGAAACATAGAACTTACAATATGAAGCAAGCAATCCAAATCAAAACTTTAAATCAAATAGCCCCAAATCCGTTGTCTAAAGCGTCGTAGTTGTTGTAGCTTCTAGTTGTAGCCTTCAAGAATCATCCTTCGTCTTCTTTAATTTTTGTTCTTTGTATTTTAATTTAGAGTTCTGGGTTTAATGGCGGCTGCATGAGTGCTAAAATGAAATAGTATGATTTAGGCTAGGTCTTAGGGTCTTTAAATAGTTGTAGGCAACTCATTTAGGCCATTAGATCAACCCCAGAGTCAATCCGGACCATCAAAACACATACCGGGCTTCAAAAATGGGTTCTGGGCCAAACCAGGCCGACCAGGTCGACCTGTAGGGGGGGTCGACTCTAGGGTCGACCTGGCCTGGGGAGGTCGACTCTAGGGTCGACTCGGTTCTGTCTGCCAGAAAGTCTGCTGAAACTTGTTTTGGCTATATCTTGGTCATACGGACTCCAATTTTCGAAAAATCAGACTCTATTTCGCGTATTTTTTCGAGAGGAACACAATGATGAAGTCCATTTTACCTAATTCCTGATTCTTAAATTAATTATCCTTATTTTACTATCTTTTCCGTTACACACGCCGTTACCGAACTAATTTTTCTTCTCTTCCAAATATTAATTAATTCTTCTTATGCATCACCATTATTTACCTATCTAAACATATTTTTATATATTTTATTTCATTTTTAATTATACCTTGATTTCTTGTTTTCACATGTTGTTAAAATTCAGGTTGTTACATTCTCCCCTCCTTAAAGGATTTCGTTCCCGAAATCTACAAGTTAGGAAGACTATGTCCTACCATCCATCATCCATCTACTCAAAACATCATCCATTCACAATCATTATCCTTAAAAGATTTCTAATGCTGTATGAACATATGCAGAAAGTGTGTGTATATGTTCCTTATCTAATGCAAATGATCAGGCCTGATTGATCCTTTCAAATGCAAACTATGTTTAGTGAAATGAATCCAATATGTATAAAAAAAATTCCTATTATAACTCATAATTTCTACATGAGTGCACAAACATTCAATCATATGCAAAAACCAAATGATAGCACAACCAAGTTTCCAAAATAAACACTCATGCATATGCAAGTATGAAACTGTGACTGAGCCGATCTAGTGCCTAAGGTGTATTCATGCATCCACGAGCAACCACTTGCGACCACTTGCAACCATTACGCAATCATAACATGTTTCAATTACATGTTTACATCCAAAAAGATTCTACCTATGATTCTCAAGATAGGATCGAGGAGAGAAACAATATAAAACAAAGCATCTAGAAAAAAGAAGTTGAAGATGTACCCCCAGAAGGTCCGGTCTGCTTCTTAGGGTAGTCCTTGCTGATGTGTCCAGTCTCCCCACAATGAAAGCATTCACCTTGCTTTCTTTTCCTCTTTCTACAATCCTTGGCTATGTGCCCTTCCGTACCACAGAAATTGCATTTCCTTTTATCACGTGAGTTGTCGTTCTTGCCTCCTTTCTCGGGGTCTACCTTCTTATTCTGAGAATCGTTGGGCCTGACCTCTTTCTTGCCCTTCTTATCTTCCTCATACAGTAGGGCCATATCCACCAAGCTTTCAAAGGTCGCCCCCATGGGCACATGAGTCATGGCCAAACCATGTAATGGCTCGTTCAAACCCCGTGCAAAACGTAGCGCCTTTTTCTGAGGAGTGTTGACTAAATCCAATCCGAAGCAAGCAAGCTGATTGAAACGGTTCACGTATTCTTTAACTGTCATATTTCCTTGTTTAAGGGCCAGAAACCGTTCCATTTGGAGACTTTCCTCTGCCGATGACAAGAACTTAAGCCCAAATCTCCCTCTAAAGTCCGCCCAAGTCTCAATGGGCCTAGTAGCGTTGGTGACTTCCCACCAATAAGAAGCTTCCTCTTTCATGAGCCACGCCGCCAACTGTACTTTCCTATTGTCCTCTACCTCAAAGATAACAAACAAGTCTTCGGTTTCCTTCAACCAATTCCGTGCCTCAACAAAAGTCTCAGTTCCTAGGAAATCCTTTCCGCCCATGGCCTTAAAGTCCTTGCATATCTTTGAAAAAGCGGTTTCTCGCGGAGGTTGAGGAGGATTGGCTGGGCCTATCACATTAGCCCGAGCCTCGAGGAAACGACGGAACCAAGTTGGTATATTGACACCCTCGGGAAGATTAAGATCGTTGGCCATGATAAGCTGAAAACAAAAAAGGAAAAGATTCAAATCGAGGAAACAAAGATTGTGCTAATGACTTTTTGGGGAATAGCCTTTTAAAATAAACCAACTTTTCTTGAAAAGTGCTTCTTTGTAAATGGTTTTGAAAAAAAAATCAAATGGTTTTCAAAACTTGTGCCCAATCTTGGTAACCTTCTGCTCTGATACCAAATGTAACACCCTACCTCCGCTAGGGTCACTCACAAAGGGAATGCACTAGTTTTGGAGGGGTATTATCGAGATAACATCACAGAATTATCACAAGACAGAACATTAATAAAAAAAATTAAGTAAACAGCGGAAAAATTTATGAGCAAAACAGAACTTCATTTTATTCCAAAATAAACCAAGTCTCTTACAAACATTTCAAATAACTTCATTACATCTGTCTTGTAATAATAGCCAAAGAAGCAATAACTTAAAAATAGAAAAACAGCTTATTCCCCAAGTGCAGTAAAAAGAAGCAGCCATAACAAGTGATATCCAAGCTAAGAGCTAGTGTTTCCTCCCTGAGAACCTGGGGGGGGGGGAACGAAAGAAAAAGAGGCGAAAGGAAAAAGGGTCAGTCATAAAGACTGAGTAAGTCCTAGTGACTTTCAGTGTAAAAACGGTTGAAACAACCTGTCATGTATGAACTTGAACTAAACTTAAGAATGGTGTCAAGGTGAACAAGATAGACTAAGGTGATCAGGATAAGTCAAGACAAGTCAAGTAAAGCATCACATGTTCGAGATTCGTTGCATCGACTGTACTAGTATACTAAGCCCATATCACAAGTTAATCACGAAATAAATCCCACGACCCAATATCATGAAATGACCCTGAAACGGGGTCTGACCCAAGTACGGGGTCCTACGGAGCGATTATCTAGTCGATCGGCTCCCTACAAGTTCTAGCTTGTCAAGTGTCCGTGTCATACAGCTAATCACGAATGTAGTCACCTGTGCTGGGTCCACCTTCGGGTATATCAGCCCTAGGGTGTCAACCCCTGAGATGTACAGATAAATCTACGGATACCCAGTGTCTGCCCCGGAATACGTGCACGACCGTAGCCCACCGAACCTACACTGGCATACCCCACTGCCGTCGTTCACCTCTTACAATCAGCCCAGTAATCGTGCCCCACCCGGCCTAGCCCCAGGGTACCTTGATACATCTAGAGGGTTACTGCTGAAAAGGGTCGTGTCTAGGGTTTCGCCTAACATATTAGGTCATGTAATTCGTGACCTAACCCGCCTAACCGATTAAGTCATGTAATTCGTGACTTAATCCTTTTCCAGTCTAGTCGTGTCAAGATGGTTAAGTATGTCATTTAAATTCGTGACTTAACCCGCCTACGTGTCACGTCAAGTTGGCTAAGTGTTGTCGTTTCAAGTTCATGACTTAGCCCTACAAATCGTGTTCAAGTTGGTTAAGTTGTCTTTTCATGTTCATGACTTAACCCTAATTGGCATTAATTGATTCGTTAATGCACCGAACCACTCACATTGGATCCTATTGTTCGTAGCCACTGGATTTGCCGGGCGGTTCCGGGCAGGTTTACGCTACGAACTCAACCCAACCTCGGGTTTCAAGCGCGATGTGACCAACTACCCACATTGGATCCTATTGTTTGTAGTAACTGGATTTGCCGGGCGGTTCCGGGCAGGTTTACACTACAAACTCAACCCAACCTCGAGTTGGCCACTTTCTTGTTTTCTAAAGTCATGCCCATGTTCTTATCAGATTCGTGCTATTTTCATAGCATGTTCATATGTCAATTTCGTGCCCAACTAAGGCATGTTACAAGTCAAGTTATGGCATGTTCAAGTCGAGTTTTCGTGCCATATTTCATGTTCTAATTATGCCAAATTTCACGGTTTATGATTATAATCAATTCAAGTTTTGCCTATTCTACCCAATCGTATCCCCAACGTATATAAACGTACTTCGTTCACATGCATAAACAATTCAAGAGATAAAGGGGAATAACACCAAACATGTGATAGGCACATGTGACAATTCCAACATCACTTGCATAATAAACAGGCTATAACATATCACATGGTTTCAATACTAGCATGATGATAACTTGGCATAGTAATGGTTCCAACTTAGTTCAACATGATGAATTCAACTTTACATCCTAGGCATAATAATCATTGCGGGCATAATAATAATTTTATTACAAACATGAAACATTAAAGGCATGGTAATTCTAATAGGCATAGTGGATTCCAATTTAGTATTTTTAACATAATGATTCTCATCTAGCATTATAAACATAATGATTCCAACTTTTCATCATGACCTAGCAATTCCCAATTTGTCATTAGCATGATAGGTATATTAACATCACAGGCATAGTTTCATTAATATCATAGACATGGTTTAATTAGCATCATAGGCATGGTTTAAACAACATAAAGATTTCAATAAACATAATGATTCCATGGATATGTATTAGTCTAACTTGCCATACAATTAAGCCCAAGTGATTCATAACCACATCAAAATCATGATAAGTTTAACTTGCAACATTGACATAGCGAAGTTCCCAAATTATGATTTCAAAGTTAAACAATATAAACATGGATTAATAATAGTTCCTAAATCCGGTTTCAATTCATAGCATGTCCATGTTATTTTAGCGTTTTTGCCTAAAAAGTAACATAGAAATTACAATATGAAGCAAGCAATCCAAATCAAAACTTTAAATCAAATAGCTCTAAATCCGTTGTCTAAAGCGTCGTAGTTGTTGTAGCTTCTAGTTGTAGCCTTCAAGAATCATCCTTCGTCTTCTTTAATTTTTGTTCTTTGTATTTTAATTTAGAGTTCTAGGTTTAATGGCGGCTGCATGAGTGCTAAAATGAAATAGTATGATTTAGGCTAGGTCTTAGGGTCTTTAAATAGTTGTAGGCAACTCATTTAGGCCATTAGATCAACCCCAGAGTCAATCCGGACCATCAAAACACATACCGGGCTTCAAAAATGGGTTCTGGGCCAAACCAGGCCGACCGGGTCGACCTGTAGGGAGGGTCGACTGTAGGGTCGACTCTAGGGTCGACCTGGCCTGGGGAGGTCGACTCGGTTCTGTCTACCAGAAAGTCTGCTGAAACTTGTTTTGGCCATATCTTGGTCATACGGACTCCGATTTTCGAAAACTCGGACTCTATTTCGCGTATGTTTTCGAGAGGAACGCAATGGTGAAGTCCATTTTACCTAATTCCTGATTCTTAAATTAATTATCCTTATTTTACTATCTTTTCCGTTACACACGCCGTTACCGAACTAATTTTTCTTCTCTTCCAAATATTAATTAATTCTTCTTATGCATCACCATTATTTACCTATCTAAACATATTTTTATATATTTTATTTCATTTTTAATTATACCTTGAATTTTTGTTTTCACATGTTGTTAAAATTCGGGTTGTTACAGCACTCATATAAAACTGCAAGTATATTTAGGATGTGAGCATCATGTTTTTAAAGGGTTTTTAAAATTTGCATACATATATGTGGATCCAAATTAGGCATACATACTTTACTATGATGTATCTCACTTTGCACATGTGCACAATGTTTGCAACAATTGGATGCACACTGGATGGATGGATATTGCGAGGGATTATCTATTTTACTCTTATCAAATTTCGGGAACGAAATTCTTTAAGGGTGGGAGAATGTAACACCCCACATTTTTAATATAATTAAAAATGTACAAATATGTATATATGCATAGATAGGTAAATAATGGTGATGTATAATGAAAAATTAATTCATACATTGAAGAGTAAGGAAATTAATG
Organism: Allium sativum; assembly: GCA_030737875.1. Taxonomy (NCBI): domain Eukaryota; kingdom Viridiplantae; phylum Streptophyta; class Magnoliopsida; order Asparagales; family Amaryllidaceae; genus Allium; species Allium sativum. Next base: position 655,818,250 of record CM060910.1, read on the forward strand.
CGATAACCATGTGTGTAATCGAAGAGATGAGAAAATAAAATTACTTAATTTAAATATCAGGAATTAAGTAAAACAGACATCACCATTGCGCCCGTCTCGGAATTTGTAACAACCCGAATTTTTATAACATGTTAAATCAAGAATCAAGGCAGAATTAAATTTTAAAATAAGAATAAGGGACGGGTTACGTCGTTGCGTTCATCTCAGAATTCTGGTTGGAAACGAGTCCAAAATTTCGTAAATCAGAGTCCGTATGACCAAGATATGGCCTCTAGAAGTTTCACGAAAAATTAGAAAACAAAAACAGATTTTGAAATTTTGAATTTAGCCCCAAACAGACTGGGCGGGAAAATTTCCCGCCCAGCCCCAGGTCGACTGGGGAGTCGACCCCCCAAGGACCAGGTCAACTGGGCTGTCGACCTCCTTGGTCGGGCCAGGTTGGCCTGGTGTACCTGCTTGCTCCTTTGGGTCTGTTCTGTTGGCCTGTGACGAGATTAGATGGTTCAGATCTAAACTAGGGTTAATCTAAGGGCCTAAACTAGTCCTAACTTCTATATAAACCCCCTGATGCCTAAACCCTAATTCACTACAACACATCTAGCCACCATTATTCTGCTGAAATCCCTCTTGGTCATGGCCGTCGTCTCTAATTTTCTTCTTAAGCTTTCATACGCAATCCAATGCAAAGATGAAGACTTCTACAACAATTCAAGGAGATGAATTAACAACTCTACAATGTTTCTACATCGATTTCAGTTCTTAAATTCGCTAGTCATGCTACGTAAGTTCTAGTTACTTTTTAGATTAAAATACTTAATTTTAATATGGCTATGGAATAAAGTGTAATTGGATATAAGCATGTTTATCAATTCGAATCTATTTCTGTTTACCTTTGAACCTTGAGTTTTGAGACTTGTTCATCTCCATTCTTATGTCTAGTTCATGATCTATTCAGTCGTTGTAAATCAGTTTCTTGGATTCATATTGATATTATTATCAAGATCTAATCTTTATGCCTATCATGATGATTTATGCTGTTTTCTCTCTGATCTTGTTTCATTGCAAAATTCTACCTTTCCCTATTTATTTTCTTTTGATGAACCTAGATCAATTTCGGATCTAGGCCTAAACCACGATTTTGCGTACGATTGAATACGGGGAAAAGTATGGGAATATTACGTATTTGGATATATGTGATTGGTGGAATTGATGGCATAACATGAAAATTGGATATATGGGTATTATTGCAATTAATATGAAGTTTGATAATTGGGTATTGCCATTAAAATGGTAATTGCAAGAATTAGGATTGGCATATGTAATTTGGCTAGAACTTGATAGGTGTAAATTAGCATAAAATTGGCATACATATAAAATGGCATGAACTGAACATATGTATATTTGGTATGAATTAGGCATATGTAAAACTGATATGTAATCAAGAACTTGGGCATACGTTAATTATTTGAGATTTGTAGTTGAAACACATATGATAATTTATGAGGGCTAATATGAACACGCCTAAGTGGGTTTTTGGTAGTTGGCATGTAATAGCCTTAAAGGAGGGATAAATATAAATTGAGATAAGTTGCCTTTAATGGCATAAGATAAATTGTGGAAAAATTGGTATGATTTTGCATACCATTAATTGATGAACATAACTGAGTCAATTATGGACATTGTTAAATTAGGAATTAATTAATAATTTGAAAAGGGAAATTATTAAGACTAGGGTAAAAGATTATAAGCGATAATCAATGCTTAGGACACAAGGTTGGACTCATTTGTGACGTAAAACTGCCCGGACCCGCCCGGCGAATCCAGTAGTCACAAATGGTAGCCCAATGTGAGAGGTCATAGGTCCAAATTAAAAGCGTAACAGTTGTAAAGACACGAGGTTAGACTCTTTTATTGTGTAAGACTGCCCGGATCCGCCCGGCAAATCCAGCTGCCATAAATGTCAGTCTAATGTGAGAGGTCTTTATAGGGTTACGACCTTAATGAATTAAGAAATACTTAACCAGATAAACATGTGGTGGGACATGGGGGTTAAGTGGGTGACATGTGGGAGACATATGGAAATACGAATAGTAATACTTAAACTAACATAACATGGTAATTAGACCAGTGGGTAGGGTTAAGTAAACTAAGAACACTTAACCAATATGGTATGAGTGGGTGGGTTAAGTAATATGATTAGGCTAATGACACTTAACCAATATGGTATGAATGGGTGGGTTAAGTAATATGATTAGGCGAATGACACTTAACTGTTATGACATGAATTGTTGAGTTAAGTAAATCTTAATTAATGCCTAAGTGGGAATGATAACTTATGGAATAAAGTAAGTTAGGCGGAACAATAGATAAGATGAGATAACTTATGTAATAAGGAAAGATGAGCTTCATTGTAGATAAAGCAATATGTAAAGACAAGAATGAATTTACAATTGAAGGCGACATAAGTTATATTATAAAAAGGAACAAAACATTGGTTAGGTTGGATAATCCTCTGAGTATCAATCTGATGTTGATTCCGGTCTTCGGGGTTGGTATTTAGGGAATTATTCTCTCTCTCCAGTGTGTTTGTAAGTTAAGGGGTACTTGGTTGTAAAGGTTGAATAAGAACATGTTATTGTACCATAACAGGGGTTAATATATGAATCATAGGAATAACATGTTGCGGGCTTATTAATGGACTTAGTATAGTTCAAGTTAAGAATTGAATTAATAAGCAAGTTGAAGGTTGGTATAAATGGAAATAACCAAGTTAAATGATAAGACTGATGAGGTAGCACAAGCGCATAGTTAATGGATAGACATAGGATCTAATGGCAGATAAAGCCAAGGCGCTTGCTTAAACCCAGACGTTGGGGGTAATATGGATGACATGTAAAATATAACCTATAAGCACTTAACCAAGATAAAGCATGTATTAAGACATGAGGATGATGTAGGGGTTAAGTGGGGAATATGGGTAACATGTAAGACATAACTGGTGTATACTTAACCAAAATTTGGGCATGTAAGTGGACATGAATAAGAAGGGGTTAAGTAAGAATTACTAGAGGGGACCAAGTATAGGTGGGAAGCTTGTGTCGAGGAAAGGGGACCCTTTTCATACCAGTATCCCATTACGTATCTTTGTGAGCTCGACCCATGTCGAGGACAGGACACGCATACTAGGTTTGATTGTAAGAGGTCAAAACGCGTTAGCGGTGGCAACGCAAGTTCAACGGGTTTCATATGCGTGTGTAGACCCGGGCTGGTAGGTAAGACGTTGTGGCATCGTGTAGGTATAAGCTGTGCATCCTCAAGTTAGATCGGGTTGCCACTTTGGGAAATGATACACCCCACTGTGGGGCCAACACGCGTATCTACGAGTTAGGGAGCCGATCGAATGGGGAAGGTAGTGGATACGACTAGTGGAGATAGGAGCAGGCGGCACCTATGACAGCAGCTAGAAGTACAACTACCACATTATGAATATTGTAATTAGAATGGGGAGGGTAGTGGGTACCACTAGTGGAGATAGGAGCAGGCGGCACCTATGACAGCAGCTAGGGGTACACGAAACTACCATTATTATTATCACTTATGTTTAGTGGGTGGGATCATCTTATTATATAACACGGGCTACTAGTTGGGACACTAGTAGGGGGTAAGTATCCTTGTTACAGGGGACACTAGTTGGAGTACTAGTAGGAATACGAAACATTCCATGTAAGACACTTGTAAAGATGCTAGTTAGGTGGTGCAGAGCAAGTAGATCTCATAGAAATATTTTAATGGAGAAGCAGAGGAATCTTGTTATGTTTGATAGGAATCTTACAAAATTATACTTAGTTTATCTTGAATGGGAACCTTGCGATGTTACTTGACAAAAATCACATCATGTTAACCTTAGTTATCTTGCCTATTGCTTATCTTGTCATCATGCTTATGTTTACTTTCAGTTTACTCATGCCATATTATCCTTAACTATTTTTATGCTGAAAGTCACTAGGACTTACTCAATCTTTATGATTGGCCTGTTTTGTTTCGCCTCTTTTTCTTCCGTTCCCCCCCCCCCCCAGGTTCGCAGGGTGGGAATACAGCTTAGTTCGGATCTTACCAATCTCCAAGGCTCTTTCATGTATGGCTTGGATTTCTCTTGGCTATGTCTTGCTTTGCTTTATTGGGGAATACTACAGTTTGTTTTTATGCTTCTTTGTTTTTGAGAAAGACAGATATTTTAACTATGTAATTGGGTATTGGAAGTTGATGGGCTTTTATTGTAAACAATTATATTTAATAAATGATTTTAAGTACTTCCACTTTACTTTCCGTTGTTTTATATATGTCTATCTTGTAATATTTCTATTCCAGTACCCATAATGCTCCATTGAAGTTAAGGCATTCCCTTTGTGAGTGACCTTAATGGATGTGGGGTGTTACATTTGGTATCAGAGCAAAAGGTTACTAGACTGGGCAAAAGTTTTCAAAAACCTTCTGAACTAGTTTTCAAAACATTTACAAAGAAGCAAATTTTCTAGAAAATTTTGTTTTGATTAAGAGGCATATTCCCCAAAGCCATATGCACTATCTTTTGATTCCCTCTTGAAATCTCTCCTCTCTCTCTTTTCACCATAGTTTCGTAGGCATCCGACATATGTCGGAGGGAAAAGAAGTGCCCAACCTCCATCTGTAGCCACAGTAGTTCCATCTGCGTCTAATCTTATTTCAAGTTGTGTAGAGTTGCCATGCATTGGAGGTAGCTTCGAAGGACTTGTCAACAAACTATACAAGGACAGTAAGAACAAGAGACTAGTTGTTATAGCTTAATCCACGAAGGAGGAAAAAGGTGAAAGGAAAGAGGCCAAAGTGAAAGAATAGTAGAACCCATGACAAGAGATAGTATCTTTAGTATGGTAAGGAGGGAGTGTAGTTAAGTATTATAGGACAAGGACAAGGGCAAAGGACAGGATCGTCAAGAGGGCAATTGTATGCTCTCACTACTAGCGCACCTAAGTGAGGTGGTAACGTTACCGTTAAAGGTTTAGCTTTTCTTTTCTATCATCCCGCTAGAACTTTGTTTTTGTACATCGCATCCTTTTAATTCTGCTTTGATAGTTGAGTCTCTGCACCTTAGTACTAGCGTATTGGAGGATCCCAATTTTTGTCTCAAATCCTGTTGGGGAATTGGCTCATTTATTCATGATTTGTTTGGATTTGAGAATGTCTATACTAGGTATCGAGCTTAGAAGGAATGCTTATGATTTTTTGGGCTAGGAGTGGATTATAGGGATGGAGTGGTTATCCAATAAGGGTGCCATTCTCGGTTTTGAAAGGAGGGTAGTTAGACTCTTGACTTGCCTCGGTAATGCTCTCGAAGTCTAGTTTAACCCTTAGGGTTTTTGCCATGCTTAGTTACCTAGAATCTCTAGATACATTTATTGATCCGCTCGAGTAGTGTTCGCCACTAAGGCGGATGGTTCATTTCACTTATGCATGTGATGTAGAAAATCGCCTTAGTAAGTACATTTAGCAACATGGTCGACATTTGTTTATTTTCAAGAGATAATTCATCTATGTGGAATACCTTCTAGTAAGTGAACGAGATCCAAGATTCACTAGTGAATTTTGGAGAGCTTACATGGAACCCTCAGTACACAGTTATGTTTGAGACCGAGTATACTAGAGGGAGAATAAGTGAAAGTGGAATGAGAGGCAAGAGTGAAATGAGTCCCAACTCGTATTTTGGAAATAAGAATCAAGGAGCTATGAAATTGTGAAGTTAAAGTCGGTCAAAGCACAATGGAGTTAAGCTCAAGGGAATGTGGCTTAGAAGATTGAAGACTATATTCGTGCATCACATCTCTTTTTAAGAGTATATTCTTGATTCCTTTTTCATGTAGAGCTTACTTGCATGCTATCTTTTGTGTATATCCTCCCGGTCCTATTCTCAATCCAATTTCTGTTGCAAAGCCCATAGGGAGTATGACTCATCTGTTAGTAATACATGTTGGGGGCATGAGGGTGTCCGTTGGGTTAGCTAAACCTTTTGGGTTTTATAGGATATGGGTTAGTTTTAGGAAGGAATTTCTTATGACCTAAAAGGAGCACATCATGCTTAGTTTCCTAAGAAACATATATATTGGTTGGGTTGAGTAATTCTTTGGGTGTCAGTCTGATGTTGATTTCGGTCTTCGGGGCTGATGCTTAGGGAGTTCTTCTCCTAATCAATATATATGTGGCATAGATTTCCAGTTTTGACGTTGCCTAACAGGCACAAAGTTTTTACTTGCTTCTATCATTCGATTATATCCTTAGATAGGAACAATTGGGTGTAAACATGTGTTTGAGACATGTTATGATTGATGGTTGCAAGTGGTTGCAAGTGGTTGCTAGTGGTTGCTCGTGGATGCATATACACGCACATTAGGCACTTGATCGGCTCAGTCACCTTTCATATTGCATATGCATGAGTGTTTACACTTGTTTATGGATGGAATTGAATGTGTTATCATGTGGATGTTGCATGTGGATGGATGTTTGTGCACACATATAGTGTTTATGTGACTAGGACTATTTGCATACATGTTGGACTCATGACACTAAACATATTTTTGCATTAAGAGGATCAATCAGGCCTTATCACTTACATTAGATAAGGAACATATACACACACTTTCTGCATATGTTCATATAGCATTAGAAATCCTTTAAGGACAATGAATGCCTGTGATTGATGATTGAGTAGATGGATGATTGGATGGTAGGACACATTCTTCTTAACTGGAAGGTTTCGGGGACAAAATCCTTTAAGGAGGGGAGAATGTAACAACCCGAATTTTTATAACATGTTAATTCAAGAATCAAGGCAGAATTCAATTTTAAAATAAGAATAAGGGAAAACGGGTTAGGCCATTGCGTTCGTCTCGGAATTCTGGTTGGATACGAGTCCGAAATTTCGTAAATCGGAGTCCGTATGACCGAGATATGACCTCTAGAAGTTTCATGAAAAATTAGAAAATGAAAACAGATTTTCAAATTTTGAATTTAGCCCCAAACAGACTGGGCGGGAAAATTTCCCGCCCAGCCCCAGGTCGACTGGGGAGTCGACCCCCCAGGGACCAGGTCGACTGGGCAGTCGACCTTGGTGTCGACCTGCGGGTTGACCTCCTTGGTCGGGCCAGGTTGGCCTGGTGCACCTGCTTGCTCATTTGGGTCTGTTCTGTTGGCCTGTGACGAGATTGGATAGTTCAGATCTAAACTAGGGTTAATCTAAGGGCCTAAACTAGTCCTAACTTCTATATAAACCCCCTGATGCCTAAACCCTAATTCACTACAACACATCTAGCCACCATTATTCTGCTGAAATCCCTCTTGGTCATGGCCGCCGTCTCTAATTTTCTTCTTAAGCTTTCATACGCAATCCAATGCAAAGATGAAGACTTCTACAACAATTCAAGAAGATGAATTAACAACTCAACAACGTTTCTACATCGATTTCAGTTCTTAAATTCGCTAGCCATGCTATGTAAGTTCTAGTTACTTTTTAGATTAAAATACTTAATTTAATATGGCTATGGAATAAAGTGTAATTGGATATAAGCATGTTTATCAATTCAGATCTATTTCTGTTTAACTTTGAACCTTGAGTTTTGAGACTTGTTCATCTCCATTCTTATGTCTATTTCATGCTCTATTCAATCGTTGTAAATCAGTTTCTTTGATTCATGTTGATATTATTATCAAGATCTAATCTTTATGCCTATTGTGATGATTTATGCTGTTTTCTCTCTGATCTTGTTTTATTGCAAAATTCTACCTTTCCCTATTTATTTTCTTTTGATGAACCTAGATCAATTTCGGATCTAGGCCTAAACCACGATTTTGCGTAGGATTGAATACGGGGAAAAGCATGGGAATATTACCTATTTGGATATATGTGATTGGTGGAATTGATGGCATAACATGAAAATTGGATATATGGGTATTATTGCAATTAATATGAAATTTGATAATTGGGTATTGCCATTAAAATGGTAATTGCAAGAATTGGGATTGGCATATGTAATTTGGCTAGAACTTGATAGGTGTAAATTGGCATAAAATTGGCATACATATAAAATGGCATGAACTGAACATATGTAAATTTTGGTATGAATTAGGCATATGTAAAACTGATATGTAATCAAGAACTTGGGCATATGTTAATTATGTGAGATTTGTAGTTGAAACACATATGATAATTTATGAGGCCTAATATGAACACGCCTAAGTGGGTTTTTGGTAGTTGGCATGTAATAGCCTTAAAGGAGGGATAAATATAAATTGAGATAAGTTGCCTTTAATGGCATAAGATAAATTGTGGAAAAATTGGTATGATTTTGCATACCATTAATTGATGAACATAATTGAGTCAATTATGGACATTGTTAAAATAGCAATTAATTAATAATTTGAATAGGGAAATTATTAAGACTGGGGTAAAAGATTATAAGCGATAATCAATGCTTAGGACACGAGGTTGGACTCATTTGTGACGTAAAACTGCCCGGACCCGCCCGGCGAATCCAGTAGTCACAAATGGTAGCCCAATGTGAGAGGTTTTAGGCCCAAATTAAAAGCGTAACAGTTATAAAGACACGAGGTTAGACTCTTTTATGGTGTAAGACTGCCCGCACCCGCCCGACAAATCCAGCTGCCATAAATGTCAGTCTAATGTGAGAGGTCTTTAAAGGGTTACGGCCTTAATGAATTAAGAAATACTTAACCAGATAAACATGTGGTGGGACATGGGGGTTAAGTGGGTGACAGGTGGGTGACATATGGAAATACGAATAGTAATACTTAACCTACATAACATGGTAATTAGACCAGTGGGTAGTGTAACACCCCATGTATTCTATAACAGTGAAATTCACAAATTAAAGTATAATTGATTTCAAATCAAAGAATTAAGGGAAATGCGATATGCCATTGCGTTCATCTCGGAATTTTGCTTGGGATAGAGTCCGAGTTTGCGTAAAATGGACTCCGTATGAAGAAGATATGGCCTCCGGAAGTTTTAGAATTCAGTTTAAAATTCAAAACAACTCCGAAAAACCAATTCAAAATTCAAAATCGGGCCGGATTGGCTAGGGCGGGAATTTTCCCGCCCAAGGCACCCAGGTCGACTGGGTAGTCGACCTGGGTCACCTGTGTCGACTGCCAAGTCGACACGGTGTCGACTGGCGTGTCGACCGGGCCCCTGAGCCAGGTCAAACCCAGCCCCCCTGGCTGGCCTGGTCTGTGCTTGGCCGAATTTCTGAGCCTTGCCTTGTCATTAGGGCTAGGTGTCAGCTCCCGATTGGTCTCTCCTTCAAACGAATGGCTAATATTAATCCAAGCTCCATCGACGGTTCTAATCAATTCACAAACTCTATAAAAAGGACCTAAGACTCCACCTAATTCATACAAATAAAAATTAGAATGAGACTGTCATGCTGCTGAGGAAAGACTAGAAGTAGCCGTCAAAATTGAGAGACGATTAGGAGACAATTCAAAAGCTTAAATCAACGACAACTAAATCAAAACAATGCCTACAACAAAGGATAGCATCTCCAAATTCCGAATTCAGAAACCTGAATTGAAGATTCGTCATACGTTGTAAGTAAAGTGATATTCTGATATAAATGAATAATTGTGTTTTGATTTGTGTAAATGAGAAATGGAATTGTACTTAGTTTATGGTGATGATAATTCATAATTGTATGTTGCTATGGTTCTAATTATGAATCGATTTGGGATGTTGTGGTGTAACGATGTTAGACCTATTGGATATTTGCAAGTATGTGATTCATGTTGAAAGTTAACAACTATATGTTTGTGGTAGTTTATTACAACACCTATTGGATAATTGCAAGTATATGATTCATGTTGAAAGTTAACGACTATATGTTTGTGGTAGTTTATTTGAGATTCATGCAAGTATATGGTTAACTATTATGCCAACAGGATGTATATTTTTATAATCACTTTTAGTGTAGTTGGATCCATTTGGGTATTATGACTCATATGAATTTATGTTGGAATTGGCATCATGATTCAAGTGTAAAACCATACTTTTGTGTTAGTGACAAAAGTAAGCACCCTTGTGAACTTGTGTTAACTTTATGAACATGGCTAGTTTATGTTTGACTTTATGCCCAAACAAAATATGTTTTAGGCTTATGCTGTTATCAAAATCATATGATAATATATGCGACACATAAATTAAGTTAGATTTACATTTCAATTGCAAGTTGACATGAATAGATTAAAAACCATGATTCATGTTTAGGTATGTTTTATGTCATGATTATATGCTATTACAATGCAAGTTCACAAGTGCCTAATTTATGTGAATTAGATCGTTATGTTGCAAGTTCATGCATTCACACTCCCCTTTTGATGTTACTTAGAATATATATACACCATGTTCTAAGCCTCCCCTTTTACATGTGGCTAAGTTGGGTTTAAATGTTAAACCCAACATATGTTATATTGTAGCGAACGTATAAAACGGGGGTAATGACGTTTGGGTTAAAATATAAACATATGTGTTGGCATGTTTGACGCATGCCGACGACCTTGAAAACAATTAAGTGGTATAAATTAATTTTACCCAATAAAAATGAATTTGAATAATGGGCCGCAAATATTTACATATAAAAAGAAAAGAGACAAAATATGTAAATTTAGAAAATACGATGTGTTTAACCCGAGGTTGGATTGAGTTGTGATGTAAACCTGCCCGGAACCGCTCGGCTGTCCAGTAGTTACAACAATACCTATCCAATGTGGGTGGTTAAACACGGAGCCCAATAAAGACCCGAGGTTAGACTGAGTTGTGGCGTAAGACTGCCCGGACCCAACCGGCAACAGGCAGCCACAACAATACCTATCTAATGTGAGAGGTCGAGGCTTTAATAAGACAATTAAGGCTGAGACAAGATTGATAGGATTAAGTAAAGTGAATTAATACTTAATCAAAATGGAACATGCTAAACTATACAGACTGATTGGGGGTTAGGTTTACAAAACACTTAACCAACTTAGCATGTTGGCTAGAAATAGAAAACCTAGTAGCGGGGGACCCTTTTCAGCAGTAACCCTACAAGGTGTATCAGGATACCCTGAACTAGACAGGGTGGGGCACGATTACTTGGCTGACTGTAAGAGGTCAAATCGACGGCGGTGGTGCAGCAGTGTAGGTTCTAACTGGGTGCGGGCGTGCACACACTCCGGCACAGAAAAATAAGGCACTGGGCACCAGTAGTATACCTGTGCATTCTAGAATTGTGTCGGGCCGCCACCATGGGACTTGATACACCCCATGGTGGGACCAGCAAAGGTAGCTACAACATCGGGGGCCGTAAGACACATGTAACTATGCGAGTAGGAGCCAATCATTAGAAATGGATCACTTCACCCTGATTATGGGGTGCCTGTTGGGAACTAGTTTATATGGATGAAGAGATTAATATGGGGTACGATAGTATATTCGACTCTAGACAACTTAACTTAGTTTATAGTGCTTTCCCATTTCCAGTTTTATACTTATCATGCCCAATTCTTTATTCATAGACTGAATAGTCCTAGACTTACTCAGGCTTTATGTCTGACTCTAATTTTCTTTCGTCTTCTTTTCTTTCATTCCCGCCCCCAGGTCCACAGGGAGGGAATACCGTAGCTTGACCAGTTTTCACATCCAGCTTGAAGAGAAAGAATGTATTGCTTGGATCTCTTTCGCTTTGGATTGCAACTTCGGGGACTTATGCAGTTTACTTATGTTTTTATGCTTCTTTAAATAATGAAATCAAGACAGTTATGGAAATGTAATGGTTTTTGGAAGTATTGCAAGACAATTATGGCATGGTTTGTGTAAACATGTATTTTGATGGAATAAAAGTGTTGTTGTTTTCCGCTGTTCAAAAATATGTTTATTTATATCTGTCTTGTATATCTGTGACTTATACTTATAAACCTCCACCAAAATTAGGGCATTCCCTTTGAGAGTGACCCTAACGGAGGTGGGGTGTTTCAGGTAGGGTTAAGTAAACTAAGAATACTTAACCAATATGGTATGAGTGGGTGGGTTAAGTAATATGATTAGGCTAATGACACTTAACCAATATGGTATGAATGGGTGGGTTAAGTAATTTGATTAGGCGAATGACACTTAACTGTTATGACATGAATGGTTGAGTTAAGTAAATCTTAATTAATGCCTAAGTGGGAATGATAACTTATGAAATAAAGTAAGTTAGGCGGAACAATAGATAAGATGAGATAACTTATGTAATAAGAAAAGATGTGCTTCATTGTAGATAAAGCAATATGTAAAGACAAGAATGAATTTACAATTGAAGGCGACATAAGTTATATTATAAAAAGGAACAAAACATTGGTTAGGTTGGATAATCCTCTGAGTATCAATCTGATGTTGATTCCGGTCTTCGGGGTTGGTATTTAGGGAATTATTCTCTCTCTCCAGTGTGTTTGTAAGTTAAGGGGTACTTGGTTGTAAAGGTTGAATAAGAACATGTTATTGTACCATAACATGGGTTAATGTATGAATCATAAGAATAACTTGTTGCGGGCTTGTTAATGGACTTAGTATAGTTCAAGTTAAGAATTGAATTAATAAGCAAGTTGAAGGTTGGTATAAATGGAAATAACCAAGTTAAATGATAAGACTGATGAGGTAGCACAAGCGCATAGTTAATGGATAGACATAGGGTCTAATGGCAGATAAAGCCAAGGCACTTGGTTAAACCCAGACATTGGGGGTAATATGAATGACATGTAAAATATAACCTATAAGCACTTAACCAAGATAAAGCATGTATTAAGACATGATGATGATGTAGGGGTTAAGTGGGGAATATGGGTAACATGTAAGACATAACTGGTGTATATTAACCAAAATTTGGGCATGTAAGTGGACATGAATAAGAAGGGGTTAAGTAAAAATTACTAGAGGGGACCAAGCATAGGTGGGAAGCTTGTGTCGAGTAAAGGGGACCCTTTTCAGACCAGTATCCCATTACGTAACTTTGTGAGCTCGACCCATGTCGAGGACGGGACACGCATACTAGGTTTGATTGTAAGAGGTCAAAACGGGTTAGCGGTGGCAATGCAAGTTCAACGGGTTTCATATGCGTGTGTAGACCCGGGCTGGTAGGTAAGACGTTGTTGCATCGTGTAGGTATAAGCCGTGCATCCTCAAGTTGTATCGGGTTGCCACTTTGGGAAATGATACACCCCACTGTGGGGCCAGCACGGGTATCTACGAGTTAGGGAGCCGATCGAATGGGGAAGGTAGTGGATACGACTAGTGGAGATAGGAGCAGGCGACACCTATGACAGCAGCTAGGAGTACAGCTACCACATTATGAATATTGTAATTAGAATGGGGAGGGTAGTGGGTACCACTAGTGGAGATAGGAGCAGGCGGCACCTATGACAGCAGCTAGGGGTACACGAAACTACCATTATTATTATCACTTATGTTTAGTGGGTGGGATCACCTTATTATATAACACGGGCTACTAGTTGGGACACTAGTAGGGGGTAAGGATCCTTGTTACAGGGGACACTAGTTGGAGTACTAGTAGGAATACGAAACATTCCATGTAAGACACTTGTAAAGATGCTAGTTAGGTGGTGCAGAGCAAGTAGATCTCATAGAAATATTTTAATGGTGAAGCAGAGGAATCTTGTTATGTTTGATAGGAATCTTACGAAATTATACTTAGTTTATCTTGAATGGGAACGTTGCGATGTTACTTGACAAAAATCACATCATGTTAACCTTAGTTATCTTGCCTGTTGCTTTTCTTGTCATCATGCTTATGTTTACTTTCAGTTTACTCATGCCATATTATCCTTAACTATTTTTATGCTGAAAGTCACTAGGACTTACTCAGTCTTTATGACTGACCCGTTTTGTTTCGCCTCTTTTTCTTCCATTCCCCCCCCCCCAAGTTCGCAGGGTGGGAATACAGCTTAGTTCGGATCTTACCAAGCTCCAAGGCTCTTTCATGTATGGCTTGGATTTCTCTTGGCTATGGCTTGCTTTGCTTTATTGGGGAATACTACAGTTTGTTTTTATGCTTCTTTGTTTTTGAGCAAGACAGATATTTTAACTATGTAATTGGGTATTGGAAGTTGATGGGCTTTCATTGTAAACAATTATATTTAATAAATGATTTTAAGTACTTCCACTTTACTTTCCGCTGTTTTATATATGTCTGTCTTGTAATATTTCTGTTCCAGTACCCATAATGCTCCATTGAAGTTAAGGCATTCCCTTTGTGAGTGACCTTAATGGATGTGGGGTGTTACAGAATTCTGGTCAAGGTAGACACCTGGTTTGCATAAAACGGACATCATATGAAGAATATTAAGTCTAGAAGTTTGTATACGCACAAGAGAAATATATATATATATATACAAACAAATTAAAATATAAAATAAAGAATAAAATAAGGATTGCATGTAATAAATACACGCACTGAAAAAAATGTAATGCATGCATTAAAAGAAAGAAAGGATTAGTTGAATGCAATGTAAATATGTTGCATGCACTGATTTGCAAACATAATGCATTAACATTAAAAGAAAAAGATTCATGCAATGGTTTAATTTAAGTATTATATCTAACATGAAAAAGAGAAGTAAGGAGAAAACAATATTTAGCATTGTTCTAAGACTTATTAACAAAAGACTTCATAGCTCAGTTGGTTAAGACATTAGATTTGTAACATGGAGGTCGGGGGTTCGAACCTCGGTAGCGGCATAATTTTTATCTTTGTTTTAGAGAGGGCCAACTGAACATACAAATATATGTAAGTATACAAATTCAAAATTTGAAAGGATAACAACGTACATATAAGGAAATAAAGAAAATATTTGTATATATATGAATATATATATGCATAAATATACGTATACAAAAATCTTTGTTTTAGAGAGGGCCAACTGAACGTGCAAATATATGTACGTATACAAATTCAAAATTTGAAAGGATAACAACGTACATATAAGGAAATAAAGAAAATATTTGTATATATATATATATATATATGCATAAGTATATGTATACAAAAGATAAAATTCAAGATAAGGCTACAATCAATGAAATATGGCAAGAATCAAATAACGGTGCAACATCGTTTGAATTTTGAAAATAAAACGAAAACTGTGCGTATATATATATACGCGTAAAATGGTCGGTAGAGTAATTGTATACATATAAGAATATTTCATGTTAATAAAACAGTTAAATAAATTCCAGAAATTCAAAAGTTCAAAAATCAAGTTTGTACGCCAAAACAATTCAAACATTCGAAATTCGAATTTCTGTGCCAAAACAGCTTGCGGGACCCAATGCTGACTCAGTACTACGTGTACGATAAGATTTGGCTAGATTCATCTGCGAATCTGGACTATTTTCTTAATTGGGTTCAACGCTGACTCAGCGCTGCGTTTACGATAAGGTCTTGAGCACCTAAATAAACACCCCTAAGGCTACAGTTTTCTCTACACATCTTCATTATGCCTATACTCTTCCCTAATTCATATCAAAATAAATCAAAGACGGTGTTATTCTTCTCAAGCTCTTCGTTAGAATTCAAGTAGAGAATCATAGGCTAATTCAACGACTTCAACAACTATTTTCTAAGAATCAAATCTAAATTAGAGGATCGATAATCTACGTTAAGGGATAGCTTTCCAGTTTCAGAAATCAGATCCCAGAATTCAAGATCCGTTCTTAAATCAATGAGTGGGATTACAATACACATCATGCATAATAGTATTATCATCATTCGTCATTCCTCAGTTAAAATTCATGTTGCAATTTAAAATAATCTTTGTATACTTAATCTATTCCTCTTCCCTATTATTCCTTTTTATTTTTGAAACTTTGGCTACCTTCGAGCCAAGGTCAACAGCGCGTAAATTATAGTTATTTGGGAAGAGCTTGAGATTTAATCGATGAATTAGGCAATTTGGGTAAAAAGATTATTACATGAATGATTGTGTAAGCAAAGTAGAAATGGGTTAAGTAGCACTTGACATATGAATAAGCTTAACCAACATATGAGGAATGATAGCAACCAGTTAGGAACACATGCATGGAAAACTGGAATAATAGGTATAGCCTATTAACGGGATTATAAGCATGAACATAAATTGGAGTTTTTGGGTAAAGCTTGAATTTGAGACTTGAAAATTGGATATGCCGTTAAGATCCTAGAAACATAATTAAAAATTGAATATGTTGGACAAACCATGTTTTTATGTAATTATGGAACTCGACACATAACATGAAATTGACAATAGTGGCATAATTTGAACATGAACATGCTTGTGAATTGGTAATTGACATTTGATATCTAGAATGAACATGAACATGCTTGTAAATTTATAACTGACCTATGACATCTAGAATAGACATGAATTGTTAATTGGCTAAACATGAAACATGGCTAACTCGAGGCTATAATGAGTTATCGGTGTAATCCTACTCGGAACCACCTGGCACATCTAGTGACCACAAACAATAGGTTCTAATGTGAGAAGTTAGTGATAACGTGCTTAAAACCCGAGGTTAGATTGAGTTGTGGTGTAATCCTGCCCGGAACCAACTGGTACATCCATTGACCGCAACAATAGGTCTAATGTGAGAGGTTAGGCATTAATAATTAATTAATGCTAATGACACATGCTAGTATGGTAAGGTTAAGTCAACATGAAACACTAGACAACACTTATCCAATTTGACATGATATACGGGTGGGTTAAGTCAACGTGAACCGCTAGGTAACACTTAACCAATTTGATATGATATATGGGCGGGTTAAGTCAACATGAACTGATAGAGAACACTTAACCAATTTAACATGGTACGTGGGTTGAATTAAATATGTGATTGGGGGTTAAGTCAACTTGGACATATGGGCAAACTTAACCAATATAACAGTATCAAAGCAAGGAAAAGTGGGGAATGATAAGATTAAATAATAGATAAACTTATCCTAGGGATAAGAAATGAATATGACTTAAGATGTAATACAAGACTCGAAGGGTGGGATAACTTATACCATGAAATAAGTTAATCTAAGCTGAAAATGTGGGAAAACACCCATACGCTATCATTTGATAAAGAGAACTTAAGTCATGCTTGAATTCATTGGTAAACCTTAGTTAAAAGGAACTAAGTAACAAACCTTAGTTAAAGAGAACTTAGTAACAGAAACTAAGTATCAAACCTTGGTTAAGAGAACCAAGTAGTAAACCTTAGTTAAGAGGACTAAGTAGTAAACGTTAGTTAAGAAAGCTAACGATTCAGGAAACTAAGTAGTGAACCTTAGTTAAGAAAGCTAATGATTCAGGAAACTAAGTAGTAAACCTTAGTTAAGAGAACTATGTAGTAAACCTTAGTCAAGAAAGACAAGTAGAACACGAGGAGGAGCGAACGTCCATCTGATCATGAAGAATGCTCCAACAAACTAGGTTATGAAGCACGCGACTTCGAGGGGACATGAGGGTACTATTGGTATCCCTCTGTGAGGTTGCAGATGATCCTCCTGGGCTCACAGAGGTTTAGGTCTGCGTTAGAAGAGCTAAGGGTATGCCTTGGTTACAATATAAGCAACCTAAAGACTAGGATAGGTCAGCGTGAGGCGGCGATATCTTGCTTAGCCCTGTGATAGCACGTCGTCGTCTACCTACCATCTTGAGTCAATCGTGACACGCAAGCCGAAAGGCGGAGAACTCCAAAAGACCATATACTTTGCTATCTAGTTATGGATGAGGGTGGCTAATAGGTTTGTGGGGGCATAAATGGCCTTCGTACAGTTCTCATTCTTGATTTTCTTAGGTTCCTTTCATTAGTTGAGGAAGGGGTCAAGTGGGACCATAGCCACATACAGATAAAACAGACCTTAGCATCTGCATCGGCAGATAACTTAAAGCTCCCGACCGAGTTCCGTGTTTCTTGATTAGCCCTGCCACGGGACTCGGGTCGCACATATAGAGGACATGTGCAACTAGATATCTAACACGTTTAATGACGTGATTGGGACGTAAATCTAGGAACATATATCGCTCTGCTTAGTGTGTCCTAGACTAGGGGGCATTGTTCGATAGGTAGCATAAACCCTAGTGGACCTAGGTAGCATAAACCCTGGTCGGATCTAGAAAGCGTTCAATAGGTAGCATAAACCCCAGTGGCCCTGGGTAGCATAAACCCTGGTTGAATCTAGGAAGCGTTGGATAGAAAACCCTATATTAGATCTAGGTAATAAACGGAATCTAGCAAGATCAAGAGTGGTAGTCCAAACGATTTTGATAATGGTGGCACTACACTAAAGTAGTATAGATTTACATGATGAAGCCCGTACGACATACAACAAGGGGCTGTATATATACATGGAAAGGATTATACGAGTTGGTGGTATCTACATATACGTTGTATTAGGTTAATCTACTTGTGGGATATGAGTATAGCCCAGAAAGCTAATATCGCGAATAACCTAATAAGCAAGAAAATATAACTGAACGGTATATGTAGGATTATACAGAAGTTTATTCTAAGTCCACTCATACAGAACTTTTATTCTGACCCCCTCCTCATTACATACTTCCAGGTTAGGTTCATGACAGAGATGGTATAAGCTTTGGATACTGGTTAGGCAATATGTTTTATAAGGTAAAGCTATATTTAAAATTATACTTTGAATTCCTTCCGATGTAAGATGCTTACGGATTCTGACATGTTTTCTTTTTCTCTGTCTTTTTATGCAGGATACGAGCGCCCAACTCGGGTTTCGATAGATTGGGTTTTTGAAAAAAATTCGGTTTGTCGGAATACGGGTTGTTACACCTGTTCACCAAAATCTTGTTGTTTTGACCCCCTCCTCATTACAACCTCCCAGGTTTTTAGAGAAGGTCGGGTTCTCATAGGTGTTTAGGTTTGGCTTCAGTTCTTGTTCTCTCTGATGCTAGGCAAGTGACTTACTTTGAGAAACGTAGTTACTTGAGTTAATACTGGTCTAGCCTATTTTGTTTCCGCTGTGAGTTTCTTCTATCGTACTCTGATTATTATCATACTTATTTGTTTGCAGGTACCAGATTTACACACTCTAGAGGTGGGCACGGTCGGTTAATCGAACTGATCGGTTAATTTGAGCGGTTTTCCTCTCCCTGTTAGCATCCACCACTGTCTTAAATCGATGATTTAAGCAGCAGGCGCGGATCAGCGGAGGATAAGGATTGATTCGATTATAGGTGGTTAAGAGAATGATCGAAGAATATAATTTTCACCTTTTTAGAGAAATGTAAACAACGGCTGAAATCTGAATGTAAGAATGAAAGCTGGATTGAAAGGATATTAGGGTTTGGAGATAAATTGGTGGGCCGGTAGTAAATAACAGTGGATCGGGTTGCTTTTAAATTTAATGAAAATATTTTTGGTTAACCGTTAATCGATGTATAACTGCAGTTAACCGTTAACCGAATCGATTCTGGTCGGTTAACCAAAAGTTTGGTTAACTTATTTTTTCGGTTAAAATGGTTCGATTAAGATCGGTTAGACTGGTTCGATCGGTTAACCGGATAAATTGCCCACCCCTAACACGCTCCAAGCTTGGATGTGTTCAAGTTTCAATTTTTGTCGAAATTTGGGCTTGGAAAAGTTTGGGTTGTTACACTATAGTTAATCAGAACTCCTTGGAAGACAAAGAAATAGGAAATTCTGGGAAGAAGAGGAAATTTGAAAATAAAAAACCAGAGGCGAGTAACAATGGAAATCAACAAAGGAAGGAATTGTAACAACTCGGAATTTTGATGCCAATTTAAAATTTTTATTTTAAGAAATTTTAATGGAAAATGTGCTAGAATTTAAAATTTTCATTTTTTTATATATTAAAGCTATTAAAAAGAGCCATTTTACAAATCTTAAACCATGAGGATATTCCAAGATTGTTGTGCCAAACTATATATTTAATTTGTGTCTCTAAATACACTCTCATTTCTTAAGCATGAAGATAATCGTTTGGATGAAAAAAGAGCATGCACCCTATTCTTTTTATAAAAATATCTTGAACACATAATTGAAGGTTTCTTTTGAAAGCAAAAATAATAGGCAATCAATTTCTTGGTTGCTTCCTAACCAATCCTTAATTGTGGGGGAAAGAAGTACAAATTAGCTATGTCTATGAATCAATTTCTTAACTTGCATGCATGTAGGAATAATTTTAAATTGTAATCAAGCATAAAAATGGAATGCATTCATTGCTGTAATAAAACATCTAGTGTCGTCTTTATAGCATCACATAAAACCATAAACTTCACCACTTATCTCATATTGTTTGAGTTAAAATTAATATGTGCTCATTTAAATCATCGAGGTATATTCAAGATGAGGAAACTGTAGGTGCAAAGTGCAAATGCCAACAATGCATTTATAAATAAATATATCTACTTTAATAGTCATATACATATGTGAATAGATATTGTAATTAATAGGAAATAGAGAATTGTAATTGTAAATTTAAGATCAATAAATGAGAATTGAATCCTTAAAAAGTTACAGTTTAATGCAAATAATGTGTGTAATGAAAAGGTAGATTTGAATTTGAAATTTTTAATGAATAAGGACAAATGGATTTATGGAAATGAATTATTTACAAATTGCAAATTAGTGACTTATTATTAAAGGCCATAATATATGCTCATTAGTTATTGTTTATAAATGTGCCATTATAGCATGTAATCAAAGGGAATTTTAGGAATCAGAAATGAGAAATAAATCACCACCTCAATTAATTCATTCTCTTTGTAACATACAACATATGGATAAATGGGCACATTTTTGCATTCGTTAATTCCCATTTACAAAATGCATGCATGAATTCATTTGTGCACATTAATTGTTCCCACTTATGTTTCTAAGTCATGCATCATTTCTATTTCTTTCATTTAAATATATGTAAATATTTGCAAAAAGAAAAAGATATATTAATATGTCATTTATGCCACTTTTGTCCATTCACTTCCATTCGCTTTGCATTACCTGCTATTTATTCTACCATTCTTATCCATTCTTCATTATTTTTCCCAAACCACTGCATCTTTTCCCCTTTCTTTCTATGAATTAATTCCTCCATTTTCCTTCTTCCCTTTCTACTCTTTCCTGAAGTTTATTAGTCTCTCCAAATAATAAAAAAAATCCAAGCCCGACAACCTCCACCCCTCCGATCGTGTCCTTGTGCAACATACTGGAAGTTAGATCGACCCTAACTTTGAACAAGGACGAAAAAGTCGGTCGATTTCCAGAAGAAGGTTAATTTTAATTTAATTGTTTAACAGCACTTAAGAGCGTTACGAATTTCTAATCAAAATTGTTTTAATGAAATCTTTTGCATACGATGACCAAATCCAGTAAAACCAGAGACGTTGTGACCGTGACATCGAATAGAACGACATAGGACTGTTTGGGACTGATTCTGAACCATTTTGAATTTCAGATTTAAATCTGAACGAGGTGAGATTTCTGAATTTATTTAATTAACTAATTAATTAATTTAATTATTTAATTGCTGTTAGATTATTGTTTGTATGTAATGAAATAATTTTGTGGTGTATGTTGGATGACTCATCTATTTTGTGTGTTGTATAGACACCGATTAGTTTGTCAAATTTTTTAGATCTGTATTAGTTTGTTATAAAAATAAATCCCCTTGTTCATTTTATATTGAATTGAAATAGGATTTGTCAATTCAATATAAAAATTCCATTTTGTACATGTTAGTGAATTGAATAGGATTTTTTCCGACATAGAAACACCAATTCTGTGGTCATATTTCTTCTTATATAAGAAGGTATCACTTTCATGTCATATTTTTCTTATATAAAGAGGAATCATTTTTATGTCATATTTTATTTTTTTATATATATATATATAAAAAAAACATTTTTGTTGCTATTTCTTTTTAACATTAAAAGAAACATTTTTGTCGCTATTTCTTTCTAACATTGAAAGAAACATTTTTGTCGCTATTTCTTTCTAACATTAAAAAGAAACATTTTTGTCGCTCTTTTTTTTAACATTAAAAGAAACATTTTTGTCGCTATTTCTTTCTAATACTAAAAAGAAACATTTTTGTCGCTATTTCTTTCTAACATTAAAAAGAAACATTTTTGTCGCTATTTCTTTTTAACATTAAAAGAAACATTTTTGTCGCTATTTCTTTCTAACAATTAAAAAGAAACATTTTTGTCGCTATTTCTTTTTAACATTAAAAGAAACATTTTTGTCGCTATTTCTTTCTAACATTAAAAAGAAACATTTTTGTCGCTATTTATTTTTAACATTAAAAGAAACATTTTTGTCGCTATTTCTTTCTAACATTAAAAAGAAACATTTTTGTCGCTATTTCTTTTTAACATTAAAAGAAACATTTTTGTCGCTATTTCTTTCTAATATTAAAAAGAAACATTTTTGTCGCTATTTCTTTTTAACATTAAAAGAAACATTTTTGTCGCTATTTCTTTCTAACATTAAAAAGAAACATTTTTGTCGCTATTTCTTTCTAACATTAAAAAGAAACATTTTTGTCGCTATTTCTTTTTAACATTAAAAGAAACATTTTTGTCGCTATTTCTTTCTAACATTAAAAGAAACATTTTTGTCGCTATTTCTTTCTAACATTAAAAAGAAACATATTTGTCGCTATTTCTTTTTAACATTAAAAGAAACATTTTTGTCGCTATTTCTTTCTAACATTAAAAAGAAACATTTTTGTCGCTATTTCTTTTTAACATTAAAAGAAACATTTTTGTCGCTATTTCTTTCTAACATTAAAAAGGATCATTTTGTTAGCATTGCTTTTTAGGATTAAAAAGAGCATGTCAGTATAAAAGTTACATTTTATGTTAATAATCAAATCCATGTTAGAAAGCATGTTAGTATAAAAGTTACATTTATGTTAAGAAACAAATTCATGTTAGAAAATATGTTATTATAAAAAGAACATTTTTGTTATAAGTGTCGCATTGAAGTTAAAAGAACACTTTTGATAAAGGCGTCATATGAGAAATGTTAATACATATAAATTTGTCTTTTTTGTCAAATTTAGTATTAACACATAAATTTGTCCTTTTTGTCAAATTTAGTATTTACATATAAATTTGTCCTTTTAGTCAAATTTAGTATTAATAGATAAACTTGTCATTTTTGTTAAATTTAGAATTGACATATAAAATTTCCTTTTCTATAAATAGAAATTGTAAACTAATTCGTTTGACATTAGAAAGAACGACATTTATGTTAGAAATAAACATTTATGTTGGAATTCAACAAAATATGTTACACTGCCATTTACAAGTTCCCTGACTTGTTTATGTTGATTGGGACGATAATTTTTACGCATCGCCCAAGTGCACAAATAATTTATTTAATTATTTGTTATGTGTTATGTGTTGGTTGAAAACCCCACACGGGTCTTGGGATGATATTCACACATCTCCCTTGTGATTAGTTATAAGCGTTATTTATTTGACGCTTATATAGTATATGATGCACTTTGGATGTTGTGGATGGTTTTAATGATATTTATCATTAGTATAATATTCAAGCGGTGTGTGAAGTCCATATAATTACAATTATATGGTAATTGATTGGGCCTCATTCCAATTTAGAAAATGAAATATGTTTTAAAATCAAACTTAGTCTTTTTTTTGTTAGGGTACATTTCTATATGAAAGAAACATATTTATATAAAAGAAATATGTTTATGAAAATGTACATATTTATACAAAAGTACCTTTTATATAAAAAGAGGTTACATTAAAAAGATTGGGTTTTACTGTTACAATAGAAAGATTGGAATATATAAAGAGCACTCTTAGTATGAGGATTATTTTAATAAAGGACGTTTAAAATAATTTTCAGTAAAATATTTATAATTATAATAAAAAATTATAATTGTACTTGGACACGAGGTTAGGTTACATTTGTGGTGGAAGTCTGCCCGGACTCAACCGGCATATCCAGCAGCCACAAATGTTGGGCCTAATGTGAGGGGTCCAAGTATGCAAATACGAAACGGGCCATGTCACGAGGTTAAGCCCAACTTGTGGGATAAGTCTGCCCAGAACCAACCGGCCTTTCCAGCATCCACAAGTCGCAGGCATAATGTGCGAGGTCTGGCCCAGTATAAAATATAAATGAATAAGATAAGGAATTGGGCTATTTAATCTGTTTTAAATAGTAATGTCCTTTTAACCCGAACATGTTTATCGATTTATTTATCCATTTTATAATGAATATTAAAAGAGCTAATTTCAAAATTTATATTTTGGAAATAATATTATTTCAATATGGTAATAGGTAGAACATTCAATTTGGATTTAAACTTTAAATAAAGTTGGAATTGTTTTATAATCACTTTATAATTGTTTTATAAAATTATTAAAAATATGGAAAAATTATGTAAATTCATAATAAATGATTTAGCAAGTTTTTGGATGAAAAATTCCATATCTGAAAATATAAAAATATATTTTTATCTAAATGAACTAGTTATTAACTAGAATAATAAATTGGATTTGTAATGGTTTTATTATAATCAACTTTTCCAATGTATGAATTAAGGTGAAATGGGATTTTGGTTTGTCGTGAATAGTGTCTTAAATAACACTATTCTTAAACCCAGTAGAAAAGAATAAATCTTTTAATTAAGATTATCTGAGTTTCCAATTATGTTTAATAATTGGAATAAAACGAAATGTGGATTGGGTTTATTGTGAATAGTGGTTTTAAATGACACTTATTCTTTAACCCAATTGACAGCGAAATAAGATTTGGAAATTTATAAATCTTTTATTAAGATTTAATTGGAATTATTTTCCAGAGTAAAGTTTTCCAATTTAATATATTAAATTGGAAATGAATGGAATTCGATTTAATAAAAATCGAGATAAGCTTCTGTAAAAGAAAACTGATACTAGATATGGAATTTCAGAGGCTTTGCCGTTATTCCATTTATATTATTGGTCGGATACAAAAATTTATATCGAATTTATATTAATCAGATTTCTATGAAAATTCCATATTTAATGGAAAAGGTTTTTGGGTTTATCGTGAACAATGTTTTAAACGACATTAGTTCTTTAACCCAGTTAAAGTTAAGATTAATTTCTTAATTTGAATAATCATTTAACAATGATTTTTGAGATGAAAACTAAAATTAGAGTTTTAATAATATGAATGTATTATTAAAAGAATATTATGAATTGGAATGAGGCGTTGGATGTGTTTTCTTTAGCACTTATTATTTATCAGAATACGCGAGTTATTCGGAAAAACCGGGTTTAACCCATTCCGAATAATCACTACGGCGATGAAGAGCCGAAGATGAAGACGGTGTTTGAAGACCGACGATCTTCACATCGAATGGATGTGTTGCTACTGAGAACCATGATGGGAGTAGCTACCTTGAAGGGGCTTCAGTGGTGGCCGTCCGGACTATTGTTGATTGTTCGGATTTGGTTTTCGCTCAGACCTAGAGCATAAGCTAGTAAATGGATGCGTGTCTGACATTGGATTTCATTCCATGTGAATTAAATCGATTTCTGTTAATATATGTCTGTTTGGTGGTGGAGGATTTATTCCCTGCTTAACACCCTGGTATATATTAATAGTGATTGATCGCATGGCGTGAATTGTCAATGTGGCACGCCAAGATGCAAATGATCAAGGCTTTTGTTGAAAAGCAGGGCCTTGTGGAATGATCCAAGCATAGCCTATTACGGCATAGCTTTGTGTATATCGTGACTTCGCGAGCCTCACACCCCGGTATGAGTCAAAAACAGGATACGGACCATAGGGAGTGCACACGTTTCTTTCTAGCTAGAGTGATGTCAGGGACCTACCAGCGCTAACATTTTACTTATGTGGATGATGGATTTTGAGGCACCTCGGATTTTTATAGGCCGTTAGTGGTCATATTATAGGTTCAAAGGAACCGGGAAACGTGTGTTCAGGCATAACCAATCCACTGCCGATAGGCGAGGACCGGCCCTACTACTCCAATGGTTCACTGCGGGGATCCTGAGGCATTTGCTAGAGTGTCTCGAATCGGAGAGGAGCTTGCCCCTAGCCTCGACTCATGATGGATATCCAATTTCCAATATGACCTTGCGGTTTTGATTGTAGAACTAGTATGGCAACATGATATATGGTACCCACGCCGTCTATGATTGATATTTATGATTGAAATGTTTTATTAAAAACACACTATTATTAAATCCGTTTTATCGTATCAAGCATCTTTTGACCATTATAAGGTAAAACCCTATCCTCCGGTTTGCATTGCATTGTGTGATGGGACTTGGGTCTTATAATGGTTTCATTTTTCTAAAAAGCATTGCGTTGTTTAACGATTTACTTTAATTTAGGCACTGGCAATCCAATGGAGTAAACCCGTTCCGCGTCAGCGGTGTGGTCCTGTGATTAGCCTTATTAGATAAGTTTAGTTAAGATTTCTCATACCAGTCCCATGACTGACCTGTAATTTGTTTCAATGGCAAACTCGGGTGCCCTTATTTTCCACACGGGCAGTCGAGTAGCTTTTTGCAGATATATTTATAGGATCCTGGTTTACAGCTGAAGCGGTATTCGGGAAGCTCTGTATCCGTATATTCCTTCCAGTTGTATATTTGTATTATTTTTCCGGTGCTATTTAAATGTAATTTAAAACTCTGATATTATTGTATTTCTATTTTTGTAATAAGTACTCATACTCTGCAATATTCTTTTACTCTGATGTAATTGTTGTAATCAGCAATAAAATGTTCTTCAGTTTATGTTCTGATGTGTATTGTTCTCAAAGCAATCCAGGCTTTCCTTTACTGGGAAGTTTGGGTCGTCACAGGAATGGTCAAAGACCGTCGTATTCTTCAGTTGCCACAAGAAAAGGCACTCATCATCAGATTGTAGGGCTCCAAAGAAACAGAAGGGGTGTTTGGGTAACATGGAATGGTACAACTGCCACAAGATCGGGAATATAAAACTAAACTGTCTGCTATTAAAGAAGGTTGAAGTGTTCATATCTGTAACTTGGAGGATGTTTTAGCAACCTCGGCTGGAGGAAACGTATGGAAGTTCTGTAAGGTACAATTATCATTAGAAATATTCCTGTTAAAGTGTTGTTTGATACCAGTGCATCACGTAGTTTTATTTTAAGTAAGATGGCTAAGAAGCTAAATCTAGACATCAAATATATTGAAGAATTCATTGCATTAGAAATATAATAGGAGGCTCCATCAACCTTTGTTCATAATGTAAAGTGCCCATCTCTTATTCCCATTATACATTTCCCTTCAAATTGATTGCCTTGGATTTCACTGAATTTGATATTATACTCGAAATGAATTGGCTGACCTAATACGAAGCGGATGTTAAGTGTGCGGGAAGAATCGTTAGAGTAAAGACCAAATTTGAGAATTTTATATGAATACCATGCGAAGGCCCAAATCTAAATAGGGATAAGTTTTGGTATGCTCTCGATGTTTCCCTTACTCGTCCAGAAACCATCCCGGTGTTGTATATAATAATATTTTTTTGTTTGATGATAACAAACATATATATATAATATAAATGTGTTTGCGATTGTATTATTCTACTACATCACATACAAAAATAAATATTTATATTTTAATAGAGTACTATTGCACAAGAATTTAAATATTCAAACATTATTTTATTTAAATATAATATTTTATTTCAACATTTGAATAGTACAAATTTCTAACTCTATTATTTGTATATCTCACTATAATACAATACATTCAATTTCATTTACATCAGTTCACTACAAGAAAAGCGACTTTCAACAACAATGAAACATAACATTTTGGGCTGATTGTTGTTGAAACTTCAATAAATTGAAAATACAAAGTGAAATAACAAAGTCAACGTGCGAGAACGTTGAAGTCTTCATGTGGAAAATTTATTAACATTGTTCCCTCTAAAAATTTCATTGCCGCATTAAATTCATTACCCTTTCTCCCCAAAACAGAAGCCTAAATCGCACTTTGCTCTACAAATATCTTAAATGGCTCCTCTCTAAATCTTTTCTACCTCTTCACAACAAATCTTTTAAAATACCTCCTCTCTGTCACAGCCGCTACCCAAGAAGAAGCTCATCGTGGCCATCTGAGAGATATCGTTCATTAAGTCACTAATAGCTTTACATGGAACTCAACCGCGTCATACTAGCCACCTTATGCTCTTCTCCAAGAAGCAAGTTGAAATCGAATTTAAAGAAGCAAGTTTGAAATCGAGGTAATCAGTGATTTCAAGAAGCAAGTTAAAATCGAGTTATCCTGAGCAAAAATGTGAGTTTTGTGAATCTGTATGCTTACAAGTATTGAATCATGTGTTATATGTGTCCCATAATTATTCAAACTAAATCTCTTCTATTTTGCGGGAACAAACTGAAAATGTATGCTTTATTAATCTAACCATCAGCGATTCAGAACATAATCAATTTTGTTTTGTTCAGTTATTTGCTTATTGTGGTTTATTCAATGTTCTTAGTTTATATGTTTCCCTTTTAATTTAATTGTGAATATTCTTCCTGCAGGTAAGGGTAAAATATTCATGGACTTAAAGTGCATCATGGAAGTTTTGCCAAAAAACACAGTAATTTTTTTTAAAAACCCGTATAGTTTTCTTTCAGTTTAATCATATGAAAATTAAAATATACTGAACATGCATTGTACTACAGATACGTTGATATCGGTATTAGCAGCTCCATTAATTTGATATACCAAAATTTTTGATTTTACCAGCAAAATAAGATATGTTTTCTGATTCCATTGAAATATATATAATTCGATAGATTTTTAGGTTTTATTGTGTCAATGATATAAGAGGTGAGATAATTTTTTAGCACTTTCACTATTTTTTATTTTTTAAGCAAATATGCCTCATTATAATTGCAGTTCAACTCGGAGGAATGAATCACGATATGATGTTTTATATGTCATATTTTCTACTGTCATGAATTTGAAAATTGTGTGGTGCCTATATTATGTTATGACTGAATAATGGGCATAAGTTATACTCTATCTATCATGCAGTTTTGTTGTTCTTTACATGTACAAGGAAATACAATTATGTTCTAGTTAATTGAAATAAACAAACTAGCATATTATGTAATCTTACTATTTTAGGCTTCTAAGATATATAAGGTTACTGTCCTGGCTTAAAACTTGGATATAATTGTAAGAATGGCTGTCTTTTTCAATGAAGGTTATAAAAGAAAATGCATAACTCGTGTGCTGTGCAATTAAGGTCCAAAATGGATGCAACCAAAGAGTCAATTATATTTATTTTTTACTTTCTAAAACTATATATTACTATTTGTGCTTGGAGGAAGATAGTAGGTGCCTTGCGAAATGACTCAACTTCATGGTCTCATCGGATACTTAAATCGGTATGTACTTATTAAATATAAAGCGTTAAGTATGCTGGAACTTTTAGTTTAAAAGTTAATGATATATCACTCTAGCAGGCTACTGAAGACTCAGCACGTGAGCTTGTAAATGTGTAAAGTTCAAGTGCACTTACAGCTAACAATAATGCGTTGTTTTTAAATTTAGTAACAATGTATTGTTTGATAATAGCCGGTTATGGGACAAGGACATTGATAAGATCCACCTAAAACATAGGGGAATGCGTACTTTTAGTATCACATATTTGATTTGGGTTAATTAGTTTTATTTGTAAGGCTTTGTGTTTATACATCACATACTGGCTGCCTTGATTGACGTTCAACTACCTTGTAAATATTCATTTTGTTATGCTAATTAGCCTGACCCTTGTACCCAAGCACATTTTCCTGGAAACTACATTATATAGCTTTCAATTTTTTGTATATTCACTTTAGTTTGGTCCTTAGTTAAATGCTTACATTGTTAATTTGTTAGTCAGAATAATTGAATTGAAGTTTTTTTTAAATACCATGTAAGATGTGAGGTTTTGAAGCTACGATATGTTCTAACGTTTGATTCCCTTGTATCATGTCATGTTTTATGGATTGTTTTGGATCTGCTTGCTGTTGACAGTACTGGGCTATATCCCTGGAATTATATATTCTACTTATGTACTTATTGCATGAATGTTTCCTCTTTAATTGGGTGATGAACTCTTTAATTGGGTGTTGTACTTGTTGCCAAATTCGTGTAGTTTTGCAGGTCTGAGAGTAGAATGAGGTGATCTGATCTTGACTTATGGGTTACTGGATCAATTCCCATTATTAGCAACTTCTTTCTTAGGTGTGTGTTCTAGTAGTTCTTTATTTCATTATATGTTCTCCTTGGCAATCTTGCAACTATCATTCGCCACCTATGTACATAAATAAAAAAATGTCAGCTATCATTCTCAAGCTTGTTGTTTATGAGAGGATGTTTACAGAAATAATTGCTTAAAAAGGAGTATGAAGATTTTAAAGTTTTGATCATGTATGTTGCTATATACAGGAGTTTGCAGTATGGTCTAGAATCAGTGAATTTGAATTTTTAATTTCGACTACTTGGATATGTGGCATGTATGTGTAGTAACTGGCATTAGAGAAGTAGTCAAGCGTTCATGATGTGTAGAAATTGACATAATATATTTCTTGTTTCTTTCTGGCTACTTCATCTTTTCCTTAAGTAACTCAGGCGTTCATGATCCAGATAAATAATGGATGCATAAGTTGGTGTATGAAGTGAGATGCATTTGATAAAGCGACGCATATTACAATTGGTTCATCTTTTTAACAGTAGTCCTATATGCTAGTTTGTTTCATCATTCCTTTTCAATGCAGCAAGAATAATCAGATGTATTGCTTAGAGGTAATGGACAACTACTAACATTAGGCCTTGGCTTATTAGCTACAGTGCTGGCTGCAGTTTATGTGACTAAGCCTACGAAGGTAATCATAACTCCTTTATACCAAATTTGGTAAAGATAATAATGTGGGAACAGAATCCATTCAGGTAAATAAACATATATAGTTCTAGAATTTGAAAACATAGTAGCTTTATAATGTACTTTGTTTCTCAATTTGTGTACCACAACATAGTTTAAAAGAGGTATTAGACACTCTCAATAATAGCTTTAATCAAAGATACCAAATAACACATGAGCTAATTTTGGATTGGCGTAAGTGAAATATTTTCATATCTAGCTTTCCATATTACAGCACCATTCTTATTATTGTATTTTTAGGTTCGGGTTCTAAAGGAATTCTTTGATATGCTTACAACTGTAAGCTTTTAGCCTTGATGTCACTTAAACTTGCAATTGTAATCTATTTATATTATTAAAACGTGGGTAATGATGATTTATTATTCTTATATAAATGTTTATAATGCTTGCCTGAAACTGGCCTAGGAATTGCCCAAGAACATTACCAAACGTCTACAAAAATTTAGACATTTGAAGTGGTCTCAGGGTTTTGGCCGAAATCCATTTCAAATGTATGAAACCAATTTTCGGATGTCTAAACCAGGTCAGACATTTGAAAATAGGTTCAAATGTCTGTAATTTGCTATTGTTTCTGGTTTTCCTTCTATCGACCTGTGGAAACCACGGTCAATACTTTAGATTGTTTCAGAACCACTTGAAATGCGCACTATATAATAATTACTATTGTTTATTTTCGGGGATAGTGGACTCTCCGATGAAGGAGTACGCAGTTGAAAAAGTAGAACACATGTTGCCACCAAATTTTTTTGTAAGTTCCTTATTTATAATGTTGTGTATTAACATATAAAGAATAAGATTTATAATAGTAGTAAACTAACTAAGATTTATAATAGTAGTAAATTAACTAAGATTTATAAAAAAAACTTATAAAAATAAACTAAGTATTATAAAAATTAAATAACTATTATAAAAAATTAACTAAATTTACTAATCTTATAAAAATTAAGAACTTTAGTCTATAAAAAAGTTAACTAAGTATATAAAAATATAAAATATTACCAAGTATTTTATAATAATAATAGCAATAATTAAAAGTTAACTAAGTATTATAAAAATTAACTAAGTTTACTAATTTTATAAAAGTTAAGAAGTTTAATTTATGAAAGTTAACTAAGTATATAAAAATATAAAATATTACCAAGTGTTCTATGATAATAATAGCAATAATTAAAAATTAACTAAGTATTATTAAAATTAACTAACTATTATAAAAAATTAACTAAGTTTACTAATTATATAAAAATTAAGAAGTTTAGTTTATAAAAGTTAACTAAGTATATAAAACATTACCAAGTATTCTATAATAATAATAGTACTAATTAAGAATAAACTAAGTATTATTAAAAAATTAACTAAGTTTGGTAATTTTATAAAAAAAACAAGAAGTTTAGCTTATAAAAGTTAACTAACTATATAAAAATATAAAATATTACCAAGTATTTATATCAATAACAGCAATAATTAAAAATTAACTAAGTTTATTATTTTTATAAAAATTAAGAAGTTTAGTTTATAAAAGTTAACTAAGTATATAAAAATATAAAATATTACCAAGTATTCTATAATAATATGTCTTGTTTCTTGTTGTCGAGCATTGTTTTCTTGTTAATGTGCAAGCATGACCAAATGCTAACATGAACAAATGTGTATAGGTACTGGAGATGGGCATCGTTGTGCATTCAGCTATAATCGGAATATCATTAGGCGCTTCTAAATATCCCTCAACAATATGACCACTTGTGGAAGCTGATTATGGAGAAAGCAGTAATTTTTAGTTGTTCATTTTGTTGATATTCGACGCAAACTTGTTTTATGGATATTTTGTTTTATTTATAGATATCATGACTTTATTCGATGGATATTGTGTAAAATTAGTTTATGGTTTTATTTTTGCTTATGGAAATTATGTAAACTTGGTTTATTGATGATGTGGTCATTGTGTATGAACATTATGTTATATATTTAGTTGGTTAATATATATTTATATGTTGCTAATACGTATGTGCATTAATATTTTGATACTATATTATGTAAATGTTGTGATAGATGTGAAAAAACATTGTGACTATAACAAAACGCTGTGATAATAAAGAACATGTAAACTTCCAAAAATGTTGTGATATTTGGAAAAATGTTGTGATAGTAAAGAACATGTAAACATCCAGAAATGCTGTGATATGTGGCAAAACGCTGTAAAACAGGGGAAATAACAACATTTCTGAAATAATAAAAAACGATGTACAAACATAAGAACAAAACTGTTTGAAACCCTGTACTATGTCAATTTTCTACAGTGTTTTAATATGTATTGTGATATTTTCATGGCTTATAACAACTTGTTGGTAGACACCGCTTACCAAAACGCTGTTAAAGACTTAGCAGCGTTTTTTCAATGCTATGAATAGACAAATTTCTTCTAGTGGTTCCTCACTACAACACACATTCACTCAGTTACATTCAATTTCATATACATAGCTCCTCACTATAGTTCACTCATTTCACTCTTTTCATACAACACTCAATTGCAATTCACTATGTTCTCTCTGTTACACTCATTGACACACTCACTGACACATTGTTCCTTCAGTTTGCTTTACAGTTAGTCAAGTCATTTGCATACCTATCACAGAAACACACATAGTAAACTGGAATAAAATAATTTTAAATTATAGCAGATATAAATTTTATTTGCCTTAGAGTTTTGGTGTTTTTATTATCATATTTCTCGACTTGGTTTGATATGTATACACATCCAGCTATGTCTAGACTGCTTGGGATATTCACAGTGATTCACTATATATACCACAAGTTAGATTGTATCTCTAATGCTCACATATATAAAATACACATACACAATACATGTATACACATATATGTGTATGTATATACACATATATTTTGTGCAGAAGCAATATGGTCAAATATTTGTGAATGGGCATGAACCAAGAAATTCAATGCAAGTGGCAAAGCACACATGAAACAACATGTGACGACCCAAATTTTAATTACCTTTTGAGTTGACCAAACAATACCCATCCAACCCAAATTGTACTGGAAATTCAGATCCCAATAGAAAGAAATTAAAGGATGAGATAAGAAAGAAGGAAATATTAGAATAGAAGAAAAGGAAGGAGAACACAACACAGAATCACAGTCTCACATCGCAGCGAAACAAAAGATAATATAGAAATAAATCTTTATTGAGAGCTCTAAATAAAACTTACAATCATTAAAGTACATTATCATATCTGGACAGTTATAATAACCTGTCCTCATATACAGTCACATAGCGGAATGAATACAAGATATCACACATTTGAACACCTCCAGCTCATCTTTGGACTTTGCAGCATCCGATAACCTAGACCAGTACAACCCGGCCTAACCCAAGCATTACAAATACTAGGTCATTCTGGTGAACCAGAGTGAGAAATACTCGTAAAGTTCTTAAGGGGAATCATCCAAACTTGATTTTAAAGTTCAAAATCTTTTTGAAAGAAAAGGATAATCGTAAGACCAAATCAACACATAAATACGGATGATATTTACCTTATGATAACCCAAAACATTCGAAAGCGTATATATATTCTGATATTATAATAGTGTCAAAATAAAAGTAAATAACAATCTAGCGAAACGCTTGCATCTCACGCTCCATATATGTAGTATACAATCAAAATCGCGGGGGCTTACTGGAGATTGGATTTTGACTATGACAAGGTATGGAACCACCTTCCAATAGTGTAAGTCTAGAGGGCAATACACTAGGTTCGACAAGAACGCCTTGCAACCCGACCCACACATGACCGACCACTTAATTCGCTTAAGTGTATTAAATGTATATCACCAATGGTTGGGAACATGTAACACCCCACAATTCTTTAACACTAAGATTCACAAATCAAGGCAGAATTAAAAGTTAAAATCAAAATCAAGGGAAGCGGGCTGCGCCATTGCGTTCGCCTCGGAATTCTGCATGAAAACGAGTCCGAGTTTGCGTAAATCGGAGTCCGTATGAGGAAGATATGGCCTCCAGAAGATTCAGTGAAGTTCAAATTTCAAAACAGATCAGAAATGAGTTCGAAATTCAAAAACAGACCCAGATTGGGCTAGGCGGGAATTTTCCCGCCAAAGGCACCCAGGTCGACTGAGTTGTAGACTGGGTAGTCGACCTGGGGGTCGACCCCCCCTCCCCGCTTTTTCCTGTTTTCTGCACCTGGTTCGTTCTTCTGTATCCGGACGCCATTCTGACCAGATTCGTTGACTTCTACACTATATAAACAGCCCTGGTCTTCTTCTCTATTCACAATTATTTTCTATCCTTATGTTGCCTCTGAGAAAATATATAAATAAATAATATATATAAAATAAACCAAGACGAGGAAATGGTGCTAAAAGATTTTCAAGAAGAGGTTCAAGTCAAGCTAGGATTCAAGAGGAGGTTCAAACGATTTCAATGACTGTTTTTCTACGAATCATAGCAACACCATCTTCCTATTCTAATCTAATCTCTGTAAGTCGGTTACTTTTTAGATTTGAACGTTTTTCTCTGTTCGTGACATGAAATTAAAGGAATAAAAGAACATGCCAAATCTCTCTCTCTATTCGAATCTGTGCTTATACTCTTGGACCTAATTAAGAACTGTTATGATTCGAGGACAAATGAGACTGTGACTATGAAACTGTGGACCTTAAAACCATATGCCTCTATGACTATGAACCTTGCCTATGACTATGAACCTTGCCTATGACTATGAACATTGCCTATGATTATGAACATCGCCTATGACTATGAGCATTGCCTATGACTGTGACTGTGACTACGAGAATTATTTCCTTGACTAAGCCTGTGCCTTTTATTAGGAAACATAAATTATTGCCTATGACATAACAAGGACAACTGTGATCAAACACCTATGATTCATGACTAGGAAAGTATTGCTTAAGTTTTGTGACTATAAAATTGGGTCTAAACCCGATTATCTATTCTGGCTGTTCTTGGTTTTCTTTGGTTTTAGACCTTGGGAATTTACCTATTATGTTAGGTCTACCCATGTTCTGAACCTACTTTGTCTATTCTTGGTTTTAGATCTTCGGAATTTACCTATTAAGTTAGGTCTACCCATGCTCATGAACCTACGCCGTAATCTATATGCCTATGAACTACCATCTTATGTCAGTTGTTATGTCCGTTCTTTCATGGAATTTTGGTTCATTCCCTTTTATCGACGAATCTAGCTTTATTTATAATCTAGATTGAATCACGATTATACGAACGGTGGGAATACGATTTGGGAAAAATATGAAATTTACCAAAAACATAGTTTTTAACTTGGAAATTGGCATGATTTGGGAACGTGTGTTATGGCATGTTCATAGAAATGCAAATGGGATAAATTTGACATGAATTATAGGATGTGTAATTTGAATCTAGTATTGACTTGTAAATCTAGCATTTACATGGACTGTGAACTAGAATAGTAAGTCTAGTTTGGCATGAACTGTAATTAGAATGTTAAATCAGAATTGGTTTACCTAATTTAGCATAATAAGTATATTGGTATAAATTTGAAATTGGCCATAATTGGGAATAACTATCAGGTTTAGCAAAATCATGGTTAGTGACACTTGATTTCGTATGGTTTACATACCAGAAAGCATAAATTTGATATAGTGGGGAGAATGGGCCATAAGAATAAATGTTGACAATTTACATTAAAAGAGTAATTAGGAAATAAGTAAATTAGGAATAATTTACTTATAGAATTTGGCCTAAATGAGGAAATGTAAATTTAGACAAATTAAAAGTTTATTAACAACATCTCTTCTAATGACACACCAGAAAGTTCTAGGGTGACAGAGATGATAGTGTCTAGGCTTGGGTTTGGAAAATACAAGTTTCCTGCTCTCCCTGGCTATCCCTAACTGATCCGACGGACGGGATGGTTACTTTCAAAAACTGATTTGAAAAGTAATCAAAACCCTTTGAACTCAGAAAACACGAATATGCCTAACTCGAGGTTAGACTGAGTTGCGATGTAAACCTGCCCGGAACCAACCGGCACATCCAGTATTCGCAACAATATCTTTCTAATGTGAGTGGTCGCGGCTTTAATCTATTTAATTAAAGCTAGAACAAGAATGGTAGGGTTAAGTTAACTAAGACACTTAACCCGTTCAACATGATAACTAAACTGATGGGTGGGGTTAGGTTCGGACTGACACTTAACACAGTTAAGCTAGAATGGGAGGGTTAAGTCCATAGGAACACTTAACCAACTTAACACAGTTAAGTTAGAATGGGAGGGCTAAGTCCATAGAGACACTTAACCAAACTCAAGGTAGCAAGACAAGATTTGTAGGGGTTAAGTAAAGTTAATACACATAGCCAAATTAACATGTTAACTAGACTAGAGGTTGGGGTTAAGTAAAATCTAATACACTTAGCCAATTTGATATGTTAGCTGGACTAGACCGTAGGGTTAAGTAAACTCGAGCACTTAGCCATCAGATTGTGGTAAAGGAATAGGGCTAAGTCTAAAACATGAAGGGTTAATACTTAACGATTAATAACATGTTAGTTGGAACAGACGGGCAAGGTTAAGTTAAAAAGGAACACCTAACCAATACAGGATGAATGCGTAGGGTTAAGTAATAAGAAATACTTAACCAATATAACTTGGTTGTGGTGGGGTTAAGTCAACATGGATTACCGATAACACTTAACTAGTTTAACAGGATAAATGAAGAGGGTTAAGTTAGCTTGAATTGTCTAATGACACTTAACCAATCCAAACTGACGGGAAAGGGAACTAAGTAGTAAACCTTAGTTAAGAAAACAACGATTCTGGAAACTAAGTGGTAAATCTTAATTAGTAAAACTAAGTAGTAATTCTTAGTATAACACGGTAAGGAGCGAATGTCCGTCTGAGTAAAAAGAAGGCTCCAACGAATTGGGTTACAAAGCCTGAGGCTTCGAGGGGACGTGAGGGTACTCTTGGTATCCCTCTGTGAGGCTGTAGATGATCCTCCTGGGCTCACAGAGGTTAAGGTCTGCGTTAGAAGAACCAGGGGTATGCCTTGGTTGCAATATATGGCAACCTAAAGACTAGGATGGACCAGCGTGATTCGTCGAGAAAACGGTAACCATGTGATAGCAACTCGTCATCTACCATCCATCTTGAGTCGATCGATATACGTGAAGCGAAATGGCGGAGAACTCCAAAGGACCATATACTTGCTATCTAGTTATGGGCGAGGATGGCCATAGGATAGTGGGGCATCAGGGGCCTGCGCATAGTTCTCATTTTTCAAGGTGTGCCTTTCATTAGTTGAGGGAGGGGTCAAGTGGGACCATAGCCACTGGAACAAAAACAGACCTTAGCATCTGCATCGGCAGATATCTGAAAGCTCCCGACCGAATTCTGTATTCCTTGATTTGCCCTGTCACAGGACTCGGGTCGCACATTACAGGACATGTGCATCTAGACAAGCGATAACGATTCGCGATACATGCGTAGGGAAGTATAGGAACATATACCACTCTAGGTAGTGTGTCCTAGACTAGGGGGCATCGTTTGACAGGCAGCATAATCCCTAGTTGAACTAGGTGGCATAAATCCTGAATCCGAGAAGCATTCAACAGATAGCGTAAACTCTAGTTGAATCTAGAAAGCACTTGGTATAAAACCATAGATTAGATCTAGGTAATAACTAATAAATGGATGCCCGAAGGCAATGGAAAATACAGGGATTGGGATCGCGTTATCGTTACTAGTTGGAACACTAGTTAGGTGGTGCAGAGATATAGAAACCAGTATAACATGGAAATAGCGAAGCGGCGAAAGTATTAGAGCGTATCCAGTTTATCTTAGCTTAGCATATCTTGTGTTAATCTTGTCTAATCTTGCCAACCCTATCATCATGGTGTTATCTTGTATTCAGTTAATTCATGTCGTTTTGTTTTCCCCATGTTCATATACTAGAAGTTACTGAACTTACTCAGGCTTTATGTCTTACTCTGTTTTTCTTTCGTCTTCTTTTCTTCCGTTGCCTCCCCCAGGTAGTAAAGGAGGGAATAGTATAGCTCAGGTTAAGTTGGACTGTCACTCTTTCCAAGCTTGAAGATTTGTCGAAGTTTTGCTTGGATTCTCTTTTCAGATGCTATGGCTGGCTCTTGCTAAAATTAGGGAATATAAATGTTGTTTTATGCTTCTTTATTTTGTAAGACAGATGATACTCTGATATTGTAAAGAAATCATTGTACAAACTAATTTATCAATAAAGCAAAGTTTTATTTCCGCTGTTTAACTTCTGTCTGTCTTGTAATTTATCTGCATCTTTTACCCTAAATTCTCCACAGAACTTAGTGCATTCCCTTTGTGAGTGACACTAATGGACGTGGGGTGTTACACGTGGTATCAGAGCTGAAGGTTACCGGATCAGATAAAGGATTTGAAAATTTATTTTCAAAATGGTTTTAAAAGAAGCATTTTTTAGAGAAAAGATTTGTTTAAAAAGCCATATTCCCCAAAGCCATACGCACTATCTTCTCTTCCTCTGTTTGAATTCTCGTCTCCTTCTTTCTTGAGTCTCTGGGGCTCCTGGCTTTCTAGGAGGTAACCTCATCGATGGGCGAAGTAGTGCCCGACTTCCATCCATAGCCGTAGTTGTTTCACCTACGGCCAGTTTTCTTTCAAGCTTATAGGGTTTTCTGTAGGACGGAAGCAGCTTTCGAGAGATTTGTCAGCATGACTATACACGGAAGGGGATGAGGAGTTTGGCTAAGGAGCATAACCCTAGGATGAGGAATTCGTGGATGTAGATTTAGCTCACAAAGGAGGAAGAAATTATAAAATCTAAGACAGGAGGAAGTATCTTTACTAGGGTATGATAGGGCATATAATTAAGGACAAGGGCAAGGACGAGGAACAAGATTTTCAGAGGGGCAAGTACATACTTTCGCCACCTAGCATACCTAGGAGAAAGGTAGTAAAGTTATGTTGGAAGAGTCTACTTTTGGTTTTAGAACTTCGCATTTGTTCATATCCACTTCCATAGTTGAGTCTCTTCACCATAGTGCTTGTATAGTAAGATCCCACTAGAGTCTCAAATCCAATTGGTGGTCCGACCCGTTTATTTTTGGTTAGTAGGGATTTGAGAATAGCTATCGAGTTTGCTTATAGCATCTCACGAAGATCGTCAAAATTCGGAGGAGATACCCCTTGGGTGCTTGTCTGATATTGGTTTAGGCCTTTGGGGCTTGTACTTGAGGAATGTCGAGTTCGACTAGGATGGTTTGAGTGAGCAGGCACTTTAAAAAGCACGTAGTGACCTTTTGACCCTCATAGTTATGGCGTGATGGATAAGCTAAGAGGAGAGACATCAAACCATCTTGGTATGTACACCTGGTATCATAGTTAGCATCTGTTTATTTTGGAAATGGAGGTCAGAAACTTCACAATCGTGAAGTTAAATTAGTTAAGATACAGTGGAGTAAAGCTCAAGAAGGCTAGATACTAGCGTCATACCCTTTTTCTTAATGGTGCATCCTTGATTTCTTTGTTTAGGAGCTTTACGCATAATTGTTTCTCTCTTTCCAAAGTATATCCCCTAGGTCGTATCTTCGATCCTTAGGTAGAAGCCAATGGATGTAAACATGTATTTGAAACATGTTATGGTCGATGGTTGCAAGTGGTTGCAAATGGTTGCTCGTGAACGCATATGCATACATATTAGGCACTAGATCAAGTTCGGACGCTTTCATCTTGCATTTACAAATATGTATTTGTTTGTAAGTTGAGCTTGATATGTTATCATATGGATGAATGGCTATGCACACATGTAGTACTCACATAACTAGGGATGCTTGCATACAAGATTGGACGCATGGCACTGACATGATTCGCATTAAGGAGGTCAACTGAATCAGTAGACCGCCTGATTTTGCATTAGATAAAGAAATATACACACGCTATGCATATAAACATGAAAGCATTAGAAATCTTTTAAGGACAATGAATGCCTGTGATTGAGTGGTTGAGTAGATGGGTGATTGGATGGTAGGACACATTCTTCCCAACTTGAAGATTTCTTGGACGAAATCCTTTTAAGTAGGGGAGAATGTAACACCCCGTAGTTCTGTAACACTAAGATTCAAAAATCAAGGCAAAATTAAAAGTTAAAATCAAAATCAAGGGAAGCGGGCTGCTCTTCTGCGTTCGTCTTGGAATTCTGCATGAAAACGAGTCCGAGTTTGCTTAAATCGGAGTCCATATCAGGAAGATATGGCCTCCGGAAGATTCAGCGAAGTTCAAATTTCAAAACAGATCAGAAATGAGTTCGAAATTCAAAAACAGACCCAGATTGGGATGGGTGGAAACTTTCCCACCCAAGGCACCCAGGTCGATTGGGTAGTCGACCTGGGGCACCCAGATCGACTGGGTAGTCGACCTGGGTCACCTAGGTCGACTGGGTAGTTGACCTGGGGGTCGACCCCTCCCCCCCGCTTTTTCCTGTTTTCTGCACCTGGTTCGTTCTTCTGTATCCGGACGACATTCTGACCAGATTCGTTGACTTCTACACTATATAAACAGCCCTAGTCTTCCTCTCTATTCACAATTCTTTTCTATCCTTATGCTGCCTCTGAGAAAATATATAAATAAATAATATATATAAAATAAACCAAGACGAGGAAATTCTGCTAAAGGATTTTCAAGAAGAGGTTCAAGTCAAGCTAGGATTCAAGAGGAGGTTCAAACGACTTCAACGACTGTTTTTCTACGAATCATAGCAACGCCATCTCCCTATTCTAATCTAATCTCTGTAAGTCGGTTACTTTTTAGATTTGAACGTTTTTCTCTGTTTGTGACACGAAATTAAAGGAATAAAAGAATATGCCAAATCTCTCTCTCTATTCGAATTTGTGCTTATACTCTTGGACCTAATTAAGAACTGTTTTGAGTCGAGGACAAATGAGACTGTGACTATGAAACTGTGGACCTTAAAACCATATGCCTCTATGACTATGAACCTTGCCTGTGACTATGAACATTGCCTATGATTATGAACATCGCCTATGACTACGAACATTGCCTATGACTGTGACTGTGACTACGAGAATTATTTCCTTGACTAAGCCTGTGCCTTTGATTAGGAAACAAAAATTATTGCCTATGACATAACAAGGACAACTATGATCAAATACCTATGATTCATGACTAGGAAAGTATTGCTCAAGTTTTATGACTATAAAATTGGGTCTAAACCCGATTATCTATTCTGGCTGTTCTTGGTTTTTTTGGTTTTAGACCTTGGGAATTTACCTATTAAGTTAGGTCTACCCATGTTCTGAACCTACTCTGTCTATTCTTGGTTTTAGATCTTGGGAATTTACCTATTAAGTTAGGTCTACCCACGCTCTTGAACCTACGCCGTAATCTATATGCCTGTGAACTACCATCTTATGCCAGTTGTTATGTCCGTTCTTTCATGGCATTTTGGTTTATTCCCTTTTATCGACGAATCTAGCTTTATTTATAATCTAGATTGAATCACGATTATACGAACGGTGGGAATACGATTTGGGCGAAATATGAAATTTATCAAAAACATAGTTTTTAACTTGGAAATTGGCATGATTTGGGAACGTGTATTATGGCATGTTCATAGAAATGCAAATGGGATAAATTTGACATGAATTATAGGATGTGTAATTTGAATCTAGTATTGACTTGTAAATCTAGCATTTACATGGACTGTGACCTAGAATAAATAGTAAGTCTAGTTTGGCATGAACTGTAATTAGAATGTTAAATCAGAATTGGTTTACCTAATTTGACATAATAAGTATATTGGTATAAATTTGAAATTGGCCATAATTGGGAATAACTGTCAGGTTTAGCAAAATCATGGTTAGTGACACTTGATTTGGTATAGTTTACATACCAGAAAGCATAAATATGATATAGAGGGGAGAATGGGCTATAAGAATAAATGTTGACAATTTACATTAAAAGAGTAATTAGGAAATAAGTAAATTAGGAATAATTTACTTATAGAATTTGGCCTAAATGAGAAAATGTAAATTTAGACAAATTAAAAGTTTATAAACGACATCTCTTCTAATGACACACCAGAAAGTTCTAGGGTGACAGAGAGCATAGTGTCTAGGCTTGGGTTTGGAAAATACAAGTTTCCTGCTCTCCCTGGCTATCCCTAACTGATCCGACGGACGGGATGGTTA
Organism: Allium sativum; assembly: GCA_030737875.1. Lineage (NCBI taxonomy): Eukaryota > Viridiplantae > Streptophyta > Magnoliopsida > Asparagales > Amaryllidaceae > Allium > Allium sativum. Next base: position 655,861,557 of record CM060910.1, read on the forward strand.
CTTTCAAAACCTGATTTGAAAACTAATCAAAACCCTTTGAACTCAGAAAACACGAATATGCCTAACCCGAGGTTAGACTGAGTTGCGATGTAAACCTGCCCGGAACCAACCGGCACATCCAGTTTTCGCAACAATATCTGTCTAATGTGAGTGGTCGCGGCTTTAATCTATTTAATTAAAGCTAGAACAAGAATGGTAGGGTTAAGTTAACTAAGACACTTAACCAGTTCAACATGATAACTAAACTGATGGGTGGGGTTAGGTTCGGACTGACACTTAACACAGTTAAGCTAGAATGGGAGGGTTAAGTCCATAGGAACACTTAACCAACTTAACACAGTTTAGTTAGAATGGGAGGGCTAAGTTCATAGAGACACTTAACCAAACTCAAGGTAGCAAGACAAGATTTGTAGGGGTTAAGTAAAGTTAATACACTTAGCCAAATTAACATGTTAACTAGATTAGAGGTTAGGGTTAAGTAAAATCTAATAGACTTAGCCAAATTTAATATGTTAGCATGACTAGACCGTAGGGTTAAGTAAACTTGAGCACTTAGCCATCAGATTGTGGTAAAGGAATAGGGCTAAGTCTAAAACATGAAGGGTTAATACTTAACGATTAATAACATGTTAGTTGGAACAGACGGGCAGGGTTAAGTTAAAAAGGAACACCTAACCAATACAGGATGAATGGGTAGGGTTAAGTAATAAGAAATACTTAACCAATATAACTTGGTTGTGGTGGGGTTAAGTCAACATGGATTACTGATAACACTTAACCAGTTTAACAGGATAAATGAAGAGGGTTAAGTTAGCTTGAATTGTCTAATGACACTTAACCAATCCAAACTGACGGGAAAGGGAACTAAGTAGTAAACCTTAGTTAAGAAAACAACGATTCTGGAAACTAAGTGGTAAATCTTAGTTAGTAAAACTAAGTAGTAATTCTTAGTATAACACGGGAAGGAACGAATGTCCGTCTGAGTAAAAAGAAGGATCCAACGAATTGGGTTACGAAGCCCGAGGCTTCGAGGGGACGTGAGGGTACTCTTGGTATCGCTTTGTGAGGCTGCAGATGATCCTCCTAGGCTCACAGAGGTTAAGGTCTGCGTTAGAAGAACAAGGGGTATGCCTTGGTTGCAATATATGGCAACCTAAAGACTAGGATGGACCGGCGTGATTCGGCGAGAAAACGGTAACCCCTGTGATAGTAACTCTTCGTCTACCATCCATCTTGAGTCAATCGAGAAACGTGAAGCGGAAAGGCGGAGAACTCCAAAAGACCATTTACTTGCTATCTAGTTATGGGTGAGGATGGCCATATGATAGTGGGGCATCGGGGGCCTGCATATAGTTCTCATTTTTCAAGGTGTGCCTTTCATTAGTTGAGGGAGGGGTCAAGTGGGACCATAGCCACTGGAACAAAAACAGACCTTAGCATCTACATCGGCAGATATCTGAAAGCTCCCGACCGAGTTCTGTATTCCTTGATTTGCCCTGTCACAGGACTCGGGTCGCACATTACAGGACTTGTGCATCTAGACAAGCGATAATGATTCGCGATACATGCGTGGGGAAGTATAGGAACATATACCACTCTAGGTAGTGTGTCCTAGACTTGGGGGCATTGTTTGACAGGTAGCATAATCCCTAGTTGAACTAGGTGGCATAAATCCTGAATCTGAGAAGCATTCAGCAGATAACGTAAACTCTAGTTGAATTTAGAAAGCACTTGATATAAAACCATAGATTAGATCTGGGTAATAACTAATAAATGGATGCCCGAAGGCAATGGAAAATACAGGGATTGGGATCGCGTTATCTTTACTAGTTGGAACACTAGTTAGGTGGTGCAGAGATATAGAAACCAGTATAACAAGGCAATAGCGAAGCGGCGAAAGTATTAGAGCGTATCCAATTTATCTTAGCTTAGCATATCTTGTGTTAATCTTGTCTAATCTTGCCAACCCTATCATCATGGTGTTATCTTGTATTCAGTTAATTCATGTCGTTTTGTTTTCCCCATGTTCATATGCTAGAAGTTACTGAACTTACTCAGGCTTTATGTCTGACTCTGTTTTTCTTTCGTCTTCTTTTCTTCCGTTCCCCCCCCCCCCCAGGTAGTAAAGGAGGGAATAGTCTAGCTCAGGTTAAGTTGGACTGTCACTCTTTCCAAGCTTGAAGATTTGTCGAAGTTTTGCTTGGATTCTCTTTTCAGATGCTATGGCTGGCTCTTGCTAAAATTGGGGAATATAAATGTTGTTTTATGCTTCTTTATTTTGTAAGACAGATGATACTCTGATATTGTAAAGAAATCATTGTACAAACTATTTTATCAATAAAGCAAAGTTTTATTTCCGCTGTTTAATTTCTGTCTGTCTTGTAATTTATCTGCATCTTTTACCCTAAATGCTCCACAGAACTTAGTGCATTCTCTTTGTGAGTGACACTAACGGACGTGGGGTGTTACAGATCAACAACCGTTTCCCGAAAGGGACAACATTGAATAGATTAAAGAATGAAATGGATTTTCTCTAGATAGGTGATTATACACCCTAATGGGATCGACCCACATAGCCATGCTGCCTGCCTGACTTTTGTCATTTCCCGGATGATGAGGCTTGAGGCTACGATTATCTACCTTTTTAGATCAGCACATCAAACTTTGAATGCCACATCGTTAGATCCGTCAAATCACTAATTGACGTCCTCAAAAATACGTGGGCATGTTTTAAGAAATCAATGTACGTGACCATCTGGAAATACTCTGTCAGACACTCGTCCATACAAGTCATCCAGGAATAGGATGAATCGAAGGAACCCTCCTACTGTATCCAAAGGATCAGTAGCGAGAAGTCCTTGCAATCCGCAAAATCTCAACCACGACCGAATCACATTTTAAAAACCTCTGGTAGAAAGCCAGAGAAATTCAACAGAAATCCTTACGTTTATGAAGATCCACGGTCTTCAAAGCTCCACCTCGATCAGCTTCTGAACATCTTCAACGTTTACGTATTTGCTAGTCGGAATGGTTTTCGAATATAGATTATATCCCGGACTTTCCGTACCAACAATTGATTTGGATAGATTTTGATAGTCGGTGATTTAACTATCAAAATAAACACCCATCATCCATAGAAATATAAAGTGGATTCATTGGTTCAATTTACAGCGTCACTTGGCCTCTTTAGTTAAATAGTTGTTAATTAAATTTCTAAATCTTCCAATATTTGGAATCTCGCTTTTAAATTCTTATTTCCAAATCAAATTATTCAACTCATATCTCTTCAAATTGTAGCTTAAAATATGCTTCATGGAAATATTTTTTTAATCACCTCAACCACCATCATTTCTAAACTAATATCATCCTTGGATAATCATGAAGTCGTTCAAGTTGGGGTTTTTATTTACCTCTCAGACCTTGATTCGACAATATTCTTATTTTCGGAATAGATAGAAGTTTATTAACGAAATCTCATCCTAGTAATTATCCCAACACTTCAATTTACTATAGAATCCCTTTTTAAAATCACATATCTTACTATTGATTTAAATAACTCCATTTCACATCTAAAATAGTCATCCTTAAATATTATCATTATATCTTCATTTTAAATAACCAATTTTCATCCACTTAAGCTTCCATTCACTTCTATCTCTTACTAAATCATGTTTGAAACTTTCCTTTTTATAGAAAGTCCTTACAGGTGATAAATCCAAAATCTTACTCATATAAATATGAGTAAAACCTATTAAAAACCCTTTTTAACTATAAAAGGTCCTAAAACCACCTTTAACTTTATTAATCGAGTTCCAGTTACCAGATTGTTTCCTTAATTTAGTTTAATAATAAATCTCAACTCCTTTTCATTAAAAAGTTTACTTTATCATTAACTATTAATAAAATAGTTAATTTTCCCTTAAAGGTTATTTTAAAATAATAATTAACTTCAATAATAATTAACAATTCAATAATTGTTTTAAATAATCAAATCTTGTTCAAGTAGTTGACTCAGTCCTCTCAAAACAAGGTTAACCCGTTAACCCATTCCAATTAGTCCTTTCTTTTAAATTTATAAAAATCAATTTAAATAATTTTATTTAATTTAATTAACAATCTAATTACATAAAAAAAATCTCAATTATACAGTTAATTCAACCTTTAACCATTTGGTAAATTTCTTCTTGTTTGCTTATACAAAACTCTTCAACATACGAATCTCGATTTTATAAACACATTTTTAAAATTATTAGATAAGATAGTTATTCATTTTCTTTAATAAATATTCGTTTTATAAAACAAAGTTTATAACTTCCTTTCTATTGATTTCCTAACGGTAAATCAGTATGCATAAAATGATTCATTTACAGGCCATCTGCCGATAATTACTCAACCAGTATCAGCTATTGGTTAATATCAAACATGTATTGAATTTAGATTCAACAATCAACAATCAATCGAATTGATTAAACAGTTCATATAAATAAACAACATTTTAAGGATTCCGGTTGGATCCCTCCAACTTGTCCTTCCCTACATCAAAATGGATTATCTCAAATTCAATACAACAATATATTTATGCATCGTGATAAACAGAAACGAACAGTCCAACTAATAACGGTCAACAACAATTTATAACATCCAATCAAGCATTCAATTATTTATTTAATATGTTTATATTATTATAAACGTATTAACAAGGTAAGTTACCTTGTTTGGAATTCAATCGTTAAAATAACGATTTAACTTGATTAAATTAAATAAGCATTTAATTTAATCACTGAATATTGAAAATAATATTTATCAAACAAACTGTCATTCAATCATCAACCATTAGCAAACATTGCACACAAAATAAAAACTCATCTTATATAAATTATAAACGGGATAAACTGAGTGAGTTGAACTCACCTTGGTTTCATTCATCGTCAAGCGGTTCGTTTTACAAGCTTCCAGCTGCGTTCAACTCCATCCGTTTCAAATCAGCTCCATAATAATATGTCTATCGATATGGTCCAATGCTTCTAGTCTTGTTGAATTCTGATACATGCAGTACATTACAGAATTTATAAATATCGGTTTAAATTTAAATTAATTAACACTTAATAAAATCTTAATTTAAATTCTAATCATGTTATTAAAATAGTTGGCCATGTTGCATATAAATTGTATACATTAGGCATTTACTTACTTAGACACATCTACAAAATCGGTCACGTTACACATATTTTTAACATACAAATAACATTTTTTTCCTTAACTAATCTTTATTGGCACATTGAGTAATAGACATACATTAATGGTCACGTTCAAAACTCTTCATGTATATTGAAACACTTGGCCACACATTTTTTTATTTATTTAGTGTGATGCTATTCACAACCCTGTTTAGACTACTGGCCACCTATACTGAATGTCACCTCTTTTTTGTGCCTCTCTACTTCTTTACACCACCTAAATTATTCAATTTCTAATTGGCTACCACCTCTGCCTTTAATTCTTCATCTTTCCAACAAAAAAATGTCTTCTTCCTGAAATTTTCTCCATCTCTCTACAAGCTTGAAGATTTTCCTAAATTATCAACGCAATTTCAAGCGTCTAATCAGCTGATTAACACATTCGAATCGCTCTACAAAAACATTCAACTTTTTCCCTGTTGTTTTACACCGTCGAATCAGCGCGTTCTGCGAATCAAATACCTAAAATCACATTGTTTAACAAAAGAATTAACATAATTCCAGTTTTACATGAATAATAGTGATTGTAAATTAAGTATACTTCATCAGTTGTAAAATGATCTGTCAAATCAACTTTTGTGTCTTTAACGACATTCGACCGATCATCTTATGGCCTATTGCTATCATCCACATAGTTATCAAGTTTATCGTAAATCACATTATCTTCATACAAAAATCAAATAAAAATAATTAAAATGGATTTTTTTATAAATTTTGACATATAAATTGTTGTTGTATGAAGAAAACCCAAAAATTCAATAACTTACAATGTCATTCTCTATTACAACATCATCGAAATTAATGTCTTCCAAACTTGAAGTAGAGAGAAGGGTGAAAGAAAGCTCCTACAAAATTTAATACAAAACCCTTGAAAAAATTTCTATAATAACAATATAGATTATGCATCATGATATACAAAACTAACATTTTTTTTGTCTTTATCTTCCATCCTCTACTCAGCCAATTTTTTTCTTATGGTTTATAGTTTGATATAAAAGAATTTACATTGAGAGAGAAGAGAAGAGAAGAGACAATACGGCTGTTATTGACTGAGTGAAAAGAAATATAGTGGTGATAGGAAGTAGGTCAAAAATAATACAATCTATTAATTTTTTAAAGGTGTCCAGTAGTCTAAATGGGGGTGTGAATAGCAGTGCACTTTATTTATTCTACTGTATTCTTCCCAACGAGACATTCATCATTTAGAACTATCCTTATTTGTGCCTTAATAACAACCTATATCTTAATCTCTAATTACGTTAACAAATCTCGATTAGTCATATTTAATGATAATTAGGCACAATTAATTATTTACAAATACATTGCCATGTTATTATAAATGGTGAAGCACTTTAGGATGGTTTATACGGTTCTTGTTAGACCAAAAAATGGTCCTAACACCCAATTGATAATGTTTTGTAGAGAATAATGAGGAATCATGGACAAAAAGCAAGAAAAATCAATCAACACACGGAATTTATAGTGGTTCGGCGTTAACAAGCCTACATCCACTTCATAGCATCTCAATTCATTCAGAAATTACAAATACAATGAGTATTGATGCTCAAGCACTCAATTACAATGAATAATACTCTCCGAATTCATTGATTTTATTAAAGAGGATGAAGGTTCTTCGTTGGTAGCCATGGCCGAAATAGATAGAGCTTCCTTGAGGCCAAAAAGTCCCCTTAAATGATGTGTTCTATGTGTATTTATAGGTAGAAATTCGGTTAGGGTTGAGTGGCCATGTGGAAGCTTCAGAGTAAATCTCGGAAGTAGTGGAGAACATGGGGAAATGGTCTTTAACTGCCCAGAATTCGGTTAGGGGTAGAGACCCGATCCGGATAACCCGATCCGGATGACCCGATCTGGTTTACCCGATCCGGATGACCCGATCCGGTTTGGTTGGTCAGAAATATTCGCTTTAGCTTGATCCTAAATGGTGGAATCCAACCCGAAGCTTATGTGCACAGAAATACGAGTTTTCCCATCCTTCGCTACTTCGTCCAAGCAGATGTCGATCTCTGGCAGTTCATACTCAAGCCTTGAGCGGCCTTCCTGATAGAGTTCTTCGGCTTTGGATAGTCTGGTCACAAAGAAGGCTAACATTTTGCCCCCCAAAGTACATCTTGTTGCAAATAAGATGTGCTTTGAATAAGTCGAGATGAATCTTTTTGGATCTTTTTCTGTATAAATGGCTTGTCATATGCCGCATTGCTTCCGTTGATGCTTATCGGGCAAAATTTCATGGCTAGAATGGTCAAGATGATCAAGTAATCATTTAGACTTCGTCAAATCAAGAGGTAGAATTCCTTCATCATAGGTCATGCGGTATGTTTGGCTCCCGTGTGAGATCGTACATGTAAAAGTTGATGCCAAACGACGCCATCTTCCTAAACAAGTCAAGTGCATTACTAAGCTAAGATTTCTTTAATGTATAAGTCAATGTATACAATAGCCGTCCAAGTCACAGTATGGTGTCAGAATCTTCGTATCTTGAGCTAGCATCTGGACCGTTCGGATAGAGCGCATCAGAGTCGGCATATGAATTTGTCATTTTTGCTTGGATTTGGACTATCTCGATATCAGGATATTAATCTAGGACTCCATGACTGCATCTAATCGTAATAATAGTGCATCCGAAAGCCATGATCACTTCAGATTGTTTTATAGTCCCGTGATCACATACGAGTCAGTACGAGATGTTGTTGAAAACATGCAAGCCAATAGCTGGCAGGATTATCACAATTGTAAGGCAGCAGAGGAGTTCATCATACTCTCCATTTGATGCAGTTACAGATCAAGTCTTTGAATTCTTGCTTGATCCATAATTTCGCTCACTTGGATGGTCGGGACGAATCACGTCATATTCTAAAGATATAATGTATATGTTCTGAATCATGCATTGAGTCAGGGTCATGTTTAAAGTCAATCTGTCGGTTGAAGTTGATGTTCCTAGCATTAGTGGAGGACGAGCGAAGTCAGTGCTTATGCCCCCAGCATTGTTGGGGATTATGATAGGTCAATCGGACATCCAATATTTTAGCCTTTATACTTTTTTCTGCCGCATCGGATTAGATATGTAGGTTCAACAATCTTAGTCACCCTGTGTCGTTATGTGCACATTCCCAAGTCATCAAGGGTTGGAGTTGTATATGCGAATGGTCGAATCACATTCGTGTTGGGGTCAACCCATCTGTTTAGCCAGAAAGCAGTGATCGCCTTATTGAGTATATCAGCAAACTTAGATACTCTCCTCGCATCAGCTGCAGAGTTGAGTAAGCTCGTCAATCTTGCAAGCGAGCAAACGTCGTTAGTGAGTTATTCGAGCTCCTTCGTTCACGCTTTGGCATAATCCGAAATAGCCATCGTAGTCTTGTTGAGTCTATCTCCCATGCTTGGTTCCATTAAGCTTGACAATCAAGACCGCGGGCCTGATTAATGACATTGGTCATTTCCAGAATTGTAAATTCCTGTTATTCTTTCCTGGGGCTTTTCTTTTTCCTTTATTACTTCTAGAGTCAGATGGTGCTCCATTCTGTCGTGAAGACATTGAGATCATCCATTTCAACATTAGCACACTCTTATTGCACGAATCTGTCTGTCTCAGGATAGGATTTTCCAACGTTTCTAGGAGAATCTCATGGTAGAGAGATACCGAGGTTTGTTTCAGAGGTGAATCCGCCAAGTCCTCTTGGTGGGTCTCGATACAAAGAGATTTTGAAGTTTGAGATATCCAGAATACCGGATACTACAGCAATCAACGCCATATATGGTCCAGGTCGATTTACTGATGCCACTGCGGCGTTGAATCTTTCAAGGAATGCATGTAGGGTCTCGCCTGATCTCTGTTGAAGCATCAATTAATGTTGCCAATTTGGCCCTCATCTTTGGGAAGTTGTCGCTAATTACCTAATTTAGCGCTAGTGCCCCCGGTATGAAGTCTTAAATTGGGTGGAAGCCGGTTTCTGGCTTCTTGGTTGCGCATATGTAATAGCCGTCAATCAGGCTTCTGTTTTTTAATTCTAGATGGTGATCCGCTACTTGGATGTATGCAGGTTGTTCTTGAGGAGCCATTCTTCTGCTTATAGTCTAGGATCTTGCGGGGCTACGATGATAATAAATGTGCATAAAGTCGGCAAAAAGTCAAATTATGTTACTCGAAACTTGTGTCCTATGCCCCACTCTACAGGGGTTTTGCTATGCGGTGAGCACCAGATCCATTTCTTCTCTAAATTCATACTTCTTCATCAAGTCATGAGTTAGAGTTTAACATAAAATATTTTGTTCATGTCTGACTCATGTTAGTTTTGGATCTCCCATCCAAGCTCTGAGGATTGGAGTCGAATGGCGATATGTCAAATTATTGCCACTTCGAATGCTTCTACTTTCCCCCTTCATGGGGAGCCTCATGTTGAGGTTGAGCTGGGTTTTAAACATTCATCTGTATAGAAGCAAAGGTTGGTCGGGCTCCGTTTAAGTTTTTCGGCGGCTCTTACATATCCATCGTTTTCATCCAAAATGTCACGGTCGGAAGTTGCATGTTACAAATGCCTGGGAGGAGGTTGGTTGCATCTTTGTTTCATCAAAGACGACTATGCCAACTTGTCCTAGGGTCTCATATTATCTGGACCACGGGGCAGGGAGTGTATGAGCCAAGTTCGTTGTCGTTTGAATTCCCATGGTGCTCGCTCTAGCGAATAAGTCGAAGCTACTAGGCCTTCCATCTATCTTAGTAGAGAAGTTATCCACCATTTTCTGTCGTTTCCGGAGAAGTTCATCTCGCTGATCCATTTGAGTTCACAAATCAGCAAGGGTACCATCCATTTCATATCTAGCTTGACATGCTGAGGGATCATCACAAGAAGAAATTTGCTACCTTCCTTCGATCCTAGCGCCTTCTGCGCCAATATCCTCAGCACGGAAGAAATTTCTATCTTCCTTCTTCTTAGCTTTTGAGTCTGAGTGTCAGGCAATCCGCCTCCTCGTAAGTTAGGAGTCAAAGCAATGGCATCTCCCTTTACATGGGGTCTTTCAACCGGGAAGTCGGTCCGGACTAGCAAATGGACGTTCACTCTGCATCCATTTCGTGGTCCTCAAGTAGCCTGTCAAGATTGAGGTATAAGTTAGACACAGACATATAACATTTATGAATATTTTCTGCAGTGCAGCCCCAGTCCAGGGTTAATGGAGAAAGGTCGGCAGTTGTATCACGTCCCTTTTAAATTTAGATGTGGATGCACGGAAGGGAGACATTGTTTTCAAAGCTTATGTGATTGAGTTATCCAAGTGCTCGAGTTATCGCATTTTCTATTCAATATATTTGCGAGGTGGCACTGGTCGTTGCACTTGGGCTATGGCTAGTCATACATGGGTGTGTATGTTGATTTGATATATCACTCTTAGGATCTCCTTTCGGTGATTGCATTGAGTCGTGTGGGAAGCTTAGCATTAGAAGTCGACGTCATTCCTTCAAACACGACCTCTTTGTTGTTGTACGCGAGTATCCCTTGTGTCTTTGCTTTGTATCTGTACATAATCTTGCAATTCGAAAAAGAATAGTCAGCTTAGTCTTGCAAGCTACTAAGTCAATCTTTAAGTCATAAGCAATTGTAGCTCGAAATTAAAACATGTTGAGTGCTAATCTATCTAGCATAGAATTATTAAATGTCAAAGTGTCAGGTGTCGTAGTTTGGAGGTATAGTGTCGGTAGCCTCCATTTAATTTTGAAACACGGGTCGCGTCCAAAGCGTGTTTGAAGTAAATTCAGAAATCTATGTCCGTGCCCCCAGCGTTGATGGGAACCGGATTAAGTCACTCGGATGTCCGATCCGTAAGTCCTTTTTAATCTTGTCCTCAGTCAGAGGGCAATGAAGATTGCATGCACGTCGCAACATTGTCCTTTATACTCTCTCCCAAGTCGTGAGAGTTAGAGTTATGGGTTTAGTGGTCTTAAGTCATGGTGCACCATTTACACTAACCCAACAGATTTATACTCTCTCTCATGTCGTGAGAGTTAGAGTTATGGATGTCGCGGTTCGTCCTTTATACTCTCCCAAAGTCAGTTTGGGTTAGAGTTGTGGATCGAGTGGTCTTAAATCTTTGCGCGCCTGTCACACTCGTCCTAAGTTTATACTCATATCCAAGTTTTGAGGATTAGAGTTAGTCGGGGAAACAGTCGGGTCACATTTGCCTTGGCATCGTCCCTTTGCTCCCATGTCAAGGGCAAAGGTCGCCATCGGGGATGATCGGTTCTCACCCCTATTGAGTTTATACTCCTCCCTTCCGAAGCATGGGAAAGAGTTTGATATGTCGTTAGAGAGCGGTCGAGTCATACTCATCCTCGTCTTAACATATCTCTTTTGCCCCCACTTCGAAGGTAAAAGTTATCTCGTTCATGGTATTGTACCCGTCACTGTTGCACTCTTCCCATCAGATCAAGGGACAGAGTCGTCGATCTACCGAGTGATTATGTCACACTCGAATACATTTCTATGTCTTGCGTAGCGAATCAATGGATAGATGATGAGGAGGCCTCATTAGTATGTCCATATATGGATAACACAGGTCGAACTCGTGTGCATTTACTCTCTTGCCCCCACGTCAAGGGCAAAGAGTCGGTGAATGAATGGTCGAACTTCTTTTGCTTTAGAATGTTGTTGTTAGGCCAATAGTAAGCGGGTGAAGGGTCGAATCACGTTCGCCAAAGCTTTACATTCCTCCGATCAAACTATGGCAGGAGTTGTCGGTACCAAACCTCGGGTACCTGCAACATTTATATACGAATTTGCATGAGTTAATCATGTCAATAACTCAAGAAGTATGTAAAGGAAAAATGCATGATTGGAAAATATGTTGATAGGAGGTGCTGCCTCCTTTATTTGGATTTATGTAATTCGATGGCATCGACTGCAGGATCTGATTGTATGGACGGTCGAACCGCGTCCATCTGGAGTCGGATCTCAACTCTGAAATGCAATGATCGATGCACAATTATCTTGAGATCTGCCACGTGTGAGCCAAGGAGTGGATGGTTACCTCGGATCCATCTTAAGGTATACAACTTCTCTCAGGCGAAGGACGTGGCTCTGTAAACGAGCAGTTCAATCGGGCTCGTTACGGCAATGCTCCATAATTCTTCCTGTAGGTGCTCAAAGTTTGATCGGTACCAGATTCGGGGTACCTACATCATCCACATATAAATTCATTTGAGTTAGTTACATCAATAACTCATAAAGCATGGAAATATAAGAGTCATGGTTAAAAAGTAATCCTGTCAAAGGAATGAATATCATTATGTGCGAAGATGACATTGCACGCTCTTTGCAGGTCCATTTTTCCTCACTACATCTCTGTCAGGGGATGGCTATCAAAATCTTTAGCTGGCGATGAACGTCTTTTCAAACCGTTGTGGGGTGGCGGTCCCAAGAATGAACAGACCTTGAAAGAGGACTTGGAGTGACAAAGGCAATTAGGTAAATACTATAAGCGAATGACGAGGTCGCATCTTATTTGAATCGCCTTCTTGCCCCCATGCTAAGGGCAAGGATTGAGTATAAGGGAGTCATGGCTGCTGGGGGATAGTCATATCTCATCCATCCGCAGATATGCCTTTAGTCCCACGTTGGGAATAAGATCTAATGCACATATAATCAATCAGCATCCAGGCTTAAGTGCTCTAAACCTTTAACTTGCCACCCCCATCGAGTAGCATCTCCTAATTAGCTAAATAGCAGGCTCTTCCAGTAACATGGTCGCCATGGACCATTCCCATTCCATCTTTCATTAGGAATTTTAGCAATAGATACCAGGGTGTAATGTAAGCTCTAATCGCCGCTAGAGCTGGTCAGTTTAGACCTTAGTCAGATAAACTTGACTACAATAGCATGGCTTCCAAGGCTTGAAGTAATGTTCACGTTTTCTATCACAATTTATGTATGAAGTCGAGAGCTAACGGTTGATTCATATTTGTTTTGATCTCGAACTCTCATCTCTTGACAAAGGTCATATGGTGACTAGTGAGCAGTCAAGTTGCTATCATCCGAGCAAAGATTCATATGTCCAATCATGGCCTGCAGGGGTTCAGCTGTTACCTATCGCTGGGCACCAAAGTATGTTGACCTAACCCTTATTCAATGGAAATCAGTCTTCCTCAATGCGATTGACAGCAAATAGCCATTGCAAAGGTTAGCTAAGTTCTTCGGGAGGTGAGACGTAGGACATTTTATTCATCACATCATACAATTGAAGTGTAGCTTTGGGATGTTGGGATCCTTAGCTGCTTTCTGGTATCCCACTATTGACAATCATGGTCACTAAGATCATATGAATCATCTTTGAAGTAGTGTTCGAACTGTTCTATATAACTGTCATACGATGCTTCGCCGATTGGACAGGTTTAAGTCATATAAATGGGATGGTCACTACTCATTAGGGAACAACATCAGTTGCATCAGTGAAATCTATACACCATCGGAGCTATGGAAGAGGAAATTGTTATGAGACAATCATTGTCTCGTATATTATCGTTGATAGCAAGCTGAATCTGATTGATTGCTCCTCACATTGTCTTATTGATGTAAGTAGGTGTCATGCCTCTGGGAAGAATCCCAGTCGTTGCCATCTTGTCATGACATTCTCAGACTATCCGTCTAATCTCCATTGTCAAGCTTTGATGATTGTTGTTGACCAAAATATATGTCGAGCCGAAGGCGAGCCGTGCTCCGAGCCGAAGGCGAGGCCGTCAGCGGGTCCGGGCGCAGCGCCGGCGGGGGTCCAGGGCCCCGCAGTCCCATGTGGGCACCACACGATTTTTTCGATTTTGGAAGATGGTGCCTTTTCTGAAATGATCTTAAAAATGCATTTTTTTCCAAAAATAGCTGTTTCGGGTCGGATCGGATTATGCCTTCAAATTTGCGGTTCAGAGATTGTCTTCAGGTCGGGTCGGATCGGACTAGTTCCTCCGAGCCGGATCGGAGACGTCATTAGCTAGTCGGTTCGGTATATATGAAAGAGCCGGTTCGGATCTCCTCCTCCTGTTCGGGTCGGTCTTCCCTAACCTGCATCTCCACTTTCCTACGTTTCGGGTCGTGGCACCCTCTTCGGTTCGGTTCGGAGATGCATCATTGGGTCGGTTCGGGCCTTCCCATGCAGCTCGGATCGGGGATATGCCTTCGGGTTGGTTCGGGTATGTTATCGAATCGGATCGGATCGGGTATGTCATCAGCAGGCAGCAGGTTCGGATCTCCCCCTCTGGTTCGAATCAGACGTTCTTTTTCAGGTTGGGTAATACCCGATCCGACCCCCTATGGGAGATTGGACTGCGCCTCATCTACATCTGATCCAAGGGCTTCAACTGCATCTGATCTGGTCTCTTTGCCTGCATCCGATCCGGTCTCTTCGTCTGCATCCGAACCTGTCCCTTCGCCTGCATCTGAACCTGTCTCTTCGCTTGCATCTGATCCAAAAGCTTTGCTGGACTCTGTTTTCGATCTTCAGCGATTGCTTCTACATGGCATGGTGGCGACTTCATTTCTGTTAATCTCCACAATTGCAAAGTAAATAGAATTCATAGGATTTCCTCATCGGACTTGGCAATCCAATAAGTAGATTGGAGAATCCTTAAGCGCTGAGAATCTTCATTTCTCAGTGAAAGCACCAAAATGTTAGACCAAAAAATGGTCCTAACACCCAATTGATAATGTTTTGTAGAGAATAATGAGGAATCATGAACAAAAAGCAAGAAAAATCAATCAACACACAGAATTTATAGTGGTTCAGCGTTAACAAGCCTACATCCACTTCATAGCTTCTCAATTCATTCAGAAATTACAAATACAATGAGTATTGACGCTCAAGCACTCAATTACAATGAATAATTCTCTCCGAATTCATTGATTTTATTAAAGAGGATGAAGGTTCTTCGTTGGTAGCCATGGCCGAAATAGATAGAGCTTCCTTGAGGCCAAAAAGTCCCCTTAAATGATGTGTTGTATGTGTATTTATAGGTAGAAATTCGGTTAGGGTTGAGTGGCCACGTGGAAGCTTCAGAGTAAATCTCGGAAGTAGTGGAGAACATGGGGAAATGGTCTTTAACTGCCCAGAATTCGGTTAGGGGTAGAGACCCGATCCGGTTGGCCCGATCCGGATAACCCGATCCAGATGACCCGATCCGGTTTACCCGATCCGGATGACCCGATCCGGTTTACCCGATCCGGTTTGGTTGGTCAGAAATATTCGCTTTAGCTTGATCCTAAATGGTGGAATCCAACCCGAAGCTTATGTGCACAGAAATACGAGTTTTCCCATCCTTCGCTACATCGTCCAAGCAGATGTCGATCTCTGGCAGTTCATACTCAAGCCCTGAGCGGCCTTCCTGATAGAGTTCTTCGGCTTTGGATAGTCTGGTCATAAAGCAGGCTAACAGTTCTAAAGGGCACGTTAATCATAGATTAGTCACCATAGATATTCCTTTTCTTCTTCTACTGTTCATCTTCCCTTTCGATCTGCTATCACAAACCCGCACCTTGCTCCACTAAGCCGCAACCACCGTCTCCGTTGACTGCCGTGCCACCTCCCCCTCTGTCCTGAACCCAACAGTGCCTGTCTACCTGTGCCGCCAAGCTTCCGACCACCATCACCCACGCTGGCGGCCTCCTTTCTTCAACTAAAACATTTTCTACTTCGCCTGGGCTTACATGCGATTTATTGTGCCGCTATTTTCTTCTTTTACTTTTCTGTTTTTCGGTTTGAAACAGTATGTCATGCAAGAAAGCACCATCTATCGCTCCACTTCATTACATTGCACACCCCTTCCACCCGGCAGCCACATTGGCTCCTCCCAAAAAAAAAAAAAACGAACCCAGCATGCCATTTCCTTTTTCTACAATGATCCCATGCATGCAATGCCACCCTCCATCAAATACTAACGAAGCTCCGGCCTGCCACCTACTGCCTCCTTCATTTCAGATTTAAACTTCCCTTTCCCACTTATTTCCTATTGTACAACTTTGGTTCCACATGCACACTCTTCCCAAACTCTTTGCTACTTAATTTTTTTTCTTCCTTTTTTCGAAACTAACTGTTGTTGCTTTCCCATTCTCATATTCCAACGCATCCACTTCCCCGTTTACCTCCAATAGATCGCCTACACAGTGTCATATTTTGTACCCTCTTTCTACTCGCCAATAATTATTCCACACTTCTCTTAATTTCTAAACGAGATGTGCTATGAAGCACAAAAAAGAGAGAGTAGAAATGTGCAGCTTCAACCGCAATTCATAAGGAACCATGTATTTTATAATTTACGCAAAATCCACATTGTTTTTTTTTTTTTTACAATTCTGGCAATATACTCGACCTAAATCCAGGCCTTTTAGCATTTCTGTTTCTAAACCTACTCGGTTGCAATACAAGAACACACACATGTAGTCTCCCCCTTTCAACTGTTTGGAACACCACTTCAACCCAACCTCAGCCTGTCAGCGGCTTCCACCACACCTACTGCTCCCCCACGTCTATCCCTTCGAGGCATTGTATGACGTTGAAGAGGGGCAAGGTCTTATGTATGCATGGGTTTTCATTTAAAACTTTGGTATGAATATATTTCTCTTTTGAGAAGCTTGTAGTTAATATTAATTGTGTATATTGTTTGTTGTTGAGAAGAACGAATGGAACTAGATAAAAACTGAGGCAGACATATTTATAGAAGGAAGGATGTGTCAGATAAGATCGAGGTTACTTCAATATGTACAGTAACCATGAGCGTAGGTTGGTGAGTTTTAAACGATAGGCCGGCTGAATGGAAAAACTGCATGATTTTTCTTTTCGAAAATACAAGGCATAGGCATACCCATTTTGACGAGACTGGTTTTTTTGATACCACTCTATGTGGTGTCAACGTGAGCTCGGCTTCTCATTGGAGGAAATCAGGGAGGTCCATATAGGTTTTTCAGATTTGCTCCAATTAGGAGGTAAGGTCACCTTGACACCACATAAAGTGGTCTCAACAAGCTTGTATTGCATTTTTACAATACAGAAGGCTAGGCTACCGATTTTCAACACTAGGTCGGTGATACAAGGTTGCCTTATAAGAAAATACACTGTAGAAGCGTATTGAAAGGACTTTCGTAGCTGCATAGTCTAATTAGATTTTAAGCAAATGAACATTCAATCTAGTGTTTATTTGTTAGGATTGTATAATTTGGAGTAGGGTGGAGTAAAACCGGTCTCCTTTGTTTTTGTTTGAATTCTAATTTGTCAACCATAACTAATTTGAGTTGTTGCAAAGCTTGTGTTTTAACCATGCATAATTATCAACGTAAGTTAAATTTTTATTTGATTCTTTGATTTTATACAGTTCGTATATTTTACCATTTGTTACCGCTATTTACGTTTGAGGGTTTAATGCGGGTGTTACGATTACAGAAACCATCAGTTTTACCTCCAACCGTAACCGCAACTTTGTTGATGGTTAACAAATTTTATAATCGTTACCATAACCATCTAACCATTACCGTAAATTTTCACTGTTATCAATAAATAATTCAAGAACTAACTTTAATTTTAAGAAATAGTTTATTTATCTATGAAACAAACAATTCATGTGCATGTTGTCTATAAATAAAGACGCATATAATTTATATATATGTTATTTCTCTAGTTAAGTTACTAAAAAACATATATTTAAAATACTACAAAAACAATCATGTGAGGTTGACATGGTTTACCGCGGTTATCAAAATCCACAACCGTCACCATAGTAGACGACAACCATGTGAACCGTTAGTGCGGTTTGGCGGTTGAACGGTGCAACAGTAACAGCCCTAGGTTTAATATTTACACTAACTCATACGAACTCCAAATAAAACGAAAACGGACATACCGCTATGTCCTGGTGTTTCCATTCCAATAAAACAAATTTCGTTAAAAACGGACTCTGTTTGCAAAAAAAGGTGCTATTTAGATCTCAATTTATTCATTGGTTCACTTTTACATTTTTTGTCTACCTACAAAACAACTCCATTTTGCTCCAAATCGGAAATACTACAATAAATTAGCTGTACGCATTCCAATAAAATTTGTTTCATCGAAAACGGAGATTGTTTGAAAAGAAAACATTTCGAAGGCCTATATAATATCAATAAAAATATAATTAAATTTAAAACAATTCTATTTAAATAAAAATAGATTATTATTATCATATATTTCCATCCGAAATAAATATCATTTTAATATAAGTCAATATGGATTTTAAAATTCGAAATTAACATTTCTGAATTAAACGATATACAAACTAAATTTAAAAACCCTATTCAAAATTTTAAATAAACGATATCGTTCATTAACGAATTTCATAGCGACTATTTGAAAATTTGAATTGGACATAACTTGCAATCTATAATATGAAATCTCCAATTTTCTCTTTCATTAAAAAAATATAATCATGTAGATTGAAACGGTTTTTGTTTCACAAAAATCCGACTTATATCGGATCATGTATATTCAATTAAAGTTCAAATCGAAAATTACGAACTACTGCGTCGTTTCGAGCTCGTTTCAATTATAATGTAAATTTATATATTCGAATCTATTTTTATTAAATAAATTCAATATAAAATCCGTTAATATCACCAAATCGATATTTATCCATATTTAAATATTCGAAATTAACATTCAAAAATCTGCGACATTACACTACACGTATATACAAACACATATACACACACATGTGTATATATACCTATATGTATACATGGGAATAATAGTACACATTCAAGGCACAGTAATGCACCAAGCAACTCAATGCAGCAAAGAGAAAATGTCATGGCAGTGGACATGTGTAATGACCCATATTTTTCACGGCATAATAATTAATTAATTTAATTATTTAAATATCGATTTGGCGTTATCGATGACCTGAATTAAATAACATTGAATATTTAATTAATATTAAATAATAGAATAATATATTTAATTCTGAAATAGTCAGAAGTTGTAGAATTCACAATAGTTTGTGAATCGGATAGTATAAAAGATTTGGTAACGTTTAGATTTGAAATATAATAATGAATATATTCAATCAACAATGCTTGAACATATAATTTATAATTATATATATAACGAACCGGAAACGTTGCGGTAGTTCATAATTTGAGTTTTGAACTTCAACTGGATATACAGAATCCGTTTTAAGTCGGATTTTTGTGAAACAAGAAACATACGAATCTATTAAGCTATTTTTTCTAATGAAAGAGAAAAATCGAGATTTCGTCTTGCAAATTGTGAGTTATGACAAAATCAATTTTCCAGAAAAACGCCATGGAATTCCTTTATAATTCGTAATGCTTTATTTACGTTATAAATGGATTTTTAATATACAATTTGAATATCGATTCAACCTGGACTTGGAATATCAAGTATATAATTATCCTGGAGCTGTATGATATTCTATTGTAAATATATACGAAAATATTAATTTATTAATATTTAATTAAATTGTTTAAATATATTAATATTTAAATGATTTATTTAAGCCTTAGAAAATAGTCATTTTGCAAATGACCTCCGAATTCGACGAAACCAATTTTAATGGATCCGGAATATTAAATTATTGTTAGATTTCAAATGGCGTGACTTTTGGAGTCAGTATATCACCGTACAGAATTTGAATGTAAACCAGTCGATATTGTGATGGTTAAAAATACGCTGTGTAAGCAAACAGAGTTGGAATTCGACGAAACAAGCTTCGTTGGGTCCGTAATGTCAAATTGTAGTTATATGTCCATTTTCATGATTTTTGGATATTGTATGCGATTTTAGGAAATTTTAGAAGACAAATTCAAAATTGGATTGAATAAAAGTGAATAAAAAATTATATTCCTGTCCTATAAATATGAGACCATAATCCACCTTAAACCCTTATTTTTCTTTCTTTGCCGGCCAACACTCCAAGCCGCCATTCCTATTTCTCCAGCAAAAATAAGAAAACGCAAAATTCCAACTTCGAAAAATCAAAGTAAAATGTATAAATTTCTATAAATTCTGAAATCAGTTTTTATGTGTTCCCTAAAGCTTGTACTTCTCTTATCTAGAGTTTGGCAAGGTTCGACGTTGTTCTTCGGATTTGAGAAAACGTAAAGCAAGACAAGGGTTGATATTCATGAGCAGAATGGTAGGTGTTTAGCGAATCTGAGTTCGTTTTCGGATTTCTGGCTTCATTTAGCACCTGCGCACATTTTTCTGATGGTTCCCATGAAAAAGTATGTCGTTCAAATTCTTGGAGCTCCGAAAAAGCTATTGATGACGGGATGCCTTAGAGACCGTCGAGATGAGCATCGTTGGTAGGTAGGTGAGGAGCTCAGGACGAGGAGGCCGGTAGAGCTTTTGTTTTCAATTTTCCATTGATTAAGGAGCAGAACAGTTTCCCTTTGTTAAAGCGTGAAAATTCATTTGCATAAGAAGATGTAGGAGTTTGGGTTCTTTTGTTTTGGTTGGGGATGGAGAAGCTGAAAGCGGAGGTTCGGTCTTGTTTGTTTTTAGGAGTAGATGGAGTTGGAATTATTACTGATGACGGGTTGAGAAGAAGAGTTGTAGAGAAGGGGGTGCGGACAGGTCTGGAGAACGTGGATGGACCGAGGGAGAAGAGTGTTGAACGGGCTTGGTTGTTGGGCTTGATATTAAGGTTAAAGCCCAATTTGAAAATATATATTCATGTTGAATTTAAATCAAATAATGTGCAAACTTATAAATGTCATATTTTACTCATCCGTTGTCAGAAATTTCGAGAGTTTGGATCCATTAGGATCGTGGAGTCGCAAACTACATGATGAAGCTGGTTTTTGGACTATTTGAAGATTGTTTGAATTTTGGCAGAGTTAAACGTCAAAATCCGAATCGATAATCGTCATTTGTTATTTAACGATAACAATCCAAGTGAGTAAAACTCACTAACTCTGCTCAGTTTATATTTTTATAAATTGTACTTTATTTTTTGATAAATAATGATTGGTTGCCGTGTATTGATTATTGAATTGGACTGTTAAATAATTGATTGAAAATACAGTTAGGGTTATATACATACATACATACATACATACATACATACATACATATATATATAGAAAGATAGATATCTGTTGGCTCGCTTTTTGACCAAGCCATCCAGGATCATTCATAAAAGGAAATCAGGAAACCAAGTCCCCCAAGAAAGTGGAAGAATGGATCGCACGTCATCGTCTCGCCCAGGAACGGATCGCACGCCATCGTCTCGCCCAGGAATGGATCGCGCTCTATTGACTCGCCCAGGAACGGATCGCTCCCATCTCGTCGACGAATGGCACCTCCAGGCGATCCGATCCCTTGTAACGAACCAAACCCTCTGACCCGTTCAACCACGAGTTGGTCTTCAGCGATCCGAATCGCACGGATCTGACGACACCTGTTCACAACGTCTAGTTTGACTGTTTCTTCAATGGTGGCGATGCGATTCGAAAATCTCGGGATTCGTGCCACGTGTCCGCGATCCGCCTGACAAAATCAGCTATAAATAGCCCAGAGCTTGGCATTTTTCGGGATCCTTTTGGCAATAGTGCATACTGAATCCGCCATTGTTGTCAAACCACTGAAATATTGAGAGAAATTACTGTTGTACTAGCTTTTAGAGCATAATCAATAAGATATAAAGTGGACGTAGGCTCGTTAACGCCGAACCACTATAAATTCTGAGTGTTATTTTCTTTTCCCATATTCCTCATTTAGAATTCTCTTCAGTTTACAACAATTTGGGTGTTAGGTCCAAATTTCGATCTAACATTTTTGGTGCTTTCACTGAGAAACTCAGTCTTAAAGTTTCGTCATTCGTTTTCTTGAAGATTCCAGCGATTCAGATATCATGGCTGGAAAAAGATCTAAACTTTCGCAGACCA
The DNA here is from genome assembly GCA_030737875.1 of Allium sativum. Lineage (NCBI taxonomy): Eukaryota > Viridiplantae > Streptophyta > Magnoliopsida > Asparagales > Amaryllidaceae > Allium > Allium sativum. The sequence goes on from CM060910.1 coordinate 655,883,719, forward strand.
ACGAAACGGTCGAGGAGAGTGTACACGAACTGGGCAACGAAGAGACTCTGGATCGCGGAGCGCAGGGGGCGATCCGATCCGATGAGAACACCTCGTTCCGAGTCGATGAGAACGAGACGATCCGCGCTACTGAAGGGGTTGTTACTCGATCCCGGGGCAACACCTCGCAGCCTCCGCGCACCACGACCACGAGTCGATCTCAGCGGGGCGCAGCGAACCGCCCTCCATGAACCGCAACTACCCGAACTGATGGTCAGAACACAACTCGACCTGGAAAAGAACCTATGACCCACTCCTATCGTCCTGGAACTTCTGCTCGACCCGGTCCGAGCACTTTGCCCATAAGAGAGGGTGATGATGACCACTATGATCCTGCTGCTCCTGTCACTGAGGGGGATCTTTCCCGCTTTGTCGAAATGTGGGATAGGTTATTTGATGAGTTAGCCGCCCAAAGGCAGGAAAGTTCTATCCTACGGCAAAACCTGACGGCTATGGATAGAAGACTTGATGAGCTAACAAGGCAAAGAACATCGCCAGTTCGTCCACTCACCCCAGCATATTCCTCTTCATCTGAAGAATCGCCGAGACCTCCGCGGCGACCGTATGAAAGAGCCGAAAACATAGAAGAGCTTCGGTTCGGGACCCTGCCCTCACAAGAAGAAGAAGAATTAGGGGCAAGACCCACAGACCGTGATATGGATGGTCAAGCAACGACCCTCAGGACTCGAGGTGTGAACAGTCCTGTGCATGACAGACCACCTCAGCCCCGTCGCCGTACGCATACTCATGATAACAGGGGGCAGCGAGGCCCCATCCAAGCCCCGGACTTTGTAGCTACTCCCCGAAGAGAGATCAGAGAACCTCGTCGGGCCAGAGGCACTGACCCCGAACCTCCTTTGACTAGTGCAAACGTTGCAGCCATGGTTCGCCAGATTTTGGCTGACAGCCGTGGACAGCGGAACGAAGATTGGGGGATTGACCGCAGTCATACTCCTTTTACTGACGATATTTTGGATGCAACTTTTCCAAGGCGTTTCAACATGCCACAAATGAACCGATATGCAGGGAGGTCTGATCCTGTTCAGCACCTAATGAGATACTCTTGGTCGATGACTGCTGCCGCCGCTTCTGACGAGGTTAAGTGTAAAGCGTTTCCCATATTCCTGGAGGACGTGGCTTTGCTATGGTTTACTCGCCTGCTGGCAAGATCGATTTCTAGCTTCAGGGAACTAAGCGAGAAGTTCGTAGAGCAATTCCGTATCGACGCACAGAAGACGAAAAGCGTGATCGATCTATTTCTTGTCAAACAGCGACCAGGCAAAAGTCTAAAAATGTACCTGGATCGTTTCAATTTGGCCGCCACTGAGGTCAAAGATCCTCATGAGCCGACCATTGTCGCAGCACTAATTGATGGAGTGGATAAGGACACTGAATTCGGGAGGTACTTGGCAGGCAAACCACCCCACACCAGAGAATTATTCTATGAGAAAGCCAATGTACATCTACGCCGGGAAGAGGTATACGCGAACCGAAAGCTTAAAACAACTGATAAGGAAGAAGTTCAGAGTAATGTCGCCATCAAACAGACTGGAGACAGCTCGGGGAAAGTTGAGGTTAACGTCGGAAATCAGAACCAGGGTGGTCACCGACCGGGTAACAACAATAACAATGCTAACGGCAACAGCCGGAAGAGGGGCCGAGGGAACGACTCCCAGAGAAGGACTCGTCCCAGGGCCTTTGAAAGTTATACACCCATAAATGACACTCTGGAAAATATCTTCATGGATGCGTATGAAGTCCTCCAGAATAAGAGGCCACCTCCTAGAGAGTCGACAGAAAAAGAGCGTGAGACAGGGAAGTTTTGCCTCTTTCATCAAATCCACGGCCATTCGACGAATGAATGCCGTCACCTAAGGGACGTAGTCAAAAGGCTGCTTCGAGAAGGGAAGCTAGACGAATACAGAGTAACGCCTAGGGACAGGAGGCAAGCAGTGCAGGCCCCGAGTCAGAATCAAAATCAACTTGCTGCTAGTCCAACTGCTCAGCAAAAGGGAAAGAATATTGTAATCAACACCGTGATCGGTGGACTTTACCTTGCTGGGCATAGTTCCAAAGCTTTAGATCAATATGTCAACGCAGCCAAACAACACCTTGAAGTGGGGGAATGTAGCAACCCCGAGGACAGTGTCCCGGTGAAGCAGCAAAAGATGATGACTGATGACGTTGTTTTCCGAGAGCGAGAAAGCATCGGGGTCCATGCTCCAACTGAAGATCCACTTGTAATCACGATACCCATTGGGCCTGCCACTGTTCATAAGGTACTGGTGGACAACGGGAGTTCCGTTAATATCCTTTTCAAAAAAGCCTTTGACCAGATGAATCTTGAGATAAAAGACTTGAAGCCCTGCCAAGGATGGATTCGTGGATTCAACGGAGCATCCACCGCACCTATGGGTTACGTAGAATTGCCAGTTACACTTGGGGAAGGAGAACGCCAGAGAGTGAGAATCCTTCCCTTTGTGGTTTTGGATGTCGAATCGCCATACAATGCCTTCTTGGGCCGGCCGGCCCTCGCAAAATTCAGAGCCTGTATAGCCCCTGGTGCTTGCTATTGAAGTTCCCCACAGAGGCTGGCGTTGGTATCGTCAGAGGGGATCAAGTTGCTGCGCGAGCATGTTATGTTGTCGAATTAAAGTTGCTTCGCAACGGCGGGGATATCGAAACTAAAGGCACTCCTCCCCCTTTGGGGGCGGAAACCTTATAGCAATCAAAGAGGATAATTGTTGGAGAGTTGCCTAGAGTGATGCCCGAGGATATAGATCCCAGAGAGGATCAAGAACCCGGGGGCAGAACGGCAACTCCCAACGAAGCAACTGTGGATGTGCCAATCGATGACAGTGATCCGGAGAAGGTCCTTAAGATTGGATCCCAGTTAAGTCCGACTCTTGCCGAAGAATTGACGACTTTCTTAAAGAACAACTTGGATGTATTCGCTTGGACCCATGCGGATATGTGCGGGATATCCCCATCAATCATGAGCCATTCTTTGAGCATTAAGCCCAAACATCCTCCAGTAAAGCAAAAAAGGCGAATGCTGGGCCCAGAGAGGTCCGCTGCCTTGAAAGAAGAGGTTGGAAAGCTAAAGAGTAATGGGTTTATCAGAGATTCCACTTACCCAGACTGGATTTCAAATCCAGTCCTGGTAAAGAAGGCCAACGGAAAGTGGCGAATGTGTATCGACTTCTCGGATCTAAACAAAGCTTGTCCAAAGGATAGTTTCCCATTACCTCGAATTGACCAGTTGGTAGACTCGACGGCAGGTCATGAGCTTCTCTCATTCATGGATGCTTATTCAGGATACAACCAAATTCCGATGCACGTTCCGGACCAAGAGCATACTAGCTTTATCACTGATCTGGGATTATATTGTTACGTAGTAATGCCCTTTGGTCTGAAGAATGCAGGCGCTACGTACCAACGTCTGGTCAACAGAATGTTTTATAACCAAATCGGGAAAACAATGGAAGTATACGTCGACGATATGTTGGTTAAATCCAAGCAATCCTTTCAACACACTATTGACTTGGCAGAGATGTTCGGTATTCTTCGAAAGTATGGGATGAAACTCAATCCCACCAAATGTTCATTCGGTGTTGCTTCTGGAAAATTCCTAGGATTCATTGTCAGTTCGCGTGGTATCGAGATTAATCCGGACCAGATCACGACAATCAGGAGCATTCAGGAACCTAGGCAAATTAGGGATGTGCAAAGCCTTGCCGGAAAAGTGGCCGCACTAAGCAGATTTATCTCCAGGGCTACGGATAAGTGCATCCCATTCTTCGAATTAATAAAGCGAGGAAAACGCCACTTTAAATGGACACCTGACTGCGTAGAAGCGTTTCGGAATTTGCTCAGACACTTGGAGAAGCCTCCAATTCTATCTAAACCAATAGACCATGAGGATTTATTCGTGTATTTGGCAGTATCATCTCATGCAGTCAGCTCAGCGTTGGTAAGGGAAGAGGAGAAGGTCCAAAGACCTGTGTATTACGTGAGCAAAAAATTAACAGCGGCAGAGCGTAATTACCCACGGATAGAAAAACTGGCGTATAGTTTACTGATTGCCTCCAGAAATCTTCGGCACTACTTTCAAGCACATCCTATTACCATATATACTGATCACCCACTCAAGCAAGTTTTACAGAGACCGGAGGCATCTGGAAGGTTACTCAAATGGAATATTGAGTTAAGTCAATTTGACTTGAACTTTCAGCCCAGGCGATCAATTCGGGGGCAGGTGATAGCTGACTTCATAGCAGAGTTCACTGTTCCTGAAGAAGACATAGCAAACGAAGAAGTGGAACCCTCAAAGTTACTTTTCGACCCTAATGTCTGGAGATTATATACCGATGGTGCTAGAAACAACGAAAGATCCGGCGCTGGAATAGTGCTTGAAACCCCCGAGAAACGATTGATAACTTATGCCATCCAAATGGAGATTCAGGCCACTAACAACGATTCTGAATATGAAGCTCTGATAGCCGGATTAAAGATTGCAAAGATGCTAGAAGTCACAAAATTGAACATCTTCTGCGATTCCAAGTTAGTTGTGAACCAAGTTACTGGGAGATTCCAAGCTAAAAGTGCAAGATTGATTCTATACTTAAAGAAAGTGAAAGAGCTGCTGAATGAGTTTGATCACTACAGCATATCTCATATTCCGCGGTCAGAAAATCAACAGGCAGACAAGTTGGCAAAGATGGCTAGTTCTAACGATCCTGAAGTGATAGGGCTAGCCCCCGTTGAAGTACTTCGGTCTCCCAGCATTGATCAGATGGAAACCGACCTAGTAATAGAGACGGAACCAGAAAAGGAGTCGTGGATGACTCCTATAAGGAATTTCCTAATGGATGGAGCGCTTCCGACCAGGAAAAGCGAGAGGCGTAAAGTGATTCGTAAAGCCGCCCGATACGTACTGCAAGGCGGAATCCTTTATAGACAAGGGTATTCAATGCCCCTCCTTCGGTGTATAGCCCACGATGACATCAAACGTGTGCTGCAAGAAGTCCACGAAGGCGAATGTGGCGACCACACTGGGGGGCAAACTTTGGCGAAAAAGATATTGCGGCATGGTTACTTCTGGCCTACCATAAACAAGGATGCAGTAAAATATGCACGACGATGTGATGCGTGGCAGAGGTTTTCAAAGATACCTAGGGCGCCTCCGAGCCAGTTAAAAACAATAATGAGTCCATGGCCTTTTGCTATGTGGGGAATTGATATCATAGGAAGTCTCCCCATAGCGAGGGGCAGAGCAAAGTTCGCCATTGTGGCTGTAGATTATTTCACTAAGTGGGTCGAGGCAGAACCACTAACTACGATCACAACTAAATGGGTGATCAACTTCATCGTGAGAAACATCATCTGTCGATTCGGGATTCCAAAAATTGTGATAACAGACAACGGAACTCAATTCGATAGTGCTGAATTCAGAAACTTCTGCCAAAGATACCACATCGAGAATCGATACACCTCCGTGGCACACTCACAATCGAACGGGCAAGTCGAAGCTGTAAATAAAGTAATTAAGTCCATTCTGAAAAGAAGAATGAAGTGGGCTAGAGCCATGTGGGCTGACGAATTGCCCTTGGCACTATGGGCCTACATGACGACATATAAATCAGCGACAGGACATACCCCGTTCTCCCTTGCTTTTGGAACGGAAGCAGTCATCCCGATTGAGATAAAGGTACCTTCTCACCGGGTGACCTATTATGATCCAATGTCCAATAATGAATTGCTCCTTGAGTCCCTGGATATGATCGAAGAAAAGAGGGATGAAGCCGACCTGCGTGCTCTGAGATGCAAACAACAGGTCGCCCGATATTACAACAAAAAGGTCCGAGCCCGAACCTTGGAACCCGGAGACTTGGTTCTGAAACGTGTCTTTCCACCCCCAACTCATATGGGAGCGAAGTGGGAAGGACCGTACTCTATTCTCAGCAAGCTTGATAATGGAACCTTCAAGCTGGCAACCGTAGATGGAAAGGAAATCCCTAGAGTGTGGAATTCCCAACATCTACGGCCATATTTAACATGAGAGGCTTCAAACTTATTCTTTTGCTTTGTTAAAAAAAAAACTATGTACAGGGCATGACTCGCCTAGAACAGTCTGATTCCTTAAAGCAAGAGATTATAAAGTGGACGTAGGTCATGATTCGACCGAACCACTATAAAAATACTGCGTGTCATTTACCTTTATTGCATCTTTATTTATTTGCCTATGAAAATCAGTGTGAATAATGCAGGTACCCGAAGTCCGGTGCCGACAGTTCCTCTCATAAACTAATCAGAGGAACCCAAAGCCTTGGTAAATGCTCTAGCTGCTTGACCGACTGGTTTTAATCCTCGGAGCTTGGATTAAAATGTAAACCTGAGACGGGTTTAAGGAGCATGCATAATCGCAGACGACTGAGTCCGAACTCTAACTCTCCAGAGAGAGAGAGAGTATAAAAGTGTCTCCGATTGAGCGCTGAGAAAGAGCTCCTTTCCCGCTGAAGGATCGGGAAACGGATGAATCGCTGAGCTCGAACTCTAACTCTCCAGAGAGAGAGAGAGTATAAAAGCGTCTCCGATTGAGCGCTGAGAAAGAGCTCCTTTCCCGCTGAAGGATCGGGAAACGGATGAATCGCTGAGCTCGAACTCTAACTCTCCAGAGAGAGAGAGAGTATAAAAGCGTCTCCGATTGAGCGCTGAGAAAGAGCTCCTTTCCCGCTGAAGGATCGGGGAGCGAATGAATCGCTGAGCTCGAACTCTAACTCTCCAGAGAGAGAGAGTATAAAAGCGTCTCCGATTGAGCGCTGAGAAAGAGCTACTTCCCCGCTGAAGGATCGGGGAACGAACAAATCGCCTAGCATAAAACTCTAACAATTGATTAGGGGGCATCACGCGCTCCTATGCAAACACTAAACTTTGATATAACAGTGTAACATAGCATGAACATTCTTCTTCCTGTTGATTGACTGATTATTAATAGTTGGCTAACGACTAAACGTGGAAAGTTTCTATGAATACAGGTACACAATGATGTAAGAAGAAACAAATCCTTGTTTATGTACTGCAAATCAGCAAAGTGAAAACAAGTTAGAAACAAAAGTGAGGACCAGTCTCACAATTACACTTCCTGGCCAGTGGAAAACTTAAAAGACAAAATATCAATAAACATCCTATTTATGCTTTGATATCTTCTCTCGCTTCTGCCTCTCCAGCCTCTCCTTGTCGGCTTCAGATGGATCCCCCTTCTTCCTCTTCCGCTTGTCCATAAGGGGGGCATCTGACTCCTCTGAGTTTTCCTCTTCCTCTTCTTTTCCCTTGCTTCTACTGGAGAGGGAAGCCGGGAAGTCATCAGGGTTTGCAAAGTGAAGTTGCCGGCTGATGGACTTGGACTGGATTTTCATAATCATCCCAGTTTTGGGATCGAACTCTGCAAGAGGGACCACGTCCAAAGCCTCATCCCCCACCTTCTTTAAAGCCAACTCTTTCTCTTGTCTGGCTTTTCGGCTGGCCAGAGGTTCCTCATCATCATCATCATCGTCGGCCTTTTTGGTGCCAGTAGTATCTTCTTCGTCATCCACGTGGCGACCATCCATGTCTTTTAAAGCTTCGATGGTCTCGGCATCCTTGAGTACATCGGGACCAGCACCCGGCAGGACGGTCTCCTCCTCCACTTCTCTCTCTTTTCCAACGCCCTTGTCGACGGGCTCGCCACCTGCATTATGAGAGACACACATTACTAATTCAATGGGTTGTCCTTTTAGACGACGACAATTCACAATCGCTTTAGCGAATTGTTGGGAAAAGAGAAAGGTACCTTCAGCAGATACCCCCTCTTGAGTAGATCCGGATGCTCCAACAACCACGGGAGTTAAGCCTAAGGGGATTAGCGGATCGTCAGGGTGATACTCCTCAACTTCGGAGGTTTTAGACTTCGCGGCGGAGCTGGAACCTTCGTCAATTTTGCTTTTTCCTTTAGCCATGGCCCTCTCCTTCTCCATTTCCGCTAGGATTAAGCGACGACCCTCTGCCAGATCCTCAGGCTCGTTGTCCCTTAGGATGCTTTTCATCAATTCATCTTCATTGATCTCTTCGACCCCTAATCTATGTTTTTCGCCTTCCACGATGGCATCCCATAAGTTGGCCAAAGTAACATGATAATCCGGGATCCATGAGATATTGCGAGTTTTGAGAACCTGACCGAGGAAATCAAAGATCATCTCCTCAAACCCCTCGATTTCTTTCTCTCTTTCAAGGAGTTTGTTGTTGGAGGCAGTGGCCATTTCAATGGCGCTATCAACGTTCTTTTCGGCAAGAGCTTCCCGTCTCTCCGCGTCTGCCACCTGATCATTCAAAATCACTTTTTCCACCTCTGCCAGAGCCAACCTTTCTTTTAGACTCGCTTTTTCCGCCTCCCAAGCAGCCTTCTCCGTCAAAAAATGGCCTTGTGCCGTTACCAATTCGATGTTGGCCATTCTGAGGTCTTCAACTTCCTTTTTTAAGGCCATTTTTTCCTGGCTATTGGAATCCAGTTCTGAATGAAAGCGCTGCTTGGCATTTTCTAATTCAGTTTTATAGTTTGCGGCGTCTCTCTGTGCCAAAGCGAGCTGGGCTTGAGCGTCTTCCAGGTCCTTCTCTAATTTTGTCCTAGCCCTTTCATTATTTTCGAGTTTTGCTTTAGACCTGTGAGCTTCTATTTCGAGTGTTCGGATGACCTCCGAAAGATTAAGTGCGTGCTTTTTCATCGTCTCGTACTGCTTGGCCACGTGACGGATATGCCCGATAACTTCTTTATCCCAGTTTTTAGGAACTGGTTCCAAGGCAGGAACAAAGACCATCCTATCGAAGAACATTCCTGGAAATTGTTCCCGTAGCTTTTCCAGCCTACCTTGGATTTCAGGACCGTGAACGTAGTCCCGTGAACCGGAGGCAGCTAATTCTGGTTGGCTGGTGGGGACAATGTTACTTCTCTCTTGCTCAGTTTCTTTGGATGAATCTCTGTCCCCATCCTTGGATTCGTGACGCCTTTTGGACAACCGACTGTGGGAAGGCGCACTCTTTGGAGGAGTCAACTCTTTTGGAAGTGTCTTCCCCCCGGTCGGAATTGTCGGATGACTCGAAGGCCTGGTAGAAGTTGATTTGGGTGGAGATCGAGGTTGCGAAGAGCTCGGCCTATGAGGAGGACCGCGAGGGCGCTCGGCACCCGGACGAAGGCTGGGGGTGCCTTCGCGAAGAGAACGGTACGAATAAGATTTCCTGCGAGACATCGCTCCTGTAAAAAGAAAAGAAGAGCATATCATCACATTGAATATCCACAACATAATAGTGCACGGTCAGGCAGTGTGTGTGAGGTGTGCATCCCATATAATTCCCCCTAACAGACCCGGGCCTGGAGACAGGCTCATCTGGCCCGTTTCACGTCCCCTTGTTGAATCAGTCGCCTCCTCGGGAGCAGAAAAGAAAGGCTCCTCGCCGAAGTCTTTTTCCGTGTATTCAATGTCGGGCAGAGGGATTTTATTCAGCTCGTCGAATAATTGTTCTTCTGTCAAGTCGTCATCACCAACAGTTTCCATTGGAGCAGAGGTAGGGATTCCCTTGGACGCATCACCGCGGGACTCATCCCCTCTGTATACATTCAAGTCTTCGTCATCTTGGATGACTATCGGAGAAGGACTTTTGTGAAATTTGGTTGTTTCCACCGCTTGTGAAGTTCCCTCTCCTTCCGTTGGGGGCACATATTTATAAGGTTTGCCGCCGGTTCCAAGTCCAAATTTCCTATCCAAGAGGCGATGCTTGTGAAGGTTTTCATCCGTAATGCATTTTTTAATCCTTAAAAAGTCGGATCTGCTTTGCAAAAGAATGGATAACCGGTTGTTGTATAATGCACCCTCTGTTTTCGGGAAGACATGATCTGTTTAAGACAAAGGAAAAAGCGGAAGAATGTTATTACTTAGACTCACCAAGCAAGATATTCAACTAGGCGATCAAAATTTACTTGATTTGAGCCATCTCCGTGAGCATCCAGCCTGTCTTCTTATGTAAAACCAGTCAGACTTAGGATCCCCGATGTTGCTGTATCCGTCGTACAGAACTTTCCTGTTCGCCACTGATTCAAAAAAGGAAAAGTTTGGAGTCGCAGAAGAACGGTGCTTGAAGAGAAAGAAGAACACCAGATCTCTGAATTTAAGTTCGGCATGCAAGATCTCTGCATAAGCAACATATAAAGAGTATAGGGAGGCGTAGGCGTTTGGATGAAGCTGCATCGGAGCAATGCCTAATCGTCTCAGAGTTTCAATGACAATTGGAGGGAACGGAGGAATAGCTCCTACTAGACACATTGTTCGGCTGATCGACATGTACCCTTCCGGTGCTAGATGAGGTCTGTCTTCGCTTCTAGGTGTCAAGACATCGTCCCAAGGAATGCCATGTCTTAAGCAGATTCTCTTGAGTTTTATCTCGTCAAGCTTGGACGCTAAAGAATCAGATAATTTATCTATCCCGATTGCGCCTGGGACTTCATCCGGAGCTCGCTCGTCAGACTCGGAGTTGTTGCTGGATGACGTACTTTCTGTCGGATCTGATTCTGTGGCTTCATATTCAGACCCAGAATCTTCACCTTCTGGATTGATTGGAGGAATTTGAGGATTATGCTGCTCAGGAGTCTCGGATTCCGTTTCGGCTACAGATCTTGAGGAAGAGTGGTCGTTCGACATTGCTGCTAGGACGAGAAAATATGAACGATAAGATCAACGCTACCCGTCCCCCGTGTGTGCAAGTGATGCTGTGTGTGCTTGTGTGTGCGCATTATTAAAAACAATAATAAAACATGAAAGCAGTCAAGGTTATTAAAGGTCGTTAGTCGTCATATGCCGTCAAATCATGAGGTCATTTAGTCCAGAAAGATCAACATCAAGGCTCTATCCTAACTGTCCAGAGTTTTGTAGTGACAAGGCGCTGATTAAAGACTGAAATTTCTTCGTATCACCAGCCGTGAGACGGATCGCATAACAGAGGGATCGCCCCTTCGACTCGCATGGCAGAGGGATCGCCCCCTTCGACTCGCATGGCAGAGGGATCGCCCATTTTCGGATCGTAGAGATCGCCCCTCATCGAATCGCCGGACGAAGGGAAGGCTCCCTCACGAACCGTTGCGACTGCCACGATACGACCTTTTGTTGCCACCGCCATCTTTCGTCTCGCCGCTTGCTTTCGTCTTCGATCCCTGACCACGATCCGAGTCGGCCTTCCTTCTCCCTCTGCATCCTTCTTCTTCCTCGTCTCCTCCCCATCCTCAAATTCTGAGCTCCACGCTCGATGGCCATGGCGGCTTGGTAATTTGTTCAGAAAGTCGCGGATTTATATTGTTTCTCTCTCGAATCAGCCGTAGGAATTCAGGAAAGTAATATGAGAGTGCTTTCTATAAAGTCAGCTTTCTAAAAACGGAGAGAATACTTGGATTTTCGAAAACTTAAAAGGTTGGGTTGGTTTTTCAATGGCTCACGCGAAACGATTCGGCAGAGAGAAAGAAGAAGGAGAATGAAGAGGGGAGCGTCGGCTTATATAGGCAAAGAAGGTGACCGTTTGTCTCCCCTCCTTTGTCTTATTCGGTCCACGAAGCGCCCCACAGGCCACGATCCAAAGATGGAATCGCAAAGAAGCCTACGGACCGCTTTGAAATGATGGCCCACAAAACTCAAAGCCCGACACGACTCGAAGGAAGATGCGCCCCGTATCGCACAAGACCCTAGGAACTCAGCACGAGACGAGCGGATGACCAAATCGGACCGTGTCGTCCTATGGCGATCCGACTCATGCATGTGTCAATTTGAACAAATGCGACTGTTAACTTACATCCCTTCAGGAGAGAGTCAATAAGCATCTTCGAAGCATGTTTCATCATCAATAAAACATACTTCGAGGGGGCAAAATGTTGGCTCGCTTTTTGACCAAGCCATCCAGGATCATTCATAAAAGGAAATCAGGAAACCAAGTCCCCCAAGAAAGTGGAAGAATGGATCGCACGTCATCGTCTCGCCCAGGAACGGATCGCACGCCATCGTCTCACCCAGGAATGGATCGCGCTCTATTGACTCGCCCAGGAACGGATCGCTCCCATCTCGTCGACGAATGGCACCTCCAGGCGATCCGATCCCTTGTAACGAACCGAACCCTCTGACCCGTTCAACCACGAGCTGGTCTTCAGCGATCCGAATCGCACGGATCTGACGACACCTGTTCACAACGGCTAGTTTGACTGTTTCTTCAATGGTGGCGATGCGATCCGAAAATCTCGGGATTCGTGCCACGTGTCCGCGATCCGCCTGACAAAATCAGCTATAAATAGCCCAGAGCTTGGCATTTTTCGGGATCCTTTTGGCAATAGTGCATACTGAATCCGCCATTGTTGTCAAACCACTGAAATATTGAGAGAAATTACTGTTGTACTAGCTTTTAGAGCATAATCAATAAGATATAAAGTGGACGTAGGCTCGTTAACGCCGAACCACTATAAATTCTGAGTGTTATTTTCTTTTCCCATATTCCTCATTTAGAATTCTCTTCAGTTTACAACAATTTGGGTGTTAGGTCCAAATTTCGATCTAACAATATCGTATTTAAATATTAATTCTGTTGACCAGAATATTTCATATTGAAATGAAAGTGATGTTGTCTATATTGTTTAACATCTATGGATGCAGGGAAATAGGTTGGAAGAATCCGACTAGACTCCTCAATAATTATTTTCCCGTTTTTCATATATTGTGATATATGATGTGATATATAATCTGTTATTGATTATGTGTGTTTGGATGACGTGTTTCACTGTTATTTGGTATTTAAAATATCATAAGAAATCCTGAAATGAAAACGGAAAATTTCAATAAGTTTATTGAAATAAAATATTATATAAAATCAAAGGATTTTATATAAAAGGGAATATTTGTTAGAAAACAAATAGAAATAAAAAGGGAATATTTGTTAGAAAATAAATAGAATTAAAAAGGGAATATTTGTTAGAAAACAAATAGAATTAAAAAGGAATATTCGTTAGAAAATAAATAGAAAAACAAAGGCATATTTATTTAGAAATAAATAGAAATATAAAGGAGTATTTATTTAGAAAATAAATAGGATGTTAGAAAAGGAAATATTTCAGGAATACTTAGGGTATTATAAAAAGAATATTTATTTGGAAAATAAATAGAATTAGAAAAGGGATATTTATTTAGAAAATAAATAGAAGTATTTAAAAAGGAAATATTTCAGAAATAAATATTTCAGGATTTAACAGAAGTATAAAAGGGGATATTTGGAAAATAAATATCAATTAGAGTTAATCGAATTTAGTTATTCGAAAAGGGTTAATCGAATTTAGTTATTCGAAAGGTGTTAATCAAATTTAGTTATTCAAAGGAGTTAGTTGAATTTAGTTACTTGTAGAAAGTTAATCAAATATAAGTTAATCGGATACGGTATTCGAAAGTTAGTTAATCGAATACAGTTAATTGAGTCGAGTTAATCGAATATGGTCAGTCGAACCAAGTTAGTCGAGTTAGTCGAATATGGTCAGTCGAACCAAGTCGAGTCGAGTTAGTCGAGTCAAGTTAGTCGAGTAGAGTTAGACAAGTCGAGTTAGTAGAGTCGAGTTAATCGAATATAGTTAATCGAGTCGAGCTAGTCGAGTTTAGTTAATCGAACTAAGTTAGTGGAGTATGGTTGGTTAAACCAAGTTAATCAAATATAGTCAGTCGAACCAAGTTAGTCGAGTTAATCGAATATGGTTAGTCAAACCAAGTTATTCAAATATGGTCAGTCGAACCAAGCTAGTCGAGCTAATCCACTAACGGTTAATCGATTTGAGTAAATCAAATAAAGTTAATTTATTAGAGTTAAAACAGACATAGTTATTCAGGATGAGTCGCCATTTAGCACGACTGCAAGCGTAATTCGCAGGGCTGCAGATAGCCTATGTCGGTCAGATGTATCCTGAGGGAATCAGGCGTAACCATTGTGATCTCTGCGATCTAGAGTTAAGCGAATGGAGTCCAATCGAACATAGTTATTCGAAATAAAGTTAAACAGACAGTTATGCAGAATGAAGTTAAATCGTGTAATAACCCGGAAATCCGAGCCAGTTTAAAATTTTTATTTTGGCAATTTTAGTGAATTTTGATTATTTAAAATGAATTATTTTAAATAATATCGACGAGAAATTTATTTTGAATAGAATTCGAACGTATATATTATATAGATCGTCGTTAGAATATAAATATTTATTTTAAATTATAAAGGGAATTGAAAATGGCGCGGTAGTTCGATAATTCGATTTCAAATATCAAATGAATGTACTGGGTGCAAAATAAACCGGATTTTTGTGAAACCAAAAATATTAGAATCTATTTGAGAATATCTTTCCAACGAATTTGAAAAATCGAAATTTCATAGCGGGGATAAAAAGATATGTCCAGTTGAAATTTCAGAATAGTTGCTATTGAATTCTGGCCCTTAAAAATAGCCATTTTGCAAACGATCTCGGTTTTCGATGAAACCACTTTTGTTAGATTTGGGATGTCTAGTTATTGCTAGGTTTCAGATTTCGTAATTTTTCGAATCAATATGTGAGCGTGACAAAGGAAAACGCGTTTGACTAGTTTCAGTTGATTTTAATCAACTGGAAAATGACCATTTTTCAAACGGTCTCAGAATTCGACGAAACTAGTTTTATTAGGACCGTATCATCAATACGAAGCTAGAAAATATTTTTCGGGAATTTTTCTAGTTAGTATTTGGCCTCGGTAAATTGAACTGCGCGTTCAAATTCAATATATAGAGTTATATTTTGATTTTAATGAAAACTGATCGAAACGAGCAAATCAGCTTATGATACATATCCCATTGTGTTCGGAATGGGGGTAATTAGCTATGGACGATAGTCGATGGGTTTGATTTCGAGTTCGAAATAAAAAGTTGCTTTTTGAAAATTAAATAATTAAATAATATAAAATTTTATAAAAGCCCCCTATACTCTCCCTTCTCTTTCTCTTCTATATTAGATCGAACAAAATAAAAAAAGGGGAAAACCACGCGCTGCCTCCAGGCGTCGCCGATCGATGACAGCCCGCCCCACCTTCCGATGACGGTGCGCTAGCCCCCCTTCCCTCACACCTCTCTCCACTTCTTCTCTCCTCCTCTAAAGCGACGCCCCCCTCGAACCCTAATTAAAACCCGATGCCGCGAGCATCTCCAGGCCACCGCGCCTGACCCCAGCGCCACCCCCGCATCAGCCTCCCCACCTCCGACGTCTGACTCCCCTCCTCTCTCTCCGTTCATCCACCGTGAGTTTTCTTCTTCCTTTAGCTTAGTTAATTTAGTTTTTTTTTCAATTCTATGAAATAACAATGTTGATGAATCTGATTTCTTTTTACAGAAATAACATAGGACTATATTTTTATTTATGATAGAGATTCGATTTTTAATTGGCTAAAAATATAATTTTTATATTATAGAAGCATTAAAAATATGATCTTTATATATATAGCGAATTAAAAATATGATTTTTATCATATATGAAAGAAAAGATTTTTATAACATAAAAGGTTGGAATTTTGATTAGGAAAGTTCGAATTTTTATTAGAAAAGTTTAAATCTTTATATAGTTGAAATGATGAAGAAGTTTGATTTTTAATGATTATAAAAATATAATTTTTGTATTATAGAAAGAGAAAGAAAATATGATTTTTATTATATTTGAAAAGGCGAAATCTTTATATTTGAAAAGGCGAAATCTTTATATAGAGAATAGCGTGATAAAAATATAATCTTTATTATATGAACACCGTTGTAAAAATAGAATTTTTATCTATATAATAGCAACATAAAAATTTAATTTTTATATGCATAGCAACAATAAAAAAATGTGATTTTTACATATGTAGTAGCTACGGGCAGTAAAAGTGGCAAAATACGAGCACTGCAAAGATTTCCTACATAAGAAGAGGCGTGGCGTTTGGATTAGCTAGTCGGTGAGAACTTCTCACCTTTAATTTAAATTTCTAGTTAAAAATATATAGTAGGATGCAGACGGTGTTTAGTAGCACCCGACACCCGTCGTCCACAGACCATGGACGGCTTGTATGCTTGTTTGTTTGATTTTGATGTGTAGTTGATTGTGTGATGTGAAATGAAATAAAATATTTATATAGGTGAAATAAAATATTTTATAGTTAAAAATAGAATTTTTAACGTGTATATGAAATAAAAATAAAAATAAACAAATTGGACGATTTGTTTATATACCCACATTTGACTGATATTGATTGGGACGATAAATTTTACACATCGCCCAATTGCACAAATAAAATCTGTGTTTGATTGATTGAAACCCCACACGGGTATTGGGATGATATATGACATACACTAATCCTAATAATTAGTTGTATGTTGATC
The DNA here is from genome assembly GCA_030737875.1 of Allium sativum. Taxonomy (NCBI): domain Eukaryota; kingdom Viridiplantae; phylum Streptophyta; class Magnoliopsida; order Asparagales; family Amaryllidaceae; genus Allium; species Allium sativum. The sequence continues at coordinate 655,900,219 of CM060910.1, forward strand.
GATTGGTTGACAGACTGTCATAAGCGTTAAATGTTTATATTTGATGCTTATACAATATAGAATGCACTCTAGATGATGGTTGATTATTTATCGTTGTTATTTTATACATGTGTTGTAGAAAATCCATATAATTAACATTATATGGTAATTGATTAGGCCTCATTCCAGTTTTGAATAAAAATATTTGAAAAAGAAATATTTGAAATAGAAATATTTGAAAGAGAAATATTTGAAATAGAAATGTTTGAAAGAGAAATATTTGAAAAAGAAATATTTGAAATAGAAATATTTGAAAATAGAAATATATGAAGGCGTGTTGATTAGATTTGCGCCATTTTGACGTAAACGATATTTATATCGATTTTATTCAAATTGAAATGAATATTAAAGTGATTTGAAGTTCGAAATAAACCGAAATGATTTGAAATTCGAATAGAATTGAATTTGAATAGAATTGAATTCGAATTGAAATTAAATAGAATTGAATTCAAATTGAAATTGAATAGAATTGAATTCGAATTGAAATAGAATAGAATTGAATTCAAATTAAAATTGAATAGAACTGAATTTGAATTAAAATCAATTTGAAATGAATTTAAAACGAATTTATGAGGAAAAATTTAATTTTGATTTGAATTTGAAATGAAGTTGAAATCGTTTCGAAAACGAATTTAAAATGATTTATAAAATAGGTTTTGAAAGGAAATCGACGAAATATATATAATATATAATATATAATATACATATATATATATATATATATATATATATATATAATGGCCTGAATAGAACGCGCCGCGCCGCGGCAGTTCGTGAATTTCGACCATTGACTTCGAATGGATATTACGGGAGATCCGACCGTCGGATTCTCCTAAAACCAGAACCGTTGGGTTCGTATCGAAAAGAGCTTTCTACGAATATTAGAAATTTGAAATCTAACGGTTGGTTTGGAATTATGTCCAAATCAAATTTGAAAAAGGTCGCTGTAAGTGCAGTTCGATGGCCGTTGGTGGAAATCGACTATATGGGCCTTGATAAAATTATTAAAAATAGTAATAATTTGTGTAAAATCATAAGAAATGATTTGGGAAGAATCGGGATGAAAAACTCCATATTTGAAAAGATAAAAATAGATTTTTATCGAAATGAACTAGTTTTGAACTAGAATGATACTTCTATTTATTTTTAAATAAATAAATTGAATTTGAAAAGGTTTTAAAAGTAAGCAGAATTTCCAATAATTGAATTGGAATGAATTTGAATCGAAGTTATCTTTGGAATATTTCGGTGTTGGATTTCGTGATTATACAGATATCGTTATGGAAATTTGAAAGATATATTTATATCGTTATTTCCAATACGATATTTGTTGGTCGTAGAATTTGATATTGAACATAAGCCGACATATTTTCTATTCAGAGCCTTGTATTTAATATCAAATTTGATTTGGGTTTGTCGTGAATGGTGTCTTCATCAACACTGTTCTTAAATCCAGTTGAGAAAAAAGATTAAATCTTTTTATTTAGATTTAATGAAATGTACCAATTAAATAATATTTAAGTGGAATTGAATCGGTATTGATTTTTGGGTTTATCGTGAACAGTGTTTTAAATAACACTTGTTCTTTAACCCGATAATTAATGGAATGTGATTTTGGGTTGTCGTGAATGGTATCTTCAATAATACTGTTCTTAGACCCAAAAAGGAGTTAAGAAAATCAGAAACTAACTGGAGGTTAGTTAAGTTGAATGGTTTCTGGGGAATTGATCTGATGTTGGTTTCGGCCTTCGGGGTTAATACTTAGGGTACTGCTCACTTGCTAATTTACGGTTAGGGACTGATTGAAATGTGATGTGATTTTGGGGTTTATCGTGAACCGTGTTTTAAATGACACTGATTCTTTAACCCAGTTAAAGATTAAAACTAAATGGAGTTTTAATGAATCTTCAATTAGATTGAAAAAATCAAGAATGTAGTATCACCAGTTTTGCTTTAGGCGATAGTTAAATCTTTAATTAGATTTGAACGTGAAATGGTAATTGAATTTACCAATAACACCGTGGTGTTAGATATGGAGTATTACCAGTTTTACTTCATGGGATGAATAGGTTGGGATTGGGAAATAAAATAAATGATCACTTCGGTATGGATCGCTAATCCCGCCTAGTTTGAATAGATATTCAAAAGTAGATTAAAGAATAAATTTAAAGGATTTATCTTTGATAAAATTAATGGGAGCCTTTCCCTAAGAATGTGAAATTTAGAAACTAATTGTCGGTTAGCTAAGCAGAATGGTTTTCTGGATATTGATCTGATGTTGGTTTCGGCCTTCGGGGTTAATATTTGGGGAATTATTCTCTTGTTAATTTACAGTTAGTGACTGATGAATTGGAATGAGGCGTATGTTGTGTTTGTGTAACATTTGTTTATTAGATACGCGAGTTATTCGGAAAGACCGGGTTTATCCCATTCTGAATAACTGATACGGCGATAAGTCGAAGATGAAGACGGTGGTCGAAGACCGGAGGTTTCACGTCGTTTGGATAATTACTGATGATCTTGATTGGGCCGTACACTCAAGAGGAGGGAATCAGTTGGTGATCGTCCAGACGTACTTGGAGATCAATGGATTTGCAGAGTACTAGGTGCCTCCGGTTTCGTTCAGACCCAGAACGAACTTGTAAATGGGCTGTGTGTCTGACATTGGGTTTCAGTCTGTGTGATTGATTTCTATTAAATATATATCTGTTTGTCGGCGGAGAATTTATTCTCTTACTTAACGCCCTTTTCTGAGACATACGAGCTCAGGGGTTATATATTGATGGATATCCATCGCGTGGAATGAATTGCCTGTGTGGCATGCCTAAGTGGCAATAGATCAAGGCTTCTGTTGAAAAGAAAAGTCTTGTGGTTGATGATCAAAGCACGGCCTGTGTGGCGTAGCTTTGTGTAACATTGATTCGCGAGCCTCACACCCCGGTTGTGAACCAGAAACGGGAGAGGACCTCAGGGAGGACATGCGTTTCTTTCTAGCTAGAAGTGGCGTCAGTGGTTTTACACGCCCTGACGAGTTTGACTTATGTGGTTGTTGCTGTTGCGAGGCGCCTCAGATATATCGCTCGTTCTCGAACCGATGGAGTCATTCGTTGGCTCATTTACGCCCCAAAGTGCGGGGAAACGCAGTGTTCAGGCATTATAATCCACATCGGTGGAGCGGCCCTGACGATCCAAGGGTCAATGCGCTCTGACCCTGAGGCTCGGGCTAGACAGTCTCGAAGATGGTGAGGACGATCCCTTGCCTCGGTTCACAGATGGAAATACAACTTCCAATATGTGACGTTTCGATTTTAGTTGTAACCCTATATATGGCGACATAGTGGGATGGGGCGCTTATGTCGTCTATGATTGATATTTATGATTGTATATAAAATCAGAAACTAACTGGATACGAGCTAAGATGGGTGGTTTCTTGGGCATTAGTCTGATGTTGGTTTCGGCCTTCGGGGTTAATACTTAGGAAATCGTTCTCTTACTAATTTACGGTTGGAGTCTGATTAAGAATTAAAACATGAAATTTCATGTATCAAGCATTCTTTGGCTATTTTAAGGGAAAATCCTATCCCCCGGCTTGCGTTGCATTGTGTGATAAGACCTAGGTCTTATAATAGCTTCATTTTTCTTTATTTAGCATTGCGTAGTTGTTATATGCACTGGTATTCTTGGGAGGAAACCCGTTCTGTGTTATACGGCGTGGTCCCTTGATTTACCTAACTTTAAAAATAAAGATTAATAACTGTTTTAGTTCTCACATCAGTCCCATGACTGACCTGGAGTTTATTGTTTTAACCTAAACTCTGGGTGCCATTATTTTGACATGGGCAGCTAGTAGTTTTGGTTTTGCAGATTTATATTCACAGGATCCTGGTTTACAGTTGGAATGATATCCGGAAAGCTTTGTATCCTTATATCTCTTATAGTTGTGTATTGTATTATTTTCCGCTGCTATGTAATGTATTGTAATCTTTGATATTTATCGAATGTATAATATTGATTTATACTCTGTATATTCTTGTAATCTGGTGAATTGTTGTAATATACAATGAAATGCTCTTCTGTCTGCGTTCCTTTGTGTCTCGTTCTCTACTCAATCCGTGATTTCCCGTAAGGGGGATTTCGGGTCGTTTCATTCTGGTATCAGAGCTTTGGTTTACAAAGCTCGGAGAACAAGACACATTAGAACCATACGAAAGAATTCATCAGATATTGGATTAGTAATATCCAATGGGAATGACTCGTAAGAGATGGGATCAGTAGTATCCTAGAACGAGTGTGAAGAGTATATTTTTAAAATGAAAAGAAATTTTGTTTTAAAAATTTAAATCGAATTATTCGTATTTGAGTATTCATTTATATTGACTTGGACTATCCAATATATAAAAATTTTGTGTATACGTCTGATCCGCGTGTATTCGAAGTTTTAATATATTGGGTAGATATAGAATTACACTCTAATCGCCCGGGGGTGATTCTGATGATTGATATATCATCATCAGAATTTTTATTCGAGTGACGAACGTGTGATATCTATATATTTCCTATTGACTGGTGTGAGAACCAAAATTAGATAGGGCTTATTGTTGTGAATTGGCATCAAAAATGTGATTTTTTGACTATATATCAAAGTTATGAATTCGAAATGATAATTCACTAATTGATTGTTGATTGTGTTGTTTTATTATAGTTTGATTAATTAAATGTTGAACCTTTAGCCAAGTTGACCAAAAACTGATTTGTATTGAAATTTGGTCGCATTTGCTTGCATATACACGTACTTACATTGAACAGGTCATAGCAAAGAGGCTAGAGTAGAAGAATAAAATTGTTTGCCCGACAAATAGGTACATGTTTACCATAATCTACTGTTTTGTTTGGGTGATGATGATTTTATGAGCCGATTGGCTGGCCACTTGGCTAGCCGCTTGGCTTTTTCTTTTTCTTTTTGAGATCAGAGGGCCTGTATGGCAATTTTGGGATTTTCCCGGTGCTCCCGGTGTAGGGGAGGTTATGGCGAATTTTTTTGAAAATTTAGGGTGTTAGCCAAATTTTCGAAAAATTTGAAAAGTTCTTAGAAACTGAAAAGTTAAAGAACTTAAGCCATAATGAAAATAACGAAAGTTGAGTTGATTTGTTAAACAACTTTCGGCTTCGTTCCTATTCGGGGACGAAAAGTTTTAAGTTGGGGAGATTGTAATAACCCAGAAATCCAGCCAATTTAAAATTTTTATTTTGGCAATTTTAGTGAAATTTGATTATTTAAAATGAATTATTTTAAATAATATCGACGAGAAATTTATTTTGAATAGAATTCGAACGTATATATTATATAGATCATTGTTAGAATATAAATATTTATTTTAAATTATAAAAGGAATTGAAAATGGCGCGGTAGTTCGATAATTCGATTTCAAATATCAAATGAATGTACCGGTTGCAACATAAACCGGATTTTTGTGAAACCAAAAATATTAGAATCTATTTGAGAATATCTTTCCAACGAATCCGAAAAATCGAAATTTCATAGCAGGGATAAAAAGATATGTCCAGTTGAAATTTCAGAATAGTCGCTATGGAATTCTGGCCCTTAAAAATAGCCATTTTGCAAACGACCTCGGTTTTCGACGAAACCACTTTTGTTGGATCCGGGTTGTCTAGTTATTGCTAGGTTTCAGATTTCGTAATTTTTTGAATCAATATGTGAGTGTGGCAAAGGAAAACGCGTTTGACCAGTTTCAGTTGATTTCAATCTACTGGAAAATGACCATTTTTCAAACGGTCTCAGAATTTGATGAAACTAGTTTTATTAGGACCGTATCGTCAATACGAAGCTAGAAAATATTTTTCGGGAATTTTTCTTGTTAGTATTTGGCCCCGGTAAATTGAAATGCGCGTTCAAATTCAATATATAGAGTTATATTTTGATTTTGACGAAAACTGATCGAAACGAGCAAATCAACTTATGATACATATTCCATTGTGTTCGGAATGGGGGTAATTAGCTATGGACGACAGTCGAGGGGTTTGATTTCGAGTTAGAAATAAAAAGTTGCTTTTTGAAAATTAAATAATTAAATAATATGAAATTTTATAAAAGCCCCCTATACTCTCCCTTCTCTTTCTCTTCTGTATTAGATCGAACAAAATAAAAAAAGGGGAAAATCGCGCGCTGCCTCCAGGCGACGCCGATCGACGGCAACCCACCCCACCCTCCGACGACGGTGCACCAGCCCCCCTTCCCTCACACCTCTCTCCACTTCTTCTCTCCTCCGTTGAAGCGACGCCCCCCTCGAACCCTAATTAAAACCCGACCCTGCGAGCATCTCCAGGCCACTGCGCCTGACCACAGCACCACCCCTGCGTCAGCCTCCCCACCTCCGACGTCTGACTCCCCTCCTCTCTCTCCGTTCATCCACCGTGAATTTTCTTCTTCCTTTAGCTTAGTTAATTTAGTTTTTTTTCTATTCTATGAAATAACAATGTTGATGAATCTAATTTCTTTTTACAGAAATAACATAGGACTATATTTTTATATATGATAGAGATTCGATTTTTAATTGGCTAAATGTAACACCCCGTAATTCTGTTAATATTAGTATTCACAAATTAAAGAATAACTAATCTCAGACATGAGAATTGTGGGAAATGGGTTGCGCCATTGTGTTCGTCTCGGAATTCTGGTTGAAATAGAGTCCGAGTTTGCGTAAATTGGACTCCGTATGAAGAAGTTATGGCCATCGGAAGTTTTAGAAAATTCAAAACAGATTTCAGAAATTTAAAATTCAAAATTCGAAGTCAAACAAGCTAGGCGGGAAAATTCCCGCCCAGCACCCCAGGTCGACTGGGGAGTCGACTGGGAAGTCGACACCCCCCAGCCCGACTGGGCAGTCGACCTGGGTGTCGACCTGTCCAGGCGGCTAGGGTTTGGCTGATGTGTCTTTAGGACTGAGTTGGCAAATTAAACGGTTTAGTTTAGTTCTGAGTTGATCTGACGGTCTAAATAAACCCTAAACTCTATAAATACCTAGGTAGCCTCTCACTCTAATTCACATGAAAAATAGAATAGCCACTGTCATACCGCCGCCATGGAACTCAGTGTAGCCGCCGCCAACTAAGAAGGAAGAAAAGCTAATCAAAACCCTGATTCTACTCAACTCTAAAGCAAATCAAGACTCTCTTTCTTCTCTAATTGTGAGTATGATGAATTTAACAAGATTATTGCAAACTAATTAGATTAAGTTATGAATGGATCATAAAAAAATGATGTGAATTGTCATATATGCTGTTGTAAACCTTATGCTATCTTGTATGTTGTAAATCATATGCTATGTGATGATGATATTCTATATGTTGTAAATCATGCTATGATGATATTGTATAGGTTGTAGTTTTCTATGCTAAATTATGATAAATCATACATGTTATAAAGCCATGATGTTATTATCTATGCTAGTTAGTTCATGTTAATCAAATCATAATGTTGATATTATTTGGGCTATGTTGATCTATATGATAAATCACATATGCAATTGTAGATTGATTAGTAAAGATTATGAACATATGCCATGACATCTATTTAGATCTAGAATTATGACATCTAGAATTATGCTATGACATATGTAAATTCTATGTATTAGATGCTTGTTCACACCATCATTATGTTGCATAAAACCCCATATGCAAGTTTATACATGAATTTGGGTTATGATCATATCATGTAAATTGTGACATTTAACAAGTTGACACCTTTAGATTCATAACATGTGTAGTTTATGCAAGTTTCACCCCTATTATGATTAGATTTATTTTATTTGTCTATATGTTGTGATAATTTACCTTTGTGCTATGAGTTAGACTAATTCGAGTCTAACGTATATTCTGCGTTGAATAAGCGAACGTATAACGTGGGGTAGGGGTAATATTAAGGATTTAATAAGTCGGGGTGCAATTGATATGATTTTGCATGCCATGAGTGGATGGCCATAATTGAGTCAATTATAGGCATCATTAAAATTGGAGTTAATTAATAATTTGAGTAGGGAATTATTAAAATTGGGGTAAAAGATCATAAGTGATAATCAATGCTGGGGACACGAGGTTGGACTCGTTTGTGACGTAAACCTGCCCGGACCCGCCTGGCAAATCCAGTGGTCACAAATGTCAGCCCAATGTGAGAGGTCCTAGGCCCAAATTAAAGCATAACAGTTGTAAAGACACGAGGTTAGACTCTTTTATGGTGTAAGACTGCCCGGACCCGCCCGGCAAATCCAGCTGCCATAAATGCCAGTCTAATGTGAGAGGTCTTTATGAGGTTATGGTCTGAATGAATTAAGAAATACTTAACCAGATAAACATGTAAGGCGGGACATGGGGGTTAATTAGGTGCCTTGGGTGGCATGAGGAATCTAGTGGTTGCCCTTAGTGGCATGTGAAATACGATTAGTAAGACTTAACCAAACACACATGTAAATGAACATGACTAAGAGGGTTAAGTGGGATATACTAGTGGTGACAAGCTTAGGTGGGTAGTTTGTGGGGGCCCATTTCAACCAGTATCCCAAACGTATCTTTGTGGGCTCGACCCAAGCCGAGGACGGGACACGCATACTGGGTTTGACTATAAGAGGCCAAAACAGTGTAGCGGTGGCAACGTAAGTCCAACGGGTTTCATATGCGCGTGTGGACCTGGGCTGGTAGGTAAGACGTTGTTGCATCATGTAGGTATAAGCCGTGCATTCTCAAGTTGTATCGGGTTGCCACTTTAGGGGAGTGATACACCCCACTGTGGGGCCAGCACGGGTATCTACGAGTAGGGAGCCGATCGAAAGTGGGTAGTGGGGTACACCTAGCGAAGATAGGGGCAGATGACACCTATGTAGTCAGCTAGGGGTACGCAAGGCTATTTATATAGTTTATGTGTGAAGCAAGTGGGATCAACCTTTAGGGTGACTGCTGCGGTGCAGTGTAGAAATTAGGTGTGCCTTTAACATTATCTTTATCTGCTCTCCCATACCTAGTAGTTCATAGACATTTACTTGTCTTCCAGCTTATGCCTTAGTCTAGTTATTTTGATAGTAGTATTGTTAGAATTATCATACTCGCCAGACTATATGTCTGACCCCCTCCATTTCTATCCTTTTTCCCCCTTCAGGTCCTCAGGTTGGGCCCAGCTCTAGTGGAGTTTGATTGGATTGCTTCATCTCTTTTTGGAAGCTTGGACCGTTAAAGTAAAGTCCAGCTTGTTATCTTCTTTAATGGCTATTTATGTAATGGGATTATGTATTTTGTTTTATCAAGATGGATATTGTACTTGACTCTGATTTATGGTTTTATGTTGTAACAAACATGTTTAATTTCCGCTGCAATAAAATGAAGTTTTAGATTTCCAAGTACTACTTATTATCTGTCTTGTTGTAAATTTTCTGTTCTATATTCACTTAAAACCTCCATGGAAGTTAATGCATTCCCTTTGTGAGTGACATTAATGGACGTGGGGTGTTACACGTGGTATCAGAGCTTAAGGTTACCAGAACAGATAAATTTTTTAGAAAAACTATTTTTCTAAAGTACTTTTTGAAGAAGCGTTTTCAAAAACATGTCTTGATGAGTAATCTAAAGAGGAAAGTTTTTATGAAAAACATAATCCCCAATAGCCATATATCTTTATCCTTCGAATTCTCCATTTTGAATCCTTCCTTTTTCGTTTCAGCATGGCTGAAGATCTTAACCTTCCGGATGGTGTAACGATACCAGGATGGTATAGGAGGTTATTAGAGGCTAGGGCCGCTGCAGGTCCAGCCAATGTTCCTCCACCACCATTTGTACCCGCTCCTCCTTCTCCTCGCGCTGATACTTTTGCAAAGACATGCAAGGAATTTAAGGCTATGGGTGGAAAACCTTTTCAAGGGTCAGAAACGTTTATGGAAGCTAGAGATTGGCTTAGGGAGGTAGAAGAATTGCTATAAATCTTTGAAGTAGAAGAAGGGAGGAAAGTCAAATTAGCAGCTTGGTTAATGAAGGGAGAGGCCTCGTTTTGGTGGGAGGTCACTAATGCGGAGCGTCCTGTTGATTCTTGGGCGGATTTCAGATGTAGGTTTGAGGCAAAGTTTCTCTCAAGTGCAGAAGAGAATCTATATATGGAAAGGTTCTTGACATTAAAGCAAGGAAGCTCATCAGTAAAAGAATATGTCAACAAATTTAATCAGTTAGCAAGGTTTGGCTTGGATTTAGTGAAAACGTTGGAGAAGAAGGCTCTGAGGTTCGTTAATGGATTGAATGAACCATTGCAAGGGTTGGCTATGACCCACATCCCTATGGGGGCCACCTTTGAGAAGCTAGTAGACATGGAACTCATGCACGAGGAGAAAGGCGCTAAAGCTGACAAGGCACCCGAGAAGAAAGGGGATCAGAAGAAACCACAACAGCAAAACAAGAAGGGTGGTAAAGACAATAATGGCAAGGGAAAGAAGAAATGCTTTAACTATGGGACACCAGGCCATCTCAGCAAGGATTGCCGAAAGAAAAAGAAGACTGGCTGTTTTCACTATGGCGAAGCGGGACATCTAGTGAAGGACTGCCCAAAGAAGGGGCAGAGGGCAGGGTCTACCTCAGGAGGACAGGTGCAGGCTCTTATGGCACCAGGGTAGGCAAGGGGACAAGTTCAGGCTCTCGCGGTCCCACCGCTGCAAGAACGAGGTAGAACCATTTCTGTTGAAAGCTTAGTTTTTCTGTTTGATCATCCTGTTCGTACCTTATTTTATTCGGGCGCATCACATTCGTTTGTCTCTACATCATTAGTTGAATCACTGCACTTAAACACTAGTTTAGTAGAGGATCCCTTAGTTGTTTCGAATCCAATTGGGGGCTCAACTTATTTGTCCATGATGTGTTTGGATTTGAAAATTTCTATACTTAGCGTTGAGTTTAGATGTGATGCTTACGTTTTGGGCTTCACGGGCTATGGGCTAATTTTAGGAATGGATTGGTTATCCAGAAATGGGGCCGTTCTTGATTGTGAAAGGAGAGTAGTTAGGCTCATGACTCGCCATGGTAACGCTCTCGAAATCTTTTGTAATCCCATAAATTCCGTTATGCTAAGTTATCTAGAGTCGCTTGACGCGTCGGTGGAAAATCTACGATCTGTTAGAGTGGTCCGAGAATACTCGGATGTGTTTGAGGAGGTGAAGGGCTTGCCTCCGAAGCGGGAGATAGATTTTCGAATATATCTTGTGGATAATGTAAAACCAGTATCTTTGCCAGTACGCCACATGGCTCCTCGTGAAAGGAGGGAACTCGATAAGCAAGTGAAGGAGTTGCTTGAGAAGGGGTTCATAAGCCGAAGTATATCGGAGTGGGGTGCTCCAGTAGTATTTGCCACGAAAGCGGATGGGTCCCTTAGACTTTGTGTGGACTATAGAGAACTTAATAAACTTACTAAGAAAAACAGACACCCACTGCCGAGGATTGACGATCTCTTCGATCAGTTAGTTGGCGCCTCAGTGTTTTCGCAGCTGGACTTAGCCACTGGTTTCCATCAGTTGAGAGTGGCTGAGGATAGCATTGACAAGACTGCCTTTAGGACTCCGGACGGTTTTTATGAATGGCTAGTGATGCCCTTCGGTTTGACAAACGCCCCCTCATACTTTGTTGATTTGATGAGTAGGGTGTTTAGGGAGTACCTTAACTAATTTGTGGTAGTCTTTGTAGACGACATCCTGATCTTTTCTAAGGATGAAGAAGAGCATGCCCTACATCTTAGGGAAGTGTTGGAGACCCTACGAGCGCATAACTTTAAAGCTAAATTTTCTAAGTGTCACTTCTGGAGGAAGGAAGTACGATTCTTAGGGCACGTGGTTTTCAAGGAAGGGATAGTTGTGGATCCCGCGAAGGTGGTGGCCATCCAAGATTGGAAGGTCCCTAAAAATGCTACCGAAGTAAGAAGTTTCTTGGGGTTGGCTGGCTATTATAGGAAGTTTATCAAAGACTTCGCAAAGATATCAGCTCCATTGACACGCCTGACGAAGAAGAACCTAGTCTTCGCGTGGGACGTAGATTGTGATGATGCGTTCCAATGTTTGAAGAGAGCTTTGACCTCAGCTCCAGTCTTAGTGCTGCCAGACGGGAGTAAGCCATTTACTGTTTATACCGATGCTTGTGGGACAGGTCTAGGCGCAGTCTTAATGCAAGAGGGCAGGGTAATAGCCTATGGTGGAAGGCAGTTGAGAGCGCATGAGAAAAATTACCCTACACATGACCTAGAGTTGGCCGATATTGTTTTCGCGCTTAAGTCTTGGCGTCATTATCTTCTTGGGGAGAAATTCGAATTGTTCACTGACCACAAATCACTAAAATACTTATTCTCTCAGAAGGACTTGAACTTAAGGCAGCAAAGGTGGATGGAATTCTTAGTATCCTACGATTTCGAAATAGCATATACCCCTGGCAAGGGTAACGTGGTGGCAGATGCCTTAAGTAGAAAAAGATTATCCTTAAGTCCTTTGTTTGTTGAGCGGCGAAGTTTAGAGTTCATCTCTACATTTGACTTTAGACCTTCCGTTGACTTTGTACCCGGTTTGCTAGCATCCTTGGAGGTCAGACCTACGCTTTTGGGACGGATTGGCGAGGCACTGCGAGACGACCCACGGTTGGTTGAGTTAGTAGAAAAGCTCAAAGGAGGGGAGTCATCAAGCCATCTCCGTAGGTATACCCTAGATGATAAGGGTTGGATACATAGGGACGGTAGACTTTGTGTACCTCGAGACGATGACCTAAGGAAGGCTATTCTTGACGAAAAACATCGTTCGAAGATGACCATTCATCCCGACGGGGACAAGATGTACAAAGACATGAAGCGAGTTTTCTTTTGGGCCGGCATGAAGAGGGATGTGGCCGAGTATGTCGCTAGATGCTTGGTGTGCCAATAAGTAAAAGCAGAGCAAAAGAAATCCGGTGGGTTGCTTCACCCATTGGAGGTTCCACTATGGAAATGGGAGAGTGTCTCAATGGACTTTGTGGATGGATAACCAAGATCAAGGAAGGGTAATACAGGAATTTGGGTTATAGTAGATAGACTTACTAAGAGCGGCCATTTTATTCCTGTGAAGAGTAAGAGGACTGCTCCATGGTTAGCTTCTGTGTACGTCCGAGAGATAGTTCGTTTGCATGGTGTTCCTTCTAGCATAGTGAACGACCGTGATCCTATTTTCACTAGCGAATTTTGGAAGAGCTTGGAAGAAGCGATGGGGACTCAGTTATGTTTGAGCACCGCATATCATCCTTAGACGGACGACCAGACCGAGAGGGTGAATCGCATTCTAGAGGATCTTTTGAGGCTATGTATCCTATAATTTGGGGGTATATGGGAAGAGCATCTACCATTGGTAGAGTTCGCGTATAATAATAGCTTTCAGTCTAGCATTGGCATGGCACCTTTCGAAGCCCTTTATGGACGACCTTGTCGTTCACCTACATGTTGGTGGGAATCTACGGATAAGATCTTACTTGGGCCTGATATGATTAGGGAGACTTCGGAGAAGATCGACTTGATTCAAAGGAGTATGAAAGCAGCGCAAGATAGGCAGAAATCTTATGTGGATAAGAGGAGGACAGATCTTGAGTTGGATGTTGGGGACATGGTCTTTATCAAAGTGTCTCTATTACGGAATGTTGTTCGCTTTGGGTCCATTGGGAAATTAGCACCAAGGTTCGTAGGGTCGTTTCCTATTAAGGAAAGGATTGGGCAGATGGCGTATAGAGTGGAGCTGCCCGAGAGACTTAGTGGTGTACACGACGTATTCCATGTGTCACATTTGAGGAAGTGCATGCACGAGACCGCGGAGGTGGTAGAGCCGAACTTGCTTAGAGAGGTGGAGATAGAGCGTGATGCGACGATTCGATGAGCTCCTACATGCATTCTTGGGTCGGAGATTAAGAAGCTGAGAAATCGAGAGGTCAGACTAGTCAAAGTACAATGGGGAGATGATGAGAGCAACGCTACTTGGGAGACGGAAGAGAAGATGCGTTCATTGTACCGTTTCCTTTTCGAGGGTATGTCCTTTAATTTCTCCTTTATCGCTTATCTTGTACTTATCTTACCTTTAGAGTATCCTCTCGCTAGTATCCTTGACCTTTAGTTAGGATAATCCTATGGTTGAAACATGTGTTTGAGACATGTAATGTATGATGGATGCAAAGTGGATGCAAGTGTTTTCTAGTGGTTGCTCGTGGACGCATATACACACACTATTAGGCACTAGATCGGCTCAGTCACTTCATACTGCATATTGCATATATATGGATGTATTTAGTAAAATGGATGTATGATGATTGTATGATCATGTGGATGTTGCATTCAGATGATGATTGTGCACGCATATAGAGATAATATGTAGCATTAAGGAACTTTTGCATACATAATGGACGCATGGCACTATCATAATTTGCATTAAGGAGGTCAACTGAATTAGTGGACCGCCTGATTTTGCATTAGATATGGACATATACACACAGTGCCTTTAAACATGAAAGCATTAGAAGTCTATAAGGACAATGGATGCCTGTGTTTGATGGTTGAGTAGATGGACGATTGGATGTTAGGATATACATTCTTCTTGACTTGAAGATTTTGGGGTCGAAATCCTTTAAGGAGGGGAGAATGTAACACCCCGTAATTCTGTTAATATTAATATTCACAAATTAAAGAATAACTAATCTCAGACGTGAGAATTGTGGGAAACGGGTTACTCCATTGTGTTCGTCTCGGAATTTTGGTTGAAATAGAGTCCGAGTTTGCGTGAATTGGACTTCGTATGAAGAAGTTATGGCCATCGGAAGTTTCAGAAAATTCAAAACAGATTTCAGAAATTTAAAATTCAAAATTCGAAGTCAAATAGGCTAGGCGGGAAAATTCCCGCCCAGCACCCCAGGTTGACTGGGGAGTCGACTGGGCAGTCGACACCTCCCCCAGGTCGACTGGGCAATCGACCTGGGTGTCGAACTGTCCAGGCGGCTAGGGTTTGGTTGATGTGTCTTTAGGGCTGAGTTGGCAAATTAAATGGTTCAGTTTAGTTCTGAGTTGATCTGACGGTCTAAATAAACCCTAAACTCTATAAATACCTAGGTAGTCTCTCACTCTAATTCACATGAAAAATAGAATAGCCACCGTCATACCGCCACCATGGAACTCAGTGTAGCCGCCACCAACTAAGAAGGAAGAAAAGCTAATCAAAACTCTAATTCTACTCAACTCTAAAGCAAATCAAGACTCTCTTTCTTCTCTAATTGTGAGTATGATGATCTTAACAAGATTATTGCAAACTAATTAGATTAAGTTATGAATGGATCATAAGAAAATGATGTGAATTGTCATATATGCTGTTGTAAACCTTATGCTATCATGTATGTTGTAAATCCTATGCTATGTGATGATGATATTCTGTATGTTGTAAATCATGCTATGATGATATTGTATAGGTTGTAGTTTTCTATGTTAAATTATGATAAATCATACGTGTTATAAAGCCAGGATGTTATTATCTATGCTAGTTAGATCATGTTAATCAAATCATAATGTTGATATTATTTGGGCTATGTTGATCTATATGACAAATCACATATGCAAGTGTACATTGATTAGTAAAGATTATGAACATATGCCATGACATCTATTTAGATCTAGAATTATGATATCTAGAATTATGCTATGACATATGTAAATTCTATGTATTAGATGCTAGTTCACACCATCATTATGTTGCATAAAACCCCATATGCAAGTTTATACATGAATTTAGGTTATGATCATATCATGTAAATTGTGACATTTAACAAGTTGACACCTTTAGATCCATAACATGTGTAGTTTATGCAAGTTTCACCCCTATTATGATTAGATTTATTTTATTTGTCTATATGTTGTGATAATTTATCTTTGTGCTATGAGTTAGACTAATTCGAGTCTAACGTATATTCTGCGTTGAATAAGCGAACGTATAACGTGGGGTAGGGGTAATATTAAGGATTTAATAAGTTGGGGTGCAATTGATATGATTTTGCATGCCATGAGTGGATGGCCATAATTGAGTCAATTATGGGCATCATTAAAATTGGAGTTGATTAATAATTTGAGTAGGGAATTATTAAAATTGGGGTAAAAGATTATAAGTGATAATCAATGCTAAGGACACGAGATTGGACTCGTTTGTGACGTAAACCTGCCCGGACCCGCCCTGCAAATCCAGTGGTCACAAATGTCAGCCTAATGTGAGAGGTCCTAGGCCCAAATTAAAGCATAACAGTTGTAAAGACACGAGGTTAGACTCTTTTATGGTGTAAGACTGCCCGGACCCGCCCGGCAAATCCAGCTGCCATAAATGTCATTCTAATGTGAGAGGTCTTTATGAGGTTATGGCCTGAATGAATTAAGAAATACTTAACCAGATAAACATGTAAGGTGGGACATGGGGGTTAAGTAGGTGCCTTGGGTGGCATGAGAAATCTAGTGGTTGCCCTTAGTGGCATGTGAAATACGATTTGTAAGACTTAACCAAACACACATGTAAATGAACATGACTAAGAGGGTTAAGTGGGATATACTAGTGGTGACAAGCTTAGGTGGGTAGCTTGTGGGGGCCCATTTCAAACAGTATCCCAAATGTATCTTTGTGGGCTCGACCCAAGTCGAGGACGGGACACGCATACTGGGTTTGACTATAAGAGGCCAAAACGGGGTAGCGGTGGCAACGCAAGTCCAACGGGTTTCATATGCGTGTGTGGACCCGGGCTGGTAGGTAAGACGTTGTTGCATCGTGTAGGTATAAGCCGCGCATTCTCAAGTTGTATCGGGTTGCCACTTTTGGGGAGTGATACACCCCACTATGGCGCCAACACGGGTATTTACGAGTAGGGAGCCGATCAAAAGTGGGTAGTGGGGTACACTTAGCGGAGATAGGGGCAGACGACACCTATGTAGTCAGCTAGGGGTACGCAAGGCTATTTATATAGTTTCTGTGTGAAGCAAGTGGGATCAACCTTTAGGGTGACTGGTGCGGTGCAGTGTAGAAATTATTCGTTAGTAATTAGGTGTGCCTTTAACGTTATCTTTATCTGCTCTCCCATACCTAATAGTTCATAGACATTTACTTGTCTTCCAGCTTATGCCTTAGTCTAGTTATTTTGATAGTAGTATTGTTAGAATTATCATACTCGCCAGACTTTATGTCTGACCCCCTCCATTTCTATCCTTTTTCCCCCTCTAGGTCCTCAGGTTGGGCCTAGCTCTAGTGGAGTTTGATTGGATTGCTTCATCTCTTTTTGGAAGCTTGGACCGTTGAAGTAAAGTCCATCTTGTTATCTTCTTTAATGGCTATTTATGTAATGGGATTATGTATTTTGTTTTATCAAGATGGATATTGTACTTGACTCTGATTTATGGTTTTATGATGTAACAAACATGTTTAATTTCACTGCAACAAAATGAAGTTTTAGATTTCCAAGTACTACTTATTATCTGTCTTGTTGTAAATTTTCTGTTCTATATTCACTTAAAACCTGCATGGAAGTTAATGCATTCCCTTTGTGAGTGACATTAATGGACGTGGGGTGTTACACTAAAAATATAATTTTTAAATTGTAGAAGTATTAAAAATATGATCTTTTTATATATAGCGAATTAAAAATATGATTTTTATCTTATATGAAAGAAAAGATTTTTATAACATAAAAGGTTGGAATTTTGATTAGGAAAGTTCGAATTTTTATTAGAAAAGTATAATTCTTTATATAGTTGAAACGATGAAGAAGTTTGATTTTTAATGATTATAAAAATATAATTTTTATATTATAGAAAGAGAAAGAAAATATGATTTTTATTATATTTGAAAAGGCGAAATCTTTATATTTGAAAAGGCGAAATCTTTATATAGAGAATAGCGTGATAAAAATATAATCTTTATTATATGAACACCGTTGTAAAAATAGAATTTTTATCTATATGATAGCAACATAAAAATGTAATTTTTATATGCATAACAACAATATAAAAATGTGATTTTTACATATGTAGTAGCTAGGGGCAGTGAAAGTGGAAAAAGACGAGCACTGCAAAGATTTCCTACATAAGAAGAGGTGTGGCGTTTGGATTAGCTAGTCGGTGAGAACTTCTCACCTTTAATTTAAATTTCTAGTTAAAAATATATAGTAGGATGCAGACGGTGTTTAGTAGCACCCAACACCCGTCGTCCACAGACCATAGACGGCTTGTATGCTTGTTTGTTTGATTTGATGTGTAGTTGATTGTGTGATGTGATGTGAAATGAAATAAAATATTTATATAGTTGAAATAAAACATTTTATAGTGGAAAATATTTTATAGTTAAAAATAGAATTTTTAACGTGTATATGAAATGAAAAAAATAAATGAACAAATAGAACGATTTGTTTATATACCCACATTTGACTGATATTGATTGGGACGATAAATTTTACGCATCGCCCAACTGCACAAATAAAATCTGTGTTTGATTGATTGAAACCCCACACGGGTATTGGGATGATATATGACATACACTAATCCTAATAATTAGTTGTATGTCGATCGATTGATTGACAGACTGTCATAAGCGTTAAATGTTTATATTTGATGCTTATACAGTGCTACACTCCGGATGATGGTTGATTATTTATCATTGTTATTTTATATATGTGTTGTAGAAAATCCATATAATTAACATTATATGGTAATTGATTGGGCCTCATTCCAGTTTTGAATAGAAATATTTGAAAAAGAAATACTTGAAATAGAAATATTTGAAAGAGAAATATTTGAAAAAGAAATATTTGAAATAGAAATATTTGAAAGAGAAATATTTGAAAAAGAAATATTTGAAAGAGAAATATTTAAAAAAGAAATATTTGAAAGAGAAATATTTGAAAAAGAAATATATGAAGGCAGGTTGATTAGATTTGCGCCATTTTGACGTGAACGATATTTATATCGATTTTATTCAAATTGAAATGAATATTAAAGTGATTTGAAGTTCGAAATAAACTGTAATGATTTGAAATTCGAATAGAATTGAAATTGAATAGAATTGAATTCGAATTGAAATTGAATAGAATTGAATTCGAATTAAAATCAATTTGAAATGAATTTAAAACGAATTTATGAGGAAAAATTTAATTTTGATTTGAATTTGAAATGAAGTTGAAATCGTTTCGAAAACGAATTTAAAACGATTTATAAAATAGGTTTTGAAAGGAAATCGATGAAATATATATAATATATATATATTATATATGTATAACGGCCTGAATAGAATGCGCCGCGCCGTGGCAGTTCGTGAATTTCGACCATTGACATCGAATGGATATTACGGGAGATCCGACCGTCGGATTCTCCTAAAACCGAAACCGTTGGGTTCGTATCGAAAAAAGCTTTCTAACGAATATTAGAAATTTGAAATCTAACAGTTGGATTTGGAATTATGTCCAAATCAAATTTGAAAAAGGTCGCTGTAAGTGCAGTTCGATGGCCGTTGGTGGAAATCAACTGTACGGGCCTTGATAAAATTATTAAAAAAAGTAATAATTTGTGTAAAATCATAAAAAATGATTTGGGAAGAATCGGGATGAAAATCTCCGTATTTGAAAAGATAAAAATAGATATTTATCGAAATGACCTAGTTTTGAACTAGAATGATACTTCTATTTATTTTTAAGTAAATAAATTGAATTTGAAAAGGGTTTTAAAAGTAACCAGAATTTCCAATAATTGAATTGGAATGGATTTGAATCGAAGTTGTCTTTGGAATATTTCGGTGTTGGATTTCATGATTATACTAATATCGTTATAGAAATTTGAAAGATATATTTATATCGTTATTTCCAATACGATATTTGTTGGTCGTAGAATTTGATATTGAATATAAGCCGATATATTTTCTATTCAGAGCCTTGTATTTAATATCAAATGTGATTTGGGTTTGTCGTGAATGGTGTCTTCATTAACACTGTTCTTAAATCCAGTTGTGAAAAAAGATTAAATCATTTTATTTAGATTTAATGAAGTGTACCAATTAAATAATATTTAAGTGGAATTGAATTGGTATTGATTTTTGGGTTTATCGTGAACAGTGTTTTAAATAACACTTGTTCTTTAACCCGATAATTAATGGAATGTGATTTTGGGTTGTCGTGAACGGTATCTTCAATAATACTGTTCTTAGACCCAAAAAGGAGTTAAGAAAATCAGAAACTAACTAGAGGTTAGTTAACTTGAATGGTTTCTGGGGTATTGATCTGATGTTGGTTTCGGCCTTCGGGGTTAATACTTAGGGAACTGCTCACTTGCTAATTTACAGAAAGGGACTGATTGAAATGTGATGTGATTTTGGGGTTTATTGTGAACCGTGCTTTAAATGACACTGATTCTTTAACCTAGTTAAAGATTAAAACTAAATGGAGTTTTAATGAATCTTCAATTAGATTGAAAAAATCGAGAATGGAGTATCACCAGTTTTGCTCCAGGCGATAGTTAAATCTTTAATTAGATTTGAACGTGAAATGGTAATTGAATTTACCAATAACACCGTGGTGTTAGATATGGAGTATTACCAGTTTTACTTCATGGGATGAATAGGTTGGGATTGGGAAATAAAATAAACGATCACTTCGGTATGGATCGCTAATCCCGCCTAGTTTGAATTGATATTCAAAAGTAGATTAAAGAATAAATTTGAAGGATTTATCTTTGATAAAATTAATGGGAACCTTTCCCTAAGAATGTGAAATTTAGAAACTAACTGTCGGTTAGCTAAGCAGAATGGTTTTCTGGATATTGATCTGATGTTGGTTTCGGCCTTCGGGGTTAATATTTGGGGAATTATTCTCTTGTTAATTTACGATTAGTGACTGATGAATTGGAATGAGGCGTATATTGTGTTTGTGTAACACTTGTTTATTATATACGCGAGTTATTCGGAAAGACCGGGTTTATCCCATTCTGAATAATTGATACGACGATAAGTCGAAGATGAATACGGTAGTCGAAGACCGGAGGTCTTCATGTCGTTTGGATAATTACTGATGATCTTGAATGGGCCGTACACCCAAGAGGAGGGAATCAGTTGGTGATCGTCCAGACGTACTTAGAGATCGATGGATTTGCGTGGTACTAGGTGCCTCCGGTTTCGTTCAGACCCAGAACGAACTTGTAAATGGATTGTGTGTCTGACATTGGATTTCAATCTGTGTGATTGATTTCTATTAAATATATATCTGTTTGGCGGCGGAGAATTTATTCTCTTGCTTAACGCCCTTCTCTGAGACGTACGAGCTCAGGAGTTATATATTGATGGATATCCATCACGTGGAATGAATTGCCTTTGTGGCATGCCTAAGTGGCAATAGATCATGGCTTCTATTGAAAAACAAAGTCTTGTGGTTGATGATCAAAGCACAGCCTGTGTGGCGTAGCTTTGTGTAACATTGATTCGCGAGCCTCACACCCCGGTTGTGAACCAGAAATGGGAGAGGACCTCAGGGAGGACATGCGTTTCTTTCTAGCTAGAAGTGGCGTCAGTGGTTTTACATGCCCTGACGAGTTTGACTTATGTGGTTGTTGCTATTGCGAGGTGCCTCGGATATATCGGTCGTTCTCGAACCGATGGAGTCATTCGTTGGCTCATTTATGCCCCAAAAGGCGGGGAAACGCAGTGTTTAGGCATTTTAATCCACATCGACAGAGCGGCTCTGACGATCCAAGGGTCGATGTGCTCTGACCCTGAGGCTCGGGCTAGACAGTCTCGAAGACGGTGAGGACGATCCCTTGCCTCGGTTCACAGATGGAAATCGAACTTCCGATACGTGACGTTTCGATTTTAGTTGTAATCCTATATATGGCGACATAGTGGGATGGGGTGCTTATGCCGTCTATGATTGCTATTTATAATTGTATATAAAATCAGAAACTAACTGGAAACGAGCTAAGATGGGTGGTTTCCTGGGTATTAGTCTGATGTTGGTTTCGGCCTTTGGGGTTAATACTTAGGAAATCATTATCTTACTAATTTACGGTTGGAGTCTGATTAAGAATTAAAACATGAAATTTCACGTATCAAGCATTCTTTGGCTATTATAAGGGAAAACCCTATCCCCCACTTGCGTTGCATTGTGTTATAGGACCTGGGTCTTATAATAGCTTCATTTTTCTTTATTTAGCATTGCGCAGTTGTTATATGCACTGGTATTCTTGGGAGGAAACTCGTTCCGTGTAATACGGCGTGGTCCCTTGATTTACCTAACTATAAAAATAAAGATTAATAACTGTTTTAGTTCTCATGCCAGTCCCATGACTGACCTGGAGTTTATTGTTTTAACCTAAACTCTGGGTGCCCTTATTTTGACACGGACAGCTAGTAGTTTTGGTTTTACAGCTGGAATGATATCCGGAAAGCTTTGTATCCATATATCTCTTCTAGTTGTGTATTGTATTATTTTCCGCTGCTGTGTAATGTATTGTAATCTCTAATATTTATCGAATGTATAATATTGATTTATACTCTGTATATTCTTGTAATCTGATGAATTGTTGTAGTATACAATGAAATGCTCTTCTGTCTGTGTTCCTTTGTGTCTGGTTCTCTACTCAATCCGTGATTTCCCGTAAGGGGGATTTCGGGTCGTTTCAAATCAAATAATAGTTATTCGAAATAGAGTAAATCAAATTAGAGTCAATTAAATAGAGTTAATTGAAATGAGTTAATTGAATATTAGTTATTCGTAGGAGTCAATTAAATAGAGTTAATTGAAATGAGTTAATCGAATATTAGTTATTCGAAGGAGTTAATTAAATAGATTTAATCGATAAGAGTTAATCAAATAGAGTTAATCGAGTAGAGTTAATCAAATACGAGTAGTCAAATAAAGTTAATCACCTAGAGTTAATCGAATATTAGTTACTCGAGTAAGATCTAATCAAATAGAGTTATTCGAATATTAGTTATTCGAATTGGAGATAATCGAATATGATCTATTCGAAGAGAGATAATCGAATATTAGCATTCGAAGGGAGTTAATCTAATATTAGTTATTCGAAGGAGAGTAAATGGAATAGAGATTACTCGAAAGGGAGTTATACATCGAATTCGATTATATCGTATTCGAGAAAGTACTATTTACTTTCCAATTTTAAATCGAGATTTATTTATAAATAAATTAGTTGTTAGGTAAATTATTCAAATTAAGAAATAAAGGTTTGATGTTAAGTTAGATATATCAGAAGTAAGGTTTATAAAGTTAGTGTTATAATAAATGTTTTCATAAAAGAAGTGGATTCGTAATCCAAATCCGAGAATTTGCATAAGCAAATGATAGTAGAAACTGGAGTAGTGAGCTTCATCTATTGCAAGGTTAAGAGCGTTGTTCAGTTAAGGTCTGGGAGGTAATTATACCCCAACTTGATTGACTAATGAATAGTTAAAGTTCGATAATGAAGGTTTGTTAAAGATACACTTAAATAATAAGCGATAAATGGATTGAGCAGGTCTTAAGGGCAATTTTTACAATGTTAGTTGAAATCCATGTAAATAAGATATGGAAATGTTTTCCAGTGTTAATAACATATTTTTTCTAAATACAGAAAATAAGGGAATATATATACATACATATATATATATATATGATGATTTGATCAATAGAAATTCCAATAGGAAATAAGATTGTTGTTTGCACACATGTTTTCCTTTGATAGTTAAATCACTGACTATCAAAGTTTTGACCATTTTAACGTTGTTAATATGGAGAGACCGGTTGGATTATTATCCGAAGAACCACTCCGTATTGGCATAAGTGTTGCGAATCATATATGCCAAAGATAATTGAAGACGGAGTAAAGTGCAAAGGCTGTTGTATAAACCTTAGGTAAAGATTGCCTAACATGGATGTACTGAATAGTGCCTTCGGTTTGTCTAGTCCCAGGAAAACATGTATGGAAGAAGGTCTGAAAGAGTATATCTAATAGATCGTGTAAGTTGATATCTTTAAACATATTCACGTTTGGTGGCGGAGGAATTCGTTTCTCTTAGGTGTATACCATTGTTATTTTTGGATAAATCAATTTGTGAATTTAAAGGGTATGACGATGTGACATTCTAAGTGAATGAAGATGTAGCATGTAAAAGATAAGTGTAGCTTCTAGCCTTACATCCAGTAAATGACAAAAATCGGGCAGGCAGCATGGCTATGTGGACAGCTCCCATTAGGGTGTATAATCACCTATCTAGAGAATATTCATTTGCTTCTTTAATTATCAATGTTGTCCCTTATCGGGAAACAGTTGCTGATCCCAACCGTTGGTGATATACATTCAATACACTCAAGCGAAATGAGTGGTCGTTCATGTGTGGCCAGGTTGCAAGATGTTCTTGTTGAACCCAGTGTATTCTCCTCTAGAGATACACTACCGGAAGGTGGTTCCATACCTTGCCATAGTTGGAAATCCATTATCCAATAAGCGCTCGTGGTTTTGTTTGTATACTATGTATGTGGAACGTGAGATGCAAGCATTCTGCTAGATTGATATCTATTTGTATTTAGACATTATTATAATATCAAAAGGATATTGTTTACAAAGTTGTTTAGATTCTCATAAGGAAAAAACCCGTTCCGTTTTCACGGCGTGGTCTTATGAGATACCCTTTGTTAAACCAAGTGTTGGAGTTTATTCACACCAGTCCCATGACTGACCCAGAGTTTATTTTGTTTTGTTTTTCCCTAAACTCTTGGGTGCCTAAATTTGTACGGGCAATCAAGTAGTTCAGGATTTTACAGATATACTTGAGGAGCTTGGAGAAGGAGGCTTCAAGATTATATAGCTATTGTTTTTCGCTGTGTTGTAAGTGTTGTACTCTGATAAAGTGCTATTGTATACATAATTGTTTTATTTCAAAGTTATGTTATATTTTATTCGTTCTGCTATGAGATTCGTGTTTATTCTGATGATGTATGTTCTTCTTCTTCTTCTATTCTAAGTTTCTATCTTATCTATTATCACCCTCTAATTTCTTTCATTAACCATCCGGTTATATTTGAACCTTGGATGTTCGATATGTGTTGTATATCGGATAGCCAAGATCGACTTTTTCCGGGTCGTTACAACATGCATGTACAAGTGTACATCAAAATGCAATAACCATACACACATGCAGCAACCCAAGAATGAAGAAATATACCTTGTAGTACCCCAATGCATGAGGCAAAATATACATGCAGCATAAACTCAAATATAAAACTGGGTAGAATTAAGATAGTGCAATTTCAAGGACACGGCAAAATACAAGCTAAGTTCAAGCAAATATGCAAGCTGAAAAAGTCAACATGTATAGGTGCAGCTACAATTGAATGCAACAACAAGACCTAACAACAACTCAACATGAGCAATGACAAGTAGCCAAAACTAATGTACATAGCACTAATTCAACAGCATGTGCACAAGGAAGCAGGTCAAGTGATCACACTCAAGATTAATACAACAAGAAGCACTTAACAAGGGTGAGTGCAGTAGTACAAAGTCACACAGAATACAACGCATGTATAGGTTCAAGCTCAAAATCCAGTGACTAAAAGATCTGATGTCAAAAGCACAACACAATGATTAAGTGAAAGCAATATGTTACAGGAAGATCATGACACAAGTCAATGGGTAACAAATGTTAGGGATTGCGGAATGGATCGTTAAGGCAAAACAAACACTAGTGGGGGGAGGGGTGAATAGTGTTTGTTAGAATCTAAACAAAATCAAAAATTTATGTGAATAACAGAATGAATCAAACACCACAAACACAATCACAAACACAGATTCAAACACATATATAAAATAAATAGAAATAAAAATGCCGAAAAGGAAAGAACACACCGGATTTTATACTAGTTTGGATTGCTCCTACGTCCAGTCCTGCACAACGCTAGATTGCGCAGAGTTTTATGACTATATCAATAGCCAAGTACAACCTCCTTGATTTCACGGCTACAAGGGATACCACCAATTCCTACTTCCTTGATTTCACGTCTACAAGGAAAACACCGATTCCTACTTCCTTGATTTCTTGGCTAAAAGGAAACACCGATTCCTACTTCCTTGATTTCACGGCTACAAGGAACAGACCGATTCCTACTTCACTCAACCCAAGTAATTACAAACATCCCTATAACACTTCAATAGCACTTGATTCAGAGAGAGATGAGAAGAGAGTGAAGAGGGAAGAAGTTTGATCAAAACGGAATTGAATTTGGTAGAGTATAAGTGTAGAAATCATAAAAATGATTAAGAATAATTATATAATGAAAGAGATTGAAAGTGGAGAAGAAGATATGATTAAAAATTCGAATTCAATCCCTTTTTATAGTGTGTGAAAGGTTGCAACGTTTCTGGAGAGTTACAAATGGTGAAAAGACACTTCCTTTCAAATTTAAATTTCTGACAGTTATATGTCGACATAGTCTTTTTTTTATGTCGACATACTTATCATTTTTATGATTTTTTAAGCATTTTAAAGTATCTAAATCAATATTTAAATTTTGGAAATTCTTAGAACAAAACTAGTTGCTAAAAAATTATTTTTCAAGTATAAAAACATAAGAAAATATTAATTAAAGATATGATTAAATACTTAATATATATGTGATATGAAAACTATATATAATATAATTATAAACATATATAATATGATTATAAACATATATATAGGAATTTATAAAGAAATATTCATAAACTATATATAAACAAAAGGTTATATGGAAACTTTAAAGTTTAAATAATACTATAATCAAATATAAACATAGTAAAACATATTTAATAAAAATATAAAAATAATAATACTTATAAATTATGAAATATATTTGAAATTATAAGTTTGAATTTGTTGGAAGATTAAAAATTATTTTGAGAGAAGTTTGAAATCAATTTGAAAATAGTTTTGAATTTGAAAACAGATAATTTGAAAGACAAAGTTTGAACCTAGAGTGCTATTCAGAGTCTTACATAAACTAGACTCTATTACTATATTTATCTTGAAATCTTGATTACCCATGATTCTTGAATCTTGAATCTCTAAAACTCTAAAACTGTACAATCTTCAGTACTTAAGTCCTGTATACAATATATATATATATATATGTCTATATATTCTAGATAGAGATGTTAGTATATATTTTATAATCAATGATAATTGAAATAAGGTTATTGTCATCAAAACTCCATTCTCCAACAGCAAAGACATAGCTACATAGTGATGAACACAACTGGTGCAACTACATCACTTGGTCGAGCAATTACATACAACATTTAAAATACACAAAGGTTCAGGCAAAGGGAACAATACAACTCAATAATGAAATGGATCAAGTGAAACAAAACTAGCAATGTGGCATGATGCTTCATAAATACATAAAGTAACATGATCAGCGAAATAACAAGGCATGGTTATCAAGACAAGAACCAAGAAGGAGCTGTGATATATACATAAGTATGTCATACATATATGCACACGTAAAATTGTATATATACATAAATTTATATACTTGTGTATGTAGTCATGAAGATTGACAAGCCAGTGTATGAAACGATTACAAGAACATTTTTCAGAAATTGGTTTGAGCATTCTAGGAAGAATAACAAGGCAGAGCCTTGATTAGTTAGAAAATGTAGATATTACTTTCACTAGCTCAAAACAAATATGGGAATATATCAGAGAAAAATTCTCTAGATATTATCTTGAATCAGTCAAACATGGCTCACGCAAGTTATACTTGGAAAAGTTTTTTATTCTAAAAAATACACAGTAATGTTTGATAAATTCTGGAAGTGTTTATTTCTGGAAATCAAATTGGAGCTTTGGTTTCAAATGAATGCTCTCAGTAAAAGGAATTAATTTTAGCATATTTAATAGTTGTTAAAATCGACATACAAGATAAATTTCCAGAAATCACTGAAACAAAGAGTGTGGAAAGAAATATTTTTTCAATCTTGTCAAATACATTTTTGGGCATAAAAATAATTCAGATTTTCAATTTTAAATGGTGTTAAATTTGGAAAAACAATTTTTGGAAATGGTTTTCAAACAAACAAGATTTTATCAACACATTCATAGGAGATGATTAACGGCAAGGCATTATTCACACATGTAATCAACAAAAATCAGATCAAATCAACATGTAGTAAAATTAGAGAATCAAAATGGGTTCAGAACCTTATTTATACCCATTCATCATCGGCAATTCAAGGCATTGAAAATCAAGCAACACAAATTCGAGGGCTAAAAGAAAAACTGAATTAGAATACTCACGTGTTTTCGATTGCAATTCCAAATCAAACAACTAGAGTAGAGCAATAATTCAAAGCAATCACAAAATCAATTCAATCAAGCTAAAGGCATTGTGAACTGATTTGGGGAAGACAAAAACCCTAATTTTTGGGTCGGCCATTAGACAAAAGGAGGAAGCCAATATTTTGAGTTACAAAAAGAAAAGGCCAGTTTTCCTGTAAAACTAGGGTATACTAGCTATAGAATTTATAGTTAGGGTTTACGAGTTACAAGTTTGTAATTCTGGAAAAATCTGATCTTGGGAATAAAGATCAATTCATGGTTTTGAGCGTAGGATTAGAGTAGTAGCAGGTTTGTGATTTTATAAGGTTTTGTAAGCGAGAATCTGTTTTAATACCAAGTAGAAATCTCGGGAATGCAGCAGTAGGCAGGGGTTTGCCGAAGCTTGGAAAAATCTATGTCATTTACTTTCTGCATTTATTTTCTCTGATAAAATCTATGATGTGATATTTATAATATCTTGTAAAACTCTAATAAACCCTATTCACTCCCCTCTAGGGAGTTATCTAAATCCAACAAGTGGTATCAAAATATGGTATTATTAACTCTAGAGTCATGGTTTCCCCTAGTTGTCAACTTAGCGAGAGTCAGTCTGGTAATATTCCAATTATTTCCAATGGAACATATTTTCTAGTTTGGAAATCAAAAATTGAATTCTATGTAAAATCTGTTAATTCTGAATACTGGAATATTATTGAAAATACGAGTGATATGCTAGATAAAGTAATAAAGTTAAGAATGCAAATGCAATGCATATCATTTATTCCTATCTTAGCAATAATCAGCTTGGTGATATGTCCCACTGTTTAATTATGTAGGATATCCGGAAAACTCTCGAGGCGAAGTATGGATGAAAAGACAACTGCTCAAAACCCCAGAATGCCAACTCAGTTTCAGAACTGTGCTTAAAAGGAGAAACAGATGATGATAACGATGGAGACTCAATAGACAATGAGACAGAAATTTTTTCATATGAAGATTTAGTTTATATGTGTACTGATTTAACTAAATCTATTGATAATCTCCAATGGAAAAACAAACTTCTGAAATATGAAAATTGTGATTTGATTCGCAAAAATAATATGTTGAAATTAAAACTTGAAAACTCAGATTGCATAAATTGTATGAATTTGAAAACTGATTTAGCTCATCTCAGTAAAAAAAAAAATCAAAAGCTGAAGAAGGAAATTACGAGTTTGAAACAAAATGAGGATGGGTTAATTTGTAAAAATGATGCTTTGAAAAAAAAAATTGGATAAGATTAATTCCAAACATAATTATTTTGAAAAAGAGAATTTGTTGAAAACAGAATCAATTTTGAAAGAGCTTGAAAATGAAATTGAAAATTCAAGGAATTTGAAATGGTTGATAATGAAAAGACAAAAACGTTTTGAACCTGAGATTTCTGAATCCAAGGCTAAGATCAAATTGCTTGAAAATGAAAATATGATCTTGAAACGAAATGAATCTGAGAAAAGAAATTTTGAGATCATTCAGTGCTCCAAGCTAATAAATGAGAATAACTTTTTGAAATCCAAAATCAACGGTTTTTAGTTGAGTTTGAAAGGTTTTTCAATCAGAGAAAAATCTTTGAATATGTTGTTGAAAAATCAACTTTCTTCTTAAAATAAGAATGGTCTTGGCAGTGGGAAAATTATTGATTTTGAAAAAAGAACTCCTAATTATTTCAAAAATCCTTTGAAGTGTTTTGAATAGGATCAATTAAAATTTTGAACTCTGGAAATTTCGATGGATTTTTAAATCACAAACGAGATGAGAATTTGTTGTGTAACAATCCATTTAAACAAGCTTGGATCCCAAAAGGAAATAAAACAATTTTGGCTGAATTCAAAAAAATTGGGTTCCTAAGGGCACAAAGATAGATTCGAATGGATTGTTATATAAGCAAGTTTGGGTACCTAACGTCACATACACAGATACGAGTGGTTTTTACAAATTTTGTTAGACGACTCAATCCTATAAATATTTAGGTACCAGAGGAGGCTGAGGAACTACTTTGCAAAAGAGATACTGCATTCAAGTCGTTACATTTCTTCGAATTCTTTAGAGTTCCTTAGCCAAAATTGTCGAGTTGGAGATCCACAACATCTACTGTAAATTAGGTACGATCTCTAGACGCATATTTTTTTGTTTATATTCTCTGTTTTTTATTTCTCCTATTCCTTTTTTCCATCATTCTTTCATTGGACATTGCCATATCATTTGTAACATTTCTTACACTTTTTTAACTTAAAATTGCAAAATTCTTGTTATTGTGGAAATTAGCTTCATTTGTGTAAACTCCATGTTTAAAGATTTCTAAATCTTGAATTTAAAATTGTAAATTGCAATTCTTTTGAAGTTTATTTTTTTTAATTCCTTACAGTCCTGAAGCACTTTTACCATTTCTTAAACGCAGTTAATTTGAATGGTAAATTTTTGAAGATCTAACAAACTAATGAAATTTCACACACGATTGCTATTTTTGAGTTTCTTCTTATTCATTTTGGAAAGACTTGAAAAACTACACTCATTACAGCACACTACTACATGCAGTTGTGATAAATTGTTTTTGGATTGGCTTAGTTATTCTGAATTGAAAATCATTTGGCATTGATTTGTGACACCCCATGTCTGTCAATGTCGCTCATAAGAGAATACATTAAGTTTCGTGAAACACAATAGGAAAACAAGAATAAAATTTCACAAGACAGATATAAATAGGTTGCGTAAAATTAAGTTTTATTATAAAAAAGCAGAACATTGTTCCAAACCAGCTACATCATCAAATACCAAATACTTCAAACAAAAACATCCATCTAATCATGCCAATTATCAGAGTATAATAATGAAAAATCATATCCCATTTTACAAGCCACAGCAAAGTAGAAAGATAATCAAAGCGGTACATCAAAGTAGAAGTGTCATGGCCCAAGCTAAAAGAAAATGATAATCACTACGGAGTGCTACCACACTGATGTAATAACCCGGAGATCCGAGCCAATTTAAAAATTTTATTTTGACAATTTTAGTGAATTTTGAATATTTAAAATGAATTATTTTAAATAATATCGACGAGAAATTTATTTTGAATAGAATTCGAACGTATATATTTATATAGATCGCCGTTAGAATATAAATATTTATTTTAAATTATAAAAGGAATTGGAAATGGCGCGGTAGTTCGAAAATTCGATTTCAAACTTCAAATGAATGTACCGGGCGCAAAATAAACCAGATCTTAGTGAAACAAAAAATATTAGAATCTAATTGAGAATATCTTTCCAATGAATTTGAAAAATCAAAATTTCATAGCGGGGACAAAAAGTTATGTCCAGTTGAAATTTCAGAATAGTCGCTTTGGAATTCTGGCCCTTAAAAATGGGAATTTTACAAACGACCTCGGATTTCGACGAAACCACTTTTGTTGGATCCGTGATGTCAAGTTATTGCTAAATTCCAATTTTCGTAATTTTTCGAATCAATATGTGAGCATGGCAAAGGAAAACGCGTTTGACTAGTTTAAGTTGATTTTAATCAACTGGAAAATGGCCATTTTTCAAACGGTCTTAGAATTCGACGAAACTAGTTTTGTTAGAACCGTATCGTCAATATGAAGCTAGAAAATATTTTTGGGAATTTTAGAGTTCGTATGTGGCGCCGGTAAATTGAAATATGCGTTCAAATTCAATATATAGATTTATATTTTGATTTTGACGAAAGTTGATCGAAACGATCGAATCAGCTTACGATACATATCCCATTGTGTTCGGAATGAGGGTAATTAGCTATGGACGACAGGCGGTGGGTCCCGTTTTGAGTTCTAAATAAAAAGTAGCTTTTTGAAGTTAAATAATTAAAATAAAAAAATATCCTCCCTTATACCCTCTCAGGCCCCCCTCCCCCCGGTCTATTTTAATCGAACTAAAAAAAAGGGAAAAGAAAGGGGGAGGAGCCGTGCTCCTCCCTTCATTACGCCGCCGCGCCGCCTCCTCGAAGACCCACCTCCACGCGCCTCCCTCCTCCACCATTCTCTCTCCTCTTCCATTGAGGATCCCCCAAAACAGCCTCTGACCTCGCGCTGCACCTTGTCGAACCCTCTCCCCGACCTCACATCGCGTCTCTCTCTCCTCCATCGACATCGCCCTCGCCATCCACCTCTTCCCTCGCCTCCCGTTCCTCCACTTCCCCCTGCTAAAAACTGCGAAACACCCTCCGCCTCCGATTGACCCTCCCCCCATGACCGACGATGAAGCCCCCCTTCATTCGATAAAGATTTGTTTTGGCCAAAGTGAGTTTTGTTTATTTTATTTTATTTAAATCCGATTTTCTATAGGTTAAATTATATGAAATCAGTTTTTTTAATTATATGAAATCAGTTTTCAGTTTATAAGATATGATTTTTAAACGAGTAAAGACGTGATTTTTAACCATGTAAAGGCAATATTTTTAATATAGGAAAGGTGATATTTTTAACGGTGAAAGGTGATTTTTACAAAGTGGAGATAATAAAAATATGATTTTTATAAAGTGGAGATAATAAAAATATGATTTTTATAAAGTGGAGATAATAAAAATATGATTTTTACAAAGTAGAAGAATTAAAAATATGATCTTTATATATATAGCGAATTAAAAATATGATTTTTATCATATATGAAAGAAAATATTTTTATAACATAGGATTTTTGATTAGGAAAGTTCGAATTTTTATTAGAAAAGTTTGAATCTTTATATTTGAAAAGGCGAAATCTTTATATAGAGAATAGCGTGATAAAAATATAATCTTTATTATATGAACATCGTAGTAAAAATAGAATTTTTATCTATATAATAGAAATATAAAAATGTAATTTTATATGCATAGCAACAATATAAAAATGTGATTTTTATATATGTAGAGAATACGGGTAACAAAAATGACAAAAGGCGAGAACGACGAAGATTTCCACACAAGAAGAGTCATGGTATTGGATTAGCCAATCGGTGAGAACTTCTCACTTTTAATTTTATTTCAAGTTGAAATATATACTAGGATGCAGATGGTGTTTAGTAGCACCCGACACCCGTCGTCCACAGATCATGGACGACTTGTATGCTTGTTTGTTTGATTTTGATGTGTAGTGGATTGTGTAATGTGATGTGAAATGAAATAAAATATTTATATAGTTAAAAATATTTTATAGTTAAAATTAGAATTTTTAACGTATATATGAAATGAAATAAATTAATATAAACAAGTATGACGATTTGTTTATATACACACATTTGACTGATATTGATTGGGACGATAAATTTTACACATCGCCCAATTGCACAAATAAAATCTGTGTTTGATTGTTTGAAACCCCACACGGGTATTGGGATGAGATATGACGTACACTAATCCCAATAATTAGTTGTATGTCGATCGATTGATTGACAAGCTGTTATAAGCATTAAATATTTATATTTGATGCTTATATAGTGTAGAATGCACTTTGGATGATGGTAGATTATTTGTCGTTGTTGATATATACATGCGTTGTATGGAAATCCATAGAAATAAAATCTATGGTAATTGATTGGGCCTCATTCCAGTTTTGAATAGAAATATTTGAAAAGGAAGTATTTGAAATATAATATTTGAAAATAGAAATATATGAAGCCGTGTTGATTAGATTGACGTCATTTTGACGTGAACGATATTTATATCGATTTTATTCATTTTGCAATGAATATTAAAAGTGATTTCAAAATTAGAATTGAAATTGAATAGAAATGAATTTGAATTGAAATTGAATAGAAATGAATTCGAATTGAAATTGAATTGAATTGAAAACGTATTGAAATTGAAATGAAAATCGATTTGAATTGAAATAAATTTGAAATGAATTTAAAACGAATTTATAATGAGAAATTCAATTTTGATTTGAATTTGAAATGAAGTGGAAATCGTTTTGAAAATGAATTTAAAAATGATTTATAAAATAGGTTTTAAAAAGGAGATCGACGAAGTATATATTATATATATTATATAAAGGCCTGAATAGAACGCGTCGCGCCGCGGTAGTTCGCGAATTTCGACCATTGACTTCGAACGGATATTACGGGAGATCCGACCGTTGGATTCTCCTAAAACCGAAACCATTGGGTTCGTATCGAAAAGAGCTTTCTAACGAATATTAGAAATTAAAAATCTAACGGTTGGATTTGGATTTATGTCCAAATCAAATTTGGAAAAGATCGTTGTAAGTGCAGTTCGATGGCCATTGATGGAAATCGACTGTACGGGCCTTGATAAAATTATTAAAAATAGTAATAATTTGTGTAAAATCATAACAAATGATTTGGGAAGAATTGGGATGAAAAAACTCCATATTTGAAAAGATAAAAAATAATTTTTTATCGAAATGAACTAGTTTTGAACTAGAATTATAATTCTATTTATTTTTAAATAAATGAATTTGATTTGAAATGGTTTTGAAAATAACCAGAATTTCCAATAAGTGAATTGGAATGGAATTGAATTGAAATTGTCTTCGGAGTATTTCGATATTGGATTTCGTGATGATACAGATATTGTTATGGGAATTTGAAAGAAATATTTATATCGTTATTTCCAATACGATATTTGTTGGTCGTAGAATTTGATATTGAATATAAGCCGATATATTTTCTATTCAGAGCCTTGTATTTAATATCAAATGTGATTTGGGTTTGTCGTGAATGTTGTCTTCATCAACACTGTTCTTAAGCCCAGTTGAGAAAAGATTAAATCTTTTTATTTAGATTTAATGAAGTGTACCAATTAAATAATATTTAATTGGAATTGATTTGGTATTGTTTTTTTTGGGTTTATCGTGAACAGTGTTTTAAATGACACTTGTTCTTTAACCCGGTAATTAATGGAATGTTATTTTGGGTTTGTCGTGAACCGTGTTTTAAATGACACTGATTCTTTAACCCAGTTAAAGATTAAAACTAAGTGGAGTTTTAATGAATCTCTAATTAGATTGGAAGGGTCGAGAATGGAGTATCACCAGTTCTACTCCAGGCGATAGTTAAATCTTTAATTAGATTTGAACGTGAAATGGTAATTGAATTTACCGATAACACCGTGGTGTTAGATATGAAGTATTACCAGTTTTACTTCATGGGATAAATAGGTTGGCATTGGGAAATAAAATAAATAATTACTTCGGTGTGGTTCGCTAATCCCGACTAGTTTGAAGTGATATTCAAAGAAAGATTAAAGAATAAATTTAAAGAATTTATCTTTGATAAAATTAATGAGAACCTTTCCCAAAGTGTAAGAATATCTGAATAAAAGAATATTCTGAATTGGAATGAGGCGTATGTTGTGTTTGTGTAACATTTGTTTATTATATACGCGAGTTATTCGGAAAGACCGGGTTTATCCCATTCTGAATAACTAATTCGACGTGGTTTCGAAGATGAAGACGGTGGTTGAAGACCAGAGGTCTTCACGTTGTTTGGATAATTATTGATGATCTTGATTGGGCCGTACACCCAAGAGGAGAGAATCAGTTGGTGATCATCCAGACGTACTTGGAGATCGATGGATATGTGAGGTACTAGGTGCCTCCGGTTTCGTTAAGACCTAGAACGGACTTGTAAATGGACTGTGTGTCTGTCATTGGATTTTAGTCTGTGTGATTGATTTCTATTAAATATATATCTGTTTGGCGGCGGAGAATTTATTCTCTTGCTTAACGCCCTTCTCTGAGACGTACGAGCTCAGGGGTTATATATCGATGGATATCAAATGCATGGAGTGAATTGCCTATGTGGCATGCCTAAGTGGCGATATGATCAAGGCTTCTGTTGAAAAGAAGAGTTTTGTGGTGGATGATCAAAGCACGGCCTTTGTGGCATAGCTTTGTGTATCGTTGATTCGCGAGCCTCACACCCCGGTTGTGAACCAGAAACAGGAGAGGACATCAGGGAGGGCATGTGTTTCCTTCTAGCTAGAAGTAGCGTCAGTGGTTTTACACGCCCTGACAAGTTTGACTTATGTGGTTGTTGCTGTTGCGAGGTGCCTCGGATATATCGGTCGATCCGGGACCGATGGAGTCATTGGACTCATTGACACCCCATAGGGTGGGGAAACGCAGTGTTCAGGCATTTTAATCCACATCGGTGGATCGGCCCTGACGATCCAAGGCTTGTCTGCGCGCTTGCCTGAGACATGGGTTAGAGCATCTCGAATCGGTAGAGGACTATCTTTTGCCTCGGTTCATAGAGGGAAATCCAACTTCCAAATACGTGACTTTGCGGTTTTAATTGTAGGGCCTACTATGGAGACATGATATATGGTACCCATGTCCTCTATGATTGATATTTATGATTGAAATTCTTTTGACACTATACACTTATAATAGTATCAAATGATTTGTCTTTAACGTATCAAGCATGCTTTGGCTATTATAAGGGAAAACCCTATCCTCTGGTTTGTGTTGCATTATGTGATGGGACCTGGGTCTTATAATAGCTTCATTTTTCTTTATTTAGCATTGCGCTGTTGTTTTATGCACTGGTATTCTTGGGAGGAAACCCGTTCCGCATTAGCGGCGTGGCCCCGTGATATGCCATATTATTAAATAAAGATTAATAACTGTTTTAGTTCTCACACC
Organism: Allium sativum; assembly: GCA_030737875.1. NCBI lineage: Eukaryota > Viridiplantae > Streptophyta > Magnoliopsida > Asparagales > Amaryllidaceae > Allium > Allium sativum. The sequence goes on from CM060910.1 coordinate 655,937,285, forward strand.
AGTCCCATGACTGACCTGGAGTGTATTGTTTTAACCTAAACTCTGGGTGCCCTTATTTTCGACACGGGCAGCTAGTAGTTTTGTGTAACAACCCGAAAATCTGGGCGAGTTTAAAATTTTTGTTTTGGCAATTTTAGCGAATTTTGATTATTTAAAATGAATTATTTTAAATAATAACGACGAGAAATTTATTTTGAATAGAATTCAAACGAATATATTTATATAGATCGTCGTTAGAATATAAATAATTATTTATATTTATAAAAGGAATTGAAAATGGCGCGGTAGTTCGATAATTCGATTTCAAACTTCAAATGAATGTACCGGGTGCAAAACAATCCGGATTTTAGTGAAACCAAAAACATTAGGATCTATTTGAGAATATCTTTCCAACGAATCCGGGAAATCGAAATTTCATAGCGGGAATCAAAAGATATGTCCAGTTGAAAATTCTGAATAGTCGCTAAGGAATTCAGGCCCTTAAAAATGGAAATTTTGCAAACGACCTCGGATTTCGACGAAACCACTTTTGTTGGATCCGGGATGTAAAGTTATTGCTAGGTTTCAAATTTCATAATTTTTTGAATCAATATGTGAGCGTGGCAAAGGAGAACACGGTTGACCAGTTTTAGTGGATTTTAATCGACTGGAAATTGGCCATTTTTCAAACGGTCTCAGAATTTGACGAAACTAGTTTTGTTAGGACCGTATCGTCAATACGAAGCTAGAAAATATTTTTTTTGGAATTTGTCGAGTTAGTATGTGACCCCAGTAAATTGAAATGCGCGTTCAAATTCAATTTGTAGAGTTAAATGTAGATTTTGACGGAAACTGATCGAAATGGTCGAATCAGCTTACGATACATATCCCATTGTGTTCGGAATGGGGGTAATTAGCTATGGGCGAGAGGCGGTGGGCCTCCTTTAGAGGTCGTATGAAAAAGTTGCTTTTTGAAATTAAATAATTAAATAAAAAAAATCCTCACTCTCTCTCCTCTCTCTTTAATCCTTCTGCCCCCCCCCCCCCCGATTCATTTCTGAGCGAACAGAAAAAAAAAAGAGAGGAGGGCGGATACCCCCCCTCCTGGAGCCTCGCGATACCCCCCCACCTCGACTGACGTGCAACACCCCCTCTCTCCAGTTTTCTTCTGTAAGTTTTTATTTATTTATTTATTTTATTTTATTTATTTTTCAAATTTTCAGTTATCGTTCTATTTGATTTTAAAACTGATTTTTAGATTTGAAAACTGAAATCTATTTGATTTTTAAAAATAGATTTTTAAAAATGAAAAGGCAAGATTTTTAACATGAAGTTAAAGCGATAAAAATCGGATTTTTAACATGAAGTTAAAGCGATAAAAATTCGATTTTTATATATTGAATAGCGTAGTAAAAACTCGATTTTTATATATTGAATAGCGAAGTAAAAATTCGATTTTTATATATTGAATAGCAAAGAAAAATTCGATTTTTATATATTGAATAGCAAAGAAAAAATTCGATTTTTATATGTTGAATAGCAAAGAAAAAATTCGATTTTTATATATTGAATAGCATAGTAAAAATTCGATTTTTATATATTGAATAGCATAGTAAAAATTCGATTTTTATATATTGAATAGCGAAGTAAAAATTCGATTTTTATATATGTAGTGGCTACGGGCGGAGAAAGTGATAAGAGACGGGAACAGTGAAGATTTCCTGCATTAGAAGTGCCGTGGAGTTAGGATAGCTATCAGTGAGAACTTCTCACTCTTCAATTTCTTCTTCTAGTTATATATATACTAGGATGCAGACGGTTTTTAGTAGCACCCGACACCCGTCTTCCACAGATCATGGATGGCTTGTTTGTTTAATTGTTTGGTTGTGTAGTTGGTTAGATTATTTGGTTTGAATTGAATTGTTTGGTGAAATGAAATTGATTTGATTGATGTGTGAATGGCGTGGGCCTTCACTAGACCAGGGATAAGGCTAGGCCTTGTCCCGTTTCTAGTATCGTGCCGTTATGCCGCCGAAATTTTCTAAAAATAAGTTAGAAAAATAAAGATAACATTTTATTTAATAAATGGACCGAATAAAATATTCATAGGTTGAATAAAATAGTTTGATCGTTAAAAATATAATTTTTAACGTGAATGTGAATAAATAAATATTCATTTACAAACCAGACGGTTTGTTTATGTACACCTATTTGAAGGACAATGATTGGGACGATAAATTTTACACATCGCCCAACTGCACAAATAAAAATCTGTGTTTGATTGCTTGAAACCCCACACGGGTATTGGGATGATATTTGACGTACACTAATCTCGATTGTTTAGTTGTATGTCGATCGATTGATTGACAAGCTGTTATAAGCGTTGAATATTTATATTTGATGCTTATACAGTGTAGAATGCACTTTGGAAGATGGTTGATTATTCATCGTTGTTGATATATACATGTGTGTAGAAAATCCATATAATTAACATTATATGGTAATTGATTAGAACTCATTCCAGTTTCGAAATAGAAATATTTGAAATAAAAATATTTGAAATATTGAAATAGAAATATTTGAAATAGAATATTTGAAAATAGAAACATATGAAGCCATGTTGGTTAGATTGACGCCATTTCTACGTGAACGACATTTATATCGATTTTATTCATTCTTCAATGAATATCGAATAGATTTGAAATTGAATAGATTTGAAATTCGAACTATACTGAAATGAATGGAAATTCGAATTATATTTAAAGTGAATTGAAATTCGAATTAAACTGAATTGATTTGAAATTCAAAATACACTGAAATGATTTGAAACTCGAATAGAAATGAATTCGAATAGAAGTGAAATAGAATTGAAATCGTTTAGAAATGAATTCGAATTGAAATTGAATAGAAATGAATTTGAATTGAAATTGAGCTAATTTGAAATTCAAATTGAATTGAAAAATGAACCAAAATTGAATTAAAAATCAATTTGAATTGAAATCGATTTGAAATGAATTTAAAACGAATTTATATTGGAATATTCAATTTTGATTTGGAATTGAATATGAAGTTGAAACCGTTTTGACAACGAATTTAAAACAATTTATAAATTTCATTTTAAATAGAAATCGACGAAATATATACTATATATATAATATAATGGCCTGAATAGAACGCGCCGCGCCGCGGCAGTTCGCGAATTTCGACCATTGACTTCGAACGGATATTACGGGAGATCCGACCGTCGGATTCTCCTAAAACCGGAACCGTTGGGTTCGTATCGAAAAGAGCTTTCTAATTAATATTAGAAATTTGAAATCTAATGGTTGGATTTGGAATTATGTCCAAATCAAATTTGAAAAAGGTCGTTGTAAGTGCAGCTCGACGGCCATTGATGGAAATCGACTGTACGGGCCTTGATAAAATTATTAAAAATAGTAATAATTTGTGTAAAATCATAAGAAATGATTTAGAAAGGATTGGGATGAAAAACTCCGTATTTGAAAAGATAAAAATAGATTTTAATCGAAATGAACTAGTTTTGAACTAGAATTATAATTCTATTTATTTTTAAATAAATAAATTGAATTTGAAAAGGGTTTTAAAAATAACCAGAATTTCCAATGATTGCATTGGAATGGATTTGAATCGAAATTGTCTTCGGAATATTTCGATGTTGGAATTCGTGATTATACAGATGTTGTTATGGAAATTTGAAAGATATATATTTATATCGTTATTTCCAATACGACATTTGTTAATCGTAGAATTTGATATTGAATATAAGCCGACATATTTTCTATTCAGAGCCTTGTATTGAATATCAAATGTGATTTGGGCTTGTCGTGAATGGTGTCTTCACTAACACTGTTCTTGAACCCAGTTGAGAAAAGATTAAATCTTTTTATTTAGATTTAATGAAGTGTACCAATTAAATAATATTTAATTGGAATTGAATTGATATTGATTTTTGGGTTTATCGTGGACAGTATTTTAAATAACACTCGTTCTTTAACCCGATAATTAATGGAATGTGATTTTGGGTTTATCGTGAACTGTGTTTTAAATGACACTGATTCTTTAACCCAGTTAAAAATTAAAACTAAGTGGAGTTTTAATGAATCTTTAATTAGATTGAAATAATCGAGAATGGAGTATCACCAGTTTTACTCCAGGCGATAGTTAAATCTTTAATTAGATTTGAACGTGAAATGGTAATTGAATTTACCGATAACACCGTGGTGTTAGATATGAAGTATTACCAGTTTTACTTCATGGGATGAATAGGTTGGGATTGGGAAATTAAAACAAATGATTACTTCGGTAAGGTTCGTTAATCCCGACTAGTTGAATCAAAATTCAAAAGAAGATTAAAGAATAAATTCAAGGAATTTATCTTTGATAAAATTAATGGGAACCTCTCCCTATGAATGTGAAATTTAGAACCTAACTGTCGGTTAGCCAAGCAGAATGGTTTTCTGGATATTGATCTGATGTTGGTTTCGGCCTTCGGGGTTAATATTTGGGGAATTATTCTCTTGATTAATTTACGATTAGTGACTGATGAATTGGAATGAGGCGTATGTTGTGTTTGTGTAACACTTATTTAAAATATACGCGAGTTATTCGGGAAGACCGGGTTTATCCCATTCTGAATAACTGATGCGACGATAAGTCGAAGATGAAGACGATAGTCGAAGACCGGAGGTCTTCACGTCGTTTGGGTAATTAATGATGATCTTGATTGGGCTGTACACCCAAGAAGATGGAAACAGTTGGTGATCGTCCAAACGTACTTGGAGATCGATGGATATGTGGGGTACTAGGTGCCTCCGGTTTCGTTCAGACCCAGAACGAACTTGTAAATGGACTGTGTGTCTGACATTGGATTTTAGTCCGTGTGATTGATCTCTATTAAATATATATTTGTTTGGCGGTGGAGAATTTATTCTCTTGCTTAACGCCCCTCTCTGAGACGTACGAGCTCAGAGGTCATATATTGATGGATATCAAACGCATGGAGTGAATTGCCTGTGAGGCATGCCTAAGTGGCAATTGATCAAGGCTTCTGTTGAAAAGCAAAGTCTTGTGGTGATGATCAAAGCACAGCCTGTGTGGCACAGCTTTGTGTAACGTGAATTCGCGAGCCTCACACCCTGGTTGTGAACCAAAAACGGGAGAAGGACCTCAGGGAGGGCATGCGTTTCTTTCTAGCTAGGGTGGTGTCAGTGACCCACCAGCCCTGACATTTATATACTTTTCACCTGTGTGGTTGTTGCTGTTGCGAGGCGCCTCGGTTTGATCGGACGATCCGGGTCCGATGGAGTCATTCGTTGGCTCATTTACGCCCCAAAGGGCGGAGAAACGCAGTGTTCAGGATTTAAGTTTAATCCACATCGGTGGACCGGCCCTGTCGCTCCAAGGGTCGATGCGTTCTGATCCTGAGACTCGGGCTAGACAGTCTCGAATCGGTTGAGGACTATCTTTTGCCTCGGTTCATAGATGGAAAACCAATTTCCAAATACGTGACATTTGCGGTTTTATTTGTAGAGCCTAGTATGGCGACATAGTGGGATGGGGCGCTTATGCCGCCTATGATTGATACTTATGATTTGAAGTTGCTTTATACACTATGCGCTTATAATAGTATCAAATGATCTGTTTTAAACGTATCAAGCATTCTTGGCTATTATAAGGTAAAAACCCTATCCTCCGGCTTGCGTTGCATTGTATGATGGGACCTAGGTCTTATAATAGCTTCATTTTTCTTTATTTAGCATTGCGCTGTTTGTTTTATGCACTGGTATTCTTGGGAGGAAACCCGTTCCTGTTATACGGCGTAGTCCCTTGACTTACCTAACTTTAAAAATAAAGAATAATAACTGTTTTAGTTCTCACACCAGTCACATGACTGACCTGGAGTTTATTGTTTTGACCTAAACTCTGGGTGCCCCTATTTTGACACGGGCAGCTAGTAGTTTTGGTTTTGCAGATTTATATTCACATGATCCTGGTTTACAGCTGGAATGATATCCGGAAAGCTTTGTATCCGTATATCTCCTCTAGTTGTGTATTGTATTATTTTCCACTGCTATGTAATTTATTGTAATCTCTGATATTTCTGTGTAATATTTATTCATTTATACTCTGTATATTCTTGCATTCTGATGCATTGTTGTAATATACAATGAAATGTCCTTCCGTATGCGTTTTGATTTGTCGTGTTCTCGAAACGATCAGGCGTTTCGAACGGTCTAGATCGGTTTAGCGACTGGTTCAGACCGAGTGAAATTCCTTGCCATCACATTTTGGTTTTGCAGATTTATATTCACAGGATCCTGGTTTACAGCTGGAACGATATCCGGAAAGCTTTGTATCCGTATATCTCCTTCAGTTGTGTATTGTATTATTTTTCGCTGCTATGTATGTAATTTAAATCTCTGACATTTTTCTGTGTAATATTTATTTATACTCTGTATGTTCTTGTATTCTGATGGAATTGTTGTAATATACAATGAAATGTTATTCTGTCTGCATTCTAATTTGTCGTGTTCTCAAACAATCAGGCGTTTCGAACGGTCTTGATCGGTTTAACGACTGATTCGGATCGAGCGAAATTCCCGGTCGTGACAGCTTGGTATCAGAGCTTTGGTTTACAATGCTCAGAGAACAAGACATGTTAGAACCAAACGAAAGAATTCATCAGAGATTGGATTAGTAATATCTAACGAGAATGACTCGTTAGAGATGAGATCAATAATATCCTAGAAAGAGTGTGAAGGGTATATTTTTAAAATGAAAACAAAATTTGTTTTGAAAATTTAAATCAATTACTCGTAATTGATTATTTATTTTATATTGATTTGGACAATCCAGTATATATAGATTTTGCGTATACGTCTGATCCGCGTGTATTTGAAGTATTAATATACTGGATAGATATAGAATCACTCTAGTCGCCCGGAGATGATTCTGATGATGTCGCGGCGTCATCAGTATTTATGTTCTAGTTTCGAAGGTGTAATTTCTATATATTTCCTATTGAATGGTGTGAGAACCAAAATTAGATAGGGCCTATTGTTATGAATTTGGAATGATAATCAACTAATTGATTGATGGTTGTGTTGTTTGATTATGGCTTGATTAATTAAAATTTTAACCATTTAGCCAAATTGACCAAAATGTGAATTGTATTGAAATTTGGTCGCATTTGCGTGCATATACATGTACTTACATTGAACAGGTCATAGCAAAGAGGCTAGAGCAGGAGAATAAAATTGTTTGCCCGACAAATAAGTACATGTTTACCATAATTTACTGTTTTGTTTGGGTGATGATGATTTTATGAGCCGATTGGCTAGCCGCTTGGCTTTTTCTTCTTGAGATCAGAGGGCCTGTATGGCAATTTCGGGATTTTCCCGGTGCTCCCGGTGCAGGGGTGGTTATGGCGAAATTTTTTGAAAATTTAGGGTGTTATCCAAATTTTTGAAAAATTTGAAAAGTTCTTAGAAACTGAAAAGTTGAAGAACTTAAGCCGTAGTCAAAAATAATGGAAGTTGAGTTGATTAGTTAAACAACTTTCGGCTTCGTTCCTTTTCGGAGATGAAAAGTTTTACGTGGGGGAGATTGTAATAACCCCGAAATCCGAGCCAATTTAAAATTTTTATTTTGGCAATTTTATTGAATTTTGAATATTTAAAATGATTTATCTTAAATAATATCGACGAGAAATTTATTTTGAATAGAATTCGAATGTATATATTTATATAGATCGTCGTTAGAATATAAATATTTATTTTAAATTATAAAAGGAACTGAAAATGGCGCGGTAGTTCGAAAATTCGATTTCAAACTTCAAATGAATGTACCGGGCGCAAAATAAACCGGATTTTAGTGAAACCAAAATATTAGAATCTAGTTGAGAATATCTTTCCAACGAATCTGAAAAATCAAAATTTCATAGCGGGGATAAAAAGTTATGTCCAGTTGAAATTTCAGAATAGTCGCTATGGAATTCTGGCCCTTAAAAATGGGAATTTTGCAAACTACCTCGGATTTCGACGAAACTACTTTTGTTGGATCTGTGATGTCAAGTTATTGCTAGATTCCAATTTTCATAATTTTTCGAATCAATATGTGAGCGTGGCAAAGGAAAACGCGTTTGACCAGTTTTAGTTGGTTTTAATCGACTGGAAAATGGCCATTTTTCAAACGGTCTCAGAATTCGACGAAACTAGTTTTATTAGAACCGTATCGTCAATACGAAGCTAGAAAATGTTTTTGGGAATTTTTAGAGCTCGTATGTGGCCCCGGTAAATTGAAATACGCATTCAAATTCAATATACATATTTATATTTGATTTTGACGAAAACTGGTCGAAACGATCGAATCGGCTTACGATACATATCCCATTGTGTTAGGAATGGGGTAATTAGCTATGGACGACAGGAGGTGGGTCTCGTTTCGAGTTCGAAATAAAAATTAGCTTTTTGAAATTAAATAATTAAAATAAAAATATATCCTCCCTTATACCCTCTCAGGCCCCCTCCCCCCGTCTATTTTCAATCGAAATAAAAAAAGGGAAAGAAAGAGGGAGGAGCTGTGCTCCTCCCATCAATGCGCCGCCGCGCCTTCTGGCGCGCCGACTCCTTGAAGACCCACCTCCATGCGCCTCCCTCCTCCACCATTCTCTCTCCTCTTCCGATTTGAGGATCCCCCAAAACTGCCTCTGACCTCGCGCTGCACCTCGTCGAACCCCCTCCCCGACCTCCCATCGCGACTCTCTCTCCTCCATCGACATCGCCCTCGCCATCCCCCTCTTCCCCGCCTCCCGTTCCTCCACTTCACAACTGCTAAAATCGCGAAACACCCTCCGCCTTCGATTGACCCTTCCCCCCTGACCGACGATGAAGCGCCCTTTCATTCGATAAAGATTTGTTTTGGCCAAGTTGAGTTTTGTTTATTTTATTTTATTTAAATCCGATTTTCTATAGGTCAAATTATATGAAATCGTTTTTTTTTTAATTATATGAAATCAGTTTTCAATTTATAAGATATGATTTTTAAACGAGTAAAGACATGATTTTTAACCATGTAAAGGCGATATTTTTAATATAGGAAAGACGATATTTTTAACGGTGAAAGGTGATTTTTATAAAGTGGAGATAATAAAAATATGATTTTTATAAAGTGGAGATAATAAAAATATGATTTTTACAAAGTAGAAGAATTAAAAATATGATCTTTATATATATAGCGAATTAAAAATAAGATTTTTATCATATATGAAAGAAAAGATTTTTATAACATAAAGGGTTGGATTTTTTATTAGGAAAGTTCGAATTTTTATTAGAAAAGTTTGAATCTTTATATTTGAAAAGGCGAAATCTTTATATAGAGAATAGCGTGATAAAAATATAATCTTTATTATATGAACATCGTAGTAAAAATAGAATTTTTATCTATATAATAGCAACATAAAAATGTAATTTTTATATGCATAGCAACAATATAAAAATGTGATTTTTATATATGTAGAGAATACGGGCAACGAAAATTACAAAAGGCGAGAACGACGAAGATTTCGACACAAGAAGAGTCGTGGTATTGGATTAGCCAATCGGTGAGAACTACTCATTTTTAATTTTATTTCTAGTTGAAATATATACTAGGATGCAGACGGTGTTTAGTAGCACCCGACACCCGTCGTCCACAGACCATGGACGGCTTGTATGCTTGTTTGTTTGATTTTGATGTGTAGTGGATTGTGTAATGTGATGTGAAATAAAATAAAATATTTTTATAGTTAAAAATATTTTATAGTTAAAAATAGAATTTTTAACATATATATGTAATGAAATAAATTAATATAAACAATTCTGACGATTTGTATATATACACACATTTGACTGATATTGATTAGGATGATAAATTTTACACATCGCTCAACTGCATAAATAAAATCTGTGTTTGATTGTTTGAAACCCCACACGGGTATTGGGATGAGATATGACGTACACTAACCCAATAATTAGTTGTATGTCGAGCGATTGATTGACAAGCTGTTATAAGCGTTAAATATTTATATTTGATGCCTATACAGTGTAGAATGCACTTTGGATGATGGTTGATTATTTGTCGTTGTTGATATATACATGCGTTGTATGGAAATCTATAGAAATAAAATCTATGGTAATTGATTGTGCCTCATTCCAGTTTTGGATAGAAATATTTGAAAAGGAAATATTTGAAATAGAATATTTGATAATAGAAATATATGAAGCCGTGTTGATTTCATTGACGCCATTTTGACGTGAACGATATTTATATCGATTTTATTCATTTTGCAATGAATATTGAAAGTGATTTCAAAATTCGAATTGAAATAGAATAGAAATGAATTTGAATTGAATTTGAATAGAAATGAATTCGAATTGAAATTGAATTGAATTGAAAACGTATTGAAATTGAAATGAAAATCGATTTGAATTGAAATCAATTTGAAATGAATTCAAAACGAATTTATAAGGAGAAATTCAATTTTGATTTGAATTTGAAATGAATTGGAAATCATTTTGAAAACGAATTTAAAAACGATTTATAAAATACGTTTTAAAAAGGAGATCGACGAAGTATATACTATATATATTATATATATAATATAATGGCCTGAATAGAAAGCGCCGCGCCGCGGTAGTTCGCGAATTTCGACCATTGACTTTGAACGGATATTATGGGAGATTCGACCGTCGGATTCTCCTAAAACCGAAACCGCTGGGTTCGTATCGAAAAGAGCTTTCTAACGAATATTAGAAATTAGAAATCTAACAGTTGGATTCAGAATTATGTCCAAATCAAATTTGGAAAAGGTCGTTGTAAGTGCAGTTCGATGGCCATTGATGGAAATCGACTGTACGGGCCTTGATAAAATTATTAAAAATAGTAATAATTTGTGTAAAATCATAAGAAATGATTTGGGGAGAATTGGGATGAAAAAACTCCAAATTTGAAAAGATAAAAAAATAGATTTTATCGAAATGAACTAGTTTTGAACTAGAATTATAATTCTATTTATTTTTAAATAAATGAATTGGATTTGAAATGGTTTTGAAAATAACCAGAATTTCCATTAAGCGAATTGGAATGGAATTGAATCGAAATTGTCTTCGGAATATTTCGATGTTGGATTTCGTGATGATACAGATATTGTTATGGGAATTTGAAAGATATATATTTATATCATTATTTCCAATACGATATTTGTTGGTCGTAGAATTTGATATTGAATATAAGCCGATATATTTTCTATTCAGAGCCTTGTATTTAATATCAAATTTGATTTGGGTTTTTCGTGAATGGTGTCTTCATTAACACTGTTCTTAAGCCCAGTTGAGAAAAGATTAAATCTTTTAATTAGATTTAATGAAGTGTACCAATTAAATGATATTTAATTGGAATTGATTTGGTATTGTTTTTTGGGTTCATCGTGAACAGTGTTTTAAATGACACTTGTTCTTTAACCCGATAATTAATGGAATGTGATTTTGGGTTTATCGTGAACCGTGTTTTAAATGACACTGATTCTTTAACCCGGTTAAAGATTAAAACTAAGTGGAGTTTTAATGAATCTCTAATTAGAATGGAAGGGTCGAGAATGGAGTATCACCGGTTCTGCTCCAGGCGATGGTTAAATCTTTAATTAGATTTGAACGTGATATGGTAATTGAATTTACCGATTACACCGTGGTGTTAGATATGAAGTATTACCAGTTTTACTTCATGGGATAAATAGGTTGGGATTGGGAAATAAAATTAATAATTACTTCGGTGTGGTTCGCTAATCCCGACTAGTTTGAAGTGATATTCAAAGGAAGATTAAAGAATAAATTTAAAGAATTTATCTTTGATAAAATTAATGGGAACCTTTCCCAAAGTGTAAGAATATTTGAATAAAAGAATATTCTGAATTGGAATGAGGCGTATGTTGTGTTTGTGTAACATTTGTTTATTATATACGCGAGTTATTCGGAAAGACCGGGTTTATCCCATTCCGAATAACTAATTCGACGTGGTGTCGAAGATGAAGACGGTGGTTGAAGACCAGAGGTCTTCACGTCGTTTGGACAATTATTGATGATCTTGATTGGGACGTACACCCAAGAGGAGTGAATCAGTTGGTGATCATCTAGACGTACTTGGAGATCGATGGATATGCGGGGTACTAGGTGCCTCTGGTTTCGTTCGGACCCAGAACGGACTTGTAAATGGACTGTGTGTCTGACATTGGATTTTAGTCTGTGTGATTGATTTCTATTAAATATATATCTGTTTAGCGGCGGAGAATTTATTCTCTTGCTTAACGCCCTTCTCTGAGACGTACGAGCTCAGGGGTTATATATCGATGGATATCAAATGCATGGAGTGAATTGCCTGTGTGGCACGCCTAAGTGGCGATATGATCAAGGCTTCTGTTGAAAAGCAGAGTCTTGTGGTGGATGATCAAAGCATGGCCTATGTGGCATAGCTTTGTGTAACGTTGATTCGCGAGCCTCACACCCTGGTTGTGAACCAGAAACGGGAGAGGACATCAGGGAGGGCATGCGTTTCCTTTTAGCAAGAAGTGGCGTCAATGGTTTTACACGCCCTAACGAGTTTGACTTATGTGGTTGTTGCTGTTGCGAGGCGCCTCGGATATATCGGTCGATCCGGGACCGATGGAGTCATTGGACTCATTGACACCCCATAGGGTGGGGAAACGCAGTGTTCAGGCATTTTAATCCACATCGGTGGACCGGCCCTGACGATCCAAGGCTTGTCTGCGCGCTTTCCTGAGACAAGGGCTAGAGCGTCTCGAATTGGAAGAGGACTATCTTTTGCCTCGGTTCACAGATGGCTTTGCGATTTTGATTGTAGAGCCTAGTATGGCGACATGATATATGGTACCCTTTTCGTCCATGATTGATATTTATGATTGAAATTCTTTTGACACTATACACTTATAATAGTATCAAATGATTTGTCTTTAACGTATCAAGTATGCTTTGGCTATTATAAGGGAAAACCCTATCCTCTGGTTTGTGTTGCATTGTGTGATGGGACCTGGGTCTTATAATAGCTTCATTTTTCTTTATTTAGCATTGCGCTGTTGTTTTATGCACTGGTATTCTTGGGAGGAAACTCGTTCCGCGTTAGCGGCGTGGTCCCGTGATATGCCATATTATTAAATAAAGATTAATAACTGTTTTAGTTCTCACACCAGTCCCATGACTGACCTGGAGTTTATTGTTTTAACCTAAACTCTGGGTGCCCTTATTTTCGGCACGGGCAGCTAGTAGTTTTGGTTTTGCAGATTTATATTCACAGGATTCTGGTTTACAGCTGGAACGATATCCGGAAAGCTTTGTATCCGTATATCTCCTTCAGTTGTGTATTGTATTATTTTCCGCTGCTATGTATGTAATTTAAATCTCTGATATTTTTCTGTGTAATATTTATTCATACTCTGTATGTTCTTGTATTCTGATGTAATTGTTGTAATATACAATGAAATGTTCTTCTGTCTGCATTCTAATTTGTCGTGTTCTCAAACAGTCTTGCGTTTCGAACGGTCTTGATCGGTTTAGCGACTGATTCGGATCGAGCGAAATTCCCGGTCATGACAATTGAGGACTGAGGGGGAAGAGGAAGAGAAAGAAGTGAAACAAAATAGGTCATACATAAAGCATGGCGAGTTCAAGTGAATTTTAGATATGCATAAAATAGAGGTATCAAGACAGATAAACAATACGAAATGATAAAGTGCCGCAACATAAAAGTACAAGACAAGAAGATGAAACAAGATAAAACAATGATCGAGTAAAGCTTCTAATTTATATCCCAATAACAAGTTTTCTCTGCACCAATACTAGTATAACAGGATTAGGTGTTACCCTAATTACATAACATGAACATGATTAGGTGTTACCCTAATTACATAACAGCATTAGGTGTTATCCCAATTACTACCCATGCGATCTGCTCCCCACTACGTAAATACCCTGTGTCAGCCTCGACTGCAGGGTGTATCACTCCCTAACCTAGCAAGTTATAGAACACAGACCTATTTACTAGTGTTACCGCATCTTATTTCCCTAATCGGACCCATGCACGCTCATGACTCTGCCGGAACGTGCCTGTACCACCTTCCTCGTTTGAACCTCTTACTATCTAGTTCAGTAAAGCATGCCCTGGCCCTACCAAGTGCGAGGCCCTCTAACATAATACTGATAGGGATACTGACTGATATGGGTTCCACATGGCAAGATTGACACAAGCCGAACGCCTTTAGACCGTGCCCCTAAGTAAGTAGGATTTAGGAGTCCCCAAAACCCGATACGCGGAACGGGGGACCTCTTAGCTTATTAATAATCAGGTTTAACTTAGCAGGTTTAAGTTCATTAATAAGCATGGTTGCAGTGTTACATTTTTCTGTAAATTTTATTTTTTTATACAGCCCTTTTCCCTAAAACAAGCATCTCCCCAGACGTATATGTATAATATAGTAATTCAGTTTACTTAGCCTACATCTGGTACTTACATTTTCATATCATGTCATTTACTTAATGTTCGTATTAAGTCTAATCTAACATGTTTGCTCAAACGCATATTATCCCTTTTGACATATTCCCGAATTACAGCAAGTACATATATACATATATGCATATTATCCCTTTTTATCATATTCCCAAATTACAGCAAGTAAATATATGCATGTTGTCACTTTTTTTAGTCATATACCCTAATTGCAGTCAAAAGTCCTCAATTTATGATATACCCCCAATTTCTCCTTTTTCATTGTTGTTGATGTCAAAAATGGACAACAACATACAAGGTGTAATTATACACTTCGCAAACAATTAAAATCTAAAAGGAGTGGTAGCCCCATACACAAAAAGCAAGTGAAGGTAGCGATTTATAGTGGTTCGGCCTAGAATTGGCCTACATCCACTTTGAAGAGAATTCTCATTATCACCGTCAAAGTTACAAGGTATATGATTTTTGCTATTTCATTCGTTTTCTCTCTTTTTACAATAATCTTCTCTACTTCTTCTCTTTTTACTTTTGATTCACTCAAATTCACCAAGGAAGATGAGATCTCTTGGATTGCGATGGTTGTTGGAATAGATCTTCCACAACATTAGCACTTAGACGATTTTAGAAAATCCACGGTGGTTGAGATATTGAAGCTAAGCTTGGAGGAGGATTAATGGAGGTTTAAATGAGTTAGAGGGGTTTAGAAATCAGTTTGGCAGCACTTCGTGGAGAGAAAATTCGGTCCCTCAAATGGTTGAAGTGTAACACCCCGTAATTCTAAGACATTAAAATAATAAATTAAAGAATACTTCATTAAATATTGAGAATTAAGTAAAACGTACTACGCCATTGCATTCATCTCGGAGTTCTACTTAGGATAGACTCCGAGTTTCGTAAAACGAACACTGTATGAAGAATTTATTAAGGTTTGAAGTTTATATACATATAAGCTGTAACACCCCACGTCCATTAATGTCACTCACAAAGGGAATGCATTAACTTCCATGGAGGTTTTAAGTGAATATAGAACAGTAAAATTACAACAAGACAGATATAAAATAGTACTTGGAAATTCAAAAACTTTATTTCATTGTAGCAGAAGTCAAAACATGTTTGATTACATCATAACACCATATTCAATGTCAAGTACAATATCTATCTTGATAAAACAAGTACATAATCCCATTACATGAATAGCCATTAAAAAGAAAGATAACAAGCTGGACTTTACTTCAGCAGTCCAAGCTTTCCAGAAGATAAGCGATCCAACTAGACTCCACTAGAACTTGGCCCAACCTGCGGACCTGAAGGGAGAAAAAGGATGGAAAAGAGGGGGTCAGACATAAAGTCTGGTGAATATGATAATTCTACAATACTATTACCAAAATAACTGGACTAAGGCATAAGCTGGAAAACAAGAAAATGTCTATGAAGAGCAGATTAAGGACATAGACAATCGCTAAAGGCAACGTTATAGGCGCTCCTAAATACTAAAGGATAAACACTATACTGCACCACACCAGTCACCCTAAAGATTCATCCCACTTAGCTTCACTTAGAAACTTTCCCAATGGCTTTACGTACCCCTAACTGACTACATAGGTGCCGCCTGCCCCTATCTCCACTAGGTGTACCCTACTTCCCATTATTCGATCGGCTCCCTAACTCGTAGATACCCGTGCTGGCCCCACAGTGGGGTGTATCACTCCCCTAAAGTGGCAACCTGATACAACGGACATGCACGGCTTATACCTACACGATGCAACAACGTCTTACCTACCAGCCCGGGTCCACATACGCATATGAAACCCGTTGGACTTGCGTTGCCACCGCTCCCTGTTTTGGCCTCTTATAGTCAAACCCAGTATGCGTGTCCCGTCCTCGACTTGGGTCGAGCCCACAAAGATACGTTTTGGGATACTGGTTGAAATGGGCCCCCACTATTTACCACAAGCATTCCACCTAAGCTTGTCCCCATTATTCCATCCCACTTAACCCACTTAGTCATGTTCATTTACATGTGTGTTTGGTTAAGTCTAATCGTATTTCAAATGCCTCTAAAGGCAACCACCAGATTCCTCATGCCACCCAAGGCACCTACTTAACCCCCATGTCCCACCTTACATGATTATCTGGTTAAGTATTTCTTAGTTCATTAAGGCCATAACCTCATAAAGACCTCTCACATTAGACTGGCATTTATGGCAGCTGGATTTGCCGGGCGGGTCCGGGCAGTCTTACACCATAAAAGAGTCTAACCTCGTGTCTTTACAACTGTTATGCTTTAGTTTGGGCCTAGGACCTCTCACATTGGGCCGATATTTGTGACTACTGGATTTGCCGGGCGGGTCCGGGCAGGTTTACATCACAAATGGGTCCAACCTCGTGTCCTAAGCATTGATTATTAATAATAATCCACTTTTCCCCAATTTTAATAATTCCCTACTTGAATTATTAATTACTTCCAATTTTTAACAATGTCCATAATTGACTCAATTATGGACATCCATTCATGGTATGCAAAATCTTACAAAATTGCACCCAATTTATTAATTCCTAATATTACCCCTACCCCACGTTTGAACGTTTATTCGCAAAATATATGTTTGACTCGAATAGCCTAACTCATAGCATAAAAGAGATTATCATAATAACAACATGTATATGTGACCAAATGAATCATAATAAGGGGTGAAACTTGCATATGTCCAACTTGCATAGATTATACATGTCATGGACCTAAAGGTGTCAACTTGTTCAAAATTCACCTAATATAATCTCAATCAATTTTCATAAACTTACATATGAACATGTGTGAATCAACATCATCTAATTTTTTAACAACATGGTTTTATATGGGTACACCTAACTCAATAGGCAAATTCCCATAATCAAGTTTTATTTAATTATAGTTTCAAGTTTATGGGTACACCTAACCTAATAGGCAAATTCCCATAAACAAGATCCATTTAAATTAAGAAAAAAAAAACATAACTTTAAGCATGATCCAACAGCATGATTTTTCAACATAATATAGCATGATTTATAACATGGCATAGTATGATAGTATAACATAGCTTGACATGATTCTCAACATAGCACGACATAGCATAAGAGAATTTACAACATAGCATGACATAGCATATATAATTTACATCATACGACAACATAATAACATAATAAGAGATCCACAATATATAGAATTTACAATTACAAATCACATCACTTTCTTGTGATCCATTCATAACTGAGTCAAATTAGTTTGTAATAGTCTTGTGAGAATCATCATACTCACCAACAAAAGAAAAGAATTAGAGAAAGAGAGATCTTTTGATTTGATTTGTGTAGATTTAGTTGTAGATGATTAGGCTTCCTCTTCTTAGTTTGTGACGGCTACGCTGAACTCCATGGCAGCAGCATGACGGTAGCTTCTCTAATTTTACAAGTGATTTAGGTTTAGGGTATACCCACTTATTTATAGATTTTAGAATGCATTTAGGCCATTAGATTTAACCTAGAAATAACCGCAGCCGTTCAGACAAGATGGGGTTTATCTTGTTGACTCAGCAATGAGTCAGAAGTGACTCAGCAAACACTCAGCAATATATATATATATATATATATATATATATATTCTACAATGTACACATTAGATACATCCCCCCCTTTTACACACTTATTATTGTTTTTATATTCATATTGGATACATCCCCTCTCTTACACACTTATTAATATTTTTATATTCATATTGGATACATCCCCTCTCTTACACACTTATTAATATTATTATATTCATATTAGATACATCCCCTCTCTTACACACTTATTAATATTATTATATTCATATTAGATACATCCCCCCTCTTACACACTTATTAATATTTTAGCAACTTTAGTGTTAATAGAAAATTCGGGGTGTTACATAAGCCATCTATATATAAATAAAACCATTTCAGAATTCAAAATCAAACGGCACGGGAAAGGGAGGGAGATCGGCCCGTTAGGGGTTTACCCCCCTATGGGTGTCGACCCATGGGTCGACACCACAATAGGGGTGTCGACCCCTGCCAGATCTGGGCAGAATTCATTCTCTGAATGTGGACTCATTTCTTGATTAGATTCATTGACCCTAGGCTATAAATAGGACCTCTTTCTCACTGTTTTATTCATCCAAATCAATGGAGATAATGAGGTGCTAGCCGAACTTAGATTAAAATAGCCTATTCTTCTTCAACAAGTTATACGAATTCAGATATCTGTGCTACATCATCTACGATTAATTCTCTATTATTTAGATCCAATCATAGTGAGTTTATATTGCATTTAGACATAAACACCTAGAATGTAATCTTGACGTGTTTATAAATTTGGACCTAAGCCTATGCCTGTTAGTAACATGAATCATAACAGATCTGCCATTATTTGTATACCTAATTTATTGCTTAGATCTCATGTGCCTATTCATGATATCCCTATTCTGGTAATTTGCCTAATCATGTCACCTTGTGCCTATTGTGCTAGTTTGCCTAATTATGTCATCATATGTCTGTTTTATTTACTATGCCTATACTTGTTCTCTTCTCTCCCTCTTTCCCTTTTAATTTTTATATAGCCAGGCGAGCCTAGGCCTATCACTGAAATACGTGAAAGTACGAATTTGGGAACAACTAGGAATGATTAATTTGGGTCATAATTCATATTGTAAACATGTTTGGGAATTTTGAGCAAAATTTGTACCTTGAACCAAAACTGGGAATTTGGGGGTATAATTTATATCTTAATCTAAATCTAAATTTGGGGCATAACTTGTATCGTAGAATGGATGGGGATATGGAGAAAAATAAACATGAAAGTTGATTAGTAATGAAAATTTCTAGATTTACAGTAATTAGAAACTGTAACCGCGCTTAGACATGAGGTTAGATTACACTTGTGGTAGAAGTCTGCCTGGAACTACCCAACATATCCAGCGTCCACAAGTGGTAAACCTAATGTGAGGGGTCTAAGTGCATAAACATACACATTACGACATAAGACATAAGGTTAAGTATGACTTGTGGAAGAAATCTGCCCAGATCCAACCGGCATATCCAACATCCACAAGTAGTGGACTTAATATGGGAGGTCTAGCACATTATAACCATAAATGAATGAATGGTGACGAACTTGTAATACTTAATCTATTTGAATCCATAAGGATTAATAAACCTGTTAATTTGAGTAGGGGTTAAGTAAACTTGCTTGAATCCGTGGGTGGGTTAAGTTAATCTTGTTAAATATGTGGGGGTGGGTTATACATATAAACCCGACAAACTTAACCTATTAAGGTTATGTGATCTTGTTAAACTAGTAGGCATAACCTGTTGAAATCCTAGTAGTGGGGACACAAGCCTAGAGGGAAGCTTGTATCATCTGTTTGTGGGGCCCGTATCAGTCAGTAACCTATATCGATATCAAACGGAGAACCCCGAACTAGGTCGGGGTTAGGGCATGCTTATTGATCTGGTTATAAGCGGTCACCTGGGAGAAAGGTGTCCGGTGACGCGTTCCATCAGGGTCATGTGCATGCACGGGTCAGTCTGCTCGAAAAAATAATACGCTGTGACATCGGTAGATATAGCTGTGCATTTTGTAAATAACGAGGTTGCCACTTTAGGAAATGATACATCCTTCTATGAGGCCCGCACGGCTACCTACGAGTTAAGGAGCCGATCGATTGGGGTATTAATTAGGGTACATCTAGTCTCACCTATTTAGGAGCCCGTTATTATCGTTGGGATAATACCCGTCAGTTCTGTTGGGCTACCTGTTATTGTATAGGGTAAGACCTCTCACTAGAAGTACACCTAAGTGTTATATCTTGTACTTGTTGCGATCAACTTGTTTCGGTTATAGTAGTATTGGTGCAGAGGGAGAAAAGTATTATTCAAGCGCAATGCATGTTCTGTTCTGTTTATCTTGTTTACCTTGTTATACCTGCCTTATGACACTGTTATCTCTCTCTCCAACTTATATGCCTGTCATGATGCTTTTACTCATTTATATGTTAAAAGTAACTGGACTCGCCAGACTTATGTCTGACCCATTTTTTCCTCTTCTTTCTCTTCCGTTTTCCCCACATAGGTTCTCAGGTAGGAATACTCAAGCTTGATTCGGAATTCTTCTTTCATTCTGCTTGAAGCTGCTCAGATGTACTGCTTGATTTCATATCTTCTCTACTATGTCTATGTTTTGGGGATTATGCTCTTTTCATGTATCATTGTACTTAGATGATGATTTTAGTACAAGAAAGAAGTTTTATGTTGATGTACTGGGTTTTGTGTATTCCAGACTTATGATGTAACTATATTTTGAACCACGACATTTTCTACTGAATAAAGTTTAAAATTTCGCTATTATTTTATATCCGTCTTGTAATATTTATTTTTCTGTTTACCTATAACGCTTCACGAAACTAAATGCATTCTCTTAAGAGTGACATTAACAGACGTGGGGTGTCACAGGAAGTGAGGGGGTATTTATAGGAGTGGTTGTGCAATGGAGAGACTAGAAATAATGTGTGTAGGAAACTAGGTCATTGGAACGACCTACTCCCTGGGTCGGGTACGACCTAAGCTCAATCGTGCTCCCCGTGATACGGTCTACCTTCAACGAACTAATATTTTGAGTCAGTTATAACCTAACTCTTTTCTCCTCCTCCAAGACATGGTCTGCCCCCTCACGATCTAGTTACTAGAGGTCTAATTTGAATGACCTAACTATGTCGTTCTCTCATATACACAAGCAACCTAAGCACGAACAATATAAAGAGCTTCCTTCTGACTGACTAAGCAAGCCATGACCTGATCTACTAGGTCGCTAAACGACCTAGCTTTGGACTGGCCTGGTAAAGAATATTGTTGAGCAACTTGCTGAATGACGATCTTAGTTCCAAGCGATCTAAGAACCGACGACCTGTCTTTTTGCCCTTGTAATGCTTCATAATCCATCCATATTTTTTATGGATTAATATTTTTTCCTCAAAGTTTGTATTTATTCAAAATAATATGAGGTTCGACTTGGACGATTTTGACATTGTTTTCTTATCACTTCATTGGGTCGTTACTGTATATATGACATTAGGTCGTGTCGGGCTTTTTGCTATATCGCTCAAAGCCCATCTGCACCCGCCTTTGATAATTTCTTTTAGTTCGTTAATCCCTTTATCTTCTTTTCTGCTGGAAAACTCATTAATGGTGGCTATCTGTTAAGAAGCTTCATCGCAATTCCAATTTTGTCTCCTCATCCCAATCAAATTCATCTTCAATCGGATTTGCATCATTCACGTTCATTGAAGCTCCAGACTTTGACCAGAAATTGATTGCTACGTCAAATATTTCCAAATCCTTCAAATCCGAGCCATCTCCAAAGTTATCTAACATTCAGAAGCTTTTGCGACCAATTTCTGATCGTCTAAACTCATTTTTGACTGTCATAAGTGTTGATTTTTCATTTGCTTTTCTTGTTGAATTAAGTTTGCGTAGCTAGGGTTTTGGTTTTAATCGATGCTTTGTGTTTGAAATTGAGTCATGTAATTTTAATTTTCTTCGTTAATTTTGAGTTTTTCATATTGGATTTGAACTGTTATTTGTCTTCAAATAGTAAACGAATAAGAATGAGTTTTAGATTTTAATTCTTGATATAGTTTAGGCATTTTTTGATGAAGATCTGAAGAATTTTAGCATACGGGCTTCATAATTCATGAACTGATTCTGTATGTTACTCTAGATTGTGCGTACTTGAGTTGTGACAATAGATTTTGATTGTTGAAGTTTGTAATTCGAACTGAATTTGATATTCTTACATGCTATAGGCAATGTGTTGGTTGTATTTGTCATCTTGAATTTTTGGACTGTCTTGCAGCTTCATATGTTATCTTCTTGATTGCATGTTTTAGTGAATTACAATTAGACATTCACACATGAAATCTTGTCAGTCCTTATTGATGATGTTTAAGCTTGTCTAAATTAGCACAAAGTGTTTTGGAGGTTGTAGGCGATCGAACCTACACTTAGTAGCTTCATATTTTTGTCAGAAATTACACAAGTCCCCTAGATCTTCGAACGACCCATGTCATTTGATCATAAAGTGACCCAAGTTTTCATCTCTCTTGGAAATCCAAACCCTTAGGTCGTTGTAGCGACCTAAGCCCTTAGGTCATTTAAGCGACCTAAGTCCTCTTGAACCAGCAGATGACTTGTGGCCTTAGATCGTCCAGACGACCTTTGCTTTTATGTTGATACATGATCCGATGCCTTAAATCTGGTGGCGACCTAACCTTACAGAATTGGTTCAAGCCTTGAGCTTTGGATCATCAAGGGGCCTGAATGCTAATTCGCCGACTGACCTGGGCATTAGGTTATTGAGTGACCTAGATGCAAGAATGTAGAACGATCTAAATGCTAGGTCACTGAGCGACTTAGTTTCTGGGTCGTTGAGAAACTTGTTTGTTAGATAGTTGAGCAACCACTTATACTACGTTGTTGACCGACCTAAGCATTGGTACTTGATACTTGTTTTTGATGCTTGTTGCACTTGTGCATCACAAACTTTGTTAGAGAATTGAATGTATGTATGCCTTGTTTTCCTATCTTATAACAACAACAAATACTTGCACATTTTGGACTTATACGTCACCGTCGATCATCCAATTCAATAATGGCGCTACACCTTATCAGCGAATTTGGCACACAGGGATGCAGATATACAATTCGGCTATAAGCCGTATCAAATTTGATACTGCTCAAATTCGTATCAAACTACATTTTGCGATCCGCACCACCCAAAACACCCTTAATCTGACTGTCCATCGACGAAGCCCCAAATCAGCTCATTTGATATGGCTTTGGAGCTTATGAAATGTGTATCAAAATTTTCCCTTCATGCCTCCATTCTGGCACAATCGAGATTTGCCACATCAAAACTTTCGGCCGAATTATCTCTCTTTTTATTTTGCAATGGCGACCACCGAATACCCAAATTAGGGGTTTGGTACTCGATTGACTTCCTTTGTCAATAAGCCATCCACCACAGTCCATGAGTTATCGTCAGCTCGCGCTACCTTCAGCTGACCGGCGAAGCCTCGGTCCACCGCTGTCCATCCTTCTTGTCGCCACTGGAGGTGAGTAATAGATCACGGTTAAATTTAAATATGAATTGAGTTTAATTTGGGTTTAATTTGAATTCGAATTGGGTTTAAATTGGGTTTAATTTGAATTTCCATGTCTTAGTTCAAAAATATGAATGATAGATAGTTGCATGTGCTTGTCTAACTAGAATTCATGCTGCTATTGTGTTTAAATTGGTTATTATCCCCAGTTTTATGGGGAGGTAGTGTATTTTCTATCATTTAATGATGTTGTATTTGTCTACCTTGAATTCATACACTTTTACTTGTGTTGCCCTGCTCATTTGTGTGTATTATTGCACCATGTACACTGATCCATACTGATTTGAAGTACATGTGTCATTTCTAGCTTGTGCCAAAAAAAATTCATGTGGTATGATTTGGGAACTAAAGCATACTAGTTCTGTTGACTGAGCTGCATGTATTTGGTAATTGATATTAGGAAATTTGTGTGATTGAGTAGAAATGTCAGTGATGGATGCATGAATGAAAATAGAATGGCATTTTTAGGTTGAGATTTAGTCAATTTGTTTGGTTTGTCATGTGTGTCACACTGCGTGTGAGTAAAGGCGTAAAACTGCTTTTCCATTTATGACTTGCTGCCTTGAACCAATTTGCTTTGTGCTCATGTATCGAATCATTTTTGTTAGTCAACCCATAGAAAAAAAGCCGACTACTATAACATGTGTGTGCAGCAGCCTCCGTCATTTGGATGAAGCTAATAAGCATGGATTTGAGTGTGTTGATCTTCTTGAAGGGTTCCTTGTCTTGGATGGGTTTATTTAGTTTTCGGTTTTCTCTTCTTTGAGTTTTAGTTGCTGGCTTTTGGAGTTTTCTGGAGCTTGGTTCTACCAATGGTTCTTGTTTGGTTTGAGATTACCATAGTATTGTTTTCTGAGGGTGCATGGTGTTATGCTTTTGTGCAGTAGCATTGTTGTGTTCCTGATAGAATGCAATGTTGCTTGCCTGGTTTATGATCTTTTGTCTGTTTTGGAGGATGTTCATCCTGAAGGAAGCATTGATTCAACAGGTGGCTGCACTTTAGCTCACGACGCTGGTTCTGGTATTTATCCCAGCTTATTCATTTAACTAAGTGCGAAGTCTGGCAAAGGGGATAATATCAAGTTTCAAATGTTTTTTCCTAAGGTTTAGTGAAGCAGCATATGACACTTGATATATTATCTCCTTTGCTAGTCTTGGCGCTTATTAAAATGCATAAGTTAGTATAAATACCCGAACCAAGTGCATGAGCTAAAGTGCATCTACCTGGTGAATAACCCAGTATAAATTCTTAATCAGAAAGTTACAACTTCAGCTTGGTGAATGCATTAGCTGCGGATCGAAGTGGTCGATCGCCGAAGTTGAAAATCGGAGAGTGGTAGATCGTTGAAGTTTACCTTCTTTACTGTAATGTAATTATGAAACGGTACGTATCTTCTTTATTGTAATGTAACATTATGTATCTTCTTTAATGTAATGAAACATCGTGTATCTTATTTATTGTAATATAATCAAATAGCATGTATCATTATATATTGTAATGTAATGAAATATTTCATACAACTGTTTCGTTTACTGTTACAATTGTGAGTTAGTGTATCCTGTGTTATATATGCTTTGTGTTACAAATAACATGTGATGCAGTTTCTGCTTATATATATATATATATATATATACATACATATATATATACACACATACACACATACACACACACACGTGTATAAGATACGGTTTATAGTTGTATCTACTTATGCTTTAGATACGGACAATAACCGTATGTTATCACATTGGGGCGGTTTTGAGCCGTATTTAAAATTTAACATGCCATTTTTTGATATGACTTTTTGCCATGCCTAAATGCTTTAGATACGGCTAAAAACACAGCCTAATTAGCATATATGGTGTAGTGTGGATAAGATAGTAGAGCATGTTACAATGAATTTCAAGACTTAAACTAGATGGCACATCTACACAAACTTATTTCATTTAACAGTTTATAACATATCAACCTTTGCCAATACATACACGACACTTTAGTTTAAGTTATTAGCTGCGCTCGAGATCGACTAATCGACACAAGTCAGATTATGGATGTCGAGCTTCGCTTTTATATGACTCGTAAAATTCTGCACGACAGTTCACTTTTAAGGAGTGCGTACCTGTGATATGTTTATAAATAAGACTGTTTGTGTAGAATGACTACTAGGCAGAAAGCTCACCTTTAGACTGAAGGGACATCTTCTTTTACACAAGTTAATGTTTCTACATCTGGGGCTATAACGGCTACAACTACAGCTCCTGGTCCAGTACCTGATCAGCCATTTTCTACTCTTCGCCATCTCAGTGTCCCACCATCAGAGTGACACCTGACCACACTTAATCTACTAACTTATAAGTAATTGTGTAGTCAACATGGTATTCCTGAGATGGATGCTATACTGTCGGGGGAAAAGGTATTCGTTGATTAGCCACCAAATGGATATGTAGCTGTAAACGGGCAAATGTTGATGGGTGGTGGTGTTCCTCCTTTCAATCCTTTTTTAGAGAGGGTCCTGAATCACATGGCTATCGCTCCTTTCCAACTTCATCTGAATGGTAACATCATTTTGTTAGGACTTTACATGCTTTTTATGCAAGAGAAAGGGCACGGGCCTACGTTTCAGGATATCTACTACCTATGCTCATTTAAAAGAAGGAAGGACACCCTGTCTATCATGAAAAGTCGGTATGTACGACTTAAGCATGATCTATATGGATATAGTGGAAATGTAGATGATATACTAACAAGCTAATATACATTAGTTATGTAAATAGGTAGGAACTAATATGATATATCACATGTAGATAAAAGCAATAATTAAAGTAAATTGACACCAGGAATTTTATACTAGTTCGGACTTCCCGTCCTACATCCAATCTAGAAGCTCCTCTTCAGAATTCACTATCACGCCCTCTCTTAACCCAGAGGAATAGGTCAGTACACCCGAGCCCCAATAAGGATGCCTCTCGCTTGAGCAACTACACAGGACTTCAACAATTATAAGTGTTTTGACTTCTGCTTTGTGCTTTTGATCAACACAAATAGTCTACATTTTAAGTACACCCTTCCTATAATCTTATCCTCGGGTATTTGAAATGCTTGCAAAGATTTTAAGGAAGCTAGTTACTTGTTGAATCAAGATATGAAAAGTATTATCAAGGATTCAATAAGTAACTTGAATTTGGGGAGCTTTTGTTTGCAAAGTATATAGAAATTAATTTCAGAAAATAGAGAGAATATTATTAGAATTGGTTATTTGGAAAACATGTTTGAAGTATTTATATAATAGTAGAAGAGTAGCATTCCTTCATGAAGAGTTTCTATAAAATGTTGTGTCCATTTCCATTGATTATTGAAGAGTAATCTCTTCATCAAAGATGGCGACTCTTCATAAAATAGTTTCTGGATCGAATCAGTCGACTGGTTAAAAAATTGTCAGTTGACTGGTTGAATTAAACTTTAAATTATATAAATAAAAACACGTTTCAAAACTAGCCGTTGTGTACAAAATTTCTCTGACCAGTCGACTGGTAGATCTTATTTTGTACACTTCTGGCTTTTTAAAGCCATATGAATATATATATATATATATGTACTTTTCGTGTTATACTTGAGGATAGATTTTAACATGATTCTAACACAACTCAATCTTACCATTTTGATTCCTGCAACAAAATGTTAGCACATGTATTCTCAATAAATTCGATATTAAGAGCATAACACATATATTCAATAAATTCATCATTATAATCATAGAATATATGTAAAATTAATGGTTTTTCTCCCCTTTTGTCATCGATTAAAAAGCAAATAGTCATGATTAGCATAGAATAACCGAATAACTTTTTAGAGATCTTTGCTAGATACAATTCCAAGTTCTCGTCAGAGTCTTATAAATGAGTTCTCTAAACAGGGTTTTGTAAAGATATCAGCAATTTGATTTTCTGAATTTACAAACTCTAAATTAATTATTTGTTTTTCAATATTGTCTCTTAAGAAATGATGTTTGATATCAATGTGTTTAGTTCTGGAATGATTTAGTGGATTTGTAGATAAATTTATTGTGGTTGTATTGTCATAGTAAATTGTGGAATTAGACAATTTTATGTTGAAATCTTTTAATGTTTGCTACATATATATTACTTGAGCACATGCTAGTGCAGCAGATACGTACTCAGCTTCGCATGTTGATAGTGAAACACGGTTTTGTTTCTTGTTGAACGAAGATATGAGTAATTTACCAATAAAATGACATGTTCCACTTGTACTCTTACGATCCGTCCGTGATCCTCCAAAATCAGCATCACTATATGAAACTAATTCAAAGGAGCAATCTTTTGGATAGAAGAGTCCAAAGTCTTTAGTACCGCTAAGATAACGCAAAATTCGTTTAACTGCTCTCCAATATAACTCTTTTGGATTAGCTTGAGAACGAGCACATAAACAAACACTCATCATAATATCAGGTCCACTTGCAGTTAAATATAAAAGTGAACCTATCATGCTTCGATATAGCTTTTGATCGATATTTTTACAATTTTCATCCTTATCTAAATGTGTCGTCGTATTCAATGGTGTAGGTTTACTTGACATGTTTTTCATTCCAAAATATTTGTTAAATTAGTACAATATTTTTCTTGATTAATGAAAATTCCATCTGATAATTGCTTAATTTGCAACCCCAGAAAGTAAGAAAGTTCTTCCATATGTGACATTTCAAATTCACTAGTCATTATTTTTGAAAATACTTGACATAATTGATCATTTGTTGATCCAAAGATAATGTCATCTATATCTGTACTACTAAAATATCTTTATTATACTTTTTGATAAAAAGTGTTTGATCAACCTTTCCAATTTGAAATCCTGAATCTAATGAATAAGTTTTGAGATGTTCATACCAAGATCGAGGTGCTGGTTTCAAACCATATAGTGCCTTTTTTAATTTAAAAACATGATCATGATATTTTTCATGAGTAATTAGTGGAGGTTGCTCAACATATATGCGTTCTTTAATATAACCATTCATGAAAGCGCTTTTAACATCCATATGATATAGTTTAAAGTTGTGATGGCACGCGTATGCTAATAGTATTTGAATTTCTTCTAGTTGTACGACTGGAGCAAAAGTTTCTTCATAATCTATGCCTTCTTCTTGACTGTAACCATGTGCAACAAGTCTAGCTTTATTTCTAGTGATATTACCTAATTCATCTGCTTTATTTTTGTAAACCCATTTTGTTCCAATAACAGTTTGATATGTCAGACTTGGAGCTAATTCCCATACTTTGTTGTGTTCAAATTGATTTTATTCTTCTTGCATTGCAATTATCCAATTTTTATTTGTAGATGCTTCTTTAGGATTTTTAGGTTCGATATTTGATAATAAGGCTACATTACTTACTTAATTAAGTGGATTTCTTGTCTTTATGTTTGAAGTTATTTCTCCAATAATATTTTGAGTTGGATGGTCTCGTAATATTCTTGGTGGAGATCAAACTTCATAACAGGAACAGTTTGATTATTGATGTTATCTTGAGTTTCCATAGTATTATTCTCTATGTTATTATGAACAATGTTTTCATCTTCTCTGTATATACCAAAATCTTCGTCATGTGAAATATTATTTTTCAGAATATCTGAATTAACAAAATTTTGAATAATATTTTCGTCAAATGACACATGAAGTGATTCTTCTACTTTACTGATTTTCTTATTGAAAATACGATAAGCCTTGTTATGCTTAGAATATCATAAGAATACTCCTTCGTCAGATTTTGAATCAAATTTCCCAAGCTGATCTTTTGTATTTAAAATGAAACATTTTGAATCAAAAACTTTGAAATTTTCTTTATTTTTAAATTAGTTAAAATTTGAATTTGTTTAACGAAATCTTAAAGATATCAAAAGTATCGCTTTTATTCTTTAAAAACAAAGTCCAGGTGTATCTTGAAAAATCATCAATAATTACAAACACATATCTGCTATGATTTATGAACTGAACTTGAGGTAGGCCGAATAAACCCATGTGTAGTAATTCAAGTGGTTGTAAGGTTGATATAACCTTTTTAGAATCAAAAGAAAATTTGGTTCACTTTCCGAGTTGACAAGCATCGCATAAATTTCCAGTTTTGAATTTTATTTTGGGTAATCCTCTTATAAGATCATTTTTAGATATCTTGTTGATAGTTTTAAAATTAATATGGCAAAATCATTTGTTCCATAACCAAGGATCATTTTCTTTGGCTAATAAACACATACTTGAATTATTATTAACTGCCATATTTAAAATATAAATATTTTTGTCCCGATTTCCTTCAAAAATAAGATTTTGATTTGAATAAAAAATACTACATTTATTTTCAGAAAATGATATTTTAAAACCTTTATCGCATAATTGGGTAATACTTCATAAATTGTGTTTTAAATTTTTAACCAATAAAACATCCTAAACAAGAGGTGAATTAGATATACTGTAATTGCTCACATCGCCTTTGTCGATGATGATCCTTTGAAATTATCTGCAACCGTGACAGTTCCTCCTTTTGAGTAAATGAAATTTGTTAGCATCTCCTTGTCTCCTATCATATGTTTTGACCAACCACTGTCTATTATCCATTTTCCTCTGTTTTTGTTGTGTGGGACCTGCAAAAACAATTTTAAAAAATTTCATTGGTACCCACTTCCCCCGTTTGGGTCCTAAAGGTTAAATCTTAGGAAGCCAAACCCATGAGGGCTTAGGTTCCTTTTCGAAAGAATAATTACTATTATAATGAACAAAATCTAAAATGTTTTTAATATATTTATTTCTAATAAGAACATTATCTATCTTCGTAATCCATATATTAATATTTATCGTGAGTTTTTTCTTCGAAGGAATGTTTAATTTACTACTAGAAGATTTTGGTTTAATATAAGAGTTTTTAGAACTGATTTCCTTTTTGATTTAATTTTTTTATCATATCCAAGTCCTTTTGTTTTATTAAAAACGGGTTGAGAATTTTCTAATATTTTAGATAAATTCTCTCTTCCTTTGTTAAAATTATTAACATTTTTAGAAATGCTTTCTAATTTAATTTTTAAACTAGAATTTTCAAATTCTATGATTTTAAATTTAGTATTTAAATCATGATTTTCAGAAGCTAATAGATCATTTTTATTCTTTTGAGTCTCGATTTCTTGACTCAGCATAGAAATTTGATAATTTTCTACTGAAAGAGGTTTTTATAATTTTCTAATTTCTTCTTCTAAAATTTCTTTTTGATCTTTTAAAAGATCTCTCTCAAATTCTGCTTTCTTTTTATCTTTGTTAGCTTGTTTAAACTTTCGCTTAAACATTTTTCTAGACTCTAAGATTTCGGTATTAATTTCTACTAATTCATCAAAACTAAAATCACTTACATCATTATCCTTGGCCATAAAGCACACGTTTGTCACTTTCTGAAGATGAATTTAGGTTGTCCCAAGTGACTGAAAATGCTCATCTCTTTGATTTTTCATTTTTGTTATTTCTCTTTTACTCTGGATAATTCTTTTGATAATGTCTGGTCTTGTGACAATTAAAGCATGCTACCAGTGCAAGGTCAGGCTCTTTTGATGAGTTCTTCTTTACATTTTTTCTTTGGCCTTTTCTCTATTTTAGAAATTTTCTAAAATTCTTTGCTACAAATGCAATATCTTCTTCATCTGAATCTGAATCTTCTTTCTCAGCATGGAAAGCTAAAATTTTCTTATCTTGTACCTCTGCTTTCTTTGCCTGCAAATTTACTTTAAAAGACATAAGATTACCTATCAATTCTTTAGGTTTCGTGGTAGAGAGATCGTTAGCTTCTTCGATTGCTAATACTTTTCTCTCCCATTCGTCCATTAAAGAATTCACAATTTTTGACATTATATCAAAATCGGAATACTTTTCTCCTAATCCTAATAAAGAGTGATAAATGTTTTGAAAATGTGAATACATATCATTTATAAATTCATTTTCATTCATCTTAAAATTTTGAAATTGGTTCTTAAGCATTGATATTTTACTTTGTTTAACCTTGTTAGTACCTTCATGAGTAATTTTGAGTGTTCTCCAGATTTCATATGCTGTGTTGCACATACAAATCTGGTTAAACTCGTTTCTCTCTAAAGCACAATGCAACATGTTCATAGCCTTAACATTGGCACTAGCCTCTGCCTTTTCAAATGCAGACCATTCTGTAAATACTGCAGTAAGTTGTATGTACTCTTTTTTGTGTGATATTACATGCATCAAAACTATTTGCTTTCATGTATATCCTCATTTGTGTAGCCCGGTAACTATAATTCATGCCATTAAAGAAAGGTGGTCTAGCAGTTGATTAGCCTTCAGAATATCCGGTGTTATTATCCATAATTTCTATGTATCAGATAATTGTTTTACGGTTAAATGATTGTCTAGCTCAGGTACCAACTGAAAAGTCGGTATGTATGACTTAAGCAGGATTTATATGAATATAGCGGAAATATAGATGATATACTAAGTAGCTGATACACAATAGTTATGTAAATAGATAGGAATTGATATGATATATCACAAGTAGATGAAAGCAATAAGTAAAGTAAAGTGACGCCAGGAATTTTATACTAGTTCGGAATTCTTGACCTACATCCAGTCCCGAATCTCCTCTTCGGAATTCACTATCACGTCCTCTCTTAACCCAAAGAAATAGGTCAGTACACTCGAGCCCCAACAAGGATGCCTCTCGCCTGAGCAACTACCCAGGACTTCAACAATTACAAGTGTTTTGACATCTGCTTTGTGTTCTTTGATCAACACGGATAGTCAACGGTTTAAGTACATCCTTCCTATAATCTTGTCCTCGAGTATTTGAAATGCTTGCAAAGATTTTAAGGAATCCAGTTACTTGTTGAATCAAGATATAAAAAGTATTTTCAAGGATTCAATAAGTAACTTGAATTTGGAGAGCTTTTGTTTACAAAGTATATAGAAATTAATTTTAGAAAATAGAGAGAATGTTATTAGAATTGGTTATTTGAAAAACATGTTTGTAGTGTTTATATAATAGTAGAAAAGTTGTTTCCATTTCCATTGATTATTGAAGAGGAATCTCTTCATTAAAGATGGCGACTCTTCATAAAATAGTTTCTGGGTCGAATGGTTAAAAAATCATCAGTTGACTGGTTGGATTGAACTTTAAATCGTACAAATAAAAACATGTTTCAAAACTAGCAGTTGTGTAGAAAATTTATCTGACCAATCGACTGGTCAATTCTCTACCAGTTGACTGGTAGAGCTTATTTTGTACACTTCTGGCTTTTCAAAGCCATATGAATATGTATATATATACATGTAACAACCCGTATTTTGATAACGTGTTATAACCATAAATCTAGGCAGAATTAAATTTTAAAATAAGAACCAAAGGAAACGGGTTGCGCCATTGCATTCGTCTCAGAATTCTGCATGAAATCGAGTCCGAGTTTTCGAAAATCGGAGTCCGTATGACCAAGTTATGGCTCCCCAAAGTTTCAGAAATTTTCAGAGTTCAAAACAGTTCGAATTCGAGTTTAAATTCGAATTTCAAAACCCAGACAGACTGGGCGGGAAATTTCCCGCCCAGCACCCCAGGTCGACTGGGGAGTCGACTGGGCGGTCGACATCCCCAGGACCAGGTCGACTGCGCAGTCGACTTGGGTGTCGACCTGGTCCCCGAACCTGGTTTGGGCCTGGTTGCTCCTGCTTGACCATGTTGGCTTGTTTGAGGGCCTGTGACGATTTTTGGCGGTTCAGATCGATTCTAGGGTTTATCCAATGGCCTAAACTAGTTGTTGCAACTATAAAAACACCCTAAGACCTAGGCTAATCCACAACAAATCTTTCTAACACCATTATCCTGCTAAGTCTCCTCTTGAACCATGGCCGCCGCCTCCAACTTGAAGCTTAAACATTCAAACTAGATCCAAATCGAAGGCCAACGTTTCTACAACAATTCAAGGGAATAGATCAACATCTCAACAACGATCCTACGACAATTTCTTTCTTAGTTCTCAAAAACCACGATCTGTAAGCCCCATTTACTTTTAGATCTAAACTTAATATGGACATGTGTAAATTGAAGTTGAACATAAACATGATAACTACTTGAGACCTACTCTTGTATATCTTTGATCTATGACTATTCCTTTTTGATCTATTATTTTAGATCTACTCTTGTTCACCCTAGATCTATTCACCTTGAACCTAGTACCGTTCATATTGAACCTTGATTTGTGGAATACTGATAAGAACTTGATTTAGGGGCCTGTTCATGTCATAACCTAAACCCTATCATTATTTTAACATGCCTGTGATGTTGTGATGTTGAAACTATTGCTAGTCACAAGTTTAGGATTATCATCTTATGTCATTTATTGCTATGTTTATCACCCTATTTCATATGCCAGTGATGTTATGATCATATCTCAAGTTACACCATGCTTGCCTTGAAATCACCTTTGCCACTTTATACTCAAGTTACAAATATGGGAATATATCAGGGAAAAATTCTCTAGATATTTTCTTGAATAAGTCAAACATGGCTCACGCAAGTTATACTTGGAAAAGTTTTTTATTCTAAAAAATACACAGTAATGTTTGATAAACTCTAGAAGTGTTTATTTCTGGAAATCAAATTGGAGCTTTGGTTTCAAATGAATGCTCTCAGTAAAAGGAATTAATTTTAGCATATTTAATAGTTGTTAAAATCGACATACAAGATAAATTTCCAGAAATCACTGAAACAAAGAGTGTGGAAAGAAATATTTTTTCAATCTTGTCAAATACATTTTTGGGCATAAAAATAATTCAGATTTTCAATTTTAAATGGTGTTAAATTTGGAAAAAAAATTTGGAAATGGTTTTCAAACAAACAAGATTTTATCAACACATTCATAGGAGAGGATTCACGGCAAGGCATTATTCACACATGTAATCAACACAAATCAGATCAAATCAACATGTAGTGAAATTAGAGAATCAAAATGGGTTCAGAACCTTATTTATACCCATTCATCATCGGCAATTCAAGGCATTGAAAATCAAGCAACACAAATTCGAGGGCTAAAAGAAAAATTGAATTAGAATACTCACGTGTTTTCGATTGCAATTCCAAATCAAACAACTAGAGTAGAGCAATAATTAAAAGCAATCAAAAAATCAATTCAATCAAGCTAAAGCCATTGTGAACTGATTTGGGGAAGACAAAAACCCTAATTTTTTGGTCGGCCATTAGACAAAAGGAGGAAGCCAATATTTTGAGTTACAAAAAGAAAAGGCCAGTTTTCCTGTAAAACTAGGGTATACTAGCTATAGGATTTATAGTTAGGGTTTGCTAATTACAGGTTTGTAATTCTGGAAAAATCTGATCTTGGGAATAAAGATCAATTCATGGTTTTGAGCGTAGGATTAGAGTAGTAGCAGGTTTGCGATTTTATAAGGTTTTGTAAGCAAGAATCTGTTTTAATACCAAGTAGAAATCTCGGGAATGCAGCAGTAGGAAGGGGTTTACCGAAGCTTGGAAAAATCTATGTCATTTACTTTCTGCATTTATTTTCTCTGATGAAATCTATGCTGTGATATTTATAATATCTTGTAAAACTCTAATAAACCCTATTCACTCCCCTCTAGGGTTAATCTAAATCCAACAAGTGGTATCAAAATATGGTATTATTAACTCTAGAGTCATGGTTTCCCCTAGTTGTCAACTTAGCGAGAGTCAGTCTGGTAATATTCCAATTATTTTCAATGGAACATATTTTCTATTTTGGAAATCAAAAATTGAATTCTATTTAAAATCTGTTAATTTTGAATACTGGAATATTATTGAAAATACGAGTGATATGCTAGATAAATTAATAAAGTTAAGAATGCAAATGCAATGCATATCATTTATTCCTATCTTAGCAATAATCAGCTTGATGATATGTCCCACTGTTTAATTATGTAGGATATCTGGAAAACTCCCGAGGCGAAGTATGTATGAAAAGACAACTGCTCAAAACCCCAGAATGCCAACTCAGTTTCAGAACTGTGCTTAAAAGGAGAAACAGATGATGATAACGATGGAGACTCAATAGACAATGAGACAGAAATTTTTTCATATGAAGATTTAGTTTATATGTGTACTGATTTAACTAAATCTATTGATAATCTCCAATGGAAAAACAAATTTCTAAAATCTGAAAATTGTGAGTTGATTCGCAAAAATAATATGTTGAAATTAAAACTTGAAAACTCATATTGCATAAATTGTATGAATTTGAAAACTGATTTAGCTCATCTCAGTAAAAAAAAAAAATCAAAAGCTGAAGAAGGAAATTACGAGTTTGAAACAAAATGAGGATGGGTTAATTTGTAAAAATGATGCTTTGCAAAAAAAAAATTGGATAAGATTAATTCCAAACATAATTATTTTGAAAACGAGAATTTGTTGAAAACAGAATCAATTTTGAAAGAGCTTGAAAATGAAATTGAAAATTCAAGGAATGTGAAATGGTTGATAATGAAAAGACAAAAACGTTTTGAACCTGAGATTTCTGAATCCAAGGCTAAGATCAAATTGCTTGAAAATGAAATTATGATCTTGAAACGAAATGAATTTGAGAAAAGAAAATTTGAGATCATTCAGTGCTCCAAGCTAATAAATGAGAATAACTTTTTGAAATCCAAAATCAATGGTTTTGAGTTGAGTTTGAAAGGTTTTTCAATTGGAGAAAAATCTTTGAATATGTTGTTGAAAAATCAGCTTTCTTCTTAAAATAAGAATGGTCTTGGCATTGGGAAAATTATTGATTTTGAAAAAAGAACTCCTAATTATTTCAAAAATCCTTTGAAGTGTTTTGAATAGGATCAATTTAAAATTTTGAACTCTGGAAATTTCGAAGGATTTTTAAATCACAAATGAGACGAGAATTTGTTGTGTAACAATCCATTTAAACAAGCTTGGATCCCAAAAGGAAATAAAACAATTTTGACTGAATTCAAAAAAATTGGGTTCCTAAGGGCACAAAGATAGATTCGAATGGATTGTTATATAAGCAAGTTTGGGTACCTAACGTCACATACACAGATACGAGTGTTTTTACAAATTTTGTTAGACGACTCAATCCTATAAATATTTAGGTACCAGAGGAGGCTGAGGAACTACTTTGCAGAAGAGAAACTGCATTCAAGTCGTTCCATATCTTC
Source organism: Allium sativum (assembly GCA_030737875.1). Lineage (NCBI taxonomy): Eukaryota > Viridiplantae > Streptophyta > Magnoliopsida > Asparagales > Amaryllidaceae > Allium > Allium sativum. The sequence continues at coordinate 655,974,257 of CM060910.1, forward strand.
GAATTCTTTAGAGTTCCTTAGCCAAAATTGTCGAGTTGGAGATCCACAACATCTACTGTAAATTAGGTACGATCTCTAGACTCATATTTTTTTTGTTTATATTCTCTGTTTTTTATTTCTCCTATTCCTTTTTTCTATCATTCTTTTATTGGACATTGCCATATCATTTGTAACATTTCTTACACTTTTTTAACTTAAAATTGCAAAATTCTTGTTATTGTCGAAATTAGCTTCATTTGTGTAAACTCCATGCTTTAAAGATTTCTAGATCTTGAATTTAAAATTGTAAATTGCAATTCTTTTGAAGTTTACTTTTTTTTAATTCCTTACAGTCCTAAAGCACTTTTACCATTTCTTAAACGCAGTTAATTTGAATGGTAAATTTTTGAAGATCTAACAAATTAATGAAATTTCACACACGATTGCTATTTTTGAGTTTCTTCTTATTCATTTTGGAAAGACTTGAAAAACTACACTCATTACAGCACACTACTACTTTCAGTTGTGATAAATTGTTTTTTGGATTGGCTTAGTTATTCTGAATTGAAAATCATTTGGCATTGATTTGTGACACCCCATGTCTGTCAATCTCGCTCATAAGAGAATACATTAAGTTTCGTGAAACACAATAGGAAAACAAGAATAAAATTTCACAAGACAGATATAAATAGGTAGCGTAAAATTAAGTTTTATTATAAAAAAGCAGAACATTGTTCCAAACCAGCTACATCATCAAATACCAAATACTTCAAACAAAAACATCCATCTAATCATGCCAATTATCAGAGTATAATAATGAAAAACCATATCCCATTTTACAAGCCACAGCAAAGTAGAAAGATAATCAAAGCGGTACATCAAAGTAGGAGTGTCATGGCCCAAGCTAAAAGAAAATGATAATCACTACGGAGTGCTACCACACTGATGTAATAACCCGGAGATCCGAGCCAAATCAAAAATTTTATTTTGACAATTTTAGTGAATTTTGAATATTTAAAATGAATTATTTTAAATAATATCGACGAGAAATTTATTTTGAATAGAATTCGTACATATATATTTATATAGATCATCGTTAGAATATAAATATTTATTTTAAATTATAAAAGGAATTGGAAATGGCACGGTAGTTCGAAAATTCGATTTCAAACTTCAAATGAATGTACCGGGCGCAAAATAAACCAGATTTTAGTGAAACCAAAAATATTAGAATCTAATTGAGAATATCTTTCCAACGAATCTGAAAAATCAAAATTTCATAGCGGGGACAAAAAGTTATGTCCAGTTGAAATTTCAGAATAGTCGCTATGGAATTTTGGCCCTTAAAAATGGGAATTTTGCAAACGACCTCGGATTTTGACGAAACCACTTTTGTTGGATCCGTGATGTCAAATTATTGCTAAATTCCAATTTTCGTAATTTTTCGAATCAATATGTGAGCATGGCAAAGGAAAACGCGTTTGACTAGTTTAAGTTGATTTTAATCAACTGGAAAATGGCCATTTTTCAAACGGTCTCAGAATTCGACGAAACTAGTTTTGTTAGATCCGTATCGTCAATACGAAGCTAGAAAATATTTTTGGGAATTTTAGAGTTCGTATGTGGCGCCGGTAAATTGAAATATGCGTTCAAATTCAATATACAGATTTATATTTTGATTTTGACGAAAACTGATCGAAACGATCGAATCAGCTTATGATACATATCCCATTGTGTTCGGAATGGGGGTAATTAGCTATGGATGACAGGCGGTGGGTCCCGTTTCGAGTTCGAAATAAAAAGTAGCTTTTTGAAGTTAAATAGTTAAAATAAAAAAATATCCTCCCTTTACCCTCTCAGGCCCCCCTCCCCCCCCCCCCCCCCCCCGGGTCTATTTTCAATCGAACTAAAAAAAAGGGGAAAGAAAGGGGGAGGAGCCGTGCTCCTCCCTTCATTGCGCCGCCGCACCTTCTGGCGCGCCGCCTCCTCGAAGACCCACCTCCATGCGCCTCCCTCCTCCACCATTCTCTCTCCTCTTCCGATTGAGGATCCCCCGAAACTGCCTTTGACCTCGCGCTACACCTTGTCGAACCCTCTCCCCGACCTCCCATCGCGTCTCTCTCTCCTCCATCGACATCGCCCTCGCCATCCACCTCTTCCCTCGCCTCCCGTTCCTCCACTTCCCCCTGCTAAAAACTGCGAAACACCCTCCGCCTTCGATTGACCCTCCCCCCCTGACCGACGATGAAGGCCCCCTTCATTCGATAAAGATTTGTTTTGGCCAAAGTGAGTTTTGTTTATTTTATTTTATTTAAATCCGATTTTCTATAGGTTAAATTATATGAAATCAGTTTTTTTTAATTATATGAAATCAGTTTTTAATTTATAAGATATGATTTTTAAACGAGTAAAGACGTGATTTTTAACCATGTAAAGGCAATATTTTTAATATAGGAAAGGTGATATTTTTAACGGTGAAAGGTGATTTTTACAAAGTGGAGATAATAAAAATATGATTTTTATAAAGTGGAGATAATAAAAATATGATTTTTACAAAGTAGAAGAATTAAAAATATGATCTTTATATATATAGTGAATTAAAAATATGATTTTTATCATATATGAAAGAAAAGATTTTTATAACATAGGATTTTTGATTAGGAAAGTTCGAATTTTTATTAGAAAAGTTTGAATCTTTATATTTGAAAAGGCGAAATCTTTATATAGAGAATAGCGTGATAAAAATATAATCTTTATTATATGAACATCGTAGTAAAAATAGAATTTTTATCTATATAATAGAAATATAAAAATGTAATTTTATATGCATAGCAACAATATAAAAATGTGATTTTTATATATGTAGAGAATACGGGTAACGAAAATGACAAAAGGCGAGAACGACGAAGATTTCTACACAAGAAGAGTCGTGGTATTGGATTAGCCAATCGGTGAGAACTTCTCACTTTTAATTTTATTTCAAGTTGAAATATATACTAGGATGCAGACGGTGTTTAGTAGCACCCGACACCCGTCGTCCACAGATCATGGACGACTTGTATGCTTGTTTGTTTGATTTTGATGTGTAGTGGGTTGTGTAATGTGATGTGAAATGAAATAAAATATTTATATAGTTAAAAATATTTTATAGTTAAAAATAGAATTTTTAACGTATATATGAAATGAAATAAATTAATATAAACAAGTCTGATGATTTGTTTATATACACACATTTGACTGATATTGATTGGGACGATAAATTTTACACATCGCCCAACTGCACAAATAAAATCTGTGTTTGATTGTTTGAAACCCCACACGGGTATTGGGATGAGATATGACGTACACTAATCCCAATAATTAGTTGTATGTCGATCGATTGATTGACAAGCTGTTATAAGCATTAAATATATATATTTGATGCTTATATAGTGTAGAATGCACTTTGGATGATGGTTGATTATTTGTCATTGTTGATATATACATGTGTTGTATGGAAATCCATAGAAATAAAATCTATGGTAATTGATTGGGCCTCATTCCAGTTTTGAACAGAAATATTTGAAAAGGAAGTATTTGAAATATAATATTTGAAAATAGAAATATACGAAGCCGTGTTGATTAGATTGACGCCATTTTGACGTGAACGATATTTATATCGATTTTATTCATTTTGCAATGAATATTGAAAGTGATTTCAGAATTAGAATTGAAATTGAATAGAAATGAATTTGAATTGAAGTTAAATAGAAATGAATTCGAATTGAAATTGAATTGAATTGAAAACGTATTGAAATTGAAATGAAAATCGATTTGAATTGAAATCAATTTGAAATGAATTTAAAACGAATTTATAATGAGAAATTCAATTTTTATTTGAATTTGAAATGAAGTGGAAATCGTTTTGAAAACGAATTTAAAAATGATTTATAAAATACGTTTTAAAAAGGAGATCGGCGAAGTATATATTATATATATTATATAATGGCCTGAATAGAACGCGTCGCGCCGCGGTAGTTCGCGAATTTCGACCATTGACTTCGAACGGATATTACGGGAGATCCGAACGTTGGATCCTCCTAAAACCAAAACCGTTGGGTTTGTATCGAAAAGAGCTTTCTAACGAATATTAGAAATTAAAAATCTAACGGTTGGATTTGGATTTATGTCCAAATCAAATTTGGAAAAGATCGTTGTAAGTGCAGTTCGATGGCCATTGATGGAAATCGATTGTACGGGCCTTGATAAAATTATTAAAAATAGTAATAATTTGTGTAAAATCATAACAAATGATTTGGGAAGAATTGAGATGAAAAAACTCCATATTTGAAAAGATAAAAAAATAAATTTTTATCGAAATGAACTAGTTTTGAACTAGAATTATAATTCTATTTATTTTTAAATAAATGAATTGGATTTAAAATGGTTTTGAAAATAACCAGAATTTCCAATAAGTGAATTGGAATGGAATTGAATTGAAATTGTCTTCGGAATATTTCGATGTTGGATTTCGTGATGATACAGATATTGTTATGGGAATTTGAAAGATATATTTATATCATTATTTCCAATACGATATTTGTTGGTCGTAGAATTTGATATTGAATATAAGCCGATATATTTTCTATTCAGAGCCTTGTATTTAATATCAAATGTGATTTGGGTTTGTCGTGAATGGTGTCTTCATTAACACTGTTCTTAAGCCCAGTTGAGAAAAGATTAAATCTTTTTATTTAGATTTAATGAAGTGTACCAATTAAATGATATTTAATTGGAATTGATTTGGTATTTTTTTTGGGTTTATCGTGAACAGTGTTTCAAATGACACTTGTTCTTTAACCTGGTAATTAATGGAATGTGATTTTGGGTTTGTCGTGAACCGTGTTTTAAATGACACTGATTCTTTAACCCAGTTAAAGATTAAAACTAAGTGGAGTTTTAATGAATCTCTAATTAGATTGGAAGGGTCGAGAATGGAGTATCACCAGTTCTACTCCAGGCGATAGTTAAATTTTTAATTAGATTTGAACGTGAAATGGTAATTGAATTTACCGATAAAACCGTGGTGTTAGATATGAAGTATTACCAGTTTTACTTCATGGGATAAATAGGTTGGCATTGGGAAATAAAATAAATAATTACTTCGGTGTGGTTCGCTAATCCCGACTAGTTTGAAGTGATATTCAAAGAAAGATTAATGAATAAATTTAAAGAAGTTATCTTTGATAAAATTAATGGGAACATTTCCCAAAGTGTAAGAATATCTGAATAAAAGAATATTCTGAATTGGAATGAGGCGTATGTTGTGTTTGTGTAACATTTGTTTATTATATACGCGAGTTATTCGGAAAGACTGGGTTTATCCCATTCTGAATAACTAATTCGACGTGGTTTCGAAGATGAAGACGGTGGTTGAAGACCAGAGGTCTTCACGTCGTTTGGATAATTATTGATGATCTTGATTGGGCCGTACACCCAAGAGGAGAGAATCAGTTGGTGATCGTCCAAACGTACTTGGAGATCGATGGATATGTGGGGTACTAGGTGCCTCCGGTTTCGTTCAGACCTAGAACGGACTTGTAAATGGACTGTGTGTCTGTCATTGGATTTTAGTCTGTGTGATTGATTTCTATTAAATATATATCTGTTTGGCGGCGGAGAATTTATTCTCTTGCTTAACGCCCTTCTCTGAGACGTACGAGCTCAGGGGTTATATATCGATGGATATCAAACGCATGGAGTGAATTGCCTGTGTGGCACGCCTAAGTGGCGATATGATCAAGGCTTCTGTTGAAAAGCAGTGTTTTGTGGTGGATGATCAAATCACGGCCTTTGTGGCATAGCTTTGTGTAACGTTGATTCGCGAGCCTCACACCCCGGTTGTGAACCAGAAACAGGAGAGGACATCAGGGAGGGCATGTGTTTCCTTCTAGCTAGAAGTAGCGTCAGTGGTTTTACACGCCCTGACGAGTTTGACTTATGTGGTTGTTGCTGTTGCAAGGTGCCTCGGATATATCGGTCGATCCGGGACCGATGGAGTCATTGGACTCATTGACACCCCATAGGGAGGGGAAACGCAGTGTTCAGGCATTTTAATCCACATCGGTGGACCGACCCTGACGATCCAAGGCTTGTCTGCGCGCTTGCCTGAGACATGGGCTAGAGCATCTCGAATCGGTAGAGGACTATCTTTTGCCTCGGTTCACAGATGGAAATCCAACTTCCAAATACGTGACTTTGCGGTTTTGATTGTAGGGCCTAGTATGGCGACATGATATATGGTACCCATGTCCTCTATGATTGGTATTTATGATTGAAATTCTTTTGACACTATACACTTATAATAGTATCAAATGATTTGTCTTTAACGTATCAAGCATGCTTTGGCTATTATAAGGGAAAACCCTATCCTCTGGTTTGTGTTGCATTGTGTGATGGGACCTGGGTCTTATAATAGCTTCATTTTTCTTTATTTAGCATTGCGCTGTTGTTTTATGCACTGGTATTCTTGGGAGGAAACCCGTTCCGCATTAGCGGCGTGGCCCCGTGATATGCCGTATTATTAAATAAAGATTAATAACTGTTTTAGTTCTCACACCAGTCCCATGAATGACCTGGAGTTTATTGTTTTAACCTAAACTCTGGGTGCCCTTATTTTCGACACGGGCAGCTAGTAGTTTTGTGTAACAACCCGAAAATCTGGGCCAGTTTAAAATTTTTATTTTGGCAATTTTAGCGAATTTTGATTATTTAAAATGAATTATTTTAAATAATAACGATGAGAAATTTATTTTGAATAGAATTCAAATGAATATATTTATGTAGATTGTCGTTAGAATATAAATAATTATTTATATTTATAAAAGGAATTGAAAATGGCGCGGTAGTTCGATAATTCGATTTCAAACTTCAAATGAATGTACCGGGTGCAAAACAATCCGGATTTTAGTGAAACCAAAAACATTAGGATCTATTTGAGAATATCTTTCCAACGAATCCGGGAAATCGAAATTTCATAGCGGGAATCAAAAGATATGTCCAGTTGAAAATTCTGAATAGTCGCTATGGAATTCAGGCCCTTAAAAATGGAAATTTTGCAAACGACCTCGGATTTCGACGAAACCACTTTTGTTGGATCCGGGATGTAAAGTTATTGCTAGGTTTCAAATTTCATAATTTTTCGAATCAATATGTGAGCGTGGCAAAGTAAAACACGTTTGACCACTTTTAGTGGATTTTAATCGACTGGAAATTGGCCATTTTTCAAACGGTCTCAGAATTCGATGAAACTAGTTTTGTTAGGACCATTTCGTCAATACGAAGCTAGAAAATATTTTTCTGGAAATTTTCGAGTTAGTATGTGACCCCAGTAAATTGAAACGCGCGTTCAAATTCAATTTGTAGAGTTAAATGTAGATTTTGATGGAAACTGATCGAAATGGTCGAATCAGCTTACGATACATATCCCATTGTGTTCGGAATGGGGGTAATTAACTATGGGCGACAGGCGGTGGGCCTCGTTTAGAGGTCGTATGAAAAAGTTGCTTTTTGAAATTAAATAATTAAAAAAAAATCCTCACTCTCTCTCCTCTCTCTTTAATCCTTCTGCCCCCCCCCCCCCCGATTCATTTCTGAGCGAACAGAAAAATAAAAAAAGAGAGGAGGGCGGAACCCTAGCCGCCAGGCGTCGCGACGCCGCACCCCCCCCCCCCCCCCCAGTCGCCTCCCCCGTTACCCCCCCCCTACTGGAGCCTCGCGATACCCCCCCCCCCCCCGCCTCGACTGACGCGCAGCGCCCCCCCTCTCTCCAGTTTTCTTCTGTAAGTTTTTATTTATTTTATTTTATTTATTTTTCAAATTTTCAGTTATCGTTCTATTTGATTTTAAAACTGATTTTTAGATTTGAAAACTGAAATCTATTTGATTTTTAAAAATAGATTTTTAAAAATGAAAAGGTAAGATTTTTAACATGAACTTAAAGCGCTAAAAATCAGATTTTTAACATGAAGTTAAAGCGATAAAAATTCGATTTTTATATATTGAATAGCGTAGTAAAAACTCGATTTTTAAACTCGATTTTTATATATTGAATAGCGTAGTAAAAACTCGATTTTTATATATTGAATAGCGAAGTAAAAATTCGATTTTTATATATTGAATAGCAAAGAAAAAAATTCGATTTTTATATATTGAATAGCAAAGAAAAAATTCGATTTTTATATATTGAATAGCATAGAAAAAATTCGATTTTTATATATTGAATAGCATAGTAAAAATTCGATTTTTATATATTGAATAGCGAAGTAAAAATTCGATTTTTATATATGTAGTGGCTACGGGCGGAGAAAGTGATAAGAGACGGGAACAGTGAAGATTTCCTGCATTAGAAGTGTCGTGGAATTAGGATAGCTATCGGTGAGAACTTCTCACTCTTCAATTTCTTCTTCTAGTTATATATATATACTAGGATGCAGACGGTGTTTAGTAGCACCCGACACCGTCTTCCACAGACCATGTATGGCTTGTTTGTTTAATTGTTTGGTTGTGTAGTTGGTTAGATTATTTGGTTTGAATTGAATTGTTTGGTGAAATGAAATTGATTTGATTGATGTGTGAATGGCGTGGGCCTTCACTAGACCGGGGATAAGGCTAGGCCTTGTCCCGTTTCTAGTATCGTGTCGTTATGCCGCCGAAATTTTCTAAAAATAAGTTAGAAAAATAAAGATAATATTTTATTTAATAAATGGACCGAATAAAATATTCATAGGTTGAATAAAATAGTTTGATCGTTAAAAATATAATTTTTAATGTGAATGTGAATTAATAAATATTCATTTACAAACCGGACGGTTTGTTTATGTACATCTATTTGAAGGACATTGATTGGGACGATAAATTTTACACATCGCCCAACTGCACAAATAAAAATCTGTGTTTGATTGCTTGAAACCCCACACGGGTATTGGGATGATATTTGACGTACACTAATCCCGATTGTTTATTCGTATGTCGATTGATTAATTGACAAGCTGTTATAAGCGTTGAATATTTATATTTGATGCTTATACAGCGTAGAATGCACTTTGGATGATGGTTGATTATTCATCGTTGTTGATATATACAAGTGTGTAGAAAATCCATATAATTAACATTATATGGTAATTGATTGGGCCTCATTCCAGTTTCGAAATAGAAATATTTAAAATAAAAATATTTGAAATATTGAAATAGAAATATTTGAAATAGAATATTTGAAAATAGAAACATATGAAGCCGTGTTGGTTAGATTGACGCCATCTAGACGTGAACAACACTTATATCGATTTTATTCATTCTTCAATGAATATTGAATAGATTTGAAATTGAATAGATTTGAAATTCGAACTATACTGAAATGAATGGAAATTCGAATTATATTTAAAGTGAATTGAAATTCGAATTAAACTGAATTGATTTGAAATTCGAAATGCACTGAAATGATTTGAAACTCGAATAGAAATGAATTCGAATAGAAGTGAAATAGAATTGAAATCGTTTAGAAATGAATTCGAATTGAAATTGAATAGAAATGAATTTGAATTGAAATTGAGCTAATTTTAAATTCATATTGAATTGAAAAACGAACTGAAATTGAATTAAAAATCAATTTGAAATGAAATCGATTTGAAATGAATTTAAAACGAATTTATATTGGAATATTCAATTTTGATTTGGAATTGAATATGAAGTTGAAACCGTTTTGAAAACGAATTTAAAACGATTTATAAATTTCGTTTTAAATAGAAATCAACGAAATATATATTATATATGTTATATATATAATATAATGGCCTGAATAGAACGTGCCGCGCCGCGGCAGTTCGCGAATTTCGACCATTGACTTCGAACGGATATTACGGGAGATCCGACCGTCGGATTCTCCTAAAACCGGAACCGTTGGGTTCGTATCGAAAAGAGCTTTCTAATGAATATTAGAAATTTGAAATCTAACGGTCGGATTTGGAATTATGTCCAAATCAAATTTGAAAAAGGTCGCTGTAAGTGCAGTTCGATGGCCATTGATGGAAATCGACTGTACGGGCCTTGATAAAATTATTAAAATTAGTAATAATTTGTGTAAAATCATAAGAAATGATTTAGAAAGGATTGGGATGAAATACTCCGTATTTGAAAAGATAAAAATAGATTTTTATCGAAATGAACTAGGTTTGAACTAGAATTATAATTCTATTTATTTTTAAATAAATAAATTGAATTTGAAAAGGGTTTTAAAAATAACCAGAATTTCCAATGATTGCATTGGAGTGGATTTGAATCGAAATTGTCTTCGGAATATTTCGATGTTGGAATTCGTGATTATACAGATGTTGTTATGGAAATTTGAAAGATATATATTTATGTCGTTATTTCCAATACGACATTTGTTAATCGTAGAATTTGATATTGAATATAAGCCGACATATTTTCTATTCAGAGCCTTGTATTGAATATCAAATGTGATTTGGGTTTGTCGTGAATGATGTCTTCACTAACACTGTTCTTGAACCCAGTTGAGAAAAGATTAAATCTTTTTATTTATATTTAATGAAGTGTACCAATTAAATAATATTTAATTGGAATTGAATTGATATTGATTTTTGGGTTTATCGTGGACGGTATTTTAAATAACACTCGTTCTTTAACCCGATAATTAATGGAATGTGATTTTGGGTTTATCGTGAACTGTGTTTTAAATGACACTGATTCTTTAACCCAGTTAAAAATTAAAACTAAGTGGAGTTTTAATGAATCTTTAATTAGATTGAAATAATAGAGAATGGAGTATCACCAGTTTTACTCCAGGCGATAGTTAAATCTTTAATTTGATTTGAACGTGAAATGGTAACTAAATTTACCGATAACACCGTGGTGTAAGATATGAAGTATTACCAGTTTTACTTCATGGGATGAATAGGTTGGGATTGGGAAATTAAAACAAATGATTACTTCGGTAAGGTTCGTTAATCCCGACTAGTTGAATCAAAATTCAAAAGAAGATTAAAGAATAAATTCAAGGAATTTATCTTTGATAAAATTAATGGGAACCTCTCCCTATGAATGTGAAATTTAGAAACTAACTGTCGGTTAGCCAAGCAGAATGGTTTTCTGGATATTGATCTGATGTTGGTTTCGGCCTTCGGGGTTAATATTTGGGGAATTATTCTCTTGATTAATTTACGATTAGTGACTGATGAATTGGAATGAGGCATATGTTGTGTTTGTGTAACACTTATTTAAAATATACGCGAGTTATTCGGGAATACCGGGTTTATCCCATTCTGAATAACTGATGCGACGATAAGTCGAAGATGAAGACGATGGTCGAAGACCGGAGGTCTTCACGTCGTTTGGGTAATTAATGATGATCTTGATTGGGCTGTACACCCAAGAAGATGGAAACAGTTGGTGATCGTCCAAACGTACTTGGAGATCGATGGATATGCGGGGTACTTGGTGCCTCCGGTTTCGTTCAGACCCAAAACGAACTTGTAAATGGACTGTGTGTCTGACATTGGATTTTAGTCCGTGTGATTGATCTCTATTAAATATATATCTATTTGGCGGTGGAGAATTTATTCTCTTGCTTAACGCCCCTCTCTGAGACGTACGAGCTCAGTGGTCATATATTGATGGATATCAAACGCATGGAGTGAATTGCCTGTGTGGCATGCCTAAGTGGCAATTGATCAAGGCTTCTGTTGAAAAGCAAAGTCTTGTGGTGATGATCAAAGCACAGCCTGTGTGGCACAGATTTGTGTAACGGGAATTCGCGAGCCTCACACCCCTGTTGTGAACCAAAAACGGGAGAAGGACCTCAAGGAGGGCATGCGTTTCTTTCTAGCTAGAGTGGTGTCAGTGACCTACCAGCCCTGACATTTATATACTTTTCACCTGTGTGGTTGTTGCTGTTGCGAGGTGCCTAGGTTTGATCGGACGATCCGGGTCCGATGGTGTCATTCGTTGGCTCATTTACGCCCCAAAGGGCGGAGAAACGCAGTGTTCAGGATTTAAGTTTAATCCACATCGGTGGACCGGCCCTGTCGCTCCAAGGGTCGATGCGTTCTGATCCTGAGACTCGGGCTAGACAGTCTCGAATCGGTTGAGGACTATCTTTTGCCTCAGTTCATAGATGGAAAACTAATTTCCAAATACTTGACATTTGCGGTTTTATTTGTAGAGCCTAGTATGGAGACATAGTGGGATGGGGCGCTTATGCCGCCTATGATTGATGCTTATGATTTGAAGTTGTTTTATACACTATGCACTTATAATAGTATCAAATGATCTGTTTTAAATGTATCAAGCATTCTTGTCTATTATAAGGTAAAAACCCTATCCTCCGGTTTGCGTTGCATTGTATGATGGGACCTGGGTCTTATAATAGCTTCATTTTCTTTATTTAGCATTGCGCTGTTTGTTTTATGCACTGGTATTCTTGGGAGGAAACCCGTTCCGTGTTATACGGCGTGGTCCCTTGACTTACCTAACTTTAAAAATAAAGAATAATTGCTGTTTTAGTTCTCACACCAGTCACATGACTGACCTGGAGTTTATTGTTTTGACCTAAACTCTGGGTGCCCCTATTTTGACACGGGCAGCTAGTAGTTTTGGTTTTGCAGATTTATATTCACAGGGTCCTGGTTTACAGCTGGAATGATATCCGGAAAGCTTTGTATCCGTATATCTCCTCTAGTTTTGTATTGTATTATTTTCCGCTGCTATGTAATTTATTGTAATCTCTGATATTTCTGTGTAATATTTATTCATTTATACTCTGTATATTCTTGTATTCTGATGCATTGTTGTAATGTACAATGAAATGTCCTTCCGTATGCGTTCTGATTTGTCATGTTCTCGAAATGATCAGGCATTTCAAACGGTCTAGATCAGTTTAGCGACTGGTTCGGACCGAGCGAAATTCCTTGCCGTCACATTTGGTATCAGAGCTTTGGTTTACAAAGCTCGAGAACAAGACACATTTGAACCATACGAAAGAATTCATCAGATATTGGATTAGTAATATCCAATTAGAATGACTCGATAGAGATAGGATCAGTAGTATCCTAGAACGAGTGTGAAGAGTATATTTTTCAAATGAAAACAATTTTGTTTTGAAAATTTAAATCGTTTTAAACGTATTTGAATATTTTATTTATATTGAACTTGGACAATCCAATATATAAAGATTTTGCATATACGCGTCATGAACGTATATTCGAAGTTTTAATATACTGGATAGATATAGGATTACACTCTAGTCGCTCGGAGATGATTTTGATGATGGAGCTCCATCACCAATATTTATGTTCGTGTTTCGAAGGTGTGACTTCTATATATTTCCATTAGACTGGTGTGAGAACCAAAACTTATATAGCTAGAACACATTGTTGTGAATTGGCATCAAAAACATGATTTTTTGTATATATATATCAAAATTATGAATTTGAAACGTTAAATTCACTAATTGATTGATGGTTGTGTTGTTTGTTTATTTGTTTGATTATTTTGAACCATTTAGCCTAATTATATCAAATATTGAATTGTATTGAAAATTAGTCGCATTTGCTTGCATATACATGTACTTACATTGAACAGGACATAGCAAGGAGGCTAGAGCCGAAGAATAAAATTTGTTTGCCCGACAAATAGGGACATATTTACTATAATTTACCGTTTTGTTTGGGTGATGATGATTTTATGAGCCATTGGCTAGCCGCTTGGCTTTTTCTTTTTGAGATCAGAAGGCCTATATGGCAATTTCGGGATTTTCCCATGGCTCCCGGTGTAGGGGAGGTTATGGCGAAATTTTTCGAAAATTTAGGGTGTTAGCCAAATTTTTGAAGAATTTGAAAATTCTCAGAAACTGAAAAGTTGGAGAATGGAAGCCAGATCGAACGTAGAATTCATTAATCAAACCACTTTCGACTTTGTTCCTTTTCGGGGACGAAAAGTTTTAAGTGGGGGAGATTGTAACAACCTGAAAATCTGGGCCAGTTTAAAATTTTTATTTCGGCAATTTTAGCGAATTTTGATTATTTAGAATGAATTATTTTAAATAATAACGAAGAGAAATTTATTTTGAATAGAATTCAAATGAATATATTTATATAGATCGTCGTTAGAATATAAATAATTATTTATATTTATAAAAGGAATTGAAAATGGCGCGGTAGTTCGATAATTCGATTTCAAACTTCAAATGAATGTACCGGGTGCAAAACAATCCGGATTTTAGTGAAACCAAAAACATTAGGATCTATTTGAGAATATCTTTCCAACGAATCCGGGAAATCGAAATTTCATAGCGGGAATCAAAAGATATGTCCAGTTGAAAATTCTGAATAGTCGCTAAGGAATTCAGGCCCTTAAAAATGGAAATTTTGCAAACGACCTCGGATTTCGACGAAACCACTTTTGTTGGATCTGGGATGTAAAGTTATTGCTAGGTTTCAAATTTCATAATTTTTCGAATCAATATGTGAGTGTGGCAAAGGAAAACGCGTTTGACCAGTTTTAGTGGATTTTAATCGACTGGAAATTGGCCATTTTTCAAACGGTCTCAGAATTCGACGAAACTAGTTTTGTTAGGACCGTATCGTCAATACGAAGCTAGAAAATATTTTTCTGGAATTTTTCGAGTTAGTATGTGACCCCAGTAAATTGAAATGCGCGTTCAAATTCAATTTGTAGAGTTAAAGTTAGATTTTGACGGAAATTGATCGAAATGGTCGAATCAGCTTACGAAACATATCCCATTGTGTTCGGAATGGGGGTAATTAGCTATGGGCGACAGGCGGTGGGCCTCGTTTAGAGGTCGTATGAAAAAGTTGCTTTTTGAAATTAAATAAAAAAATCCTCACTCTCTCTCCTCTCTCTTCAATCCTTCTGGCCCCCCCCCAATTCATTTCTGAGCGAACAGAAAAAAAAAGAGAGGAGGGCGGAACCCTAGCCGCTAGGCGTCGCGACGCCGCACCCCCCCCCCCCCCCGGTCGCCTCTGCCGTTACCCCCCTCCCCCCCCCCCGAGCCTCGCGATACCCCTCCCCCTCCTGGAGCCTCACGATACCCCCTACCTCGACTGACGCGCAACACGCCCCTGCCTCGACTGACACGCAACACCCCCCCTCTCTCCAGTTTTCGTCTGTAAGTTTTTATTTATTTATTTTATTTATTTTTCAAATTTTCAATTATCATTCTATTTGATTTTAAAACTGATTTTTAAAACTGAAATCTATTTGATTTTTAAAAATAGATTTTTAAAAATGAAAAGGCAAGATTTTTAACATGAAGTTAAAGCGATAAAAATTCGATTTTTATATATTGAATAGCGTAGTAAAAACTCAATTTTTATATATTGAATAGCGAAGTAAAAATTCGATTTTTATATATTGAATAGCAAAGAAAAAATTCGATTTTTATATATTGAATAGCAAAGAAAAAATTCGATTTTTATATATTGAATAGCATAGTAAAAATTCGATTTTTATATATTGAATAGCATAGTACAAATTCGATTTTTATATATTGAATAGCGAAGTAAAAATTCGATTTTTATATATGTAGTGGCTACGGGCGGAGAAAGTGATAAGAGACGGGAACAGTGAAGATTTCCTGCACTAGAAGTGTCGTGGAGTTAGGATAGCTATCGGTGAGAACTTCTCACTCTTCAATTTCTTCTTCTAGTTATATATATATACTAGGATGCAGACGGTGTTTAGTAGCACCCGACACCCGTCTTCCACAAACCATGGATGGCTTGTTTGTTTAATTGTTTGGTTGTGTAGTTGGTTAGATTATTTGGTTTGAATTGAATTGTTTGGTGAAATGAAATTGATTTGATTGATGTGTGAATGGCGTGGGCCTTCATTAGACCGGGGATAAGGCTAGGCCTTGTCCTGTTTCTAGTATCGTGCCGTTATGCCACCGAAATTTTCTAAAAATAAGTTAGAAAAATAAAGATAACATTTTATTTAATAAATGGACCGAATAAAATATTCATAGGTTGAATAAAATAGTTTGATCGTTAAAAATATAATTTTTAACGTGAATTTGAATAAATAAATATTCATTTACAAACCGGACGGTTTGTTTATGTACACCTATTTGAAGGACATTGATTGGGACGATAAATTTTACACATCGCCCAACTGCACAAATAAAAATCTGTGTTTGATTGCTTGAAACCCCACACGGGTATTGGGATGATATTTGACGTACACTAATCCCGATTGTTTAGTTGTATGTCGATCGATTCATTGACAGGCTGTTATAAGCGTTGAGTATTTATATTTGATGCTTATACAGTGTAGAATGCACTTTGGATGATGGTTGATTATTCATCATTGTTGATATATACATGTGTGTAGAAAATCCATATAATTAACATTATATGGTAATTGATTGGGCCTCATTCCAGTTTCGAAATAGAAATATTTGAAATAAAAATATTTGAAATATTGAAATAGAAATATTTGAAATAGAATATTTGAAAATAGAAACATATGAAGCCGTGTTGGTTAGATTGACGCCATTTCGACGTGAACGACATTTATATCGATTTTATTCATTCTTCAATGAATATTGAATAGATTTGAAATTGAATAGATTTGAAATTCGAACTATACTGAAATGAATGGAAATTCGAATTATATTTAAAGTGAATTGAAATTCGAATTAAACTGAATTGATTTGAGAATTCGAAATACACTGAAATGATTTGAAACTCGAATAGAAATGAATTCGAATAGAAGTGAAATAGAATTGAAATCGTTTAGAAATGAATTCGAATTGAAATTGAATAGAAATGAATTTGAATTGAAATTGAGCTAATTTGAAATTCAAATTGAATTGAAAAACGAACTGAAATTGAATTAAAAATCAATTTGAATTGAAATCGATTTGAAATGAATTTAAAACGAATTTATATTGGAATATTCAATTTTGATTTGGAATTGAATATGAAGTTGAAACCGTTTTGAAAACGAATTTAAAACGATTTATAAATTTCGTTTTAAATAGAAATCGACGAAATATATATTATATATATAATATAATGGCCTGAATAGAACGCGCCGCGCCGCGGCAGTTCGCGAATTTCGACCATTGACTTCGAACGGATATTACGGGAGATCCGACCGTCGGATTCTCCTAAAACCAGAACCGTTGGGTTTGTATCGAAAAGAGCTTTCTAATGAATATTAGAAATTTGAAATCTAACGGTTGGATTTGGAATTATGTCCAAATCAAATTTGAAAAAGGTCGCTGTAAGTGCAGTTCGATGGCCATTGATGGAAATCGACTGTACGGGCCTAGATAAAATTATTAAAAATAGTAATAATTTGTGTGAAATCATAAGAAATGATTTAGAAAGGATTGGGATGAAAAACTCCGTATTTGAAAAGATAAAAGTAGATTTTTATCGAAATGAACTAGTTTTGAACTAGAATTATAATTCTATTTATTTTTAAATAAATAAATTGAATTTGAAAAGGGTTTTAAAAATAACCAGAATTTCCAATGATTGCATTGGAGTGGATTTGAATCGAAATTGTCTTCGGAATATTTCGATGTTGGAATTCGTGATTATACAGATGTTGTTATGGAAATTTGAAAGATATATATTTATATCGTTATTTCCAATACGACATTTGTTAATCGTAGAATTTTATATTGAATATAAGCCGACATATTTTCTATTCAGAGCCTTGTATTGAATATCAAATGTGATTTGGGTTTGTCGTGAATGGTGTCTTCACTAACACTGTTCTTGAACCCAGTTGAGAAAATATTAAATCTTTTTGTTTAGATTTAATGAAGTGTACCAATTAAATAATATTTAATTGGAATTGAATTGTTATTGATTTTTGTGTTTATCGTGGACAGTATTTTAAATAACACTCGTTCTTTAACCCAATAATTAATGGAATGTGATTTTGGGTTTATCGTGAACTGTGTTTTAAATGACACTGATTCTTTAACCCAGTTAAAAATTAAAACTAAGTGGAGTTTTAATGAATCTTTAATTAGATTGAAATAATCGAGAATGGAGTATCACCAGTTTTACTCCAGGCGATAGTTAAATCTTTAATTAGATTTGAACGTGAAATGGTAATTGAATTTACCGATAACACTGTGGTGTTAGATATGAAGTATTACCAGTTTTACTTCATGGGATGAATAGGTTGGGATTGGGAAATTAAAACAAATGATTACTTCGGTAAGGTTCGTTAATCCCAACTAGTTGAATAAAAATTCAAAAGAAGATTAAAGAATAAATTCAAGGAATTTATCTTTGATAAAATTAATGGGAACCTCTCCCTATGAATGTGAAATTTAGAAACTAATTGTCGGTTAGCCAAGCAGAATGGTTTTCTGGATATTGATCTGATGTTGGTTTCGGCCTTCGGGGTTAATATTTGGGGAATTATTCTCTTGATTAATTTACGATTAGTGACTGATGAATTGGAATGAGGCGTATGTTGTGTTTGTGTAACACTTATTTAAAATATACGCGAGTTATTCGGGAAGACCGGGTTTATCCCATTCTGAATAACTGATGCGACGATAATTCGAAGATGAAGACGATGGTCGAAGACCGAAGGTCTTCACGTCGTTTGGGTAATTAATGATGATCTTGATTGGGTTGTACAACCAAGAAGATGGAAACAGTTAGTGATCGTCCAAACGTACTTGGAGATCGATGGATATGCGGGGTACTAGGTGCCTCCGGTTTTGTTCAGACCCAGAACGAACTTGTAAATGGACTGTGTGTCTGACATTGGATTTTAGTCCGTGTGATTGATCTCTATTAAATATATATCTGTTTGGCGGCGGAGAATTTATTCCCTTGCTTAACGCCCCTCTCCGAGACGTACGAGCTCAAAGGTCATATATTGATGGATATCAAACGCATGGAGTGAATTGCCTGTGTGGCATGCCTAAGTGGCAATTGATCAAGGCTTCTATTGAAAAGCAAAGTCTTGTGGTGATGATCAAAGCACAGCCTGTGTGGCACAGCTTTGTTTAACGTGAATTCGCGAGCCTCACACCCCGGTTGTGAACCAAAAATGGGAGAAGGACCTCAGCGAGGGCATGCGTTTCTTTCTAGCTAGGGTGGTGTCAGTGACCTACCAGCCCTGACATTTATATACTTTTCACTTGTGTGGTTGTTGCTGTTGCGAGGCGCCTCGGTTTGATCGGATGATCCGGGTCCGATGGAGTCATTCGTTGGCTCATTTACGCCCCAAAGGGCGGAGAAACGCAGTGTTCAGGATTTAAGTTTAATCCACATCGGTGGACCGGCCCTGTCGCTCCAAGGGTCGATGCGTTCTGATCATGAGACTCGGGCTAGACAGTCTCGAATCGGTTGAGGACTATCTTTTGCCTCGGTTCATAGATGGAAAACCAATTTACAAATACGTGACATTTGCGGTTTTATTTGTAGAGCCTAGTATGGCGACATAATGGGATGGGGCGCTTATGCCGCCTATGATTGATACTTATGATTTGAAGTTGTTTTATACACTATGCACTTATAATAGTATCAAATGATCTGTTTTAAACGTATCAAGCATTCTTGGCTATTATAAGGTAAAAACCCTATCCTCCGGCTTGCGTTGCATTGTATGATGGGACCTAAGTCTTATAATAGCTTCATTTTTCTTTATTTAGCATTGCGCTGTTTGTTTTATGCACTGGTATTCTTGGGAGGAAACCCGTTCCGTGTTATACGGCGTGGTCCCTTGACTTACCTAACTTTAAAAATAAAGAATAATAACTGTTTTAGTTCTCACACCAGTCACATGACTGACCTGGAGTTTATTGTTTTGACCTAAACTCTGGGTGCCCCTATTTTGACACGGGCAGCTAATAGTTTTGGTTTTGTAGATTTATATTCACAGGATCCTGGTTTACAGCTGGAATGATATCCAGAAAGCTTTGTATCCGTATATCTCCTCTAGTTGTGTATTGTATTATTTTCCGCTGCTATGTAATTTATTGTAATCTCTGATATTTCTGTGTAATATTTATTCATTTATACTCTGTATATTCTTGTATTCTGATGCATTGTTGTAATATACAATGAAATGTCCTTCCGTATGCGTTCTAATTTGTCGTGTTCTCGAAACGATCAGGCATTTCAAACGGTCTAGATCGGTTTAGCGACTGGTTCGGACCGAGCGAAATTCCTTGCTGTCACATTTTGGTTTTGCAGATTTATATTCACAGGATCCTGGTTTACAGCTGGAACGATATCCGGAAAGCTTTGTATCCGTATATCTCCTTCAGTTGTGTATTGTATTATTTTCCGCTGCTATATATGTAATTTAAATCTCTGACATTTTTATGTGTAATATTTATTCATACTCTGTATGTTCTTGTATTCTGATGGAATTGTTGTAATATATGATGAAATGTTCTTCTGTCTGCATTCTAATTTGTCGTGTTCTCAAACAATCGGGCGTTTCAAACGGTCTTGATCGGTTTAACGACTGATTCGGATCGAGCGAAATTCCCGGTCGTGACAGCTTGGTATCAGAGCTTTGGTTTATAATGCTCAGAGAACAAGACATGTTAGAAACAAACGAAAGAATTCATCAGAGATTGGATTAGTAATATCTAACGAGAATGACTCGTTAGAGATGAGATCAGTAGTATCCTAGAAAGAGTGTGAAGGGTATATTTTTAAAATGAAAACAAATTTTGTTTTGAAAATTTAAATCAATTACTCGTAATTGATTATATATTTTATATTGATTTGGACAATCCAGTATATATAGATTTTGCGTATATGTCTGATCCGCGTGTATTTGAAGTATTAATATACTGGATACATATAGAATCACTCTAGTCGCCCGGAGATGATTCTGATGATGCCACGGCGTCATCAGTATTTATGTTCGAGTTTCGAAGGTGGAATTTCTATATATTTCCTATTGACTGGTGTGAGAACCAAAATTAGATAGGGCCTATTGTAGTGATTTGGCATCAAAAATGTGATTTTTTGACTATGTATCAAAGTTATGAATTTGGAATGATAATCAACTAATTGATTGATGGTTGTGTTGTTTGATTATGGCTTGATTAATTAAATTTTTAACCATTTAGCCAAATTAACCAAAATGTGAATTGTATTGAAATTTGGTCGCATTTGCGTGCATATACATGTACTTACATTGAACAGGTCATAGCAACGAGGCTAGAGCAGGAGAATAAAATTGTTTGCCCGACAAATAAGTACATGTTTACCATAATTTACTGTTTTGTTTGGGTGATGATGATTTTATGAGCCGATTGGCTGGCCGCTTGGCTTTTTCTTTTTGAGATCAGAGGGCCTGTATGGCAATTTCGGGATTTTCCCGGTGCTCCCGGTGTAGGGGAGGTTATGGCGAAATTTTTCGAAAATTTAGGGTGTTAGCAAAATTTTTGAAATTTTTGAAAAGTTCTTAGAAACTGAAAAGTTGAAGAACTTAAGCCGTAGTCAAAAATAATGAAAGTTGAGTTGATTAGTTAAACAACTTTCGGCTTCGTTCCTTTTCGGGGACGAAAAGTTTTACGTGGAGGAGATTGTAATAAACCGGAAATCCGAGCCAATTTAAATTTTTTATTTTGGCAATTTTATTGAATTTTGAATATTTAAAATGATTTATTTTAAATAATATCGACGAGAAATTTATTTTGAATAGAATTCGAACGTATATATTTATATAGATCGTCGTTAGAATATAAATATTTATTTTAAATTATAAAAGGAATTGAAAATGGCGCGGTAGTTCGAAAATTCGATTCCAAACTTCAAATGAATGTACCGGGCGCAAAATAAACCGGATTTTTGTGAAACCAAAAATATTAGAATCTAATTGAGAATATCTTTCCAACGAATCTGAAAAATCAAAATTTCATAGCGGGGATAAAAAGTTGTGTCCAGTTGAAATTTCAGAATAGTCGCTATGGAATTCTGGCCCTTAAAAATGGGAATTTTGCAAACTACCTCGAATTTCGACGAAACCACTTTTGTTGGATCCGTGATGTCAAGTTATTGCTAGATTCCAATTTTAATAATTTTTCGAATCAATATGTGAGCGTGGCAAAGGAAAACGCGTTTGACCAGTTTCAGTTGATTTTAATCGACTGGAAAATGGCCATTTTTCAAACGGTCTCAGAATTCGACGAAACTAGTTTTATTAGAACCGTATCGTCAATACGAAGCTAGAAAATGTTTTTGGGAATTTTAAGAGTTCGTATGTGGCCCCGGTAAATTTAAATACGCGTTCAAATTCAATATACATATTTATATTTGATTTTGACGAAAACTGATCGAAACGATCGAATCAGCTTACGATACATATCCCATTGTGTTCGGAATGGGGGTAATTAGCTACGGACGACAGGCGGTGGGTCCCGTTTCGAGTTTGAAATAAAAATTAGCTTTTTGAAATTAAATAATTAAAATAAAAAAATCCTCCCTTATACCCTCTCAGGCCCCCTCCCCCCCTCCCCCCCCCGTCTATTTTCAATCGAAATAAAAAAAGGGAAAGAAAGAGGGAGGAGTCGTGCTCCTCCCATCATTGCGTCGCCGCGCCTTCTGGCGCGCCGCCTCCTCGAAGACCCACCTCCATGCGCCTCCCTCCTCCACCATTCTCTCTCCTCTTCCGATTTGAGGATCCCCAAAACTGCCTCTGACCTCGCGCTGCACCTCGTCGAACCCCCTCCCCGACCTCCCATCGCGTCTCTCTCT
Source organism: Allium sativum (assembly GCA_030737875.1). NCBI lineage: Eukaryota > Viridiplantae > Streptophyta > Magnoliopsida > Asparagales > Amaryllidaceae > Allium > Allium sativum. The sequence goes on from CM060910.1 coordinate 655,997,011, forward strand.
CCCCTCCATCGACATCGCCCTCGCCATCCCCCTCTTCCCCCGCGTCCCGTTCCTCCACTTCGCCACTGCTAAAATCGCGAAACACCCTCCGCCTCCGATTGACCCTTCCCCCCTGACCGACGATGAAGCCCCCTTTCATTCGATAAAGATTTGTTTTGGCCAAGGTGAGTTTTGTTTATTTTATTTTATTTAAATCTGATTTTCTATAGGTCAAATTATATGAAATCGTTTTTTTTAATTATATGAAATCAGTTTTCAATTTATAAGATATGATTTTTAAACGAGCAAAGACATGATTTTTAACCATGTAAAGGCGATATTTTTAATATAGGAAAGACGATATTTTTAACGGTGAAAGGTGATTTTTATAAAGTGGAGATAATAAAAATATGATTTTTATAAAGTGGAGATAATAAAAATATGATTTTTACAAAGTAGAAGAATTAAAAATATGATCTTTATATATATAGCGAATTAAAAATAAGATTTTTATCATACGTGAAAGAAAAGATTTTTATAACATAAAGGGTTGGATTTTTTATTAGGACAGTTCGAATTTTTATTAGAAAAGTTTGAATCTTTATATTTGAAAAGGCGAAATCTTTATATAGAGAATAGCGTGATAAAAATATAATCTTTATTATATGAACATCGTAGTAAAAATAGAATTTTTATCTATATAATAGCAACATAAAAATGTAATTTTTATACGCATAGCAACAATATAAAAATGTGATTTTTATATATGTAGAGAATACGAGCAACGAAAATTACAAAAGGCGAGAACGACGAAGATTTCGACACAAGAAGAGTCGTGGTATTGGATTAGCCAATCGGTGAGAACTTCTCATTTTTAATTTTATTTCTAATTGAAATATATACTAGGATGCAGACGGTGTTTAGTAGCACCCGACACCCGTCGTCCACAGACCATGGACGGCTTGTATGCTTGTATGTTTGATTTTGATGTGTAGTGGATTGTGTAATGTGATGTGAAATAAAATAAAATATTTTTATAGTTAAAAATATTTTATAGTTAAAAATAGAATTTTTAACGTATATATGAAATGAAATAAATTAATATAAACAAGTCTGACGATTTATTTATATACACACATTTAACTGATATTGATTAGGACGATAAATTTTACACATTGCCCAACTGCACAAATAAAATCTGTGTTTGATTGTTTGAAACCCCACACGGGTATTGGGATGAGATATGACATACACTAATCCCAATAATTAGTTGTATGTCGAGCGATTGATTGACAAGCTGTTATAAGCGTTAAATATTTATATTTGATGCCTATACAGTGTAGAATGCACTTTGGATGATGGTTGATTATTTGTCGTTGTTGATACATACATGCGTTGTATGGAAATCCATAGAAATAAAATCTATGGTAATTGATTGTGCCTCATTCCAGTTTTGGATAGAAATATTTGAAAAGGAAATATTTGAAATAGAATATTTGATAATAGAAATATATGAAGCCGTGTTGATTAGATTGACGCCATTTTGACGTGAACGATATTTATATCGATTTTATTCATTTTGCAATGAATATTGAAAATGATTTCAAAATTCGAATTGAAATTGAAAAGAAATGAATTTGAATTGAAATTGAATAGAAATGAATTCGAATTGAAATTGAATTGAAAACGTATTGAAATTGAAATGAAAATCGATTTGAATTGAAATCAATTTGAAATGAATTCAAAACGAATTTATAAGGAGAAATTCAATTTTGATTTGAATTTGAAATGAAGTGGAAATCATTTTGAAAACGAATTTAAAAACGATTTATAAAATACGTTTTAAAAAGGAGATCGACGAAGTATATACTATATATATATTATATATATAATATAATGGCCTGAATAGAACGCGCCGCGCCCCGGTAGTTCGCGAATTTCGACCATTGAATTCGAACGGATATTACGGGAGATCTGACCGTCGGATTCTCCTAAAACCGAAACCGCTGGGTTCGTATCGAAAAGAGCTTTCTAACGAATATTAGAAATTTGAAATCTAACAGTTGGATTCGGAATTATGTCCAAATCAAATTTGGAAAAGGTTGTTGTAAGAGCAGTTCGATGGCCATTGATGGAAATCAACTGTATGGGCCTTGATAAAATTATTAAAAATAGTAATAATTTGTGTAAAATCATAAGAAATGATTTGGGGAGAATTGGGATGAAAAAACTCCAAATTTGAAAAGATAAAAAAATAGATTTTTATCGAAATGAACTAGTTTTGAACTAGAATTATAATTCTATTTATTTTTAAATAAATGAATTGGATTTGAAATGGTTTTGAAAATAACCAGAATTTCCATTAAGTGAATTGGAATGGAATTGAATCGAAACTGTCTTCGAAATATTTCGATGTTGGATTTCGTGATGATATAGATATTGTTATGGGAATTTGAAAGATATATATATTTATATCGTTATTTCCAATACGATATTTGTTGGTCGTAGAATTTGATATTGAATATAAGCCGATATATTTTCTATTCAGAGCCTTGTATTTAATATCAAATGTGATTTGGGTTTTTCGTGAATGGTGTCTTCATTAACACTGTTCTTAAGCCCAGTTGAGACAAGATTAAATCTTTTTATTTAGATTTAATGAAGTGTACCAATTAAATGATATTTAATTGGAATTGATTTGGTATTGTTTTTTGGGTTTATCGTGAACAGTGTTTTAAATGACACTTGTTCTTTAACACGATAATTAATGGAATGTGATTTTGGGTTTATCGTGAACCGTGTTTTAAATGACACTGATTCTTTAACCCAGTTAAAGATTAAAACTAAGTGGAGTTTTAATGAATCTCTAATTAGAATGGAAGGGTCGAGAATGGAGTATCACCAGTTCTGCTCCATGCGATGGTTAAATCTTTAATTAGATTTGAACGTGAAATGGTAATTGAATTTACCGATTACACCGTGGTGTTAGATATGAAGTATTACCAGTTTTACTTCATGGGATAAATAGGTTGGGATTTGGAAATAAAATAAATAATTACTTTGGTGTGGTTCGCTAATCCCGACTTGTTTGAAGTGATATTCAAAGGAAGATTAAAGAATAAATTTAAAGAATTTATCTTTGATAAAATTAATGGGAACCTTTCCCAAAGTGTAAGAATATTTGAATAAAAGAATATTCTGAATTGGAATGAGGCGTATGTTGTGTTTGTGTAACATTTGTTTATTATATACGCGAGTTATTCGGAAAGACCGGGTTTATCCCATTCTGAATAACTAATTCGACGTGGTGTCGAAGATGAAGACAGTGGTTGAAGACCAGAGGTCTTCACGTCATTTGGATAATTATTGATGATCTTGATTGGGTCGTACACCCAAGAGGAGTGAATCAGTTGGTGATCATCCAGACGTACTTGGAGATCGATGGATATGCGGGGTACTAGGTGCCTCCGGTTTCGTTCGGACCCAGAACGGACTTGTAAATGGACTGTGTGTCTGACATTGGATTTTAGTCTGTGTGATTGATTTCTATTAAATATATATCTGTTTAGCGGCGGAGAATTTATTCTCTTGCTTAACGCCCTTCTCTGAGACGTACGAGCTCAAGGGTTATATATCGATTGATATCAAACGCATGGAGTGAATTGCCTGTGTGGCACGCCTAAGTGGCGATATGATCAAGGATTATGTTGAAAAGTAGAGTCTTGCGGTGGATGATCAAAGCATGGCCTGTGTGGCATAGCTTTGTGTAACGTTGATTCGTGAGCCTCACACCCCGGTTGTGAACCAGAAACGGGAGAGGACATCAGGGAGGGCATGCGTTTCCTTTTAGCTAGAAGTGGCGTCAGTGGTTTTACACGCCCTGATGAGTTTGACTTATGTGGTTGTTGCTGTTGCGAGGCGCCTCGGATATATCGGTCGATCCGGGACCGATGGAGTCATTGGACTCATTGACACCCCATAGGGTGGGGAAACGCAGTGTTCAGGCATTTTAATCCACATCGGTGGACTGGCCCTGACGATCCAAGGCTTGTCTGCGCGCTTGCCTGAGACACGGGCTAGAGCGTCTCGAATTGGTAGAGGGCTATCTTTTGCCTCGGTTCACAGATGGAAATCCAACTTCCAAATACGTGACTTTGCGGTTTTGATTGTAGAGCCTAGTATGGCGACATGATATATGGTACCCTTTTCGTCTATGATTGATATTTATGATTGAAATTCTTTTGACACTATACACTTATAATAGTATCAAATGATTTGTCTTTAACGTATCAAGCATGCTTTGGCTATTATAAGGGAAAACCCTATCCTCTGGTTTGTGTTGCATTGTGTGATGGGACCTGGGTCTTATTATAGCTTCATTTTTCTTTATTTAGCATTACGTTGTTGTTTTATGCACTGGTATTCTTGGGAGGAAACCCGTTCCGCGTTAGCGGCGTGGTCCCGTGATATGCCATATTATTAAATAAAGATTAATAATTGTTTTAGTTCTCACACCAGTCCCATGACTGACCTGGAGTTTATTGTTTTAACCTAAACTCTGGGTGCCCTTATTTTCGACACGGGCAGCTAGTAGTTTTGGTTTTGCAGATTTATATTCACAGGATTCTGGTTTACAGCTGGAACGATATCCGAAAAGCTTTGTATCCGTATATCTCCTTCAGTTGTGTATTGTATTATTTTCCGCTGCTATGTATGTAATTTAAATCTCTGATATTTTTTTGTGTAATATTTATTCATACTCTATATGTTCTTGTATTCTGATGTAATTGTTGTAATATACAATGAAATGTTCTTCTGTCTGCATTCTAATTTGTCGTGTTCTCAAACAATCTGGCGTTTCGAACGGTCTTGATCGGTTTAGCGACTGATTCGGATCGAGCGAAATTCCCGGTCATGACAATTGAGGACTGAGGGGGAAGAGGAAGAGAAAGAAGTGAAACAAAATAGGTCATACATAAAGCATGGCAAGTTCAAGTGAATTTTAGATATGCATAAAATAGAGGTATCAAGACAGATAAACAAGACGAAATGATAAAGTGCCGCAACATAAAAGTACAAGACAAGAAGATGAAACAAGATAAAACAATAATCGAGTAAAGCTTCTCATTTATATCCCAATAACAAGTTTTCTCTGCACCAATACTAGTATAACAGGATTAGGTGTTACCCTAATTACATAACATGAACATAATTAGGTGTTACCCTAATTACATAACAGGATTAGGTGTTATCCCAATTACTACCCATGCGATCTGCTACCCACTACGTAAATACCCTGTGTCAGCCTCGACTGCAGGGTGTATCACTCCCTAACCTAGCAAGTTATAGAACACAGACCTATTTACTAGTGTTACCGCATCTTATTTCCCTAATCGGACCCATGCACACTCATGACTCTGCCGGAACGTGCCTGTACCACCTTCCTCGTTTGAACCTCTTACTATCTAGTTCAGTAAAGCATGCCCTGGCCCTACCAAGTGCGAGGCCCTCTAACATAATACTGATAGGGATACTGACTGATATGGGTTCCACATGGCAAGATTAACACAAGCCGAATGCTTTTAGACCGTGCCCCTAAGTAAGTAGGATTTAGGAGTCCCTAAAACCCGATACGCGGAACGGGGGAGCTCTTAGCTTATTAATAATCAGGTTTAACTTAGCAAGTTTAAGTTCATTAATAAGCATGGTTGCAATGTTACATTTTTTTGTAAATGTTATTTTTTTATACAGCCCTTTTCCCTAAAACAAGCATCTCCCCAGACGTATATTTATAATACAGTAATTCAGTTTACTTAGCCTACATCTGGTACTTACATTTTCATATCATGTCATTTACTTAATGTTCGTATTAAGTCTAATCTAACATGTTTGCTCATACGCATATTATCCCTTTTGATATATTCCCGAATTACAGCAAGTACATATATACATATATGCATATTATCCCTTTTTATCATATTCCCAAATTACAGCAAGTAAATATATGCATGTTGTCACTTTTTTTAGTCATATACCCTAATTGCAGTCAAAAGTCCTCAATTTATGATATACCCCCAATTTCTCCTTTTTCATTGTTGTTGATGTCAAAAATGGACAACAACATATAAGTGTAATTATACACTTCGCAAACAATTAAAATCTAAAAGGAGTGATAGCCCCATACACAAAAAGCAAGTAAAGGTAGCGATTTATAGTGGTTCGGCCTAGAATTGGCCTACATCCACTTTGAAGAGAATTCTCATTATCACCGTCAAAGTTACAAGGTATATGATTTTTGCTATTTCATTCGTTTTCTCTCTTTTTACAATAATCTTCTCTACTTCTTCTCTTTTTACTTTTGATTCACTCAAATTCACCAAGGAAGATGAGATCTCTTGGATTGCGATGGTTGTTGGAATAGATCTTCCACAACATTAGCACTTAGACGATTTTAGCAAATCCATGGTGGTTGAGATATTGAAGCGTAGCTTGGAGGAGGATTAATGGAGGTTTAAATGAGTTAGAGGGGTTTAGAAATCAGTTTGGAAGCACTTCGTCGAGAGAAAATTCGGTCCCTCAAATGGTTGAAGTGCAACACCCCGTAATTCTAAGACATTAAAATAATAAATTAAAGAATACTTCATTAAATATTGAGAATTAAGTAAAACGTACTACGCCATTGCATTCGTCTCGGAATTCTACTTAAGATAGACTCCGAGTTTCGTAAAACGAACACTGTATGAAGAATTTATTAAGGTTTGAAGTTTATATAAATATATGCCATCTATATATAAATAAAACCATTTCAGAATTCAAAATCAAACGGCGCGGGAAGGGGAGGGAGATCGGCCCGTTAGGGATTTACCCCCCTATGGGTGTCGACCCATGGGTCGACACCACAATAGGGGTGTCGACCCCCATGTCGACCCCTGCCAGATCTGGGCAGAATTCATTCTCTGAATGTGGACTCATTTCTTGATTAGATTCATTGACCCTAGGCTATAAATAGGACCTCTTTCTCACTGTTTTATTCATCCAAATCAATAGAGATAATGAGGTGCTAGCCGAACTTAGATTAAAATAGCCTATTCTTCTTCAATAAGTTATACGAATTCAGATATCTGTGCTACATCATCTATGATTAATTCTCTATTCTTTAGATCCAATCATAGTGAGTTTATATTGCATTTAGACATAAACACCTAGAATGTAATCTTGACGTGTTTATAAATTTGGACCTAAGCCTATGCCTGTTAGTAACCTGAATCATAACAGATCTGCCATTATTTGTATACCTAATTTATTGCTTAGATCTCATGTGCCTATTCATGATATCCCTATTCTGGTAATTTGCTTAATCATGTCACCTTGTGCCTATTGTGCTAGTTTGCCTAATTATGTCATCATATGTCTGTTTTATTTACTATGCCTATACTTGTTCTCTTCTCTCCCTCTTTCCCTTTTAATTTTTATACAGCCAGGCGAGCCTAGGCCTATCACTGAAATACGTGAAAGTACGAATTTGGGAACAACTAGGAATGATTAATTTGGGGCATAATTCATATTGTAAACATGTTTGGGAATTTTGAGCAAAATTTGTACCTTGAACCAAAACTAGGAATTTGGGGGTATAATTTATATCTTAATCTAAATCTTAATTTGGGGCATAACTTGTATCGTAGAATGGATGGGGATATGGGGAAAAATAAACATGAAAATTGGTTAGTAATGAAAATTTCTAGATTTACGGTAATTAGAAACTGTAACCGCGCTTAGACATGAGGTTAGATTACACTTGTGGTAGAAGTCTGCCTGGAACTACCCAGCATATCCAGCGTCCACAAGTGGTAAACCTAATGTGAGGGGTCTAAGTGCATAAACATACATATTACGACATAAGACATAAGGTTAAGTATGACTTGTGGAAGAAATCTGCCCGGATCCAACCGGCATATCCAACATCCACAAGTGGTGGACTTAATATGGGAGGTCTAGCACATTATAACCATAAATGAATGAATGGTGACGAACTTGTAATACTTAACCTATTTGAATCCATAAGGATTAATAAACCTGTTAATTTGAGTAGGGGTTAAGTAAACTTGCTTGAATCCGTGGGTGGATTAAGTTAATCTTGTTAAATATGTGGGGGTGGGTTATACATATAAACCCGACAAACATAACCTATTAAGGTTATGTGATCTTGTTAAACTAGTAGGCATAACCTGTTGAAATCCTAGTAGTGGGGACACAAGCCTAGAGGGAAGCTTGTATCATCTGTTTGTGGGGCCCGTATCAGTCAGTAACCTATATCGATATCAAACGGAGAACCCCGAACTAGGTCGGGGTTAGGGCATGCTTATTGATCTGGTTATAAGCGGTCACTTGGGAGAAAGGTGTCCGGTGACGCGTTCCATCAGGGTCATGTGCGTGCACGGGTCGGTCTGCTCGAAAAAATAATACGCTGTGACATCGGTAGATATAGCTGTGCATTTTGTTAATAACGAGGTTGCCACTTTAGGAAATGATACATCCTTCTATGAGGCCCGCACGGCTACCTACGAGTTAGGGAGCCGATCGATTGGGGTATTAATTAGGGTACATCTAGTCTTACCTATTTAGGAGCCCGTTATTATCGTTGGGATAATACCCGTCAGTTCTGTTGGGCTACCTGTTATTGTATGGGGTAAGACCTCTCACTAGAAGTACACCTAAGTGTTCTATCTTGTACTTGTTGCGATCATCTTGTTTCGGTTATAGTAGTATTGGTGCAGAGGGAGAAAAGTATTATTCAAGCGCAATGCATGTTCTGTTCTGTTTATCTTGTTTACCTTGTTATACCTGCCTTATGACATTATTATCTCTCTCTCCAGCTTATATGCCTGTCATTGTGCTTTTACTCATTTATATGTTAAAAGTAACTGGACTCGCCAGACTTATGTCTGACCCATTTTTTTCCTCTTCTTTCTCTTCCGTTTTCCCCATATAGGAGTGGTTGTGCAATGGAGAGACTAGAAATAATGTGTGTAGGAAACTAGGTCATTGGAACGACCTACTCCCTGGGTCGGGTACGACCTAAGCTCAATCGTGCTCCCCGTGATACGGTCTACCTTCAACGAACTAATATTTTGAGTCGGTTATAACCTAACTCTTTTCTCCTCCTCCAAGACATGGTCTGCCCCCTCACGATCTAGTTACTAGAGGTCTAATTTGAATGACCTAACTATGTCGTTCTCTCATATACACAAGCAACCTAAGCACGAACAATATAAAGAGCTTCCTTCTGGCTGACTAAGCAAGCCATGACCTGATCTACTAGGTCGCTAAACGACCTAGCTTTGGACTGGCCTGGTAAAGAATATTGTTGAGCGACTTGCTGAATGACGATCTTAGTTCCAAGCTATCTAAGAACCGACGACCTGTCTTTTTGCCCTTGTAATGCTTCATAATCCATCCATATTTTTTATGGATTAATATTTTTTCCTCGAAGTTTGTATTTATTCAAAATAATATGAGGTTCGACTTGGACGATTTTGACATTATTTTCTTATCACTTCATTGGGTCGTTACTGTATATATGACATTAGGTCGTGTCGGGCTTTTTGCTATATCGCTCAAAGCCCATCTGCACCCGCCTTTGATAATTTCTTTTAGTTCGTTAATCCCTTTATCTTCTTTTCTGCTGGAAAACTCATTTATGGTGGCTATCTGTTAAGAAGCTTCATCGCAATTCCAATTTTGTCTCCTCATCCCAATCTAATTCATCTTCAATCGGATTTGCATCGTTCACGTTCATTGAAGCTCCAGACTTTGACCAGAAATTGATTGCTACGTCAAATATTTCCAAATCCTTCAAATCCGAGCCATCTCCAAAGTTATCGAACCTTCAGAAGCTTTTGCGACCAACTTCTGATCGTCTAAACTCATCTTTGACTGTCATAAGTGTTGATTTTTCATTTTCTTTTCTTGTTGAATTAAGTTTGCGTAGCTAGGGTTTTGGTTTTAATCGATGCTTTGTGTTTGAAATTGCGTCATGTAATTTCAATTTGCTTCGTTAATTTTGAGTTTTTCATATTGGATTTGAACTGTTATTTGTCTTCAAATAGTAAACGAATAAGAATGAGTTTCAGATTTTAATTCTTGATATAGTTTAGGCATTTTTTGATGAAGATCTGAAGAATTTTAGCATACGAGCTTCATAATTCATGAGTTGTGACAATAGATTTTGATTGCTGAAGTTTGTAATTCGAACTGAATTTGATATTCTTACATGCTATAGGCAATGTGTTGGTTGTATTTGTCATCTTGAATTTTTGGACTGTCTTGCAGCTTCATATGTTATCTTCTTGATTGCATGTTTTAGTGAATTACAATTAGACATTCACACATGAAATCTTGTCAGTCCTTATTGATGATGTTTAAGCTTGTCTAAATCAGCACAAAGTGTTTTGGAGGTTGTAGGCGATCGAACCTACACTTATTAGCTTCATATTTTTGTCAGAAATTACACAAGTCCCCTAGATCTTCGAACGACCCATGTCATTTGATCATAAAGCGACCCAAGTTTTCATCTCTCTTGGAAATCCAAACCCTTAGGTCGTTGTAGCGACCTAAGCCCTTAGGTCATTTAAGCGACCTAAGTCCTCTTGAACCAGCAGATGACTTGTGGCCTTAGATCGTCCAGACGACCTTTGCTTTTATGTTGATACATGATCCGATGCCTTAAATCTGGTGGCGACCTAGCCTTACAGAATTGGTTCGAGCCTTGAGCTTTGGATCATCAAGGGGCCTGAATGCTAGTTCGTCGACTGACCTGGTCATTAGGTCATTGAGTGACCTAGATGCAAGATCGTAGAATGATCTAAATGCTGGGTCACTGAGCGACTTAGTTTCTGGGTCGTTGAGAAACTTGTTTGTTAGATAGTTGAGCAACCACTTATACTACGTCGTTGACCGACCTAAGCATTGGTACTTGATACTTGTTTTTGATGCTTCTTGCACTTATGCATCACAAACTTTGTTAGAGAATTGAATGTATGTATGCCTTGTTTTCCTATCTTATAACAACAACAAATACTTGCACATTTTGGACTTATACGTCACCGTCGATCATCCAATTCAATAATGGCGCTACACCCTATCAGCGAATTTGGCACACAGGGATGCAGATATACAATTCGGCTATAAGCCGTATCAAATTTGATACTGCTCAAATTCGTATCAAACTACATTTTGCGATCCGCACCACCCAAAATACCCTTAATCTGACTGTCCATCGACGAAGCCCCAAATCAGCTCATTTGATATGGCTTTGGACGTATGAAATGTGTATCAAAATTTTCCCTTCATGCCTCCATTCTGGTACAATCGAGATTTGCCACATCAAAACTTTCGGCCGAATTATCTCTCTTTTTATTTTGCAACGGCGACCACCGAATACCCAAATTAGGGGTTTGGTACTCGACTGACTTCCTTTGTCAATAAGCCATCCACCACAGTCCAGGAGTTATCGTCAGCTCGCGCTACCTTCAGCTGACCGGCGAAGCCTTAGTCCACCGCTGTCCATCCTTCTTGTCACCACTGGAGGTGAGTAATAGATCACGGTTAAATTTAAATATGAATTGAGTTTAATTTGGGTTTAATTTGAATTCGAATTAGGTTTAAATTGGGTTTAATTTGAATTTCCATGTCTTAGTTCAAAAATATGAATGATAGATAGTTGCATGTGCTTGTCTAACTAGAATTCATGCTGCTATTGTGTTTAAATTGGTTATTATCCCCAGTTTTATGGGGAGGTAGTGTATTTTCTATCATTTAATGATGTTGTATTTGTCTACCTTGAATTCATACAATTTTACTTGTGTTGCCCTGCTCATTTGTGTGTATTATTGTACCATGTACACTGATCCTTACTGATTTGAAGTACATGTGTCATTTCTAGCTTGTGCCAAAAAAAACCATGTGGTATGATTTGGGAACTAAAGCATACTAGTTCTGTTGACTGAGCTGCATGTATTTGGTAATTGATATTAGGAAATCTGTGTGATTGAGTAGAAATGTCAGTGATGGATGCATGAATGAAAATAGAATGGCATTTATAGGTTGAGATTTAGTCAATTTGTTTGGTTTGTCATGTGTGTCACACTGCGTGTGAGTAAAGGCGTAAAACTGCTTTTCCATTTATGACTTGCTGCCTTGAACCAATTTGCTTTGTGCTCATGTAACGAATCATTTTTGTTAGTCAACCCATGGAAAAAAAGCAGACTATTATAACATGTGTGTGCAGCTGTCTCCATCATTTGGATGAAGCTAATAAGCATGGATTTGAGTGTGTTGATCTTCCTGAAGGGTTCCTTGTCTTGGATGGGTTTATTTAGTTTTCGGTTTTCTCTTCTTTGAGTTTTAGTTGCTGGCTTTTGGAGTTTTCTGGAGCTTGGTTCTACCAATGGTTCTTGTTTGGTTTGAGATTACCATGGTATTGTTTTCTGAGGGTGCATGGTGTTATGCTTTTGTGCAGTAGCATTGTTGTGTTCCTGATAGAATGCAATGATGCTTGCCTGGTTTATGATCTTTTGTCTGTTTTGGAGGATGTTCATCCTGAAGGAAGCATTGATTCAACAGGTGGTTGCACTTTAGCTCACGACGCCGGTTCTGGTATTTATCCCAGCTTATTCATTTAACTAAGTGCGAAGTCTGACAAAGGGGATAATATCAAGTGTCAAATGTTTTTTCCTAAGGTTTAGTGAAGTAGCATATGACACTTGATATATTATCTCCTTTACTAGTCTTGGCGCTTAGTAAAATGCATAAGTTAGTATAAATACCCGAACCAAGTGCGTGAGCTAAAGTGCATCTACCAGGTGAATCACCCAGTATAAATTCTTAATCAGAAAGTTACAACTTCAGATTGGTGAATGCATTAGCTGCGGATCGAAGTGGTCGATCGCCGAAGTTGAAAAGCGGAGAATGGTAGATCGTTGAAGTTTACCTTCTTTACTGTAATGTAATTATGAAACGGTACGTATCTTCTTTATTGTAATGTAACATTATGTATCTTCTTTAATGTAATGAAACAGCGTGTATCTTATTTATTGTAATATAATCAAATAGCATGTATCATTATATATTGTAATGTAATGAAATATTTCATACAACTGTTTCGTTTACTGTTACAATTGTGAGTTAGTGTATCCTGTGTTATATATGCTTTGTGTTACAAATAATATGTGCTGCAGTTTCTGCTTATATATATACATACATATATATATATATATACACACACACACACATACACACACACACACGTGTATAAGATACGGTTTATAGTCGTATCTACTTATGCTTTAGATAAAGACAATAGCCGTATGTTATCACATTGGGACGGTTTTGAACCGTATTTAAAATTTAACATGCCATTTTTTGATATGACTTTTTGCCATGCCTAAATGCTTTAGATGCGGCTAAAAACACAGCCTAATTAGCATATATGGTGTAGTGTGGATTAGATAGTAGAGCATATTACAATGAATTTCAAGACTTAAACTAGATGGCACATCTACACAAACTTATTTCGTTTAACAGTTTATAACATATCAACCTTTGCCAATACATACACGACAACATAGTTTAAGTTATTAGCGGCGCTCGAGATCGACTAATCGACACAAGTTAGATTATGGATGTCGAGATTCGCTTTTATATGACTCGTAAAATTCTGCACGACACTTCACTTTTAAGGAGTGCGTACCTGTGATATGTTTATAAATAAGACTGTTTGTGTAGAATGACTACTAGGCAGAAAGCTCACCTTTAGACTGAAGGGACATCTTCTTTTACACAAGTTAATGTTTCTACATCTGGGGCTATAACGGCTACAACTATAGCTCCTGGTCCAGTACCTGATCAGCCATTTTCTGCTCTTCGCCATCTCAGTGTCCCACCATCAGAGTGACACCTGACCACACTTAATCTACTAACTTATAAGTAATTGTGTAGTCAACATGGTATTCCTGAGATGGATGCTATACTGTCGGGGGAAAAGGTATTCGTTGATTAACCACCAAATGGATATGTAGCTGTAAACGGGCAAATGTTTATGGGTGGTGGTGTTCCTCCTTTCAATCCTTTTTTAGAGAGGGTCCTGAATCACATGGCTATCGCTCCTTTCCAATTTCATCTGAATGGTAACATCATTTTGTTAGGACTTTACATGCTTTTTATGCAAGAGAAAGGGCGCGGGCCTACGTTTCAGGATATCTACTACCTATGCTCATTTAAAAGAAGGAAGGACACCCTGTCTATCATGAAAAGTCGGTGTGTACGACTTAAGCATGATCTATATGGATATAGTGGAAATGTAGATGATATACTAACTAGCTAATATGCATTAGTTATGTAAATAGGTAGGAACTAATATGATATATCACATGTAGATAAAAGCAATAAGTAAAGTAAATTGACACCAGGAATTTTATACTAGTTCGGACTTCCCGTCCTACATCCAATCTCGAAGCTCCTCTTCGGAATTCACTATCACGCCCTCTCTTAACCCAGAGGAATAGGTCAGTACACCCGAGCCCCAATAAGGATGCCTCTCGCTTGAGCAACTACACAGGACTTCAACAATTATAAGTATTTTGACTTCTGCTTTGTGCTCTTTGATCAACATAAATAGTCTACATTTTAAGTACACCCTTCCTATAATCTTATCCTTGGGTATTTGAAATGCTTGCAAAGATTTTAAGGAAGCTAGTTACTTGTTGAATCAAGATATGAAAAGTATTATCAAGGATTCAATAAGTAACTTGAATTTGGGGAGCTTTTGTTTGCAAAGTATATAGAAATTAATTTCAGAAAATAGAGAGAATATTATTAGAATTGGTTATTTGGAAAACATGTTTGAAGTATTTATATAATAGTAGAAGAGTAGCATTCCTTCATGAAGAGTTTCTATAAAATGTTGTGTCCATTTCCATTGATTATTGAAGAGTAATCTCTTCATCAAAGATGGCGACTCTTCATAAAATAGTTTCTGGATCGAATCAGTCGACTGGTTAAAAAATTGTCAGTTGACTGGTTGAATTAAACTTTAAATTATATAAATAAAAACACGTTTCAAAACTAGCCGTTGTGTACAAAATTTCTCTGACCAGTCGACTGGTAGAGCTTATTATGTACACTTCTGGCTTTTTAAAGGCATATGAATATATATATACATACATATATATATATATATATATATATATATATATATATATATATACCTTTCGTGTTATACTTGAGGATAAATTTTAACATGATTCTAACACAACTCAATTTTTGTGTGTGTATATATATATATATTACCTTATCCTTATAACATGATTTGCATTTCAACTTCTTTTGTTGGCATTAATCAAAATCTTGATATCAACATTCTCCCCCTTTTTGGTTGATGCCAACATATCTGGTTTTCTCCCCCGAGTATTTGCTCACCCAGAATTTCTGCAAAATTTTGTTAGTTTGATAGAATTATAATCTTACCATTTTGATTCCTGCAACAAAATGTTAGCACATGTATTCTCAATAAATTCGATATTAAGAGCATAACACATATATTCAATAAATTCATCATTATAATCATAGAATATATGTAAAATTAATGGTTTTCTCCCCTTTTGTCATCGATTAAAAAGCAAATAGTCATGATTAGCGTAGAATAACCAAATAACTTTTTAGAGATCTTTGCTAGATACAATTCCAAGTTCTCGTCAGAGTCTTATAAATGAGTTCTCGAAACAGGGTTTTGTAATGATATCAGCAATTTGATTTTCTGAATTTACAAACTTTAAATTAATTATTTGTTTTTCAATATTGTCTCTTAAGAAATGATGTTTGATATCAATGTGTTTAGTTCTGGAATGATTTAGCGGATTTGTAGATAAATTTATTGTGCTTGTATTGTCATAGTAAATTGTGGAATTAGACAATTTTATGTTGAAATCTTTTAATGCTTGCTACATATATATTACTTGAGCACATGCTAGTGCAGCAGATATGTATTCAGCTTCGCATGTTGATAGTGAAACACGGTTTTGTTTCTTGTTGAACCAAGATATGAGTAATTTACCAATAAAATGACATGTTCCACTTGTACTCTTACGATCCGTCCGTGATCCTCCAAAATCAGCATCACTATATGAAACTAATTCAAAGGAGCAATCTTTTGGATAGAAGATTCCAAAGTCTTTAGTATCGCTAAGATAACGCAAAATTCGTTTAACTGCTCTCCAATTTAACTCTTTTGGATTAGCTTGAGAACGAGCACATAAACAAACACTCATCATAATATCAGGTCCAATTGCAGTTAAATATAAAAGTGAACCTATCATGCTTCGATATAGCTTTTGATCGATATTTTTACCATTTTCATCCTTACCTAAATGTGTCATCATATTCATTGGTGTAGGTTTACTTGACATGTTTTCCATTCCAAAACATTTGTTAAATTAGTACAATATTTTTCTTGATTAATGAAAATTCCATCTGATAATTGCTTAATTTGCAACCCCAGAAAGTAAGAAAGTTCTTCCATATGTGACATTTCAAATTCACTAGTCGTTATTTTTGAAAATACTTGACATAATTGATCATTTGTTGATCCAAAGATAATGTCATCTATATCTGTACTACTAAAATATCTTTATTATACTTTTTGATAAAAAGTGTTTGATCAACCTTTCCAATTTGAAATCCTGAATATAATGAATAAGTTTTGAGATGTTCATACCAAGATCGAGGTGCTTGTTTCAAACCATATAGTGCCTTTTTTAATTTAAAAACATGATCATGATATTTTTCATGAGTAATTAGTGGAGGTTGCTCAACATATATGCGTTCTTTAATATAACCATTCAAGAAAGCGCTTTTAACATCCATATGATATAGTTTAAAGTTGTGATGGCACGCATATGCTAATAGTATTTGAATTTCTTCTAGTTGTACGACTGGAGCAAAAGTTTCTTCATAATCTATGCCTTCTTCTTGACTGTAACCATGTGCAACAAGTCTAGCTTTATTTCTAGTGATATTACCCAATTCATCTGCTTTATTTTTGTAAACCCATTTTGTTCCAATAACAGTTTGATATGTCAGACTTGGAGCTAATTCCCATACTTCGTTGTGTTCAAATTGATTTAATTCTTCTTGCATTGCAATTATCCAATTTTTATTTGTAGATGCTTCTTTAGGATTTTTAGGTTCGATATTTGATAATAAGGCTACATTACTTACTTAATTAAGTTGACTTCTTGTCCTTACGTTTGAAGTTATTTCTCCAATAATATTTTGAGTTGGATGGTCTTGTAATATTCTTGGTGGAGATCAAACTTCATAACAGGAACAGTTTGATTATTGATGTTATCTTGAGTTTCCATAGTATTATTCTCTATGTTATTATGAACAATGTTTTCATCTTCTCTGTATATACCACAATCTTCGTCATGTGAAATATTATTTTTCAGAATATCTGAATTAATAAAATTTTGAATAATATTTTCGTCAAATGACACATGAAGTGATTCTTCTACTTTACTGATTTTCTTATTGAAAATACGATAAGCCTTGCTATGCTTAGAATATCATAAGAATACTCCTTCGTCAGATTTTGAATCAAATTTCCCAAGCTGATCTTTTGTATTTAAAATGAAACATTTTGAACCAAAAACTTTGAAATTTTCTTTATTTTTAAATTAGTTAAAATTTGAATTTGTTTAATGAAATCTTAAAGATATCAAAAGTATCGCTTTTATTCTTTAAAAACAAAGTCCAGGTGTATCTTGAAAAATCATCAATAATTACAAACACATATCTGCTATGATTTATGAACTGAACTTGAGGTGGTCCGAATAAACCCATGTGTAGTAATTCAAGTGGTTGTAAGGTTGATATAACCTTTTTAGAATCAAAAGAAAATTTGGTTCACTTTCCGAGTTGACAAGCATCGCATAAATTTTCAGTTTTGAATTTTATTTTGGGTAATCCTCTTATAAGATCATTTTTAGATATCTTGTTGTTAGTTTTAAAATTAATATGGCAAAATCATTTGTTCCATAACCAAGGATCATTTTCTTTGGCTAATAAACACATACTTGGATTATTATTAACTGCCATATTTAAAATATAAATATTTTTGTCCCGATTTCCTTCAAAAATAAGATTTTGATTTGAAAAAAAAATACTACATTTATTTTCAGAAAATGATATTTTAAAACCTTTATCGCATAATTGACTAATACTTCATAAATTGTGTTTTAAATTTTTAACCAATAAAACATCCGAAACAAGAGGTGAATTAGATATACTGTAATTGCTCACATCGCCTTTGTCGATTATGATCCTTTGAAATTATCTGCAACCGTGACAGTTCCTCCTTTTGAGTAAATGAAATTTGTTAGCATCTCCTTGTCTCCTATCATATGTTTTGACCAACCACTGTCTAGTATCCATTTTCCTCTGTTTTTGTTGTGTGGGACCTGTAAAAATAATTTTAAAAAAATTCATTGGTACCCACTTCCCCCGTTTGGGTCCTAAAGGTTAAATCTTAGGAAGCCAAACCCATGAGGGCTTAGGTTCCTTTTCGAAAGAATAATTTCTATTATAATGAACAAAATCTAAATTTTTTTTAATATATTTATTTCTAATAAGAACATTATTTGTCTTCGTAATCCATATATTAATATTTATCGTGAGTTTTTTCTTCGAAGGAATATTTAATTTACTACTAGAAGATTTTGGTTTAATATAAGAGTTTTTAGAACTGATTTCCTTTTTGATTTAATTTTTTTATTATATCCTAGTCCTTTTTTTATTAAAAACGGGTTGAGAATTTTCTAATATTTTAGATAAATTCTCTCTTCCTTTGTTAAAATTATTCACATTTTTAGAAATGCTTTCTAATTTAATTTTTAAACTAGAATTTTCAAATTCTATGATTTTAAATTTAGTATTTAAATCATGATTTTCAGAAGCTAATAGATCATTTTTATTCTTTTGAGTCTCGATTTCTTGACTCAGCATAGAAATTTGATAATTTTCTACTGAAAGAGGTTTTTATAATTTTATAATTTCTTCTTCTAAAATTTCTTTTTGATCTTTTAAAAGATCTCTCTCAAATTCTGCTTTCTTTTTATCTTCGTTAGCTTGTTTTAACTTTCGCTTAAACATTTTTCTAGACTCTAAGATTTCGGTATTAATTTCTACTAATTCATCAAAACTAAAATCACTTACATCATTATCTTTGGCCATAAAGCACACGTTTGTCACTTTCTGAAGATGAATCTGGGTTGCCCCAAGTGACTGAAAATGCTCATCTCTTTGATTTTTCATTTTTGTTATTTCTCTTTTACTCTGGACAATTCTTTTGATAATGTCTGGTCTTGTGACAATTAAAGCATGCTACCAGTGAAGGGTCAGGCTCTTTTGATGAGTTCTTCTTTACATTTTTTCTTTGGCCTTTTCTCTATTTTAGAAATTTTCTAAAATTCTTAGCTACAAATGCAATATCTTCTTCATCTGAATCGGAATCTTCTTTCTCAGCATGGAAGGCTAAAATTTTCTTATCTTGTACCTCTGCTTTCTTTGCCTGCAAATTTACTTTAAAAGACATAAGATTACCTATCAATTCTTTAGGTTTCATGGTAGAGAGATCGTTAGCTTCTTCGATTGCTAATACTTTTCTCTCCCATTCGCCCATTAAAGAATTCACAATTTTTGACATTATATCAAAATCGGAATACTTTTCTCCTAATCCTAATAAAGAGTGATAAATGTTTTGAAAATGTGAATACATATCATTTATAAATTCATTTTCATTCATCTTAAAATTTTGAAATTGGTTCTTAAGCATAGATATTTTACTTTGTTTAACCTTGGTAGTACCTTCATGAGTAATTTTGAGTGTTCTCCAGATTTCATATGCTGTGTTGCACATACAAATCTGGTTAATCTCGTTTCTCTCTAAAGCACAATGCAACATGTTCATAGCCTTAACATTTGCACTAGCCTCTGCCTTTTCAAATGCATACCATTCTGTAAATACTGCAGTAGGTTGTATGTACTCTTTTTTGTGTGATATTCCATGCATCAAAACTATTTGCTTTCATGTATATCCTCATTTGTGTAGCTCGGTAACTATAATTCATGTCATTAAAGAATGGTGGTCTAGCAGTTGATTAGCCTTCAGAATATCCGGTGTTATTATCCATAATTTCTATGTATCAGATAATTGTTTTACGGTTAAATGATTGTCTAGCTCAGGTACCAACTGAAAAGTCGGTACGTATGACTTAAGCATGATTTATATGAATATAGCGGAAATATAGATGATATACTAACTAGCTGATATACAATAGTTATGTAAATAGATAGGAATTGTTATGATATATCACAAATAGATGAAAGCAATAAGTAAAGTAAAGTGACGCCAGGAATTTTATACTAGTTCGGAATTCTTGCCCTACATCCAGTCCCGAAGCTCCTCTTCGGAATTCACTATCACGTCCTCTCTTAACCCAAAGAAATAGGTCAGTACACTCGAGCCCCAACAAGGATGCCTCTCGCCTGAGCAACTACACAGGACTTCAACAATTACAAGTGTTTTGACATCTGCTTTGTGTTCTTTGATCAACACGGATAGTCAACAGTTTAAGTACACCCTTCCTATAATCTTGTCCTTGAGTATTTGAAATGCTTGCAAAGATTTTAAGGAAGCCAGTTACTTGTTGAATCAAGATATAAAAAGTATTTTCAAGGATTCAATAAGTAACTTGAATTTGGAGAGCTTTTGTTTGCAAAGTATATAGAAATTAATTTTAGAAAATAGAGAGAATATTATTAGAATTGGTTATTTGAAAAACATGTTTGTAGTGTTTATATAATAGTAGAAGAGTAGCATTCCTTCATGAAGATTTTCTGTAAAAAGTTTTTTCCATTTCCATTGATTATTGAAGAGGAATCTCTTCATTAAAGATGGCGACTCTTCATAAAATAGTTTCTGGGTCGAATGGTTAAAAAATCATCAGTTGACTGGTTGGATTGAACTTTAAATCGTACAAATAAAAACATGTTTCAAAACTAGCAGTTGTGTACAAAATTTATCTGACCAGTCGACTGGTCAATTCTCTACCAGTTGACTGGTAGAGCTTATTTTGTACACTTCTGGCTTTTCAAAGCCATATGAATATGTATATATATACATGTAACAACCCGTATTTTGATAACGTGTTATAACCATAAATCTAGGCAGAATTAAATTTTAAATTAAGAACCAAAGGAAACGGGTTGCGCCGTTGCATTCGTCTCGGAATTCTGTATGAAATTGAGTCCGAGTTTTCGAAAATCGAAGTCCGTATGACCAAGTTATGGCTCCCCAAAGTTTCAGAAATTTTCAGAGTTCAAAACAGTTCGAATTCGAGTTCAAATTCGAATTTCAAAACCCAGACAGACTGGGCGGGAAATTTCCCGCCCAGCACCCCAGGTCGACCGGGGAGTCGACTGGGCAGTCGACATCCCCAGGACCAGGTCGACTGCGCAGTCGACTTGGGTGTCGACCTGGTCCCCGAACCTGGTTTGGGCCTGGTTGCTCCTGCTTGACCCTGTTGGCTTGTTTGAGGGCCTGTGACGATTTTTGGCGGTTCAGATCGATTCTAGGGTTTATCCTATGGCCTAAACTAGTTGTTGCAACTATAAAAACACCCTAAGACCTAGGCTAATCCACAACAAATCTTTCTAACACCATTATCCTGCTAAGTCTCCTCTTGAACCATGGCCGCCGCCTCCAACTTGAAGCTTAAACATTCAAACTAGATCCAAATCGAAGGCCAACGTTTCTACAACAATTCAAGGGAATAGATCAACATCTCAACAACGATCCTACGACAATTTCTGTTCTTAGTTCTCAAAAACCACGATCTGTAAGCCCCATTTACTTTTAGATCTAAACTCTAAACTTAATATGGACATGTGTAAATTGAAGTTGAACATAAACATGATAACTACTTGAGACCTACTCTTGTATATCTTTGATCTATGACTATTCCTTTTTGATCTATTATTTTAGATCTACTCTTGTTCACCCTAGATCTATTCACCTTGAACCTAGTACCGTTCATATTGAACCTTGATTTGTGGAATACTGATAAGAACTTGATTTAGGGGCATGTTCATGTCATAACCTAAACCCTATCATTATTTTAATATGCCTGTGATGTTGTGATGTTGAAACTATTGCTAGTCACAAATTTAGGATTATCATCTTATGTCATTTATTGTTATGTTTATCACCCTATTTCATATGCCAGTGATGTTATGATCATATCTCAAGTTACACCATGCTTGCCTTGAAATCACCTTTGCCACTTTATACCCATCCTTGTTATGTTATTCCCTAGTTACATCTATTGCCTTGATTCGAATTCACGAGCGTTGGGGATGCGATTTGGGTAGATTAGGAAAACCTGAATTTAGTATGAACTTGAAAACATGAATATTGTTATAACTTGAGCTTGGATAGGAACATGAAGTTGACATGAAATTATACTTGAAAATATGTATTTGGGACATGACACTTAGATATCTTGAACGTGGCCAACTCGAGGTTGGGTTGAGTTTGCAGTATAAATCTTCCCGGAACCGCCCAACGAATCCAGTAATTGCAAACAATAGGACCCAATGTGAGTAGTTGGTCATATCGCACTCGAAACCCGAGGTTAGACTAGGTTATGGTGTAAAACTGCCCGGACCCGCCCGGCACATCTAGTAACCATAACCAAGTCTAATGTGAGAGGTTAGGGGTGCATTAAGTAAATTAATGCCACTGGATAGGGTTAAGTCATGGACCACTTGAATATACTTAACCAATTTGACACGTTGATTTGATAGGGTTAAGTCATGAACCGCTTGAACACACTTAACCAACCTGACACATGATTCGTAGGACTAAGGCTTGAACTAGAACGACACACTTAGTCAATTTGACATGACACGTAGATGGGGTTAAGTCTCGATTTTAAATGACAACTTAACCTGCTGAACGAAACCCTAGTTACGCGGTCCTTTTCAGCAGTAACCCACTAGATGTATCACGGTACCCTGGGACTAGGCAGGGTGGGGCACGATTGCTGGGCTGATTGTAAGCGACCAGAACAACGGCTGAGTTGGTTCGCCATTGTAGGTTCAGGCGGACTAGGGTCGTGCACTTAGTCCGGAGTTGAAAAAGCAGGCA
The DNA here is from genome assembly GCA_030737875.1 of Allium sativum. Classification (NCBI taxonomy): domain Eukaryota; kingdom Viridiplantae; phylum Streptophyta; class Magnoliopsida; order Asparagales; family Amaryllidaceae; genus Allium; species Allium sativum. The sequence goes on from CM060910.1 coordinate 656,020,250, forward strand.
TTGGGAATCAGTAGGATTATCTGTGCATTCTTGATTCGTGTCGGTGGTTGTCACCCTAGGGCTTGATACACCCTATGGTGGACCTAGCACAGGTGACTACATTCGTGATAGGGCCGTATGACACAGACACACGACGTGCTAGACTTGTAGGGAGCCGATCGATTAGATCATACCGTTGGACCCCGAATTGGGTCACTTCACGATATTGGGCCAAGGAATTATTTCTTGATTTATAGTTGACACGGGATTAGTATACCAGTATAGTTGGTATGGTGAACCTTGAATACGCAATGTTAGACTTGAGTTATCTTGTTAGCTTAGTTATCATGTCAGACTTATCCTCATTCCTATGTTTAATTCCAGTTTATTCATGTCTTGTTAACTTTACTAGTTTCTATGCTGATAGTCACTAGGGCTTACCAGTCTTTTTGACTGACCCGTTTTCTTTCGCCTCTTTGTCTTTCGTTCCCCACCCCCCCCCACCCCCCCCCCCCCCCCGCTCCCAGGTTCTCAGGGAGGAAACTCTAGCTCTTAGCTTGGACTTTGCTTGCTTTCTAACAGCTCATGTATGGTTTGGTCTTGAGCTATGCTATGGCTGCACTCATGCACTTTTTGGGGAATAATATTTTTCTTATGTTGTTTTAAGTACTTTGCTTCTTTAGAACTTGATGTAATGAAATAATCACTTGGCATTTTGATGTAAGAGGTTTTGACTCTATTTTTCAGTAATGAGATTTGGTTTTAAAGTTTATATCCGTTGCTTTATATACTCTATTTTATCGATGTTCTGTCTTGTGTTATCTCTGTGCCTATTTACTAGATAATACCCCTCCAAAACTAGGGCATTCCCTTTGTGAGTGACCCTAGCGGAGGTGGGGTGTTACATTTGGTATCAGAGCAGAAGGTTACCAGACTGGGCAAAAGTTTTAAAAACCTTCTGAAACTATTTTCAAAACTGTTTATAAAGAAGCATTTTTCAAGAAAAGTTTTATTTTTAAGAAAAGGCAACTCCCCAAAAGCCATTAGCACTTTCCTTTGTTTCCTCATTTGAATCTTTTTCCTTTTCGCTTTTCAGCATGTCTGATCTTAACCTTCCTGAGGGAGTACCCATACCTGGCTGGTTCCGAAGATACTTGGAAGCTAGGGCCAACGGCGCGGGCCTGGCAGATATCCCTCCTCCTCCTCCCCCGGTGGCCACGGTTCCTCCTCCTCCTCCGGGTATCGCCTTCACCAAAATATGCAAGGACTTTATAGGAATGGGCGGCAAGAACTTCGTTGGAACTGAAACCTTCGTTGAGGCGTGAAACTGGCTAAAAGAGACTGAAGACTTGTTTGTTATTTTTGATATGGAGGATCATAGGAAAGTTCAGTTGGCAGCATGGTTGTTGAAAGAGGAAGCTGCATTTTGGTGGGAAGCCACCAATGCTACCAGACCAATTGAGACTTGGGCAGACTTTAGAGAGAGGTTTGGGCTTAAGTTTTTATCATCCGCAGAAGAGAGCCTTCAGATGGAGAGGTTCCTGGCACTCAAGCAAGGGGACATGTTAGTTAGGGAATACGTGAATAAGTTTAATCAGCTTGCTCGGTTTGGTTTGGACTTAGTCAACACGGCTGAGAAGAAGGCTCTACGCTTTGCTCGAGGATCGAGCGAGCCACTCCACACTATGGCCATGACTCATGTACCCATGGGGGCGACCTTTGAAAGCTTGGTGAATATGGCCCTACTTCATGAAGAAGACGAGAATGGCAAGAAGAAGGTCAAGGAGAATGAGTCTCAAGACAAGAAGGTAGACTCCGAGAAAGGAGGAAAGAACAGCAACAATAAGAATGACAAGTCATGTGAGAAAAGAAAATGTAACTTCTGTGGTATTGACGGACATATAGTCCAGGACTGTAGGAAGAAGAAGATGAAGATAGGAGTTGTAACACCCCACGTCCATTAATGTCACTCACAAAGGGAATGCATTAACTTCCATGGAGGTTTTAAGTGAATATAGAACAGAAAAATTACAACAAGACAGATAATAAGTAGTACATAGAAATCTAAAACTTCATTTTATTGCAGCGGAATTTAAACATGTTTATTACATCATAAAACCATAAATCAGAGTCAAGTACAATATCCATCTTGATAAACAAAACACATAATCCCATTACATAAATAGCCATAAAAAAAAGATAACAAGCTGGACTTTACTTCAACGGTCCAAGCTTTCCAAAGAGAGATGAAGCAATCCAATCAAACTCCACTAGAGCTGGGCCCAACCTGAGGACCTGGAGGGGGAAAAAGGATAGAAATGGAGGGGGTCAGACATAAAGTCTGGCGAGTATGATAATTCTAACAATACTACTATCAAAATAACTAGACTAAGGCATAAGCTAGAAGACAAGTAAATGTCTATGAACTATTAGGTATGGGAGAGCAGATAAAGATAACGTTAAGGGCACACCTAATTACTAACAAATAATTTCTACACTGCACCGCACCAGTCACCCTAAAGGTTGATCCCACTTGCTTCACACAAAAACTATATAAATAGCCTTGCGTACCCCTAGCTGACTACATAGGTGCCGTCTGCCCCTATCTCCACTAGGTGTACCCCACTTCCCACTTTCGATCAGCTCCCTACTCGTAGACACCCGTGCTGGCCCCACAGTGGGGTGTATCACTCCCCTAAAGTGGCAACCCGATACAACTTGAGAATGCACGGCTTATACCTACACAATGCAACAACGTCTTACCTACCAGCCCGGGTCCACACACGCATATGAAACCCGTTGGACTTGCGTTGCCACCGCTACCCCGTTTTGGCCTCTTATAGTCAAGCCCAGTATGCGTGTCCCGTCCTCGACTTGGGTCGAGCCTACAAAGATACGTTTGGGTTACTGGTTGAAATGGGCCCCCACAAGCTACCCACCTAAGCTTGTCACCACTAGTATATCCCACTTAACCCTCTTAGTCATGTTCATTTACATGTGTGTTTGGTTAAGTCTTACTAATCGTATTTCACATGCCACTAAGGGCACCCACTGGATTCCTCATGCCACCCAAGGTACCTACTTAACCCCCATGTCCCACCTTACATGTTTATCTGGTTAAGTATTTCTTAATTCATTTAGGCCATAACCTCATAAAGACCTCTCACATTAGACTGGCATTTATGGCAGCTGGATTTGCCGGGCGGGTCCGGGCAGTCTTACACCATAAAAGAGTCTAACCTCGTGTCTTTACAACTGTTATGCTTTAATTTGGGCTTAGGACCTCTCACATTGGGCTGACATTTGTGACCACTGGATTTGTCGGGCAGATCCGGGCAAGTTTACTTCACAAACGAGTCCAACCTCGTGTCCTAAGCATTGATTATCACTTATAATCTTTTACCCCAGTTTTAATAATTCCCTATTCAAATTATTAATTAATTCCAATTTTAACGATGTCCATAATTGACTCAATTATGGCCATCCACTTATGGCATGCAAAATCATATCAATTGCACCCCAACTTCTTAATATTGAATCCTTAATATTACCCCTACCCCACGTTATACGTTCGCTTATTCAACGCAGAATATACGTTAGACTCGAATAGTCTAACTCATAGCACAAAGATAAATTATCATAACATATAGACAAATAAAATAATCTAATCATAATAGTGGTGAAACTTGCATAAACTACACATGTTAAGGATCTAAAGGTGTCAACTTGTTAAATGATATGATCATAACCTAAACTTATGTATGAACTTGCATATGGGGTTTCATGCAACATAATGACGGTTTGAACTAGCATCTAACACATAACATTCACATATGTCATAGCATAATTCTAGATGTCATAATTATAGATCTAAATAGATGTCATGGCATATGTTCATAATCTTTACTAATCAATCTAAACTTGCATATGTGATTTGTCATATAGATCAACATAGCCCAAATAATATCAACATTATGACTTGATTAACATGAACTAATTAGCATAAACAATAACATCATGACTTTATAACATGTATGATTTATCACAATTTAGCATAGAAAACTACAACCTATACAATATCATCATAGCATGATTTACAACATATAGGATATCATCATCACATAACATAGGATTTATAACATACATGATAGCATAAGGTTTACAACAACATATATGACAATTCACATCATTCACTTATAATCCATTCATAACTTAATCTAATTAGTTTAATAATAATCTTGTTAAGATCATCATACTCACAATTAGAAGAGAAAGAGTCTTGATTTGTTTTAGAGTTGAGTAGAATTAGGGTTTGATTGGCTTTCTTCCTTCTTAGTTGGCGGCGACTACATTGAGTTCCATGGCGGCTGTATGACGGTGGCTATTCTATTTTTCATGTGAATTAGAGTGAGAGACTACCTAGGTATTTATAGAGTTTAGGGTTTATTTAGACCGTCAGATCAACTTAGAACTAAACTGAACTGTTTAATTTGCAACTCATCCCTAAAGACACACCAGCCAAACCCTAGCCGCCTGGACAGGTCGACACCCAGGTCGACTGCCCAGTCGACCTGGGGGGGTGTCGACTGCCCACTCGACCTGGGGTGCTGGGCGGGAATTTTCCTGCCTAGCCTGTTTGACTTCGAATTTTGAATTTTAAATTTATGAAATCTGTTTTGACTTTTCTGAAACTTCCGATGGCCATAACTTCTTCATACGAAGTCCAATTCACGCAAACTCGGACTCTTTTTCAACCAGAATTCCGAGACGAACACAATGGCGCAACCCGTTTCCCACAATTCTCAAGTCTGAGATTAATTAGTCTTTAATTTGTGAATATTAATATTAACAGAATTACGGGGTGTTACATTCTCCCCTCCTTAAAGGATTTCGACCCCGAAATCTTCAAGTCAAGAAGAATGTATATCCTAACATCCAATCGTCCATCTACTCAACCATCAAACACAGGCATCCATTGTCCTTATAGACTTATAATGTTTTCATGTTTAAATGCACAGTGTGTGTATATGTCCATATCTAATGTGAAATCAGGCGGTCCACTGATTCAGTTGACCTCCTTAATGCAAATCATGATAGTGCCATGCGTCCATTATGTATGCGAAAGAACCATATCGATACATATTATTTCTACATGCGTGCACAACCATTCACCAAAATGCGGTATCCATATGATAGCACAACCATTATACATCGATTTTACTATATACAGCCATTTATTTGCAATATGCAGTATGAAGTGACTGAGCCGATCTAGTGCCTAATAGTGTGTGTGTATGCATCCACGAGCAACCACTAGCAAACACTTGCATCCACTTTGCATCCATCATACATAACATGTCTCAAACACATGTTTTAACCATAGGATTATCCTAACTAACGGTCAAGAATACTAGCGAGAGGATACTCTAAAGGTAAGATAAGTACAAGCTAAGCGATAAAGGAGAAATTAAAGGACATACCCTCAAAAAGAAAAGGGTACAACGAACGCATCTTCGCTTCTGTCTCCCAAGTAGCGTTGCTCTCATCATCTCCCCATTGCACTTTGACTAGTCTGACCTCTCGATTCCTCAACTTCTTGATCTCCGACCCAAGAATGCGTGTAGGAGCTCGTCGAATCATTGCATCACGCTCTATCTCCACCTCTCTAAGCAAGTTCGGCTCTACAACCTCTGTGGTCTCGTGCAAGCACTTCCTCAAATGTGATACATGGAATACGTCGTGTACACCACTAAGTTTCTCGGGCAACTCCACTCTATACGCCATCTGCCCAATCCTTTCCTTAATAGGAAACGACCCTACGAACCTTGGTGCTAACTTCCCAATGGACCCAAAGCGAACAACGTTCCGTAATGGAGACACTTTGATAAAGACCATGTCCCCAACTTCAAACTCAAGATCTATTCTCCTCCTATCCGCATAAGATTTCTGCCTATCTTGCGCTGCTTTCATCCTCCTTCGAATCAAGTCGATCTTCTCCGAAGTCTCCCTTATCATATCGGGCCCAAGTAAGATCTTATCCGTAGATTCCCACCAACATGTAGGTGAACGACAAGGTCGTCCATAAAGAGCTTCGAAAGTTGCCATGCCAATGCTAGACTGAAAGCTGTTATTATATGCGAACTCCACCAATGGAAGATGCTCTTCCCATGTACCCCCAAAGTCTAGGATACATAGCCTCAAAAGATCCTCTAGAATGCGATTCACCCTCTCGGTCTGGTCGTCCGTCTGAGGATGATATGCGGTGCTCAAACATAACTGAGTCCCTACCGCTTCTTGCAAGCTTCTCCAAAATTCGCTAGTGAAAATAGGATCGCAGTCGCTCACTATGCTAGAAGGATCACTGTGCAAACGAACTATTTCTCGGACGTACACAGAAGCTAACCATGGAGCAGTCCTCTTACTCTTCACAGGAATAAAATGGGCGCTCTTAGTAAGTCTATCTACTATAACCCAAATTCCCGTATTACCCATCGTTGATCTTGGTAATCCATCCACAAAGTCCATCGAGACACTTTCCCACTTCCATAGTGGAACCTCCAATGGGTGAAGCAACCCACCGGGTTTCTTTTGCTCCGCTTTTACTTGTTGGCACACCAAGCATCTAGCGACATATTCGGACACATCTTTCTTCGTGCCGGCCCAAAAGTAAACTCGTCTCATGTCCATGTACATCTTGTCCCTACCGGGATGAATGGTCATCTTCGAACGATGTGCTTCGTCAAGAATAGCCTTCCTCAACCCTTCGTCTCGAGGTACACAAAGTCTACTATTCCTACGTAACCAACCCTTATCATCTAGGGTATACCTACAGAGATGGCTTGATGACTCCCCTCCTTTGAGCTTTTCCACTAACTCAACCAACTGTGGGTCGTCTCGCTGTGCCTCACCAATCCGTCCCAAAAGAGTAGGTCTGACCTCCAAGGATGCTAGCAAACCGGGTACGAAGTCAATGGAAGGTCTAAAGTCAAACATAGAGATGAATTCTAAGTTTCGCTGCTCAACAAACAACGGACTCAAGGACAACCTTTTTCTACTTAAGGCATCTGCCACCACGTTACCCTTGCCAGGGGTATATGTTATTTCGAAATCGTAGGACGCTAAGAACTCCATCCACCTTTGCTGCCTTAAGTTCAAGTCCTTCTGAGAGAACAAGTATTTTAGAGATTTGTGGTCAGTGAATAATTCGAATTTCTCCCCAAGAAGATAATGACGCCAAGACTTAAGCGCAAAAACAATAGCGGCCAACTCTAGGTCATGCGTAGGGTAAATTTTCTCATGCGCCCTCAACTGCCTTCCACCATAAGCTATTACCCTGCCCTCTTGCATTAAGACTGTGCCTAGTCCCGTCCCAAAAGCGTCAGTATAAACATTAAATGGCTTACTCCCGTCTGGCAGCACTAAGACTGGGGCTGAAGTCAAAGCTCTCTTCAAATGTTGGAACGCATCATCACAATCTACGTCCCACGCGAAGACTAGGTTCTTCTTCGTCAGGCGTATCAATGGAGCTGATATTTTTGCGAAGTCTTTGATAAACTTCCAATAGTAGCCAGCCAACCCCAAGAAAGTTCTTACTTCGGTAGCATTTTTAGGGACCTTCCAATCTTGGATGGCCACCACCTTCGCGGGATCCATAGTTATCCCTTATTTGGAAACCACGTGCCCTAAGAATCGTACTTCCTTCCTCCAGAAGTGACACTTAGAAAATTTAGCTTTAAGATTATGCGCTCATAGGGTCTCCAACACTTCCCTAAGATGTAGGGCATGCTCTTCTTCATCCTTAGAAAAGATCAGGATGTCGTCTACAAAGACTACCACGTATTTATTAAGGTACTTCCTAAACTCCCTACTCATCAGATCAACAAAGTATGCGGGTGCGTTTGTCAAACCGAAGGGCATCACTAGCCATCCATAGAAACCGTCCGGAGTCCTTAAGGCAGTCTTGTCAATGCTGTCCTCAGCCACTCTCAACTGATGGAAACCAGTGGCTAAGACCAACTGTGAAAACAATGAGGCGCCAACTAACTGATCGAAGAGATCGTCAATCCTCGGCAGTGGGTGTCTGTTTTTCTTAGTAAGTTTATTAAGTTCTCTATAGTCCACACATAGTCTAAGGGACCCATCCGCCTTCGTGGAAAATACTACTGGAGCACCCCACTCCGATATACTTCGTCTTATGAACCCCTTCTCAAGCAACTCCTTCACTTGCTTATCGAGTTCCCTCCTTTCACGAGGAGCCATGTGGCGTACTGGCAAAGATACTGGTTTTGCATTATCCACAAGATATATTCGAAAATCTATCTCCCGCTTCGGAGGTAAGCCCTTCACCTCCTCAAACACATCCGAGTATTCTCGGACCACTCTAACAGATCGTAGATTTTCCACCGACGCGTCAAGCGATTCTAGATAACTTAGCATAACGGAATTTATGGAATTACAAAAGATTTCGAGAGCGTTACCAAGGCGAGTCATGAGCCTAACTACTCTCCTTTCACAATCAACAATGGCCCCATTTCTAGATAACCAATCCATTCCTAAAATTAGCCCATAGCCCGTGAAGCACAAAACATAAGCATCACACCTAAACTCAACGCTAAGTATAGAAATTTTCAAATCCAAACACATCATGGACAAGTAAGCTGAGCCCCCAATTGGATTTGAAAAAACTAAGGGATCCTCTACTAAACTGGTGTTTAAGTGCAGTGATTCAACTAATGATGTAGAGATAAACGAATGCGATGCGCCCGAATCGAATAAGGTATGGACAGGATGATCAAACAGAAAAACTAAGCTTTCAACAGAAATGGTTTTACCTTGTTCTTGCAGCGGTGGGACCGCGAGAGCCTGAACTTGTCCCCTTGCCTGCCCTGGTGCCATAAGAGCCTGCACCTGTCCTCCCGAGGTAGACCCTACCCTCTGCCCCTTCTTTGGGCAGTCCTTTACTAGATGTCCCGCTTCGCTATAGTGAAAACAACCAGTCCTCTTTTTCTTTCGGTAATCCTTGCTGAGATGGCCTGGTGTCCCACAGTTAAAACATTTCTTCTTTCCCTTGCCATTATTGTCTTTACCACCGTTCTTGTTTTGCTGTTGTGGTTTCTTCTGATCCCCTTTCTTCTCGGGTGCCTTATCAGCTTTAGCGCCCTTCTCCTCGTGCATGAGTGTCATGTCTACAAGCTTCTCAAAGGTGGCCCCCATAGGGATGTGGGTCATAGCCAACCCTTGCAACGGTTCATTCAATCCATTAACGAACCTCAGAGCCTTCTTCTCCAGCATGTTCACTAAGTCCAAGCCAAACCTTGATAACTGATTAAATTTGTTGACATATTCTTTCACTGATGAGCTTCCTTGCTTTAATGTCAAGAACCTTTCAATATATTGATTCTCTTCTGCCCTTGAGAGAAACTTCGCCTCAAACCTACGTCTGAAATCCGCCCAAGAATCAACAGGACGCTCCCCATTAGTGACCTCCCACCAAAACGAGGCCTCTCCTTTCATTAACCAAGCTGTTAATTTAACTTTCCTTCCTTCTTCTACTTCAAAGATTTCTAGCAATTCTTCCACCTCCTTAAGCCAATCTCTAGCTTCCACAAACGTTTCTGACCCTTGAAAGGGTTTTCCACCCATAGCCTTAAATTCCTTGCACGTCTTTTCAAAAGTATCAACGTGAGGAGGAGGAGGAGTGGGTGCAACTAGTGGTGGAGGAACATTGGCTAGACCTGCAGCGGCCCTAGCCCCTAATAACCTCCTATACCATCCTGGTATCGTTACACCATCCGGAAGGTTAAGATCTTCAGTCATGCTGAAACGAAAAAGGAAAGATTCAAAATGGAGAATTCGAAAGATAAAGATATATGGATATTGGGGATTATGTTTTTCTTAAAAATATTCCTCTTTAAATTACTCATCCAGACATGTTTTTGAAAACACTTCTTCCAAAAATACTTTAGAAAAATAGTTTTTCTAAAAAAATTATCTGTTCTAGTAACCTTAAGCTCTGATACCACGTGTAACACCCCACGTCCATTAATGTCACTCACAAAGGGAATGCATTAACTTCCATGGAGATTTTAAGTGAATATAGAACAGAAAAATTACAACAAGACAGATAATAAGTAGTACTTGGAAATTTAAAACTTCATTTTATTGCAGCGGAATTCAAACATGTTTATTACATCATAAAACCATAAATCAGAGTCAAGTACAATATCCATCTTGATAAACAAAACACATAATCCCATTGCATAAATAGCCATAAAAAAAGATAACAAGCTGGACTTTACTTCAACAGTCCAAGCTTTCCAAAGAGAGATGAAGCAATCAAATCAAACTCCTCTAGAGCTGGGCCCATCCTGAGGACCTGGAGGGGGAAAAAGGATAGAAATGGAGGGGGTCAGACATAAAGTCTGGCGAGTATGATAATTCTAACAATACTACTATCAAAATAACTAGACTAAGACATAAGCTGGAAGACAAGTAAATGTCTATAAACTGTTAGGTATGGGAGAGCAGATAAAGATAACGTTTAGGGCACACCTAATTACTAACGAATAATTTCTACATTGCACCGCACCAGTCACCCTAAAGGTTGATCCCACTTGCTTCACACAGAAACTATATAAATAGCCTTGCGTACCCCTAGCTGACTACATAGGTGCCATCTGCCCCTATCTCCACTAGGTGTACCCCACTTCCCACTTTCGATCGGCTCCCTACTCGTAGATACCCGTGCTGGCCCCACAGTGGGGTGTATCACTCCCCTAAAGTGGCAACCCGATACAACTTGAGAATGCACGGCTTATACCTACACGATGCAACAACGTCTTACCTACCAGCCCGGGTCCACACACGCATATGAAACCTGTTGGACTTGCGTTGCCACCGCTACCCCGTTTTGGCCTCTTATAGTCAAGCCCAATATGCGTGTCCCGTCCTCGACTAGGGTCGAGCCCACAAAGATATGCTTGGGTTACTGGTTGAAATGGACCCCCACAAGCTACCCACCTAAGCTTGTCACCACTAGTATATCCCACTTAACCCTCTTAGTCATGTTCATTTACATGTGTGTTTGGTTAAGTCTTACTAATCGTATTTCACATGCCACTAAGGGCACCCACTGGATTCCTCATGCCACCCAAGGCACCTACTTAACCCCCATGTCCCACCTTACATGTTTATCTAGTTAAGTATTTCTTAATTCATTCAGGCCATAACCTCATAAAGACCTCTCACATTAGGCTGGCATTTATGGCAGCTGGATTTGCCGGGCGGGTCCGGGCAGTCTTACACCATAAAAGAGTCTAACCTCGTGTCTTTACAACTCTTATGCTTTAATTTGGGCCTAGGACCTCTCACATTGGGCTGACATTTGTGACCACTGGATTTGCCGGGTGGGTCCGGGTAGGTTTACGTCACAAACGAGTCCAACATCGTGTCCTAAGCATTGATTATCACTTATAATCTTTTACCCCAGTTTTAATAATTCCCTATTCAAATTATTAATTACTTCCAATTTTAACGATGTCCATAATTGACTCAATTATGGCCATCCACTTATGGCATGCAAAATCATATCAATTGCACCCCAACTTCTTAATATTGAATCCTTAATATTACCCCTACCCCACGTTATACGTTCGCTTATTCAACGCAGAATATACGTTAGACTCGAATAGTCTAACTCATAGCACAAAGATAAATTATCACAACATATAGACAAATAAAATAATCTAATCATAATAGGGGTGAAACTTGCATAAACTACACATGTTAAGGATCTAAAGGTGTCAACTTGTTAAATGATATGATCATAACCCAAACTTATGTATGAACTTGCATATGGGGTTTCATGCAACATAATGATGGTGTGAACTAGCATCGAACACATAGCATTCACATATGTCATAGCATAATTCTAGATGTCATAATTCTAGATCTAAATAGATGTCATGGCATATGTTCATAATCTTTACTAATCTATCTAAACTTGCATATGTGATTTGTCATATAGATCAACATAGCCCAAATAATATCAACATTATGACTTGATTAACATGAACTAATTAGCATAGACAATGATATCATGACTTTATAACATGTATGATTTATCACAATTTAGCATTGAAAACTACAATCTATACAATATCATCATAGCATGATTTATAACCTATAGGATATCATCATCACATAACATAGGATTTACAACATACATGATAGCATAAGGTTTACAACAACATATATGACAATTCACATCATTCACTTATAATCCATTCATAACTTAATCTAATTAGTTTAATAATAATCTTGTTAAGATCATCATACTCACAATTAGAAGAGAAAGAGAGTCTTGATTTGCTTTAGAGTTGAGTAGAATTAGGGTTTGATTGGCTTTCTTCCTTCTTAGTTGGCGGCGGCTACACTGAGTTCCATGGCGGCGGTATGACGGTGGATATTCTATTTTTCATGTGAATTAGAGTGAGAGACTTCCTAGGTATTTATAGAGTTTAGGGTTTATTTAGACCATCTGATCAACTCAGAACTAAACTGAACCGTTTAATTTGCCAACTCAGCCCTAAAGACACATCAGCCAAACCCTAGCCGCCGGGACAGGTCGACACCCAGGTCGACTGCCCAGTCGACCAGGGAGGGTGTCGACTGCCCAGTCGACTCCCCAGTCGACCTGGGGTGCTGGGCGGGAATTTTCCCGCCTAGCCTGTTTGACTTCGAATTTTGAATTTTAAATTTCTGAAATCTGTTTTGAATTTTCTGAAACTTCCGATGGCCATAACTTCTTCATACGAAGTCCAATTCACGCAAACTCGGACTCTATTTCAACCAGAATTCCGAGATGAACACAATGGCGCAACCCATTTCCCATAATTCTCACGTCTGAGATTAATTATTCTTTAATTTGTGAATATTAATATTAACAGAATTACGGGGTGTTACAGGAGCATGTTTTCAATGCGGTGAAACTGGACACATCAGCAAGAACTGCCCTAAGAAGCAAGGGCAAGCCCCGCAAGAAGGACCTTCTAGGGGTACATCTTTAACTTCTTTTCCCTAGATACTCTGTTTTATCTTGTATATCCTTTCGATCCTGTCTTGAGAACCTTAGGTAGAATCCTATGAATGTAAACATGTATTTGAAACATGTTATGCTTGATGTTTGCGAATGGTTGCAAGTGGTTTCAAGTGATTGCTCGTGGTTGCATAACACACATTAGGCACTAGATCTGCTCAGACACATTTTCATATTGCATATGCATGAGTGTTTATACTTATTTATGGATGAAATTGAATGTGTTATCATATGAATGTTGCATATGGATGAATATTTATGCACACATATAGTGTTTACGTGACTAGGATTATTTGCATACATGTTGGATTCATGACACTAAACATATTTTGCATTAGAAAGATCAATCAGGCCTGATCATTTGCATTAGATAAGGAACATATACACACACTTTTTGCATATGTTCATACAGCATTAGAAATCTCTTAAGGACAATGTTTGCTTGTGGATGATGTTTTGAGTAGATGGATGATGGATGGTAGGATACGTTCTTCCTAACTTAGAGATTTCGGGGACGAAATCATTTAAGGAGGGGAGAATGTAACAACCCATATTTTGATAACGTGTTATAACCATAAATCTAGGCAGAATTAAATTTTAAAATAAGAACCAAGGGAAACGGGTTGCACCATTGCGTTCGTCTCGGAATTCTGCATGAAATCGAGTCCGAGTTTTCGAAAATCGGAGTCCGTATGACCAAGTTATGGCTCCCCAAAGTTTCAGAAATTTTCAGAGTTCAAAACAGTTCGAATTCGAGTTCAAATTCGAATTTCAAAACCCAGACAGACTTGGCGGGAAATTCCCCGCCCAGCACCCCAGGTCGACTGGGCAGTCGACATCCCCAGGACCAGGTCGACTGCGCAGTCGACTTGGGTGTTGACCTAGTCCCCGAACCTGGTTTGGGCCTGGTTACTCCTGCTTGACCCTGTTGCCTTGTTTGAGGGCCTGTGACGATTTTTGGCAGTTCAGATCAATTCTAGGGTTTATCCTATGGCCTTAACTAGTTGTTGCAACTACAAAAACACCCAAAGACCTAGGCTAATCCACAACAAATCTTTCTAACACCATTATGCTGCTAAGTCTCCTCTTGAACCATGGCCGCCGCCTCCAACTTGAAGCTTAAACATTCAAACTAGATACAAATCGAAGGCCAACGTTTCTACAAAATTCAAGGGAATAGATCAACATCTCAACATCGATCCTACGACAATTTTTGTTCTTAGTTCTCAAAAACCACGATCTGTAAGCCCCAGTTACTCTTAGATCTAAACTCTAAACTTAATATGGACATGTGTAAATTGAAGTTGAACATAAACATGATAACTACTTGAGACCTACTCTTATATATCTTTGATCTATAACTATTCCTTTTTGATCTATTATTTTAGATCTACTCTTGTTCACCCTAGATTTATTCACCTTAAACCTAGTACTGTTCATATTGAACCTTGATTTGTGGAATACTGATAAGAACTTGATTTAGGGGCCTGTTCATGTCATAACCTAAACCCTATCATTATTTTAACATGCCTGTGATGTTGTGATGTTGGAACAATTGCTAGTCACAAGTTTAGAATTATCATCTTATGTAACAACCCGTATTTCGATAACATGTTAAAACGAGAATCAAGGCAGAATTTCATTTTTAAATTCTGAATCAAGTAAAACGGGCTATGCCATTGTGTTCGTCTCGGAAAAATACGCGAAATAGAGTCCGAGTTTTCGAAAATCGGAGTCCGTATGACCCGATTAAGGCCCAACGAAGTTTTCAGAAAATTTCAAAGTAAAAACAGATTTCAAATTCAAGTTTGAATTTGAAAATTTGGGCCAGTTTGGGCCAGGCGGGAAAATTCCCGCCAGAGCACCCAAGTCGACAGCCCTGTCGACTTGGGAGTCGACTTGGTTGGGCCCAAGTCGACAGCCCTGTCGACTTGGCTGTCAACTTGGTCCAGCCGGGCAGTTCTGCCTGGTGCACCATTTTGGGTTTGTGTTGAGTTTGGGGGCCAGATTCGGTTTTAAGGGCTGAGATTGCAACTAGGGTTTAATCCTATGGCCTAAAACACTTTCCTAATCTTTAAATAAGGCCCTAACCTAACCCTAAATCATCATTATTCATTCATACAACTAAACTATGGCAAAATTTTACCTCTCATGGCCTCCACTCTCTTCATAAAATTTCTAAATTGTTTCTATGAGAGATTTTCCATGCATACAAGTGTTTTCAAGCTTGTATGAGTGTCATTAGCTTGCATTCAAGTCAAGTTTCTATATTTGCATCATAAAGCAAGGGTTTTGATCATTTTGGCTCAAGGGTTTTTATGTTAGAGCTTGCATTTTGGGTCTATTTGATTACATAAGGGCTTTGTCATGTCTTTTATGCCTTCATAGCAATGTAAGCCCTTTCCCTACTCTTAGATATTAACTATGAAGTTAAATGTTCATGTGCAAGTTTGGGTTTGATCATTGAGTATAATACATGCTATCATGTCATGCAAGTTTATGAAGTCTTCATCTTGATCTTGTGGTCATAAAGCTTTGGCCTTTATGTTAAATGTTGCATTTTGGCAACATGAGAACTATCATACCCCTTATGATAGCTTGCATGTAATGTCATATGCGAACTTCTAGCCATCTTTCTATGTCATTTATCATCATGATTCGCTTATTTGCCAAGTTTGAACGTTATGCATGTTTTTGAGGCTTAAGAATGTAACATGCAAGTTAATGAACACATTATGTCTCATTTGCCACCATGTTCAACTAGTGGCTTTATACCCCCTTTTGTCATGCCTTTGACAAGTTCCTTCTTTGAATCCATTATGCGAGTTTAAAAGCGTTGGGGTCACATTATGGGAAAACATAATGACATGAGCATGATTTGGGTAAATGGGTATAAACATGACAACATGTAACGTTAAATATGACATGTGTTTATACTTGAAAACATGACTTGAAATATAACATTGAAGTTGACATGTAAGTATGCTTGAAAACATAAGCTTGAGAATTTGCCTATTAAGTTAGGTCTACCCATTGGGAATTTACCTATTAAATTAGGTCTACCCAATTGCTTGAAAACTTGTAATATGTGTTGGAAACATAATGGACATGACACTTAGATAATATAAGTGTGGCCAACTCGAGGTTGGGTTGAGTTTGCAACGTAAGACTACCCGGAACCGACCGGCCTAACTAGTAGTTGCAAACAATAGGACCCAATGTGAGAAGTTGGTCATGTTGTGCTTGAACCCGAGGTTAGACCAAGTTGTGGTGTAAAGCTACCCGGAACCGACCGGCTTAACTAGTGACCACAACAAAGTCTAATGTGAGAGGTAGAGGTGCATTAAATAATTAATGCCACATAATAGGGTTAAGTTAATTTGATTAATAACGCTTAACCAAATATGACATGGACAAATGGGTTAAGTAAATTGATTAGGCTAATGATACTTAACAAAACATGACAAGGTTGGGTAGGTTAAGTAACTTGATTTGCCTAATGACACTTAACCATTTTTATACAACTAGTGGACGGGGTTAAGTTAACCAACACTTAATCAATCCAACACCATAATTTGGTAAGGTTAATTAAGTTTTCTTAATGACACTTAACCGAAAGATACAGTTAATGGATGGGGTTAAGATTAGACTCAACTAGTCTAAACATGGAAATCGGATGGGGTTAAGTTAGCCTAGACTTAATTAATCCCACTTGGTAGTTTGATGGGGTTAAGTTAAACACTTAACTAATCTAACATGATGATTTGAGGGGGTTAAGTGACCTATACTTAACCAATCTAACTCGTTAATTTGATGTGGTTAAGTTAACCAATACTTAACCAATATAACGTGAAAACATGATAAGACTAAGTCACGAATCGCTTGAATACACTTGACCGATTTGACTAAGTAATTTGATAGGGTCAAGTTAATATATACTTAACCAATCTAGAATGATAATTAGACGAGGTTAAGTCGTGAATTGCTTAATATACTTAACCTACTTGAGCATGGTTTGTAGGGTTAAGTCTTGAACTTGGATACTTAGCCAATTTTGACATGATTTGTAGACGGGTTAAGTCATGAACTTAAGTGACACTTAATCCATTATGTAAACCCTAGTTCTGAGGATTAGGTGGATAACCGTAGTTAACAAGGATAACGGGAATAAGGCTAAGTGGTAAACCTTAGTTGAAGAATAACTAAGTAATGATTCTTAGTCAAGGAAATTTAGACCAGTTCATAGATAGATGAGTAACCTGATACGGTAGGTCATCGTTTAAGTATACGAGTAGGAACAAGTATCTGATTTAGATAAAGGCTCCAGCGAACTGGGTAACGAAGAAGCGGCTTCGGGGAACGTGAGGATATTCTTGGTATCCCTCTGTGAGCTGCCAGGTGATCATACTAGGCTCATGAGAGGTTAAGGTCTGCGTTAGAAGAACCAAGAGTATGCCTTGGTTGCTATACGAGCGACCTAAAGACGGGGATGGATAGGGGATAGTCGACGATACACGGACGTACCCTAGATAGCATTTCGTCAGGCTACCTACCATCTTTGGTCAAGCGTGTACGTACGGAAAGGCAGAGAACACCCAAAAGACCATAATTGCTATCTAATTATGGTTGCGGTAAGGCTTGGATGTGGGTTGGCCAGTGTTGTGTTCTCATACAGGATTTATCCTGTCTTGTCTTTCACTAGTTGAGGGAGTGGTCTCATGGGACCATAGCCACGTATAGAAAAAACAGACCTTAGCATCTGCATCGGCAGATAAATCGAAAGCTCCCGACCGAGTCCTGTATTTCCTGGTCCGCCTTGTGACAGGACTCGGGTGGCACGATGTGATACATGTGCATACAGTCATGGAAAAACGATTCACGATGAATGCATGGGAAAAAGGGCACGGTTGACGGTTAGCGTAAATCCTAGTGGCCCTGGGTGGTTGAACCAAAACCGAGATACGAAAACGTGCAATAGGTAAGCATAATCCCTAGTAATCCTAGGTAGCATAAGTCCTAGTTGTACAAACAATGATTCATGTTGAAAGACCCTAGTTAGATATAGGGTGACAATCCAAAACGATCTTAAGGATCATGGAACTATGGTATAGAATCTCATGGGAAAGCCCGTATGGTCTACGGCAAGGGACTGAACATTTACATGGAATAAAACATACGAGTTGAGTAACCTATATATGCGATATATTAGGTTGACATGGACCACTACACGACTTTTGAGTAAGGGTCATTCATGGTTAACACATAATACGGTGGGGATACTAGTACGGTAGGTGCAGAGCAAATGTACAGGATAGATACCATGGGACGTTATACGTAATAGATATCTTGGGGATATTATACTTGATAGGAACCTGACGATGGGATACCTTGTTTTATCTTGACATCGTAATTTATCATGACACCTTAGTTTATATGAGTTCAGTAGTTCATCATGTTATTTTGATTTAGCTTATCTATCTTGTCATCATGCTTATGTTCATCTCAGTTTCTCATGTCAGTTAACTTTACTAGTTTTTATGCTGATAGTAGATAGGGCTTACTCAGTCTTTTTGACTGACCCATTTTGTTTCGCCTCTTTTCTTCCGTTTCCCTCCTAGGTTACAGGGAGGAAATACTGTTGTTTAGTTCGGACTTCTTCTGCTTGAAGGTCATCATGGATGGCTTGGACTTTTCTTGGCTATGGCTACTTTACTGTTTTTACTTGGGGAATAATTTATGAAAAAGTCTTTATGCTTCTTTACTATTGCAAGACAGGTTTTGATGTACTCTGATGTAAAAGGCTTTAGACCTTAATTATTGATGTTTATGAAAGTTCAATTTTAATTCCGCTATTTTATATGTTCTGTCTTGTGATATTTCTGTGCATGTTTACCAATAATGCCCCTCTAAAGCTAGTGCATTCCCTTGCGAGTGACACTAGCGGAGGTGGGGTGTTACACGTGGTATCAGAGCAGAAGGTTACCAGACTGGGCAAAAGTTTTTAAAGACCTTCTGAAAACTATTTGAAAATCGTTTACAAAGAAGCATTTTTCAAGGAAATTTTCTTTTAAAAGAAAAAGGCTATTCCCCAAAGGCCATTAGCACTATCCTTGTTTCCTTAATTGAATCTCTTTTCCTTTCTTTCCTCCATCTGTAGTCACAGTGGTTTTAACTGCGACTAGTCTATTCTATCTACGAAAGTGCTTTCCATGCGATGGAGGTGATTCTCGAGAGACCAGTGGCCGCGTTATAAGAAAGGATAGTGAGAAAGAGGATAAAAGATACGAGCTTAAGGATGAGCAACTTGTTGGTATGGCTTAGTCCTCAAAGAAGGGAGAAAGATGAACAATGAAACCCATGACGAGAGAATACCTTTGGCATGGTAAAACGGGGCGGATAGTTAAGTATTATGGGACAAGGACAAGATCATCGGGAGGGCAATAGTATGCTCTCATTTCTAGGGTACCTCGGAAGGAGGGTAACAATCTTGTTAAAGGTTTAGCTTTTCTTATCTATCATCCCGTTAGGACTTCGTTTTTCGTATCATTTAAGTCTGCTTCGATAGTTGAGTCCCTGCACCTTAAGTACTAGCGTAATAGAGAATCCCACTTTTGTCTCAAAGTCCTATTGGAGAATCAGTCCATTTATACATGACCTGTTTGGATTTGAGAATGTCTATGCCAAGTGTTGAGTTTGGAAATAATGCTTATGTTTATAAGCTATGGATGGATTCTAGGGATGAAGTGGTTAGCCAGTAGGGGGTGCCACTCTCGGTTTTGATAGGAGGGTAGTTAGACCTTTTGACTAGCCTTGGTAATACCCTCGAAGTATCGTGTAACCTTTTTGAGGTTCTGTCATGACTAGTTACTTAGAATCCCTTGATGTCTTTATTGGAAATTTGAAGCCCGATCGAGTGGTGTTCGCCAATAAGGCGGATGGTTTACTTCATTTATGCATGGGTTATAGAGGTCATCCTAGTAAGTGCGCATGATAACCTGGTTGACATCTGCTTACTTTCAAGAGAAAGTTCTTCTACATGGAATACCTTATAGTATATAAACGAGATACAAGATTCACTAGTGAATTTTGGAAAGCTTGCATGAGATCATGAGTACGCAGTCATGTTTGCGCCAAGTGTGCAAGTGGAACGAGAGGCGACGAAGAAATGAGTTCCAGCTCATGTTATGGAAACAGGAAATAAGAAGCTACGAAATCGCGAAGTTAAAAGACGGTCAAGGCACAATGGAATTAAGCTCAAGGAAATGCGACTTTGATGGTCAAAGACTAGATACGCGCATGATATCTCTTTTTGGGAGTATATCCTTGATCCCTGTTTTCTGTAGAGCTTACTTGTAGGCTATCTTTTGTGGACATCCTCTCGGTCCTATTTTCTGTTACAAACCCCGTAAGGAGTTTGTCTTGTTTATCTTCTCGACCCTGTTTCAGGGAATCCTAGGTAGAACCCTATGGATGTAAACATGTATTTGAAACATGTTATGATTGATATGGTTGCAAGTGGTTGCAAGTGGTTGCTCGTGGATGCGCGAATACACATTAGATACTAGCTCGACTCGGTCACATTTCATATTGCATATGCATGAGTATTTATACTTGTTTATGGATGAAATCGATGCGGTTGTTGCATATGAATGAATGATTGTGCACGCATATAGTATCTATATGACTAGGATTATTTGCATACATGTTGGATTCATGGCACTATACATATTTTGCATTAGAAAGATTAATTCAGGCCTGATCATTAGCATTAGCTAAGGAACATGTATACACACGTTTTGCATATATTCATACAGCATTAGAAATCATCTAAGGACAATGGTTGCTTGTGGATGATGTTTTGAGTAGATGAATGATGGATGGTAGGATATGTTCTTCCTAACTTGGAGATTTCGGGGACGAAATCCTAAAAGGTGGGGAGAATGTAATAACCCGTATTTCGATAACATGTTAAAACGAGAATCAAGGCAGAATTTCATTTTTAAATTCTGAATCAAGTAAAATGGGCTATGCCATTGCGTTCGTCTCGGAAAAATACGCGAAATAGAGTCCGAGTTTTCGAAAATCGGAGTCCGTATGACCCGATTAAGGCCCAACGAAGTTTTCAGAAAATTTCAAAGTAAAAACAGATTTCAAATTCAAGTTTGAATTTGAAAATTTGGGCCAGTTTGGGCCAGGCGGGAAAATTCCCGCCAGAGCACCCAAGTCGACAGCCCTGTCGACTTGGCTGTCGACTTGGTCCAGCCGGGCAGTTCTGCCTGGTGCACCATTTTGGGTTTGTGTTGAGTTTGGGGACCAGATTCGGTTTTAAGGGCTGAGATTGCAACTAGGGTTTAATCCTATGGCCTAAAACACTTGCCTAATCTTTAAATAAGGCCCTAACCTAACCCTAAATCATCATTATTCATTCATACAACTAAACTATGGCAAAATTTTACCTCTCATGGCCTCCACTCTCTTCATAAAATTTCTAAATTGTTTCTATGAGAGATTTTCCATGCATACAAGTGTTTTCAAGCTTGTATGAGTGTCATTAGCTTGCATTCAAGTCAAGTTTCTATATTTGCATCATAAAGCAAGGGTTTTGATCATTTTGGCTCAAGGGTTTTTATGTTAGAGCTTGCATTTTGGGTCTATTTGATTGCATAAGGGCTTTGTCATGTCTTTTGTGCCTTCATAGCAATGTAAGCCCTTTCCCTACTCTTAGATATTAACTATGAAGTTAAATGTTCATGTGCAAGTTTGGGTTTGATCATTGAGTATAATACATGCTATCATGTCATGCAAGTTTATGAAGTCTTCATCTTGATCTTGTGGTCATAAAGCTTTGGCCTTTATGTTAAATGTTGCATTTTGGCAACATGAGAACTATCATACCCCTTATGATAGCTTGCATGTAATGTCATATGCGAACTTCTAGCCATCTTTCTATGTCATTTATCATCATGATTCGCTTATTTGTCAAGTTTGAACGTTATGCATGTTTTTGAGGCTTAAGAATGTAACATTTAAGTTAATGAACACATTATGTCTCATTTGCCACCATGTTCAACTAGTGGCTTTATACCCCCTTTTTGTCATGCCTTTGACAAGTTCCTTCTTTGAATCCATTTTGCGAGTTTAAAAGCGTTGGGGTCACATTATGGGAAAACATAATGACATGAGCATGATTTGGGTAAATGGGTATAAACATGACAACATGTAACGTTAAATATGACATGTGTTTATACTTGAAAACATGACTTGAAATATAACATGGAAGTTGACATGTAAGTATGCTTGAAAACATAAGCTTGGGAATTTACCTATTAAGTTAGGTCTACCCATTGGGAATTTACCTATTAAGTTAGGTCTACCCAATTGCTTGAAAACTTGTAATATGTGTTGGAAACATAATGGACATGACACTTAGATAATATAAGTGTGGCCAACTCGAGGTTGGGTTGAGTTTGCAACGTAAGAATACCCGGAACCGACCGGCCTAACTAGTAGTTGCAAACAATAGGACCCAATGTGAGAAGTTGGTCATGTTGTGCTTGAACCCGAGGTTAGACCAAGTTGTGGTGTAAAGCTACCCGAAACCGACCGGCTTAACTAGTGACCACAACAAAGTCTAATGTGAGAGGTTGAGGTGCATTAAATAATTAATGCCACATAATAGGGTTAAGTTAATTTTATTAATAACGCTTAACCAAATATGACATGGATAAATGGGTTAAGTAAATTGATTAGGCTAATGATACTTAACAAAACATGACAAGGTTGGGTAGGTTAAGTAACTTGATTTGCCTAATGACACTTAACCATTTTTATACAACTAGTGGACGGGGTTAAGTTAACCAACACTTAATCAATCCAACACGATAATTTGGTAAGGTTAAGTAAGTTTTCTTAATGACACTTGACCGAAAGATACAGTTAATGGATGGGGTTAGATTAGACTCAACTAGTCTAAACATGGAAATCAGATGGGGTTAAGTTAGCCTAGACTTAATTAATCCCACTTGGTAGTTTGATGGGGTTAAGTTAAACACTTAACTAATCTAACATGATGATTTGAGGGGGTTAAGTGACCTATACTTAACCAATCTAACTCGTTAATTTGATGTGGTTAAGTTAACCAATACTTAACCAATATAACGTGAAAACATGATAAGGCTAAGTCACGAATCGCTTGAATACACTTGACCGATTTGACTAAGTAATTTGATAGGGTCAAGTTAATATATACTTAACCAATCTAGAATGATAATTGGACGAGGTTAAGTCGTGAATTGCTTAATATACTTAACCAACTTGAGCATGGTTTGTAGGGTTAAGTCTTGAACTTGGATACTTAGCCAATTTTGACATGATTTGTAGACGGGTTAAGTCATGAACTTAAGTGACACTTAATCCATTATGTAAACCCTAGTTCTGAGGATTAGGTGGATAACCGTAGTTAACAAGGATAACGGGAATAAGGCTAAGTGGTAAACCTTAGTTGAAGAATAACTAAGTAATGATTCTTAGTCAAGGAAATTTAGACCAGTTCATAGATAGATGAGTAACCTGATACGGTAGGTCATCGTTTAAGTATACGAGTAGGAGCAAGTATCTGATTTAGATAAAGGCTCCAGCGAACTGGGTAACGAAGCAGCGGCTTCGGGGAACGTGAGGATATTCTTGGTATCCCTCTGTGAGCTGCCAGGTGATCATACTAGGCTCATGAGAGGTTAAGGTCTGCGTTAGAAGAACCAAGAGTATGCCTTGGTTGCTATACGAGCGACCTAAAGATGGGGATGGATAGGGGATAGTCGACGATACACGGACGTACCCTAGATAGCATTTCGTCAGGCTACCTACCATCTTTGGTCAAGCGTGTACGTACGGAAAGGCAGAGAACACCCAAAAGACCATAATTGCTATCTAATTATGGTTGCGGTAAGGCTTGGATGTGGGTTGGCCAGTGTTGTGTTCTCATACAGGATTTATCCTGTCTTGTCTTTCACTAGTTGAGGGAGTGGTCTCGTGGGACCATAGCCACGTATAGAAAAAACAGACCTTAGCATCTGCATCGGCAGATAAATCGAAAGCTCCCGACCGAGTCCTATATTTCCTGGTCCACCCTGTGACAGGACTCGGGTGGCACGATGTGATACATGTGCATACAGTCATGGAAAAACGATTCACGATGAATGCGTGGGAAAAAGGGCGCGATTGACGGTTAGCGTAAATCCTAGTGGCCCTGGGTGGTTGAACCAAAACCGAGATACGAAAACGTGCAATAGGTAAGCATAATCCCTAGTAGTCCTAGGTAGCATAAGTCCTAGTTGTACAAACAATGATTCATGTTGAAAGACCCTAGTTAGATATAGGGTGACAATCCAAAACGATCTTAAGGATCATGGAACTATGTTAAAGTAGTATAGAATCTCATGGGAAAGCCCGTATGGTCTACGGCAAGGGACTGAACATTTACATGGAATAAAACATACGAGTTGAGTAACCTATATATGCGATATATTAGGTTGACATGGACCATTACACGACTTTTGAGTAAGGGTCATTCATGGTTAACACATAATACGGTGGGGATACTAGTACGGTAGGTGCAGAGCAAATGTACAGGATAGATACCATGGGACGTTATACGTAATAGATATCTTGGGGATATTATACTTGATAGGAACCTGACGATGGGATACCTTGTTTTATCTTGACATCGTAATTTATCATGACACCTTAGTTTATATGAGTTCAGTAGTTCATCATGTTATTTTGATTTAGCTTATCTATCTTGTCATCATGCTTATGTTCATCTCAGTTTCTCATGTCAGTTAACTTTACTAGTTTTTATGCTGATAGTAGATAGGGCTTACTCAGTCTTTTTGACTGACCCGTTTTGTTTCGCCTCTTTTCTTCCGTTTCCCCCTAGGTTACAGGGAGGAAATACTGTTGTTTAGTTCGGACTTCTTCTGCTTGAAGGTCATCATGGATGGCTTGGACTTTTCTTGGCTATGGCTACTTTACTGTTTTTACTTGGGGAATAATTTATGAAAAAGTCTTTATGCTTCTTTACTATTACAAGACAGGTTTTGATGTACTCTGATGTAAAAGGCTTTAGACCTTAATTATTGATGTTTATGAAAGTTCAATTTTACTTCCGCTATTTTATATGTTCTGTCTTGTGATATTTCTGTGCATGTTTACCAATAATGCCCCTCTAAAGCTAGTGCATTCCCTTGCGAGTGACACTAGCGGAGGTGGGGTGTTACATCTTATGTCATTTATTGCTATGTTTATCACCCTATTTCATATGCCAGTGATGTTATGATCATATCTCAAGTTATACCATGCTTGCCTTGAAATCACCTTTGCCACTTTATACCCATCCTTGTTATGTTATTCCCTAGTTACATCTATTGCCTTGATTCGAATTCACGAGCGTTGGGGATGCAATTTGGGTAGTTTAGGAAAACCTGAATTTAGTATGAACTTGAAAACATGAATATCGTTATAACTTGAGCTTGGATAGGAACATGAACTTGACATGAAATTATACTTGAAAAATATGAATTTGGGACATGACACTTAGATAACTTGAACATGGCCAACTCGAGGTTGGGTTGAGTTTGCAGTATATATCTGCTCGGAACCGCCCGACGAATCCAGTAACTGCAAACAATAGGACCCAATGTGAGTAGTTGGTCATATCGCACTCGAAACCCGAGGTTAGACTAGGTTATGGTGTAAAACTGCCTGGACCCGCCCGGCACTTCCAGTAACCATAACCAAGTCTAATGTGAGAGGTTAGGGGTGCATTAAGTAAATTAATGCCACTGGATAGGGTTAAGTCATGGACCACTTGAATATACTTAACCAATTTGACACGTTGATTTGATAGGGTTAAGTCATGAACTGCTTGAACACACTTAACCAACCTGACACGTGATTCGTAGGACTAAGTCTTGAACTAGAACGAGACACTTAGTCAATTTGACATGACACGTAGATGGGGTTAAGTCTCGATTTTAAATGACAACTTAACCTGCTGAACGAAACCCTAGTTACGCGGTCCTTTTCAGCAGTAACCCACTAGATGTATCACGGTACCCTGGGACTAGGCAGGGTGGGGCACGATTGCTGGGCTGATTATAAGCGACCAGAACGACGGCTGAGTTGGTGCGCCATTGTAGGTTCAGGTGGACTAGGGTCGTGCACTTAGTCCGAAGTTGAAAAAGCAGGCATTGGGCATCAGTAGGATTATCTGTGCATTCTTGATTCGTGTTGGTGGTTGGCACCCTAGGGCTTGATACACCCTATGGTGGACCTAGCACAGGTGACTACATTCGTGATAGGGTCGTATGACACAAAAACACGACGAGCTAGACTTGTAGGGAGTCGATCGACTAGATCATACCATTGGACCCCGAATTGGGTCACTTCACGATATTGGGCCAAGGGATTATTTCTTGATTTATAGTTGACACGGGATTAGTATACCAGTATAGTTGGTATGGTGAACCTTGAATACGCAATGTTAGACTTGAGTTATCTTGTTAGCTTAGTTATTATGTCAGACTTATCCTCATTCCTATGTTTAATTCCAGTTTATTCATGTCTTGTTAACTTAACTAGTTTATGTGCTGATAGTCACTAGGGCTTACCAGTCTTTTTGACTGACCCCTTTTCTTTTGCCTCTTTGTCTTTTGTCCCCCCCCCCAGATTCTCAGGGAGGAAACTCTAGCTCTTAGCTTGGACTTTGCTTGCTTTCTGACAGCTCATGTATGGTTTGGTCTTGAGCTATGCTATGGCTGCACTCATGCACTTTTTGGGGAATAATATTTTACTTATGTTGTTTTAAGTACTTTGCTTCTTTAGAACTTGATGTAATGGAATAATGACTTGGCATTTTGATGTAAGAGGTTTTGACTCTATTTTTCAGTAATGAGATTTGGTTTTAAAGTTTATATCCACTGCTTTATATACTCTATTTTTTCGATGTTCTGTCTTGTGTTATCTCTGTGCCTGTTTACTAGATAATACCCCTCCAAAACTAGGGCATTCCCTTTGTGAGTGACCCTAGCGGAGGTGGGGTGTTACAATACACACTTTTCGTGTTATACTTGAGGATAGATTTTAACATGATTCTACACAACTCAATTTATATTAATACAAAACCTTATCTCTATAACATGATTTCCATTTCAACTTCTTTTGTTGGCATTAATCAAAATCTTGATAACAACATATCGTCCATGTTGAAGGTGCACGAAACCAGAAGCTTATATAGGATTTGTGTGACGACCGCCCACAACCCTGCACTAAACAAGAGGAATAATGCGTTGAAAGGTATGCACGACGGCTATGGACGACCATCAGAGTAGGCAAACATTAGCAGAACCTATCGTAGAACTCACAGCGCAAGGATAAAACATAGTAGATTGTAGACAACAGATAATAATAGTGAAGCATCAAATAACAAACTTTTGAAACTTTTACAACATCCTAAAAGATTATCCAAACATCATAGGAAATCTCAAAGTTTGTACATAAGGCCTCACTACAACACTTAAAGAGCAACTCAACAGCTGGAACAGAAATACTAGATAGTAATAAAACTGGTACGTAACCTCCAACTCGCCTCCAAACTGCAATATCGTCCCCACTAAGCGATCACATATCACCTGCCACCTAGTCTTCCCATCCATAATCGGATGAACAACCCAAGGTAATAAGAGGAAACATAAAACCTTCAGTCAGACAACAGTCTTAGTAAGCGATAAAAATAGCTAACAAACTTCATTAAATAAAGCATATGAGAATAGGTAGATTAACAAACCAATCTACCAAACACCAGAGAGGAATTCAACTCTCGTCTTCCCCACATCGTACAGTGATAGCCTTTACATGTAAATAATTCAACCATCCATCCATGGAAACCAGAACACCCATTCAATCATGGTAATGCACTTATGACATCCAGATTAAATATCTCATATGAACCATCCTAATCGAATTCAACATCCCTCAGGAACAAGCCCCAAAGGCCTAAACCAATATTAGACAAGCACCCAAGGAAAATCTCCTTCTACGTTGTACAATCTACATGAGATGTTACAGATAGAGAAACCAAACAATCAAACATCCATGACTGACTCTGGCTATCACCAACAATCCTGCTTTGAAACCATCGTTAATCATATGATGGCCAACCTTGCTATATGTCAAGGGCTAATAGTGACCCTAGTTCTAGCTAGCATAAACTCCATATGCCTTTCAACGATACGTATGTATGTCCAACCTTGACAACTAGGCCTTTAAACGATACCCAGGGTACTCGACCTACAACCGGTCTTTTAGGTGCCCCTATCATACCCCTGCTTTGAGCCTGCTAGAACTTTTGACAACGATAACTTCTTGTCCTTCATATCTCTAGTCATCCAACCCGATGACTTTTCTTAAGTCAAGCAACCTTCTCGAGCAATCATTATCCACCAACTCACGGCCTTTGAGTTATCACCACATTCGTTGTCCTACACTGATCAACGAACACCTTTCAGTACTTCAAACCT
This sequence comes from Allium sativum, assembly GCA_030737875.1. Taxonomy (NCBI): domain Eukaryota; kingdom Viridiplantae; phylum Streptophyta; class Magnoliopsida; order Asparagales; family Amaryllidaceae; genus Allium; species Allium sativum. The sequence goes on from CM060910.1 coordinate 656,048,900, forward strand.
TCCAAATTGAATTCACATCGAAGTCACACCACCCCAACGCTGCGACACGGGTTCACTAAAATCTGGATCATACCCGAAAATATAATTTATTTCTAGAAATTTTCCCTATGCGATCGACCCTTCACACTACTCGACCGACCAGAGTGACCTACCCATCACACTGCTTGAACCAACCAGAGCGACCGACCTGTGGTGATCGGTCCAAGGAGTGAACAACCCCATGTTGTGATCAATGAAGCCAAGCTCGACCACTCTTGGTGCGACCAAAAATAAAAGTTCTCAACCGAACCAAAGGTATTTAACCCAACTCTATTCTGGCTCGCTCGACCCTGTGCACGACCGACCCTTGCTCGAGCCTGACCATGCTCGATCGACCGACCTGGAGTTTTCATTCCCCAAGAATGACTGAAACCATCCTCTGTCCATCTTGTACTCAACCGATGACCCACCCATATGCACGACCGACCAGGGTACTATCGACCGACCCTCTTTCTGACTTGTCCCCCATGACATGATTAGGCTCGACTAACCAGGGATGTGCAACCCAAAACCTACACCCCTCCAACAACTCCAATTTCGACCAAAACTCCTCCAATCGACACAATTGTTGAAATATACTCATATAATCCATCCAGTACCATCATAAGCATGTCATAGAGTCACTAACAATATGAATATGACAATTCTTACCAAAGTTATCAAATCACTCCAAAATCATGATAAGTGAACATATGAACAAAACAATAGATCTAACTTGCATAATTATATGGAATAACATAGGAATTATCAATTAAACTTGAAAAATTGGATCATAAGGTGATTCATATGAAAATGGACTTACCAATGCATAAATCTATGGAAAAAACACTTGAATTTGGTGAAAAACATGATTAAACACCCAAACACTTCATTGAATCCATGTGAGAGATGTATACCACTCATCGATTCTCCAAAACAAACTAAAATCAATGTAATAAGATTCCAGATAGCAAGCAATTGAATCCGAACTCCTTGATTTGATGAATTCACTCTTCAATTGACGTAGATCTAGCCTCCAATGGTGTAGATCTATGATTTCCCTCCTTAGATTTTGATTTTTAATGGTGGAGAAGTGTTAGAGGAAGGAGGAACATAGGCTACCTAATGAGAGAATAGAGAAACTAAAACATTTCTCATACCTCCCACCCCCTATTTATACCCTTCCATAAGCGCACCAATGGGCCTTTCCAAATCAGCCCATTATGGCTCTCCAAACCTGAACAGCCAACTGGAAAACCTTAAAACAATGATTCCTCCTAACCCGTTGAGCCAAATCTTTAATGTAATCAATCTATGAAAAGGCAATCATCATTTCCTTTCCAATGGCACTGGTCTCACCACCTGATTCGACCTAAGTCAAAAGTTATACCCTGCACAAGACTAATAGGGGCAAAATTGTCACAAACAAAATCGGTAAAAATTATGGACATGTCTCACATCTGCATAAACAACATATTAAAAGATGAGAAGGATCCAACCCATAGGGAATAAAATAAAAATATTTTATGATCTTCTAATACATAAAATGCAGGCTGTTACAATTTGCCGGAGAGTGCCTTGGGATTCTTGACTCAAATTTTTTTCATTCGCTGTCCCAAGACTTTTCGTGGGAACTGGACAGAAGGAGGTGGGCACATTTGTACAGATCCCTTCTAATTTAATTCCTATTAAATCCCGATTACTGAAACTTTCTTTCTTGATTATAGTCATTCCAGCTCCTGTTAAGGACAATAAAGATTCTACCCCCTTGAAGGCTATTTTCAAAGCTTTAAAAGTCATTAGTGATGTAGATAGGGGTAGAAAATACTTAATAATGGAAGAGTTTCTCCACAAGTGCAGATTGCTTCACCATTCAAGGAAATATCCTTCCAAAGGAGCACCTTTTACACCTAGTCTATACAATAGCATTAAATATTGGTGCTTCTGGAGATGTTGGTGTGTCGCAAAGTCAAACCAATGAACCCTTGCTAGAGAAGTGCTCGGACCCCTCCAGTGGTACCAAACCACCTTCTTAACCTCAGTTGTCTACGATTGAAGAGGACAAGCCTTTACATCACGAGGGTAAAGGTCATGTGACACCCACCGATCAAGTTGATGAGGTGAGATCGCTCCTGAAGGTGAGTTACATGTTAAAGAAGTTAATGAGATCCCCTTATCTCGGATACCCATGAGAAGAGTTCCACATATACTTTCAAGAATTTGAGTGATCTTAGCACCGCGAAAGATCTTGCCCAGAGTGACACTGTAACCTCGGATCTGACAGCCTCGGCTGCAAAAACGGGAACTGAGATAGCTTTAGCTCAAACTCCTCCCTCGCGAAGTACATTTTCCGAAATTGGACTTCCGTTAGCTTCGCATACCCTGAGCGGTTTTTTTTATGAGCGGTAGATACTATACTTTATGCACTATAAGTTTTTGATGCTTTGCATATGCCTTACAATCTACCCCAGTACTTCCTGACCTAAGTACTGAAATCTTGCTTTTCCTTATTTCAGGTTCAGATATGAATCATCCATTTATAAATAGATTTAAACATCAAACCAGCTCTTATAATCCAAGGCATCTCATACAGTTTCATCATTTACAACACTCGCAATACTCCCATCGTCCGCACTATCCTCATGGCCTCGTGGAAACTGATGAGCAAAGGGTATAGAGGCATGAGGCTCTGGGTCAACTGGAAAAAGAGGCATGAGAATGAGGACTGATGAGAAAAGGCTATGATGATCATTAGGAGTGGAGTGGAAGGGAAGAAGAGAAAAGCCGAAGGAAGAAGAGAGAAAGGGATGATCAGAGTAGGGACTATGGGAAAGATGATCCTCACAAATTCCCCCCATCAGACAAACTTCATGTCCCTATTATTCAGACTACTTCTGGCTATCTACCCCTTGCTACACCGTATGTTACTCCTCCCCTTGCCGATATTCAGAAGAACATACATAGGCCTCGCTATGAACTTGAACCAGCACGTACCGCACTTGCTGAACGTTTTAAGAATTGGTGTCTGAAAGGAGTGTACTTTGATGTGGACATATACTAGTCTGATAGGAAAGATATACTTAAAGAGCTGGATGCCTTGAAAAGTAGTATCAATAAGTAGATGGATGCTGTTAAAAGTCAGCTCGAGAATAAGCTACATGCAGTTAGGGGTCGAGTTGATAAGCAACTATCTCTATGGTACCAGCTAGCTGACGATCTCCAGAGACTTAACAGGTGTAACCTTGATCAAATTTCTACATTGGAGAATGATAAGGTTGAGTGGGCCAAGGTTCTTGAATTTCGGGATGCTAGCATTTCATCTCTTACGCAGAGGAAAACAGAGCTAGATAGGCTAGGAGCCAAGAATCAAAGGCTCAAAGAAGAGCTCACTGCTGCTAAATTGAGAGAAACTGCAGGTTAAAGATGCTCGGTCTTCTCAACAGATTGCTGAAACACAATTGGCAGTGGAAAAGTAAGCTTCTGCAACTTATCAATAAGGCAATGCCAGTTTTCATAAGAGGAACACTGCTCAGAAATTGGCTATTTCTTTGCTAACAGCTAAGGCTAAAATTCTTAAGCATGATAGAGATAAAGTTTTGGCTAGTAAAGTGGCTACTGAAAAACATTCAGATACTGAGTCTGACGCCAATGCTACTTTATTTGTATTCTACGTTTTCTGCGTTATGAGCTGAGGGATCTTGAACTATTTGGGACCTAATATTGCAATGACTCTGGCCCTCATCTGGGAATCAGTATTTGCACAGGTTGAAGGTACCTATGATGACAAATACCTCTTACATAATCTTTTGGATGAGGAGTCCCGCAAGGCTCTGGCCGAGGGGAAGAAAGCGCTTATGAAGGAGCGGGGATTATATGATGAAGCTGGATCCTCTGGGGAACAAGCCGGGGCATAGTTACTACCAATGCCCCCACTGATTCTACTAATATTGAAGTTTCAAATTCTTAGACTCCAACCTTGCCTCTTACTGATCTTTCTGCCACTCATGGAGAAGAGGAAAAAGCTACTAAAGAGAAAACTATTGGGGAGCATATTATTGAGGAGCATACAGTAGATGGCGAAGGGGGCGATGACAACCCGGATAACTATGAAGTTGAGCTCACAAGTCTTCAAGCCGTAGGTAAGATTGAGATTGGCTAATCGTGTCAGACTTGGACTATCTCTATACTTAACCCGGGTCTATCGCTTACCATGCTCATTATTCATTTGTATTATGCTTGCTCTCGCCACAGCCTTCTCCTGCTGGAATCAACACAACAACAACTGATGTCATCGTTACTTACTTAACTTTGGTGTCAACTACTGGTGCCCTACTCATTACTATTCCTCCGGGCGATGCATACTTATTCACTGCTTTTACTCCTACTTCACAGCCAGGGTTACAAGATGCAAATATTGATGCAGTCATCAATTTGGATGAGGCTGACTACACTCTTAGTAATGAAGCAAAAGATCTTGACAACCTGGATGAAAGCCCGAGGAAGGAAACTAAGTCCCAAGAAAAGAAGAAGACTAAGCCTTTGTCATCCTCGAGGCGCAAGGGAAAGCGCACTATTTAGAAGAAAGGATTTATTATTCTATCTTCTCTTGGGAGTCCGTCTAGTGGCACAAAAGCCAAGGGTGAGTGTCAACTTGATGATACTCCTCCTCCTCCTTCTTCTATTCAAGTTAATAAACAATCTCTAAGGTCTAGCAATTCCAAGAACGGTAAGAAGAAGGATTAGTGCTTATAACTATTTTACTCTACTTTCTACAGCTTCTTCTTTTATGCACTTCATTTATGTATATACGAGCATCGGTCCTCGATTATGACTTTATGGATGATGTATCTGAGACTTGTGCTTTGCATTTGTGTTGATATAATGAAACTACATTTTGCTTATTATACTTTAGCTTTCTGTTTTAGCTTTGTCATACTTTTCTATCTGCACATTGTCCCCTTACATATTACAAGTCTTTTGCTTGTTGTGAAGTCGCGACGAGCTTGTGGTATGTATTGTGAGCATTATTAGTTTGTCTTATTGTTGTGCTGATGCCCCCATACCAAAGGTTGTCACGAACTTCTTAGGCCGAATGCAATCAACTTTACTAGGTTTCCTTGGTTATAGCTAAAACATTGGAAGTTCCTGCTTTACAGGCTAAGTCTCTTGCTTTTTTCCATTGCTCTTAGAGCTTCTCATCTTGCAAATTAGCCATGAAATCTGGTTTGGTTGATTGAGCTCATGCCCTCAGTTGAAGAAGTTTTCTAGCCTTCATGGCCATGCTTGTGAGGTCTTATATTTCTAGCCTAATGTTCATCAGCTATCCAATTAGTTAATTCAACCCTTGGAGATTCTCATCTGCAATTAAACAGATTAATTCTAGCATTGGCAATTTCACTGGGTGCCCACAGAGAGGTCTTTGGTAAAAGCCCAATAGTCGTTGCAACCTAAATGAATCAGGTGCTATCCGAATTAATTGGATTCCTCCGAAGAGGTCATTCAAGCTAACCCATCGTCGCAACTCGAATCTCGAGCACTAATCGAACTAATGGACGTCTCCGAAGAGGTCATTTAAGCCCATTGATCGCCGTATCTGACAAAATCAGATGCTAATAAACTAATCAGACGCCTTCGAAGAGGTTATTTAATCCCGCCGATCGTCGCATCCGACAAACTCAGATGCTAATGAACTAATCGGACGCCTCCGAAGAGGTCATTTAATCCCAATATTATTCCCAGTGTTTGTCGTAATGGAGTCAGGTACTTTCTGACACTGACGATCTTATCGGGTACCCCCTTTTGGATGGGAATTTCTTATGAATCAATCATGCTACTTTCTAGCCCGGTAATCCAGGCCCTTTGGAGTCTAGATTAAATTCATGCCCCTTTCTGGCTAGGAATTCTAATAAGCTTGGCTGTGAGAGGCTTTATTACAGTGTCATTCCATGGGGAGGACACCAGTTCCTCTATCGGACACCTGACTTAGCAAGCTATCCTAGTGATGGAACAAGGCCCTAAACCTCTTATTTTAGAAGGTGCCCCTTTGGTGAAACTTGCAACTTTTGTCTTTAATTTGCTCATTGCACTTTATCACCGTTTGACTCTTGGTGTCCTTTATTTGCAAGGCGATGCTTCACACCTTTGTATTTGTTGTGAATGATGCTTATGGCACTTGACACTTGAGCTATTCCCATTGGTATGTGGTATAAAAGTCATCGGTCTTATCAAGTTGTAAGTGAGCGATCGTTCTTTAGACGGCCTGCAATCAAAATTGGCTTTTACCAACTTTTTAATAATTAAACAAGAGTTTGCAAATATACGATTTAGGCAAGCAAACCATCTTTTCATTCATATATGCAAAGTTCAATTACAATGCTTGAAAAGTATTTACAATTTTTTTACAGGAAATATGGATGAAACATCAAGTAAAATGATGACGGAGATGACCGTTGTTCAAAGCTCTGGGGATTTAAATTCCATCCGTCGTCTTCAACTTAAAGGTTCCATATAGGAGCTTTTAGCTTATAATATAGGGTTCATACCAATTAGGCCAAAAAACTCCGTTGGTCATCACTCTTTTTAATACAAGATCCCTAATTTCGGATGTCATTTGCTTGACTTTGGAGTTAAAATACCTAGCAGTCCTTCTTTGATGAGCAACAACTCAGAGTTCTGCTTCATTTCTCCTTTCTTTAAGTTGGTCAAGCGCTTCAAGTTGCAACTTTTCATTATCTTCTTAGTTGAAGTGAATTCTGCGGTGAGTGGGAACTTCCACCTCTACCGGGATCATAACTTTGGATCCAAATGCTAGAGAGAACGGAGTGTGCCTAGTTGTAGATTTGTGAGTCATGCGATACACCCATAATGCAAGTGGAAGCTCATCTACCCAACCACCTTTGGCTTTCTCAAGATGCTTTTTGATCATTGACTTTATGATTTTATTCACTGCTTCGACTTGCTCATTGGCCTACAGATGGGCCACTGCTGCAAAACTCTTCTAAATCTTGTACTTAGCACAGCAGCTTTTGAATTCATCGCTTTCAAATTGTGTTCCATTGTCTTTGATTATCTTCTATGGCACACCAGACCTGCAAATGATGCTTTTCAGCATGATGCTGATCACTTTCTCGAGGTGATAGTGGCCTGTGGCTTTACTTCAGCCCACTTGGTGAAGTAATTGAAAGCTACAATGGAATACTTAAAGCTGGACTTTGTTGTTGGTCATGCTCCAATCAAATAAATGCCCTCAGATAGAAAATGGCCATGGGTTGACTATTTGAGTCAATTCCATGAATGGTGCTCTTGGAGTCTTCGCAAATCAATGGCATCTATCACACTTTTTGGTATAGGTTGCAGAATCCAAGTTCACATCAGGCCAGAAATAACCGTATCGTAGAATTTTCTTGGCCAATGTATGGCCACCTGTGTGACCTCCGCACTTACCTTTATGTAATTCTTCCAGAATTGCTTTGGATTCTTCCTTGGTTACACACTGAAGTAGAGGCATATGAAGCCTTGCCTATAGAGCCTACCATCCTGGATAAGATACATTGGAGCCTTTCGCAATACATTCCTTTGCTTTTTTGATTGTCTTGGAGTGTTCCATTAAGAAGATACTTCTTGATCGGGGTCACCCACAAATCTTCTTCTTCAACTGTCTCCATAATCCAGTCAACATCCATATCTTCAGTACTAGGATTCGAGAGGACTTCAGTGGGTACTAACCCTAGTAACTGTGAATCTCTCGAACTTGCATACTTAGCAAGCGAACCTGCTTTCATTTTTTCTCTCTTAGGATATGAGATATTTTTAAGTAGTCAAGGTCATTAAGAAGTTCCCAGGTTTTAGATAGATAAGCTATAATATATCCACCTTTGGCGTGGAACTCTCTTCAGACTTGACAAACCACTAGCTGCTAGTCACTGAAGATTTACAAAGTTTTCAAATTCAATTCCTTTGCTATCTTTTGCCCTGCAATTAGCGCTTCATACTCGGCTTCGTTGTTAGTTGATGGGAACTCTAACCTCGAACCATAACACAATGAATGTCCTTAAGGGATTTCTAGAACCATACGTGTCCTTGAGCAGTAATCATTCATGGACCCTTCAATGAACAACTTCCATTTAACAACTGTCTCGATTGGTTTCTCCTTCTCCCCCCTTTATCCATAAATTCAGTAATAAAATATGCTAAAGCCTGCCCATTAATAGGTCTTCGAGGATGGTAAGTGACATCATACTGACTGAGTTTAATATTCCACTTTAATAATCTTTCTGAAGTTTATGGATGAAACAGAACTTTCTTTAGGGGTTGATTTGTAAGATCTTTGACAGAGTGGGCTTGGAAATATGGCCTGAGCTTTTTCGAGGTGTCAAGCAAGCAATATGCAAGCATTCCAACTTGGGATAATTCAGCTCTGTGCCATCGAGCCTTTTACTAATATAGTATACCGGCCTTTGAACCTTTGCATCTTCTTGAACCAATGTTGCACTTAAGGCATGAGAGGAAACTGCCAAATATAGAAATAAATTTTCTTTATCCTTGGGTTTTGACAACATCGGAGGTGATTCCACGTGCTTGATTAGCTCCTTGAAAGCCACTTGATATTCGGGGGTCCATTGGATGTCCTTCTTCCATTTCTTCAATGCACATAAAAGCGGAATGCACTGGTCTGTTGCCTTTGAAATAAATTGACTCAATGCAGCTACTTTGTCATTCAATCTTTGAAGTTCCTTCTTCATTCTAGGAGCATACATCTCTTGCAAAGTTGACTTGAGTCGGATTGGATTCGTTGCACTTGGCTTTGCCATAAACCCAAGAAATTTTCCTGATGCGACTTCAAACGAGCATTTAAGCGGATTCAATTTTATCCCATACTTCCTGAGAATATGAAACATTTCAACCAAAATTTCTAAGTGATCAGCAGCCGTTCTCGACTACACCAACATATCATCGACGTATACTTTCATGGTTTTACCGATTTGTTATTTGAACATTGCATTCACAAGGCGTTGGTAAGTGGCTCCTGCATTCTTTAATCCAAACGGCATAACCTTGTAATAGTACAAGTCCACATCTGTTATAAAGCTTGTATTCTATTGGTCTGGCTTGTGCATAAATATTTGACTAGCCCTGAATAGGAATCCATGAATGAAAGCAACTCATGTCCTGCTATTGAATCGACTAGCTGATCGATTCTGGGTAGTGGAAAATTATCATTGGGCCATGCCTTGTTGAGGTTTGAATAATCAATACACGCTCTCCACTTGCAACTGGATTTCTGCACAAGCACCGAATCAGAGACCCAACTTGGATATGTGGATTCCCATATGAAGTCATTCTCTATTAGCCTATCTACTTCCTCTTTGAGAGCCCTTGATCTTTCGGGTCCTTGAATTTGTCTTTTCTGCTTCACTGGTGAGACGCTTGGATCAATATTCAACTTATGAACTACCACATCAGGAGAGATACCATACATGTCGGAATGACTCCAAGCGAATATGTCTAGATTAGCCTTTAGAAACATAATCAACTTATTTTGTAGCTTCGTTCCCAGCTAAGATCCCATCTTTAACACTCTGTCTGGATCTTTAACACTCTGTCCGGATCCTTCCCCTGCACTGGCCTTCCGCGGATCCATCTCCTTCTGCGCCCCACTATGCTCGCCCATGCAGGGGCCGTGCCTTAATTGCTATAAGGCATTTTCACAAATGCGGAGTGGAACCTCCACATTCTTTCCTTTGTCCTTTTCGCTAGGTTCTCTCAGCTCATTAATGTAGCATTCTCTGGCAATCTCCTGGTCTGCTTTAACCACACCGACCTCATTATCTGTTGGAAACTTCATCGTCAAGCACTAGGGGGCTAGCACGATCCTGAATGCTACCAGGGCTAGCCTTCCCGGAAAAGCGTTGTACATAGGCACTTCATCTACAAGAACAAAGGACTGCATCAGACTAGCTTTCCTTTCTCCATATCCAAGTTCACTAGTAAATCAATAATCCCAATAGGCTGTTTTGGTTCCCCTGTGAACCCTTGGATTTTTTTTGGCAGGCTCGCACGTCTGATATAGAAAGCTTTATTTTATCGAAAGTGTTTTTCAATAGTACATTCCCCGAGGCACCACAATCTACTAGCGCCCTTTACACAGTGGTCGGGCATATCCCAACTGTTACTACCAAAGGTCTTGAGTTGGAGTGACTACTCCTTCCTTGTCATTTCCATTGAACATGACATCCCCAAAAGAAGTTTCTATTGATTTACGGACATGGTACTATTTGGGATCAAACACTTCTCTTTTTTTGAAATATTCTTGAGTATATTGGCATATTTTTCAATATCTCCCCATCTTCCTCCAGCTGGATGGGGACCCCCAGAAATGGTAATAATCACGGGCCTCTGACTAACTTGTGTCGGGGCCTTGTCTCACAATCCAGATGTATTTGGCTCTTGGGAGGCTTGAGGTGGATTGGTGGACTGCGGCTTTTCACATACTGTTGCAGCTTGTTCTTTCTAATTAATTCCTTAATCAAGCTTTTCAAGTGCCCACACATTCGTATTTTGGCCTGGTTGGTTGTAGAATCGAAAAAACCTTCCCGAATTCGCTTGAATGTCATCTATTTTCTACGGTTTTGGCTTTGGGTAATCTTCGGTAACCTTGGTGGTGGTAAAAATGTTCTCCGGAGTATTAGTTAGTAGGGTCAATTCAGCAGGTTTAAAGAAGCGCCACTTCTTTCCACTTCGGTTATCTTTTCCATCATTCCCTAGCTTTGACATCCATATTTATTTTGACCGCTTTGAATACCATTATCTTTGTTATCTAGTACCAAACAACCCTCAGCAACATCCATGGCAAAAGAAGGATCATCGTCCACACTATTGTATTCTTCTGCTTTTGCATAGAGCCTATCCAGGGTGTCGGGCTTCTTCAACTTAATCAACCTTCCGAACTCCAATTTTTTTATCTATAGCTCGCATCAATATCATCAATACCAGTCGATGTTCTGGATTCCCAACTTTTGCCGCGGCAACGTTAAATCGTGTAATGAAGGCTTTGACCGACTTACCTGGTTTTTGTTCCATGTCGTTTAATGACATTACATCTTTAACTTTCGTGATCTGCAGCCTACCCGCTACTTGAATTTCTTAGCCAAGAAAGAAAATTTATCCATGGAACTTGGTGGTAGCTTGGTGAACCAAAGTGAAGCTATTCCCTTTAAATATACTGGAAAGTACAAGCATTTGATCTCATCCGTAGTTCGCGCACCATCCACGTGCTGATCGAACTTATATAGGAAAAACTAGGATCGCCAATCCCATTATAAGCTTGAATCCTTGGCGGATTAAACTTCCTTGGGAACTTAGTCATTTTAGTCCTTTCAGTCGGTGGAATCTTAATTGGAGCAAACTCCTTCTCATTATCATTCCGCTCCATGCTTTCCTTCATAATCTGCCGGGCCATTTCTTCATGACGTTCCTTCTCGCTGTGCCGATCCGCAGGGCAGACGCCGTCTTCTTAACCAAATGTTCGCCTAAGCAAACGATTGCAGCTAGGGATCCGGGGCCTTGTGCCTCCCTCATGGGGAGGTGCTCCTATGGCGGAACTATTCACTTTTTGGGAATTAGCTCTTTCAGAATGGTTCCTAGCAGGTGGCTTGGAATCTTCACAACTAACATCGTCTGAATTGTCGATCTTTTGAACAAATGTATCACAGTTTGGACTTGAGTAGGAAGAGTTAGCACCCTTTGTATTGGTGGTATTAGCATTAACTTTCACCGTGTTGGCTTGGGTAGCGTAGAGAGCTTCTAATCTTGCAATAATGGCATTATTTGAGATCTCCTTCTGTTGAGTCAAACCAGTGACGACATTATTCAGTTCATCTCTAGTTATGCCAACTCCTGCTGCCGAGGATTGGCCAACTTCATGAAGATTAATTTGCGGAGTGATAGGATCATTCGCTGCATTCTCCCAGCCTGAAGCTCTCACGGACTTACTAACCGGCCTCTTCGGTGGCATTATCTCGGATAACCTCTTGAACTTCGAAAAGAATCTCTCAGCCGGCCTGGATCTTAGATTTTGAGGATCTATCATAGGACATAGGCTTTAGATCTTGATGCTCCCCACAAAGCACTTAACCTTGTGGTCATGGGTTCGAGCCCCATGGTAGGCGTCAAAGTGTTGATATCAGAAGTGGACAACAACACCCAAGGTATAATTCTACACTTTGCAAACAAATAAAATTTAGAAAGAGTGGTAGCCACAAACACAAAAAGAAAGTAAAGACAGCAATTTATTGTGGTTCGGCCTAGAATTAGCCTATGTCCCCTTTGAAGAGAATTCTCATTATCACCATACATGATTTTTGCTATTTCACTCATTTTCTCTCTTTTTACAATAATATTCTCTACTTCCTCTCTTTTTACTTTTGATTCACTCAAATTCACCAAGGAAATGATGAGATCTCTTGGATTGCGATGGTTGTTGGAGTAGATCTTTAACAACTTGAGCACTTAGATGATTTTAGCAAATCCATGGTGGTTGAGATGTTGAATCTAAGCTTAGAGGAGGATTAATGGAGGTTTGAATGAGTTAGAGGGGTTTAGATATCAGTTTGGCGGCACTTCGTGCAGAGAAAATTTGGTCCCTCTAATGGTGGAAGTGAGGGGGTATTTATAGGAGATGTTGAATCCAAGCTTAGAGGAAGATTAATGGAGCTTTGAATGAGTTAGAGGGGTTTAGATATCAGTTTGGCGGCACTTCGTGCAGAGAAAATTTGGTCCCTCTAATGTGTTGTATATAACACAGTTGTATACACAATTATATGATTTTTGTTTGATGATAACAAACAAATATATATTATTATTATAAATGTGTTTGTTATTGTAATGTTTTATATATACAACACAGATAGGAATATAATATTTGAATTGAATATTATATTCCTAACATTCAAACAGTACAACTCTGTATAACTCCACTATTTAAACATTCACTGTATATTGTACTTGTATATAAACAGAATATAATAGACAAGTTCGTTTGACAACAATAAAATGATATTTTATTTCAATCAAATTTGTTTATTACATATATCTGTACAATTCTCTCACAGCTCCTCAGTACAGTTCATTCATTGTCACTCAGTCATACATACACACAACATATATACAGCTACATTTCATATATATCCATTTTCACTTATATATACAGACTCATACATTCATTGACAACACACACTGTCTTCTTATCTTCAACTTTCAGTCCAGTCATCACAGTCAGTCCAGTCATTCCTGCCTACCTGTCACATGTGAAACACACACACAGTACACTGCAATAGAAATAAAACAGAATATATGCAAATATAAATTTTATTTTTAAAATTTTATTTGCCTCAGTTTTCTGGTGTGTTTTCTCATCATTTTTCATGACTTGATCTGAATTATAAAACCAACAATCTGTGTCTAGACAGCTCGTGATATTCACAGTGATACACTGTAAATACCACAAGGCAGACAACATATATCTCAATGCAGGGACAGAGACAACTCGTTTGATGGCTGCATGTACACACGTGTACACGTGTGCACTGCCACGCCAGTCAGATTGCAACTGAGGAGTAGCCACGAGGACCTGCTCAACTCAGTGCAATACACAAGTCAACAATAATTCAAAGTGGCGAGGCAGCACAACAGTAAAAGCAACAAAACAAATGTCAACTAGCAAATGTCAAAGCTAACAAAGAGTAAAAATGGTCGAGCCATGCTAAGCAAAACAAGCCAAAGTGAAATTACACAGCAAAGAAGTGATGAAGCAACAAGACAGCCCAGTTTCAAAGGCATAAACAGTGTACATGGCGAGCAAGTGCAGGGCCGAGTACATTTCAGTGATCAAGGCAGTTTCAAAGAATGCACAAGGCAAAGCTGACACTCGACAAAATCAGTTTCAGAAATGTCAAACCAAAGTGGCAAGAAGGGAATCAGGTTTATTTGAATGCAACTAATGGACACTGCATTCTCAAGTTTAAAGCATCAAGGAAATTTTCAAGTGCAGCATGAAACATGGCAAAGCAAAACAGTGAGCATGGTTCGAGCAATAAGGTGGCAACATGGAATGCAAGCCAGCAAATACTCAAGCCAAAGGCAAATGGTAATGGAGTGCAAGTGTATAAACCCAAGTTCACGTGAATGAATGGCAAGTTCAAACAAATCAGAATGGCCGAGCTCAACTAATGGATACATAGTGCAACTTGAATGCATGTACAAGTGATAGAATGGTTCAAAGGTGAAGTAGCACTCAAAATCAAACACAGCAATGACATGGAAGTCCAATGCATGTTCACGGACCAAAATAGCATAAAAAAAAACACATGCAAGCTCAAACCAGCAAGAACAAGGTGCAATAGCATGGCTACATGATGCGGTTCTAATGTCAAATGTATGGCTAAGAAATATCACAAACAACAGTGAACTCAAACTGGTTCGAGCAACAGAATTGCAAGAGCATAAAGAAACAGAAAACATGCAAGGGATTATGTCACAAGACTCACGCAATATTCAGGACCAAGGAAATGCAATTTATCAATCAAGCAATTTCATGAGGACAAGTTATATTCAAGGATTCATGACTAATTAAATCAAAGAAATCACACTGGTACATATGTATATATATATGGCAAGAATAACATCAATACATTCCAGATTTGATCAATATGCTTTCAGGGATCATTTAAAGCTATTTCATTCAAGGCAACAAAAGGAAAGTTTTTTTTAATTCAACATTTTTTTTATTTCTGGAAACAAATCATTTTGTTTGCAAATGTTGCCAAAATTTCTCAAGGTGCTTTCAAAGACTAGAGGAATCATTCAATGCATTCTCGATTCAAACTATTTCTTTCAAGAAATCAAAATACAGTTTTGGCAACAGTTTTTTTTTTGGTTCAAATTCTTTCCAGAATAAACAAAGTCATTTTTTTTTAGGAAGAATTTTTTTTAAAAGGGGCAACAAATCTTTCCAGTTCTTTCCTCTCACAAATCAGTAAGGATGTGTCATCGGTGAAGAGCATGAGTGAAGTTCAGTTTATTCATATATGGTATTGAGAAATTGAAAGGTTTCCAGTTCTGAATTTTACTATCAATTCAAAGTAATTTTGAAAGTGTGCAAATAAATAGTGGGCGAGATTTCTTTCTTTATTTCCAAAAATGATCCAGAATTCATTGAAGAAATATTAGAAATCAATTTCAAATTCTAGACATCTTTTTCAGCAAATTCATGGAATCCAAATCAAGAAAGGAAACAGTATTTAATTTTGGACCAGAGCATCAATTTGTTTCCAGATTTATTCGAGGATCTCATCAACAAGTTCAAACTAAATTCAAAGCCGAGGAAACCAGAATTGCAGAAATTCACGCAGACAATCAAGCAGTTTTTTTTTTTAACCAAAGGCCGATTCAAACAGAGTCAATTTTATCAAAGCCGAGAAATCAAGGCAAATCAAAAAGGGAAACACACACAAATCAGTCAAGCCATCATACTGAAATCAGAGGGTTAGGGTTTCGTTCTTAACCCTATATGTAACACCAACTCATCATAGGCAAAGGGACATAGAGAGAAAATCGAAAACCCAAAAAATCAAAGCAAACAATAAAATCCGAATTACTCACAATTTTTAGGGTTTCGTTCAAGTGAGAACTCCAGCAAATCGACATCAGCACGCAAGCTACAAAGACAAGAGCCATCAGAGATCAAATTTCCAGAAGCATCGATTTCGATTTGGGAATCGATTTCAGAAACCCTAGAATCGCCGCCGCCATTTTTTTTTCTCCAGAGCAAAAACAAAAGTGATCGGGCAAATGAACAAATGGGCCGGCCAAGATAAAAAGGGGTTTTGGTTTTGTTTAAAGGGGATGACCCCTTTAATATAAAACTTGTTTTTTTTATTTTTTTTAAGAATTAGGTTTTACATTTTTTTTCCATTCTGTTGTTTTTTAAATTGTATTGTAAAATCATTTCTGAACAGTTCTAGGTCTGTAAAATCTAGGGGGATTTAGTCAAGGTGTTGACTGTCAGTTTCAGAGTCTGTAAATCTGAGTTACGAGTTACCGGGTTTGTAATTCGGGAAATCTGATCTAGGGGATTAGATCAGTCTACGGTTTTGAGCGTAGGGTTAGAATAGGAGCAGGGGTTTGCGAGTGTACATGGTCTTGTATGCGGAAATTGTTCTATCACCTAGTAGAAACCTTAGAAATGCAGCAGTAGGCAGGGTTTTGCCGAAGCTGGGTATATCTGTGTGTGATTTATTTTCTGCATTTCAGTTTCTGCTATTTTCTGTGATCGGTTTATTATTATATATCTCGTTAAGTTTTTAATTCAGTTAAAAACTGTGAAAAACCCTATTCACCCCCCTCTAGGGTTATTCTAGATCCAACAATTGGTATCAGAACCTGGTAATTTCATTAACTCTAGAGTCATGGGTAACCCTTGCTGTCAGTCCACAGAGAGTCAGTCCAGTTCATCTCCAACTATTTTCACTGGAACAGGTTTTTTAAATTGGAAATCCGAAATGGAATTTTATTTAAAATCTGTTGATATTAAATGTTGGGATGTTGTTATCAATGGGTTTGACATTTTAGATAAAGCTTCTAATTCTCGTGCTACACATATTCTGTATTCTCACCTAGATGATATTCAATACAGTCTTATTTCTCATTGTTTAACTGCGCAGGAAATTTGGACAGCTCTAACTACAAGATATGGAAACGACAGCAACTTCTCAAAACCCTCAACTGTCAACTCAGATTCAGATCTTTGTTCAACAGATGAATCAGCTGATGAAGACTCAACAGATGATGAGATAAGAAATTTTTCATATGAAGATCTGGTTTATTTTTGTGTTGATTTAACCAAATCTGTTGACAAACTCCAATCGAAAAATAAATCTCTGAAATCTATAAATTCTGAGTTGACCAACAAGATGAATTGTTTGGAATCGAAATTGTCAAATATCGTGAAATTTGAAAATCCTAATTGTGAAAATTGTTTGAAATTAAAAACTGATCTCGTTCATTTCAATAATAATATTCGAAGGCTTGAAGAAGAAATTTTAATTTTAAAAGATAACGAGATTGAGCTAAAAGATGCAAACAATTGTTTACAAAAGGAATTTATAAATTTCAAGGCTATCAAAAATTCCAAACATGAAAACGCTGAAAATGATAGTTTGTTGAAAACAGATCTAATTTTGAAAGAGCTTGAAATCGAAATTGAAAATTGGAAGAAACTTGAATCTGAAAGTATAAAATATTTTGATTCTGAAATGGCTAAGTCCCAAACCAAAATTAAATTGCTTAATGATGAAAATTTGGTTTTGAAATCTGAGTTTGAAAGATGTAAGATCACGAAAAGTCGCTGTTCAGATTTAATAAAAGAAAACGATGATCTTAAAACTGAAATTCAACAACTTGAAACAATTCTATCTAAATTTTCAAACGGTGAAAGATCTTTGGATATGTTGTTGAAAAACCAACTTTCTGTTGGAAATAAACGTGGTCTTGGTTTTGGGAAGAATAATGTTTTTGGAAAACAAAATTCAAATGATTTGAAAAATCCCTCAAATTGCTTTGGAAAGAACTACGTTGAAAATTTGAACTCTGAAAATTTCAAAGATTTTTTGAATCAAAATTGTGATGAGAAATCGTTTTATAATAAACCATCTTGGATCCCGAATAAAAATAAAACGACTTTGACTAAATTTAAACAGATTTGGGTTCCTAAGGGTACAAAGGTTAATTCTGATGGTTTGTTATACAAACAGGTTTGGGTACCAAAAGTGGTAAACGTATTTCAGAGTGGTTTTACAAATTTCGTTAGACCACTTAATTCACTCAACTGCTAGGTACCAGTGATGGCTGAGGAACTGCTGTGCTAAGAAGAATTTTGAAATCAAGATTGTCTATAATTCTGTGTCATTTACAGTTCCTTAGGCCAACATTTGTTGAGGTAGAGATTCTGCTTTACATTGGATTCTGGTATAATCTCTAAACTCACCTTTGTATATTCTCTTTGTTTTTATTATCTGTTTTTATTCCTTCCTCTATCTCCTTTTTTTTTTTTTTGATTTGACACTGCCATATTCTTCTTTGTCTGTACTTCTTAAACTTCCAGTTGCAGAATTCATGATCTTTTTGGAAATATACTTTATTTGTATAAAATCTTCGTGTGTTAATCGTTTCCATCTCCTAAATTTAATCTTGTAAATATCTGCAATTGTTTTAGAGATTTTTTTTATTTCTGAATTCATAACAGTGTTGATGTATTCTTGTCATATCTTGAACACTGTTAGTTTGAATTCTAAATTTTTGAAGATCTGAATATTTAATGAAATGTCACACACCTTTGTTGTTCTGAGTTTATTCTAATTCATTTTAGAAAAGATCAAAATATTATACTCATTACAACACTCTGTTATTTATCAGTTGTGGTAATTTCATTGATTTTCAGATTGGCTTGTATCAGCGATACATCTTGGAATTCATCTTTACTCATGATCATTATATTGAAATATGTTTGTTTGAAATCATCTGAAATTCTAGATATTTTGAATATCACACACCTCTTATTGTTGAAATTGTCAATCTCGTGTGACTGATTCATTATATCCCAAAACTTTACATTGATTCATGTGATTTCAAATAAATTATCCCGATCATGAATATTTTCAAATTTGATGTAAATGACCTGAAATTTCTCTTGGGCTTGTCGGAAATAGTTTTGAGAAATTCTTGAAAATGTTCTTTTTGAAAATGATCTTTGAAAATCATTGTTATTTCATGATTATTTGAATATATGTTTGTTTAAAATCATTTGAAATTATTGATTTATTGAATCACACACATATCTTGAATCTGAAATATAATATTGTGTGATTGATTCATTAAATTCTGATATATTCACATTTCTTCAAATGATTTAAAATAAACTAAATTTTATAATCATGGATCATGGAATATATTGTTTTTATGACCTTCAGAAATATCGTTTGACAAGTTTGTTGTGATACTGATTTTTCTGTGCTGCTCTGATACTGTTTTTTGAAAAATGTTTGTTTTTGGAATCATGAATCATGCTTGATTTGGTATCAAAGATTTATCGTGTTCTGATAAATGAATTTTGTGTGCTTCAGCTG
The DNA here is from genome assembly GCA_030737875.1 of Allium sativum. Classification (NCBI taxonomy): domain Eukaryota; kingdom Viridiplantae; phylum Streptophyta; class Magnoliopsida; order Asparagales; family Amaryllidaceae; genus Allium; species Allium sativum. The sequence goes on from CM060910.1 coordinate 656,068,096, forward strand.
CTTGCTTTGTAATTAAGTCTTTTCTGTTGACTGAGGTACCATTGTTTGCCACCAGGGTGTCATTAAAATCCTTGAGAAAGCGAGAACTTTTGGCATCAGAAGCGCCTTATATTTGTCACATCCATCTGTTCTGATTTTTCACTTTGTAGAGACACCATGTGGTATCAGTTTAAAAGTGCTGCATATTTTTTGCTGTATATATGTATTTTTTCCCTCTTGTCATGCATAGATCGGCATATTACTCTTGTAATTGATTTTCAATTTTAAAATTATTTATTGATTATTCATTCAGAAATTGAAATCAATATCCAAATTGAACTGCATTTAGAATTCATCAAAATTATTATCAGATTTTGAAATTGTGATGAATTGTGACTGCAATATATTTCACAACAAGAGGAAATTTTATTTGGATTTTCATGATGGTTGAATATTTATTATAATATCTTTGAACTGGGAATTATTTCATGACCATCCTCATTATCTATCATCATTGTGCCATCCATGATAATTTTTTAATGTGGAGAGTTTAATTTTTTTAAAAAATAAAATCATATTGAATAAACAGTGAAAATAAGTGTGATGGAATTGTGGTTATGCTATTTTTCAGAATTAGTGTCAAATGAAAATTTTCAATAATCCCGGTACAGTTCATGCATATCTCATAATATAATTAATTTAGAAACTTATTTCACAGTCCATCTCTGTACCTACCACATTTCTATCATACATATTAGTTTTGTATACTGAGGAGTTTTTCATTTTGAAACTAATAATAATATAATATTTAGAAGTATTTCTCTAACCTCATTTAAAAATCCAAGCTCTGGTTATGCATGGTTATGAGATTACTTATATTTAAGCTGCAACTGATCTCATTTAAAAATCCAAGATCTGGTTATGTGTGGTCAGTGTGCTCTTAAATTAAAAAGAAAAAGAAAAGAAAATAATTTGCTAATTAAATTTGTATATGAATTTCTCCTTGGTATATAAAAACCAGCCTATCAATCCATCTCTCTAATCTGTGAAATGTGTTAATACCTTATGAAGTATTATGTTTTGTTGATTGATAGCTACTGGGATTTGAGATGATTTGATTTTTGTCACTTAAATTGAATTATTAACTATAGTCGGAATTCATCACTGTTCTTGTGCTTTAATTTGATAAGAATCCTTGGAAATAATTGAAATATTTTTTAAACTCTCTCCATTATATAAATCTCATCGTAAATCCATCATTATCTACAATGTGAAATATGCCACCTGTTCTCAGAATATTATGATTTTTGTTTGACTGATTGAGATTTGTGATGATCATTCTTTCTCTTAAACTGAAATTATATTTTTAGTCAATTTTCATCTGTATTTTAAAATCTGTACTCTTTTGATGATAACAAAAGGGGGAGAATTGGTTGAGATTTTGATTTATGAGTGAATATTCTATAAATATTATTAATTTTGAAAATTTCATAATGTTTCATATCATACAGTTCACTCATGCACAGTTGTAGGGGGAGCTAATAAATAGGGGGAGTTCAGAATTCACAGTCAAACACATTTATTGTAATCAAAATCTTTTATTTGTTTGTCATCATCAAAAGGGGGAGATTGTTGTATATAACGCAGTTGTATACACAATTATATGATTTTTGTTTGATGATAACAAACAAATATATATTATTATTATAAATGTGTTTGTTATTGTAATGTTTTATATATACAACACAGATAGGAATATAATATTTGAATTGAATATTATATTCCTAACATTCAAACAGTACAACTCTGTATAACTCCACTATTTAAACATTCACTGTATATTGTACTTGTATATAAACAGAATATAATAGACAAGTTCGTTTGACAACAATAAAATGATATTTTATTTCAATCAAATTTGTTTATTACATATATCTGTACAATTCTCTCACAGCTCCTCAGTACAGTTCATTCATTGTCACTCAGTCATACATACACACAACATATATACAGCTACATTTCATATATATCCATTTTCACTTGTATATACAGACTCATACATTCATTGACAACACACACTGTCTTCTTATCTTCAGCTTTCAGTCCAGTCATCACAGTCAGTCCAGTCATTCCTGCCTACCTGTCACATGTGAAACACACACACAGTACACTGCAATAGAAATAAAACAGAATATATGCAAATATAAATTTTATTTTTAAAATTTTATTTGCCTCAGTTTTCTGGTGTGTTTTCTCATCATTTTTCATGACTTGATCTGAATTATAAAACCAACAATCTGTGTCTAGACAGCTCGTGATATTCACAGTGATACACTGTAAATACCACAAGGCAGACAACATATATCTCAATGCAGGGACAGAGACAACTCGTTTGATGGCTGCATGTACACACGTGTACACGTGTGCACTGCCACGCCAGTCAGATTGCAACTGAGGAGTAGCCACGAGGACCTGCTCAACTCAGTGCAATACACAAGTCAACAATAATTCAAAGTGGCGAGGCAGCACAACAGTAAAAGCAACAAAACAAATGTCAACCAGCAAATGTCAAAGCTAACAAAGAGTAAAAATGGTCGAGCCATGCTAAGCAAAACAAGCCAAAGTGAAATTACACAGCAAAGAAGTGATGAAGCAACAAGACAGCCCAGTTTCAAAGGCATAAACAGTGTACATGGCGAGCAAGTGCAGGGCCGAGTACATTTCAGTGATCAAGGCAGTTTCAAAGAATGCACAAGGCAAAGCTGACACTCGACAAAATCAGTTTCAGAAATGTCAAACCAAAGTGGCAAGAAGGGAATCAGGTTTATTTGAATGCAACTAATGGACACTGCATTCTCAAGTTTAAAGCATCAAGGAAATTTTCAAGTGCAGCATGAAACATGGCAAAGCAAAACAGTGAGCATGGTTCGAGCAATAAGGTGGCAACATGGAATGCAAGCCAGCAAATACTCAAGCCAAAGGCAAATGGTAATGGAGTGCAAGTGTATAAACCCAAGTTCACGTGAATGAATGGCAAGTTCAAACAAATCAGAATGGCCGAGCTCAACTAATGGATACATAGTGCAACTTGAATGCATGTACAAGTGATAGAATGGTTCAAAGGTGAAGTAGCACTCAAAATCAAACACAGCAATGACATGGAAGTCCAATGCATGTTCACGGACCAAAATAGCATAAAAAAAAACACATGCAAGCTCAAACCAGCAAGAACAAGGTGCAATAGCATGGCTACATGATGCGGTTCTAATGTCAAATGTATGGCTAAGAAATATCACAAACAACAGTGAACTCAAACTGGTTCGAGCAACAGAATTGCAAGAGCATAAAGAAACAGAAAACATGCAAGGGATTATGTCACAAGACTCACGCAATATTCAGGACCAAGGAAATGCAATTTATCAATCAAGCAATTTCATGAGGACAAGTTATATTCAAGGATTCATGACTAATTAAATCAAAGAAATCACACTGGTACATATGTATATATATATGGCAAGAATAACATCAATACATTCCAGATTTGATCAATATGCTTTCAGGGATCATTTAAAGCTATTTCATTCAAGGCAACAAAAGGAAAGTTTTTTTTAATTCAACATTTTTTTTATTTCTGGAAACAAATCATTTTGTTTGCAAATGTTGCCAAAATTTCTCAAGGTGCTTTCAAAGACTAGAGGAATCATTCAATGCATTCTCGATTCAAACTATTTCTTTCAAGAAATCAAAATACAGTTTTGGCAACAGTTTTTTTTTTGGTTCAAATTCTTTCCAGAATAAACAAAGTCATTTTTTTTTAGGAAGAATTTTTTTTAAAAGGGGCAACAAATCTTTCCAGTTCTTTCCTCTCACAAATCAGTAAGGATGTGTCATCGGTGAAGAGCATGAGTGAAGTTCAGTTTATTCATATATGGTATTGAGAAATTGAAAGGTTTCCAGTTCTGAATTTTACTATCAATTCAAAGTAATTTTGAAAGTGTGCAAATAAATAGTGGGCGAGATTTCTTTCTTTATTTCCAAAAATGATCCAGAATTCATTGAAGAAATATTAGAAATCAATTTCAAATTCTAGACATCTTTTTCAGCAAATTCATGGAATCCAAATCAAGAAAGGAAACAGTATTTAATTTTGGACCAGAGCATCAATTTGTTTCCAGATTTATTCGAGGATCTCATCAACAAGTTCAAACTAAATTCAAAGCCGAGGAAACCAGAATTGCAGAAATTCACGCAGACAATCAAGCAGTTTTTTTTTTTTTAACCAAAGGCCGATTCAAACAGAGTCAATTTTATCAAAGCCGAGAAATCAAGGCAAATCAAAAAGGGAAACACACACAAATCAGTCAAGCCATCATACTGAAATCAGAGGGTTAGGGTTTCGTTCTTAACCCTATATGTAACACCAACTCATCATAGGCAAAGGGACATAGAGAGAAAATCGAAAACCCAAAAAATCAAAGCAAACAATAAAATCCGAATTACTCACAATTTTTAGGGTTTCGTTCAAGTGAGAACTCCAGCAAATCGACATCAGCACGCAAGCTACAAAGACAAGAGCCATCAGAGATCAAATTTCCAGAAGCATCGATTTCGATTTGGGAATCGATTTCAGAAACCCTAGAATCGCCGCCGCCATTTTTTTTTCTCCAGAGCAAAAACAAAAGTGATCGGGCAAATGAACAAATGGGCCGGCCAAGATAAAAAGGGGTTTTGGTTTTGTTTAAAGGGGATGACCCCTTTAATATAAAACTTGTTTTTTTTATTTTTTTTAAGAATTAGGTTTTACATTTTTTTTTCCATTCTGTTGTTTTTTAAATTGTATTGTAAAATCATTTCTGAACAGTTCTAGGTCTGTAAAATCTAGGGGGATTTAGTCAAGGTGTTGACTGTCAGTTTCAGAGTCTGTAAATCTGAGTTACGAGTTACAGGGTTTGTAATTCGGGAAATCTGATCTAGGGGATTAGATCAGTCTACGGTTTTGAGCGTAGGGTTAGAATAGGAGCAGGGGTTTGCGAGTGTACATGGTCTTGTATGCGGAAACTGTTCTATCACCTAGTAGAAACCTTAGAAATGCAGCAGTAGGCAGGGTTTTGCCGAAGCTGGGTATATCTGTGTGTGATTTATTTTCTGCATTTCAGTTTCTGCTATTTTCTGTGATCGGTTTATTATTATATATCTCGTTAAGTTTTTAATTCAGTTAAAAACTGTGAAAAACCCTATTCACCCCCCCTCTAGGGTTATTCTAGATCCAACATAATGGTGGAAGTGAGGGGGTATTTATAGGAGTGGTTGTGAGGTGGAGAGGCTGGAAATAATGTGTGAAGGAAACCAGGTCGTTGGAACGACCTACTCTTTGGGTCGGTTACAACGTAAGTTCAGTCACGCTCCGAAAGATACGGTCTACCTTCAATGACATGATGTTTTAAGTCGGTTACGACCTAATTCTTTTTTCCCTTCTCTGAGACACAATCTGGCCTCTCATGATTTAGTTTCTTGCGGCTTGATTTGAGCGACCTAACTAGATCACTGTCTCACATATACAAGGATTCTAAGCATGGACGATCTAAAGAACTTTCTTCTAACAGACTATGCAGGCCACGACCTGGCCTGCCAGGTCGCTGAACGACCTAGTTTTGGAGCGACCTGGTGAAGCATTTTGTTGATCGACTCTTTGAATGATGATCTTAGTCCCAAGCGATCTAAGAACCGAGGACCTATCTTTTTGCCCTTGTAATGCTACATAATCCATCCATATTTTTTATGGATTAACAATTGTCATGTCATTTATCCCAAATTTGATTATACACAATCTTAAAATCGGAAATGGCCTAGGCTCTCGATGTCCTAGGCTTAACATAAATAGATAAATAAAAAGGAAAAAATAGAAGGTGAAGAATAGAATCAAATTGACTAAATAAAATAGGCATATAAACACGAATGTAAATATGTAAAACAGCAGAATAGGGATAGGGAAGATAAATATGTATAAACATAACTGATGACTGTAAAAGAACATATATCACGGTAACAATTGCATAGATGAATAACAATAAAAGAACAATTCAGAAAATAACTTATAAGTACTATATGTTCTAGATCCACTTTTATTTACTATTATAATATATTTCTAGGTATTAGATCTGAAAGTAATTTAAACTCACAGGGCTAGGTATTTGGTTCAGAAATATTTTTTAGAAAAGGTAGTATGTTGATTGTAAAGTTATAGGTTGATTGTAAGGTTGTATGCAGATCTTGAATCTTCTCTGTTAATCTAAATTTCAGCAGAATCTCCCCATTTTATTATTTAATTCATAGTATATCATGGAGGTTGGGAGAGGTGAAGAATAGTTGTATATAGATAAAATGAGAGAGAGCCCCCTTTTTAAAGATTAACAGAGCCAATTCATAATCGTTAGATACTAGGATTTTAAATCTATCCTTACAACTCATCTAATGAACCTAATATAAAAAACAATCCAAATATATCATTCAGAATTGAGTCAGCATGTCATTGAGTCGACCCCTACCTACCGGGTCGACCAATGGGTTAGCCCATAGATCGACCCAGTTCGGTTACGAGTCATCCCATGACCGTTGGTTCACACTGTACATTTTCTGTTTGAATTTTAATAATGTGTTCAAACCTTGAAAGTTCATACCTCCTTCATATGTTATTCGATTTATGGAAAGTTTGGGTTCATCTGAACAAAAATTTCGAGACGAACACAACAGTAAAGTCGGTTTTACTTAATTCTGAATAATTAATATATAATGTTCATTTTATTGTTTTTACTGTATGGTTATGGTGTACTAAATTTTTGGGGTGTTACATTCTCCCTAACTTAAAGGATTTCGTCCCCTAAATCTCTAAGTTTAAGAAGAATGATATTATTTTGACAACCACTTACAACCATCTACTCATCCATCATCCACTAGAATCCATTGTCCTTAAGAATTTCTAATGCTTGTTTGATCCTATGCAAAAAGTGTTGTGTATTTTATGTTCTTACACTAATGCAAAAATCAGGCAGTTGACTGATTCGGTTAAACTCCTTAATGTAGTGTATGTATGTGCTATGTATCCAGTATGTATGGAAAAGAGTCTAGTATATCATATAAGTTCTATATGCATCCACAGTCATTCACAAAAATGCAACATCCATATGATGATTCAATCATATTCATCTATTGAAAATAAAAATGTGCACACGTCCATTTGCAATATGTAAGTGTTTGAGCCGATCTAGTGCCCAATGTGTGTGTATATGCATCCACGAGCAACCAACAACAAACACTTGCATCCATTTGCAACCATCAACCATAACATGTCTCAAACACATGTTTCCAATCATTTTTTCTACCTAAGGATTGAAGATTCGAACTATAGGATAAACATACTTGAATGATAGAAGCAAATGCGAAGTGAAAGCTTGGAAAAGAAATTAAGAACGTACTCTCGAAAAGAAAAGGATAAGAAGTATTGACGGCAAAAAATGTCGCAAGCACCAAAGATTCCTAATTACTCGGAATTATAAATATGGTCGCATAGACAAAAACGTATTATGGAACATAAACAGTAAATAACATAAGAGATTTATAGTGGTTCGGCCTCAGGGAGGGCCTAGTCCACTTTAAAGAGTTGTAGGAATTTTATTGATCACTTGAAAGATTACAAGGTTGAGATCCTCCCATTACATTCATTGACTATGATATATGAAGCTACAATAGTCATATTTGCAAGAAATAGCAAAATGGACAAGTTTTCCCTTCTTCTTCCTCAAAGAGGAGATGCCATTAATGAAGCTTTATGGAGGTCTCAAAACCCAAGAATCTCTCCCCTTTGAAGTGTGAGGTAGTGGGGTATTTATAGGAAGTGGTTAGGTAGTGGTTAGGTAGGAGTAGGTAGAAATGGAGACCATCTTCAGGAAATTCGCGCCTCCAGTTATCGGCCACGGAAAATTCGTACTTGGGTGGAGGTACGAAATTTCACACCTGCTAGGTGCGAAATTTCGCACCTCCCAAGCACAAAATTTCGTACCTGTTGGGCATGAAATTTCGTACCTGCCAAGGTACGAAATTTCGCACCTTGGCAGGGTGCGAAGTTTGTTTGGAGGGGACGTGATCGAGGTTCGTTGGCGCAGCATATTGGTTGTTTTGGGGCGTCGAAGATCCTCAGCACGAAGTGAAGGAATCCATCATTTAGCTGGTCCGAAGTGAAGGAATCTGAGCTTCCGGCATGGAGAAAATAGATCGCCGCCGCGACTGTGGGGCCCTAGGCTCCCACCGGCGTTGCGCCCGGACCCGCTTGACTGCTCGCCTTCGGCTCGGATGCGGACGGATACCGATGGAGGTTGCGTCCGAGGGATGTGACATTCTGCTAGTGGTCAGACTCGAGTCTTCTGATACTGTCCCCCGGATGATATTGGCGACACCTAAGGGCTGTAATATCACGCAGTATGTTGAGTCGAGCGTGTCTTGAGTACTTTTGGTGACCGGACCAAAAGGCCGGTTTACATTTTCCCCCCAAAGTACGTCTTGTCTTGACATGATGTGCTTTGGAATGAATGTTGAGATGACAGTTGGGTTGCGGATTTATCCTGCAAATTATAGGAAAGACATGTTAGTTAGTAGGCACGCTCGTTGGGGAATTGTGAGCGAGCCGCTGTTGGTTTGGTGTCGCGCTCGCATTGCTTAGTAACCGCATAGTGCCGTCGTCGCGCGTTTTATGCGACTTGACACTTACGGGGGATGTGCATACGCAGGCGCTTTGATGATTGAGCATTTGGTGAGTATGCAAGTGGTCATTGAGTCGTGATTGACTTGGTAGCCAGTGCTTCAAAGATAAGTGGATGTAGCCGTATTTAGGTGTACGAACTCGAATTCCGACCTTGGGACGTTCTTTTGGGGCATACCGATCCCCTGATTGTAGTCACTTCCTTTCTCCTCTTCTCCGGATAGAAAATCATTATAGGGCTTGGAGGATGCGAAAATACTTCTTTTGTACATTGGTTGTTTGAGGTGTTGTTAGGTTTTTGGGAGAAGGGAAGAGATATGTGGAAAGTGAGAGGGCTTTGGGATCTGGTGCCCAAGAATGTGGAGCGGCGGATCTTGGGAAACGGGATCATAAATTTGGATAAAGGGTGCCAAGCATGTGTGAATACGGGATTGGGCTTTGAGTCCCAAATGCTTATTGAATCTTTCATGCTCTTTAGGAGTTCGAATCTTGGTTGAGGAGATGACAACTAAGCTAAAGCGCGGGAGCATGAGACATAACTTCGCACTCCCATGACTTTGTCGAACCCTGTCTTCGATCTTGAGTTAGTAAACTTGAACCTTTGCATGGCGCCATATGAGCGGACAGTGATTAGTGATTTTTGGTCTCGCAACGTGGTCCTCAAGGAATGGACTTGCTTGGATTGTCAGCTTGAATGCTTGTGTAAGATATCGACACATAGTTAAGTGGTTAGTCTTAGGATCTGATCAATAACCTAACCATGATGCGGTCGCATCTTAACTTAGGCGTTGCACTAGAGGTTGGTGATGGCCGTGGCGTTAGTTGTTGAGGCTAAAGGCTGCCACCATGTTTCGAAGCGTCAGCTTTTTGTGGAGTCCGGGTAATGATGGAAGCCGAGAAGCCTCCAGGGCCTGAACTCTGGCTCTGGATTTCCTTCGTTGCAAGGTGAAGGTGCTCTAAAGATGGTGGTTCCGTACTGTGAAGATGATGCCAATGCAGAGACTTTAGGGGATTTGATCAGGTCATGAGATTGCTAGGCCGGTATGACAATCCGTAGAGGGTTGCCCCAGTCCCGGGTACCTGTTAGATTCTTCTCGACGTCAGATACGAGCTAGCAGGCTCGGATCGTTGCTTAATGTTTCATGCCTAGTCAGTAATTAAAGTTGTACTTAACACAATTGGTTGGCGAATAATTCTGGAAATGAACTTATTCGGACTGATTGCTCGGATACGTGCGCAAGATGCGGGCTTATGGTCGAGTCGTTAGTCCCCAACCCAATTATGTCGGGGTCGTTATCCGATTCGGAAAATGTTGCTGGCGTTTACCGGTAACTACTGCCATAGTTATCCAAACTAGGTTTCGTCGTCGCGTTTCGATGCGCTTGTAGGTATGCATCGAGGGGTGTGAGTTAGCTTCATGTTGCATTTAAGTACGAGATTGCTGGCAGGGCGCTGAGACCTTGCGAACCCAATGAACCGGCCATGGAAACCCGAGAACTTGCACTTAAATATGGATTTTTTAAATTGCGTATTGAGAATTTATCTAAGTTCTCCAATTCCTCGGGGAACTGCGATCATATTGCTTCCTCTTCCCTTCGGTTCGGGCCTCTATGCCTGGTCTGCCCAGTACTACTGGGAGGTTATAAGCTTCCGAGACCTAAGGTTTTGGGTTCGGTTCCTTCTCGTGGCGAGGCGTACGTCCCTCTTTAGAATGGTTTCCCCCACGACTATGGCGGTGGAAATGCCAGCGCGGAAGCTGGTGGAGATCCTCCTTACGTCATTTGATGAGTAAACCGGTGTGGAGATGGGTAGGAGACTGCCCCTACGCTCGTGTACTTGCCCTTTGAGCGGAGGTGACGCGAGGCTTTGCCCCCGTACTTCCTCAAGCGTTCAGGTCCCAGTTGTAGTCACAACGCGAACAATCTGGAGAAGTAGGAGAACCCATGGCTTTGGGTTCCCATGTTTATATGATCCTCCTTGGAGGAGGAGAAGTTGTGGCTGGTCGAAGTGCTCATGCAACGGGCGTAGCTGGTGTAATAGTGCAAACAATGCAAGCTACGGTGGTAGATCAGGAAGCCCGGCTGGTGGCAAATTTGGATGAGCCGGAGGGGAATAGGGACAGGATGAGGCTGCCATACAAGATGCACGGGCCAAGGCTAGTCAGGACGCCGAGGAGAAATCTGCCACTGTGGTGGCGAAAAGGTAGGCCGATGCTGAGGCTGAGAAGGAGAGGGCCTCTGAGTAGGCCAGGAATAAGGAGAGCCGCTGGCGATGCCCGCTAGAAGAGGGCGATAGGTCCCTTAGCACACTTGTAGCGGATACCATTATGGGGCTCCGGGCCAGGCGCTTAGCTGATCGGAAGACTCCCGAAGATACTGAGAAGAGAGCGGAGTTAGGCACCAAAGAAGGCTTGGGGAGACACCTATGATGGATTGGTCCTTGCTTCTTACATCATCCCTAAGACATTGCCATGTGTTGCTCTCGGGGAGGCTATGATGATTAGAAGCGGCGATGATGATGGGGAAGGCGCGCATCGATGCCTCATGAATCCATTACTCTGGTGTAGAGTAGAGGAGGAGGAAGCAGTTCTGGAAGGAAAGGGCCAGTCATTGGTGGTGACCTGCCTGTATAGAACCTGTACAAACGAAAGAAAAGAAAAGAACAGGATGAGTAGCATTAGTAATGGTTAAAGTAATTAAAGATGCCTTGGATTAAGTGAACCAATAGTATATGTGAGTGTGGTCCTCGCTTTTGGTCCTTAAAGACATGGTGTGGTATTCATGAATACCCTGTCATCAGAGCGAAGATATGTTGGACATGTAGTCTGTCTTATGTGTGTGTGAAACGGAAAATGAATTAGTAAAGATTGCATTTTGTGTTAACTGTTCGGATGTTTCTCCCATGTTTTCGGGCGTCCCATACTTGCATGGGCATACTTATCGTTACATTTAACAAAAAGTTGATTGTGAGTGTTATGCCTTAGGCTGGTGATTCCAGGGGGTGTGATTGAGTCCCGCGCTCTGGGTTGTAGTTCCAGAGGGGCGGAATTGAGTGCCGAGCTCTGGGTCGTTGTTCCAGAGGGGTGAGACTGAGTACCGTGCTCTGGGTTGTTGTTCCAGAGGGGTGAGATAGAGCGCAGGCTTCTAGTAAGTTTCCTTCAGCTTAGGAAACCCGTATTTTGTGAAGCCAGGCTAGAGCGCCTGCTGTTTTTCTTGGGTTGCCTGGGGTTAATCCCAAGAGTAGCAGAGGCGTATGACGTCGCGTTATGCGGTCCGTACAGAGGATGGCTCTCCCGTCGTTCAACTGGTTCGAGCGAGTGACGGCGTCGTTTATTCTCCAGAGAAAAGCTCTGATCATCAGCGCGTACGGTCCGATCGTGGCCATGAGCTGCACCTAAGCCTTTAGGGCTTCGGGGAAATGATCTAACGTCAGTCTCGGTGCTGTGCCAGGATTCGATAGGTACCCGTAGCCAAGGGGAAGTGTACATCGCTCCCGGCTGTATGTTGGGCGGCCCCAAGTCGCATGGGACTTGGGCGAACGATTCGAGTCAGAGGTTATATATACACGGTCGCGGCGCGGGCCGACGACTGGAGTGGTGTGGCCGGCTCCCGTGCTTAGGGCATTGGTCGTTGCCAATGTTGTTAGGCCGTGGGGTTGGTTTGCGGTTGAGACAGCGGTGTTGGCTCCAATGTTAGGGCCGGGTACGGCAGTCGGAAGTTTGAGTGCAAGCTGGTTGTTAGGATTAACCAAACATGTCATGCACGGAGCAAACATGGAAGGGAAACAGGAAACTGAACATCACTCCTACGGATATCTCTGGTAGTAGTAGCCTTAGTAATGCCTAGAATTGCAGGAAAGCAAAACATCGTTGAAAGGCCTGAATTGATTGTACGCTAAGTCATGTAGAGTAGAGGTGAAGACGTTCGTTGTTCCATGCCCTTGGGAGTTCGGCTCCATTCGTGTTGAGGGTTTGAAAGTTCCATCGCTGAGCTTCTGTTGTATGACTGTGGGACTTCCTATCGATGGGCGAGGCCTGCTGGTGGAGGAAGGACTTGTTGTAAGACGAGGTTGCCGATGTTGAGGTCCTTATGGCGGACTCTAGAGTTGAACTATCGGGCTACTCGTTGCTGATTAAAGCTTGATCCAGGGGACCGGTTCCCAGGTCAGAGATGTTAATCCAGTGTAGTGCGCTCGTGTATACGAATTAGTCGTTATGGTTGAATATAGGTCGGACAAAAGCCTTTTGGAAGGCTTACAGCACTTGAGGCCTAATATCAACTAGATCAGCGCAAAAGGCGACCCAGGTGAGGCGAGTTGTGAGGCATGGATGCTTATTGTTGCCATAGTCCTGATGAGCCCGGGGGATGATCTTGTGGAATTAATTGTTGGTCGAAGTTATGTTTAGGGGGAATCTTTGATGAGCATCGAGCGGCTCGGAGATCCCATCCAATGCAGATTTCTGATAAGCGTCGAGTGGCTCGAAGGCCCCACGTAGTAGGAACCCTCGATGGGCGTCGAGTGGGTCAGAGATCCTATGCAGTAGGAATCTTCGATGAGCATTGAGTGGCTTGGAGATCCCGTGTGGATGAGTTCCTTGATGTTGTTCCGCAAGCAGCGGAACATGTTCATGTTGTATCTGCGGATGCTATAGAACCGACAATATCCTATAGAGTCCCTTGGTGTGCTCGTTGGACGTTTAGGTCCTGGCCTTTTGCATGGTTGGGGATTGCAGGCTGCGAGATGGATTTTCCTGGGGGTGTCCCTGAACACAGCATAGCTGCGGAATAAAGGAAGTCAAAGGCACTTCCCTTTATTGTTGCGACTACCTTTGACGCTGCTGGCGGGAGCAAGATTGTGCAGAGTGGTGGATTCAGAGTTGTTGGAGTTCTGGGCGTCATCACGAGGTAGGATGTTGAGAGTAAGAGCTTGATTCCTTTATGCTAGATTTTGGCATAGGAAGTAGTCGACATTCGTGTGAAAGATCTTCTGAATCCTTGATTGTTTTTGATCGGTCCATGTAACACCCCACATCTGTTAAGGTCACTCACAAAGGGAATGTCTTAACTTCAATGGAGTATTATGGGTCTTGGAACATAAATATTACAAGACAGACATATATAAAACAGCGGAAAATAAAGTGGAAGTACTTCAAATCATTTATTAAATATAAATGTTTACAAGGAAAGCCCATCAACTTCCAATACCCAATTTCATAGTTAAAATATTTGTCTTGCTCAAAAACAAAGAAGCATAAAAACAAACTGCAGTATTCCCTAATAAAGCAAAGCAAGCCATAGCCAAGAGAAATCCAAGCCATACATGAAAGAGCCTTGGAGCTTGGTAAGATCCGAACTAAGCTGTATTCCCACCCTGTGAACCTGGGGGGAAACAAAAGAAAAAGAGGCGAAACAAAACGGGTCAGTCATAAAGACTGAGTAAGTCCTAGTGACTTTCAGCATAAAAATAGGTAAAGGTAACATGGCATGAATAAACTGGAAGTAAACATAAGCACGATAATAAGGTAGGCAAGATAAACTAAGATATCAGGATAAACTATGATAACAAGATAAACTAAGGTAACAAGATAAACTTCGGGCACGATGAAACAAGTATAACATCCCATAATTCCTATTAAATATCCCACCGCGTGGTTTCTATCAAGAATAACATCGCAAGGTTTCTAAGCTTTACCATTAAAACGATATCTATTTGCTATGCACCACCTAACTAGCATCCTCATAAGTGTCTTACATTGAATGATCTGTATTCCAACTAGTGTCCCAACTAGTGTCCTGTGTAACAAGGATCCGTACCCCTACTAGTGTCCCAACTAGTAGCCCGTGTTATATAATAATTACAACGTGACCCCAATCCCCGCAATTATGGTAGCCTTCATGTGTACATCGATTTTGAGGATTCCACCTCGATCACCCCAACGGCCATGTATATATTCGATGCACCCTTACTACCTTATCGATCGGCTCCCTACTTGACCTAGTTCTCGTTTGTGTCACGTGGTCCCCTACTTGTAGATACCTGTGCTGGTCCCACCATGGGGTGTATCAAGTCCCATGGTGGCAACCCTGACACAATCAAGATGCACAGCTTTATACCTACTGATGCCCAGTGGCTAAATTTTCTGCGCCGAAGTGTGTGCACGCCCGCACTCCGTTAGAACCTGCACTGCTGCACCAACCGCTGCTAATTTGACCTCTTATAATCAGCCCAGTAATCGTGCCCCACCCTGCCTAGCTCAGGGTTCCGTTGATACCAAATGTGGGTTACTGCTGAAATGGGTCCCTGTTACTAGGTTTTTCTAATGGTTAAGTCTGTGGGCCTATATTCTCTGATATTACCCACCAACCCCGATGTGTACTTAACCCCGCTACTAGTTCAAGCATGTGTATTTAATGGTTAAGTGTATGTGGGCCCATATTTACTAATATTACCCACCAACCCGATATGTACTTAACCCTTCTACTCGTTATGTTACCATGGTTAAGTGTTTACCTTAGTTAACTTAACCTTTCTCTCTTAATATGTTTGATTGGATAAGTGTGGTTTATTAACTTAACCCCGTTCATCTATCTGGTTACATTGGTTAAGAATTTTCTTGTTAACTTAACCCCATGTGTTACTTAACCCTACCACGCCTCACATCAGATTGGTTAAGTGCATGTTAACTTAACCCCATCCACTAGTCATATTATAATGGTTAAGTGTTATCAACTTATTCAAGTTAACTTAACCCATCCGCTTGTCCTGTTGTGTTGGTTAAGTGTTATTACTTAACCGCAACCACTTGTCTAATTAGCCCGTTGTATTAGTTAAGTGTTCTCACTTTACTTAACTCAACCCACTTATCTAATTAACGTGTTATATTGGTTAAGTGTTCTCTATTTACTTAACCCCACCTACTTGTTTGATTAACGCGTTATCTTGGTTAAACGTTCTTAGTTTACTTAACCCTACCCACTGGATTAATTACCATGTTATGTTGGTTAAGTATTACTATTCGTATTCCCACATGTCACCCACATGTCACCCACTTAACCCCCATGTCCCACCACATGTTTTTCTTTGGTTAAGTGTTACGTAATTTATTACTACCGCACCCCTGTAGGACCTCTCACATTAGGCCACCCTTTTGTGGTTGCTGGATTTGTCGGGCGGGTCCGGGCAGTCTTACACCACAAACGGGCCTAACCTCGTGTCCATATAGTTGTCACGCATTTAAATTTCAAATTAGATTTTTAAGATAACCATCCCGTCCGTCGGATCAGTTAGGGATAGCAAGGGAGGGCAGGAAACTTGTATTTTCCAAACCCAAGCCTAGACACTATCCTCTCTGTCACCCTAGGACATTCTGGTGTATGTGTTATTAGGAGAAAATGTCATTAATATATAATATTTTCACCCCCATATTGGGATTAATTATCCCTAGTCAAATATGTCAAAATATTCCAATTATATTTATGTCCATAATTTATATTAATTATGTCCATATATGAACATTTATTATTTATATTAATTATGTCCATTTATCAACATTTATTATGGCCCACTTTCCCCTTTAAATCATGTTTATAATTTTTGGTAAGTAAATTATACCAAATTAAATGTCACTAAGCATGATAATGCTAAACATGACAATTACATGTAATTTCAAATTATCAATCAAAATATGTTGTACCCCAACTTCCTAAACTTGCCACATTAGCCATGCCCAAAATTACTATGTCATATATAATGGCGTTTCCAAATCAATAGTTAAGCCTAATCTAGACTTATCATTTCTATTTACATTTTATACCAAATCTAGATTAAATATCCAAATTCACAGTTCATGTCCAAGCTAGATTTAATATTCTAGTTTATGCCCAAAACTTGATTTACCCGCCAAATTTACACATATACCCAAAATTATATGTATACCATGTTTACACCAATTTACCTATAACAAGTTCTACCTTTTCACATATATCATGATCCATGTCAAATTACCTATACTAATTTATATATGCCTAATCCTAGCCAATTTACATATTTTCAACTTATGCCGATTTACATAATTACCAAGTTTCATGCCATTTTACATATGTCAAGATTCATGTCCAATTTACATATATCAATCCCAAATAAACCCAATTCATGATTCATGATGTAGTTATCCCAAACTATAATCTTTTTATTTAATTTACATATGCCCGAACTCATGATTTAATTTACATGCCAATTCATGTATGCGACTTCATGCCAAATTATTTATGCCAATACCCCAAACTTGCAATTTCAATCATATTGACAATACCCAAATTTCCAATTTCATGTTATGCCATCAATTCCACCCAACACATATATCCAAATAGGCAATATTCCCATATTTTTTCCCGTATTCAATCGTACGCAAATCGCAGTTTAGGCCTAGATCTGAAATTGATCTAGGTTCATCAAAAGAAAATAAATAGGGAAAGGTAAAATTTGCATCAAGATAAGATTGGAGGGAAAAACCTCATCTCAGGCATGAAGAATAGATCTTGATAATAATATCAACATAAATCAAGAAAACTAATTTACAACAGGCTGAATAGATCATGAACTAGACATGAACAAGTATCAAAACTCAAGGTTCAAGAATCAACAGGAATAGATCGATAAACATACTTAAATCCAAATTCACTTTATTTCATGGCCATATTATAATTAAATATTTAAACCTGAAAATAACTAGAACTTACAGAGAACGGCTAATGAATTAGGGAGTGAATTTGTCGTAGAAAGTTGCAGTGTCATTGATCTATCCTCTTGAATTTGTTGTAGAAGCATTGATCTTTGATTTGATTTGGGTTTGAACGCTTAAGCTTTAATTTGGAGACGGCGGCCATGGCTCAAGAGAGATTCCAGCAGCATTTAGGTGTCATATGAATTTGTGTGAGTTAGGCTAGGTCTAGGTGTTCTTTTATAGGTGTAGCACTTCATTTCAGCCATCGGATTAACCCTAAAACCCATCCGGACAATCAAAACTCGTTCTGGGCCTCAAAAATGGGTTCTGGACCACCCTAGGCTGACCAGGTCGACCTGTAAAGGGGGGGAGTCGACACTACAGTCGACACAAGGGGAGCAGGTCGACTTGGGTGTCGACACTACAGTCGACAGGGGTAGTCTGCCAGAAAGTCTGCCGAAATCTTGTTTTGGCCATATCTTGGTCATACAAACTCCGATTTTCGAAAACTCGGACACTATTTCGCGTATTTTTCCGAGAGGAACGCAATGGTGATGTCCATTTTACCTAATTCCTGATTCTTGAATTAGTTATCCTTATTTTACTATCTTTTCCGTTACACACGCCGTTATCGAACTAATTTTTCTTCTCTTCCATGTATTAATTAATTCTGCTTATGCATCACCATTATTTACCTATCATAAGCATATTTTCATATATTTTATTTCATTTTTAATTATATTAAAAAAAATACGGGGTGTTACATTCTCCCCTCCTTAAAGGATTTTGTCCCCGAAATCTTCAAGTTAAGAAGAATGTGTCCTACCATCCATCATCCATCTACTCAATCATCAATCACAGGCATTCATTGTCCTTAAGAGATTTCTAATGCTGTATGAACATATACAAGAAGTGTGTGTACATGTTCCTTGTCTAATGCAAATGATCAGGCCTGATTGATCTTCTAAATGCAAAATATGTTTAGTGCCAGGAGTCCAACTTGTATGCAAATAGTCCTAGTCACATAAACACTATATGTGTGCACAAACATCCATCCATATGCAACATTCACATGATAACACATTCAATTTCATCTACAAACAAGTGTAAACACTCATTCATATGCAATATGAAAGGTGATAGAGCCGATCTAGTGCCTAATGTGTGTAAATGCATCCACGAGCAACCACTAGCAACCACTTGCAGCCACTTGCAACCATCAATCATAACATGTCTCAAACACATGTTTACACCCAATTGTTCCTATCTAAAGGTATAATCGAATGATAGAAGCAAGTAAAAACTTTGTGCCCATTAGGCAATGTGAAAACTGGAAATCTATGCCACATATATATTGATTAGGAGAAGAACTCTCTAAGCATCAGCCCCGAAGACCGAAATCAACATCAGACTGACACCCAAAGAATTACTCAACCCAACCACTATATATGATTCTAGGAAACTAAGCATGATGGACTCCTTTTAGGTCACAAGGGAATCCCTTCCTAAGACTAACCCGTATCCTATAAAACCCAAAAAGTTTAGTCCACCCGACGAACATCCTCAAGCCCCAACATATATTACTAACAGACGAGTCATACTCCCTATGAGGTTCGCAATAGAAATAGGATTGAGAATAGGACCGAGAGGATATACACAAAAGATAGCATGTGAGTAAGCTCTATAGGAAAAGAGAGATCATGGATATACTCTTAAAAAGAGATATGATGCGCGAATCTAGTCTTCAATCTTCTAAGTCGCATTTCCTTGAGCTTAACTCCATTGTGCTTTGACCGTCTTTAACTACACAATTTCATAGCTTCTTAATTCTTGTTTCCAAAATATGGGTTGGAATCCATTTCACTTTTGCCTCTCGTTCCACTTTCACTTATTCTCCTCCTAGTATACTCGGCTTAAACATAACTGCGTACTCATGGTTTCGTGCAAGCTCTCCAAAATTCACTAGTGAATCTTGGATCTCGTCCACTTACTATTAGGTATTCCACGTAGAAGAACTATCTCTTGGAAATAAATTCCAACCATGTTTCCAAATGTACTTACTAAGGTGATTCTCTACAACTCATGCATAAGCGAAATGACCCATCCGCCTTAGTGGCGAACATTACTTGAGCGGATTACGAATTACCAATAAATGTGTCAAGAGATTCTAGGTAACAAATCATGATAGAACCCTAAAGGTTACATGCGACTTCGAGGGTATTACCAAGGCAACTCAAGAGTCTAACTACCCCATTTTTTTCAAAACCGAGAAGGTCACCCTTACTGGATAACCACTCCATTGCCAGAATCAACCCATTGCCCAAAACATAAACATTACTTCTAGACTCAACACTTAGCATAGACATTCTCAAATCCAAAAAAGTCATGAATAAATGAGCCGATTTCCCCAACAGGGCTTGAGACAAAAATGGGATCCTCTACTATGCTAGTACTAAGGTGCAGAGACTCAACTTTCGAAGAAGAATTAAAAGGATGCGATGTACAAAAACAAAGTTCTAGTGGGATGATAGAAAGGAAAAGCTAAACTTTTAACAGAAACGTTACCACTCTCTTAGGTACGCTAGTAGTGAGAGCATTCAATTGCCCTCTCGACGATCTTGTCCCTTGCCCTTGTCCTATAATACTTAACTGCATGTCCCTTCTTACTAAAGATACTCTCTCTTGTCATGGGTTTTACTATTCTTTCATTTTGGCCCCTTTCCTTTCACCTTTTTCCTCCTTTGTGGATTAAGCCATTTCAACAAGTTTCTCATCCTTATGTTCTTACTATCCTTGTATAGCTTGTTGACAAGTCTCTTGAAGCTACCTCCAACGCATGACACTCTACCCAACTTGAAATAAGATTAGACGCAGATGGAACTACCACGGCTACAGACGGAGGTTGGGCAGTCCTTTGCCCTCCGACATGTGTCGGATGCCTACGAAACTATGGTGAGAAAAGAGAGAAGAGACTTCAAGAGAGAATCAAAAGATAGTGCATAAGGATTTGGGGAATATGCCTTTTAATTAAAACAAAATTTTCTTGAAAATTTGCTTCTTTGTAAATGTTTTGAAAACAATTTTAGAAGGTTTTTGAAAACTTTTGCCCAATCTGGTAACCTTCTGCTCTGATACCAAATGTAATGTAACAACCCGTATTTTCAATAACCTGTAATAATGAAAATTGAGGCAGAATTAAATTTTAAAATGTGAATCAAGGGAAACGGGCTATGCCATTGCGTTCGTCTCGGAAAAATACGCGAAATAGAGTCCGAGTTTTCGGAAATCGGAGTCCGTATGACCCAGTTAAGGCCCATTGAAGTTTGCAGAAAATTTCTAAGTAAAAACAGATTTAGATTTAAAATTAGAAACAAGGGTTTGGGCCAGCTGGGCCAAGGCGGGAAAAATCCCGCCCAGGACCCCATGTCGACAGGCCTGTCGACAGGGGTCTAGGCATGTCGACTGCCCTGTCGACAGCCCTGTCGACAGGGGGTGCACGGGCTGCTTAGCCTGGTGCACCATTTCTGATTGGGGTTGGGTCTTGTGGCTTGTTTCTAGAGAGTTCCGGGATCTGATGGACCTAATTGAATCTAGGGTTAATCCTATGGTCCAAGTCACTAGCCTAATCTATAAATAAGACCCTAACCTACCCTAAATCACTCATTATTCAATCTAGTAACTAAACTATGCCAAAATCAAAACTCTCATGGCCTCCACCCTCTTCATACAATTCCAAATTTAATTCCTAAGTAATTTTTCATGCATACAAGCATATTTAGGCTTGTATGATCCTCCTTAGCTTGCATTAAAGGCTTGTTTTCCAATTGGCATCATAAAGGAGGAGTCTTGATCAAGTTTGCTTGCATTTGGGGGTTTTAATTAGTTGCATAAAGGGTTTCTTTCATTCGTTATACTCATTTGAGTCCGCATAAGCATTGTAAGCCCTCTTACCCTCATTTTAGAAACTATAAAGTTAATGTGTGATGAAAGTTGGGGTTTATGTATGTTTATTGAGTTGTGCATGTTATGCAAGGGTACTAAGCCATGATTTGCAAATCTATTAAGTTATGCATGTATACTAAGCCATGATTTGCAAGATTTATAAGTTATGCATGTTTATGCAAGTTTGTTAAGCCATGGTTTGTATGTTTATTAAGTTATGCATGTTTATACAAGTTTGCTAAGCCATGATTTGTGTGTTTATTGAGTTATGCATGTTTATGCAAGTTTGCTAAGCCATGATTTGTACGCTTATTGAGTTATGCATATTTATGCAAGTTTAAAATGACAAGTTGTGCATGTTTTGACAAGTTGTGCATGTTTTGACAAGTTGTGCATGCTTATGCAAGTTTAAAATGACAAGTTGTGCATGTTTTGACAAGTAGTGCATGTTTTGACAAGTTGTGCATGTTTATGCATGTTTGCTAAGCCATGAATTGTATGTTTATTGAGTTATGCATATTTATGCAAGTTTAAAATGACAAGTTGTGCATGTTTTGACAAGTTGTGCATGTTTTGACAAGTTGTGCATGTTTTGACAAGTTGTGCATGCTTATGCAAGTTCAAAATGACAAGTTGTGCAAGTTTAACATGTTATGCATGTTTATGGTAATATGCAAGTTCACTATGCTAAGTTGTGCAAGTCTAACATGTTATGCATGATGGTTGTGCGAGTTTATCATGTATGTTGTGCCAAGTTCCCTCTTCCTATCCTTTATGCGTTACTACGAATATGTAAGCGATAGAATGACGTTGGGGGTTTTGGGGTAAACTTAAAATACATGAAAATATAAGATTGGGAATTTACCTATTAAGTTAGGTCTACCCCTTGGGAATTTACCTATTAAGTTAGGTCTACCCAAGTAATTGTTTGACTTGTGATTATGTTTTGAAATAAAGTGGACATGACACTTAGAAAACATAAGTGTGGCCAACTCGAGGTTGGGTTGAGTTTGTAGCGTAATTCTACCCGGAACCGACCGGCTTAACTAGTGGCTACAAACAATAGGACCCAATGTGAGAAGTTGGTCATGGGGTGCCAAGACCCGAGGTTAGACCAAGTTGTGGTGTAAAGCTACCCGGACCAGCCCGGCCTAACTAGTAACCACAACAAGGTCTAATGTGAGAGGTTAAGGTGCATTAAATTAATTAATGCCTCATGATTAGGGTTAAGTCAGGGTCCACTAATACTTAACCAATTTGGGGATTCGAGGGATTAGAATGTGGTTAAGTTGTGAACCGTTGGTTACACTTAACTAGTTTAATCCATTTGGGAGTTCAAGGGATTAGAACGGGGTTAAGCCACACTTAACCAGTTTAATCCAGGATTAGTGAAGGGTTAAATCACACCTAACCCTCTTAGGAAACCCTAGCGGCGGGTCTGTTCCGGCAGTAATCCCAGTTTGGTATCATCACAACCCTAGAGACTAGGCTAGGGCGGGGCACGATTACTGGACGGATGTAAGCGACCCAAGGGCGATGGCCGAGTGGTACAGCGGTGCGGGTCCGGCGGGCTACGGACGTGCACGTAGTCCGATGTTGGACAAACTCGAGGCACGGGTACCAGTAGGTTAGGGCTGTGCATTATTGCTTAAGTGTCCGGGGTCGACAACCGAGGGCTTGATACACCCAAAGGTGGGCCCAGCACAGACTACCTACATCCATATGTGGGCCGTATGGACATCAACACTTGACGTGTTAGGCTTATAGGGAGCCGATCGACTAGACCGTTGGGTAAGACCTTATACTAAGGTCACTTCATGTTATTGGGCCAAAGTTTGGGCTAAGGGATCAATACCTGTTATGTTGGTTTGCTAGTACACCGTGGTGCAAAACTTAACCTTGTTTTATGCGATGATACCTCTATCTATCTTGTAGGTAATTTACCACGCCAGTATGTTGTTATCTATGATCATCTCAGTTTCCATCATGATGTTAACTTTATTAGTTTATAGACTGATCGTAGCAGGGCTTACTCAGTCTTTTTGACTGACCCGTTTTGTTTCGCCTCTTTTCTTCCGTTTCCCCCCCCCCCCCCCCAGGTTCTCAGGGAGGGAATACATGAGCCTAGCTTGGATCTTAGCTGCTTTCTTGGATAGCTCATGTATGCTTTGGACTTGGGCTTGCTATGGTTTCTTCCACTTTGGGGATAGCTACTTTTATGTTTTCCTTTTTCAGTTTCAGATGATGTTACTTCATGTACTAGACTTGTTTATCTGGGGAAATTGACATTTTGATGTACCAGACTTGTTTTTGAAATAGTTTAAAAATCTTCCGCTGTTTTATTTACTTACTCTGTTTATTTACATATATATATATATATGTCCTGCCTTGCTATATCATTATGCATGTTTACCAATAATGCCCCTCCAAAGCTAGTGCATTCCTTTGCGAGTGACCCCGGCGGAGGTGGGGTGTTACATTTGGTATCAGAGCATATGGTTTACGAGAAGGGATAAAAAGGGTTTTAAAAACTTTTGAAAAACTATTTTCAAAACCAAGTATTAAGTATTTTCCAAAGAAAAGTCTAGTTGTTTTTGAAGGCTATTCCCCAAAAGCCATTAGCACTATCCTTTGACTCCTCGTTTGAACTCTTTTCTTTTCGTTTCCAGCATGTCTAATAATCTCATCTTGCCCGAAGGAGTAACGATACCCGATTGGTTTCGTCGGTACTTGGGAGTCACGGCATCGGTCCCGGGTGTCCCTAATGTTGTCTTCCCAGTCGAGGCCGCTGTCCCTCCTCCTCCTCCCGTAGCTGATGTTCCTCTTCCCCCTCAGCCTCCACAAGCGGATTTCGCGGAAACTTGCAAGAACTTTAAGAGGATGGGCGGCAAGAATTTTAATGGAACAGAGACTTTTGTAGAAGCAGGGAATTGGTTAAAAGAGACCGAAGATCTTTTAGCCACCTTTGATATAGGTGACCGCATGAAGGTTTTATTGGCAGTATGGTTGCTAAAGGAAGAAGCTGCACGTTGGTGGGTAGTCACCACCGCTACTAGGCCAATTGAGACTTGGGATGACTTTAGAGGAAGGTTTGGACTGAGATTCTTATCACTGAAGCAAGGGGACATGACTATTAGGGAATACATAGATAAGTTTAATCAACTGGCTCAGGACGATTTAGACTTGGTTAATACAGCTCAGAAGAAGGCCCTACACTTTGCTCTAGGATTAAACGAGCCATTACGTGATTTGGCCCTGTCTCATATACCCTTGGGGGCGACTTTCGAGAATTTGGTGAATCTGGCCCTACTTCAAGAAGAAGATAACAATGACAAGAAAGAGGTCAAGGCGAATGAGAGAGTAAATTCCGGGAAACGGGGCAAGAATAACCACAACCGCAAGAACAAGCCAAGAGGGAATATGAAATGTAATTTCTGTGGTAAAGTTGGACATATAGCCAGGGAATGTAGGAAGAAGGAAAGGAGAAAGCGGGGCGAATGCTTCATTTGTGGTGAGTTTGGACATCTCAGCAAGGATTGCCTGAGGAAACGAGGGCAAGGTCAGACTCAGTGTGCAGGACTATCTGGAGGGCGAATTCATCCCCTCAACCCCGTTCTTCCAGCTCATGATGGAGGTAGTGTTTCTGTTGAAAATCTTGTTTACATTTTCTGATTTTCCATGTTCGAACTTTGTTTGATTCTGGCACATCGCATAGTTTTATTTCATCTAATCCAGTTGAAAGTTTTGCACCTAAGTACTAGTGTAATTGATGATCCCGTATGTGTTTCAAATCCAGTTGGGGGGGTCTGCCCGTATGTCTATGGTCTAAGTGGATTTGAAAATTTCTATCTTGGGTATAGAATTCTCGTGGGATGTTTTATTCTCAGTTTCAGGGGATATGGGTTGGTTTTGGGCATGGAATGGTTGTCCGGTTTTGGAGCCATTCTGGGTTTTTGTATATAGGGTTGTGAGGCTCATGATCCGCCTCGGTAATACCCTAGAAATTTCTAGCAACCCTATGGGTCCCGACATGTTATGTTATCTTGAATCCCTCAATTCGTCTATCGATAGTTTGCAATCTGTGAGGGCGGTCCGGGAATATCCTGATATCTTGGGAAAAGTGAAGGGGTTACCCTTAGACGTGGGATAGATTTCTGCATTATCTGGTCGGTGATACCAAGCCAGTTTCGTGGCCGGTTAGGCACGTGACCTCACGAGGTGAGAGTTAAGAAAGCAAGTCAAGGAGTTGCTTGAAAAGAACTTCCTGAGACGAAGCATTTTCGAGTAGGGTGCTCCAGTAGTATTCGTTACTGACGAGGACAGTTTGTTTTGCTTATGTGTTGATTATCGTGAGAGGAATAGATAACCGTTACCAAGGATCGATGATTTGTTCGATCAGCTTGTAGGAGCATCTGTTTTCTTTTGATCCAGTTACCAGATTCCATCAGCTTAGGAGGGCTGAAGATGGGATTGACAAGACTGAGTTTAGGACTCTAGATGGATTTTTGCAGTAGTTGGTCATGCTATTTGGTTTGACTAAGGCACCCGCATATTACGCGAACTTGATGGGTAGGGTGTTTAGGGAGTCCTTGAACAAGTTTGTCATGGTCGTCATAGACGATATTTTGATCTCCTCAAAAGAACGAGGAAGAACATGCTATACATCTCAAGGAGGAGATGGATACGCTTAGAGCCACCAGTGGAAGGTCAAGTCCTCCAAATGTCACTTTGGAGGAAAGAAGTTGGACTTCTTGGGCACATAGTTCTTAAGTAAGGCTTAGCGGTGGATTCCGCTAAAGTGGCTGCGGTTTAAGACCGGAAAGCTCTGAGAAGGGCAATTGAAGTAAGGAGCTTCCTCCGTTTGGCTAGTTAGTTGGCATTCCTGGGGGGCTTAGACTTACTCTTCTGGATCAAGAAGGGGGTTTCGCAGGGAAAAAGACCCGCAGTTGGTCAAGAACATGGACCAGTCGATTCGAGGCGAGATGTTAAGTCACCTCACTAGATATATTATAGATGACAAAGAATGACTAAGGCGCGATGAGAGATTATGTGTTCCTCGAGTGAAAGACTTGGTAAAGGAGGTTCTTGAAGATGCGCATCACTCGAGGAGATGGCCGAGTTGGTTTCAGGATACAGATTGTGCCACCAGGTTGAGGCCAAGTCATAGAAGCCCAATGGGCCATTACCTCCATTGGAAGTTTCGCAAGGGAAGTGTGAAAACATCTCGATAGATTATGTGGATAGACTACCTAGATCAAAGAAAGGGAATACGGGTATGAGGGTCATAATAGGTAGACTCACGAAGAGTGCTCATTTCAGTCCGGTGAAGAGCGAGAGGACTGCATCATGGTCAGCAACGGTTTACCCTCAAGAAGTCGGCCAGTTTTGAAATAGCCTACAGAAAGCCATGGGTAGGCAACTGAATCTAGGTATGGCCTATCACTCATAGGCGGATGGTTCATTCCGAATTAAGCATGAGTTATAGGAAATCACGTTTATAAGGGCAATTGGCAACGTGGATTGGTATTTTTCTGCTGCATGGGATACTTTATAGTAGGTAGACGAGATCCAGGATTCACTAGTGAATTTTGGAGAGCTTGCGCGAATCATGAGGTTATAATTATGTTTAAGCCAAGTATACAGAAAGAAGAATAAGTGGGAAAGAAAGACGAGAGGCAATAATGAAATGAGTCCAACTCGAATTTGGGAAATAGGAATTAGGAAGCCAAGGAATCATGAAGTGGAAGATAGTCAAAGCACAGTGGAGTTAAGCTCAAGGAAACGTGACTAAGAAGAGTGAAGACTAGATACGCGCATCATATCTCTTTTTAAGAATGCATCCTTGATCCTTGTTTTTCTGTGGAGCTTGCTTGCAAGTTATCTTTTGTATATATATATCCTCTCGGTCCCATTCTCGACCTTATCTCTGTTGTAAACTCCAAAAAGGGGTTATGACTCATCGGTTAGTACTATATGTCAAAATTTGAATGGATTTCCTGTAATCCAAAAAGGAGTTTATCTAGTTTATCTAGTTTATCTAGTTCATCGTGTCTATCTTGTCATGAGAACCTTAGGTAGAAACCCTTTGGATGAAACATGTATTTGAAGCATGTTATGCTTGATGGTTGCAAGTGGTTGCAAGTGGTTGCAAGTGGTTGCTCGTGGATGCATTATACACGATTAGGCACTAGATCGGCTCGCACACTCCTCATATTGCATATGCATGAGTGTTTATACTTATTCATGGATGGAAATTGTGTGTTATCACATGGATGTTGCATATGGGTGAATGTTATGTGCACTCATATAGATACTTAGGAATTTGCATACATATGGATTCATTTCACTGACATACATATGCATTAAGGAGGTTTACTGTATCAGTAACCACCTGATCTTTGCATTAGATAAGACATACATATGCATTAAGGAGGTTTACTGTATCAGTAACCGCCTGATCATTGCATTAGATAAGTACATATACACACACTTTTGCATATGTTCATACAACATTTAGAATCTTTTAAGGACAATGGCTGCTCGTGGATGATGCTTTGAGTAGATGGATGATTGGATGGTAGGATACGTTCCTCCTAACTTGAAGATTTCGGGGACGAAATCCTTTAAGGAGGGGAGAATGTAACAACCCGTATTTTCAATAACCTGTAATAATGAAAATTGAGGCAGAATTAAATTTTAAAATGTGAATCAAGGGAAACGGGCTATGCCATTGCGTTCGTCTCGGAAAAATACGCGAAATAGAGTCCGAGTTTTCGGAAATCGGAGTCCGTATGACCCAGTTAAGGCCCATTGAAGTTTGCAGAAAATTTCTAAGTAAAAACAGATTTAGATTTAAAATTAGAAACAAGGGTTTGGGCCAGCTGGGCCAAGGCGGGAAAAATCCCGCCCAGGACCCCATGTCGACAGGCCTGTCGACAGGGGTCTAGGCATGTCGACTGCCCTGTCGACAGCCCTGTCGACAGGGGGTGCACGGGCTGCTTAGCCTGGTGCACCATTTCTGATTGGGGTTGGGTCTTGTGGCTTGTTTCTAGAGAGTTCCGGGATCTGATGGACCTAATTGAATCTAGGGTTAATCCTATGGTCCAAGTCACTAGCCTAATCTATAAATAAGACCCTAACCTACCCTAAATCACTCATTATTCAATCTAGTAACTAAACTATGCCAAAATCAAAACTCTCATGGCCTCCACCCTCTTCATACAATTCCAAATTTAATTCCTAAGTAATTTTTCATGCATACAAGCATATTTAGGCTTGTATGATCCTCCTTAGCTTGCATTAAAGGCTTGTTTTCCAATTGGCATCATAAAGGAGGAGTCTTGATCAAGTTTGCTTGCATTTGGGGGTTTTAATTAGTTGCATAAAGGGTTTCTTTCATTCGTTATACTCATTTGAGTCCGCATAAGCATTGTAAGCCCTCTTACCCTCATTTTAGAAACTATAAAGTTAATGTGTGATGAAAGTTGGGGTTTATGTATGTTTATTGAGTTGTGCATGTTATGCAAGGGTACTAAGCCATGATTTGCAAATCTATTAAGTTATGCATGTATACTAAGCCATGATTTGCAAGATTTATAAGTTATGCATGTTTATGCAAGTTTGTTAAGCCATGGTTTGTATGTTTATTAAGTTATGCATGTTTATACAAGTTTGCTAAGCCATGATTTGTGTGTTTATTGAGTTATGCATGTTTATGCAAGTTTGCTAAGCCATGATTTGTACGCTTATTGAGTTATGCATATTTATGCAAGTTTAAAATGACAAGTTGTGCATGTTTTGACAAGTTGTGCATGTTTTGACAAGTTGTGCATGCTTATGCAAGTTTAAAATGACAAGTTGTGCATGTTTTGACAAGTAGTGCATGTTTTGACAAGTTGTGCATGTTTATGCATGTTTGCTAAGCCATGAATTGTATGTTTATTGAGTTATGCATATTTATGCAAGTTTAAAATGACAAGTTGTGCATGTTTTGACAAGTTGTGCATGTTTTGACAAGTTGTGCATGTTTTGACAAGTTGTGCATGCTTATGCAAGTTCAAAATGACAAGTTGTGCAAGTTTAACATGTTATGCATGTTTATGGTAATATGCAAGTTCACTATGCTAAGTTGTGCAAGTCTAACATGTTATGCATGATGGTTGTGCGAGTTTATCATGTATGTTGTGCCAAGTTCCCTCTTCCTATCCTTTATGCGTTACTACGAATATGTAAGCGATAGAATGACGTTGGGGGTTTTGGGGTAAACTTAAAATACATGAAAATATAAGATTGGGAATTTACCTATTAAGTTAGGTCTACCCCTTGGGAATTTACCTATTAAGTTAGGTCTACCCAAGTAATTGTTTGACTTGTGATTATGTTTTGAAATAAAGTGGACATGACACTTAGAAAACATAAGTGTGGCCAACTCGAGGTTGGGTTGAGTTTGTAGCGTAATTCTACCCGGAACCGACCGGCTTAACTAGTGGCTACAAACAATAGGACCCAATGTGAGAAGTTGGTCATGGGGTGCCAAGACCCGAGGTTAGACCAAGTTGTGGTGTAAAGCTACCCGGACCCGCCCGGCCTAACTAGTAACCACAACAAGGTCTAATGTGAGAGGTTAAGGTGCATTAAATTAATTAATGCCTCATGATTAGGGTTAAGTCAGGGTCCACTAATACTTAACCAATTTGGGGATTCGAGGGATTAGAATGTGGTTAAGTTGTAAACCGTTGGTTACACTTAACTAGTTTAATCCATTTGGGAGTTCAAGGGATTAGAACGGGGTTAAGCCACACTTAACCAGTTTAATCCAGGATTAGTGAAGGGTTAAATCACACCTAACCCTCTTAGGAAACCCTAGCGGCGGGTCTGTTCCGGCAGTAATCCCAGTTTGGTATCATCACAACCCTAGAGACTAGGCTAGGGCGGGGCACGATTACTGGACGGATGTAAGCGACCCAAGGGCGATGGCCGAGTGGTACAGCGGTGCGGGTCCGGCGGGCTACGGACGTGCACGTAGTCCGATGTTGGACAAACTC
Organism: Allium sativum; assembly: GCA_030737875.1. Taxonomy (NCBI): domain Eukaryota; kingdom Viridiplantae; phylum Streptophyta; class Magnoliopsida; order Asparagales; family Amaryllidaceae; genus Allium; species Allium sativum. The sequence goes on from CM060910.1 coordinate 656,098,535, forward strand.
GAGGCACGGGTACCAGTAGGTTAGGGCTGTGCATTATTGCTTAAGTGTCCGGGGTCGACAACCGAGGGCTTGATACACCCAAAGGTGGGCCCAGCACAGACTACCTACATCCATATGTGGGCCGTATGGACATCAACACTTGACGTGTTAGGCTTATAGGGAGCCGATCGACTAGACCGTTGGGTTGGACCTTATACTAAGGTCACTTCATGTTATTGGGCCAAAGTTTGGGCTAAGGGATCAATACCTGTTATGTTGGTTTGCTAGTACACCGTAGTGCAAAACTTAACCTTGTTTTATGCGATGATACCTCTATCTATCTTGTAGGTAATTTACCACGCCAGTATGTTGTTATCTATGATCATCTCAGTTTCCATCATGATGTTAACTTTATTAGTTTATAGACTGATCGTAGCAGGGCTTACTCAGTCTTTTTGACTGACCCGTTTTGTTTCGCCTCTTTTCTTCCGTTCCCCCCCCCCCCCCCAGGTTCTCAGGGAGGGAATACATGAGCCTAGCTTGGATCTTAGCTGCTTTCTTGGATAGCTCATGTATGCTTTGGACTTGGGCTTGCTATGGTTTCTTCCACTTTGGGGATAGCTACTTTTATGTTTTCCTTTTTCAGTTTCAGATGATGTTACTTCATGTACTAGACTTGTTTATCTGGGGAAATTGACATTTTGATGTACCAGACTTGTTTTTGAAATAGTTTAAAAATCTTCCGCTGTTTTATTTACTTACTCTGTTTATTTACATATATATATATATATGTCCTGCCTTGCTATATCATTATGCATGTTTACCAATAATGCCCCTCCAAAGCTAGTGCATTCCTTTGCGAGTGACCCCGGCGGAGGTGGGGTGTTACATGTAACACCCCACATCTGTTAAGGTCACTCACAAAGGGAATGCCTTAACTTCAATGGAGTATTATGGGTAGTGGAACAGAAATATTACAAGACAGACATATATAAAATAGTGGAAAATAAAGTGGAAGTACTTCAAATCATTTATTAAATATAAATGTTTAAAAGGAAAGCCCATCAACTTCCAATACCCAATTTCATAGTTAAAATATCTGTCTTGCTCAAAAACAAAGAAGCATAAAAACAAACTACAATATTCCCCAATAAAGCAAAGCAAGCCACATCCAAGAGAAATCCAAGCCATACATGAAAGAGCCTTGGAGCTTGGTAAGATCCGAACTAAGCTGTATTCCCACCCTGTGAACCTGGGGGGGGGGGAACGGAAGAAAAAGAGGTGAAACAAAACGGGTCAGTCATAAAGACTGAGTAAGTCCTAGTGACTTTCAGCATAAAAATAGGTAAAGGTAACATGGCATGAATAAACTGAAAGTAAACATAAGCATGATAACAAGGTAGGCAAGATAAACTAAGATATCAGGATAAACTATGATAACAAGATAAACTAAGGTAACAAGATAAACTTCGGGCACGATGAAACAAGTATAACATCCCATAATTCCTATTCAGTATCACACCGCATGGTTTCTATCAAGAATAACATCGCAAGGTATCTAAGCTTTACCATTAAAATGATATCTATTTGCTCTGCACCACCTAAGTAGCATCCTCATAAGTGTCTTACATTGAATGATCCGTATTCCTACTAGTGTCCCAACTAGTGTCCTGTGCAACAAGGATTCGTACCCCTACTAGTGTCCCAACTAGTAGCCCGTGTTATATAATAATTACAACGTGACCCCAATCCCCGCAATTATGGTAGCCTTCGGGTGTACATCGATTTTGAGGATTCCACCTCGATCACCCCAATGGCCATGTATATATTCGATGCACCCTTACTACCTTATCGATCGGCTCCCTACTAGACCTAGTTCTCGTTTGTGTCACGCGGCCCCCTACTTGTAGATACTTGTGCTGGTCCCACCATGGGGTGTATCAAGTCCCATGGTGGCAACCCTGACACAATCAAGATGCACAGCTTTATACCTACTGATGCCCAATGGCTAAATTTTCTGCGCCGAAGTGTGTGCACGCCCGCACTCCGTTAGAACCTGCACTGCTGCACCAACCGCCGCTAATTTGACCTCTTATAATCAGCCCAGTAATCGTGCCCCACCCTGCCTAGCTCAGGGTTCCATTGATACCTAATGTGGGTTACTGCTGAAATGGTCCCCGTTACTAGGTTTTTCTAATGGTTAAGTCTGTGGGCCTATATTCTCTGATATTACCCACCAACCCCGATGTGTACTTAACCCCGCTACTGATTCAAGCATGTGTATTTAATGGTTAAGTGTATGTGGTCCCATATTTACTAATATTACCCACCAACCCGATATGTACTTAACCCTTCTACTCGTTATGTTACCATGGTTAAGTGTTTACTTAGTTAACTTAACCTCTCTCGCTTAATATGTTTGATTGGATAAGTGTGGTTTATTAACTTAACCCCGGTCGTCTATCTGGTTACATTGGTTAAGAATTTTCTTGTTAACTTAACCCCATGTGTTACTTAACCCTACCACGCCTCACATCAGATTGGTTAAGTGCATGTTAACTTAACACCATCCACTAGTCATATTATAACGGTTAAGTGTTATCAACTTATTCAAGTTAACTTAACCCATCCGCTTGTCCTTTGTGTTGGTTAAGTGTTATTACTTCACTGCAACCACTTGTCTAATTAGCCCGTTGTATTAGTTAAGTGTCCTCACTTTACTTAACTCAACCCACTTATCTAATTAACGTGTTATATTGGTTAAGTGTTCTCTATTTACTTAACCCCACCTACTTGTTTGATTAACACGTTATCTTGGTTAAACGTTCTTAGTTTACTTAACCCTACCCACTGGATTAATTACCATGTTATGTTGGTTAAGTATTACTATTCGTATTCCCACATGTCACCCACATGCCACCCACTTAACCCCCATGTCCCACCACATGTTTTTCTTTGGTTAAGTGTTACTTAATTTATTACTACCGCACCCCTGTAGGACCTCTCACATTAGGCCACCCTTTTGTGGTTGCTGGATTTGCCGAGCAGGTCCGGGCAGTCTTACACCACAAACAGGCCGAACCTCGTGTCCATATAGTTGTCACGCATTTAAATTTCAATTTAGATTTTTAAGATAACCATCCCGTCCGTCGTATCAGTTAGGGATAGCCAGGAAGGGCAGGAAACTTGTATTTTCCAAACTCAAGCCTAGACACTATCCTCTCTGTCACCCTAGGACATTCTGGTGTATGTGTTATCAGGATAAAATGTCATTAATATATATAATATTTTCACCCCATATTTGGATTAATTATCCCTAGTCAAATATGTCAAAATATTCCAAATATCTTTATGTCCATAATTTATATTAATTATGTCCATATATGAACATTTATTATTTATATTAATTATGTCCATTTATCAACATTTATTATGGCCCACTTTCCCCTTTAAATCATGTTTATAATTTTTGGTAAGTAAATTATACCAAATTAAATGTCACTAAGCATGATAATGCTAAACATGACAATTACATGTAATTTCAAATTATCAATCAAAATATGTTGTACCCCACCTTCCCAAACTTGCCACATTAGCCATGCCCAAAATTACTATGTCATATATAATGGCGTTTCCAAATCAATAGTTAAGCCTAATCTAGACTTATCATTTCTATTTACATTTTATACCAAATCTAGATTAAATATCCAAATTCACAGTTCATGTCCAAGCTAGATTTAATATTCTAGTTTATGCCCAAAACTTGATTTACCCGCCAAATTTACACATATACCCAAAATTATTTGTATACCATGTTTACACCAATTTACCTATAACAAGTTCTACCTTTTCACATATATCATGATCCATGTCAAATTACCTATACTAATTTATATATGCCTAATCCTAGCCAATTTACATATGTTCAACTTATGCCGATTTACATAATTACCCAGTTTCATGCCATTTTACATATGTCAAGATTCATGTCCAATTTACATATATCAATCCCAAATAAACCCAATTCATGATTCATGATGTAGTTATCTCAAACTATAATCTTTTTATTTAATTTACATAGGCCTGAACTCATGATTTAATTTACATGCCAATTCATATATGCGACTTCATGCCAAATTATTTATGCCAATACCCCAAACTTGCAATTTCAATCATATTGACAATACCTAAATTTCCAATTTCATGTTATGCCATCAATTCCACCCAACACATATACCCAAATAGGCAATATTCCCATATTTTTTCCCGTATTCAATCGTACGCAAATCGCAGTTTAGGCCTAGATCCGAAATTGATCTAGGTTCATCAAAAGAAAATAAATAGGGAAAGGTAGAATTTGCATCAAGATAAGATTGGAGGGAAAAACCTCATCTCAGGCATGAAGAATAGATCTTGATAATAATATCAACATAAATCAAGAAAACTAATTTACAACAGGCTGAATAGATCATGAACTGACATGAACAAGTATCAAAACTCAAGGTTCAACAATCAACAGGAATAGATCGATAAACATACTTAAATCCAAATTCACTTTATTTCATGGCCATATTATAATTAAATATTTAAACCTGAAAATAACTAGAACTTACAGAGAATGGCTAATGAATTAGGGAGTGAATTTGTCGTAGAAAGTTGCAGTGTCATTGATCTATCCTCCTGAATTTGTTGTAGAAGCATTGATCTTTGATTTGATTTGGGTTTGAACGCTTAAGCTTTAATTTGGAGACGGTGGCCATGGCTCAAGAAAGATTCCAGCAGCATTTAGGTGTCATATGAATTTGTGTGAGTTAGGCTAGGTCTAGGTGTTCTTTTATAGGTGTAGCACTTCATTTCAGCCATCGGATTAACCCTAAAACCCATCCGGACCATCAAAACTCGTCCCGGGACTCAAAAATGGGTTCTGGACCACCCCAGGCCGACCAGGTCGACCTGTACAGGGGGGGAGTCGACACTACAGTCGACACAAGGGGGGCAGGTCGACTTGGGTGTCGACACTACAGTCGACATGGGTAGTCTGCCAGAAAGTCTGCCGAAATCTTGTTTTGGCCATATCTTGGTCATACAGACTTCGATTTTCGAAAACTCGGACTCTATTTCGCGTATTTTTCCGAGAGGAACGCAATGGTGATTGTTCATTTTACCTAATTCCTGATTATCCTTATTTTACTATCTTTTCTGTTACACACGCCGTTATCGAACTAATTTTTCTTCTCTTCCATGTATTAATTAATTCTCCTTATGCGTCACCATTATTTACCTATCATAAGCATATTTTCATATATTTTATTTCATTTTTAATTATATTAAAAAAAATACGGGGTGTTACAGTCCATTCCCCAAGTTGGAACCAGGTGGCATGCCCTTTATTAGCTGGACGAGTGTGACTCGAGGAGTGGGTTCCTTGACCTTGACAAAAGCGGTGTTGGATTTTGCGAGGTAGCCTTTAAGAGTTCACAGATGCCTTGGTAATCGTTCGAGACGAAGAAGATGTCTCTGGGTATCACGACGTGCATCCTGTATTGCGGGACCATTCTTTTGGCGGTTTAGTCGAGAGTTGAGATAGTTCACAGTGGAAGTCGAGGGAAGCATAATAGAGTCGTCTTGGATAAGGACGGGGAATTACTTGCATTTTACGGCATCGGTGACATGTAATGAACCCATGTGCCACTTGTGGCGGCTAACAAAACTTCGAGAATCATGGCCTCTTTAAGAATGGGGTAAGCGTCGGCATGTCGAAGTGCTGGCGCTACTGGCGCTATTTAGTATTATAGCTAGCCGAAATGAATGGATTATGACTCGTACTACTTTCGCAGACGTCATGGGCGTGCCCCCCGCGATTTCCTTACAATCCCACGGATCGTGTCGGCGACAATCGGAGGTTGGGCTCCCACTGCACTATAGAGATCGTGATCTAGTCCAGGACTTTGGAGCCTAGCGCACCTTTTTGGCGGAAGGTCTTTGGCACTCTGTGAGTCTCTAACTTCGGTTGCATGACGTTGTGGAAGTCGGTTGAAGTGAACCTGAGCCTAGTTGGATGCTAGAAGCATAGGCGATAAGTATGGACTCATAGCAGCCTGAGTTCGCCTAGCGGAGGCTTGAGCATCAAAGCCGGGGACGGCCGGGATGACGCATTCCATTTCTCGTGGTGACCCTGATATTACCGAGGTTAGAGGTCAGTCGTGCCTTCATGGAATGCCACATGTGGTGTGTTGGAGTGTCAGGGCCACTCAGCTTTGCGTGCGATCCTAGTGAATGGATAATTCCTGGAGTGTACCAACGGATGAAACCTGTGATCTTTGGCCCATTTTCGATAGCAAGCAATTGATTTTGATTGCCCACAGTGGCACTGGTGCCTCTAGTGCTTACGTCCAAGTTGGAAATCGGTTGATTGAGAGGAAAGTCTTGTTGGATTCCAGCTGGAGGGGCCACATCAAACGTAATTCTGACTCATGAAACCATGGGACGAGTACCATCCAAAGCTGCGTGCGTTGGTGCTTGAGCAACATTTCCAACTGCAAAGCCTGACCAATCGAAGCGCATCGAGTTGGAGCGATGTCGACATTAGGGGTGCCCCCGAGTGTGGCGGGACCGACACCATTCCGAGGAGTGACGTCGGCTAGTCGGTTAGTTTGCGGGGCTGCCCCAAGTCCTGGGTCGATGGTGGAGGAGCATCGGTACTTGCCTCCATAATGTATGCTTGTCCAGTTGGATCTGAAGTGCTTCTTATCTAGCGAGGAAGGTATTGAAAGCTTCCTCCTACCGCTCGAGTCAAGATTTCAAATCGGTGGCAGGATTCTTGATCATTCTTTTGATGCTCCCCTCGAGTGATGTAATTCGATGGAGATCTGGTTTTGGTATAGCTATCGAGTTTGGGCAAGCTGGTGTGCACCCGGATTCGGAGGTACTTTGGTCTGACGAGTTGCTGGAAGAGCGGGACTTTGGTTGCGAGCAACGATAGTTGGGCTCTTCCGAGTAGAAGGTTGGTTACACGAAACCAGTTTGTTACCATGTTCCTTGGCCATAAGTGATGATTATTTGATCATCATTTCCTTTTTGTTATTGTTGTTGTCGCCTTGCGAATGTTGGAGTGGATGGCGATGTTTTTAATGAGGCTGAATCTCCTTCCTCGCCGTGGGCCATTAGCTTCGAAAGAGGAAATTTCTGATGCGGGATGCCGCTAGCGGGTGCAGTTCTAAGCAAGCTGATGTAGAACGACGATGCGTTGATTTTTTTTTTTTTTTGAAGTTGGCGCATAAGGTTGATGTTGATCTTCAACGCCTAGCGCGAGAGCTGCATTCTCATATTCCTTATTAAGCGTGTGAATCTGTGCTTGAGTCGCAGGAGCTGCGGGGTCCATAAGTGGAAGGAGATCTGTTTCCAGTGGGTCGTCCGCCACTCGGGGCGGGTGAGAGGTACCAGTGTCAATTGCGGCCAATATTAGGTTTTGCCGGAATTCTGCTTTGTGCCTGCGAGAGTCATGATGCTTTTCGGGCGTACTGCTCAAGGCGCTTCTCGTGGACAGTACTTGCTAGTATTGTGCCCGTACATGCCGTGGTACTGACAGTACTCGACTGTCTTCTTCTCATGATTAATGGACTCACTATTGTATGGTTTCTTATATTGAAGCGTGTTGCACGTTTGCCGGTAGATTGTTTCCAAGTCTTCATTCAGCGGGGTGTAGATCTTGTATGTCCGGTGAGAGCTGAGCTTTTTAGGTTCCGTAGAAACTTGGTTGTTGTGGCTGCCTTGCCTACTGCTATTCAGTTTTTGTTTGTACGGGCCTGCCCCCGTGTCCTTATCAAAGAGCTTTACTATCTGTTTCCCTTTGACATTGTCATTTATGGCACCCGCATGTGGATTGTTGGGAAGACCGGCCCTAGGGAGTCAGTTTCGTCTCGCCTCTTCTTGACATAAGTATTTCCTAGCCTTTTCATGGAAAGCATCGAGGCTTTTTGGCTGCTTCCAATTGATCCATGCCCCGGATTCAGAAGTAGGGAGGACACCTTTGGCTAGTTAACAGAGTACGATGCAAGGATCTGGAACCTTGACCTCGGCGAGCGCGACATTGAACCGGAAGAGGTAACTTTTGAGCAACTCGGTGGGTCCTTGGCATAGGTTATACAAGGTGAGGGCATTCTTCGGAATCAGGATGTGCACTCTGAATTGCTTGACCAATTCTACTGCTAATTAGTTGAAGTTGTTAATGGAATCGAGTGGGTGGCGAGAGAACCATAACAAAGCGATTCCTGATAAGAAGACTAGGAAGCACTTGCATTTGACCGGATCATTGCCCCGGCTCGAGTCCATTTGCCATTCATATTGATTTAAGAAGGTACAGGGGTCGATTGTGCCATCATAGAGCAGCATCTGTGGCATGTTGAAGCGGCGTGGCCATTCAGCTTCATTTACCCTCCTGGTAAAGGGGTTGCGCCTAATATGCACTTCCCATGAATCATGCATGTTTCCTTGCTTCTCACTCATGATCCTTCGGACCATGTTGGGAAGGTATGTTGGATGGGGATCCACCATCGAGACCCATGGGTTTTGGCGAGGTTCCCGGGTCCTATTGCGAGGGCATTTCCTACGATGGACATCCGGATTGTCTTCCTCCATGTCCTTGACATCTATAAGCGGACCTTGATGAAGAGCGGATTGATACGGATCCTGTTCTGGAAGAGCGCGGGCCATTGGAATAATGGGTCCATCATCCTGATTAGCGGTCATCGAGTTGTGTCGAGGAAGAGGTTGGTTCGTAGGATCTGGTCCGTCATTGATAATCAAGCGAGAACGGTCTCAGTGTTGTGCCCCCTTGCTATATGTGACTGTAGTTCGGTCGCCATCGTCATTGTCGTGACCATCGCCGTTGTCATTATCGAGGGTGTTAGTACGAGCGGCGATGTCATTACCGAGACTTAACCTCCTTCTTTGACGCGAGCCCCTTGACTCGGAAGAGGAAGTTTCCGAGACCGTTGGTCGAGGTCGAGTGTTGTTCCGAGCTAGTCGAAGTCGATCGACGATGCGTTGACTTTCTTGAAGTTGTCGCATAAGGTCGATGTTATTCCTTAATGCTGGGTTGAGCTCGACATCTGTGTTCTCATATTTTTCGTTAAGTGTGCGGGTTTGAGCTTGTGTTGCGAGCGCTTTGGGATCCACAGTAGGAGGGACGATTTCATTACTGGTCGAGCCTCCTAGTCCTTGTGATTGATCTTTCTTGCTGGGCGAGAGTGGTCGAGGAGTTGCCGATGTTATAGCGTAGCCGAGTGAGGCGGAGTCAAGTCCGAGTGAGGCGGAGTCGAGGCCAAGTGAGACGAAGTCGAGGCCAAGTGAGGCGGGATGCGGAGTCAAGGAATCTAACGTAGTGGAGTGGAGGCTCGAGGCCGAGGTGAGGGACTTTCGAACCTCTTGGGGCACGAGCGTACGAATCCCGTGGAGTTTGAGTTTTGAACCCCATGGGGTTTTGAGTTATCGAGCCTCGTAGGGTTCGAGCTTCGAACCTGGTGGGGTTCGAGCTTAGAAGCCCGTGAGGTGTGAGTTTCGAACCCCGTGGGAGGCGAGAGGCCGAGGCGAGAGGCACGAGGTCAAGGCAAGAGGTTCGAGGCTCGAGGTTGAGGTTGTTGGGATGTCCTGTCCTCGACTGCGGCTGAAGAGCCGATCTTTGCGTTCTTTGGTCGCTTTGCCATCGTGAGTAGACTCGACAGCAGGTTTAGCAAGGAACCTTAAGCTCGTCGGGGGTCGAGATGACAAGGTGCGACAAAGGCACAAAATCTGAGTTTTCTCAGTGAAAGCACTAAATGTTGACGGCAAAAAATGTCGCAAACACCACAGATTCCTAATTACTAGGAATTATAAATATGGTCGCATAGACAAGAACGTATTATGGAACATAAACATTAAATAACACAAGAGATTTATAGTGGTTCGGCCTCAAGGAGGGCTTACGTCCACTTTGAAGAGTTGTAGGAATTTTATTGATCACTTGAAAGATTACAAGGTTGAGATCCTCTCATTACAATCATTGACTATGATATATGAAGCTACAATAGTCATATTTGCAAGAAATAGTAAAATGGACAAGTTTGCCCTTCTTCTTCCTCAAAGAGGAGATGCCATTAATGAAGCTTTATGGAGGTCTCAAAACCCAAGAATCTCTCCCCTTTAAAGTGTGAGGTAGTGGGGTATTTATAGGAAGTGGTTAGGTAGGGGTTAGGTAGGAGTAGGTAGAAATGGGGACCATCTTCAGGAAATTAGCGCCTCCAGTTGTCGGCCACGGAAAATTCGTACCTGGGTGGAGGTATGAAATTTCGCACCTGCTAGGTGCGAAATTTCGCACCTCCCAGGCACGAAATTTTGTACCTGCTAGGTATGAAATTTCGTACCTCCTAGGTACCAAATTTCATACCTTCAAGCTACGAAATTCGCACCTTGCAAGGTACGAAATTTCATACCTAAGAGGTACGAAATTTCGCACCTTGGCAAGGTGCAAAGTTTGATTGGAGGGGAAGTGGCTGAGGTTCGTTGGCGCGGCATGTTGGTTCTTTTGGGGCGTCGAAGCTCCTCAGCACGAAGTTAAGGAATCCATCATTTAGCTGGTCCGAAGTGAAGGAATCTGAGCTTCTGGCATGGACAAAATCGGATGAATCGGGCGGGGACTGTGGGCCCCCGGACCCCCTCTGGCGCTGCACATGGACCCGCTTGACGGCTCGCCTTCGGCTCGGATGCGGACGAATACTGATGGAGGTTGCGTCCCACGGATGCGACATCCTGCTTGTGGCCAGACTTGAGTCTTCTGATACTGGCCCACGGATGATACTGGCGACACCTTCGGGCTGTAATATCATGTGGTATGTTGAGTCGACCATGTCTTGAGTACTTTTGGTGATCGGACCAAAAGGCCGGTTAACAAGAAGCGCGAATCTAGTCTTCGGGTTCCCATGTCGCATCTTCGCGGTCTTCTCTCCATTGTATCTTCACTAATATGATTTCCTTGTTGCGTAGTTTCTTAATCTCTGATCCAAGAATATGATTAGGAATTCTCGTCATCGATGCTTCCTTCTCAACCTTCACGGCTTCAAGTGTGCTCGGCTCCACTATCTCTGCTGCATCATTTAGACATTTCCTTAAATGGGAAACATGGAACACATCGTGTTTACCTATTAGCCTCTCCGACAATCAACCCTATGTGCCATCTGACCTATCCTTTCCACTATGGGGAATGACCCTACAGATTTTGGTGCTAATTTCCCCACTGAGCCAAAGCGTTCAACATTCCTTAGTGGTAATACTTTGATGAAGACCATATCCCCTACTTCAAATTCCAATTTGGTCCTCCTTTTATCAGTATATGACTTTTGTCTGTTTTGAGCTGCTTTCTTCTTCGGTGGATAAGATCAATCTTCTTGAAAGTCTCTCAAATCTTCTCACGTCCAAGTAGAAGTCTGTACGTAGACTCCCACCAACAAGTCGGCGTTCTGCAAATTCGTTCATATAATGCTTCGAAGGGTTCCATGTCTATGCTCGATTGATAACCGTTGTTGTAGACAAACTCAACCAATGGGAGATGCTTCTCCCAAGTCCCTCCGAAATCTAGGATACACAATCATAGAAGATCCATAAGAACCCTATTCACCCTCTTAGTATGTCCATCGACATGAGGGTGGTATATTGTGCTCAAACGTACTTGTGTACCTAATGCCTCTTTTAAGCTCTTTCAAATTCACTAGTGAAGATTGGGTCACGGTCGCTTACAATGCTGGAAGGTACCTCATGAAGTCAGACTATCTCTCGAAGGTATACCGAGGCTAGCCAAGCTGTCGTCCTCTTATTCTTAAAAGGAACAAAGTGAGCACTCTTCGTGAGTCTATCTACCATGACCCAAATGCTCATATTTCCCTTCCTCGATCTGGGCAATCCATCATTGAAGCCGATAGAGACACTCTCCCATTTCCATTGTGGGACATCCTACGGCTAAAGCAATCCGCCAAGTTTCCTTTATTCAACCTTTACTTGCTGGCAAGTCAAGCATTGGGCTTCAAATTCCGCCACGTCCTTCTTCATACCAGTCCAAAATAAAACTTCTTCATGTGTCGATACATCTTGTCGCCTCCTGGATGGATACTCATCCAATAATGATGAGTCTCCTCCAAGACTATCCTCAACAAATCCCTATCTCGAGGAACACAAAGCCTTCCATCTCCTCGTAGCTACCCTTTATGATCCACCGAGGATCTACTTAGGTGACTAGAGGTCTCTCCTCTACTAAGCTTATCCATGATGTCTGCTATCCGTGGGTCCTCTCGCTGTATAGATCCAATACGCTCCATGAGAGTAGGTCGCACCTCCAATGATGCTAATTATCCAAACGTGAAATCCATAGATGAATTGAAATCAAAGGTCGATAAAAACTCGAAGCTTCGCCTCTCTACGAAATAGAGGACTTAAGTTCATCATCTGCTTACTCAACGCATCCACCTCTACATTACCCTTGCTTGGGATATAAGCTATCTCAAAATCGTAGGATGCTAGGAACTCCATCAATTGTCCCTGCCTTAGGTTGAGATCTTCTGTGAGAACAAATATATAAGCGACTTATGATTCGTGTATAGCTAAAATGTCTCTCCAAGTAGATAATGTAACCAAGACTTCAATGCAAACACTATAGCTGCCAACTCTAGGTCACGGGTAGGGTAGTTCTTCTTGTGAGCTCTCAACTGTCTGCTACCATAGCATACTACATTACCTTCTTGCATCAAAACAACACCAAGTCCAGTGCCACAAGCATCTGTGTAGACCGTGAACATCTTACTTCCATCATGGAGAGTCAGAACTAGGGCCCATGTCAAAGTCCTCTTCAACCTCTGAAAGGCATCCACGCAATCAATGCTCTATGAAAAATCCAAGTTCTTCTTTGTCAATCGAGTGAGTGGGGATGATATTCTTGCAAAGTCCTCGATAAAATTTCTATTATATCCCGCCATCCCCAGAAAACTTCTCACCACCGTCGCATTCTTCGGAGCCCTCCAATCTTGAACTGCGACGAGCTCAGCGGAATCCACTGCTATCCCATCCTTGGAGACTACATGCCTAGGAACCCTACTTCCTTTCTCTAAAAGTGACACTTAAAAAAATTTCCTTAAGCCGATGCAATCTGAGAGTGCGTAGAACCTCTCCTAAGTGTAGGGCGTGTTGGATCTAGATTAACCCTAGAGGAGGTTGAATAAGGTTTATTGAATTTTAAGGGAGATAAAAAAAAATATCATATCACAGAATGCAGCAGGAAAAATGCGAAAAGTAAAAGACACAAGATATACCCAGCTCTGGCAAAATCCTGCCTACTACTGCATTCCTAAGATTTCTACTAGGTAATTGAACATATTCGGCTTACAAGACCATGTAAACTCGCGAACCCCTCGCTTCTATTCTAATCCTACGCTTAAAACCCTAGACTAATCTATCTCCCCTAGATCAGATTTCCCCTAGCTACAACCCCATAGCCAGTAAACCCTAGTTTTTACAGACTCTAGTAAACTGCTAGTTAAACCCCTAACTGGATCACTTAGAATTTTACAGACTCTAGAAACTGTTCAGAATGGTTTACAAATAAAATTGAAAATACAACAAAAATTAAACAAAGAAAAACCCTAGATTTAAGAGGAAAATTAATCTCCCTTTTACATTTCAACTAGGCCAACCACTTAAAATAGACTTCACCCTTTGTTCACTTTATTTTCGATTACTTTCCTTTGAAGAACATGGTGGCGACTCTCTAGGGTTTTTGAAATCGTCCCAAATCCGAATCGATTGCTCAAACAAATCACTTGTGCCTTCAGTCTCGAGTAGCTTGAGTCTTCAAATGGATGTTCCCTGATTTGGGAATTTGTGGCAATCGAAAACGATGGATAAAAAGTGAGTTTCTCTGAATTTTTCTTTTCGATTATGCTCTGGTTTTCGATTGAATTGTTTGTGGTTTCAATGCCTATTGCCGATGATGAATTAGTGATACATATAGGATATAGAAATACTATCATTGCTCTCCAATTTCATGTAAAATGACTTGCCTGATTTTCGAGTGTTTCCTCTTTTGATTGCACTGTAAATTGCCGTGATTTTTGAGATGAAACTAGACTTGATTCTGGTCAACTTTATTTGCGGATAAATTCTGGAAATGGTTTTGGTCTACAATGAATCCTTGAGAATATTGTATGTCCCTTGCGTGATTAAAAACATGATGTATCTAGACATACAAGAAAACATTTGTGGCTCCTTGAATTCGATTAAATCATTTCTAGAAAATTAATAATGCTTGCCAAATCTGGTTTCACCTATAACAAACCAATTTAATTTTTTCCAAAAGAGAATCATGATTTCTGGAAATTACTCTTCGATTTATTTCCAAATATATTGTGAAATCTAGAACTAAAATTCTTGCACTTAAACTATTGCTAAAAATGTCTCGAACAATTTCTGGAAAAAATATAAATTGGTTTTTGCCCAAAAACAAAAAGATTTTCAAAAAACTTTCTGTTTTTGCCGTTTCTATTCATGTTGATTTCAGAGAAGCGGTATACCTTTGCTGATTGACTGTTTTCCCAAAAACTTGCTTTAAATCTTTGCCAAACGTGATTTGACAATGCTGGAAATATTCTTGCATATTTAACCTGTTGCTCATTAATTGTTGCCATAAACCAGATTGAATATCTTGCCAAAATTTGTATGCTGTAATTTTGAAATGAAATTTACATGCTGATGTGTTTGCTTTATCATCTTGGTGCAATGTACACACATACCTTTGTAGTTGCACAAACACATTGATCTGTTTCACTATGTCTTATTTATCTTGTTTCACCTCGCTGAGTTTGCTGACCCATGTCTGATTATGTATAGTGTGATTACATCCTTGTTTGCTATGCACACTGCCTTCACACGTTGTTGCACTATAATTGATTCTGTTTGCACCTGAGTATTGAAATATTGTCTCATGTTTGTGCACCTTGCTGCATCCATTGTAACATGAAGTTCATGTATTCTTGAACACCCTGGTTTGACATTTGACACTGTCAAGCCTTATCCATGTATTGTTGTAACCATTTACCACCCTGGCTTTATGTATGTGCACTTTAGTACTTGTTGCTCCACAATCTTGACTTGAACCTAATTCTGCTTGTACATGAATGGCCATTGATGACTTGAGTTCTCTGAGCATTCATCTTGACCTTTAATCGTATACTGTTGAAATTGGTACATGCTGACTTAATTTCATCCACGCACATGCTTGAATACTTTAGGCTTCATACTTGACCATGCTACATTACTAGCCTTTTTTGAATATAAAATCTAAAGATAATTTGATTGTTGAACCATGAACTTGTGTATACTTTTAAGCTGCATCATCCATGTATTAGTGTCATTGCCTCGGCCATACTTTGTTTGCTGTGTACAACATGGCTGCCTCCTTTCTTTGTTCATTGTCCCTTTTGGTTGTGCACTGAGTCGAGTTGGTCCACGTGGCTGCTCCTCAGTTGCACATTGATTGGCGAGGCAGTGCACACATGTATATTTATACATGTGTGTATATGCATCTATTCAGACAAGTTTTCCTGCCCCTGTACTATTTATACAACTGACTGCCTTGTGGTATTTACAGTGTTTCACTGTGAATATCACAAGCTGTCAAGACACATATGAATCAGATCAAGCCATGAAAAATGATGGGAAGCAAACCGAAATTTTGAGGCAAATAAAATTTAGAAATAAATTTATATTTGCATGTATTCAGTTTTATTTCTATTGCAGTGTAATCTGTGTGTGTGTTTCATGTGACAAGTAAGCAGATGATGACAGGACTGACTGTGAGCTGTGAAGACAGAAGACAGTGTTGAGTCAGTGAATGTGTCAATGTGTCTGTATATGTTTTAGTGAGGAGCTGTGAATATGAAATTGTATATGATATGGATCTGTATATTAGTGAATCGCACAAATGGAGGAGTTATACAAGTTGTATTGTTTGAATGTTTGAAGTAAAATATTCTATTTAAATAAAATATTGTGTGAATATTTGAATTTGTGTACAATAGTATTCAATTTAAATATAAATATTATATTCCCGTCTGTGATGTATATATGAAACAGTACAATAACAAAAACATTTATAATAATGTATATTTGGTCGTTATCATCAAACAAGAATCATATAATTGTGTATACAACACCGTTATATACAACAGTGCATACTCCTCCTCATTCATTGAGAAGATCAGAATATCATTCATGAAGACCACCACAAACTTATTTAGAAACTCTCTATGCATCCTACTCATCAAGTCCACAAAATATGTGAGTGCAATAGTTAGCCCAAAAGGAATGACCAACAACTCAAAGAAACCAATTGGAATTCTGAAAGCAGTCTTATCAATATTGTCCTCTTCCACCCTCAATTGATGAAATTCCATGGACAAATCCATTTACAAGAAAACTGATGCGCCCACTAGTTGATCAAACAAGTCGTCAATCCTTGGAAATGGACGCCTATTCTTCTTGGTGAGCTTATTCAGCTCTTTATAGTCCACGTATAGATGAAGTGAGTCGTCTGCCATAGTCGAGAAGACGACTGGAGCTCCCCACTTAGATATACTCCGTCTAATAAATCCTCTCTCGAATAGCTCTCCTACTTTCTTACTGAGCTCTCTCCTTTCCCCAAGGGCCATGCGGCGCACTGGTAAAGCGACTGGCTTCACATTCTCTATCAAATAAATCTAGAAGTCTATCTCACGCGTTGGAGGTAATCCCTAATCTCATCAAACACGTCCGGATAATTTTTGACTATTGGTGTTGATCGCAAATCATCAACAGAAGTATCTAGCGAGTCTAGGAAACTAAGCATAACTGACCCCTATGGGTCACGTAAAGCCTAGCACATACATGGCTAGTGAATCCATTCCTAGAATGACACGTCAGAAGCCTAACAACTCTACTCTCACAGTCAAGAATGACACATACATGGCTAGTGAATCCATTCCTAGAATAAAACCATAGCCCATAAAGCTTAGCACATATGCGTCGTATTCAAACTCGATGCCCAAGATAGAAATTCTCAAACCCCTACATATCATGGATATACGTCCTATGGGGTTTGAGACAACTACGGGATCATAGACCGTACTAGTATTAAGGTGCATACTATCTACTACAGTACTGGATATAAATGAATGAGAAGCACCAAAATCAAAGAGCGTTCTAACAGGATAGTCAAAAATGGAGATCAAACCTTTAATAGTGGCTTTCCAACCTTGATCAAGTCCATTAACCTCAAGAGCATGTACTTGTCCAGAAGATTCTGCCCCTTATCCTTGCTTGTTAGGGCATTGCTTAGTGAAGTGTCCCACTTGACCACAATTAAAGAAGGCTTCCTTTGACTTTCTATAGTCTTTCACAAAATGACCTAAAGCTATGCAACCATGACACTTGACATCTTTCTTGATATGAGCCTTGTCGGGCTTCCCCCTTTCTTTTGCGTTCCGCTCTTGGGCCAACACTTCTTTTTCTCGTCCTTAGACTGTGTCTCCTCTGCTTTGATGTCTTTCTTCTCATCCTTGTCATTTTGTGCATTAGAGTCACATCAACCAGCCTCTCAAAAGTTGCCCCCATTGGTATATGTGACAGTGCTAGTCCATGGAGAGATTGATCAACCCTCCTGCAAACCTACGAGCCTTCTTATGGGGTGTATTTACCAAGTTGTAACACCCCGAATTTACTATAAACATAAGAGTAACATAATGGAGTATAATTAATTTTAAATGTGAGGATTAAGGAAAACGGGTTACGCCATTGCATTCGTCTCTGAATTCTGCTTGAGATAGAATCTGATTTTGCGTAAATCGGACTCCATATGAAAAAGTTATGGCCTTCGGAAGTTTCTGAAAATATAAAACAGCTCGAAAATAAAATCCAAATTCAAAAATCAAAAATCTGAACCCAGAAGCGGGCTGGGCGGGAAATTTCCTGCCCAGGTCGACCATAGAGTCGACCTGGGGGTCGACCTTAGTGTCGACCACCCCCTACAGGTTGACCTGTTTTACCCAGATCCGATTTTCTTCGGCGTGTGACGTGGTTTTGGCTGTTCTAATGGTCTGGATTGGTTCTAGGTTAATATCTAAGGCCCTGGACACTTCTATTCTCCTATAAATACATCCCTAAGCCAAAACCTAAATCTCCTACATTATTCCCTAGCCTCCATAGCTCTCTCCCTCTTAGAAAATAATATAATGGCGTCGCTACTCTGCTGAAACCTAGGATAAAACTAGTGCATCTTCTTCCAAACTGAATAGGATTAAAAGAACAACTAGTCTACATCAAAGGTTTGTTATTCAGTGTCAGAACACAGATTCCAGAATACAAGAATCGTTCCCTTTTGTGAGTATAGTTATTTTTAGATATGAAATTTAATAATTATTTTGACATTTTTGTGAATCTAGATCTGAGATTATGCATACTTTTCTGTGGATCTATCTTGACTGTGAATGTTCTGTATATGTTCCCTCTTTTCTTCCTTTTTATAGCTAGGCTACCACGAGCCTGCACCAAATCTCATAAGAGATTAACGCACGAACGCTAAATTTTGGGACAAATAATGGATAATGCATAATTGGACATGACCGATCTTTGACTGATTTGAGAAAAGAACATAGGGTGTAAATTAAGATCTGGAATCAGTGCATACTATGTATGATAAACTGTGATTTGTAAGAAGAATTATTATATGATAGCACATGACTTGGAATTTGGAATATAATGCATGTTATAGTGCAAGATCTGATTGTGAGGACGTAATAAATGATTAAAATTTAAGATCTAGATTTGGGCATATTTTATATCACTATCTATGACTTGAAAAGAAAAGAAGGATTTGTGACTTAGGAATAAAGATCTATGTTAAAATAGGATAACTATTAATGTAATGCGCCTAAACATGGGTTTTTGGATATTTGACATCATAGGCTATAATTTAGCATAATTCATATTGTTTGGGGATTTTTGAGAATATTCTGTACTATGCAAAGCTTAACTAAATTTTGGGCATATGTTGTATTATGAATTATGACCATGATTTAGGCATGTAAGGTTAGGCTTAATTTATGATTAGGCAGGATATGTAAATAGAATTTTAGAAATGTTAAATCTGTTGAATTGCCTAATCTGCTAAATTTGTTATCTGCTAAATCTGGTGATTTGCCTAATCTGCTAGATCTGTTATCTGCTAAATCTATTGAATTGCCTAATCTTCTAAGTCTATTATCTGCTAAATCTGTTGAATTGCCTAATCTGCTAAATCTGTTGAATCGCCTAACCTGTTAGATCTATTATCTGTTTAGTTGCCTAATCTGTTGAAAGCTAAACAGTTGTAATTTGGGTACGAAAATCCGTAGGCTCGATCTAAGATTGAGTAAAAACATGGAAATCAGATTAATCTGCTGTAACCTGTAAAGAAGTTTAATCGATTAAATAGACATAATTAGTCTGATATCTGTATAATCTGTATTGGAATAATTGGCTATAACACGAGGTTAGACTCTATTTGCGGTAGAAGCCTGCCCGGAGCCAACCGGCTTAACCAGCAATCGCAAACTGTCAGTCTAATGTGTGAGGTCGTAGGCATAACTAAAATATGCTTAGACACAAGGTTAGTTCTGGCTTATGGCAGAAGTCTGCCTGGAACCGCCCGGCATATCCAGCGGCCACTAGCTACCGACCTAATGTGAGAGGTCTGTGCATTAATATTTAATTAATGCAAATCTGAGATAAATATGATCTCTAAAACGTGTTGGGTGGATAGGGTTAAACCATCTGGACTGATGGATCTAATAAGCTCGTTTCGTGAATCTGTAGGCCCAATACAAAGTTAGACAATCTGTAAGTCTGTTAAATCCGTACATCTGATCTGTTAACTGAAAACTTGTTAACTTGATAGTCTGATCTGTGAACTAGAAATCTGAACTCTGTCTGAAATCTGTAAACAAGTTAATCTGAATTCTGTTAGTTTGGGGACAAAAGGTTAGGAGGGGAATTACTTTTGTCATATGTTGTGTGGAACCCATATTAGTCAGTAACCCTTTCTGGTATCAAAACTTTAACCCCACGCTATGTAGGGGTCCGGGCAGGCTTACTGAACTAATTATAAGCGGTTCATTCTGATAATGGCGAGTGGTGTTGATGGTGCGTTACAACCGGGTCATGTGCGTGCATGGATCTAGTTTGCTCTGAGGATGTAAGACACCATGACATCTGTAAATAGGTATGTGCCAATAGGTTGCCACTTTAGGGAGTGATAAACCCTATTGTGGGGCCGACACAGGGTATTTATGTATTAGGGAGCCGATCGCTTGCGGAATAACTTAGGGTACACTTAGTTCTGTCTGTTTCTATTGGTACCGTCTGTTTCTGTTGGGTGGTAACACATGTCTGTTTCTTCATGGTACCGTCTTTTGGGGTGGTAAAGGCCCATTACTAGTGTACACCTAATTCTAACATTCTGTTTCCGTAGGGATTATTCTTTTTCTGTCTCTGATTCCGTCTCCGATTCTATTTCTGTACCTTCTGTTTGTTGGGGTGGTAAAGGCCCATTAGTTGCGTGTTAAAACCCCATTATTATCATTCTGTTTCTATACCGTCTGCCTTTGTTTGGGTGGTAAAGGCCCATTACTATCATTTCTATTTCTGTAGAGATTATTTTTTTCCATTTCTGTTTCAGTTTAGATATTAGGGTAACACCTAATCCTGTTACACTAGTATTTGTGCAGAGAAGTGAAAAGCTTAGCTTGGCCTATATCATTCCATTTCTTTTGTTTACCTGTTATTTCTATTATGGTTATCTCTCATCCAATTTTATTTACATGTCATGATATTATTATCTATTTATATGCTGAAAGTCACTGGACTCACCAGACTTATGTCTGACCTAGTTTGTTTCGCCTCTTTTCTTTCCGTCCCCCCCCCCTCCAGGTTTTTAGGGTGGAAACATAGGAGCTTGATTCGGATTCTCTCTGCTTGAAGTGTTGGAAGTATTGCTTGGCTTTGGCTCTATCTTTCCATGGCAGTTTATATTGGGGATTATGGATTTAAAAACTATGCATTCTGAAGGCTTTTGTACAAGACCGATATTTATATACTTGAATTCTGATATTGTGATTTTGAAAGATGTAACTAAACTTATTTCTGTTTCTATTATAATAAAGTTATAAATTTTTCAAGTACTACTTTTATCTAACTTGTAAATTTCTGTTCTACCTACTATAAATGCTCCACCAAAGTTAAGACATTCCCTTTGCGAGTGACCTTAACGGAGGTGGGGTTTTACACTTGGTATCAGAGCAGAAGGTTACCAGATTGGATAAAAAGTTTTTGAAAACTATTTTCAAAAAGGTTTAAAAAGGAAGTATTTTCAAAAGTAGAGTTTATTTTGAAAAAAATAATCCCCAAAGCCATAGCCTATCTTTCTATCCTTTGTTTTGAATCTTTCCTTTTCTTTCGTTCTAGCATGTCTGGGGATCTTAACCTTCCGGAGGGCGTACCGATACCTGGCTAGTTCAGGAGGTACCTAGAAGCTAGGGCTAATGATGAGGGACCAGCAAACATCCCCCCTCCCCCAACTACAGCGGTTCCTCCTCCTCCTCCGCACGTGAATTCTTTCCCGAAGATATGTAGAGACTTTCGAGCCATGGGTGGGAAGAACTTTAACGGAACTTAATCCTTCGTGGAGGCAAGGAACTGGCTTAAAGAGACTGAGGATTTGTTCATTATCTTCGATGTGGCCGATAGGCAGAAGATATAGTTGGCGGTATGGTTGCTTAAGGACGAAGCTTCTTTTTAGTGGGAAGTCACAAATGGAGAGTGTCTGATAGAGAGATGGATGGATTTCAGGCATAGGTTCGAGATGAAATTTCTCTCATGAGCGGAAGAGAGTCTACACGTAGAGAGGTTCTTGGCGTTGAAGCAGGGGAATTTATCAGTGAGAGAGTACGTCAACAAGTTTAATCAGTTGGCAAGATTCGGCTTAGATTTGGTAAATACACCGCATAAGAAGTCAATAAGGTTTTCTAATGGTTTGAACGAGCCACCACACGGATTGGCAATGTCCCACATTCCTATGGGGGCTACCTTCGAGCAATTAGTTGGCATGGCATTGATGCATGAAGAGGAAACCAAAAGTGAGAAGAAAGAAGAAAAGCTTGAAGGACCACAGAACAAGAAGGCGGGGTCCAAAAAGGAAACACAAAAGAAGGATGAGAAGTCTGAAGACAAGAAGGAGAAGAAGTGCTTCACTTGTGGAAGCTCGACCCATCTAAACAAGGATTTCAGAAAAAGGAAGGGCACTTGCTTCAACTGTGGAGAAATGGGGCACTTCACTAGGGACTCCCCAAAGAAACAAGGACAAGGGAAGAGGACAGGACCAACTTCTGGAGGACAGGCGAATACCCTCGAGGATTGTGGATAGGATAGAAATAGTAAAACTTTCTATAGAAGGATTAATCTCCTTATCTGATTATGGAGTTAAAAACTCTTTCTGATTCTGGCATTTTGATTCTGTAATTGAAACTCTACACTTTAATACTAGTCTTGTTTCTGATTCCGCTGTAGTCTCGAACCCCAAGAGGGTTATGACTCATCTGTTTGTGATAAGTTGGGGTTTGAGGGTATCTGTGTTGGGTGTTAAGTTGACTATGATGCATATATTCTGGGTTTTTATCATGCTTAGTTTCCGAAGAATCATTTGGTAATCTGATCTGTATCAGTAGTCTGTAGGTATCTGAATGTTTCTGAAAAGGATAGGGTTTTTTACTCAAAGCGTGAAGTAGATTTCCAGTTGGACATTTGTTTAATGGGAGTGATTCTCTGAGTGTTAATATGATGTTGATTTCGGTCTTCGGGGTTGATACTTAGGGGGTTATTCTCTTAAACCAATGTCTAATGGGAACCTAACTTTTGTTTTAATTGTACTTGCTTCAATCACTCGACTTTATCGACCGAATTTTCGACCTTTAGGTAGAAACTAATGGGTGTAAACATGTGTTTGAGACGTGTTATGTTTGATAGTTGCAAGTGGTTGCTCGTGGATGCATATACACACACTAGGCACTAGATCGGCTCAAAAACACTCTTATACTACATATGGATGTGTGTGCATTTTTTTTTAAATTTTTATGGATGCAAAATGGTTGAGTCAGCACATGGATGTTGCATATGAATGAATGTTTGTGCACTCATATAGAAATGATATGTATCGAATAGGAAAATTGCATACATGTTGGACTCATGGCACTCACATAATTCGCATTAAGGAGGTCAACTGAATCAGTGGACCGCCTAATCTTTGCATTAGATAAGGAACATATACACACACTTTTGCATATGTTTATACATATTAGAAGTTTTCTAAGGACAATGGATGCTTGTGGATGATGGTTGAGCAGATGGGTGATTGGATGGTAGGACACATTTTCCTAACTTGAAGATTTCGGGGACTAAATCCTTTAAGGAGGGGAGAATGTAACACCCCGAATTTTCTATAAACATAAGTGTAACAAAATGAAGTATAATTAATTTTAAATGTGAGGATTAAGTAAAACGGGTTATGCCATTGTGTTCGTCTCTGAATTCTGCTTGTGATAGAGTCCGAGTTTGTGTAAATCGGACTCCGGATGAAGAAGTTATGGCCTTCGGAAGTTTCTGAAAATATAAAACAGCTCGAAAATAAATTCCAAATTCGAAATTCAAAAATCTGAACCCAGAAGCGGGCTGGGCGGGAAATTTCCTGCCCAGGAGGGGTCGACCTGGGTAGGTAGGTCAACCATAGGGTCGACCTAGGGGTCAACCTTAGTGTCGACCTCCCCCTACAGGTCGACCTGTTTTGCCCAAATCCGATTTTCTTCGGCGTGTGACGTGGTTTTGGCTGTTCTGATGGTCTGGATTGGATCTAGGTTAATATCTAAGGCCCTGGACACTTCTATTCTCCTATAAATACATCCCTAAGCCAAAACCTAAATCTCCTACACTATTCTCTAGCCTCCGTAGCTCTCTCCCTCTTAGAAAATAAAATAATGGCGTCGCTACTCTGCTGAAACCTAGGATAAAACTAGTGCATCTTCTTCCAAACTGAATAGGATTAAAAGAACGAGTCTACATCAAAGGAGCACTATTTAGTGTCAGAACACAGATTCCAGAATACAAGAATCGTTCCCTTTTTGTGAGTACAGTTATTTTTAGATATGAAATTTAATAATTATCTTGACATTTTTGTGAATCTAGATCTGAGGTTATGCATACTTTTCTGTGGATCTATTTGACTGTGACTGTTCTGTATCTGTTCCATCTTTTCTTCCTTTTTATAGCCAGGCTACCACGAGCCTACACCAAATCTCATAAGAGATCAACGCACGAACACTAAATTTTGGGACAAATAATGGATAACGCATAATTGGACATGACCGATCTTTGACTGATTTGAGAAAAGAACATAGGTTGTAAATTAAGATCTGGAATTAGTGCATACTATGTATAATAAACTGTGATTTGGAAGAAGAATTATTATATGATAGCACATGACTTGGAATTTGGAATATAATGCATGTTATAGTGCAAGATCTGATTGTGAGGACATAATACATGATTAAAATTTAAGATCTAGATTTGGGCATATTTTATATCACAATCTATGACTTGAAAATAAAAGGGGGATTTGTGACTTAGGAATAAACATCTATGTTAAAATAAGATAACTATTAATGTGAATGCGCCTAAACATGGATTTTTGGATATTTGACATCATAGGCTATAATTTAGCATAATTCATATTGTTTGGGGATTTTTGAGAATATTTTGCACTATGCAAAGCTTAACTAAAATTTGGGCATATGTTGTATTATGAACTATGACCATGATTTAGGCATGTAAGGCTAGGCTTAATTTATGATTAGGCGGGATATGTAAATAAAATTTTAGAAATGTTAAATCTGTTGAATTGCCTAATCTGCTAAATCTGGTGAATTGCCTAATCTGCTAAATCTGTTGGATTGCCTTATCTGCTAAGTCTGTTATCTGCTAAATCTGTTGAATTGCCTAATCTGCTAAATCTGTTGAATCGCCTAATCTGTTAGATCTGTTATCTGTTGAGTTGCCTAATCTGTTGAAAGCTAAATAGATGTAATTCGGGTATGAAAATCTGTAGGCTCGATCTAAGATTGAGTAAAAACATGGAAATCTGATTAATCTGTTGTAACCTGTAAAGAAGTTTAATCGGTTAAAAAGACATAATTAGTCTGATATCTGTATAATCTGTATTGGAATAAATTGGCTATGACACGAGGTTAGACTCTGTTTGGGTAGAAGCCTGCCCGGAACCAACCAGCTTAACCAGCAACTGCACATTGTCAGTCTAATGTGAGAGGTCGTAGGCATAACTAAAATATGCTTAGATACGAGGTTAGGTCTGGCTTATGGCGGAAGTCTGCCCGGAACCGCCCGGCATATCCAGCGGCCACAAGCTACCAACCTAATGTGAGAGGTTTGAGCATTAATATTTAATTAATGCAAATCTGAGATAAATATGATGTCTAAAACGTGTTTGGTGGATAGGGTTAAAACAACTAGACTAATGGATCTAATAAACCCGTTTCGTGAATCTATAAGCCCAATACAAAGTTAGACAATCTGTAAGTCTGTTAAATCCGTACGTCTAATCTGTTAATCTGAAAACTTGTTAACTTGATAGTTTGATCTGTGAACTAGAAATCTGAACTCTGTCTGAAATCTATAAACAAGTTAATCTGAAATATGTTAGTTTGAGGACAAAAGGTTAGGAGGGAAATTACTTGTGTCATCTGTTGTGTGGAACCCATATTAGTCAGTAACCCTTTCTGGTATCAAAACTTTCACCCCACGCTATGTAGGGGTCCGGGCACGCTTACTGAACTAATTATAAGCAGTTCATTTTGATAATGGCAAGGGGTGTTTATGGCACGTTCCAACCGGGTCATGTGCATGCAAGGATCCAGTCTGCTCTGAGGATGTAAGACACCGTGACATCTGTAAATAGGTCTGTGCCAATAGGTTGCCACTTTAGGGAGTGATACACCCTACTGTGGGGCCGACACAGGGTATTTATGTATTAGGGAGCCGATCGCTTGGGGTAGGACTTAGGGTACACTTAGTTCTGTCTGTTTCTGTTGGTACCGTCTGTTTCTGTTGGGTGGTAAAACCTGTCTGTTTCTGCGTGGTACCGTCTGTTGGGGTGGTAAAGGCCCATTACTAGTGTACACCTAATTCTAACATTCTGTTTCCGTAGGGATTATTCTTTTTCTGTCTCTAATTCCGTCTTCGATTCTGTTTCTGTACCTTCTGTCTGTTGGGGTGGTAAAGGCCCATTAATTGGGTGGTAAAGGCCATTATTAGCATTCTGTTTCTATACCGTCTACCTCTGTTCGGGTGGTAAAGGCCCATTAGTAGCATTTCTATTTCCGTAGAGATTATTCTCTTTCCGTTTCTGTTTCAGTATTGATATTAGGGTAACACCTAATCCTATTATACTTGTATTAGTGCAGAGAAGTGAAAAGCTTAGCTTGGCCTATATCATTCCATTTCTTCTGTTTACCTGCTATTTCTGTTACGTTTATCTCTCATCCAGTTTTATTTACATGTCATGATACTATTATCTGTTTATATGCTGAAAGTCCCTGAACTCACCAGACTTATGTCTGACCTAGTATGTTTCGCCTCTTTTCTTTCCGTTCCCTCCCCCTAAAGGTTTTTAGGGTGGAAACATAGGAGCTTGATTCAGATTCTCTCTGTTTGAAGTGTTGGAAGTATTGCTTGGCTTTGGCTCTATCTTTCCATGGCAGTTTATATTGGGGATTATGGATTTAAAAACTATGCATTCTGAATGCTTTTTTACAAGACCAATATTTATATATTTGAATTCTGATATTGTGATTTTGAAAGATGTAACTAAACTCATTTCTGTTTCTGTTATAATAAAGTTATAAATTTTTCAAGTACTACTTTTATCTGTCTTGTAAATTTTTGTTCTACCTACTAAAAACGCTCCACCAAAGTTAAGGCATTCCCTTTGCGAGTGACCTTAACGGAGGTGGGGTGTTACACAAGTCCAAACCAAATCTCGTCGGCTGATTAAACTTATTGACATATTCCTTAATAGACATATTCCCTTGCTTCAAAGCCTGAAATCTCTCCATCTGTAATCCTTCTTCTGCCTGAGATAAAAACTTCTTCTCAAATCTATATCTGAAATCATCCCAAGTAGCTACTAGCTGTCCTGCCCATGTCACCTCCAACCAGTATGAGGCTTCATCTTTTAGTTGCCAAGCGGCCAACTATATCTACCTCTTTTCCTCGAGCTCGAAATGTCCAAACAAATTCTCTGTTTCTCTAAGCCAATTGCGTGCCTCAATAAATCTCTTGGTACTATGGAACGGTTTTCCTTCCATAGCGCAAAAGTCCTTACAAAGCTCAGAAAAGTTATCTACATATGGAGGTGGAGCTACTTCGGCTGCAGCTGGGGGTGAGGCATCTCCTTGTACTCTGGCAGGTGGCGTAGCCTCTAAATACCTACGGAACCATGTCGATAGTGAAATTTCCTCAGGAAGATTGGGTGCCCCAGATATGCTGAAAAGAGAAGAAACAAAGATTCAACAAGAGATTGAAAGAATATTGTATATGGCTTAAGGGGATATATTTTCAAAAATAGGCTTTTATCTGAAAATACTTTGCTTTATGAAAACCACTTTCCAAAACTTTTCTCTAATCTTGTAACCTTTAGCTTTGATACCAAATGTTACACCCCACGTCCGTTAATGTCACTCATAAGAGAATGCATTTAGTTTCATGACGCACAATAGGAAAACAAGAATTAAATTTCATAAGATAAATATAAATTGGCAGCGGAAAATTAACTTTTATTATTAAAAAGCAAAACATTGTTCCAAACCAGCTACATCATCAAAATACCAAATACTTCAAATAAAAACATTTGTCTTATCATACCATTCATCATAGTATAATAATGAAAAATCATATCCCATTTTACAAGCCATAGCAAAGTAAAAAGATAATCAAAGTTGTACATCAAAGTAGAAGAGTCCTGGTCCAAGCTGAAAGAAAATGCTAATCACTACGGAGTGCTACCACTTTGAAGACTGGGGTTGGGGGGAAGAGGAGGAGGAAAAGAAAGAAGTGAAACAAAATAGGTCATGCATAAAGCCTGGCGAGTTCAAGTGAATTTCATATATGCATAAAATAGACATATCAAGGCAGATAAACAAGACTGAATGAGAAAGTACAGTAACGTATAAGCACAAGACAACAAGATAAAACAATGATCGAGTAAAGCTTCTTATTTACATCCCAATATTTTTTTTCTCTGCACTGATACTAGTATAACAGGATTAGGTGTTACCCTAATTACATAACAGGAATAGGATTAGGAGTTACCCTAATTACATAATAGGATTAGGTGTTACCCTAATTACTACCCATGCGATCGGCTCCCTATTATGTAAATACCCTGTGTCAGCCCCGATAGTAGGGTGTACCACTTCCTAACCCAGCAACTTATAGAACACATACATATTTACTTGTGTAACAACATCTTAGTTTACCTAATCGGACCAATGCACGCTAATGACTCCGCAAAACATGCCCGTACCCACCTTCCTCGTTTGAACCTCTTACTATCTGGTTCAGTAAAGTGTTCCCTAGCCCTACCTAGTGCGAGGACCTCTAACAAAATACCAACATGGATACTGACTGCTACGGGTTCCACCTAGCAAGATTAACATAAACCAAACCCCCTTAGCCCGTTTCCCCAAGTAACCAGGATTTAAGAGACCCCAAAACCTGACATGATAGTAGAACGAGGGACCTCTTAGCTTATTAATAATCAGGCTTAACTTAGCAGGTTTAAGTTCATTAATAAGCATGGTTGTAAGATTACATTTGTTGTAAATGTTATTATGTATACAAACCTTTTTCCTAAAACAAGCATATGCCCAGATGTATATGTAGAATATAATAATTCAGTTTACTTAGCCTGCATCTGGTACTTACATTTTCATATCATGTTATCTACTTAATGTCTGTATTAAGTCTAATCTAACATGTTTACACATATGGATATTATCCCTTTGGATACATTCCTAAATTACAGCAAGTACATATATATATATATATATATGTGCATATTATTCCTTTATATTCCCAAATTACAACAAGTACATATATATATATATGCATAATATCCCTTTTTATCACATTCTATACTTACAGTCAAAAGTCCTCAATTTATGATATGCCTCCAAATTCTCCTTTTTCTCATGTCATTTTATCCCAAATTCAATTATACGCAATCTTAAATCCGAAATGTCCTAGGCTCTCGATGGCCTAGGTTCCGCGTAAATGAATAAAAAGGAAAAAAATAGAAGTAGAAGAATGGAATCAAATCGGCTGAATAGAATAGGCATATAAACAAGACTATAAATATGTAAAACAACATAATAGGGATATGGAAGATAAATATGTACGAACATAACCGATGACAGTAAAAGAACATATATTACGGTAATAATTGCATAGACAAATAACAATATAAGAACAATATAGAAAATAACTTATAATACTATATGTTCTAGATCCACTTTAATTTATTGTCATAATATACTTTATGTATCAAATCTGAAAGTAACTTAAACTCACAGGGCTACGTATTAGGTTCAGAAATAGTTCTTGGAAAATGTTGTATCTTGATTGCAAAGTTGTAGGTTGATTACAAGGTTGTTTGCAGATCTTGAATCTTCTCTATTAATCTAAATTTCAGTAGCATTTCCCCATTTTATTATTTAATTTAGAGTATATCATGGAGGCAGGGAGGGGTGAAGAATAGTTATATGTAGATAAAATGAGGGAGAGCCCCCTTTTTATAGATTAACAGAGCCAATTCTCAACCGTTAGATACTAGGGTTTTAAATCTAGCCTTACAACTCATCCAATGAACCTAATATACAAAACTGTTCAAATACATCATTTAGAATTGGGCCAGCATGTTGGGGCGACCCCTACCCATCAGGGTCAACCCAAGTCGATTACAGGTTAATTACACTATAAATATATATAAATAAACAGGGCATAAATTAGGCATGTGTTAACCGACCTTTTGATCTAGTTCCCAAAAGTACACCAGACACGCTCAACTTTACACATCGCGTGATGTTAAAGTCCGAAGTGTTGCCATGAAACCAAAGACATGAGCTTAGAAGAGATCGCACAAGAAAGAGCCTCGCAGCTCCTTAAAATTATGCTCTAGCTACATCTCGTACCCAACCTCTCGGATCCCTTCACCTCGACCCCCTTCACACCGTATCCAAAGCAATCTATATCGCTTAGCCTCGCCATCACTAAACTTTGAACCCCTCGCCTTTGAACCATAAATTTTTGGGTCTCTCCCTCTCATGGCTCTCCGCCGCGTGTTCCTCGTTTCTCACCAGCATTCGGATCCCTTCCTACTAAAATTTTCGGTTCCCACTAAATGAACTCTCTTCTCTACTTACCATCGTATCCCGAAGGAGTACGAGCTCGTATCCTATTGGGGATACGAAAAACTCGTATCCCCTAGGATGTGAAATTTGTATCCCCTATAAGGGGTACGAGTGTCCGCCTGTTTCAGAGAGAGGGAGTCAAAATGCCAGGTACAGGTCCTCAGGGATACGAAATTACATCTTGTGGTCCCCAAATCTTACCTATTCCTACCTATCCTCTCTGCTATTAATACTCCCAAGCTCACACTTCAAAGGGGTTGGAAATTGGCTGATTTAACACCTTTGGAGAGCTCCAAGTGACCTCATTAATGGCATCCTTTCTTTGAGGAAGAAGAAGCGTTAAAGTTACTTTTTCCCAATATTCATATATGATAATTATGACCCCAAAATACATGCAAATACTTGTAAATGGTTGTCATAACATAGTTCTAAGCATGTAACTTACTAGTGTCAATAAAATATCAGTGAAATATTCATAAGTAGATGTAGGACCCTCTCAACTCCAAACAACTATAAATTAACTGTGCTATTTGCCGCTTTCTACACTTATTTTCCCACGCGAAACGTAATTCTCTAAGTAACAGAGAATCTTTGGGTGTTACGACATTTTTTACCCTCAACATTCTGGTGCTTTCACTAAGAACTTAGACTCACATCTTTATCGCCCATTTCCATCTCGACTTCGATGCGCTTTAGGTTTCTTTTACAACCTTCCGCCAAGTCTGCTTACGATGGTTAAGCGAACAAAGAATTAGATGCTCGGCTCCTCTACTGCAACTAACACTAGTATTTATCAATAACCCCAATAGGCATAAGACCCGACTAAAACAGAAATCCTTCCTCTTGTTGACCCTGAAGCTTCTACAACTCAAGTGCAGATTTACGCGCTTAACAAGAAGTATGAAAATACAGCTCTTGAACTCAACCAAATGTTGAAGAACAACATCGACCTTATGCGCCAACTTCAAATAGTCAATGCATCGTCGTCAACTTCAACTCGCCTAGATAAATGCCCGATAGTGATGTAATGTCTCGGAAACCTCTTCTAAATCCCGGGGCCCACATCAAAGAAGGAGGTTTAGCCTCAACAATAATGTCGTCATTCGCTCTAACGCTCATCCTAGTGGCCATGACCACGACAATGGAAACGGTGATAGAACCACCGTCACTTACAGTAAGGGAACACAGTACTGTGATCGCTCCTGGTTGATTATCAACGATAAACCAGGTTCGTGTAACCACCCCCTCCTCGACAGAACCCAACTGTCGCCGCTTAGAACTTCCAACCCACACTTCCGGCAACCCAGCAGTCCCAAATCCCTTCGAATCAGAATGCACACCAGACTGCTCAACCTCACCAGCAATACCAAAACCAAGCCATCGACATTGATGACATGGAAGAGGACGATCCTGATGTGCATCACAGAAGACGTCCACGGAAAAGAACTCCTGAAGTTCGCCAAAACCAATGGGTTACACTGGAAGGTCCCCGACATGGTACGAAGGATCATGAGAGATATGCGGGGAAAAGCCAACGACTCATGGGAAACCCACTTTAGGCATAACCCTTTCACTGGAATCGTACACGAAGCCAAATGGCCTAACACTTCAACACGTCACAGATGGCATTCTATAATGGCACAAATGATCCCTGTGTCTTCCTGAAATGCTATGAATGGAAGACGGACTTTAGTCGGGCCACCGACGCAGTCAAATTCAAGTGTTTCTTGGTCGTCTTGTCAGGCTCAACTTTGCTTTGGTTCTCCCATCTTCCACTCTGATCTATCAACAACTTCAGCCAGTTGGCCACAGAGTTGGTTAGGCAGTTCAGAATGCATGTTCTAACTCCTAAGAACGCCCTCACCATATCCAATCTTTAGCAGGGCCCTGCAGAATTCCTCAAGAGCTACCTTGCATGATTCAATACCTCCCTCGCTGAGGTCGACAACCCAGAACCTTGCATCTCGCATCATACTCTTCCAGCTTGCAAAAGGTGTCCTTCCTACCTCCAATTTTGGAGCTTGGATAGACAGAAAATAGCCTAAGACCCTAGAGGCTTTCTACGAAAAGTAGGGAAATTCCTGTGCTAAGAAGACGCCACACGTAATCGTGCCTTTTTGGACAACCACTCCAATAACCCGTAGGTTGGAACCATCGACGATAGTGTCAAAGGAAAACAGGTCGTAGAATCCCCCGTAAAGGCAAAAGGAGCAGTCCCCTACAAGCCAAAGCCAAACAATGGAAAAATAGGTGGTCGCAACAACAACCAGGCTCCTATAGATCCTCAGAAGCATGACAGCTACCAGAATTACAGGACTTACACCCCGCTGAATCGAGATATGGAGACACTCTACTTAGAAACATGTAATACTCTCTAGTACAAAAAGCCCAACACAAGGAAGTCCATCGACCGTGAGAAAAGCTCTGGAAAATACTATAGATTCCATGACATGTATGGGCACAATACTAATGATTGTCATCAACTTAAGGATGCAATTGAAAAACTCATTTATGAGAAATGCCTGAGACAGTACGTTTAGGATCTTGCTCCTCCTGAATCAACCACGGGCCCTTCAACGCTCGCACTTCCAGCACCTACAAATGCAGCCCTAGGGCCGTCCAACCAAAGGTCATATGGCATCATGATCAATACTATCTATGGCATGCCTCACCCCACACACGACATCTTTTGCAAGATAGAGGAGTATGCCAACTCTATAAAGCATGCCATCTATGAAGCTACTCTACTCTAGATGAGTCTGTCCCGGCCATGCTCCAGAAGACAATGTGGGATGACATCGTCTTCCACGAGAGAGAATCCATAGGAATTGAGATCCTAACCATCGACCCTCTCGTTATCTTTGCCCAAATTGGACCAGCTTTCATCAAAAGAATCCTTATCGACTTAGGAAGCTCAGTCAAAATCATCTTCAAGGCGGCCTACAACCAAATGAAATTTGAGGCCAAAGACTTGAAGCCCTGCCATGCCACGATCCATAGTTTCAATGGTTCCTCTAATCACCCAATGGGCATGGTCGAGCTCCCCGTAGAACTCGGAGAAAGGGATCGGAGCTATGTCCAAATCCTCATCTTCATGGTTATTAACGTAATCTCCCATACAACGTCTTCTTTGGACATCCTTTCCTTGTAGAGTTCCGAGTCTGCACGTCACCATGGTCCCTCTTGATGAAGTTTTCAACAAAAAATGGGATCGGCATAGTTAAAGGTGACCAAGCCACAACTGATTGCTACCTCGTAGAGTGGGAAAATGCGTGCAATAAGGACAAAGTCAAGGTCGTGCCTCTGACTTCTTGCACCAAGACCGTCTCTACATAGCAATCAAAGGCATATGAGTCTTGGCTCAGGCGCCACTGCCGTCTTTCAGACAATCTTGATCCAAGGGAGGATGAAGAGCCTGATTTCGAAAGGGCTACCAGGTAGAACCAACGATGGACGATCCGATCATCCCCGATGACCCAGCGAAGTTCTTGAAAGTTGGAACGCAAATCTACTTCGCAATAAAGGAAGATCTTGTGAAATTCTCAAGGGACAACCCGGACGTTTTCGCTTGGACCCATTCCAATATGTGTGGCATCAATCCAGTTGTCGCTTGCCATAGACTCATTATCAATCCCTTGCAACTCCCGATTAAACAGAAATGTAGAATCTTGGGAACTGAAAGATCAATTGCACTCAAAGAAGAGGTAAATATGCTACTCAACAATGGTTTTATCTGAGAAGCCTTCTACCTGAATGGGTGTCCAACCCCGTCCTAGTCAAGAAAGCAAACAGCAAGTGGCAAATGTGTGTCGACTTCTCCGACTTGAACAAGGCGTGTCCTAAAGACAACTTCCCACTTATGAAGATCGACCAGCTTGTTGATTTAACCGTCGGATACCAGCTCTTATCCTTCATGGATGCCTAGTCGAGTTACAATTAGATTCCGATGTACCTCTCGGACTAGGATTATACTTCTTTCATAACTGACCTCAGGCTCTACTGTTATCTCGTCGTGACCTTTGGTCTAAAGATCACTGGAGCCACCTACCAATTACTGGTAAACTTCAGTTTCAAAGACCAGATTGGGAAATTCATGGAGGTATAGGTGGATGTTATGTTCGTAAAATCGAGGGTATCGAACGACCACGTTCGTGACCTCTCTGAAATGTTCGGTGTCCTCTGCCAACTTGGCATGAAACTCAATCCCTTAAAATGCTCTTTTGGCATTGCATCGGGAAAATTCTTGGGCTTCATTGTCAATTCGCGGGGAATTGAAGCCAACCCAAATATGATTAAAGCTATTCGGGATATTCAGGCCCCTCAAAGCATCAATGAGGTTCATAGTTTAAATAGGAAGGTCGCCGCCCTAAGTCGATTCATTTCTAAGGCCATTGACAAATGCATTCCCTTTTTTAACTTGCTTAGAAAGAGGAAGCACAACTTATTATGGACACTGGAGTGTGTAGCCACATTCAGGACCTCCTGAATCACTTCAAGCAACCATCTATCTTGTCCATGCTTGTGGATCACGAGGCTTATATGTTTATTTGGATGTTTCCATGCAGACAATAAGCCCAGCGCTCGTGCACATTGAAGACCGTGTCCAATGACCCATTTATTACATTATCAAGAGATTAAAGGGGGCAGAAAAGGACTACCCAAGGCTAGAGAAGCTAGCGTACTACTTGTCGATCTCTTCTCGGAAGCTACGACCCTACTTTCAGTCTCACCCCATCAAAGTCTACACTGACCAGCCGATACGCCAGGTCCTGCAATGACCTAGACGACTCCTGAAGTGGAATATAGAGCTGATCTAGTTCAAGATCACATTCGTTCCCCGCCGAGCCATCCTCGGGCAAGCCCTCACCGATTTCATAGTGGAATTCACTATTCCGTAAAAGCCTCCCTCGGAAGACAACGAAGCTCCAGACATTCAATGGACACTATTCGTGGATGGGTTCCTCCAACAATCAGTGTTCTGGCACCGGAATCGCGCTCATCACTCCAGGGGAACGCTCAATATGCTACACTTTAAAGCTTAACTTTCCCACCACCAACAATGATGCATAGAATTGAAATCGAACTTAACATCAAGGCCATTCAAATTTACTCCGACTCACAGCTCATTGTGCGTCAGGTACAGGGAGAGTACCAAGCCAAAGGGGCCCTACTCGCTCCCTACCTCGCTCAGGTTCGAGAACTGCTCACAAACTTTGACAACTACATCATCCCGCATATCCCTCGAGAACAAAACGATAAAGTTGATTCATTAGCCAAATTGGCAAGCTCAGGGATGAGCAGCTTATGGGACATTCCCTGGTCGAAGTACTTGACTCTCTGAGCATCGATCAGATGCAGACTAATTCAGTAGCAACAATGAAGACCGAAACCGAGCGCGAGTCTTAGATACACCCATCAAGAATTACTTGCAACATGGAATCCTTCCTGAACACTACAAAGAAAGACGAGCACGAGCACTCGCTTTTAAACCATTTGGCTGCATCATCTTAGATGGAATACTCTACCGAAGAAGTTTCTTTGTTCCATTACTTCAATGTGTAGCGCATAACAATTTCTTTGTCTCATTACTTCAATGTGTAACCCATAACGACGCCGACCGTGTGTTGCTAGACGTGCATGGAGACCACACTGGAAGGCAAACTCTAGCGAAGAAGAATATTAGATATGGTTATTTCTGGCCTACCCTCGATCAAGATGCTGCAAACTATGCCCGCAAGTGTGACAAATGCCAAAGGTTCTTCAAGATCCCAAGAGCCCCGTCTACTGAGCTAACGCAAATGGTCAGTCCTTAGCTATTCGCCGTATGGGGGATATATATCATCATAACCCTCCCAATGGCTAGAGTTGGGGCACGCTACATGATTGTCGCAGCCGATTACTTCACCAAACAGGCAGAAGTTAAGGCCCTCGCCATAGTCACTACTAAGAAAGTAATCAATTTCATCGTCCGCAATATCATTACCTGGTATGGAGTCCCCCAAGCCATCATCTCTGACAATGAGACCCAATTCGAGAGTGCAGAGTTCAAGACTTTCTGCCAACTGCACAATATTGAAAAGAGATTATCAGTAGTGGCTCATCCTTAGGCTAATGGGAAAGTTGAGGCTGTCCATAAAGTGATTAAATCCATTATCAAGAAACGTTTGGAAAAAGCCGGGGGCTTATGGGTCGATGAGTCCCTTTGGCCTTATGGGCCCACCGGACTACCTATAAGTCAGCGAGTGGCCACACCTCATTTGCCTTTCCCTATGTATCCGAAGCCGTCATTCCCATTAAGCTAAAGCTTCAATCTCATCAAGTTACCTATTATGATCTAAAGACCAATCACGACTTACTCTTAGAATCGCTCGACTTGCTCGAATAAAAAAGGAATGAAGATGAACTCAGAGCTGTCGTCCATCGCCAACAAGGAGCCCAAATACTTAAATTCTAAAGTCCACCTCAAGGACCTCAACATCAGCGACCTCGTCCTGAAACGGATCTTTCCTACACCGACTGGTTTCGGTCCTCGTTGGGAAGGTTCGTACATCATACAACGAAGGCTCAGAGACGGGGACTTCAAGCTAGCGACCGTTGAAGGAGACAAACTCTTAAGGGAATGGAATAGTGAACAATTCGTCGCTATTTCACATAACTTAGCTTATAGATTTTTCGCTTTCCAACATTGTTTTGTTTTCTTTAAATTCAAGGCATTGTAAAGGCTGTTACTGCCGAAGTTATTAGTAAAGATAACCTTCAGTTTTCTGTGTTCTTAATGTGTTTACTCTTTGCATGATACATTTGATTGACAATCACAACTAACTTGCACACACTAACATCGGATCGGCACCTCGAGCATGGGAGCCGGTACCGCCACTCGAGTCTCGAATCAATGACGAGACCGAGAATAAATAATACCACTCGAGTCTCGAATCAATGACGAGACCGAGTATAAATAACACCTCTCGAGTCTCGAATCAACGACGAGACAGAGTATAAATAAAACCACTCGAGTCTCTAATCAACGATGAGACCAAGTTTAAATAACACCATCGAATCTCGAACCAATGACAAGGCTGAGTATAAACCGTTATGCTCCCAAGACTCCGGACTTAGGGGCAGCCCATCAGCCAAGCTAGTGTGACATCGACCACTCCCACGGCTCCATCCGACCCATTGGGTCCGGATCCGGGTACTGCTTCGTGAATCAATGAAGCCTGCGAACTCTAACCCGAATGAAACGAAAGGAGAGTCTAAAGGACGAATCTACGGCGTCCATGTCGTCTCCCGACTTAGGACCAACGACCTCCAGGAGGTCCAAGAGAGGGCGCCTGACCTGGGTTCTGCGTGAGTTGGGACTCCTGACTAAAGAAGAACCTGGGAGCGGAACCAGCACACGACCTCTGCACGATTGGGGCACCCCTAGGGTGGAGTCTCCAATCATGTTTGCTTGAGTGTGACAAGTACGCTTACGCAAGTACAAGAAACTGGAAAGCGTAAGACGAACATTTGAACACTTAACACAAAATGCGATATAAGAAAAGTTAACTGATACTTTCATTCAAATAACAAAAGCAAACTACATATTTAGATATTTTTCCTTCTAATGACATGATGTACATAAGAACCACACCATGCCTCCCAAAAACCAAAAGTGAGGGTCGTACTCACGTATACTATCAGCCTACATAACCAAAATATCTATGATATCTATAACAATCACTAGGATTACTCATCCTTCTTCTTTCTCTTTTTCTAGACAGATTCGATGTTAGCTGGGCCAACACTACCACCAGTTATGGACCTTTTCTTCCCAGAGTCGCTCCAGCCTTTCCCTCCTTTGCCCTTCACCGGGGTAATGGACTCATGAGACTTCGAGGTGTGCGGCCCACCATCATCCTTACCACTAGTAATAACCGTGACCTCACTAGGTGGAATACATTGCAGCGACTTTGGGGGACTATCAGAAGCAAGGGCTAACATAGCCTCAGTCTATCCCTAAGCCTTTATTGCCCCCATCTTCGTTTTCTTCTTAGCGTCCCTGGCAACCTTCTGATTAGCTAGCTTCTTGGCCTTGAGTTGTGTAGCCGCATTTGCCTTAAGCTTCTTAAAGGCTTCCTCGGCCCTTTTGTTAGCATCATCATTGGCTTTCTTCTTCCTAGCCTCCTTATCGGCTTTCTCCTTCTCGGCCTTGTTAGCAGCCTCCTTTTTTCTAGCCTCTTAAGAAGCCCTCTCCTTCTCTGTCCCAGCATCGACCTTCTTCTTCGCCACCACAGCTGCAGCTTTCTCCTCAGCATCGTACCAAGTGTTGGCCTGTGCCTCTTTTACGACAGCCTCATCCTATTTTCTCTTCTCCTACTTCTCCTCGGACTTCACCACCATCTGAGCTTTCTAGGATTCCACCATATCATGCATTGTGTGTACACTCGCATTAGCTGCACACATCACCTGAGCACTTTGACCATCCACTACCTCTCGTTCCTCAAGAAGACTCTTATTAACACCAAAATTCGCACTGACAAATTATAAAGAAGTTGTAGCTCCAATACCGAAAAAATGTAAAAGGAAAAGCCCCGGATAAAGCTATGTTAACACCAAAAGATGAAGACGAAATCTTGTTTCTCCTATAACTTTTGACTGGTGAGGGATTCAAACCTAAAACAACTTCCACTGGATTTGGATAATGGTTTTCCATTCCGTAGAGTGATCATGTTAAACAAACGGATGTATCGTTTGAGAGAAATGGCTGAAACAAGAAAGTCAGAGAAATCTAAAACCTACAACAGGGTTCAGGAACCGATAGCGGAAGGGGTTCAGGAACCGACAACAGAAGGTGTTCAGGAACCAACAGCAGAAGGGGTTCAGGAACCGAAAGCAGAAGGGGTTCAGGAACCGACAACAGAAGGGGTCTAGGAACCAGCAACGTGGTCTAGGAAGCTTGAGAAAGGTAGAGAAAGTAAGAGAAAGATAAAGAAAGCTAGAGAAAGGTAGAGAAAGGCAGATAAAGATAAAGAAAACTAGAGAAAGGTAGAGAAAGGCAGAGAAAGGTAGAGAATGCTTGAGAAAGGTAGAGAAAGGTGGAGACAGCTAGAGGAAGCTAGAGACAGCTAGAGGAAGAAAGAGACAGCTAGAGAAATCTAAAGTAAGCTAAAGACAGCTAGAGGAAGCTAACAAAAGCTGGAGACAAACAGAGAAAGTTAAAACTTGCAGAAGGGGTTTAGGAACCGACAACGGAAGGGGTCTAGGAACCGACAACGTGGTCTAGGAAGCTTGATAAAGGTAGAGAAAGCCAGAGAAAGGTAGAAAAAGCCATAGAAAGATAGAGAAAGCCATAAAAAGCTAGAGACAGCTAGAGAAAGCTGGAGACAGCCGGAGAGAGACAGAGAAAGGTAGAGATAGTTAGAGAAAGCTAGCGAAAGCCATAGAAAGATAGAGAAAGGTAGAGAAAGCTAGAGGAAGCTGGAGACAGCTAGAGAAAGCTGGAGACAGCTAGAGAAAGCTAAAGAAAGATGGAACCGACAGCAAGGTGCAGGAACCTGTAGCAGGGTGCAGGAATTGACATAAAATACAAAATCGACAGCAGAAGGCTGTAGGAAGCAGGAGAAAGGAAAAAAAGACAAAACCGACAGCAGAAGGATGTAGGAAGCAGAAGAAAGGAAGAAAAAGACAAAAACTGAGACCAAAATGATCTAGGAAGCAGGAGAGAGCAGAGAAAGACAAAAAAAATGAAAGCCAAAAGCGGGAACAAAAGGGTATCACCAAGAATTTAGCCACAAAAAGGCGGGAAAAAGAAGCAGCAAAAGGGGACCCAAAAACTCTATAAATAAGACCCCAAGGGTCACATTTGAAGGGACTTTTCTCCTCATCTCTACAATCTTTCTCTCATTTCTTAGAGAGCAAACCCTCATTTGTAAATCAATTTAGGGGATTTCTTATGTAACTTCCTCCATGAATAAAATCATCAAAGCCCTTAAAGTGGACGTAAGTTCAAGTCAAACCGAACCACTATAAACTGTGTGTTCTTATTCTTTCTGCATACTATATTTGTTCTTGAATGCATTTCTGGATATGTTCTGCTATGATATTGGATCGCTGGAATGTCCTTGTACAAGCCGTTAGTTTCTTAGCAACCTGACGCTCTTCCTCACGAAGAAGCCCCTCTACCAAGGAAGCGGCGAGCTAGATCAAGCTGGGAGAAGTTGAATAACCATATTTTCCCCTTAGGTCCATCTCCTTAGACCTATCTCCGGTCCAAATTGTATTCCCTGTAACCCCAATCCAAACTCAGACGTTTGAGGAAGCATGTGTAACACCCCATATTTTTAAGATAATAAAATAAAAATAACTTAATTAAATAATGAGAATTAATTAAAACGGACTACGCCATTGCGTCCATCTCGGAATTCTGGTCAAGATAGACAATTGGTTTACATAAAACGTGCATCATATGAAGAAGTTATTAAGCCTAGAAGTTTGTATACGCACAAGAGAGAAATATATATATATATAAAAACAAATTAAAACATAAAATAAAGAATAAAATAAGGATTGCATGTAATAAATACATGCACTGAAAAAAAATATAATGCATGTGTTGAAAGAAAGAAAGGATTGGTTGCATGCAATGTAAATATGTTGCATGTGCATTAACATTAAAACAAAAATAAAAGAAAAAGATTCATGCAATGGTTTAGTTTAAGTATTGTAACTAACATGAAAAAGAGAAGTAAGGAGAGAACAATAATCATCATTGTTCTAAGACTTATTAACAAAAGATTTCATAGCTCAATTGGTTAAGGCATTGGATTTGTAACATGGAGGTCAGGGGTTTGAACCCCGGCGATGGCATAATTTTTATCTTTATTTTAGAGAGGGCCAACTGAACTTGCAAATATATGTACGTATACAAATTCAAAATTTGAAAGAATAAGAACATACATATAAGGAAATAAGGAAAATATATTGTTAGCCTACTTTGTGACCAGGCTACCCAAAGCCAGGAATTTGAGTATGAACTTACATTGATTGATGATCACTTGGATGGAGTGATAGAAGGTTGGAAAACTTGAATTGTACATGCAAATGTCACTGGATCGGATCCCTCTCTCCAGATCGGATCGGATGCCTCCTTTCGGATTAGATCGGATTGGATCCCCCTCTCCGGATCGGATCGGAGTATCCTCTACCCAAACCGCCTGAAGCTGCAACCACTCCTCAATGTGCTCCTATTTTCTAGGCTTATCATTCGGATCTACTTATACGTTGCAGCCCATGATCTGGAAACTATTTCTCCATGTCTCCCACTACTTTCCATGACCCGTTGGATGGCTGCCATATCACACCTGAACCGATCCCAGGAGCAACCTCCATTCACCTATAAATACATCATTTCGTGGAGATTTCAAGGGACTTTTGGGCATTTTATCTCTTCACATCTGCCATGGCCGAATTCCCCATGAATAACCACGTTCTTCTCTAATGAAAACCAATGAATCTCGGAGAGAATTATTCATTGTATTTGAGTATTTTAGTGTCAATATTCATGGTAGTTGTAATTCCAGAATGAAATGAGAAACTATTAAGTGGATGTAGGCTTGTTACGCTGAACCACTATAAAACTTGTGTGATGATTAATTTTTCTTGCTTTTAGTTCATGATTTCTCAATATTCTCTGCAAAATGTGATCAATTGGGTGTTAGGACCCTTTTTTGGTCTAACATTTTGGTGCTTTCACAGAGAAATGAAGATTCTCAGCGTTTAAGGATTCTCCATTCTACTTATTGGATCGCCGAATCCAATGAGGAAATCCTACAAATTCTATTGACTTTGCAAATTGTGGGAATCACCAAAAGTGAAGTTACTACCGTGCCATGTAGAAGCAATTGCTGAAGATCGAAAATAGATTCCAGAAAAGCTTTTGGATCGGATGTAGACGAAGAGACCGGGTCGGTTGCTGATGAAGAGACCGGGTCGGATGCAGATGAAGCCCTTGGATTGGATGTAGATAAAGCGCAAGCCAATATCCTTGAGGGTGTCGGATCG
The DNA here is from genome assembly GCA_030737875.1 of Allium sativum. Classification (NCBI taxonomy): domain Eukaryota; kingdom Viridiplantae; phylum Streptophyta; class Magnoliopsida; order Asparagales; family Amaryllidaceae; genus Allium; species Allium sativum. The sequence goes on from CM060910.1 coordinate 656,141,170, forward strand.
GGTCCTACCCAACCTGAAAAAGAACCTTCGATCCGAACTAGATGGGAAGATCCGAACCGGCCACTTGTTGATGACGTACCTCTGATCTGATCCGATGACATGTTCGATCTGATCCGATGACAGACTCGAGCCGCGATCTGATGACACCTCTGAACCGCTACTTGAAGGCAAATTCTGATCCGCTACTTGAAGGAAAAATCCGATCCGCCGGGACTGTGGGGCCCCAGACCCCCACCAGCGCTGCGCCCGGACCCGTTGACGGCCTCGCCTTCGGCTCGGAGCACGGCTCACCTTCGGCCCGACATATATATTTTGGCCAGCACTAGTCGTCAATGCTTATCAATGAAGATTAGATGGATAGTAAAAGAATATAACAATGAAATGGCAACGACTGGGATTCTTCCCATAGCCATGACGCTTATTTACATCAGTAAGCCAATTTGAGGAGCTATCGATCATATTAAGCTTGTTATCAACGACAGTATACAAGACAATGATTGTCTCACAGAAGCTTCCGCTTCCTTAGTTCTAATTGTGTATAGAATTCACTGATGCAACCGATGTTGCTCGCTAACGAGTAGTGACCATCTTATTTATGCGACTTAAACTTGTCCAATCGGCAGGGCATCGAATGACGGTTATATGGAACAGTCCGAGCACTACTCGGAAGATGATTCACATGACTTTAGTGGCCATGATTGTCAATAATGGGATACCAGAAAACAGCTAAGGATCCCAACATCCCAAAGCTACACTTCAATCGTATGATGTGATGAATGAAATATGTCCTGAGGTTCACCTCCCGAAGAACTTGGCTAACCTTTGCAATGGATATTTGATGTCAACCACACCGAGGAAGACCGATTTCCATCGAATAAGGTTTAGGTCAACATACTTTGGAGCCCAGAGTTAGGTACTAGTTGAACCACCGCATGCCATGATTGGACCTATGGATCCTTTCCCGGATTATAGCAACTTGACTGCTTACCAGCTACCATACGACCTTGGTCAAATGATGAGAGCTCGAGATTAAAGAAAATATGAATCAACCATTAGATCTCTACTTCTTATTTCCATTGTGACATAACGCATGAATATTACTTAAAGTCTCGCAAGCTATGCTATCATACTCAAGTTTATCTGACCAAGGTTTAGACCGACCAGCTCCAGCAGAATTCAAAGCTTACAATGTTCCCTAGTGTCTACTGCTCAATCCCCAAAAATTAGCCGAATCCATCGCTGAATTTACCATTCCCAAAGAGGATGTGTTAGATGAAGAAGATGGCCCTTCAAAACAAAAAATGAATACAAGCACCCGTTACTGTGTACCGACGGTGCAATGAATGATCGATGACCTGGCGTTGGAGATGTATTGATTCGAAAGAAATTCCAGATGAAGGGAATATAACTCGTAACTTACCTAGAATAGGTAGAAGAGCTGTTGAATGAATTGGAACGTTACAGCATATCTTACGTCCTACGAACGGAAAATAAAAAGGTCAATAATCCGGCCAAGTTAGACAGTTCCGACAACTCAGAAGAGAGTCATAGACAACCCCATGATGAACTTCCTGCAGCATGGAATGCATTTAGCAAGGAGAAGTGAAAGGCGTGCCATCGCTCTTTATGCCTCGAGATATGACATGCAAAGCCACAATGCTTATTTCCCTTGGAAGTTTGTCCCAAGACAGACACCAACGAGCCTCATTGTTGAATTCACCGCCCTAAATGATTGGACAAAATCACTAATCAGCCTCCCGCTAGATGGGAGATGAACGCGAATGAAACTTTTGAAAAACAACGTTTTGGAGTTAGAAAGTGAAGCTTTACAATTTCACTCCCTTCATCGACGATTAGTCAAGTAACTCATGTCCCAGACATTGGGTGCAACCGTAGATTCGAACGTCGATTACTCATGATTACATCGTTTAATTCAAAACTGATGCATAATAGGCTTGCATAATAAACTACCTAATCCTTGCCTGAAAATTGACGAGTTAAAAGTTTAGAGCACTTAAGCCCGGAAGCTGATTGATTATCTGTCCATTAGTTCTTATTCCCGACATGGGATTGAAGGCATATATGCGGATGGATAAGATATAACTATCCCCATAGCAGCCATATCCTATTTCCTGGCATGGAAAGCACAAAAGCTTCTATGACCATGGATCCATTATTCTCCTGCCAATTATTGTCCTAGCACCAAAGTGATGATATGATACCATTAACAATACATACATGACTCCCTGACATTCAACCCTTGCCCTTAGCATGAGGGCAAAAAGGTGATTCAGAGGAGACACAACCTCGTCATTCGCTTATAGTATTTACCTAGTTGCCTTTGTCAGCCCAAGACCACAATCAAGCCTTCCCCTGGCAGAGATTGGGCGAGGCAAAACGGACCTGCAGATAGCATGCAATGCCATTTTCACACATAATCATATTCATTCCTTTAACAGGACTTCTCTTTAACCATGACACTTATATTTGCATCCTTTATGAGCTACTGATAGTTATGGAGCAATACCATGACGAGATTGACTGAACAACTCGTTTACAAAGCCACACCCTTTGCTTGAAAGAAGTTGTATAGGTCAAGGCGGATCTGAGATGACCATCCACTCCTTGGCTCATACGTGGTAAACATAAAGATAATTATGCATTGACTTTTGCATTTCAAAGTTGGAATCCGATTTCAGATAGATGCAATTCGACAGTCTACATGGCTCAGTCCTATGCACGACGCCACCAGATTACATGAATCCGAATAAATGAGGCAGTACCTAAAGTTTGGTGCTAATTAATCCTCCCATTGATTGAATGAGGAACGCAAAGATTCGGCAAATGTGGCCCGACCACTTTACCGATAATGTACATCCGCCAGAGCGAAGTGGGAAGTATGGATTAAAATCGCGTTCGAGAACGACACTCGAGCCGACAGAATCCCACTCTTGGAATTAGAGTGCAGAAGGAAAGCCGGGGCGAACGACATGACCGTTAGCCTGATTAACTCTAACTCTCATGATTCGAGAGAGAGTACAAAGGATGGGAGGACGACGTCCCCAAGGCGTGATGGTGCACCACGATTAAAAGACCGCCTTGATTCCACTCTACCCTGGGCATTCGACGAGAGAGTATAAAGGCGCCAAGGACTGAGCGCTGCAAATGAACTCCTACCCCACTGAAGGATTGGGGGGCAGAATGAAAGCTGAGTTCGAACTCTACCCTGGGCATACGATAGGAGAGTGTAAAGGCATTGCAATTAAATGCAACGGAAGGGCTCCTATCCCGCTACAGGATCGGGGGCAAGAATGAAAGTTGAGCCTGAACCCCTCATTCCCGGACATGGGGGGGCGATGCACTATCGATCCTAATCAATCCCAAACAATTCCCGGACATGGGGGGAGATGCACTATCGATCCTAATCAATCCCAAACAAGCCCTGGCCATGCACTTTATTCACTATTGGTTGGGGCTTACACACACATCACACTCCTATGATGGTTGTGATATGATATGCTATTTATTTGCAGGGATACCGAATTGAAACCCTTATCTGATTTGTGATGTGATTTATTGCTTTCTACTCAGTGTAGTAATGCTCTGACTATAAATATATTCGATTGAAATATATAACAAACTTGCAAATGTATGATATTGCAGGAATACCACTTTGTTTGCTTATTGCAGATTTACAACGGATAATTGGTCAAGAACGCGAGGCCCGCACTTGCAACAACAGCAGGCTAGTAGAAAACAAATAAAGAGCCAAGTCCAGAAGGCTGATGTTGATTCCTAATGATAAGCATCCTACGTAACTCGAGGCGGCAATCCAAAAGTGGCCTTGAGAGTGAATTATTCAATGACATGTCATGAGATTTAATACTCGTGGCTGGAAAGGACCCGGCGAAGCCCTGGGATTCTTGGATTTCTACCCAACCTTAATTAGTGATCGTCGATTTTCTGGTCTTAATACGATCTGACACAGTCATGGCATTCAGGATTTCTATGGATTAAAGATTTCCCTAACTATCAAGAATACGCCTCCCTTCATCTATATTTGAAAAGGACGTGATCTAACCACCACCTGTCTTATGCCATTATGCTTGGATAAGAGGCTGCTTGAGGACCACTGAACGGATGCAGAGTGAACGTCCATTTTCTAGTCTCAACCGATTTCTCGATTGAAACACCTCTGATGAGGGGGCATGCTATTACTTTGACTTCGAGCTTGTAGGGAAGCAAATTGCTTGATACTCCGACTCAAGGGATAAGAAGAAAGAAGATAGAAATTTCTTCCATTCGAGGATGTTGGTGCAGAAGGCGCTAGGAACGAAGAAAACCAGTAGATTTCTTCTTGCGATGATCCCTCAGCATGTTAGACTAGACATGAAATGGATGGTGCCATTGCTGAATTGAGAACCCAGATGCTCGGCAAGATGAACTTCTCCAGAAACAACGGAAAATGGTGGATAACTTCTTTACTTGGATAGATGGAAGGCTGAAAAACTAAGATTTACTCGCAGGAGTGAGCACCATGGGAATTCAAGCGACAACGAATGTAACACCCCACGTCCGTTAGTGTCACTCACAAAGGGAATGCACTAAGTTCTGTGGAGCATTTTAGGGTAAAAGATGCAGATAAATTACAAGACAGACAGAAATTAAACAGCGGAAAATAAAACTTTGCTTTATTGATAAAATAGTTTGTACAATGATTTCTTTACAATATCAGAGTATCATCTGTCTTACAAAATAAAGAAGCATAAAAGTACATCTATATTCCACAATTTTAGCAAGAGCCAGCCGTAGCATCTGAAAAGAGAATCCAAGCAAAACTTCGACAAATCTTCAAGCCGGGAAAGAGTGACGGTCCAACCTAGCCTGAGCTATACTATTCCCTCCTTTACTACCTGGGGGGAAACGGAAGAAAAGAAGACGAAAGGAAAACAGAGTCAGACATAAAGTCTGAGTAAGTTCAGTAACTTCTAGCATGTGAACATGGAAAAACAAAACGACATGAATTAACTGAATACAAGATAACACCATGATGATAGGGTCAGCAAGATTAGACAAGATAATCACAAGATATGCTAAGCTAAGATAAACTGGATATGCTCTAATACGCCGCTTTGCCATTTCCTTGTTATACTGGTTTTCTATATCTCTGCACCGCCTAACTAGTGTCCCAACTAGTAACGATAACGTGATCCCAATCCCTGTATCTTTCATTGCTTTCGGGCATCCATTTATTATTTATTACCTAGATCTTAATTTAGGGTTTTCTATCAAATGCTTTCTAAATTAGAGTTTACGCTATTTGATGAATGCTTCTTGGATTCAGGGTTTATGCCACCTAGTCCAACTAGGGATTATGCTACCTGACGAACGATGCACCCAAGTCTAGGACACACTACCTAGAGTGGTATATGTTCCTATACTTCCCCACGCATGTATCGCGAATCGCTATCGCTTGTCTAGATGCACATGTCCTGTAATGTGCGGCCCGAGTACTGTGTCAGGGCAAATCAAGGAATACAAAACTCGGTCGGGAGCTTTCAGATATATGCCGATGCAGATGCTTAGGTCTGTTTTTGTTCCAGTGGCTATGGTCCCACTTGACCCCTCCCTCAACTAATGAAAGGCACACCTTGAAAAATGAGAACTATACGTAGGCCCCCGGTGCCCCACTATCCTATGGCCATCCTCACCCATAACTAGATAGCAAGTATATGGTCTTTTGGAGTTCTCCGCCTTTCCGCTTTACGTATCTCGATTGACTCAAGATGGATGGTAGACGACAAGTTGCTATCACAGGGCTACCGTTTTCTCGTCGAATCACGCCGGTCCATCCTAGTCTTTAGGTTGCAATATATTGCAACCAAGGCATACCCGTGGTTCTTCTAACGCAGACCTTAACCTCTGTGAGCCCAGGAGGATCATCTGCAGCCTCACAGAGGGATACCAAGAGTACCCTCACGTCCCCTCGAAGCCTCGGGCTTCGTAACCCAATTCGTTGGAGCCTTCTTTTTACTCAGACGGACATTCGCTCCTTCCCGTGTTGTACTCAGAATTACTACTTAGTTTTACTAACTAAGATTTACCACTTAGTTTCCAGAATCGTTGTTTTCTTAACTAAGGTTTACTACTTAGTTCCTTTCTCATCGCTTTGGATTGGTTAAGTGTCATTAGTCAATTCAAGCTAACTTAACCCTCTTCATTTATCCTATTAAACTGGTTAAGTGTTATCAGTAATTCATGTTGACTTAACCCCACCACAAACCAAGTTATATTGGTTAAGTATTTCTTATTACTTAACCCTACCCATTCATCCTGTATTGGTTAAGTGCTCCTTTTTAACTTAACCCTGCCCGTCTGTTTTAACTAACATGCTATTAACGGTTAAGTATTATCCCTTCATGTTTAGACTTAACCCTATTCCTTTATCACAGTCTGATGGTTAAGTGTTCAAGTTTACTTAACCCTACGGTCTAGCCCAGCTAACACATCAAATTGGCTAAGTGTATTAAATTTTACTTAACCCCAACCTCTAGACTAGTTAACATGTTAGTTTGGCTAAGTGTATTAGCTTTACTTAACCCCACCTTCTAGTCTAGTTAACATGTCAATTTGGCTAAGTGTTTTCTTAGTTACTTAACCCCTACAAATCTTGTCTTGTTACCATGTTAAGTTGGTTAAGTGTCCCTATGGACTTAGCCCTCCCATTCTAGCTTAACTGTGTTAAGTGTCTGTATGAACCTAACCCCACCCACCGGTCTGGTTATCATGTTGAATTGGTTAAGTGTCTTTGTTAACTTAACCCTACCATTCTTGTTCTAGCTTTAACTAAATAAATTAAAGCCGCTACCACTCACATTAGACAGATATTGTTGCGAGTACTAGATGTGCCGGTTGGTTCCGGGCAGGTTTACATCGCAACTCAGTCTAACCTCGGGTTAGGCATATTCGTGTTTTCTAAGTTCAAGGGTTTTGATTAATTTTCAAACCAGGTTTTGAAAGTAACCATCCTGTCCGTCGGATCAGTTAGGGATAGCCAGGGAGAGCAGGAAACTTGTATTTTCCAAACTCAAGCCTAGACACTATCCTCTCTGTCACCCTAGAACTTTCTGGTGTGTTATTAAAAGAGATGTCGTTAAGAAACCTTTAATTTGTCTAAATTTACATTTTCTCTATTAGGAAAAATTCTATAAGTAAATTATTTACTTATTTCCCAATTACTCTTTTAATGTAAATTGGTCTACATTTATTTCTATGGCCCATTTTCCCCCTCTATCATGTTTATGCTTTTTGGTATGCAACTATACCAAATTAAGTGTCACTAACCATGATTTTGCTAAACATGACAATTATTCCCAATTATGGCCAATTTCAAATTTATGCCAATATACCTATTATGCCAAATTAGCTAATCCAATTCTGATTTAACATTCTAGTTCATGTCAAACTAGACTTATTATTCTAGTTCACAGTTCATGTAAATGCTAGATTTACAAGTCAATACTAGTTTCAAATTATACATCCTATAATTTATGCCAAATTTATCCAATTTGCATTTCTATGAACATGCCATAATACATGTTCCCAATTTATGCCAACTTCCAAGTTAAAAACTACGTTTTTAGTAAATTTCATGTTTTGCCCCAAATCGTATTCCCACCGTTCGTATAATCGTGATTCAATCTAGATTATAGATAAATCTAGATTCGTAGAAAATAGGGAATGAACCAAAGATGCTACGAAAAAGATAGGCATAATAACTGGTATAAAAAGGGTTGAATAACGACGTAGGTTCAAGAACATGGGTAAACCTAACTTAATAGGTAAATTCCCAAGGTCGAAAACCAAAGAAAACCAAGAATAGACAGAATAGAGGCGTAGGTTCAAGAACATGGCTAGACCTAACTTAATAGGTAAATTCCCAAGGTCTAAAACCAAAGAAAACCAAGAATAGACAGAATAGAAAATCAGGTTTAGACCCAATTTCACAGTCATAAAACTTAAGCAACACTTTCCTAGTCATGAATCCTAGGTGTTTAATCACTGATATCCTTGTTATGTCATAGGCAATAGTTTATGTTTTCTAATCAAAGGCATAGGTTTAGCCAAGGAAATAATCCTCATAGTCATAGTCACAGTCATAGGCGATGTCCGTAGTCATAGGCAATGTTCATAGTCATGGGCAAATGTTCATAGTCATAAGCTATGGTTTTAAGGTCCATAGTTTCATAGGCATGGTCTTATTTGTCCTCGAATCATAACAGTTCTTAATTAGGTTCAAGAGTATAGGCACTGATTCGAATAGAAAGAATTGGCATACTCTTTTATTCCTTTAATTTCATGTCACGAAAAGAGAAACGTTCAAATCTAAGAAGTAACCGACTTACAGAGATCAGATTAGAATAGAAAGATGGCGTTGCTATGATTAGTAGAAAAACGGTCGTTGAAGTCGTTTGAACCTCCTCTTGAATCCTAGCTTGACTTGACCCCCTTCTTGAAATCTTTAGCAGCATTTCCTCGTCTTGGTTTATTTTATATATATTACTTATTTATATATTTTCTCAGAGGTAGCATAAGGATAGAAAAGAATTGTGAATAGAGGAGAAGACCAGGGCTGTTTATATAGTGTTAGGAGGACGAACCTAGGCAGAAAACGTGACTAAATACATCAGAACGAACCAAGTGCAGAAAGCTGGAAAAACGAGGGAGGGTCGACTACCCAGTCGACCTGGGTGACCTAGGTTGACTACCCAGTCGACCTGGGTGCCTTGGGCGGGAAAATTCCCGCCCAGCCCAATCTGGGTCCGATTTGAATTTTGAACTTGACCTGTTTTGAATTTTGAACTTCGCTGAATCTTCCGGAGGCCATATCTCCCTCATATGGACTCCGATTTACGCAAACTTGGACTCGTTTTCATGCATAATTCCGAGATGAACGCAATGGCGCAGCCCGTTTCCCTTGATTTTGAATTTAACTTTTAATTCTGCCCTGATTTGTGAATCCTAGTGTTATAGAATTACGGGGTGTTACAACGAACTTGGCTCGAACACTCCCTGCTTCGTAGTTCATATCGCACGAGACCCTACGACAAGTTGACAACATCATCTTGGATGAAAGAAGGGGAAATCAAACTCTTCTTAGACATATGCAGCATATAACTTCTAAAGTAACATTCTGGATGAAAATGACGGCAATGCAAGAGCCACTAGAAACTTAAACGGAGTCCGACCAACCTCTGCTCCAATTCGGATGAATGTTTCAAATCCAACTCAACCTCAACATGAAGCTACCCATTACTTAATGTAGGGGCAAGTAGAAGCATTTGAGCCACCTATAATAAATCTTATTTCCACCCAACTCTGATCCTCAGAGCTTGGATGGGAGACCCAAGACTATCCCGCATACATCTGAACCGCGAATCACCATCCAGAATAATAGGACGGAAGCTTAATTGACGACTATCACATATGCGAACCTAAGAAGCTAGAGACCAGCTTCCACCCACTTCAAGGCTTCATGCTGGGGGCACTAGCGCTAAATTGGACAATTGGCAACGACTCCTCGAAAACAAAGGTCAGATTGCCAATGTTAATTGAGGCTTCACCGGAGGCGGGACACCTCAAAGGAAATGTAAGCAACATCAGTCAAAACTCTTTCATATGAGACATCAGAGATTTCAGCAAATCTCTACACTTCAAGCTACCATTTCTGGAACTTGGCTTACATAATTGCTGCATGATTTTTGGTGGCAACCATCTGATTTGATCAACCGTTGGAACGCGTTGGTCACCCACTTCATTGAGTGATCAAAGGTCCACGTCTGTCGATCCAAGAATGTCATATTACTCACTTCAATCAAACAAAGGTCCGGCAAGGCCCTACATTCGTTCCTCATAAGGTTCAATGCAACAGCAACATCTATAGATCGACCTGGACCATCATGGTGTTTATAGCAGCAATATCGGGTATTCTAGACTCAAACTTCAAAGTCTCTCAACGTCAAGACCCACCAAACGGCCTTGGCAGATTCACCTCTGGAACAAAACTCAATATCTTTATACCATTAGATTTTCCTAGAGAAGGTTGTGAATCCTATCCTGAGACAGATTCCTGCAACAAGAGGATACTAATATTGAGATAAAGATTTTCAATGTTTTCATGACAGTGAATAGAGCATCATCCAACTCTTGAAATGATAAAGACAAAAGGAAAGCCCCAGAATAGACCGTTAGGAATGTAAAATTCCAAAAAGGTCTAATTTCATTGATGAAGCCCGCGATCTTGATTGTCAAGCTCAATGGAACCAAGCATGAGAGATAGACTCAACAAGGCTATGATGGCTGTTTTAGATTATGCCAGATCATGAAACAACGGAGCTCGAATATCTCCCTAACAATGTTCCTCGCTTGCATAATTGACGAGCACACTCAACTTTGTGGCTGATGCGAGGAGAGTATCTGAATTCGCTGACACTCGATAAGGCAGTCCTCTTTTTCTGACTAAAGAGACGAGATGACACCAAAGTGAACATGATTCGACCATTTATGCATACAACTTCAAGTCTTGCTGACTTGAGAAAGAGTATAGAATGACTTGGGTCGACTACGATTGCCTAACCTACAGCTCTAGCCCGATGCGATAATGGAAAGTAAAATGGCTAGAAGACTAGATGTATTATTGACCTGGTCCAACCCCCATCGATGCTGGGGCATAAACGTTGACTTCATTTGTCCTCCATTGAAGTTAGGAGCATGAGATTTAACTCGCAGACTGAACTTGAATATTACCCTGACTTTGTGCATAATTCAGAAAATATAAGCTATATCTATGGAATATGATATGATTCATCCTGATCATTCAAGAGATCCAACTAACAGATCAATCATGAATCCAAGACATGATCTGAAACTGCATCGAATGGAGAGTGTGATAAACTCCTCTGATACCTTATGATTGTGATGATCCTACCAACTACTGACTTGCATATTTTTAACATCTCGTGTTGACTCGTATGTGAACACGGGATTACAAAACGATCAGGAGTGTCATGGCTTTCGATGCCTTATTTTCTTGATTTGATGTAATCAGGGAGCTCTAGATTAATATCCAGATATCGAGATAGTCCAAATCCAATCACAAATGACAGATTCATATGCCAATCCTGAAGCACTATATCCCAATTAGCCAGATGCTAGCTGAAGGCCCGAAGATTCTGATACTACCCTATGACTTAGATGACTACTTAACACATTGACTTATGCATAAAAGAAAGCCTGACTTAGTAACACACTTGACTTGCATAGGAAGACAACATCGTTTGGCATTAACTTGTGCATGTATGATCTCATACGGAAGCCAACAATCCTGTTTGACTTATGACGAAGGAATTCAACCTCTTGATTCGACGAGATCTAGACGATTAATTGATCAACTTGACCACCCTAGCCATGGAATTCGGCCTGGTAAACATCAACGGAAGTAGTGCGATATATGACAAGCCATTTATACAGGAAAAAATCCATATGATAGGACAACTCAATAGGACACAACAATCTGGTAAAACCTCCTCAATGGTGGATGACGTTTCAAAAAGATTTAGATCGACTTATTCAAAGTACATCTCATCTACGATAAGATGTACTTTGGGGGCAAAATGTTTGCCTTCTTTGTGACCAGGCTACCTAAAGCCAGGAATTTGAGTATGAACTTACATTGATTGATGATCACTTGGATGGAGTGATAGAAGGTTGGAAAACTTGAACTGTACATGCAAATGCCATTGGATCGGATCCCTCTCTCCGGATCGGATCGGATGCCTCCTTTCGGATTAGATCGGATCGGATCACCCTCTCCGAATCGAATCGGAGTATCCTCTACCCAAACCGCCTGAAGCTGCAACCACTCCTCAACGTGCTCCTATTTTCTAGGCTTATCATTCGGATCTACTTATACGTTGCAACCCATGATCTGGAAACTGTTTCTCTACATCTCCCACTACTTTCCATGACCCGTTGGATGGCTGCCACATCACACCCGAACCGATCCCAGGAGCAACCTCCATTCACCTATAAATACATCATTTCGTGGAGATTTCAGGGGACTTTTGGGCTTACCTCTTCACACCTGCCATGGCCGAATTCCCCATGAATAACCACCTTCTTCTCTAATGAAAACCAATGAATCTCGGAGAGAATTATTCATTGTATTTGAGTATTTTAGTGTCAATATTCATGGTAATTGTAATTCCAGAATGAAATGAGAAACTATTAAGTGGATGTAGGCTTGTTACGCCGAACCACTATAAAACTTGTGTGTTGATTAATTTTTCTTGCTTTTAGTTCATGATTCCTCAATATTCTCTGCAAAATGTGATCAATTGGGTGTTAGGACCATTTTTTGGTCTAACATATATGTATATATATGAGAACATATATATATATATATATATATATATATATATATGCAGAAATATATGTATACGAAAGATAAAATTTAAGATAAGGCTACAGTCAATGAAATATGGAAAGAACCAAATAACGGTGCAACATTGTTTGAATTTTGAAAATAAAACAAAAGTTGTGTGTGTATATATATACGTGTAAAATGGTTGTTAGAGGAATTGTATACATATAAGAATATTTCATGTGAATAAAGTAGTAAAATAAATTCCAGAAATTCAAAAGTTCGAAAATCAAATTTCTACGCCAAAACAATTCAAACATTCGAAATTCAAATTTATGCACCAAAACAGCCTACGGGACCCAATGTTAACTCAGCACTGCGTGTACGATAAGATTTGGCTCGATTCATCTGCGAACCTGGACTATTTTATTAACTGGGTTCAATGCTAACTCAGCGCTGCGTGTACGATAAGGTCTTGGCCACCTATGAATAAGACCCTAGACCTAACCCTAAATATCATAATTCAGCAGCTACGCTGGAGCTTTTCCATGGCTCCCTCTCTCTCTCTCTTCTCAAATCTATTCTGAAATTAAAATGTTAGCCTAGGAGGATTATGAATTCAGATCTGGAAGAGGGAATCAACGTTAATAAAAAAGATTATTGAATCATAAAAGAAAGGTAAACCTCTAAGAACCAATCTATTTAAATTATTTCTCTTTCCCTTCTCTTTTCATGAAATAATAAATCCATGGTCGTTAGGTCATGAATCAAATTAAAGGGAAAAGGAAAACCATGAATGATAGAACGGATCAGATCCAAAATTTGGGGAAAGCTTAAAGGTGAGTGGGTTTAAGCTATAGCCTTTAGATAATGTTATGAATAACGTTTAGCATTCCCCTTTTTAATAAATTGTGAAATGGCTAGTTTAATTATAAATAGTTGTTGTAACGAATTGAAATGTTGATATGAATATGTTAGGAAATTCCTATGTTGAATTGGCTAAGTTATTGAATGCTTACATGTTGGAGAAAATAAACTTGTTAGGATATGAATAGACAATTCAGTGATTGTAATTACATGCTTTACTTAGGACATATTATTGGTTGAACGACATGTTTAAATAATTACCTGATTGAATGTTTACTTGTTCTAGTAGAATTAAACATATGTTGAAAATGACATGCGACAAAATATAGGCAAAAATTGGACGACATGTAAATTAGATTACTATAACTATATTACAAGAAAAAGGATAATATGTCTAAAATTATCATGTAATGGGATTTTGGGACATAACATATATTATGTTTTGAGATTTTAATTTGGAAGCGCAATTTGATATGAACATAAGTGATTGAATGGAAATGAATATGCCTAGGATTACAATTAGAAAATGTAACTACACTTATGGCATGAGGTTAGGTTGCATTAGTGGCGAAAGTCTTCCCGGACTCGACCGGCATATCCAACAGCCATTAATGTTGAACCTAATGTGAGAGGCCAAAGTGAAAGAATTAACAACATGTGCTAAGACAAGAGGTTAAGTCGGCTTATGGAAGAAGTCTGTCTGGACTCGCCCGGCAAATCCAGCGTCTACAAGTATAGGCTTAATGTGAGAGGTCTATTGCTTATATATAATATATATGTATATAACAAGATATGAATAAATGGCAAGGATGGTAATTAAATGTCTAACTCAGAAAATAAGAAAGGAAGGGATGTAATGAATTGAGTTAGTGCGATAAGAGGGAAAAGTGATGTATTTCCCTAAATGACTTATTTTTGAGAACGTTATTGCAAGTAAGCCACAATATATAAAGAAAAAGAAAAGAAATTACTTGCTACCACGGATTTAGATGGGAAAACGTTATGAAAATAAATCATTGATTCCTTCTATCAAACTGATAAGGTGCATGAAGTGTTTTCCTTAATATAATAAGAACATACATTACAGTGAATGAAGAATAATGGTTTACAACAGTAAGTGGTTTAAAAGAGGAATGATAATAACCTATTATAAGTAAATAACATTAATGAAAATGTTGTATAATAGATAGACTTGTCTTAGGGACGAGTGGATATTATAACTTAAGTTATAATAAACTAGTAAGGGAATGGGATAACTGGTGAATTAAGTTAAGTGACACTTACTTATAAACTAAGTAATTAGAAAAGGGGAAAACCTGAAACCAGTTAGGAAAAGAGGGAAAAATATATTGTACTTAATTATAAATTAAGTAGTCTGGGAGTCTGAAACCCGTTGGTAAGAATAACATGTTTAGACGTGTCCTAGGGACAAGGGAAATTATAACATAGGTTATAATAAATGGGTAGAGAAACTTATTAATGGGCCTTAGTTAATAGAACTGAGTTAATAAGTAAACAACGGAAAGTTGTATTGACGACATAAAGTGGAATTATGATTAAATGAGAAAGGATGAGGAAAACATATGAAATGAAATAAGTTGTATTTAATCATAAATGGTAAGTGACATGTTAATTGGAAACATGTGAATTGGATATACTTAATTAAATATTAAGTAAAACATGTTATTGAAATCAAACAAGAATATAAAAGGGATTGTGGATCATAGACCTTAGGCCACAATCTAAAGAATAACATGTTGTAAGCTTATTAATAAACTTAAATGAATCAAGTTGTATGACTCAAATTAATAAGCAAGAGAAACTTGGTAATTTGAATAAGAATTCAATATGAATTGGATAACTAAGTTAACTGGTGTAACACCCCGAAATTATGTTAATATTAATATTCACAAATTAAAGAATAATTAATCTCAAACGTGAGAATTGTGGGAAATGGGTTGCGCCATTGTGTTCGTCTCGGAATTCTGGTTGAAATAGAGTCCGAATTTGCGTGAATTGGACATCGTATGAAGAAGTTATGGCCATCGGAAGTTTCAGAAAATTCAAAACAGATTTCAGAAAATTCAAAATTCGGAGTCAAACAGGCTAGGCGGAAAAATTCCCGCCCAGCACCCCAGGTCGACTGGGGAGTCGACTGGGCAGTCGACACCCCCCAGGTCGACTGAGTAGTCGACTGGGCAGTCGACCTGGGTGTCGACCTGTCCAGGCGGCTAGGGTTTGGCTGAGCCCAATCTTGAGTTGCTGATGTGTCTTTATGGCTGAGTTGGCAAATTAAACAGTTCAGTTTAGTTCTGAGTTGATCTGACGGTCTAAATAAATCCTAAACTCTATAAATACCTAGGTAGTCTCTCACTCTAACTCACATGAAAAATAGAATAGCCACCGTCATACCGCCGCCATGGAACTCAGTGTAGCCGCCGCCAACTAAGAAAGAAGAAAGCTAATCAAACCCTAATTCTACTCAACTCTAAAGCAAATCAAGACTCTCTTTCTCTTCTAATTGTGAGTATGATGATCTTAACAAGATTATTGTTAAACTAATTAGATTAAGTCATGAATGGATTATAACTAAAAGATGTGGATTGTCATATATGTTGTTGTAAACCTTATGCTATCATGTATGTTGTGAATCCTATGTTATGTGATAATGATATCCTATATGTTGTAAATCATGCTATGATGATATTGTATAGGTTGTAGTTTTCTATGCTAAATTGTGATAAATCATATATGTTATAAAGCCATGATGTTATTATCTATGCTAGTTAATTCATGTTAATTAAATCATAATGTTGATATTATTTGGGCTATGTTGATCTTTATGACAAATCACATATGCAAGTGTAGATTTACTAGTAAAGATTATGAACATATGCCATGACATCTATTTAGATCTAGAATTATGACATCTAGAATTGTGCTATGACATATGTGAATTCTATGTATTAGATGCTAGTTCACACCATCATTATGTTGCATAAAACCCCATATGCAAGTTTATACATGAATTTGGGTTATGATCATATCATGTAAATTGTGACATTTAACAAGTTGACTCCTTTAGATCCATAACATGTGTAGTTTATGCAAGTTTCACCCCTATTATGATTAGATTTATTTTATTTGTCTATATGTTGTGATAATTTATCTTTGTGCTATGAGTTAGACTAATCCGAGTCTAACGTATATTCTGCGTTGAATAAGCGAACGTGGGGTAGGGGTAATATTAAGGATTCAATATTAAGAAGTTGGGGTGCAATTGATATGATTTTGCATGCCATGAGTGGATGGCCATAATTGAGTCAATTATGGACATCATTAAAATTGGAGTTAATTAATAATTTGAGTAGGGAATTATTAAAATTGGGGTAAATGATTATAAGTGATAATCAATGCTTAGGACACGAGGTTGGACTCGTTTGTGACGTAAACCTGCCCGGACCCGCCCGGCAAATCCAGTGGTCACAAATGTCAACCCAATGTGAGAGGTCCTAGGCCAAATTAAAGCATAACAGTTGTAAAGACACGAGGTTAGACTCTTTTATGGTGTAAGACTGCCCGGACCTGCCCGGCAAATCCAGCTGCCATAAATGCCAGTCTAATGTGAGAGGTCTTTATGAGGTTATGGCCTGAATGAATTAAGAAATACTTAACCAGATAAACATGCAAGGTGGGACATGGGGGTTAAGTAGGTGCCTTGGGTGGCATGAGGAATCTAGGGGTTTCCTTAGTGGCATGTGAAATACGATTAGTAAGACTTAACCAAACACACATGTAAATGAACATGACTAAGAGGGTTAAGTGGGATATACTAGTGGCGACAAGCTTAGGTGGGTAGCTTATGGGGGCCCATTTCAACCAGTATCCCAAACGTATCTTTGTGGGCTCGACCCAAGTCGAGGACGGGACACGCATACTGGGCTTGACTATAAGAGGCCAAAACGGGGTAGCAGTGGCAATGCAAGTCCAACGGGTTTCATATGCGTGTGTGGACCCGAGCTGGTAGGTAAGACGTTGTTGCATCGTGTAGGTGTAAGTCGTGCATTCTCAAGTGTATCGGGTTGCCACTTTAGGGGAGTGATACACCCCACTGTGGGGCCAGCACGGGTATCTACGAGTAGGGAGCCGATCGTAAGTGGGTAGTGGGGTACACCTAGTGGAGATAGGGGCAGACGGCACCTATGTAGTCAGCTAGGGGTACGCAAGGCTATTTATATAGTTTCTGTGTGAAGCAAGTGGGATCAACCTTTAGGGTGACTGGTGCGGTGCAGTGTAGTAATTATTCGTTAGTAATTAGGTGTGCCTTTAACGTTATCTTTATCTTCTCTTCCATACCCTATAGTTCATAGACATTTACTTGTTTTCCAGCTTATGCCTTAGTCTAGTTATTTTGATAATAGTATTGTTAGAATTGTCATACTCGCCAGACTTTATGTCTGACCCCCTCCATTTCTATCCTTTTTCCCCCTCCAGGTCCTTAGGTTGGGCCCAGCTCTAGTGGAGTTTGATTGGGCTTCATCTCTCTTTGGAAAGCTTGGACCGTTGAAGTAAATTCCAGCTTGTTATCTTTTTTTATGGCTATTTATGTAATGGGGTTATGTATTTTGTTTATCAAGATGGATATTGTACTTGACTCTGATTAATGGTTTTATGATGTAATAAACATGTTTAAATTCCGCTGTAATAAAATGAAGTTTTAGATTTCCAAGTACTACTTATTATCTGTCTTGTTGTAAATTTTCTATTCTATATTCACTTAAAACCTCCATGGAAGTTAATGCATTCCCTTTGTGAGTGACATTAATGGACGTGGGGTGTTACACGTGGTATCGGAGCTTAAGGTTACCAGAATAGATAATTTTTTTAGAAAAACTATTTTTCTAAAGTATTTTTGGAAGAAGTATTTTCAGAAACATGTCTTGATGAGTAATTTAAAGAGGAATGTTTTTTAAGAAAAACATAATCCACAATAGCCATATCTTTATCTTTCGAATTCTCCATTTTGAATGTTTCTTTTTTCGTTTCAGCATGGCTGAAGATCTTAACCTTCCGGACGGTGTAACGATTCCAGGATGGTATAGGAGGTTGTTAGAGGCTAGGGCCGCTGCAGGTCCAGCCAATGTTCCTCTACCATCAATTGCACCCGCTCCTCCTCTTCCTCCTTGCGTTGATACTTTTACAAAAACGTGCAAGGAATTTAAGGCTATGGGTGGAAAACCCTTTGAAGGGTCAGAAACGTTTGTGGAAGCTAGAGATTGGCTTAAGGAGGTGGAAGAATTGCTGGAAATTTTTGAAGTAGAAGAAGGGAGGAAAGTCAGATTAGCAGCTTGGTTAATGAAGGGAGAGGCCTCGTTTTGGTGGGAGGTCACTAATGGGGAGCGTCCTGTTGATTCTTGGGCGGATTTTAGGCGTAGGTTTGAGGCGAAGTTTCTCTCAAGGGCAGAAGAGAATCTATATATGGAAAGGTTCTTGACATTAAAGCAAGGAAGCTCATCAGTGAAAGAATATGTTAACAAATTTAATCAGTTAGCAAGGTTTGGTTTGGACTTAGTGAACATGCCAGAGAAGTAGGCTCTGAGGTTCGTTAATGGATTGAATGAACCGTTGCAAGGGTTGGCTATGACCCACATCCCTATGGGGGCCACCTTTGAGAAGCTAGTAGACATGGCGCTCATGCACGAGGAGAAAGGCGCTAAAGCTGATAAGGCACCCGAGAAGAAAGGGGATCAGAAGAAACCACAACAACAAAACAAGAAGGGTGGTAAAGACAATAATGACAAGGGAAAGAAGAAATGTATTAACTGTGGGACACCAGGCCATCTCAGCAAGGATTGCCGAAAGAAAAAGAAGACTGGCTGTTTCCACTGTGGCGAAGCGGGACATCTAGTGAAGGACTGCCCAAAGAAGGGGCAGAGGGCAGGGTCTACCTCGGGAGGACAGGTGCAGGCTCTTATGGCACCAGGGCAGGCAAGGGGACAAGTTTAGGCTCTCGCGGTCCCACCGCTGCAAGAAAGAGGTAGAACCATTTCTGTTGAAAGCTTAGTTTTTCTGTTTGATCATCTTATCCGTACCTTATTTGATTCGGGCGCATCGCATTCGTTTATCTCTACATCATTAGTTGAATCACTGCACTTAAACACCAGTTTAGTAGAGGATCCCTTAGTTGTTTTGAATCCAATTGGGGGCTCAGCTTATTTGTCCATGATGTGTTTGGATTTGAAAATTTCTATACTTAGCGTTGAGTTTAGATGTGATGCTTATGTTTTGGTCTTCACGAGCTATGGGCTAATTTTAGGAATGGATTGGTTATCCAGAAAATGGTCCTAACACCCAAATTATCGTATTTAGAGCGTAGGATATGAAGAAATAATTGAAAAAATAATAGAAAAGCAAGACAACAGGATTTTTATAGTGGTTCGGCGTTAGCAAGCCTACGTCCACTTCATATTTTCTCATTTCACTCATAGATTACAATTACAATGAATATTGTCTTTCAATCACTTGAATTCAATGAATAATTCTCTCTGAATCCATTGAATTTATTGAGGAAGATGGTGGTTATTCATGGAGAAGTGTTGGCCATGACAGCCATGGAAGTTGAGATGCCAAAAGTCTCCTGAAAATGCCCTCTGAAGGTGTATTTATAGCTGTAGGAAAGCTCCTGGGAGGACTGGTTCGTGATGGGGTACGTGGCAGGCGATCCAGAAAAATAGGAGAGCCAGTAGCCTTGAGAATAGGTCAAAACAAGCTGCGTGTGAATAGGTCCGAAGGTCGGATCGCGGTCATGGGTTTGATCGCGGTCATGGGTCGGATCGCGGTCATAGGTCGGATCGCGTAGGCAAGGTCGGATCGGATCGCGTAGGCAAGGTCGGATCGGATCGCGTAGGCAAGGGCGGATCGGATCGCGGGCATATGCCAGCTTACACCCGTTCACGGAAATGGGCGTAACTTTCAAACCGTAAGTCCGATTGAGCCAAACCAAAGCTCAAACTGAAGCTAATTCAAAGGGCTACGAGTATATGAGGTGAAAAGATCCAAATGAGGTCATTTGATAGGGGTTTCAGGCCAGTTTATACTGATGTTGTGATTTTGACCTAACTGCCTTGTGTCTTCTGATGATGCTTCCAATGCCGGAGAGCGATGTTATCCAGAGATTCCATATGAGACAGCATTTACCCAGAGGTATGTCAACATGATCTTTGCTTTGGGTAGCCTGGTCACAAAGCAGGCTAACATTTTGCCCTCCAAAGTACATCTTATCGAGGATGAGATGTGCTTTGAATATGTTGAGCTAAATCTTTCTAGAATATCATTTGTCCTTGAGAAGGCTTTATCCAATTGTTGCATTGCTTACATTGGAGCTAATCAGGCTAAGTTCTATGAGAGGAGTATTCGAGACGGTCAAGAAATTGTTTAAACCTTGTCAAATCAAAAGTTCTAATTCATCCGTCAGAAGTCATGCTAAATTGTCGGCCCCTTAGCGTGATCCTACACGCATAGGTCGTCGCCAAACAACATCATCACTCTATGCAAGACAAGCGCGTGGTAGGGTTGGACTTTCTTTTACATATGAGTCAATAAATGGAGTAGCCACCCAAATCATGGGGAGATGTAAGAATCTTTGGGCTCTGAGCTAACAACTGGACTGTTGGGATAAAGCACATCAGAATCAACATACGAATTTGTCATTTGTACTCAAGATTGGACTAGCCTGATATCTTGAGATTGATTCAGGATCTTAAAATCGCATTGAATCGTAACAGTAAGGAATTCAAAAGCCATGATCACTCTGGATCGTAGTCGAGAGAATCCACAACTGTTACGGATCATTTCTTAATCCAATATTCACATATGAAGTAGTCAGTAAGGGACGTTATTAAAATTATGTGGACCAGCGCCTATAGGATTGTCACCATCGCAAGGTAGTAGATAGGTTTGTCACACCTTCCATTTGGTGTAGTTTGAGTCTTTAAGTTCACATTCGATCCACAAGCTAGCTCGCTTGGTCGGCAAAGATGAGTAAAGTTGTACTCCGGAGGCATGACGTACATGTTTTGAATCCCATTTCATGCCAGGATTGTCTTCAAAGTTAGTCTATGAACCGACACTTGTGCTCTCAGTGCCATCGGAGGACAAGCGAGGTCAGTACTTATGCCCCCAGTATCGATGGGGGTTGAGTTGAGTCAATAAGGCATTTAATCTTGAAGATTTTATACTTCCTGTCGTTGCATCTGGTAAGAGTTGCAGGTTCAGCAATCTTAGCCGACCCAGATCATTCTGTACTGTTTCTCAATTTAGCAAAAATCGGAATTGTATATGCAAATGGTTGAACCACGTTTGCTTTGATATCATCTCTTCTCTTTAGTCAGATAGTGAGGATTGCCTCATTGGGCATCAGCGACTTCGGTTACTCTCATCAGATCAGTTGCGGAGTCAAGTAAGGTTGTTGAATGCGAATGAATAAATGTCGTTATGAAGTTAGTTGGGCTCCACCGTTTATGCTTCAGCATAGTCCGAAATGGTTATCACAGTCTTATTGAGTCTCTTTCTCATGCTCGGTTCAATCGAGCTTGACAAACAAGATCATGGGCTCGATAAGTGGTATAGATTCTATTTGGAATTGCACATTCTTGTCGTTGTTTTCCAGGGCTTTTCCTTTGTCCTTATCGTTTCGGGAATTAGAAGGTACTCCATTCTTTAGTCAGGAAGGCCTCTAGGTCATTCGTCTCGACGCTAACACCTTTTTGTCATGAAAGTCTGCCCACTTCAGGGTTGAATTCATCAAAATCTCTGAGCAAGTCTTGTTATAGAGAAAATTTAAAGTCCGGGGGAATAACAGGGGATCCTGACGTCCCACGTGTGAGGGCTATAATTTTGTTATCCACATCAACTAGAGGAGTACCGCTCCTCGAGAGGTGCCGAATTAAATTGGCGAGCAGATCACCGTCAAAGAATTGCTGCACATTTTCAAAATCATAGCTGGTGCCCCCAGTATTGAATCTGAAATTACAAGGGGGTCTTTGTGGATTTCTTATTTCCGCATCGATGTTACTCCCAAGTCACGGGTCGAGTCATTCGACTCGACCGGGCTTCTGTTCTTCGAATTGTTGCGTTCCATCTTGGAGTTGAGCGTACTCTAGCGCTTGAGTACCCATTCGAGCTGGAGATGAAGTTGGTTGTGCATGACCTAAGTTCATTGTGATTCTTGCATTCTCATCTAGGAAGTTGCAGGTAGCCGTTCCATCGCCCATGTTTCCATCTACGACATTCTGAATTGAAGCTGCACGTTGTGTGACTGCTGATTGGTTCGTGTTCATCTCGGGTGTTCCCACTTGCTTTTTGCATGAAGCGAGAGGTTGGAGGTGAAATAGCTGCATCTTGTCCAATTGCTGTATGGGATATATCCAGCCTTATATGAGCTTCCCATTCTATAAGTCGGTTGGGATCAGCAGATGGACATTCTCTTTGCATTTGTTTCTTTGTCCTCAAGGGGGCCTGTTAGGATCATAGCACAAGTTAAACACAGGCACTTAAATTATGCCGTTTGTAAATATTTTCAATAGCCATGGCCCCAGTTATTGGGTAAGTGCGAAAGACATGCGGTCGGATCACTTCCCTTTCGAATTCAGACATGTATACATGAGAAGAGGAAGTCACTTTCAGAATTCAAGTGATCATACTATCCAAGCATGGAGTAAGACGTGTTTGGGACGGTACAAGAAGCCTGTAATTCATAAATGTCCAGAATTCCACGATCACGTCGAATCGTATTAAGGCCAAGGAATCAATGATCGCTCAAGATCGTACTAAGGTAGGGTAGACATCAAAAAATCTCAGGGCCTCGCCAGGTCCTTCCAGTTGCGAGTATGAAGTTGTATAACATGTCGCTGAACAATTCACTATCCAGGCTTCTTTTCGGTCGTCGCCGTGAGTCGCACAGGCAGCTTAGAATTATACGCCTACGTCATCCTTCTGGACGCGGCCCTTTAGTTATTCCCTACTGGTCTGCTGTTGTTGTGCGAGTTCGGATCTCGCATTTTGTCCAGCTTTGTTTTGTGAGCCTGTACTTAGTGAATGAAATTCCATTTCTTTTTATACTGCTGTGTTCGTGTGCTGCCCCCCCCCCCATTCCCGGAAACGAGTGGTTCGAGCTCCATTTTCATTCTTGGTCCCAGTCGTGTGACGGGATAGGATCCCTTGAGTGGCATATGTCATCATGCATTTATACTCTCCTATCGTAGTTCGGGATAGAGTTTGAATTTAGCTTTAAGTCTGCGCCCCGATCCTTCAGCGGGGTATGAATCCTTGTGGCGCTAAGTCTCTAGTGCTTTTATACTCTCCCGATCCTTCAGCGGGCTAGAGTGCTCATGGCACTAAGTCTCTAGTGCTTTTATACTCTCCTGATCCTTCAGCGGAGCAGAAATTATGGGGGGTGCTGAGTCTCCAGCACCTTTCTCAGCGCTTAATCATAGACGCTTTTATACTCTCCTGGCGGTCGCCAAGGTTAGAGTTCGAACTCAGCTGTTCTGTCGCTCCCCGATCCTTCAGCGGGGTAAGAGTTCTTTCTCAGCGCTCAATCGAAGACGCTTTTATACTCTCCTGGCGTTCGCCAAGGTTAGAGTTCAGACTCGGCTGTTCAGTCGCTCCCCGATCCTTCAGCGGGGTGAGAGTCCTTTCGCATTATCCTGTACCTGCGAGCATTCCATAATTAGTTATGCATTTAAACATTTGAAACGCAAATAAGCAAATAAGTCATGAAACATTATAAGTTATCAGTGCAACTTATAAGTGAAAGTGCAGTAAAGTAGTATGTATGTATAGGTATGCCCCCAATCAATCATTAACTTAGTGTCTGGCCAGGTCTTGTTGAGGATTGATTAGGACCATAACTGTGTTGCCCCCATGTCTGGACATGGAGGATTTGGGATCAGCTTCCATCCTGCCCCCCCCCCCCCCCGATCCTTTAACGGGGGAGGAATTTTCCCGTGGCGCTAAGTCTCTAGCGCTTTTATACTCTCCCGATCCTTCAGCGGGTTAGAGTTGCTGGGGCGCTGAATCTCTAGCACTTTTATACTCTCCCGATCCTTCAGCGGGTTAGAGTTCGAGCTCGGTTCATGATCTGCTCAACGATCCTTCAGCGGAGCAGAAGTTCTCAGCGCTAAATCATAGACGCTTTTATACTCTCTCTCGACTCTGGAGAGTTAGAGTTGGGACTCAGCCGTTCCATCGCTCCCCGATCCTTCAGCGGGTAAGAGTCCTTTCTCAGCGCCAAATCATGGACGCTTTTATATTCTCCTGGCGGTCGCCAAGGTTAGACTTTTTCTCAGGCGGCTCCGATCATGGTACACCGCCATGCCTTGTGGACGTCATCTTCGCGTCCTTTATACTCTCTCTCAGCTCTGGAGAGTTAGAGTCACGGATCAAGCTGTCTGCAATCATGCACGCTCATCAAACTCGTCCTAGGTTTACATTTTAATCCAAGCTCCGAGGATTAAAACCAGTCGGACAAGCAGTTGGAGCATTTGCCAAGGCTTTGAGTTCCTCCGAACAGTCTACAGGAGGAATGGTTGGCACCAGACTTCGGGTACCTGCATTATTCACACCGCACGAATTAGTCACGTCAGTAACTCGGAAAGCATGTGAAAGCAAATTTTATGATTGAAAAGTAAGCAAATTAAGAGGCAGTGTTGCCTCCTTTATTTGAATTCATATAATCTGGTGGCGTCGAGCATAGGATCGAGCCATGTAGGCGGTCACACCGCGTCCATCTGGAGTCGGACTATGACTTTGTAACTCAATGATTTATGTTCAATTGTCTTGTGGTCTGCCACGTGTGAGCCAAGGATTGGATGGTCATCCCGGATCCACCTTGAGCTATACAGCATTCTTTAGACGAAGAACGTGGCTTTGTAAACGAGCAGTTCAGTCGAGCTCGTTATAGTATTGCTCTATGGCTCTATATGCGGGTGTTACAAGTTTGATCGGTAGCAAATCCTGGATACCTACACCATCCACATATTAATTCATCTGAGTTAATTACATCAATAACTCATAAATCATGCAAATATAAGAGTCATGGTTATAGAATAATCCTGTTAAAGGAATGAGTATCATTCTAAGTGAAAAATGGCGTTGCATATTCATTGCAGGTCCATTTTACTTCGCCCTATCTCTGCCAATAAAGGGCTGCCAAAGTCCTTTAGTTGATGAGGGGTATCTTTTCAGATTATCATGGGGGTGGCAGTCCCAAAAAATGAATAGACCTTGGTCGGGGTCTTGAGATGGCAAAGGCGGCTAGGTAGGTACTATAAGCTTGAGATGAGGTCGCATCTCCTTTAAATCGTCTTTTTGCATTGGTGTTAGGTTGTAAATTAGCATGAGAACAATGGATTCATGCTTATAGAAATTTTTGCAATTTCCATGCTAGGAAATAGGATATTACTACTGGTGGGATAATCATATCACATAAATTTGCTGATATACCCTCGATCCCATATCGGGGACAAGGGTTGGTGCACCGACAATCAACCAGCATTCATGCGTAAGCGTTCTAGATCTTCAACTTGCTAACTTTCAGGCAAGACTAAGTCAATTGGCCAGGAAAATTCTTGATGTATCAGCTCTGAATTAGATGATGTAATCTCGAGCAATTTATGCTCAAATCTGTAGTTGCCCCCAACCTTAGGGGAGTGAGTCACTTAGCAGATAATCAATGAAAAGAGTGGAAGTATGAGTCTTCACTTTCTAACTTCAGAACGCCGTTCGCCAGAAGTTTCATTCATGTACATCTCCCATCTAATGGGTGGCTGACTGGTGATTTGGTCGAATCATTCAGGGCGGTGAATTCGGCAATTGCACTCGTTGGTGTTTGTTTTGGGACAACCTTCCAAGAGAAATAGGCAATGTCGAATTGCATGTCATATCTCGAGGCATAAAGAACGATTGCACGCCTTTCACTTCACCTTGTTAGATGCATTCTGTGCTGTAAGAAGTTTATCATGGAGTTAACCATGACTCTCTTCCGGGTTTGGTCTCCAACGTTGGATCAACTTCCATTTTATCAATGGTTGTATTTCGTAGTGTCTTGATGGGGATCATCTCTATCTTTTCTGGATTATCGGAACTTTCTTATTCGACCAGATGATTCGACTTTGGATCTTCTGTGTATGAAATATGAGGTATGTTGTAACGTTTCAATCCATCCAATAACTCTTCTGCCCATTCTAGGTAAGCTGCGAGTTGTGGTTTCTCCAACTGGAATTCCTTTCGAGTCGTCCTTCGGGGGTTATCTGCAAAACTTCGGCGTTGGATTGCCGATCATTTCTTGCACCGTCTGTATACAACTTCCAGGTGCTTGATTTCATCTTTCATTTTGAATGGCAACTCCATATAAAATCCCGCGATAGTGAACTTACTGCATACGTCTTATTTGCTTGACAGGAGCACACTTCAGGTTTATACTCAATAAATGACTCATAATTTGGGATAAAATCCCGCAAATATTAGCACTGGTCCAAACGAACACATCCAGGCTCGCCTACAGAAAGCATACGAGTTCTCTCGTTCGGAAGAGGTCTAAAGGAGATCCGATGTGAAGACCTTAGTCAGGTCGGCGTCACCAGTCGGAACACGTGCAGTTGCGTTATTAGATGTCACCCTTCTTCATCCTGAATCACCATCCTCTCTGGAATCTATGTCTTCGGGCAGGTCGTTTGGCAATCCCTTTTGCGATGCTCCCATTATTCGCAATATTGACACCTCCTTCACACTCCATTTCATCTGGAGGGGAAGCGTCTTTGGGTTTCACGCAATCTATGTTGCGTAGCGTATTCCATCCTTCCTAATCAGTCGGCTTCTCCAATAACTTGGTCACCATAGACCAGTCTCACTCCGTCTTTGGTAGGGATATTTAACGGTTAACACCAAGATGCTATGTAAGCTCTGAATTCCGCTAGACCTGGTTGGTTGAGACCACGATCAGATAAGCTTGAATGCAATAGCATGGCTTGCAAGGCTTCAAGTAATGTTCATACATTCTGTCATAACTGTTGTACGAAGTGGATAGCTAATGGTTGGTTCATATTTGTGTTGATCTCAAGCTC
This sequence comes from Allium sativum, assembly GCA_030737875.1. Classification (NCBI taxonomy): domain Eukaryota; kingdom Viridiplantae; phylum Streptophyta; class Magnoliopsida; order Asparagales; family Amaryllidaceae; genus Allium; species Allium sativum. Next base: position 656,168,581 of record CM060910.1, read on the forward strand.
TCATCTCTCAACCGAGATCGTATGGTGGCTGGTGAGCAGTCAAATTGCTATCGCCCGGGCAAGGATCCATATGCCCGATCATGGCCCACGGTGGTTCAATTGGTACCTAACTCTGGGCACCAAAGTACATTGATCTACCCTTCATTCTATGGAAATCAGTCTTCCTTGATGCGGTTGACGACAAATAGGCATTGCAAATGTTAGCTAAGCTTTTCAAGGAGTGAACTGTGGGACATATATTTTCCACCACGCCATTCAAGCGAAGGGTAACTTTGTAGTGCTAGGATCCTTTCTTGCTATTGGATATCCCATCATTGAGAATCATGGCCATTGGGATCTTCTGAGTCACCTTTAGAGTAGTGTCTGGATCGTTCTATGTCAATGGCATCTGGGACTCCGCCTGTTGGACGTGTTTAAGCCACGTAACTAGGTGATCACCACTCGTTCAGGAACATCATCGGTTGCATTGGTGAAATCTATACACCATCGGAGCTCTGGAAGAAGAGGTTGCCAGGAGATAATCTTTACCTCGTATATCATCATAGCCAGCACGCTGAATCTTTTCTATATCTCCTCACATTGAATAACATCAGTAAATAGGTGTTATGGCTCTAGGAAGAACTCCCGTCGTTGCCAATTTGCTGTCGATTTCCTCAGGCTATCTACTGAATCTTGGTTGTTAAGCGTTTGTGATAATTGTATGCCAAAACGTATTACGAGCCGAAGGCGAGCCATGCTCCGAGCCGAAGGCGAGGCCGTCAGCGGGTCCGGGCGCAGCGTCAGCAGGTCTGGGCACCGCACGATTTTTTCGATTTTGGAAGATGGAGCCTTTCCTAAAATGATCTGAAAATTATATTTTTTCCAAAAATTGTCACTTTTTTGGATCAGGTCGTGACCCTTGTTCGTCGTCATTTTTCCGGGTCGCGGTTCGCTACTGTCCTCCTGTTCGCGGTTCGTGACAGTTCTCTAGACTCGGTTCGCGGTTCGTGGTCTTCTCCAGTTCGTGGATATGTTCACAATAATTGCTCCAGGTCGGGTCGTGGAAGTATCACCGGGTCGGATCGCGACTTCCTTGCTCGGTCGGGTCGTGGGTTCATCTTGAGACCGGATCGTGGTCTCCCCGCGATTCGCGATCCGCGATCCACAATTTGCGATCCACGATCCGTGATCCGCGATCCCCTCGACCTGCTCCAGCACATTTTCTTTATTATCCTCATTTGGTCGTGAAGCTTGTGAACCCTTAGCTTTTTTTTTCGAAGGTATGAAGCTCTGATTTTCTGAAATCAACGAAATATTCAAAAATGGTAGAAACGCGGACTGTTTTCTTCGAACTTTCAAATCCAAATAGCAGAATAGCAATCCGATAGGTTGAGAATTCGGTTCTCAGTGAAAGCACCAAAATGTTAGACCAAAAAATGGTCCTAACACCCAAATTATCGTATTTAGAGCGTAGGATATGAAGAAATAACTGAAAAAATAATAGAAAAGCAAGACAACAGGATTTTTATAGTGGTTCGGCGTTAGCAAGCCTACGTCCACTTCATATTTTCTCATTTCACTCATAGATTACAATTACAATGAATATTGTCTTTCAATCACTTGAATTCAATGAATAATTCTCTCTGAATCCATTGAATTTATTGAGGAAGATGGTGGTTATTCATGGAGAAGTGTTGGCCATGGCAGCCATGGAAGTTGAGATGCCAAAAGTCCCCTGAAAATGCCCTCTGAAGGTGTATTTATAACTGTAGGAAAGCTCCTGGGAGGACTGGTTCGTGATGGGGTACGTGGCAGGCGATCCAGAAAAATAGGAGAGCCAGTAGCCTTGAGAATAGGTCAAAACAAGCTGCGTGTGAACAGGTCCGAAGGTCGGATCGCGATCATGGGTCGGATCGCGGTCATGGGTCGGATCGCGGTCATAGGTCGGATCGCGTAGGCAAGGTCGGATCGGATCGCGTAGGCAAGGGCGGATCGGATCGCGGGCATATGCCAACTTACACCCGTTCACGGAAATGGGCATAACTTTCAAACCGTAAGTCCGATTGAGCCAAACCAAAGCTCAAACTGAAGCTAATTCAAAGGGCTACGAGTATATGAGGTGTATAGATCCAAATGAGGTAATTTGATAGGGGTTTCGGTCCATTTTATACTGATGTTGTGATTTTGACCTAACTGCCTTGTGTCTTCTGATGATGCTTCCAATGTCGGAGAGCGATGTTATCCAGAGATTCCATATGAGACAGCATTTACCCAGAGGTGTGTCAACATGATCTTTGCTTTGGGTAGCCTGGTCACAAAGCAGGCTAACAGTTTTGGTCTTCACGGGCTATGGGCTAATTTTAGGAATGGATTGGTTATCCAGAAATGGGGCCATTCTTGATTGTGAAAGGAGAGTAGTTAGGCTCATGACTGGCCTTGGTAACGATCTCGAAATCTTTTGTAATCCCATAAATTCCGTTATGCTAAGTTATCTAGAATCACTTGACGCGTCGGTAGAAAATCTACGATCGGTTAGAGTGGTCCGAGAATACTCGGATGTGTTTGAGGAGGTGAAGGGCTTGCCTCCGAAGCGGGAGATATATTTTCGAATATATCTTGTGGATAATGCAAAACCAGTATCTTTTCCAGTACGCCACATGGCTCCTCGTGAAAGGAGGGAACTCGATAAGCAAGTGAAGGAGTTGCTTGAGAAGGGGTTCATAAGAGGAAGTATATCGGAGTGGGGTGCTCCAGTAGTATTTGCCATGAAGGCGGATGGTTCCCTTAGACTTTGTGTGGACTATAGAGAACTTAATAAACTTACTAAGAAAAACAGACACCCACTGCCGAGGATTGACGATCTCTTCGATCAGTTAGTTGGTGCCTCGGTGTTTTCGCAGTTGGACTTAGCCACTGGTTTCCATCAGTTGAGAGTGGCTGAGGATAGCATTGACAAGACTGCCTTTAGGACTCCGGATGGTTTCTATGAATGGCTAGTGATGCCCTTCGGTTTGACAAACGCCCCCGCATACTTTGTTGATTTGATGAGTAGGGTGTTTAGGTAGTACCTTAACAAATTCGTGGTAGTCTTTGTAGACGACATCCTGATCTTTTCTAAGGATGAAGAAAAGCATGCCCTACATCTTAGGGAAGTGTTGGAGACCCTACGAGCGCATAATCTTAAAGCTGAATTTTCTTAGTGTCACTTCTGGAGGAAGGAAGTACGATTCTTAGGGCACGTGGTTTCCAAAGAAGGGATAGTTGTGGATCCCGCGTAGGTGGTGGCCATCCAAGATTGGAAAGTGCCTAAAAATGCTATTGAAGTAAGAAGTTTCTTGGGGTTGGCTGGCTACTATAGGAAGTTTTTCAAAGACTTCGCAAAGATATCAGCTCCATTGACACGCCTGACGAAGAAGAACCTAGTCTTCGCGTGGGACGTAGATTGTGATGATGTGTTCCAACGTTTGAAGAGAGCTTTGACCTTAGCTCCAGTCTTAGTGCTGTCAGACGGGAGTAAGCCATTTACTGTTTATACCGATGCTTGTGGGATAGGTCTAGGCGCAGTCTTAATGCAAGAGGGTAGGGTAATAGCCTATGGTGGAAGGCAGTTGAGAGCGCATGAGAAAAATTACCCTACTCATGACCTAGAGTTGGCCGCTATTGTTATCGCGCTTAAGTCTTGGTGTCATTATCTTCTTGGGGAGAAATTCAAATTGTTCACTAACCATAAATCGCTAAAATACTTGTTCTCTCAGAAGGACTTGTACTTAAGGCAGCAAAGGTGGATGGAGTTCTTAGCGTCCTACGATTTCGAAATAGCATATACCCCTGGCAAGGGTAACGTGGTGGCGGATGCCTTAAGTAGAAAAAGATTATCATTAAGTCCTTTGTTTGTTGAGCGGCGAAGTTTAGAGTTCATCTCTACGTTTGATTTTACACCTTCGATTGACTTCGTACCCAGTTTTCTAGCATCCTTAGAGGTTAGACCTACGCTTTTGGGATGGATTAGCGAGGCACAGCGAGACGACCCACAATTGGTTGAGTTAGTAGAAAAGCTCAAAGGAGGGGAGTCATCAAGCCATCTCCGTAGGTGTACCCTAGATGATAAGGGTTGGTTACGTAGGGACGGTAGACTTTGTTTACCAAAAGATGATGACCTAAGGAAGGCTATTCTTGATGAAGCACATCATTCGAAGATGACCATTCATCCCGGCGGGGACAAGATGTACAAAGACATGAAGCGAGTTTTCTTTTGGGCCTGTATAAAGAGGGACGTGGCCGAGTATGTCGCTAGATTCTTGGTGTGCCAACAAGTAAAAGAGGAGCAAAAGAAACCCGGTGGGTTGCTTCACCCATTAGAGGTACCACTATGGAAGTGAGAGAGTGTCTCGATGGATTTTGTGGATGGATTACCAGGATCAAGGAAGGGTAATACGGGAATTTGGGTTATAGTAGATAGACTTACTAAAAGCGCCCATTTTATTCCTGTGAAGAGTAAGAGGACTGCTCCATGGTTAGCTTCTATGTACGTCCGAGAGATAGTTCGTTTACATGGTGTTCCTTCTAGCATAGTGAGCGACCGCGATCCTATTTTCACTAGCGAATTTTGGAGAAGCTTACAAGAGGCGGTAGGGACTCAGTTATGTTTGAGCACCGCATATCATCCTCAGACGGACGGCCAGACCGAGAGGGTGAAACGCATTCTAGAGGATCTTTTGAGGCTATGTATCCTAGACTTTGGGGGTACATGGGAAGAGCATCTTCCATTGGTAGAGTTCGCGTATAATAATAGCTTTTAGTCCAGCATTGGCATGGAACCTTTCGAAGCTCTTTATGGACGACCTTGTCATTCACCTACATGTTGGCGGGAATCTACGGATAAGATCTTACTTGGGCCCGATATGATTAGGGAGACTTCGGAGAAGATCGACTTGATTCGAAGGAGAATGGAAGCGGCGCAAGACAGGCAGAAATCTTATGCGGACAAGAGGAGAACAGATCTTGAGTTTGATGTTGGGGACATGGTCTTTATCAAAGTGTCTCCATTACGGAACGTTGTTCTCTTTGGGTCCATTGGGAAATTAGCACCAAGGTTCGTAGGGTCGTTTCCTATTAAGGAGAAGATAGGGCAGATGGCGTATAGATTGGAGTTGCCTGAGAGACTTAGTGGTGTACACTACGTATTCCATGTGTCACATTTGAGGAAATGCTTGCACGAGACCGCGGAGGTGGTAGAGCCGAACTTGCTTAGAGAGGTGGAGATAGAGCGTGATGCAACGATTCGACGAGCTCCTACATGCATTCTCGGGTTGGAGATCAAGAAGCTGAGAAATCGAGAGGTCAAACTAGTCAAAGTACAGTGGGGAGATGATGAGAGCAACGCTACTTGGGAGACGGAAGAGAAGATGCGTTCGTTGTACCCTTTTCTTTTTGAGGGTATGTCCTTTAATTTCTCCTTTATCACTTAGCTTGTACTTATCTTATCTTTAGTATGTCCTCTCGCTAGTATCTTTGACCTTTAGTTAGGATAATCCTATGGTTGAAACATGTGTTTGAGACATGTTATGTATGATGGATGCAAAGTGGATGCAAGTGTTTGCTAGTGGTTGCTCGTGGACGCATATACACACACTATTAGGCACTAGATCGGCTCAGTCACTTCATACTGCATATTGCATATAAATGGCTGTATTTAGTAAAATGGATGTATAATGGTTGTACTATCATATGGATACTGCATTTTGGTGAATGGTTGTGCATGCATGTAGAAATAATATGTATCGATAGGGTTCTTTCGCATACATAATGGACGCATGGCACTATCATGATTTGCATTAAGGAGGTCAACTGAATCAGAGGACCGCCTGATTTTGCATTAGATAAGGGACATATACACACACTGTGCATTTAAACATGAAAGCATTAGAAATCTATAAGGACAATGGACGCCTGTGTTTGATGGTTGAGTAGATGGACGATTGGATGTTAGGATATACATTCTTCTTGACTTGAAGATTTCAGGGTCGAAATCCTTTAAGGAGGGGAGAATGTAACACCCCGAAATTCTGTTAATATTAATATTCAAAAATTAAAGAATAATTAATCTCAGACATGAGAATTGGGGGAAACGGGTTGCGCCATTGTGTTCGTCTCGGAATTCTGGTTGAAATAGAGTCCGAGTTTGCATGAATTGGACTTCGTATGAAGAAGTTATGGCCATCGGAAGTTTCAGAAAATTCAAAACAGATTTCAGAAAATTTAAAATTCAAAATTCGGAGTCAAACAGGCTAGGCGGGAAAATTCCCGCCCAGCACCCCAGGTCGACTAGGGAGTCGACTGGGCAGTCGACACCCCACCCAGGTCGACTGGGTAGTCGACTGGGCAGTCGACCTGGGTGTCGACCTGTCCAGGCGGCTAGGGTTTGGCTGAGCCCAATCTTGAGCTGCTGATGTGTCTTTAGGGCTGAGTTGGCAAATTAAACGGTTCAGTTTAGTTCTGAGTTGATCTGACGGTCTAAATAAATCCTAAACTCTATAAATACCTAGGTAGTCTCTCACTCTAACTCACATGAAAATTAGAATAGCCACCGTTATACCGCCGCCATGGAACTCAGTGTAGCCGCCGCCAACTAAGAAGGAAGAAAGCTAATCACACCCTAATTCTACTCAACTCTAAAGCAAATCAAGACTCTCTTTCTCTTCTAATTGTGAGTATGATGATCTTAACAAGTTTGTTGTTAAACTAATTAGATTAAGTCATGAATGGATTATAAATAAATGATGTGGATTGTCATATATGTTGTTGTAAACCTTATGCTATCATGTATGTTGTGAATCCTATGTTATGTGATAATGATATCCTATATGTTGTAAATCATGCTATGATGATATTGTATAGGTTGTAGTTTTTATGCTAAATTGTGATAAATCATACATGTTATAAAGCCATGATGTTATTATCTATGCAAGTTAGTTCATGTTAATTAAATCATAATGTTGATATTATTTGGGCTATGTTGATCTATATGACAAATCACATATGCAAGTGTAGATTGATTAGTAAAGATTATGAACATATGCCATGACATCTATTTAGATCTAGAATTATGACATCTAGAATTATGCTATGACATATGTGAATTCTATGTAATAGATGCTAGTTCACACCATCATTATGTTGCATAAAACCCCATATGCAAGTTTATACATGAATTTGGGTTATGACCATATCATGTAAATTGTGACATTTAACAAGTTGACTCATTTAGATCCATAACATGTGTAGTTTATGCAAGTTTCACCCCTATTATGATTAGATTTATTTTATTTGTCTATATGTTGTGCTAATTTATCTTTGTGCTACGAGTTAGACTAATCCGAGTCTAACGTATATTCTGCGTTGAATAAGCGAACGTATAACGTGGGGTAGGGGTAATATTAAGGATTCAATATTAAGAAGTTGGGGTGCAATTGATATGATTTTGCATGCCATGAGTGGATGGCCATAATTGAGTCAATTATGGACATCATTAAAATTGGAGTTAATTAGTAATTTGAGTAGGGAATTATTAAAATTGGGGTAAAATATTATAAGTGATAATCAATGCTTAGGACACGAGGTTGAACTCGTTTGTGACATAAACCTGCCCGGACCCGCCCAGCAAATCGAGTGGTCACAAATGTCAGCCCAATGTGAGAGGTCCTAGGCCAAATTAAAGCATAACAGTTGTAAAGACACGAGGTTAGACTCTTTTATGGTGTAAGACTGCCCAGACCCGCCCGACAAATCCAGCTGCCATAAATGCCAGTCTAATGTGAGAGGTCTTTATGAGGTTATGGCCTGAATGAATTAACAAATACTTAACCAGATAAACATGTAAGGTGGGACATGGGGGTTAAGTAGGTGCCTTGGGTGGCATGAGGAATCTAGTGGTTGCCTTAGTGGCATGTGAAATACGATTAGTAAGACTTAACCAAACACACATGTAAATGAACATGACTAAGAGGGTTAAGTGGGATATACTAGTGGTGACAAGCTTAGGTGGGTAGCTTGTGGGGGCCCATTTCAACCAGTATCCCAAACGTATCTTTGTGGGCTCGACCCAAGTCGAGGACGGGACACGCATACTGGGCTTGACTATAAGAGGCCAAAACGGGGTAGCAGTGGCAACGCAAGTCCAATGGGTTTCATATGCGTGTGTGGACCCGGGCTGGTAGGTAAGACGTTGTTGCATCATGTATGTATAAGGCGTGCATTCTCAAGTGTATCGGGTTGCCACTTTAGGGGAGTGATACACCCCACTATGGGGCCAGCACGGGTATCTACGAGTAGGGAGCCGATCGCAAGTGGGTAGTGGGGTACACCTAGTGGAGATAAGGGCAGACGACACCTATGTAGTCAGCTAGGGGTACGCAAGGCTATTTATATAGTTTCAGTGTGAAGCAAGTGGGATCAACCTTTAGGGTGACTGGTGCGGTGCAGTGTAGTAATTATTCGTTAGTAATTAGGTGTGCCTTTAACGTTATCTTTATCTTCTCTTCCATACCCTATAGTTCATAGACATTTACTTGTTTTCCAGCTTATGCCTTAGTCTAGTTATTTTGATAATAGTATTGTTAGAATTGTCATACTCGCCAGACTTTATGTCTGACCCCGTCCATTTCTATCCTTTTTCCCCCTCCAGGTCCTCAGGTTGGGCCCAGCTCTAGTGGAGTTTGATTGGATTGCTTCATCTCTCTTTGGAAAGCTTGGACCGTTGAAATAAAGTCCAGCTTGTTATCTTTTTTTATGGCTATTCATGTAATGGGATTATGTATTTTGTTTATCAAGATGGATATTGTACTTGACTCTGATTTATGGTTTTATGATGTAATAAACATTAAATTCCGCTGCAATAAAATGAAGTTTTAGATTTCCAAGTACTACTTATTACCTGTCTTGTTGTAATTTTTCTGTTCTATATTCACTTAAAACCTCCATGGAAGTTAATGCATTCCCTTTGTGAGTGACATTAATGGACGTGGGGTGTTACAACTGGAAACCGGTGAGTTAAGACAAGCGCGTAAAAGAATGGTTAAACGTAGGGTCTAGTGGCATATAAAATTGAGGCGCTTGGACCAGCCCAAACGTTAGAGGATGAATAACCATTAGGGGTAGATCATCGGGGTGTCAAAAGACACAAAGAGGAGCGCACGTCCATATAGATATTCTTGTAGGCTCCAACGAACTGGGTTAAGAAGCACACGGCTTTCGGGGACGTAGGTACTCTTGTTATTCCTCTGTGAGTGGCAGATGATCCGCCTGTACTCACAGAGGTTAGGTCTACATAGGTGAACCAATGATTATGCCTTGATTGCAATAATAAGGGGCAATCAAAAGACTAAGATGGACCAGCGTGATTCGGCAAGACCAGTTAGTGCCCTGTGATAGCAACTCAACGTCTACCTACCATGTTCAGTCAGTACGTAAAGCGGAAAGGCGGAGAACTCCAAAAGACAATATACTTTGCTATCTAGTTATGGGTGAGGTTGGCCAATAGGTTTGAAGGGCATATGGGGTCGGGGTTAAGTTCTCATTCTTGATATTCTTGGGTTCCTTTCATTGGTTGAGGGAGGGGTCTAGTGGGACCATAGCCACTGTAAAAGCAGACCTTAGCATCTGCAATCGACAGATATCTGAAAGCTCCCGACCGAGTTCCGTGTTTCTTGATTAGCCCTGCCTCGGGACTCGGGCGCACACATATATAGAACATGTGCAATAGACATCGAGAACGATTCATGATACGTACGTGGGAAAGCCTAGGTACACTCATGTCGCTCTGGGTGGTGTATCATAAGACAAGAGGGCATTATTCGAGGATGGAACCTAATTTGATCGGATGGTTCAAAGAAGGCAGTCCGAATGCTTACGTAGTATAGAAGTAGAGGTTCTTTGCAGACGTAGCGTTGACATATATACAGAAATCCGTACGACATTCTGGCGTAGGATTAGGGACTACTATATTCCTGGGATGATACAGTGGAGACCGTGCGAGTAGGGTACCATGGGGTGTACCTTAGTTGGGGGTAGCTACATATACACTGTATTAGGTTAATCTACTAGGGAGTAAATGGGTACGACGTGTGAGTAAGCATTGAGTGTTATTAACCTAAGTAACCTAATAAATAAGAAAATATGATTGAACTGTATATGTAAGATTATCCAAAGTGTATAGTTTAAATCTAGTTACCAGAACTTGTGTTCTGACCCCCTCCTCATAACATACTTGCAGGTTAGATTGTGGCAGAGACATGATAGCTTTGGATACTGGTTATGTAGTATTAATAATACGATTAGGCTATGTTTTGATTATACTATATTTTATCCTTTCCGCTGTGAGATATTTTTCTGAGCTCTGGCATGTTTTGTCTCTGCCTTTTCTGCAGGATACCAGAGCAAACCAATCCGCATTTCGATAGATTAGAATTTTGGAAAAAAATTCGGTCTATCGAAATTGGGGTTGTCACATCAGGTATTAGAGCTTAGGTTTAGGATTTAGTTATAAATAGTGAGTGAACGTACTTGTATTTTTAAAAATATAAATATATTATATATATACCTTGATCCATAGAGGAACCCACTAAATAGAAAGAGTATAATGTGGTATGAAATGGGATGTTTGTTTTGTACACTAAAGGAATGAATAAGGAAATTTGAGACCCTTAGTAAGTTTGGTTGGGATGTGTACAATATACTTTGTACGAAAGGAAAATAAATCCCATATGATTAGGTATTTTGGGTTAGTGGGTTTGGAAGTGAACCCTTACAAATTGGAAAAGGTAGAATAGAGAAAAATGGATTAGGAATATATATAGTTGAGAGAATTGACCTTGGAGAGTGTCTAGGAGAACCTAGAAAAGTTGGAAACCCACTTTGAGTCTAACCTCATTATTAACTTTTAAGAACTTGAGATTATAAAAGTTTTAGGGAAAAATGGTTTATGGTGTTTTCAAGTTTTAGTCTTAAAAGTTATAGTTTTAAAATATGTAAAGAAGTACATATTGAGTTTTAAAGTAAAATTCTCTCAGTAAAAGGTGCATATTATCGAGCATGTATAGCTCGCTAGTTTTTCTTGTTATATTTCATACAAGAATTTTTAATCAAGAAAGTTTTGAAGTCTCTATTCTTTTGACAATTATTTTTGATAAATTAATTAAAAGAGAACTTTGTTGGGAGGACAAAATAAGTTATAGAAAAGGAGAATAGAGTGGATTTTGGCACTTTGTAGTAGGAGACTGAACTGACCTTATAGGTAAGAACAAGTCATAAACCCGATTGAGGAAAATAGTTGTCTATATATACTCCAGTTTTGCGATTTGGTTTTTTTTTTTTTTTTGGCAAGATAAGACCAAAAAAAAGCTACAACAATGAAAATTTTCTTATGTGGGATGTGCTTGGATTGGAAAATAGGAAATCTTCATATATTGTTTCATAAAATCCAAGTACGGTTGGAAAAAAGGTACATAAAAGAAAAACGGAAGGTGTGAAATTTTCCATTTTCCACCTTTTTGTAACATACGAAATCGAATTTAGAAAATTAGATTTTTCTGAAATTCGAAAAATAAAGTTGGTTGGTAGGATTATGAATGCAATAATTGGATGAACTATGCTCTTACTCAGTAAGAATGTGAGAAAATTTGATGAAAAAGCATTTTGATTTTCAAAATATTGCATTCATGTTGAACTGCCAACATATCTAGGATGTGAGCATCATATTTTAAAAGGATTTTTGAGAAATTTGCATACACATAGGAGGTACCGCTTAGGCATACATGCATTATTATGTTGTACTTCACTGTGCACAAGTGCACAATGTTTGCTAAAATTGGATGCACACATGATGGATGTATATTATGCTAGGGGTTAATTGATTTTACCCTTATTAAATTTTGGGGACAAATTTTCCAAGGGTGGGAAAATGTAACACCCCGTATTTTTAAGATAATAAAATAAGAATAACTTAATTAAATAATGAGAATTAAGTAAAACAGACTGCGTCATTGCGTCCATCTTGAAATTCTGGTCAAGATAGACACCTGGTTTACGTAAAACATACATCATATGAAGAAATTATTAAGCCTAGAAGTCTATATACGTACAAGAGAAATATATATATACAAACAAATTAAAATATAAAATAAAGAATAAAATAAGGATTACATGTAATAAATACATGCACTGAAAAAAAATGTAATGCATGCATTGAAAGAAAGAAAGGATTGGCTGCATGCAATGTAAATATATTGCATGTGCATTAACATTAAAAGAAAAATAAAAGAAAAAGATTCATGCAATGGTTTAATTTAAGTATTGTAACTAACATGAAAAAGAGAAGTAAGGAGAGAACAATAATTATCATTGTTCTATGACTTATTAACAAAAGACTTCATAGCTCAGCTGGTTAAGGCATTGGATTTTTAACATGGAGGGCGAGGGTTCGAACCCCGGCGGCGGCATAATTTTTATCTTTGTTTTAGAGAGGGCCAACTGAACATGAAAATATATGTACGTATACAAATTCAAAATTTGAAAGGATAAGAACGTACATATAAGGAAATAAAGAAAATATATGTATGTATATGAAAATATATATATGCAGAAATATATGTATACGAAAGATAAAATTTAAGATAAGGCTACAGTCAATGAAATATGGAAAGAATTAAATAACAGTGCAACATCGTTTGAATTTGAAAATAAAACGAAAGTTATGTGTGTGTGTGTGTATATATATATATATACGCCTAAAATGGTCGTTAGAGGAATTGTTTACATATAAGAATATTTCATGTGAATAAAACAGTTAAATAAATTCAAGAAATTCAAAAGTTCGAAAATCAAATTTCTACGCCAAAACAATTCAAACATTCGAAATTCAAATTTCTGCAACAAAACACTTGCGGGACCCAAAGCTGACTCAGCACTGCTTGTACGATAAGATTTGGCTAGATTCAACTGCGAACCTGGACTATTTTCTTAACTGGGTTCAATGCTGACTCAGCGCCGCGTGTACGATAAGGTCTTGAGCACCTATAAATAAGACCCTAGACCTAACCCTAAACATCATAATTCAGCAGCTACGCTAGAGCTCTGTCATGGCTCCCTCTCTCTCTCTTCTCAAATCTATTCTGAAATTAAAATGTTAGCCTAGGAGGATTATGAATTCAGATCTGGAAGAGGGAATCAACGTTAATAAAAAAGATTATTGAATCATAAAAGAAAGGTAAACCTCTAAGAACCAAGCTATTTAAATTATTTCTCTTTCCCTTCTCTTTTCATGAAATAATAAATCCATGGTCGTTAGGTCATGAATCAAATTAAAGGGAAAAGGAAAACCATGAATGATAGAACGGATCAGATCCAAAATTTGGGGAAAGCTTAAAGGTGAGTGGGTTTAAGCTATAGCCTTTAGATAATGTTATGAATATCGTTTAGCATTCCCCTTTTTAATAAATTGTGAAATGGCTAGTTTAATTATAAATAGTTGTTGTAACGAATTGAAATGTTGATATGAATATGTCAGGAAATTCCTATGTTGAATTGGCTAAGTTATTGAATGCTTACATGTTGGAGAAAATAAACTTGTTAGGATATGAATAGACAATTCAGTGATTGTAATTACATGCTTTACTTAGGACATATTGTTGGCTGAACGACATGTTTAAATAATTACCTGATTGAATGTTTACTTGTTCTAGTAGAATTAAACATATGTTGAAAATGACATGCGACAAAATATAGGCAAAAATTGGACGACATGTAAATTAGATTACTATAACTATATTACAAGAAAAAGGATAATATGTCTAAAATTATCATGTAATGGGATTTTGGGACATAACATATATTATGTTTTGAGATTTTAATTTGGAAGCGCAATTTGATATGAACATAAGTGATTGAATGGAAATGAATATGCCTAGGATTACAATTAGAAAATGTAACTACACTTATGGCATGAGGTTAGGTTGCATTAGTGGCGAAAGTCTTCCCGGACTCGACCGGCATATCCAGCAGCCACTAATGTTGAACCTAATGTGAGAGGCCAAAGTGAAAGAATTAACAACATGTGCTAAGACAAGAGGTTAAGTCGGCTTATGGAAGAAGTCTGTCTGGACTCGCCCGGCAAATCCAGCGTCTACAAGTATAGGCTTAATGTGAGAGGTCTATTGCTTATATATAATATATATGTATATAACAAGATATGAATAAATGGCAAGGATGGTAATTAAATGTCTAACTCAGAAAATAAGAAAGGAAGGGATGTAATGAATTGAGTTAGTGCGATAAGAGGGAAAAGTGATGTATTTCCCTAAATGACTTATTTTTGAGAACGTTATTGCAAGTAAGCCACAATATATAAAGAAAAAGAAAAGAAATTACTTGCTACCACGGATTTAGATGGGAAAACGTTATGAAAATAAATCATTGATTCCTTCTATCAAACTGATAAGGTGCATGAAGTGTTTTCCTTAATATAATAAGAACATACATTACAGTGAATGAAGAATAATGGTTTACAACAGTAAGTGGTTTAAAAGAGGAATGATAATAACCTATTATAAGTAAATAACATTAATGAAAATGTTGTATAATAGATAGACTTGTCTTAGGGACGAGTGGATATTATAACTTAAGTTATAATAAACTAGTAAGGGAATGGGATAACTGGTGAATTAAGTTAAGTGACACTTAATTGTAAATTAAGTAATTAGAAATGGGGAAAACCTGAAACCAGTTAAGAAAAGGGGGGAAATATATTGTACTTTATTATAAATTAAGTAGTCTGGGAGTCTGAAACCCGTTGGTAAGAATAACATGTTTAGACGTGTACTAGGTACAAGGGGAAATTATTACATAGGTTACAATAAATGGGTAGAGAAACTTATTAATGGACCTTAATTTATAGAACTAAGCTAATAAGTAAACAACGGTAAGTCGTATTGACGATGTAAAGTGGAATTATGATTAAATGAGAAATGATGAGGAAAACTTATGAAATGAAATAAGTTGTATTTAATCATAAATGGTAAGTGGCATGTTAATTGGAAACTTGTGAATTGGATATACTTAATTACATATTAAGTAAAACATGTTATTGAAATCAAACAAGAATATAAAAGGGATCGTGGATCACAGACCATAGGCCACAATCTATAGAATAACATGTTGTAAGCTTATTAATAAACTTAAATGAATTAAGTTGTATGACTGAAATTAATAAGCAAGAGAAACCTGGTAATTTGAATAAGAATTCAATATGAATTGGAATAACCAAGTTAACTGGAAACTTGGTGAGTTGAGAAAAGCGCGTAAAAGAATGGTTAGACGTAGGGTCTAATGGCATATAAAACTGAGGCGCTTGGACCACTCCATACGTTAGAGGATGAATAACCATAAGGGGTAGATCATCGGGGTGTCAAAAGACACAAAGAGGAGCACATGTCCATCTAAATATTCTTGTAGGCTCCAACGGACTGGGTTAAGAAGCATGCGGCTTCCGGGGACGTAGGGTACTCTTGGTATTCCTCTGTGAGTGGCAGATGATCCGCCTGTACTCAAAGAGGTTAGGTCTACATAGGTAAACCAATGCGTATGCCTTGATTGCAATAATAAGGGGCAATCAAAAGACTAAGATGGACCAGCGTGATTCGGCGAGACCAGTTAGTGCCCTGTGATAGCAACTCGTCGCTTACCTACCATTTTCAGTCAGTACGTAGAGCGGAAAAGTGGAGAATTCCAAAAGACCATATACTTTGCTACCTAGTTATGGGTGAGGTTGGCCAATAGGTTTGAAGGGCATAAGGGGCCCGGGTTAAGTTCTCATTCTTGATATTTTTGGGTACCTTTCATTATTTGTGGGAGAGGTCTTGTGGGACCATAGCCACTTTAAAAGCAGACCTTGGCATTTGCAACTGGCAGATATCTGAAAGCTCCTTACTGAGTTCCGTCTTCTTGATTAGCTCTGCCACGGGACTCGGGCGCACACATGTATAGAACATATGCAATATACATCGAGAACGATTGACGATACGTACGTAGGAAAGTTTAGGTACACTCATGTCGCTCTGGGTGGTGTATCATATGACTAGAGGGCATTATTCGAGGATGGAACCTAATTCGATCGAATGGTTCAAAGATGGAAGTCCGAATGCTTACGTAGTATAGAAGTAGAGGTTCTTTGCAGACGTAGCATTGACATATATACAGAAATCCGTACGACATTCTGGCGTAGGATTAGGGACTTCTATATTCCTGGGATGATACAGTGGAGACCATGCGAGTAGGGTACCATGGGGTGTACCTTAGTTGGAGGTAGCTACATATACACTGTATTAGGTTAATCTACTAGGGAGTAAATGGGTACGACATGTGTGTAAGAATTGAGTGCTGTTAACCCAAGTAACCTAATAAATAAGAAAATATGATTGAACGGAATATGTAAGATTATCCAAAATGTATAGCTTAAATCCAGTCGCCAGAACTTGTGTTCTGACCCCCTCCTCATAACATACTCGCAAGTTAGATTGTGGCAGAGACATGATAGCTTTGGATACTGGTTAGGCATTATTAATAATACGGTAAGGCTATGTTTTGATTATACTATATTTTATCCTTTCCGCTGTGAGATATTTTTCTGAGCTATGACATGTTTTGTCTCTGCCTTTTCTGCAGGATACCAAAGCAAACCAATCCGCATTTCGATAGATCAGAATTTTGGAAAAAAATTCGATCTATCGAAATTGGGGTTGTCACAGCATGGGGGCAAAGTCTGTTGTCATTTCCGCTCCAAGAGGGGTTGCGCAGCAAAAAACGCAACTATTTAAGTTTTTGAGATTTAGTGCTCTCATCCTCTTCAGGTATTCGTGGCAATGAAAATTTACCTCCAGGAAGGTGTGGCATGGGTATGATAGGAAGGGTGCTCACTATCGCAGTAAAGGTGGATCCCGCCAATCCAAACCCTGGATGTTCGGGGTCATATTCAACTGGAACATAAGCTGGGACTAAGGGACCGCTAGTCATGGTAGGTGGTGGAACTGGTGGCGAGTAAGAACTTCAATCTGCAAAATCTTGAGTGACGATCGCGCTCTCGGTAGGCACAATCTTTCCTATCTCATCAGCATGCTTCGCCAATCTCTCCCTCTCTGCATCCTCTTTCAAAAACTTCCTTCCTTCCTCCAGCACCTTGCGCTCAACCTCAGTAGAGAGATCCACCATGAGTTTGTTTTCATCCACTGCCGCTTGTCGCAACCTAGCCTCAAACAGCACTAGACTCTCTCATGTTTGAGCCATCACTCAGGGTAGTCCTCATGCCATGAGATTCCATGAAACCTCAAAGCCTTGACGTACAAACTTCGGATAGGCTCCTCCGGTGACTCCTCCACCCTAGCCTCGATGTCCTCAATCTCTTCGCTAAGCCTATTCACTTCCCTCTGATGCTCAGCCTTTAGCCCTTCCAGCAAGCTCAGTATGTCTCCATTACTAGCCTCGGCTTTCACTTTCTCCTCCTTAACCACCTTATGTTGTTTCCTCAGCTCATCATTCTACCGTTGCAACTGCTGGACCCCCTCTTTATCGGTTTTTAGCCTCTCGTTCTCCAGCAACAAAGCCTCATTGTCCTTTTGATGTTAGTGTAGCTTCTCGTTTTTTGTGACAAGTGGATATTCACCTCCGTCAGCTCAAAGTTTTCCTTCTTCAAATGAGCGTTTTTGGTCGATACCAAGGCCATAATATCTTTAAAGGTCGAAGCAGCATGCTCTGAATCCTTCACCAACTTATCATACTTCTCTTTCAGCTCATCTATTTCATTAATAGAGAGTAAACCCATAAACACGCTGCTCGAATACACATAAATAGATGCATCTTGGAAAGTATATTTATCTTACGCAAAGAATCTTCCCGATTTCGGACTATCAGCTGCTCGTCCTTGACCTCTGCTTTAAGTTGGCAGTCTCACATTCTTTATCTTAATAAGATCTGAAAGATAACCAAAATATTTGTATAACTCATTACATTGATAATAAGCAAAGTACACTTAATGTCATACCATATCTTTGTCCTCCCGAGGAATCAGATTAAGGTCAGGAAGCCACATGATTTCGTCAAATTAGTGCTTGGGGAATTTCTCTTTCAGAAGGGTCTTCCTCTCTTCTACGCTAAGTTCTGGAGCTTCAGGTGGCTCGGGTAGTAGCCCCTTCTTCTCCGAGACTATCTTCTTCTTTCTGCCGACATGTGCTAACTCATTATCCTTGGATAAAGTGACAGGCGGAGCAGGCAGAATGTAAGGAGCGATCGTTGAAGAGGGGCGCCCGACGCTGGTAGGAACATGCCTTTTGTCTGATCTCGACGATCGGGTATACGGAGGAGGAGATTCAGAATGCCGAGATCGATCTCTGCGACGATACTCGCTTCTATAATCACGAGAGGACAGGGGGTTTGTCATCCAACAAAGCATCTCTTCTAAAATTCCCGAGAAAATTACTCCTCAAAGGTCGATGACTCCCAGACCCATAACCGCAGTGTAACACCCCTAAGTCCCATATCGTAGAAGCTTGTGTGAAGTGAGTACTTATATAGTAGAGCCCATCTCTTACTAACGCCGAGGCGTTTTGAGGAACAAAACCCCACACCTATAGGGTGGCTAAGTTGGGGACAATATCTTGCGTGAACGGAGGTGCGGGCTGTTATAGTGGTATCAGAGCCAATACCCAGCCGGAATTGTGGCTTCTGTGTGGACCACAATGCCTGGGTGAAGTGTTTGTGAGCCAACGTGAACGTTGGGCTCTATAGGAGGGGAGAATATAACACCCCTAAGTCCCACATCGTAGAATCCTGTGTGAAGTGGATACTTATATAGTAGAGCCCATCTCTTACTAACGCCGAGGCCTTTTGAGGAACAAAACCCCACACCCATACGGTGGCTAAGTTGGGGACAATATCTTGCGTGAACGGAGGTGCGGGATGTGACACGCAGCCTCTACCTCCTCTAGCCATTTCACCTGTCAAAGAAATAGATTCGAAGTCAGCATCAATCACCCTATGCACACAAACAAATGTTGTGTCATGCAGTGTTTATGAATGTTTATTCTAAGTGTTCTCTCAACAGACCAGATGGCGGTCCGCTCGAAGGAGTGATCTCCCCCGCAGCTAGAGCTAATTCTTCCATACTTGTGGCACCAGGCTAGGGAAATATAACAAGATGGAGTTTATTAAGCTCGTCAAACTAACACACTTTCTCGAGCGGGCCGACGGTCTCATAGGGAGTTACTGGAGACTGCGACCTAGTCGACGTTTCTACCCTTGCCTCACTTGCCGCAGGCAGGATATGAGCGATTAGCGGGCCCTCATCCCTAGCAACTGCCTCCTCATTCCTGGTCTCACCCCCACCAGTTTCCTCCTAAATCTTTGCAGCCTTGCGCGGCTTAGACCCAACAAGGGGCGCTTTCCTTTTTCGTCTCAGAGAGCAAGCTTCTTTCCTTGTCTCCATCTTCTTTCCACCTCCAGCAACAGCCGGTCGGGTTATTGCACGATCAGTAGGAAGATGACCTGCAGAACGAAGTTGGTCCTGGTTTGGAACGCACTTAGTGGAACGATCCCGGCCAAAATGGGAAACAAGGGCTCAGGACATTGTTGGTACATGATGTCTGTAGGCGCATCAGGATTTCCTATCATACAAGAACAAAGCTAGACTTGAGTCATCAAACTCACAAGTTTCAAGCTAAAAACAAGGTGGAATGTTTACTTCCTTCAAACCATCTCCTCGCAAATCCGGGAGGACAACGCATAAAGAACCAGTTATGCTTATACATGGTTAGCTTGGGCCACTTCCAATTAAAGAACTTAGTGCTTGGCAGAGCTTCCAAAAAGTACTGGGACAGCTCGACATTGGCTCTCCTCTTTACCTGAAAAAGATACCAAATGTCCTCTCCAGTAGGCTCTAAGCGCATGTATTTGTTGGATATAGATTAACCCTAGAGGGGGGTGAATAGGGTTTATCATAGTTTTCCGCTGAATTAAAAAATCTGACAGGTTATTAAAATAATAAACAAATTGCAGAATGTAGCAGAAATAAAAATGTAGAAAATAAATCACACACAGATATACCCAGCTTTGGCAAAACCCTACCTGCTACTGCATTCCTAAGGTTTCTACAAGGTAAAAGAACAGATCCCGCATACAAGACCATGTAGACTCGCGAACCCCTCGCTTCTATTCTAATCCTACGCTCAAAACCCTAGACTGATCTATATCCACTAGACCAGATTTTCCCCTAGTTTTACAGGCACTAGTAAACTGTCAGTTAACCCCTAACTGAATCCCCTAGAATTTTACAGACTCTAGAAAATTGTTTTGACGGTTTACAGAACAAATTGAAACAACACAAAAAATAAAATAAAAATACAAAACAATTAAAACCCTAGGAGTTAAAAGAAGGGTTATCCGCTTTGAAACTTGGTCGGCCTTTCTCTCAATTGGTTTAGCCCCATTCTTATTCCATTTGCCCGATTTTTTCACTTTTGCTTTGGAGATTAAAAATGGAGGCGGCACCAAAAGCTAGGGTTTTAATAAATCCCCAAATCTCGATCACGTATGCTGGAAAAATGGTTCTCTGATGATTGTATTCTCTTTGGTGTTTTGACGTCGGATCAGGGATAAACTTTAGAACGAAAAACTTGTGAGTATTACTGATTTCATATTTTGATCTTGTTCTTGAATTTGAGTTCCTGGTTTTCGATCCCTGCCTTTGATGGAACGCGTGTGTTTATATAGGAATACAAGACCTAAACGCTTTCTGATTTCAAATGATGATTTGGTCTGATTTTTCCTAATTTATTGTGTGATTTACCTTTTGAAATTTCCTCGACTTTGGTTGAATGAATCTGGACATGATATTGCTACTCCCTTGCGTGATAGATTCCATGATTCATTTTCTTGCCTTTTATCTCCTCGATTTAAATCTGCCCTGAATGATTTTGCACGTGTGTTTCCTGAATTGATACATGTGGATCAATCAATCAATGAATCCATGATTTGTTTCCCCTTGAGTATTTTTTACATTCTTGTGAATCATTTCTGGAAATAAATATTTCTTTCCGATTAATCTTGAAATTGTTGCCGAGTTTGATCTGCCTTGTCATCATGCCATATATGATTTTAATGCTTTACTACTGGAAGTAAATTCAAAAAGGATTTCAATATATGACATGCTCTGATTTGTTGCAAGTTGCTTGATATCTCCACTGATTCACTACTGTGAAATATTTCCCCTTTGACAATTTAAAAACTGATGCCTTAATAGTTGTCAAACATTGATGTTCTTGAAATAATTCAAAAAATCTTGCCAAATATTTAAGAGTGAATTTTCTTCCTATTACACTCTTCTCAGAGATGCTCTGTGATTTCTGAAACAGATTACTTGCCAAAAAAACACTTTTAGTTTAATACTTACTGAAAACATTCGAACCAATGCATGTGTACAACAGTGTTGACAGTTAGAACATGAAACCACTGTGATTTAAAAGAACTACACATTTCTACTTGCGACACTATTCTGTGTTATGATACTCCACCATTAGCTTGCTGTTGTGTTCACTTTTAAGGTTGTTGCACTAATGTATATGTTGGCTTGCTATGAACACTTGCCACCTGTATATGTTCACATTTGTATAACTTGTTTGATCACTCGTTATGTAAACTGATCTTTGAACTGTTGTGGCACTTGCTTTTGAACCATATGGATGGCTCTCATACTTCATGCACTTGATGATCATGCTAATGTGTAATTGAGCTTCATCTATATAAATGCTCCACCTCCATTTGTTGTGTCTTGCTTATATGCTTGTATACCTGTTTGCATCTGGTACACTTGGCACTGTAAATGTACATGCACACATATATGCACTTGCAGTTCTGTTTGGGCTGCTTTGTATATGCTCTATTTTTCAAACTAGCTCGACCAATTTTGTTTGACTTGATATATATGACACTTTTTCCATTCATACATGAAAGAGTTCATGCATTTGCTGCCATGTCGATACTTGTACATTTAATCTTATATTTGAGCTTTTCTTTGAAAATTGTTTGATTTCTCGACCATATTCATATGCATTGAGTTGAGTTGGTCTACGCGGCTACTCCTCAGTTGCATTTTGATTGGCGTGGCAGTGCACGCGTGTATATTTATACACTTATGTATATGCAACCATCAAACAAGATTTCCTGTCCCTGTACTATATACAAACTGACTAGACATAGATGAATCAGATCAAGTCATGAAAAATGATGAGAAACACACCAGAAAACTGAGGCAAATAAAATTTATATTCACATGTATTTTGAAAATTATTTCTGTTCCATATACTATGTTTGTGTTTCTGTATATGATAGGTATGAAGACGATGACTGGACTGAGCTGTGAAAACAGAAAACTGAAGATGACAGAAAACTGAAGACTGTGAATGATGCAGTGTCAGTAAATGTGTGTCTGTATATGAAAGTGAAAATGTATGTATGTATGATTTGTATAGACAGAGTGACTGTATGAGTGTTGCAGAAAGAAATGTACTGATATTTGTAATAAACAAATTTGTTTGAAATAAAATATTATTTTATTGTGCTTAATTTTGTGTTCAAGCATATTTGTTTATCGTATTCAATTTATATACAAGTACAATGTAATGTGAAGAATATATAAATAGTGGAGTTATAAATCTGTACTATTTGAATGTTGAAATAGAATATTATATTCAAATAGAATACATTTTGAATGTTCAATTCTAGTGCAGATATATTCCATTTAAATATAAATGTTACATTCCCGTCTATGATGTATATATAGAACAGTACAGTAACAAACACATTTAAAATAATATTTATTTGGTTGTTATCATCAAACAAAAATCATATAATTGTGTATAAAACTAAGTTATATACAACAATCTCCCCCTTTTGATGATGACAAACAAATAAAAGATTTTGAGCACAATAAATGTGTTTGACAGTGAATTTTGAACTCCTCCTATTTACTAGCTCCCCTACAACAGAAAACTCCCATATAACTGTGCATCAGTGAAATGAACTGAATAATAATGAATTTTCAAAATTAAAAATATTTATAAAATATTCACTCATAAATCAAAATCTCAATCCATTCTCCCCTTTTGTTATCATCAAAAGGATTCAGAATTTAGAATATAGATGAAAAATGACTAAAAAAAATATAATTTCAGCTTAAGAGGAAGAATGGTCATCATAAATCTCAATCAGTCAAAAAAATCATAATATTCTAAGAATTAGATGCAAATTTTACATTGTAGAGAATGGCGGATTACGATGAAATTTATATAAATGGAGAGAGTTAAAAATTGAATTCTTATTATTTTCAAAAGAATTTTTAGAATAGAACCACAAAATAGTGATGGATTTGGACTATAGTTATCATTTCAACTTAAGTGACGAAATCAAATAATCTGAAATCCCAATAGCTATCAATCAACAAATCATAATGCTTCATAGAATATTAACACATTTCACAAATTAGAAAGATGGATAGATTGGCTGGTTTCTTTTAAACACCAAGGAGATTTCATATAAAAGTTTATTTAGCATTTTATTCCCTTTTTTTATTTAAGAGCACACTGACCACGCATAACCAGAGCTTGGATTTTTAAATGAGGTCAGTTGCATCTTGAATCATAAGTTATCTCATAACCATGCATGACCAGAGCTTGGATTTTTAAATGATGTTAGAGAAACACTTATGTATTAATTATATTTATATTTATCATTTTCAGTTCAAATAGAAAAAAGTCCTCAGTATAGGAAACCAATATGGATGACAAAAATGTGATAGGTGCAGAAATGGTTTGTGAAATAAATTTCTAAATTAATTATATTATGAAATATGATCAATTGTACCGAGATCATTGAAAATTTTCAATTACCACTAATTCTGAATAATAATATACCACAATTCCATCACAAATATTTTCACTGTTTATTCAAGATGATTTTTATAAAAATATTATACTCTCCACATTAATATAAAAAACATGATGGATGGCAGAATAATGGTAGATAAAGAAGATGATCGTGAAATAATTGCCAATTCAAAGATATTATTTTAACTGTTCAACCATCATGAAAATCTAAATAAAATCTCCTCTTATTGTGAAATATAATGTAGTCACAATTCATCATAATTTCAAAATCTGATAATGATTTTGATGAATTATAAATACAGTTCAATTTGGATATTGATTTCAATTTCTGAATGAATAATCAATAAATAATTTTAAAATTAAAGTTCAATTACAAGAGGAAAAACAAAAGAATTTACACAAGGCAAGAGGGAAATATATATATATACACAAAATATATAGCACTTCTAATCTGATACCACTTGATGTCTCTATTTATGATGATTTTATCATGACATTGGAGACGAACATGAATATTACAGACAACATAATTTCAATCACAAAGGCCCAAGCAGACAGATTTACCAATCAAGTTAATTCCATTTATCAAAGCAGTAAGCACTTTTGATCAAAACAAGTAGTTATCAAAAGATATTTTCAAAAACAGTATTAGAGCAGCAGAGAAACCAATAGCACAACATACTTGTCAGAAGATGTTTCTAATGGTCACAAAATATATTCCATGATTCAAGATTATAAATACCGTTTATTTGAAATCATTTGAGGAATATGAAACTCTCAAGATTCAGTGAATCAATTACACCAGAATGTAAATAGTAGAGAGATTTAAGACCATTTTTTCAAGGAATTTTCAAAATTATCTCTGACAAGTATAAGAGAAATCTCAGATCATTTACATCAAATTTGAGAGGTACTCATGATCCAGAAAATTAAAAATAATTTATTTGAAATCACTTGAGTAAATGTCAAGTTTTGAGATATAATGAATCAATCACACAAGGTTGATAATTTCAAATTTAATAGGTGTGTGAGATTAAAAATGTCAAGAATTTCAGTTAATTTCAAACAAACAAATTTCAACATAATGATCATGAATAAGGATGAAATTCAAGATGTATCACTGTGATTCAAGACAGAACCTAATATTCTGGCCAATCTGAAAATCTATGAAATCATCACAATTGATAAATATTGGTGTGCTATAATAAGAAAATTATTTCAAGCTTTTTTAAAATGAATTAGTGAAAACTCAAAACAGAAGTGATGTGTGAAATTTCATTAAATGCTCAGATCTTCAAAAATTTAGAATTCAGAACAACAGTGTTCAAGATATGACAAGAATACATCAACACTGTCATGAATTCAGGAATCAAAAATAAACTTCAAAACAATTGGAGATATTTACAAATTTATATTCAAGATCTGGAAAAGATTAAAACATCACAGTTTTTTTATTTAAAAGAAGTAAATTTCAAGAAAAATATGAGTTCTACAATTAGAAGTCAATGAAGCCAAAAAAATGACAGTGACAAATCAAGAAAAAAATAGACGGGGTAGAAGAAGGAATAAACAAAGGAAACAAAATATTTACAAAGATGAGTTCAGAGACTATACCTAAAATCGATGTAAACCAGAATCTCTAACTCATCAAATCCATGCTGGAGGAACTGCAAATGATACAAAAGTATAAAACAACTTGATTTCAAATTTCCTTTTTGCACAGCAATTCCTCAGCCTTCTCAAATACCTAATAGTTTAAAGAATTGAGTGGTATAACAAAATTAGTAACACCACTCATAGTTTTGTTCACGTCTTTCGGTACCCAAACCTATTTGTATAACATCCCATTGGAATTTACCTTTGTGCCCTTAGGAACCCAAACTTGTTTGAATTTACTTTATTTCCTTTTGGTATCCAAAATGAATTAGATGAATTGTTATCAAACCAAACCTTATCTCGTTTGTGATTCGAAAATCTTTTGGAATTTTAAAAAATCAGATTTACAGAATTACCCTTCTTGAAGCAGTTTGAAGGTTTTTTTTAAATCACAAGAGTTCAAATTATCAAAATCATTTATTTTTCCAAAACCAAGACTACTTTTATTTCCAAAAAAGAGTTGATTTTTCAACAACATATTTAAAGATTTTTCTCCGTTAGAAAATTTGATCAGAGTTGATTCAAGTTGTTGAATTTTAGATCTAAGGTCAGAATTCTCTTTCATCAGATTCAAACAAGGATTAACGCTGATCTTTCTCCATTCAATATCATTCTGTTTCAAAATCAATTTTTTTTTTTTCAAGCAACTTGATTTTTGTCTTGGATTCAAGAATCACATATTCAAACTGAATTTGCTTTTCAAATTGTTGTTTTTCAAAAAATTTGAATCTTTCAATTTCGTTTTCAAGCTCTTTCAAAGCAGATTCAGTTTTCAACAATTTATCTTTTTCAAAAATTTCAAATTTGGAATTTTCATATGTCATAAAATTATCTAATTCCTTTTGCAAAAAAATGTTTCTACGAGTTAGCTCATCCTCATTGTTTTTCAAAATCAAAATTTGGTTTTCAAGCTGTTCAAGATTTTCATTAAGATGAGTAAGGTTATTTTCCAAATTCAAACAATTTTTGCACATAGAATTAGAAAATTTTATACTTTCAAGTTTCAATTCCAAATCTCTACTCTTGCATCGCAACTCGGAATTTGCAGATTTCAAAGTTTTAATTTTTAGTTGGAGTTTATCAACAGATTTAGTTATGTCAACACACAGATAAACTAAATCTTCATAAGAGAAATTTTCTGTCGCTTTGTCTGTTGAATCTCCATCGACTAATCCTTCTGAATTCTCATTTGTAAATCCTTTTAAGCAAAACTATGAATCTGAGTTAACATTCTGGGGTTTTGAGCATTCATTAGATTTTCCATACAGCGCATTGAGAGTCCTCCAGAATTCCTGCGCAGTTAAACAATGAGAAATAAGGCTATATTGGTCATCATCCGTATAAGAATATAAAATATGAGTAGCACTAGAATCAAATTCAATATCAACCCTATTTACAATATCATGCCTATTTAAAGTACTATTCCAACATTTAATATCAACAGAATTTAAATAGGATTTCATTTCTGATTTCCAATTTAAAAAATCTATGCCATTGAAAATAGATGGAATATGACTAGACTGACTCTCTATGGACTGACAACTAGGGATCACCATTACACTAGAGTTAACAGAATACCTGCTCTGATACCATTTGTTGGATCTAGGTTAACCCAAGAGGGGGGAGGTGAATAGGGTTTGTCACAGTTTTCTGCTGAATTAAAAATCTGACAGAATATTAAAATAATAAACAAATCACAGAATGCAGCAGAAATAAAAATGCAGAAAATAAATCACGCACAGATATACTCAGCTTCGGCAAAACCCTACCTACTACTGCATTCCTATGGTTTCTACTAGGTAAAAGAACAGATCCCGCATACAAGACCATGTACACTTGTGAACCCCTCACTCATATTCTAATCCTTCACTCAAAACCCTAGACTGATCTATATCCACTAGACCAGATTTTCCCCTAGTTTTACTGACACTAGTAAACTATCAGTCAACCCTTAACTGAATCCCCTAGAATTTTACAAACTCTAGAAAACTGTTTTGACGGTTTACAGAACAAATTGAAACAACACAAAAAATAAAATAAAAATACAAGACAATTAAAACCCTAGGAGTTAAAAGAAGGGTTATCCCCTATGAAACTTGGTCGGCCTTTCTCTCAATTGGTTTAGCCCCGTTCTCATCCCATTTTCCCGATCTTTTCACTTTTTCTTTGGAGATTAAAAATGGCGGCGGCACCAAATGCTAGGGTTTTAATAAATCCCCATATCTCGATCGCGTATGCTGGAAAAATGGTTCTCTGATGATTGTATTCTCGTTGATGTTTTGATGTCGAATCAGGGATAAACTTCAGATCGAAAAACTTGTGATTATTACTGATTTCATATTTTGATCTTGTTCTTGAATTTGAGTTCCTGGTTTTCGATCCTTGCCTTTGATGAAATGCGTGTGTTTATATAGGAATACAAAATCTAAATGCTCTCTGATTTCAAATGATGATTTGGTCTGGCTTTTTCTAATTGATTGCGTGATTTCCCTTTAAAATTTCCTTGGCTTTGGTTGAATGAATCTGGACATGCTATTGCTGCTTCCTTGCGTGATAGATTTCATGATTCAATTTCTTGCCTTTTGTCTCCTCGATTTAAATCTGCCCTGAATGATTTTGCATGTGTGTTTCCTGAATTGATACATGTGGATCAATTAATGAATGAATACATGATTTGTGGCCCCTTGAGTAATTTTTACATTCTTGTGAATCATTTTTGGAAATAAATATTTCTTGCCAAATAATCCTGGAATTGTTGCCGAGTTTGATCTGCCTTGTCATCATGCCATATATGATTTTAATGCTTTAATACAGGAAACAAATTCAAAAAGGATTTCAATATATGACATGCTCTGATTTGTTACGTGTTGCTTGATATCTCCACTGATTCACTACTGTGAAATATTTCCTCTTTGACAATTTAAAAACTGATGCCTTGATAGTTGCCAAACATTGATGTTCTTGAAATAATACAAAAAATCTTGTCAAATATTTAAGAGTGAATTTTCTACCTACTACACTCTTCCCAGAGATGCTCTATGATTTCTAAAAAAGATTACTTGCCAAGAATACACTTTTTAGTTTAATACTTACTGAAAACATTCGAACCAATGCATGTGTACAACGGTGTTGTCAGTTAGAACATGAAACCACTGTGATTTAAAAGAACTACACATTTCTACTTGCGGCACCATTACGTGTTGTGATAGTCCACCATTAACTTGCTGTAGTGTTCACTTTTAAGGCTATTGCACCAATGTATATGTTGGCCTGGTATGAACACTTGCCACCTGTATAAGTTCATATTTGTGTAACTTGTTTGATCACTCATTATGGAAACTAATCTTTGAAATGGTGTTGTGACGGCCTGCCCCGCACTAGTCGATTTCCAATGAAAATGCGTTGTGCCAATGCCCGACCAGCACGGGACGGTCGCCAAAGAAAGAAAAAGAAAGGAATTTGAACTAACAAGGAACCTGTAGAATGTCTCACAGCACATGGAATAAAATTTAATAATAACATACTTTGACGTAAACAGGCGAGACAGTGCATAGGCTGAAAACTAAACATCATAGCAGCGGAAAGTCCAAATACAGCTTATGTTCCACATCATCATTATACAACTTTTGAAAACTGTCTCTAAAGCAAACTGAAGGAGAGGTACACTACTAATGCCCAAAGTAGTGACCAGCAGCGATACAGAGATTATATCCATATATTCATATGTGGAGCCTCCTGCTCGTCTCCAGTACAGCTACTCGTGCATACCACCTAACCTGTCTCTAGTCTGCCCGTTTAAGAGCACCCAGAGTAATAAGAAGAGACATAAAGCTCTGGGTCAGACAAAAGCCTGGTATGAGCGATAAGCTGCAAAACAGAACAATAACAGGTATACTAAACCATACCTAAACCTGGACCTACAACCAAAGAGTTAGCACTACATACTGTACAATACTCTAAGGTGCCACTAACATATAGTGCAAACATACGGGGGTGGGGGTGTGCATGTCATAGTGATGACAAACAATCAAGCACAGCAACCATCATCACATCTCTCACTCAGTGCGTAAAGCATACGATATCTACCACTTTGACCACCCCATGCCTTGCTATGATCACTCTGCCCCATGGAGTCGTAATGACACCACTGCACTGATCCATAGCCACTAATGCTTTGTTATGTCCACTCTGCCCCATGGAGTCATTATGGCTCCACTGCACTGGCTCATAACCTTGCTACGATCACTCTGCCCCCATGAAGTCATGACAACTTCACTGCACTGATCCGTAACCAATATTCGTCTTTCCGTGGTGAGTTAAAGCTATAGACGTCGATAACCCATTTGCACGCGTCCCGCAGCAAAGCCCAACTCATGAAGTTAACTCGTTGGTTCCCAACTGGATCCTGAGTTCTACTTCCCGTTTGGACTACCTTTGCATCTCGGGTTTTGGTCTCCTCCGGATTGGTTCGGGTCTCCTCCTCCTATCCGGTTCGGTTCGGGTCTCCTCCTCCTGTCCGGTTCGGTTCGGGTCTTCCTCCTATCCGGTTCAGTTCGGGTCTCTTCCTCTTATCTGGTTCGGTTCGGTTCGGTTCGGGTCTCCTCCTCCTATCCGGTTCGGTTCGGGTCTCCTTCTCCTATTCGGTTTGGTTTGGGTCTCCTCCTCCTTTCCGGTTCGGGTGTCTTCCTCCTATCCGGTTCGGTTCGGGTCTCTTCCTATCCGGTTTGGTTCGGGTCTCCTCCTTCTATCCTGTTCGGTTCGGGTCTCCTTCTCTCCTTCTCCTATCCGGTTCGGTTTGGGTCTCCTCCTCCTATCCGGTTCGGTTCGGATGTCTTCCTCCTTTCCGGATCGGTTCAGTTGTCTTTCTCCTATCCGGATCGGATAGGGTGTCTTGCTCCTATCTGGATCGGATCGGGTGTTCCTCCTAACCGGTTCTGAAAATCTACAACTTTTTCCTGCAAGCTATTTTCGCCAAACGACGGCGTTTTCAACCATTCTAACATTTCTATGACATCAAAAAACATTCCAAACAGCGGGTCAGGTCTAACAGCAGCTCTAACACTGATTTGGTGAATATCTTCCTTGATTTTGCGTTGCTAAGCGTAATCCTTGATTAGAGAGCGATTTTGGAAGATTTTAGAAGGTAGAGGCCATGACTAGGGTTAGGGAATAGTTTTAGACGGCTGAAAAATGAAATAAAATTCGTTTCCCTACTGTTCTCAGCCTCCCCATAACCCTAATCCCGAAATGGGTTATGGGCCCTCTCGCTAACCACACTAATTAGGCCCGATTAAGCTGTTTTTCACCTTCTAAACCTTATTTCAGCCATATCTCCCAAACGATGATTCCGTTTGGCTAGTGTGACGACCCTACGGAATTGTAAACCATCATTCAAAGCCAATGGAAGTGGTTTCAGGTCAAAACTCCTTTCCAATCAAAAGTTATGGCCGAAACAAGATCAGCTAGGGGCAAAATGGTCATTTAAAAATTGGAAAAAATCATGAACATGGGAAATGAACTCAATAGTTGTTCCCCAAAGTTACACGACCATACGACTTCATACGAAGAAGAAATAAATATTTTACGATCTTCCGAAGCTAGAACGGGGGTCGTTACATCCCCCCCCCCCCTTTAGGAAATTTCGTCCTCGAAATTCCTTAACCAAAACATGCAAAGGGTCCCGTATGCCTACCAATCATTTACAGCAATCAACATACAAAACAAACAAATAAGTCTATCCTAGCATGCGGAAAACTAAATCGCAAGTAGAATCTTACCAGGCAAAGAGTCCTGGATACGCCTTCCTAATGCTCTCCTCTGTCTCCCTAGTACAGTCATTTTCATCTCGCCCCACTGAATCTTTACTAGTTTCACCGCTTTCCTTCGAAGTTGCTTCGTATCATGCTCGACAATACGAATCGGCTTGCGGTTCCCAACCGCCTCGGGTTCTACTTTGATATCATCCAACTGATTAGGTGAAATAGTCATATCGGGGTCGTGCACGAACTTCCTTAACTGGGAAATATGAAATACGTTCTGAACTCCCGCCATATTGTCAGGCAACTCGACTCTATATGCCAAATTCCCAACTTGCTCAAGAACTGGGAATGGACCAACAAATCTTGGTGCCAACTTTCCTCTCCTACCAAATCAAATAACATTCTTTAATGGAGAGATCTTGACAAATACTAAGTCACCAATGGAGAATTTCAATTCTCTTCTCCTTCTATCAGCATAACTCTTCTACCTATCTTGGACAGTCTTCTTGCGTTGTTGAATGATCTTGATCTTGTCTGAAGTTTCTCTTATTACATCCGGCCCAAGCGCAAACTTCTCACCGGTTTCCAACCAACATGATGGTGAGTTACATGGTCTTCCATACAAAGCTTCAAATGGAGCCATTCCAATACAAGATTGATAACTGTTATTATAGGCAAACTCTACTAGATGCAAATAGTCATCCCATGATCCCCCAAAATCCAATATACAAGCTTTCAAGAGATCCTCCAATATACGATTCACCCTCTCTGTATGACCGTCGGTTTGAGGATGGTACACGGTACTGAGATGTAATTCTGATCCCAACGCCTCTTGTAAGCTCTTCCAAAATCCACTAGTAAACAACGGATCTCAGTCACTTACAATGCCTTTGGGTATTCCATAAAATCTCACTATCCACTTGATATACAGTTCCGCTAACTTAGGTGTAGTTCTATTCGACTTGACGGGCATGAACCTTGCACTTTTAGTCAATCGATCTACGATTACCCAAATGCTATCATGACTTGATCTAGTCCTTGGTAAACCATCGATGAAATCCATCGAGACTTGTTCCCATTTCCATTCTGGGATTTCTAACAGTTGTAACAAACCACTAGGCTTCTTTTGCTCAGCTTTAACTAACTGGCAATTCATACGCTTGGATATAAACTTCCCAACGTCTCTTTTCATCCCTTCCCAGTAGTAGATCTGCTTCATGTCTCGATACATTTTGTTACCACTGGGAAGTGTGGTCAGTTTTGAGTGGTGAAATTCTCTAAGCACTTCATCTCTCAATTCATTGACATTGGGTACAACTAGTCTTCCATTCTTTCTAAGCCATCCATCTCGATCAATCCCATACTTAATCATCTCCTCATCAACGCCCATCTCTAACTTGGAGATGATTTTCAATAAGTTAGGATCGTCTCTCTGACTGGAACCAATCCTCTCAATCAAAATGGGTCTGATCGTCAAACTTGCTAACATTTCTGGATCCAATTCATACTTTGGTTTGAAATCATACCCTGCGATGTACTCCAGTTGCTTCCATTCAAGAAACATAGCCCCTAAACTGGCATGTCTTCTACTCAATGCATCGGCTACTGCATTGCCCTTTCCTGGTGTATATGCGATATCGAAATCATAGGAAGCCAAGAACTCTAACCATCTTTGCTGACGGAGATTTAGATCCTTCTAAGAGAAAAGATACTTTAATCGACTTATGGTCAGTAAACAACTCGAATCTTTCTCCCAAGAGATAATGTCTCCACATCTTCAACGCAAACACGATCGTTGCCAATTCCAAATCATGGGTAGGGTATCTTTTCTCATGTGGTTTCAGTTGCTGGCTTGCATAAGCTACAACCCTACCTCCTTGCATCAACATAGCACCTAGTCTGGTACCACATGCGTCCGTGTATACTACAATTTCTTCATTCCCTTTAGGAATGACTAACACTGGTGCACGCGTCAACTTTTCCTTTAGACTCTTGAATGCATTCTCATACCTTTCGTCCCAAACAAAAGCTTGATTCTTCTTGGTCAACTGAGTCAACGGTGCTGCTATCTTGGAGAAGTTTTGGATAAACTTACGATAATATCCAGCTAATCCCAAGAAACTTCTTATGTCCGTTGCATTCTTGGGCGTAGACCAATCTTGTACCGTAGCCACCTTTGTCGGGTCCACGGCAATACCATTCTCTGAAACAACATGGCCCAAGAATCTCACTTCCCTCCTCCAGAAGTTACACTTAGAAAACTTTTCTTTCAATTGGTGTTTTCTCAACACCTCCATCACTACCCTCAAATGTTCCTTGTGTTCTTCCTCTATGCTTGAATAAACCAAGATATCATCCATGAACACAAGAACAAACTTATACAATTGATCCTTGAATACCTTATTCATAAGATCCACAAAATATGCTGGTACATTGGTCAACCCGAATGTCATGACCAACCACTCATAGAATCCAGACGGCGTCTGAAATGCCGTTTTAGCTATACTCTCAGCTTCCACCCTAAGCTGATGAAAACCTGTTGTGAGATCCAACTAGGAGAACACTCTTACGCCACTCAACTGATCAAACAAATCATCTATCCACGGTAGAGGATACTTATTCTTCATCGTCACCTTATTCAACTAGCGGTAGTCTACACATAATCGAAAGGAACCATCGGCCTTGGTAGCAAACACAACTGGTGCTCCCCACTCAGAAAACTTCTTCTGATAAATCCCTTCTTCAAAAGATCGCTCACTTGCACCCCGATCTTTCGCTGCTCCCTTGGTGCCATACGACGAAGTGGCATCACTATAGGTCTGGCATCTTTCACCAAATCAATACGGAACTCATTCTCTCGGTGTGGTGGAAGTCCGGTCACTTCCTCGAAGACGTCCGGATACTGGCCAGCCACGGGCACATCAGACAACTCATCATGTGGGATGTCGAGGGAATTTAGAAAACTAGCCATTACCCCATCACTGGGTAGACCACCAAAATTCCCATCATCCGCTCTAACTATCACCAAAAGCCCTCATAGTCTACCACCATCCCATATCTTTGGAGCCAATCGACTCCGAAAATAATGCCAAACCCAGTAATGCCCAAACAAAGCAATCACAAAACAAACAAACATCCATGACTCGATAAGACCACATTACGACAAATCATACTAAGGCTAGTCAAACCACCAATCGGGTTCATCACAAGGTCTATCGACAATCTCGGGCTCCAATCCCAACCTATCTACCAGGTCATTAGATATGAAGGAACTGGAAGCTTCGGTATCAAACAACACTCTAACTGGAATATCATAAACAGAAAGAATACCTTGAATAACAACATTCTTTCCTTTCTCCGCCACAGTTGGGGTATTCGACGAAGAAGGAACAACATTGATAGCATATGCTTTCGCAATTTGCTTCTCTTTAGGGGGTACCAGACACTTATCCTTGTGATGTCCCACTTGGCCGCAGTTAAAGCACTTCCTATCCGCTAGCTTGGCCCGACACTCTTTGGCATAATGGCCCTTCTTACCACAGCTGAACCACTCAACATCTTTCTTACTCTTTTTCTAGCCATCCTTAGCTTGGTTCTGTTTTCTCTTATTCTGCGAGTTATTCTTGCCTCCACCGCCTACTTGCGGTTTTGGCTCCCCTGCAGGTACAACAGCAACCTCAGTCTTTGGCTTAGGGTAAAGACTCTCCGACCTCAATGCTTTCCCCACAATCGATTCAAACCTCTCATCGATGTGGTTAATAAGCCTTACCCCCAAGTATCCATCCAAACCAGTTATGAACTTGTGACGGTCCGCCCCGCACCAACTGGCATTTCCTCCGAAAGTGCGCTGTACACATGCCCGACTAGCACGAAAAGGTCGCCAAAGAAAGGAAAGAAGAGATTTAACTAATAGAAAACCTGTAGAATGTCTCACAGTGCATGGAACAAAATATAATAATAATATACTTGACATAAAATAGGTGAGACAGTGTATAAGCTGATAACTAAAACCAACATCAAAATCATCATCAGAGTAGCGGAAATCCAAATACAGCTTATTACAACTTTCCAAATTACTGTCTCTAAACAAAAGAAAGAAAGGTACACCACTAATGCCCAAAGTAGTGACCGTAGCAACACAGGGAGAATGTCTATATATATCATACGTGGAAGCCTCCTGCTCGTCTCCGGTACAGCTACTCGTGCATACCACCTAACCTGTCCCTAGTCTGCTCATGAGAGCACCCAGAGTAATAAGAAGAGACATAAAACTCTATGTCAGACAAAAAGTATGGTATGAGCGATAAGCAGCTAAATAGAACAATAACAGGTATACTAAACCATACCTGAACCTGGACCTGCAACCAAAGAGTTAGCACTACATACCGTACAATACTCTGAGGTGCCACTGAACAGATGGTGTAAAGAAAACGGGGGGTGGGGGTGTGCATGTCATAATGATGGCAAACAAATCAAACATAGCAACCATCATCACGTCTCTCACTCAGTGCGTGAAGTATACGATATCCACCACTTTGATCACTATAACCATCGAAGTAGTGACGGAGCTCGACTTGTACAACTACTGCTACTACCAAGCTGACCACATGGAATCATGACCAAATCTTTACAAATGACCCCACTGCATTGGTCTATAGCTCTTTAGTCGTACCCAGGCCACTGTGGTCCTGAATTCGTTCACGTACTCCCTACACATAGTGATCCAAAGTTATAGACATTGACAACCATTTAGCACACGTCCCGCAGCAAAGCCCAACTCATGAAGTTAACTCGTTGGTTCCCAACTGGATCCTGAGCTCTACTTCCTATTTGGACTTCCTTTGCATCTCGGGTTTTGGTCGAATTGGAGTTGGTCTTCAAAAGATTCGTCGAGTAGAAGTAGATTAAGTCTAGTTTGGTTCGGATCCTCCATCGGTTTGGTTCGGGTGCCTCTTCCTGGGTTCGGCTCGGTGAATGCTCCCTCCTAGACGTCCCGACCCGATTCAGTGCTTCACCCCAACTCCAGCTCCAAGCTTGGTCCCCCGATCCGATCCCGCTCCCTAGCTCTAGTCCGATCCGATCTCCACGCCCTTGCTTCCGATCCGATCCCCTGTTGGTCTCTCCGATCTGATCCCCTGCCCAACTCCAACTCTAAGCAAATGGCCTTCCATCTCGCCAAGCCCTTTATGCTAAGTTCCAATCCAAATCAGGTCCACCTGCCCGGTTCTCCTATCCGATCCGAGCCCAATGATCCGATCTGATCTGGTCTGAAACCCTGCATATTTCCTACAACTTTCCAGCGGCTGTTTTACGCCATACAACGACGTTTTCGACCAATCTAACTATTTTAATCAACCATAAAGCATACCCTACAGTCATAGAAACATGTAGAAACAACTATAAACACCAAAACATCAATTTGATAAGTTAAAACGGATCAAACATAGCCAAAACCCCATATTTTCCCTTAAGCATGTTTAAGCAAAACCGATGATAGGATTAGCAAAACCAAACCAAACTAATCCAAATTTCTAACAGGTGTCTAAAAAATTATTTTCGAATTTTATAAATATTTTCCAGAATTTTATCATGTCTAATTTCGTTAATATTCACTAATTACCCTTAATTAACCGTAATTAGTGCAAAACTATGCAAATCACTTACCATGGCCACAAATAAAATACCAAATCTGAAATGATTCTCTGTTTGGCGCCGTTCCCAATGCAAAACAGCATCTCTAACCTTGCTTTGGTGATTTCTCTCCTTAATTTGATGTTGCTAATCTTAATCCTTGATTAGAAAGTGATTTGGGGATGTTTTAGAGGTTGGATGCCATTATTAGTGTTCTTAGGAGGTAAGTGGCGGCTAGAAAACTGTAATGAAATGAAAACCTAGCTCATTTCAGCCTCCCCATAACCCTAATCCCGAAATGGATTATGGGCCCATTTACTAATCATCTCATTTGGCCCGGTTAAGCAGTTTTTCACCATCTGAAACTTGTTTTAGCCATATCTCCCAGACGGTGAGTCCGTTTGGCTAACGTAACCACTCTACGAAAAGGTAACCATCATCCGGAGCCAATGGAAGTGGTTTCAGGTAAAAACTCCTTTCCAATCAAAAGTTATGGCCAAAACAAGACTAGATAGGGGCAAAACGATCATAAAAAAATCGGCAAAAATCATGAACATAGGAAATGACCCCAATAGTCGTCTACCAAAGTTACATGACCATACGACTTCGTATGTGAAAGAAATAAATATTCTACGATCATATGATACATAGAATGCGGGTCGTTACACTCTTCCCTCCTTAAGAAATTTCGTCCCCGAAATTCCTTAACCCAAAACATACAAAGGATCCCGCATGCCTACCAACCATATACAACAATCAATCATGCAAAACAAGTCTATCCTAGCATGCAGAAAGACTAAATCGAAGTTAAAATCTTACCAGACGAAGAGTTCGGGATACATCTTCCTAATGTTCTCCTCTGTCTCCCAAGTACAATCATTCTCATTCTCGCCCACTGAAATTTGACTAACTTCACCGCTTTCCATCGAAGTTGCTTCGTATCGTTCCCAACAATACGCATAGGCTTGCGGTTCCCAACCGCCTTGGGTTCAACTTCGATATCATCCAACTGATCAGCTGAAATAGTCACATCTGGGTCGTGCACGAACTTCCTTAACTGGGAAACATGAAGTACGTTGTGAACTCCTTCCATATTCTTTGGTAATTCAACTTTGTATGCCAAATTCCCAATCTGCTCAAGAACTGGGAATGGACCAACAAACCTTGGTGCTAACTTGCCTCTCCTGCCAAATCGTATCACGCTCTTCAACGGAGAAATCTTGATAAACACCAAGTCGCCAATGGAGAACTTTAATTCTCTTCTCCTTTTATCAGCATAACTCTTCTGCCTATCTTGGGTAGCCTTCATTCACTGTTGGATAACCTTAATCTTGTCTGAAGTTTCTCTTATCACATCGGGTCCAAGCACAAACTTCTCAGTAGTTTCTACCCAACATGACGGTGAGTTGCACGATCTTCCATACAAAGCTTCAAATGGTGCCACACCAATACTGGATTGATAACAATTATTATATGCAAACTCTACTAGATGCAAATGGTCTTCCCATGATCCACCAAAATCCAATATGCAAGCTCTCAAGACATCTTCTAACACTCGATTCACCCTCTCTGTCTGTCCGTCTGTTTGAGGATGATACGCGGTACTGAGATGTAGTTCTGATCCTAATGCCTCTTGTAAGCTCTTCCAAAATCCACTAGTGAATAACGGATCTTGGTCACTCACAATCCCTTTGGGTATTCCATGAAATCTCACTACCCACTTTATATACAGTTCCGCTAACTTAGCTGCCGTCCTGTTTGACTTGACGGGTATAAACCTTGCACTCTTAGTCAATCGGTCAACAATCACCCAAATGCTATCATGGCCCGATCTAGTCCTTGGTAACCCGTCAACGAAATCCATTGACACTTGTTCCCATTTCCATTCTGGAATTTCTAATGGTTGTAGCAAACCACTAGGCTTCTTTTGCTCAGCTTTAACTAGCTGGCAGTTCATGCATTTGGATATAAACTTCCCAATGTCTCTTTTTATCCCTTCCCAGTAGTAGGTCTGCTTCATGTCTCGGTACACCTTGTTACCACCGTGGTGTATAGTCAGTTTTGAGTGATGTTATTCTCTAAGCACTTCATCCCTTAATCCATTGACATTGGGTACAAATAGTCTTGCATTCTTTCTAAGCCATCCATCTCGATCAAGCCCATACTTGTTCATCTCTCCGTCAATTCCCATCTTTAACTTTGAGATGATTTCCAATAGGTTAGGATCGTTCCTCTGACTGGAACCAATCCGCTCAATCAAAGTGGGTCTGATCGTCAAACTTGCTAACATTTCTAGATCCAATTTGCACTTTGGTCTGAAATCATACCCAGCGATGTACTCTAGTTGCTTCGATCCTAGAAACATAGCCCCTAAACTGGCATGTCTTCTACTCAATGCATCAGCTACCGCATGCCCCTTTCCTGATGTATATGCGATGTCGAAATCATAGGAAGCTAAGAATTCTAACCATCTTTGCTGCCGGAGATTTAGATCTTTTTGAGAGAAGAGATACTTTAACGATTTATGAACGGTAAACAACTCGAATCTTTCTCCCAAGAGATAATGTCTCCACATCTTCAGTGCGAACACGATCGCTGCCAATTCCAAATCATGGGTAGGGTATCTTTTCTCATGCGGTTTTAATTGCCGGCTTGCATAAGCTACAACCCTACCTCCTTGCATCAATACAGCACCTAGCCCTATGCCATATGCATCCTTATATACTGTCATCTCTTCATTCCCCTTATGAATGACTAACACTGGTGCACAAGTCAACTTTTCCTTTAGGCTCTTGAATGCATTCTCGCATTTTTCGTCCCAGACGAAGGCTTGATTCTTCTTGGTCAACTAAGTCAACGGTGCTGCTATCTTGGAGAAGTCTTGGATAAACTTACAATAATATCCAGCTAATCCCAAGAAACTTCTTATGTCTGTTGCATTCTTGGGCGTAGACCAATCTTGGACTGTAGCCACCTTTGCAGGATCCACGACAATACCATTTTCTGAAACAACATGGCCCAAGAATCTCACTTCCCTCCTCCAGAAGTGACACTTAGAGAATTTTGCTTTCAACTGGTGTTTTCTCAACACCTCCATCACTATCCTCAAATGTTCCTTGTGTTCTTCCTCTGTCCTCGAATAGACCAAAATATCATCCACGAACACAAGGACAAACTTATTCAACTGATCTTTGAATACTCTATTCATAAGATCCACAAAATATGCTGGTACATTGGTCAACCCAAATGGCATGACCAACCATTCATAAAATCCAGACGGTATCCAAAATGCTGTTTTAGCTATACTCTCAGCTTCCACTCTAAGCCGATGAAAACCTGTCGCGAGATCCAACTGAGAGAATACTCTCACGCCACTCAACTGATCAAACAAATCATCTATCCGCGGTAGAGGATACATATTCTTCCTTGTCACTTTATTCAACTCGCGGTAGTCTACACATAAACGAAGGGAACCATCCGCCTTGGTAGCAAACACAACTGGTGCTCCCCATTCAGAAACACTCCTTCTGATAAATCCCTTGTTCAAAAGATCGCTGACTTGCACCCCGTGCTCTTGCTGCTCCCTTGGTGCCATACGACGAAGTGGCATCACTATAGGTCTGGCATCTTTCACTAAATCAATACGGAACTCAATCTCTCGGTGTGGTGGAAGTCCGGTCACTTCGTCGAAGACGTCCAGATACTGGCCAACCACGGGCAAACCTGACAACTCACTATGCGGGATGTCGAGGGAATTTAGAAAACTAGCCATTACCCCATCACTATGTAGACCACCAAACACTACCCTCTGCCCATCACTGCTCTAGCTGTCACCAAAAAGTCCTCACAGTCTACCAACACCTCGTATCTTTGGAGCCAATCGACTCCCAAAATAATGCCAAACCCAATAAAGCCCAAAACAAAGCAATCACAAACAAACATGCATCCATGACTCGATAAGACCACATTGCGACAAATCATGTTAAGGTTAGTCGAACCACCAATCGGGATCGTCACTACTAAAGGTCTATCGACAATCTCAGGCTCCAATCCTAACCTATCTACCAGGTCACTAGATATGAAAGAACTGGAAGCTCCGGTATCAAACAAAACTCTAACAAGAACATCATAAACAGAAAGCATACCTTAAATAACGACATTCTTTCCCTTCTCCGCCACAGTTGGGGCATTCGACGAAGAAGGAATAGCATTAAGGGCATATGCTTTCACCATCTGCTTTTCTTTAGGGGATTGCGGACACTTGTCCTTGTGATGTCCCACTTGGCCACAGTTAAAGCACTTCCTATCCGCTGGCTTGGCCCGATAATTACTAGCATAATGGCCCTTCTTACCACAGCTGAAGAACTCAACATCTTTCTTATTCTTTTTCTGGCTATCCTTATTCTGGTTCTGCTTCCTCTTATTCTGAGGACCACTCTTGCCTCCACCACTTACTTGTGGTTTTGGCTCCTCTGCAGATGCAACCTAAGTCTTCGACTTAGGGTAAAGACTCTCTGACCTCAATGTTTTCCCCACAATTGACTTAAACGTCTCATCGATGTGGTTAATAAGCCTTTCCCCCAAGTATTCATCCAAGCCAATTATGAACTCCTCATTCT
This sequence comes from Allium sativum, assembly GCA_030737875.1. Taxonomy (NCBI): domain Eukaryota; kingdom Viridiplantae; phylum Streptophyta; class Magnoliopsida; order Asparagales; family Amaryllidaceae; genus Allium; species Allium sativum. The sequence continues at coordinate 656,210,203 of CM060910.1, forward strand.
TCCTCTCGGCAGTATCAATAAGAGATAGCCCATACTTCGATAAAGTATCGAATTTTGCAATATACTCCGAGATAGCTCTTCCATTCTGCTTGAGCTCCAAGAATTTCTTAAACAGCACTAACTTCTGAGCAGCTGGAATGAACTTATCGCTAAAGCGAACCTTAAACTGCTCCCAAGTAATCTGGTCCTCGGGAGTAGCTGCCTTTATAGCATTCCACCAATTCATTGCCCGTCCTTGTAGCTGACGGGATGCTAGCCTTCTCTTCATCGCATCCTCGATACCCAAATCTTCGAAGATATGCTCGCAGCTATCCAAACAATCATGAACATCCGTAGCCGACTCCGTTCCGTGAAACGACTTCCCACCAAGACTAGTATAGTCCTTGTTCAGCTTGGCGAAATCGGCCCTAGGCGCCTGCACTATTGGACCATTACCATTATTGGGAGCTTCCCTTTGCACATCCCTAAGCATCTCTCTCATGAGGTCAGTAAACATCATCCTCATTTCAGCAGCATTCCCATTATTGGCTCCTCTACCGGCACCTCTTGCGTATCGGCTCGTCGTTCAATCTGTAAAGAGAAAACGATTAACCACCTCCATAGTGGTGCTAGTGCAGTGCGACTTCATCCTTAGCTATACTAATAGTGTATATATATAGCTTTTGAAAACCAAAATAATAAGAAATACACGCTCTCATATACGTATACTATCTATCCCTGATGACTTCCCTAGGTTAACTACGCAACCTAGAGCTCTGATACCAAGTGTGACGATCCGCCCCGCACCAATCGGCATTTCCTCCGAAAGTGCGCTGTACACATGCCCGACTAGCATGGAACGGTCGCCAAAGAAAGGAAAGAAGAGAATGAACTAATCGAAAACCTGTAAAATGTCTCACAGCGCATGGAACAAAATATAATAATAATATACTTGACATAAAACAGGTGAGACAGTGTATAAGCTGATAACTAAAACCAACATCAACATCATCATCAGAGCAGCGAAAATCCAAATACAACTTATTACAACTTTCCAAATTACTGTCTCTAAATAAAAGAAAGAAAGGTACACCACTAATGCCCAAAGTAGTGATCGCAGCAACACAGGGAGAATGTCTATATATATCATACGTGGAAGCCTCCTGCTCGTCTCCGGTACAGCTACTCGTGCATACCACCTAACCTGTCTCTAGTCTGCTCGTGAGAGCACCCAGAGTAATAAGAAGAGACATAAAACTCTATGTCAGACAAAAAGTCTGGTATGAGCGATAAGCAGCTAAACAGAACAATAACAGGTATACTAAACCATACCTGAACCTGGACCTGCAACCAAAGAGTTAGCACTACATACCGTACAATACTCTAAGGTTACACTGAACAGATGGTGTAAAGATAACGGGGGGTGGGGGTGTGCATGTCATAATGATGGCAAACAAATCAAACATAGCAACCATCCTCACATCTCTCACTCAGTGCGTAAAGCCCACCACTTTGATCACTAGACCCATCGAAGTAGTGACGGAGTTCGACTTTTACAACTACTGCTACTACCAAGCTCACCACATGGAGTCATGACCAAATCTTTACAAATAACCCCAATTTGGTCCATAGCTCTTTAGTCGTACCAAGGCCACTGTGGTCCTGAATCCGTTCACGTACTCCCTACACATAGTGATCCAAAGTTATAGACATCGACAACCCCTTAGCACACGTCCCGCAACAAAGCCCAACTCATGAAGTTAACTCGTTGGTTCCCAACTGGATCCTGAGCTCTACTTCCTATTTGGACTTCCTTTGCATCTTGGGTTTTGGTCGAATTGGAGTTAGTCTTCAAGAGAGTCGTCGAGTAGAAGTAGTTTAAGTCCGGTTCGGTTCGGATCCTCCATCGGCTTGATTCGGATGCCTCTTCCTGGGTTCGGCTCGGTGATTGCTCCCTCTTAGATGTCTCGATCCGATTCAGTACTTCGCCCCAACTACAACTCCAAGCTTGGTCCCCCAATCCGATCCCGCTCCCTGGCTCTAGTCCGATCCGATCTCCAAGCCCTTGCATCCGATCCGATCCTCTGTTGGTCTCTCCGATCCGATCCCCTGCCCAACTCCAACTCTGAGCAAATGGCCTTCCTTCTCGCCAAGCCTCTTATGCTAAGTTCCAATCCAAATCAGGTCCACCTGCCCGGTTCTCCTATCCGATCCGAGCCCAATGATCCGATCTGGTCTGAAACCCTGCATATTTCCTGCAACTTTCCAGCGGCTGTTTTACGCTATACGACGGTGTTTTCGACCAATCTAACAATTTCAATCAACCACAAAGCATACCACACAGTCATAGCAACATGGAGAAATAACTATAAACACCAAAACATCAATTTGATAAGTTAAAACGGATCAAACATAGCCAAAACCCCATATTTTCCCTTAAGCATGTTTAAGCAAAACTAATGATAGGATTAGCAAAACTTAACCAAACTAATCCAAATTTCTAACAGAGGTCTTAAACAATATTTTCGAATTTTATAAATATTTTCTAGAATTTTATCATGTCTAATTTCGTTAATATTCACTAATTACCCTTAATTAATCGTAATTAGTGCAAAACTATGCAAATCACTCACCTTGGCCACAAATAAAATACCAAATCTGAAATGATTCTCTGTTTGGCGCCGTTCCCAATGCAACATAGCAGCTCTAACCTTGCTTTGGTGATTTCTCTCCTTAATTTGGTGTTGCTAAGCTTAATCCTTGATTAGAAAGTGATTTGGGTATGTTTTAGAGGTTGGAGGCCATTATTAGGGTTCTTAGGAGGTAAGTGGCGGCTAGAAAACTGAAATGAAATGAAAATCTAGCTCATTTCAGCCTCCCCATAACCCTAATCCTGAAATGGGTTATGGGCTCATTTACTAATCACCTCATTTGGCCCGGTTAAGCAGTTTTCCACCATCTGAAACTTGTTTCAGCCATATCTCCCAAACGGTTAGTCCGTTTGGCTAATGTGACCACTCTATGGAAAGGTAAACCATCATCCGGAGCGAAAGGAAGTGGTTTCAGGCCAAAACTCCTTTCCAATCAAAAATTATGGCCAAAACAAGACTAGCTAGGGGCAAAATGGTCATAAAAAAATCGGCAAAAATCGTGAACATGGGAAATGACCCCAATAGTCGTCTCTTAAAGTTACATGACCATACGACTTCATATGTGGAAGAAATAAATATTCTACGATCATACGATACGTAGAATGCAGGTCGTTACAGAACTTCTCGTTCTTCTTCTCGGCAGTATCAATAAGATATAGTCCATATTTTGATAAAGTATTGAACTCAGCAATATATTCCGAGACTGCCCTACCATTCTGCTTAAGCTCCTAGAGCTTCCTAAACAGTTCTGACTTCTGGGCAGTTGGGATAACCTTATCACTGAATCGGGCCTTAAACTAATCCTAAGTAACTTGATCCTCTGGAGTAGCTGCCTTAATAGCGTTCCACCTATTCATAGCCCGTCCTTGCAGCTGACGGGATGCTAGTCTTCTCTTCATCGCATCCTCGATACCCAAGTCTTCGAAGATACGCTCACAGCTGTCCAACCATTCTTGAACACCCGTAGCCGACTCCATTCCGTGGAACGGCTTCCCACCAAGGCTTGTGTAATCCTTACAGAGCTTGGCGAAATCAGCCCTAGGAACCTGCACCTATGCACCACCACCATTAGCACCATTGGGAACTGCCCTCTGAACATCCCTAAGCATCTCTCTCGTGAAGTCAGTGAACATTGTCCTCATGTCAGCAGCATTCCCATTATTGGGTCCTCTACCAATACCCCTCGTATGTCGGCTCATCGTTCAATCTGTAAGGAGAAAATGATTAACCATGTTCTTTGTGGTGTCAGTGCATCGCGACTTCATCCTTAGCTATACTAATAGTATATATATCTTTTGAAAACCAAAATAATCACAAATACGCGCTCTCATATACGTATACTATCTCTCCCTGGTCTCTTTCCCTACGTTAACTACGAAACCTAGAGCTCTGATACCAAATGTGATGTCCTGCACCAGTCGATATTTCCAATGAAAGTGTGTTGTGCCAATGCCCGACTAGCACGGGACGTTCGCCAAAGAAAGAAAAAGAAAGGAATTTGAACTAACAAAGAACCTGTAAAATGTCTCACAGTGCATGGAATCAAATATAATAATAACATACTTTGACATAAACAGGCGATACAGTGCATAAGCTGAAAACTAAACATCATAGCAGCGGAAAATCCAAATACAGCTTATGTTCCACATCATCATTATTAAAATTTTTGAAAACTGTCTCTAAAGCAAAGTAAAGGAAAGGTACACTACGAATGCCCAAAGTAGTGACCAGCAGCGACACAAGGAGAATATCTATATATATCATACGTGGGAGCCTCCTGCTCGTCTCCGGCATAGCTACTCGTGCATACCACCTAACGTGTCTCTAGTCTGCCCGTTTAAGAGCACCCAGAGTAATAAGAAGAGACATAAAAATTTGGGTTAGAAAAAAGTCCGGTATGAGCGATAAGCAGCAAAACAGAACAATAACAGGTATACTAAACCATACCAGAACCTGGACCTGCAACAAAAGAGTTAGCACTACATACTATACAATACTCTAAGGTTCCACTAACATATGGTGCAAAGATACGGGGGTGGGGGTGTGCATGTCATAGTGATGGCAAACAATCAAGCATAGCAACCATCCTCACATCTTTCACTCAGTGCGTAAAGCATACGATATCTACCACTTTGACCACCCCATGCCTTGCTATGATCACTCTGCCCCATGGAGTCGTAATGATAACGCTGCACTGATCCATAGCCCCTAATCCTTTCTATGTCCACTCTGCCCCATGGAGTCATGATCGCTCCACTGCACTAGCTCATAACCTTGCTACGATCACTCTGCCCCATGAAGTCATGACAACTTCACTGCACTGATCTGTAACCAATATCCGTCTTTCCCTGGTGAGTCAAAGCTATAGACGTCGATAACCCCTTTGCACGCGTCCCGCAGCAAAGCCCAACTCATGAAGTTAACTCGTTGGTTCCCAACTGGATCCTGAGTTCTACTTCCCATTTGGACTACCTTTGCATCTCAGGTTTTGGTCTCCTCTGGATCGGTTCGGGTCTCCTCCTCCTATCTGGTTCTGTTCGGGTCTCCTCCTCCTGTCTGGTTCGGTTCGGGTCTTCCTCCTATCCGGTTCAGTTCGGGTCTCTTCCTCCTATCCGATTCGGTTCGGGTCTCCTCCTCCTATCCGGTTCGGTTCGGGTCTCCTTCTCTCCTTCTCCTATCTGGTTGGGTACGGGTCTCCTCCTCCTATCCGGTTCGGTCTGGGTGTCTTCCTCCTATCCGGTTCGGTTTGGGTCTCTTCCTCCTATCCGGTTCGGTTCGGGTCTCCTCCTCCTATTCGGTTCGGTTCGGGTCTCCTTCTCTCCTTCTCTTATCATGTTCGGTTCGGGTCTACTCCTCCTATCCGGTTCGGTTTGGCTGTCTTACTCCTATCCGGATCGGTTCAGGTGTCTTTCTCCTATCCGGATCGGATCGGGTGTCTTGCTCCTATCTAGATCGAATCGGGTGTTCCTCCTAACCGGTTTTGAAAATCTGCAACTTTTTCCAGCAAGCTATTTTTTCCAAACGACGACGTTTTTAACCATTCTAACCTTTTTATGACATCACAAAACATTCCAAACAGTGGTAACAACATGTAAAATCAATCAAAAACATTAAAACATCATTCACATGAAATACTTTAGATCAAATATACCCAAAAAGCATGATTTTCCCCTTAATCCCCTTAATCATGACTTAACCATACAATTAGTAAAACATGTCCAAATTAACCCAAATTTTTATCAGATCCCTGAAATAATATGTAAGAATTTTACAAATTTTTACAGATTTTTCTTAGCCATAATTTCGCTAATTATCACTAATCACCCCTAATTAGCCGTAATTAGTGAAAAACAATGCAAATCACTCACCTTTGCCTCAATAAAAAATTTCAGAACTGAAACTTCGCTGATTTGGGCGAATAATGATGTCTAACAGCGGCTCTAACACTGATTTGGTGAAGATCTTCCTTGATTTGGCGTTGCCAAGCTTAATCCTTGATAAGAGAGCGATTTTGGATGATTTTAGAAGGTAGAGGTCATGGCTAGGGTTAAGGAATAGTTTTAGATGGCTGACAAATGAAATAAAATTCGTTTCTCTACTGTTCTCAGCCTTCTCATAACCCTAATCCCGAAATGGGTTATGGGCCCTCTCGCTAACCACCCTAATTAGGCCCGGTTAAGCTGTTTTTCACCTTCTAAACCTTGTTTCAGCCATATCTCCCAAACGGTGAGTCCGTTTGGCTAATGTGACCACTCTATGGAATTGTAAACCATCATCTAAAGTCAATGGAAGTGGTTTCAGGTCAAAACTCCTTTCCAATCAAAAGTTATGGCCGAAACAAGATTAGCTAGGGGTAAAATAGTCATTTAAAAATCATCAAAAATCCTGAAAATCGGAAATGACCCCAATAGTCGCTCCCCAAAGTTACACGACCATATGACTTCATATGAAAAAGAAATAAATATTCTACGATCTTTCGATGCATATAATGCGGGTCGTTACAGTTGTGGCACTTGCTTTTGAACCATCCATGTCTCTCATACTTCATGCACTCGCTGATCATGCTAATGTGTAATTGAGCTTCATATATATATATATATATATATATATATATATATATATATGCTCCACCTCCATTTGCTCTGTCTTGCTTACATGCTTGTATACATGTTTGCATCTGGTTCACTTGACATTGTAAATGTACATGCACACATATATGCACTTGCTGTTCTGTTTGGGCTGCTTTGTATATGCTCTATTTTCAAATTGGCTCGACCAATTTTGTTTGACTTGATATATATGACCCTTGTTCCATTCATACATGAAAGTGTTCATGCATTTGCTGCCATGTCGATGCTTGTACATTTAGTCTTATACTTGAGCTTTGCTTTGAAAATTGTTTGAGCTCTCAACCATATTCATATGCACTGAGTCGAGTTGGTCCATGCTGCTACTTCTCAGTTGCATTTTGATTGGCGTGGCAGTGCATGCGTATAAATATGTGTGTATATGCAGCCATCAAACAAGATTTCCTATCCCTATACTATATACAAACTGACTAGACACAGATGAATCAGATCAAGTCATGAAAAATGATGGGAAACACACCAGAAAACTGAGGCAAATAAAATTTTAAAAATAAAATTTATATTCACTTGTATTTTGAAAATTATTTCTGTTCCATATACTGTGTGTGTGTTTCTGTATATGACAGGTATGAAGATGATGACTGGACTGAGCTGTGAAGACGGAAAACTGAAGATGACATAAGACTGAAGACCGTGAATGAAGCAGTGTCAGTAAATGTGTCTGTATATGAATGTAAAAATGTATGTATATATGAATTGTACAGACAGAGTGACTGTATGAGTGTTGCAGAGAGAAATGTACTGATATTTGTAATAATTAAATTTGTTTGAAATAATATATTATTTTATTGTGCTCAAATTTGTGTTCAAGCAAATTTGTTTATCATATTCAGTTTATATACAAGTATAGTGTCATGTGAAGAATATATAAATAGTGGAGTTATAATTTTGTACTGTTTGAATGTTGAAATAGAATATTATATTCATATAGAATACAGTTTGAATGTTGAATTCTGGTGCAATAGTATTCCATTTGAATATAAATATTATATTCCCGTTTGTGATGTATATATAGAACAGTATAGTAACAAACACATTTAAAATAATATTTATTTGGTTGTTATCGTCAAACAAAAATCATATAATTGTGTATACAACTACGTTATATACAACAGTATTCTCTGTAGAGAATGCAGGTACCCAAGAGGGAATCATATGCATTTGGATGGAGGTGCAATGGCGCAAGGCGGAAATAGTGCACCATATCCTGAATAAAGTAGTTAGTTGGGGGAACGCACCCAGAAATGCAAGCCTTCCTGTTCCAAGCAGTGTACCCTTCCGGTGGTGCATTATCCCTATCGTCCTTCCCAGGCACACGAACTTCTTTCTAGGGGATGCCAAACTGTTTCGCAATGCGCCATCCTATCCATATGTGATGGCACCGAATTCGGCGGGTTTTCAAATATAACCACTCCCGTTGCTATGTCTTGTGCCACCAACATAATTCTCTCAAAAATATCTATGTCCTCTTCCCTTTCATGCTTACCCCTGGTCATCCCAAGCCTTACCAGTGCTAGTGTCTCTGTCGAACGCTCGATCGACGGTTGTTGTCCTTCTGGCTGTACCCCGCGATCAGACACATCTGGCGAGCCTGTCATTTGGGAAGAAGTGGATTCTCCGGAGGTCTCAAGCTTGCTTCCCTTCGAGCTAGCATCGCTAGGTGAATCAGATGGGGACAGTGAATGATGTGAAGCTTCAGCTTCCGAAGTCTGCGTGTTTTCTATCTCGTGTCCATTGCTAGCTATACCTTCAACATACTTGTGTTAGATATCACATTGTATAACGTGTACCCCTTGTGTTGGTGTAAACTAACATGCGTGTGTGCAATATATGCTTGTATTGTTATAACTTGGAAACTAGGTACACAATGATGATCACAAGTCTCTGAGATTGTAACCATCGTCATAGTCAACCAACGCTCCTGGATTCGCATCGAATTGCGGCTATGCTACGACTAGAGTCGATGAAAAACATGTTCAACGGTTCAGTCAAAATCCAATTGTATGTTCTAATCCTATGTGCCAGGCTAGACTGTCAGCTTAGTGATGACAAACGTGAGTTCCGATTCAATCGTATGATGTCACATAAGCGATGCGAACCCCCTAGCTTAGGAGTCGCAACCCCTTTACATCTCGGAAAGAAGCATAACACACCACCGAGGTAGGGCTCGAAGTCCACAAGCCCACCAAGAGTTTCATACCCCAACTTGGGATACGAAATTTCATATCCCTTTTGGGGTACAAAATTTTTGTATCCCCCTAGGGGTATGAAATTCTGTATCCCATCAGGGATACGAAATTTCATATCCCCCCAGGGGTAGGAAATTTCGTATCCCTAAGGGAGCACAAAAATTTCATGACCCCAAAAAAGGATATGAATCTCGGCATTTCGAACCCCGCGCCTTCGTCTCCCTCCTCACTGCTACGTGCTTCCTTATCTGACATGAGTTTTTCGACTCCCTTTCTTCTCCGAAGCTCCACCTCAACCCGACCACACAAGGACACGATGTCGTGCCCAACACGCGAGCACCATTTCCAGATCCGGACCTAGGTTCGAAATTGATCCCCCAAACCCAATGAGGTCCAAGGGATTTAACCGAGTGCAAGCTTGGTTCAGATTCCATTCACAATTCTCGAGTAGAAACACCGCCGCCATGCCTAATGTCGAGAGAAAGCATGAGCAGCAGGGTCAAGTTTTATTTCTAGTCCACCTATGTTCGACTTTGAAATCCGGATTTTCGGATCCTAGGGTTCATTTTCGAATTGCAGGCAAGAAAGAAGAAGAAGAATGAGGGGAGGAGGTGTGCTCGAATTTATAAGGAGGGGGATTCGGGCTTTGGCCCAGTGGACATTTGGGATCCCGCCTAGGGATACGAATTTTCGTATCCCAGTGGGATACAAAAATTTCGTATCCCCACGCGGAATACGAAAAAATCAGGCCCCATATGCGGGTACGAACCCACTAAAATAATAATACATATATATATATATAATATATGTACTACATGATACAATATTATGTGTATATATTTACATGTGAATGTGTACATGTGCAAACTTCTCACGCATAGCTTTCCATGTCTCAAAAGATCAAACACCTGCAAATATACATTCACGTACATTTTCATTCACTCCAACATCTATTGTTTTTCATTTCCACATCCTATCGCGTCGCGTAAGACATGCAAAAACATGTGAAGCATGCATGCGACATCAGGTCGACAACAACTTGTTTACGTTACAACGTAAACAAGGGCCGAACGCTAACCTTTACATTTATGAGTTAGTAGGAATTAGACAATTCAACAAAAATAATTCTTTCAACTCAAGACAAGACGTACTTTGGGGGGAATGTTAACCGGCCTTTTGGCCTGGTTCCCAAAAGCACACCAGACACGCTCGACTCAACACATCACGTGATGTTAAAGTCCGAAGTGTCTCCAAGAAACCAAGGACATGAGCTAAGAAGAGATCACACAAGAAAGAGCCTCAAAGCTCCTCAAAATTATGTTGTAGCTACTGCTTGTACCCGACCTCTCGGATCCCTTCATCTTGGCCACATTCACACCATATCCAAAGCAATCAGTATCCCTTGGCCTTGCCACCCATTCTTCAACTCCCTCAACTCCAAGTCTCGGATCCCTCGAGTCCCTCGCCATCACTAAAATTCGAACCCCTCGCCTACAAACCAGAAAGTTTCTGCTCTATCCCTCTCGCGGCTTTCCGCCTCGTGTCCCTCGTTTCTCACTAGCCTTCGAATCCCTTCCCACTAAATGTTTCGGCTCCCACTAAATGAACTCTCTGCTCCCCTTATCACCGTATCATGAAGGGGTACGAGCTCGTATCCCACTGGGGATATGAAAGACTCGTATCCCCTGGGGATATGAATTAACCGTTTCCCCTTGGGGATACGTTAATCCGTATCCCATAGGATACGAATTTTGTATCCCCTACAAGGGGTATGAGTTTCCACCTAGGGCTATCAATAGATATCCAAAAAATCCAAAATCCATCCGCATCCGCATCCGAAAAGCGGATAAATATCTGATATCCGGGAAAGCGGATCCGAATGCGGATATAGGCATATCCACATCTGAGAATTATCCGTCCTCTTTTTTTCACGATTACAGATTAAATTATGTGTATTTTAGTATAACTAAATATACTAATTTACTGTTTTGCAAAATTAAAAATCTACTAAATGCATGTTAATTGCTTAAAATTATATACTATCATCATATTTATTTATTTTCAGCACTTTAGTAATTAATTAGATTTAAAACGCTTAATATTAAGCTAAAAAAATTCATGTTCATTGATTTATCGATTGTTAGCGGAGCAGATAATTATCCGATATCTGTCTGTATCCGCGAATGCGGATATCCGATATCCGAAAATGGTTCCGGATGCGGATACGGATATGGCATTATCTGCATCCGAAAGTATCCATTTACAGCCCTATTTCCACCTATTTCAGAGAGAGGGAGTCGAAATGCCAGGTACAGGTCTTTAGGGATACGAAATTACACCTTGTGGTCCCCAAATCCTACCTACTCCCACCTAACCTCTCCACTATAAATACCCGCAGTCTCACACTTCAAAGAAGTTGGAAGGTGGCTGATTTGACACCTCTAGAGAGCTCTAAGTGACCTCTTTAATGGTATCCTTGCTTTGAGGAAGAAGAAGCATTAAAGTTACTTTTTTGTAATATTCATATATGACAATTATGACCCTAAAATATTTGGAAATGTTTGTAAATGGATGTCATGACATAGTTCTAAGCTTGTAACTTACTATTATCAATAAAATATCAACGAACCATTCCAAAGTGGACGTAGGCCCCTCTCGGAATCGAACCACTATAAATCTACTGTGTTGTTTGCTGCTTTCTACACTTATTTTTCCATGGGAAATGTAATTCTCTAAGTAACAGAGAATTTTTGGGTGTTATGACATTTTTTGCTACCAACAACGTGTGAAAATAAACATTCTAATTTGTTTGAAATGTTAATACCTAACAAAATAGGATATACAAGTTCATTTCCCATATTTCTCTCAATCATGGCATAAACATGTGTATTAACATATAACAATTAAAATGGGAAAATAACAATGTCAACATAAAACTTATAACTCAGGTTAGATTTGATTATCTCAATAATAAAAGATAAACAAAGTGCCATATTTCCAAAATATTTATATAATTTCTATTTTGGGACAGATTCACCTTTTATGTTAATTTTGAATATAAAAACTTAATACTTTAGTAAATAATACGTTCGGCGATCTATATTTAAAATAGATGTTTAAACCTATTCAATTCAAAATACTCAAAGTCTTAACCTTTTGTAACGAAACTATATATATGTAATATATATGAACTTATAATGAAATAAATCTGACCAAAATAGAGAATTATACAACACCAAAATGCCTTTTTTTATTATCTTAATAATCCAAACCCTTATACACAAATAGATTGACCATCTCCGTAACAATTAAAATATAGGGAATTGAGAGGATGTTTAATATTGTATTTTCGCTTAGATCCGAAATTCCTTAGGCATAAAGACCCGAATCCACAATACAAAATAGATAAAATATCAAACTGGTGTCATTTCCACTCACTGAGATTTGTAGAAGAGATTAGTGGAAAACTGGTATAGAATATCTTAAAAATATGGATTATCAGCCTTCGATGAAACGAACTTCAACTTCTTCTAATACATATATATATATATATATAACAGAATCAAAATTTAGAATCTCGTATATATATATATATATAACTTAATTCCAGAGTTTATACAGATAAGAATTTTGATCTTGGGAGATAGAAGTTTAGATCTATAATGATAGGATTTAGAAGAAGAACCTAACCCGAGATCTAGAATTAAGAAATGTAGAAACAAAGTGGAAGCGCAAGAATGAAATGAAGAATAGGATTTGGGAGAAGCTGGGTGGGTGGTTTTATAGTTGCAAGTGATAATAAAGACCGTATGATATATTAGATTAAATCCAGACAGTCCATGTATACAAATTTATATTAAAACCCTTACAAAAACAAGGCCTCAGTATCTTGAAATGACCAAGCGGTCGACCAATTTACTCGGAGCGATCAACCTCTTGGGCGTGATTTGTCCAGGAGATTTAATTCTCTGATTAGTGGCTTAATTTATTAAATGTTTATTTATTACATTGATTTCTTTCCTTTGTTTTCTTATCCTGGTCCCCTATTATATATAAATATAATCACACAAATTCAAATTCAATTGGAATATTATTTTCATGCTAATCCTCAATTAATATATACCAAATATATATATAATTCAAATCTTATGTGTTAATACTTAGCATAACTTGTTTTATTAATATCTTTTACATACAGTCTTCATTTTTAGTTAATAAAATATAAAAACGGATCAGAACCTCGTCATGAATGCAACTGTAATACTCTCGTGTCCCAATTCCAAACTATTCAAAATTCTTATTTTTATCCCACTAGTATTTCATTAATTATTATTATTATTATTTATTTTAATTAAATTTCCCTATATCTATTTTAGGGTATATTTTATGAGGTGTTACAGTGAATATATGAAATTTATATGTATTATTATTTTCCCTTGTAAGGTACCATTTAGGATATAGGGATTTCAAGGTTTTGAGGAGGCATATAAAGGAATTTTAGGATTGGTTTTTGCAATAAAATGTACCAAATTTCAATATATATATATATATATATATATATATATATATATTACTCTGGATATTATGTTTATTATGCATGTGTTCAATTAACGAAAAATAAGAGGTTGACACTAATAGTAAAGAAAGATACTTTAAGTCTTTAAAGAAGGATATCTATAAATCATAGGGAATCAGTATTGTTCAAGGAAAATGAAATATAAATATTCAAGGATGAACATTTTTATATGATCTTGAACTTGAACGGTAATTTTGATTGATGTGAGCCTATGGAAAACTGCACTTTTTGACAATATTTATTTAGCTCGCTAACATTAATTTGTGGATGTGATATTTACAAAGATGTGGAAAATATATAATTGAACAGCATGTAAGAAATACAGTTTAATTACAAGTGCTGAGAAGTGAAAACATTTGAGTTAAATATATGAATTGAAATGAAGCTTTATTTGTTTTACATTGGTATGAAATTTAATTTTTCTCTACATGAACATTATTATAATTCCCTATGTTTGAAATAATATACCATTTATAAGTTAATGTACGCATGATAGGAGAAAGATATGAATCAAATTAAATAGTGCACCTATATAAGTCAGTATACTACTAGAAATTGTGCTTATTCCGGCAGGGTGGGATAACGGCGTCCGACGGCTTTCTATGGGCCGCAGGCGGCTATCGGAAGCAGTTGGAAAACATCGAATTATACAACAGGCCTGAGAACTCTTTCTTCCCCAATTCATTTTCTTTCCAATTGTTTCAGCTCGGATTACAAACCCATACATCTCCAAATCAATTAACCTCTCAACGCCCACTTTTTTGTCTTGAAACCTCTCCGGCTTTAATTTTAACATATAGAGCGAGCAATTTCAGGTATAATCTCTTATTTTCCTTAAAAATCAAGTTTTTACCTAAACCTATATATGCTTAAATTGGAAATTTTGGGTAATATATTGATTGCAATTGGTTTCAATAGCGTTGTAGTGGATTATAGCATCCCCTTATGTGCATATTTCATATGACATAGTGAAATTGGAAATTTTATATACAATGTTTGGTTATTTGTGTATATGTCCCCCTTAACATGTTTTGGCCCATTGTATAATTATGGTAATTTGTGTATATGTGCACCTGCACCATTACATATATGTCATCGTTGTATTGTGTTAGTTGAAATAGGATAAACCAAATGGATGGGCTAGGAATACTATATTGTGCACTTTTTGACCTATGCACAAAAAAAACATGAGTCTAAAATCTAATTGAGCCTACTGAAATGACAATAATAGTAAATCAGCTTTAAATTGATGTGATGCATTTAATAAGTGGGATAAATTAAAATATCTTTGTATAAATGTGAACATTAAGTGAAACTGCATTTTTCTGGTAAAATACGCACATCTAATTGGCTAACGTCCCTTAGAGAGTTTTTAACCCGTCCGACGAGTGTTGTACATGATCGTTATATAAATAGTCATTTTTGTCAAAAAAAAATGACCATTTATATCCATCTGGTACAATGTTTGTAGGATTTATCCCTATATTGAACAAGTTATAAACAATAAGCATTTACATTTGTATATTACTTCGTTTCAAACGACTCACAAAATTTTGGTTTAACTTTTCTTTTTGTTTCCTAGGTACATGCATTTGTGTGTGATGAACGGAACAAAAGGGAAATGGTGTCGAAATTATGTTGAATCATTTAAGACGAAGTAATATACGAAATATAAATGCTTACCGTGTTTATAATGGGAAGTAGGATGCCTGACCATGGAAAAATATTACGTTAAAAACTAAAATGTGCTAGATTTGAAATATTTGAATTTAAGAAACTGTTATTTATTTTCAACTATTATACATGTGTTGTACACCATGAAAATAAGCTTTTTCGAATTTGTTCTTGAAAATAAATACTAATTTTTGAACTTGTGACTAAATTTCTCAAATAGGAAAAATGATTAATTGTTTTGTTGATCGGAGGAGATGGTACCAAAGAGGAGGACAGAGAAGTTCAATAAAAGAAGATTGTTATGGTATTAATGTCTCTGTTGAATTCTCTTTAAGTAATAACGGAAACGATATAGAAACTTGTTGTCCATGTAGCAAGTGTAGACATTTTAAGTATTTAATGCCGGATATTGTGAAAGTCCGTTTGTGCAAAAATAGATTCGTACCTAAGTGTTATTTTTTGGATTGTCATGGAGAATTTATAGCAAATACCTCTGTAGAGTCTGGGGTATATTGTTAATAAAAATGTTAATACGACCTGTATTGAAAATATGGTAAAACATGTAGCACGATCAATGTTTTTTATGGTTGAAGTTGACCACGATGATGGAAATGCTGAAGAACAGAATACTGAAGCCAATTTTTTTTATGATTTACTGGATGCTGCTAAGAAACCTATTTGGGATGGTTGTAAAAGCATCACTCGACTGTCTGTAATCGCATAATATATTGCAATGAAGTCAATATACAACATCACTGAAGCTGGGTTTACGGCTATTGTAAAAGCAGTAAAAAGACACATGCTGCCCAATTATTTAATGTGTGAGAATATCTAAGAAATTAAAAAACTTATGTTGGCTTTTGGTTTACCTTATCAGAAAATAAATACATGTTAAAATGAATGATGTTGTTTTGGAAAGAAGATGTAAACTTAGAAATTGTAAAATACGTAATTAGGAAAGATATAAACCAAGAAAAGAGAAAGGAAAGGAAGTTTCATACAAGCGTATGCATTACTTATTCATTACTTTAAGGCTTCAAAGATTATATGCATATTCTATAACTGCATCTCATATGAGATGACATAGTGTGAGATCGAAGGAAGAGGGTACGTTAACCTATCCGGCCAATGAAGAAGCATGGAAGCATTTTGATAAAACTTATCCCAATTTTGCAGCGGAGAGTTTTAATGTCAGGCTAGGTTTATGTACAGGCGGTTTTTCACCATTTCTCAGTTTGGTGCTAAATATTCTTCATGGAACATTATCATCACATCTTATAATTTACCTTAATGGATGTGTATGAAAACGCAATATATGTTTCTTAATGTAGTTTTTCTAGCCTTGACGATCAAACACAAGTAATTGATGTTTATTTATAACCACTGATTGAAGAATTAAAAACATTGTGGAACAAAGGAGTAGAAACATATGATGTTTCAAAGAAGAATTTTTTTCATATGATTGCTTCTTTGTTATGGACTATAAGTAATTTTCCTACCTATGCAATGCTTTCAGGATGGAGTACTACTGGTTGTCTAGCATGTCCATATTGCATGGAAGAAACATGAGTGTTTCCTTTACCGCATGATAAGAAAATTTCATGGTTTGACTGTCAGCGATGTTTTCTGCATATAAATCATTGTTTCAGAGGAGACAAGAAAAACTTTTTAGCTAATAGACTAGAAACCAGACAACCACCAACGATATAATCAAGCGAAGACATATACGGACTGGTTAAAGATTATCTAAAGATATATTAAATTGGAGTGCAAACAAAAATTGAAGGCAAATCGACTGTTTATAATTGATGGAAACATCCTATTCTTTTGGAATTGATGTATTGGAATCATCTTCTGCTTCATCATAATATTAACGAGATGCACAATGAGAAAAATGTATTTGATAACGTCTTTAACACAATTTTGAATGTCAAAGGGAAGACTAAAGATGATTTGAAATCAAGACGCAATATAGAAAAATTATGCAAACATCCTGAGCTTCATATAAAACCAAATGACAGTAAAAAACCAAAAACATGTAATGAATTAGATAATAATCAAGTTAAAGTTGTTGTTAAAATGGGTTAAAGGATTAATATTTCCTAATGGGATTTCACTATCGAGACATTATGTTCAAAGAACTACTACTGTTAAAAGTTTGGAATGCAGCAACAGAGCTTAGTATGTTCTACAAAGAGGTTTGTTCGACTACTTCAAAAGTGCAACGTTTACGTAAACTTAAAGTAGATATTTCTATATTGGTCTGCAAATTAGAAAAACTATTTCCATCATGTTTTTTTAATGTAATGGAGCATTTACCTATTCACCTCCTATCTGAAGCACGACTTCGAGGTCCCGTCCAATATGGATGGATGTATCCATTTGAGAGGTATATAACATGTTACTTATTAATTTAATTGTATTAATGAAGTTAATGTAAATTAATTTTGTATAGATATCTGAAGCATCTGAAGAAAAAAGTGAGACAAAAGGCAGGAGTTGAAGGTTTGATATGTAAATCTTACATCGAAGAAGAAGCTTCGTTCTTTTTCTCTCACTATTTCAGTGATCACGTGAATATATCATTTCAAAGTGTTCTACATAATGACGAAGGTGACGAACAAGAATCATCTCAAACAATGTTATCTATTTTTAGACAACATGGTTGAACTTTTGGGAAATGTGTAGACATATGGCTCGACGATAGAGGTCTTCATGTAGCACACACTTATATTCCTCCAAATTGTGCTGAGGTTGCACCATTTGTTAGGTAATCTTAAATATCAATTATTGTTTTATTTATTCCTATCTGACTTAGGAACAAACACCACAGCTGCACCCCAACTGGAAAAGCTAGGTCTTATCAGACCCTTCCATAGCAGTTGACGAGTTTGATCGCCTTATTCTTCTTTTTCTTTTGGAGTCATTCTTCGTATTGGATGTACCACTGGTCTGGCATTTGGAATTAGATTGATTATGAATTCAATTTCTCTTTGCGGAGGTAAGTTTTCGACTTCTTCAAACACATCTGCATAGTTTTTAACAACATGAATCTTTTCTAAGGAAGTGGGAATAACCTCTAGCACAAACCAAAATTCCTTTCTATCTGGATCTGAACCATGGCGTGGTACAGTAATATATCCAAGTTTCGTTTTAATTTTTACTATCCTTTTCATACAATTTACTTCGGCCTCGTATTTCATTAACCAATCTAGCCCAAGAATGATATCGAACTCAGGAAAATTCATGGTGATCAAATCAAAAGAAAACTTGTAGGAAGAGTAAGAGACTGGCACTCTACAATATGAACTAAGAACAAGAGATCCTCCTATCGGATTATGAACTCTAATTGGTTCTTTAAGAACTCTTATCTTTAACTTTAACGTGTTAACAGTGTTACTAGCAATAAAACTACGTGATGCACCCATGTCAAATAGTACAGAAATAGGAATATTTTTAATTGTAAGGGTACCTCCCAAAACATCGGGTTTACCTGCTCCATCAGAAGAAGCTGGCGGGTTTGCCCCGTCATAAACATGTGTAACTTCTGCCTTCTTAAGCAATGGACAATCTTTGACGAGATGTCCTGTTCGGCGGCAGTTGAAGCATGATCTAGAGTTCTGGCTTGAGCCTTGTGAGTTGGTCCTCTACTGTTTTGGAGCTGTGCACACATTAGAGTAGTGTCCCATCTTACCACAATTAAAACGGCTTCCCTTAGGTGGCTTTCTAGTTTGCTGATTTGTGGATGCTGCGTTGCTGGACTTAGGCTGGTTCGCAGAAGTCATGCGTTGTTTCCCGCTTGGCTCTTGGCGCGGTCTAAATCGTGGTTCCTTTGGTCCAAATCTTCATAATTACAGGCCATTTCCACTAAGTCTGCAAATTGGAGTTTGATGTGGCTCATGGCTCTATCTTGATACTTACGCTTCATCCCATGTATGAATCTTTTGTTCTTTGCCTTTACAGTCGTGATAAGCTCTGGGGCGTAACGAGATAGCTGCGTGAACTTATTGAGGTAGTCCTTCACGGAGAGGTCTCCTTGTTGGAGATTGGCAAATTCATCGTGCATGCACTTCATCGCTTGTTTTAGGATGAACTTCTCCTTAAACATTGCCTTGAACTCATCCCAAGTTCTCACTACATTTTGGTTCTCAACGGTGATGGATTCCCACCATAATTCTGCCTCATCTTGTAAAAGCCAGGCGCCCATAAATGCCTTGTCCCGATCTCCGAGTCTCAGACCACCCAAGATCTTTTTGCAAGTTTTCAACCATGCTAAGGCCTCTATCACTGTGCATGTTCCTGAAAAGGTTTTGCCCCTAAGATTCTTATATCTCTTGGCCACTCGGTCTAGCTCAAATGGTTAAGTGGCTGGTGGTTGTATTAATGGCCCTTCTGCAGCGGGGACATCTCCTCGTCCTCTACCTTGGCTTCCTCGGCCTCCTCTAGCTAATGCTGCTCTGGTAGCCATCTATCAAGTTCTGTATAAGCAAGAAAAGAGTTAGCCCTCAGAAACGATAATTTTATTATATGGTACCGTAGAAGAACTTAAGGAAAGGCAATGATGTACTAATCAGATTATTTTTGCTATTCTGCTTAGCTCATCCTAGGACATTACTAGTCCTATCTCTAATGAGCTACTCGTCTTAGAACACTACTGATTCTATTCTGACGAGGTGTTTAATGTGTTAAATTCCAGAACTAAGGTTAACCAAAGCTCTGATACCACCTGTAACGATCCCGAAACCCCGTACGACGGTGTTAAGGATAATCATTGGAATATAACACATTAATCATCACTAGCAGAATATAGATAATAGCATAAGCAGGAAATAGAATAATTTACATAAATATGACAGCGGAATCATAATATGTCACAACATCAGAGAGCACAGTGTAAGATACAACTTAGTGCATAAAAGTACATGATCAGTCTACATCGCCATAAGCGGTACATATACATAGAGAGTACATAAAAGAAATATCAGTCTACATCGCCAGAAGCGGAATCATATACATAGATAATAATGGCGGAATATCAATAGTCAACACTGAGAAGTCAAGCCTCGCCATGAGCCAAAAGATGCACTCTCTGTCGTAGTGAAAAGCCAAAATATGTCCTGCTACCTGGTACTAGGCTGCCCGTGTGAAAATAAGGGCACTCGAGTTTGCAAGGTGAAACAAACTATGAGTCAGTCATGGGACTGGTATGATAAATCTACTTAACTAATTAAACAACCATAATAAGGCAAATCATAGGACCACGCCACTTTCGCCGAACGGGTTTACTCCAATGATTGCTAGTGCATAAAATAAAGTAAATTACTAAATCATCGCAATGTTTTTTATAAAAATGAAGCCATTATAAGACTCAGGTCCCATCACACAATGCAACGCAAGCCAGAGGATAGAGTTTTACCTTACAATGGCCAAGAAATGCTTGATACTATAAAACGAAAGTGTTTGATATTATTACTAGTGCATATATGTTTCAAAAACAACTTCCATCATAAATATCAATCATGGACGGCATGGGTATCATATATCATGTCGCCATACTAGTAATACAATCAAATCCGCAATTTCATATTGGAAATTGGATTTCATCATGAGTCAAGGCAAGGGGCAAGCTCCTCTCCGTTCGAGACACTCTAGCAAATGTCTCAGGATCACACACAGCGATCCTTGGATCTTAAGGGCCGGTCCTCTCTTACTTTTGAGGATTGGCAATTCTTGAACACACGTTTCCCGGTCCTATAGGACCTATATCCGAGGCGCCTCGCATTCCAACAACCATACAGGTAAAATAATATATAAATGTCAGGGCTGGTAGGTCACTGACATCATCCATAGCTAGAAGGAAACGCCGTGTTCTCCCTTCAGTCACTATCCCGTATTTGACTCATACCGAGGTGTGAGGCTCGCGAATCAACTCTATACACAAAGGTACGCCACGTAGGCCATGCTTTGATCATCAACCACAAGACTTTGCTTTTCAACAGAAGCCTTGATCATCTGCCACTTAGGCGTGCCACGCAGGCAATTCACTCCATGCGACTGATTTCTATCGATATATAACCTCTGGGCTCGTACGTCTCAGAGAAGGGCGTTAAGCAAGAGAATAAATTCTCCGCCGCCAAATAGATATATATTTAATAGAAATCAGTCAGCACAGAACAAAATCCAATGTCAAACACATAGTCCATTTACAAGTTCGCTCTGGGTCTGAACGAAGCTGGAGGCACCATATTCCTCGCATATCCGTACAATCAACAAATACGTCCGGACGGCTACCACTTCAGCTCCTTCAAGGTAGCTACTCCAATCATGAGCATCAATAGCGCCCATCCATCCGATGTGAAGATCATCCGTCTTGAACCGTCTTCAACTCTTCAACTTCTAATCGTCGATCAATTATTTGAAATGAGAATTAACTCGGCCTTTTCAAATAATTCACATATATTTAGATTTTCAAATCAATTCTTTCCATGGTTAAATTATTCGACATTCACATTTCAGTTCTTTAGTATAATTTTCATGTAAAACACATTCAACCATCAAATATCAAGCAAACCAAGTAGAATCGGTTTATTTCCATTCTATATCGTCTATAATATTTTCTAATGATATATCACCATTTTTATTTATTTAAAAATGGCCCTATTTAATTAAACGACGTTTCAGGTCGTGCCGAGGCACTGGCACTGTTTTCCCCTAAATTTGTTTTACATATATTTGAAAAATCTAACCGTTGGATCTCAACAAAGTTTATATCGTTGGGAATATATTCCCAAAGCAAACCCAACGGTTCCAGTTTCATGAAAATCTGATGGTCGGATCTTTCGGTATAATTGTTTGAAGTTATGATTTCAAAACGTGAACTACAGGGGCTCGATTCATTTTATTTAATTTATATATATATATAATTTATTTGATGATTTCCATATCATTTTCACTTCAAATATTTCACTAACGCATTTAAATTTTAGAAAATTTCGCCATAACCTCCTTTGTACGGGAAGGGGTTTGGAAATTTATTGGGCCGTATTAGGTACCCAATAAATCCTAATAAGCATGCACATATTTATAATGATATATTCCGATGTCCACAGGGGAGTGTGTATAGATAATAACTCCAGGGAATAAATTCTCGTCACCTATAAATGGTTTTTGTGCCTTAATGACCAGAGAGACGTGTTTATTGTCATCTCCAGACCCGTGTGGGGTTTTTATTAATCTTGCAATTTACTGTTACAATTTATATAGTCCAGATCAGTCATCAGTTCAACCTGTAATATATAGTCATCGCCATACAAGCCTCTCGCTCGTATGGTAAATTTTCAACCTCGTCACACAAGCTCCAAATGCTTATGTGGGATAGGATGAAGTATGCCTATCTTCAAGAAGTATGCCATGTAGTGTAGTTAAAAATTAATTGTTACTATACTATGGCGATGTTTATTATTACACATAGAACAACCAGCAACCCGCATCCAATAACATTTACAGGAGTTGATATAATAATAAAATTGCGCATCCAACTCATTAAGGTTTACCTATTTGTTGGGCACACAAATAAATTCTTTACTCAACAGCTAATCCATTTTCCTGTTCAACACATGTATATATATATATATATATATGTGTGTGTGTGTGTGTGTGTGTGTGTGCAAAACTAAGCTAAAAATAATATATCTAGCGAACAAAGGTTTATTTCTACACGTGGTTATTTTTAACACTTCCTACACATGTTAAAAATAATATTTTCAACCCACACATATTTATTTGAACAAGTGATTATTTTTAACACTTCACATTTTGCATAGAAATGATATTTTTAGCGAACAAAAATATATTTCAACACATGACTATTTTATTTAGTTCACATACATGTTAAAAATAATATTCATAGCAAACAAATATTTATTTCAACACTTGTATATTTTTAGCGAGTCGTTTACATGATAAAAATGATATTTTTATCATC
Source organism: Allium sativum (assembly GCA_030737875.1). Classification (NCBI taxonomy): domain Eukaryota; kingdom Viridiplantae; phylum Streptophyta; class Magnoliopsida; order Asparagales; family Amaryllidaceae; genus Allium; species Allium sativum. The sequence goes on from CM060910.1 coordinate 656,233,404, forward strand.
AAAAATATTTATTCATCACATGAACATTTTTAGCACTTCATATTCACAATAAAAATGTAGATTTTATTGTTCAATCTATATATTCAATACATGAATATTTTCCACTTCACACATACGATAAAAATTTGATTTTTATTGTTCTAATCCTTTATTCAACACATGAATATTTTCTATAGTTTATATACATAATAAAAATGTGATTTTCATTATTAAAACAATTTATTTAAAACACGGATAGTTTATATAGTTTATATATGTGATAAAATGTTATTTTTATCTTTTAAAGAATTTTATTCATCACATGAATTTCTATTCAACACATGAATTTCTATTCAACACATGAATATGGTTTCAACACATGAATAAAGTTTTAAACACATGAAAATAATTCTAACACATGAATATTATTGAAAATTTCGGCAGCATAACGGCAAGGTATTTTAAACCGGCACCGTCCCGAGTACGGCTCCTCGCTCTACCTTAAAACCTCGCGGTTTTTGACAATGAAGATTTCATACATCTAGTTCGCATGCAGGCAAGTATGTTTTTCTTTTCCATAATTTATTCTAAATTTGTTTCAACCACAAACAGGTATTTTTCAACCACAATGGTATTTTTCAACCACAATCCAAACAATATCAACCACGAACAATCCTATCAACCATTCGCATTATTCACCAAATATTTCATGCCAATTCACAATCAATAAATATCGTCCATGGTTTGTGAACGAGGGGAGTGTATATATATATATATATAAGTATATTTTATTTTCATTCCAACACACATATGATTTATACAATGCACATATAATTTATACATCGCTCATATAATTTATACTATGCATGTACATGAGGTATACAACGCGTATATAATTTATTTTCCGCTTATATAACTTATACAATACATTTCGATTCACATTTCAGTTTAGAAATCTCACATTGGTTTGTTGCTTTGCTAAAAATCATAGCGAGCTGAGAAAAATCCCCGGACACTTCTAGAATGTAGAGAGCATCGTCACGGTCCCGATGTTTCCTGTTTCATCGAATTTCGTCAACATAGCAAAAAGATACGATATTTAGAAGTTGATCGAACTTTGCAACGCTTTTAAAAGTTGAGAACTGTTTAATTTATACCAGGCCGTACCTTTCTCATTGATGCTTCAAAACTAGGATTCGATTTTTCGAACGAACCGCTGCACGATAGCAAAATCGACCAACACCCCTTTGTAGAGCTCTGTGGGGCGTGCAGAAGGGTGGCGGTCACGGTGAACTCGAACACCTATGGTGGGCGTGGCGGCGGCGGAAAGCTTCGAACTTTGGGGAGGAACAATTCGATGTAGGGTGAACGATAGGGGGTGCCGCAGGTATAGATTTGAAGAGGAGGAGGAGGGCTTCAAAATTTGGGCTGGGGCAAGGTCTATCGACGAACGAGGTGGCCGGAATGTGGCCGGGAAGTTTGGACAACGTTTTCGTCGTTGACCGGGGGAGATAGAGGGTTTTCGATAGATTTTTATATTTTTTAAATAATGAATGAAAATTTTCTATTGGCCCATGCTTATATATTTCAAAAATTAGGGTTTTCATAAACAAACACCAATTCGAGCCCAACAACTATTGCCCCTAGCTAATTACCCCCATTCCGAACACAATGAGATATGTTTCGTAGGCCCATTCGACTGGTACAGTCAGTTATTCTTCAAATTAAAATATAAAACATTTAATATTTGATTCGAACGTACATTTCAATTTGCCGGAGCCACGAACTGATTTCAAAAATTCCAGAAAAATTAATCTAGCTATGTTTTGATGATACGGTCCCAATAAAACTAGTTTCGTCGAATTCTGAGACCGTTTGAAAAATGGCCATTTTCTGGTCGATCCAATTTAACAAAAATCAACCAAACACGTTTTCTTTTGCCACGCTCACATATTGTGAAAACCCGCAACTTCCCCGTAAAGGAAAGCGTCGGATAGTTCGAGAACAAGCCACAACAGAACGCATATAAAAGAACGTTTCACTGTATATTACAACAATGCACCAGATTACAAGAATATACAGAGTATAAAGGAATATTACACAGAAATATCAGAGATTTAAATTACATTTAAATACATAGCAGCGGAAAATAATACAATACACAACTAGAAGGAGATATACGGATACAAAGCTTTCCGGATATCGTTCCAGCTGTAAACCAGGATCCTGTGAATATAAATCTGCAAAACCAAAACTACTAGCTGCCCGTGTCAAAATAAGGGCACCCAGAGTTTAGGTTAAAACAATAAACTCCAGGTCAGTCATGTGACTGGTGTGAGAACTAAAACAGTTAATCTTTATTTTCAAAGTAAGGTAAATCAAGGGACCACGCCGTATAACACGGAACGGGTTTCCTCCCAAGAACACCAGTGCATAAAACAAACAGCGCGATGCTAAATAAAGAAAAATGAAGCTGTTATAAGACCCAGGTCCTATCACACAATGCAACGCAAGCCGGGGGATAGGGTTTTTACCTTATAACAGCCAAAGAATGCTTGATACGTTTAAAACAAATCATTTGATACTATTATAAGTGCATAGTGTATAAAACAACTTCAAATCATAAGTATCAATCATAGGCGGCATGAGCGCCCCATCCCACTATGTCGCCATATATAGGATTACAATTAAAACCGCAATTGTCACGTATTTGGAAATTGGATTTCCATCTATGAACCGAGGCAAAAGATAGTCCTCAACCGATTCGAGACTGCCTAGCCCGAGTCTCAGGATCAGAACGCATCGACCCTTGGATCGTCAGGGCCGGTCCACCGATGTGGATTAAACTTAAACCCTGGACACTGCGTTTCGCCGCCCTTTGGGGCGTAAGCGAGCCAACGAATGACTCCATCGGACCCGGATCGTCCGATCTAACCGAGGCGCCTCGCAACAGCAACAACCACATAAGTCAAACTCGTCAGGGCGTGTAAAACCACTGACGCCACTTCTAGCTAGGAGGAAACGCAGGCCCTCCCTGAGGTCCGTCTCCCGTTTTTGGTTCATACCTGGTGTGAAACACGCGAGGTAAACGTTACACAAAGCTACGCCACAAAGGCCGTGCTTTGATCATCAACCACAAGACTTTGCTTTTCAACAGAAGCCTTGATCATTTGCATCTTAGCATGCCACACAGGCAAACCATCCTATGCAACCGATATCAGTCACACAGAATGAAATCCGATGCCAGACACACAGTCCATTTACAAGTCCGTTCTGGGTCTGAACGAAACCGGAGGCACCTAGTACCCCGCATATCCATCGATCTCCAAGTACGTCTGGACGATCACTAACTGTTTCTATCTTCTTGGGTGTACAGCCCAATCAAGATCATCAGTTATCACCCAAACGACGTGAAGACCTCCGGTCTTCGACCACCGTCTTCATCTTCGACTTATCGTCGTATCAGTTATTCAGAATGGGATAAACCCGGTCTTTCCGAATAACTCGCGTATATATTATAAAAGTGTTACACAAACACAACATACGCCTCATTCCAATTCATTAGTCACTAACCGTAAATTAATCAAGAGAATAATTCCCCAAATATTAACCCCGAAGGCCGAAACCAACATCAGATCAATATCCAGAAAACCATTCTGCTTGGCTAACCGACAGTTAGTTTCTAAATTTCACGTTCAAATCTAATTAAAGATTTAACTATCGCCTGGAGCAAAACTGGTGATACTCCATTCTCGATCTTTTCAATCTAATTAAAGATTCATTAAAACTCCACTTAGTTTTAATCTTCGACTGGGTTAAAGAATCAGTGTCATTTAAAACACGGTTCACGATAAACCCAAATCACATTCCATTAATTATCGGGTTAAAGAACAAGTGTTATTTAAAACACTGTTCACGATAAACCCAAAAATCAATATCGATTCAATTCCAATTAAATATTATTTAATTGGTACACTTCATTAAATCTAAATAAAAAGATTTAATCTTTTCTCAACTGGGTTCAAGAACAGTGTTAGTGAAGACACCATTCACGACAAACCCAAATCACATTCCATTAATTATCGGGTTAAAGAACAAGTGTTATTTAAAACACTGTTCACGATAAACCCAAAAATCAATATCGATTCAATTCCAATTAAATATTATTTAATTGGTACACTTCATTAAATCTAAATAAAAAGATTTAATCTTTTCTCAACTGGGTTCAAGAACAGTGTTAGTGAAGACACCATTCACGACAAACCCAAATCACATTCCATTAATTATCGGGTTAAAGAACAAGTGTTATTTAAAACACTGTTCACGATAAACCCAAAAATCAATATCGATTCAATTCCAATTAAATATTATTTAATTGGTACACTTCATTAAATCTAAGTAAAAAGATTTAATCTTTTCTCAACTGGGTTCAAGAACAGTGTTAGTGAAGACACCATTCACGACAAACCCAAATCACATTCGATATTCAATACAAGGCTCTGAATAGAAAATATATCGGCTTATATTCAATATCGAATTCTACGACTAACAAATGTCGTATTGGAAATAACGATACAAATATATATCTTTCAAATTTCCATAACAACACCTGTAATATCACGAATTCCAACATCGAAATATTCCGAAGACAATTTCGATTCAAATCCACTCCAATGCAATCATTGGAAATTTTGGTTATTTTCAAAACCATTTCAAATTCAATTTATTTATTTAAAAATAAATAGAATTATAATTCTAGTTCAAAACTAGTTCATTTCGATAAAAATCTATTTTTATCTTTTCAAATATGGAGTTTTTCATCCCAAACTTTCACAAATCATTTCTTATGATTTTACACAAATTATTACTATTTTTAATAATTTTATCAAGGCCCGTACAGTCGATTTCCAACAATGGCCATCGAACTGCACTTACAGCGACCTTTTTCCAATTTGATTTGGACGTATCTCCAAATCCAACCGTTAGATTTCAAATTTCTAACATTCGTTAGAAAGCTCTTTTCGATACGAACCCAACGGTTCCGGTTTTAGGAGAATCCGACGGTCGGATCTCCCGTAATGTCCGTTTGAAATAAATGGTCGAAATTTACGAACTGCCGCGGCGCGGCGCGTTCTATTCAGGCCATTATATTATATATATAATATATATAATATATATTTCGTCGATTCTATTTAAAACGAATTTTATAAATAGTTTTAAATTCGTTTCAAAAGCAACTTCAACTTCCATTTCAATTCAAATCAAAATTGAATTCTTCCTTATAAATTCGTTTTAAAATTAATTTCAATTCAATTCAAATTTCAATTCAATTTGAATTCATTTCAATTCGATTTCAATTCAATTTGAATTCGTTTTCAATTCAATTCATTTCGAAATCGTTTTCAATTCAATTCATTTCGAAATCGTTTTCCATTCAATTCATTTCGAAATCGTTTTCAATTCAATTCATTTCGAAATCGTTTAAAATCGATATAAATATCGTTCACGTCAAAATGGCGTTAATCTAATCAACACGGCTTCATAAATTTCTATTTTCAAAATAGTTGTTATTATCAAAATATTTCGTTCAACACATGACCAATCTCAATGAATGAGTACTGTCAACACATGAACTTTTATTTTATATCGATAAAGATGTAAATTTTAATATTAAAATATTTCGTTCAACACATGACCAATCTCAATGAATGAGTACTGTCAACACATGAATTTTTATTTTATAATATTCTTTATTTTTCAAATTGGAATGAGGCCCAATCAATTACCATATAAAGTTAATTATATGGATTTTCATACAACACATGTATATCATAGCATTGAAAAATAATCAACCATCAACCAAAGTGCACTACACCGTATAAGCATCAAATATAGATATTCAACGCTTATAACAGCCTGTCAATCAATCGATCGACATATTTAATCAATCAGGATGAGTGAACTGCATATTTCATCCTAACACCCGTGTAGGGTTTCAAACAATCAAACAAATATTTTATTTGTGCAGTTGGGCGATGTGTAAAATTTATCGACCCAATCAATGTCAGTCAAATCAGTGTACATAAACAAACCGTCTGGTTTGTAAATGAATAATTTATTTATTCGCATTCACGTTAAAAATTATATTTTTAACGATAAAACATTTTATTTCAACATATGAATTTCTATTCAGTTCATTCTTTAAATAAAATGATATTTTTATTTTTCTAACACATTTTAGAAAATTTCGGCGGCATAACGGCACGATACTAGAAACGGGACAAGGCCTAGCCTTATCCCCGGTCTAGTGAAGGCCCACGCCATTCACACATCATCAAATCAATCCATTTCACCACACAATTCAATTTCAATCAAACAATCTCTAATCTATGCAACCAAACAAACAAGTCCATGGTCTGTGGACGGTTGTGTCGGGTGCTACTAAACACCGTCTGCATCCTAGTATATATATATAACTAGAAAATAAATTTGAAAGGTGAGAAATTCTCACTTATAGCTATCCTAGCTCCACGGCTCTTCATTTGCAGAAGTCTTCGTCGTTTCGCCCTTTTTGAACCTCCGTTGTCCGCTTTCACTACCTATGTAAAAATCGAATTTTTACTTCGCTATTCCATATATAAAAATCGAATTTTTATTTCAAAGTTCAATATATAAAAATCGAATTTTTATTTCAAAGTTCAATATATAAAAATTCTATTTTTCTATCGAAGTTCAATATATAAAAATTCTATTTTTCTATCGAAGTTCAATATATAAAAATTCTATTTTTCTATCGAAGTTCAATATATAAAAATTCTATTTTTCTATCGAAGTTCAATATATAAAAATTCTATTTTTCTATCGAAGTTCAATATATAAAAATTCTATTTTTCTATCGAAGTTCAATATATAAAAATTCTATTTTTCTTTTCTATAAAAAATCTGTTTTTATACCTTTCTATAAAAAAATCAGTTTTTATTTCCTTCAAATTTCAGTTTTGATTTCCTTTTAAAATTCAGTTTTGATTTCCTTAAAATTTCAGTTTTGATTTCCTTAAAATTTCAGTTTTGATTTCTAAAACAAAATCAGTTCTGAATTCTAATTAAAATCAGTTTTATAACTTCTTAAAAAAAATCTAAAATCAGTTTTAAATTCTTATTCAAATCAGTTTTTAAATCTAAAAAAAATTCAGTTTTTAAAACCCTAAAATTTCAGTTTTGATTTGAACTCTAAAATAAAAATCAGTTTTAATCTTTAAAATAAAAATCAAAGTAAAGTAAAAATAAATAAAAAACTTACTGTTTTCGGTTGCTTTGGGGTTGGAGAAGAGGATGAGGGCGCACAGGGGGTCGGGGCGTCGGAGGGGGTGGCAGATGGCCAGAGGCGGCGGCTAGGGTTCGGCGCTCTGTCGGAGGTAAGGGTCGCGATTTGGGGATACAGGCTGAGCGGGTATTGAGGAGAAGGGGGACTGGGAGGGCGGAGGCGTTGCCGATCGAAGGGGGAGGGAAGGGTTGCGCCTCGCTGGCGGCGGTGTCCCCCGAGGGTGGCGGCGGGTCTTCGAATCGCTTTCTCTCTTTTTTTTTTTTTTTATAAATCGTTTTCTGTTGAACGTGGGGGGGGGGGGGCAGAGATATAAAGTAGGAAGAGATATATTTTTTTATTATTATTTTATATTATTATTTAATTATTAAAAAGTTGACTTTCACATACGACCTCTAAACGAGGCCCACCGCCTGTCGTCCATAGCGTTCTACCCCCATTCTGAACACAATGGGATATGCACCGTAGGCTGATTCGACTGTTTCGATCTGTTTCCGTTGAATTTACATTTAAATCACTATATTGAATTTTAAACGTACATTTCAAATTACCGGGGTCACATACTAACTCTATAAATTGCAGAAAAATATTTTCTAGCTTCGTATTGACGATACGGTCCTAACAAAACTAGTTTCGTCGAATTCTGAGACCGTTTGAAAAATGGCCAATTTCCAGTCGATTAAAATCAACTGAAATGGTCAAAACACGTTTTCCTTTACCACGCTCACATACTGATTCGAAAAATTTTGAAATTTGGAATCTAACAATAATTTGACACTGCGGACCCAACAAAACTGGTTTCGTCGAAATCCGAGGTCATTTGCAAAATGTCCATTTTTAAGGGTCTGAATTCCATAGCGACTATTCAGAATTTTCAACTGGACATATCTTTTGATTCCCGCTACGAACTTTTGATTTTTCGGATTCGTTAGAAAGATATCATCAATTAGATCCCATTATTTTTGGTTTCACTAAAATCCGGATTGTTTTGCACCCGGTACATTCAATTGAAGTTTGAAATCGAATTATCGAACTACCGCGCCATTTTCAATTCCTATTTATAATTATATATAAATATTTATATTCTAACGACGACGTATATAATATATACGTTCGAATATATTCAAAACAAATTTCTCGTCGATTTTATTTAAAATAATCTATTTTAAATAATCAAAATTCGCTAAATTTGCCAAAATAAAAATTTCAAACTGGCCCGCATTTTACGGGTTGTTACAATCTCCCCCACTTAAAACTTTTCGTCCCCGAAAAGGAACGAAGTCGAAAGTGGTTTGATTATTTAACACTACGCTCGATCTGGCTTCCATTCTCCAACTCTTTAGTTTCTGAGAATTTTCAAAATTTCAAAAATTTGGCTAACACCCTAAATTTTTGAAAAATTTCGCCATAACCTCCCCTGCACCGGGAGCATCGGGGAATTTCAAATAGCTTCCCCGGTCTTTTAGATCTCAAAAAGAAAAAGAAAAAGCCAAGCGGCTAGCCAATAGGCTCACAAAATCATCATCACCCAAACAAAACAGGAAATTATGTAGTAAACATGTACCTATTTGTCGGGCAAACAAATTTTATTCTCTGCTCTAGCCTCCTTGCTATGACCTGTTCAATGATATATATGTATATGCAAGCAAATGCAACCAATTTTCAATATAGTTCAATATTTGATGCTATTAGGCAAAATGGTTCAAAATTAGCAAACAAATAGGCAAACAACACAAACATCAATCAATTAGTGAATTAGAGTTTCAAATTCATAATTTGATACATATACAAAAATCACATTTTTGATGCCAAATCACAACAATAGGCCCAATCTAATTTTGGTTCTCACACCAGTCAATAGGAAATATATAGAAATCACACCTTCGGAGCACGAACATAAACATTGATGATGCCATGGTCATTATCAACATCATCTCCGGGCGACTAGAGTGTGATTCTATATCTATCCAGTATATTAAAATTTCAAACACACGTGGATCAGACGTATACGCAAAATCTTTATATACTGGACTGTCCAACTCAATATAAATAGAAAATCAAATACGAATGATTGATTTAAATTTTCAAAACAAAATTTGTTTTCACTTGAAAAATATACTCTTCACACTCGTTCTAGGATACTACTGATCCCATCTCTAACGAGTCATTCTAATTGGATATTACTAATCCAATATCTGATGAATTCTTTCGTATGGTTCTAATGTGCCTTGTTCTCTGAGCTTTGTAAACCAAAGCTCTGATACCAACTGTGAAAACCCGCAACTTCCCCGTAAAGGAAAGCGTCGGATAGTTCGAGAACAAGCCACAACAGAACGCATATAAAAGAACGTTTCACTGTATATTACAACAATGCACCAGATTACAAGAATATACAGAGTATAAAGGAATATTACACAGAAATATCAGAGATTTAAATTACATTTAAATACATAGCAGCGGAAAATAATACAATACACAACTAGAAGGAGATATACGGATACAAAGCTTTCCGGATATCGTTCCAGCTGTAAACCAGGATCCTGTGAATATAAATCTGCAAAACCAAAACTACTAGCTGCCCGTGTCAAAATAAGGGCACCCAGAGTTTAGGTTAAAACAATAAACTCCAGGTCAGTCATGTGACTGGTGTGAGAACTAAAACAGTTAATCTTTATTTTCAAAGTAAGGTAAATCAAGGGACCACGCCGTATAACACGGAACGGGTTTCCTCCCAAGAACACCAGTGCATAAAACAAACAGCGCGATGCTAAATAAAGAAAAATGAAGCTGTTATAAGACCCAGGTCCTATCACACAATGCAACGCAAGCCGGGGGATAGGGTTTTTACCTTATAACAGCCAAAGAATGCTTGATACGTTTAAAACAAATCATTTGATACTATTATAAGTGCATAGTGTATAAAACAACTTCAAATCATAAGTATCAATCATAGGCGGCATGAGCGCCCCATCCCACTATGTCGCCATATATAGGATTACAATTAAAACCGCAATTGTCACGTATTTGGAAATTGGATTTCCATCTATGAACCGAGGCAAAAGATAGTCCTCAACCGATTCGAGACTGCCTAGCCCGAGTCTCAGGATCAGAACGCATCGACCCTTGGATCGTCAGGGCCGGTCCACCGATGTGGATTAAACTTAAACCCTGGACACTGCGTTTCGCCGCCCTTTGGGGCGTAAGCGAGCCAACGAATGACTCCATCGGACCCGGATCGTCCGATCTAACCGAGGCGCCTCGCAACAGCAACAACCACATAAGTCAAACTCGTCAGGGCGTGTAAAACCACTGACGCCACTTCTAGCTAGGAGGAAACGCAGGCCCTCCCTGAGGTCCGTCTCCCGTTTTTGGTTCATACCTGGTGTGAAACACGCGAGGTAAACGTTACACAAAGCTACGCCACAAAGGCCGTGCTTTGATCATCAACCACAAGACTTTGCTTTTCAACAGAAGCCTTGATCATTTGCATCTTAGCATGCCACACAGGCAAACCATCCTATGCAACCGATATCAGTCACACAGAATGAAATCCGATGTCAGACACACAGTCCATTTACAAGTCCGTTCTGGGTCTGAACGAAACCGGAGGCACCTAGTACCCCGCATATCCATCGATCTCCAAGTACGTCTGGACGATCACTAACTGTTTCTATCTTCTTGGGTGTACAGCCCAATCAAGATCATCAGTTATCACCCAAACGACGTGAAGACCTCCGGTCTTCGACCACCGTCTTCATCTTCGACTTATCGTCGTATCAGTTATTCAGAATGGGATAAACCCGGTCTTTCCGAATAACTCGCGTATATATTATAAAAGTGTTACACAAACACAACATACGCCTCATTCCAATTCATTAGTCACTAACCGTAAATTAATCAAGAGAATAATTCCCCAAATATTAACCCCGAAGGCCGAAACCAACATCAGATCAATATCCAGAAAACCATTCTGCTTGGCTAACCGACAGTTAGTTTCTAAATTTCACGTTCAAATCTAATTAAAGATTTAACTATCGCCTGGAGCAAAACTGGTGATACTCCATTCTCGATCTTTTCAATCTAATTAAAGATTCATTAAAACTCCACTTAGTTTTAATCTTCGACTGGGTTAAAGAATCAGTGTCATTTAAAACACGGTTCACGATAAACCCAAATCACATTCCATTAATTATCGGGTTAAAGAACAAGTGTTATTTAAAACACTGTTCACGATAAACCCAAAAATCAATATCGATTCAATTCCAATTAAATATTATTTAATTGGTACACTTCATTAAATCTAAATAAAAAGATTTAATCTTTTCTCAACTGGGTTCAAGAACAGTGTTAGTGAAGACACCATTCACGACAAACCCAAATCACATTCCATTAATTATCGGGTTAAAGAACAAGTGTTATTTAAAACACTGTTCACGATAAACCCAAAAATCAATATCGATTCAATTCCAATTAAATATTATTTAATTGGTACACTTCATTAAATCTAAATAAAAAGATTTAATCTTTTCTCAACTGGGTTCAAGAACAGTGTTAGTGAAGACACCATTCACGACAAACCCAAATCACATTCCATTAATTATCGGGTTAAAGAACAAGTGTTATTTAAAACACTGTTCACGATAAACCCAAAAATCAATATCGATTCAATTCCAATTAAATATTATTTAATTGGTACACTTCATTAAATCTAAGTAAAAAGATTTAATCTTTTCTCAACTGGGTTCAAGAACAGTGTTAGTGAAGACACCATTCACGACAAACCCAAATCACATTCGATATTCAATACAAGGCTCTGAATAGAAAATATATCGGCTTATATTCAATATCGAATTCTACGACTAACAAATGTCGTATTGGAAATAACGATACAAATATATATCTTTCAAATTTCCATAACAACACCTGTAATATCACGAATTCCAACATCGAAATATTCCGAAGACAATTTCGATTCAAATCCACTCCAATGCAATCATTGGAAATTTTGGTTATTTTCAAAACCATTTCAAATTCAATTTATTTATTTAAAAATAAATAGAATTATAATTCTAGTTCAAAACTAGTTCATTTCGATAAAAATCTATTTTTATCTTTTCAAATATGGAGTTTTTCATCCCAAACTTTCACAAATCATTTCTTATGATTTTACACAAATTATTACTATTTTTAATAATTTTATCAAGGCCCGTACAGTCGATTTCCAACAATGGCCATCGAACTGCACTTACAGCGACCTTTTTCCAATTTGATTTGGACGTATCTCCAAATCCAACCGTTAGATTTCAAATTTCTAACATTCGTTAAAAAGCTCTTTTCGATACGAACCCAACGGTTCCGGTTTTAGGAGAATCCGACGGTCGGATCTCCCGTAATGTCCGTTTGAAATAAATGGTCGAAATTTACGAACTGCCGCGGCGCGGCGCGTTCTATTCAGGCCATTATATTATATATATAATATATATAATATATATTTCGTCGATTCTATTTAAAACGAATTTTATAAATAGTTTTAAATTCGTTTCAAAAGCAACTTCAACTTCCATTTCAATTCAAATCAAAATTGAATTCTTCCTTATAAATTCGTTTTAAAATTCATTTCAATTCAATTTGAATTCATTTCAATTCGATTTCAATTCAATTTGAATTCGTTTTCAATTCAATTCATTTCGAAATCGTTTTCAATTCAATTCATTTCGAAATCGTTTTCCATTCAATTCATTTCGAAATCGTTTTCAATTCAATTCATTTCGAAATCGTTTAAAATCGATATAAATATCGTTCACGTCAAAATGGCGTTAATCTAATCAACACGGCTTCATAAATTTCTATTTTCAAAATAGTTGTTATTATCAAAATATTTCGTTCAACACATGACCAATCTCAATGAATGAGTACTGTCAACACATGAACTTTTATTTTATATCGATAAAGATGTAAATTTTAATATTAAAATATTTCGTTCAACACATGACCAATCTCAATGAATGAGTACTGTCAACACATGAATTTTTATTTTATAATATTCTTTATTTTTCAAATTGGAATGAGGCCCAATCAATTACCATATAAAGTTAATTATATGGATTTTCATACAACACATGTATATCATAGCATTGAAAAATAATCAACCATCAACCAAAGTGCACTACACCGTATAAGCATCAAATATAGATATTCAACGCTTATAACAACCTGTCAATCAATCGATCGACATATTTAATCAATCAGGATGAGTGAACTGCATATTTCATCCTAACACCCGTGTAGGGTTTCAAACAATCAAACAAATATTTTATTTGTGCAGTTGGGCGATGTGTAAAATTTATCGACCCAATCAATGTCAGTCAAATCAGTGTACATAAACAAACCGTCTGGTTTGTAAATGAATAATTTATTTATTCGCATTCACGTTAAAAATTATATTTTTAACGATAAAACATTTTATTTCAACATATGAATTTCTATTCAGTTCATTCTTTAAATAAAATGATAATTTTATTTTTCTAACACATTTTAGAAAATTTCGGCGGCATAACGGCACGATACTAGAAACGGGACAAGGCCTAGCCTTATCCCCGGTCTAGTGAAGGCCCACGCCATTCACACATCATCAAATCAATCCATTTCACCACACAATTCAATTTCAATCAAACAATCTCTAATCTATGCAACCAAACAAACAAGTCCATGGTCTGTGGACGGTTGTGTCGGGTGCTACTAAACACCGTCTGCATCCTAGTATATATATATAACTAGAAAATAAATTTGAAAGGTGAGAAATTCTCACTTATAGCTATCCTAGCTCCACGGCTCTTCATTTGCAGAAGTCTTCGTTGTTTCGCCCTTTTTGAACCTCCGTTGTCCGCTTTCACTACCTATGTAAAAATCGAATTTTTACTTCGCTATTCCATATATAAAAATCGAATTTTTATTTCAAAGTTCAATATATAAAAATCGAATTTTTATTTCAAAGTTCAATATATAAAAATTCTATTTTTCTATCGAAGTTCAATATATAAAAATTCTATTTTTCTATCGAAGTTCAATATATAAAAATTCTATTTTTCTATCGAAGTTCAATATATAAAAATTCTATTTTTCTATCGAAGTTCAATATATAAAAATTCTATTTTTCTATCGAAGTTCAATATATAAAAATTCTATTTTTCTATCGAAGTTCAATATATAAAAATTCTATTTTTCTATCGAAGTTCAATATATAAAAATTCTATTTTTCTATCGAAGTTCAATATATAAAAATTCTATTTTTCTATCGAAGTTCAATATATAAAAATTCTATTTTTCTTTTCTATAAAAAATCTGTTTTTATACCTTTCTATAAAAAAATCAGTTTTTATTTCCTTCAAATTTCAGTTTTGATTTCCTTTTAAAATTCAGTTTTGATTTCCTTAAAATTTCAGTTTTGATTTCCTTAAAATTTCAGTTTTGATTTCTAAAACAAAATCAGTTCTGAATTCTAATTAAAATCAGTTTTATAACTTCTTAAAAAAAATCTAAAATCAGTTTTAAATTCTTATTCAAATCAGTTTTTAAATCTAAAAAAAATTCAGTTTTTAAAACCCTAAAATTTCAGTTTTGATTTGAACTCTAAAATAAAAATCAGTTTTAATCTTTAAAATAAAAATCAAAGTAAAGTAAAAATAAAAAAAAAACTTACTGTTTTCGGGTGCTTTGGGGTTGGAGAAGAGGATGAGGGCGCACAGGGGGTCGGGGCGTCGGAGGGGGTGGCAGATGGCCAGAGGCGGCGGCTAGGGTTCGGCGCTCTGTCGGAGGTAAGGGTCGCGATTTGGGGACACAGGCTGAGCGGGTATTGAGGAGAAGGGGGACTGGGAGGGCGGAGGCGTTGCCGATCGAAGGGGGAGGGAAGGGTTGCGCCTCGCTGGCGGCGGTGTCCCCCGAGGGTGGCGGCGGGTCTTCGAATCGCTTTCTCTCTTTTTTTTTTTTTTTTTTTTATAAATCGTTTTCTGTTGAACGTGGGGGGGGGGCCAGAGATATAAAGTAGGAAGAGATATATATTTTTTTTTATTATTTTATATTATTATTTAATTATTAAAAAGTTGACTTTCACATACGACCTCTAAACGAGGCCCACCGCCTGTCGTCCATAGCGTTCTACCCCCATTCTGAACACAATGGGATATGCACCGTAGGCTGATTCGACTGTTTCGATCTGTTTCCGTTGAATTTACATTTAAATCACTATATTGAATTTTAAACGTACATTTCAAATTACCGGGGTCACATACTAACTCTATAAATTGCAGAAAAATATTTTCTAGCTTCGTATTGACGATACGGTCCTAACAAAACTAGTTTCGTCGAATTCTGAGACCGTTTGAAAAATGGCCAATTTCCAGTCGATTAAAATCAACTGAAATGGTCAAAACACGTTTTCCTTTACCACGTTCACATACTGATTCGAAAAATTTTGAAATTTGGAATCTAACAATAATTTGACACTGTGGACCCAACAAAACTGGTTTCGTCGAAATCCGAGGTCATTTGCAAAATGTCCATTTTTAAGGGTCTGAATTCCATAGCGACTATTCAGAATTTTCAACTGGACATATCTTTTGATTCCCGCTACGAACTTTTGATTTTTCGGATTCGTTAGAAAGATATCATCAATTAGATCCCATTATTTTTGGTTTCACTAAAATCCGGATTGTTTTGCACCCGGTACATTCAATTGAAGTTTGAAATCGAATTATCGAACTACCGCGCCATTTTCAATTCCTATTTATAATTATATATAAATATTTATATTCTAACGACGACGTATATAATATATACGTTCGAATATATTCAAAACAAATTTCTCGTCGATTTTATTTAAAATAATCTATTTTAAATAATCAAAATTCGCTAAATTTGCCAAAATAAAAATTTCAAACTGGCCCGCATTTTACGGGTTGTTACACATATTAGCTTCAAAAATTATGGAATTTGAAACTTACCAATAATTTGACATCCCGGATCCAAAAAAAGTGGTTTCGTCGAATTCCGAGGTCGTTTGCAAAATGTCTATTTTCAAGGGCTATATATTCTCTATAGCGACCTTTCTGAAAATTCATTTGGCCATAACTTTTGATTCCCACTATGAAACTTCGATTTTTCAGATTCATTAGAAAGATATTCATAAACAGATTTAAATATTTTTGGTTTCACCAAAATCCGTTTTATTTTGCACCCGGTACAGTCAGTCAAAGTGTGAATTCAAATTTTTAAACTGCCGCACCATTTCTAACTCTTTATTTTATCGAAATATTCTATTTCAATTGCCTTAATCTCTTTAACCAATTTAAATTTTTTTAAATTGGCTCGTATTTTCTGGGTTGTTACATTTTTCATGAGCAATTAGTGGAGGTTGTTCAACATATAGTCATTCTTTAATGTAGCCCTTTAAGAAAGCGCTTTTAACGTCCATCTGATATAATTTAAAATTATGATGACAAGCGTAGCTAATAGTATTTGAATTGCTTCTAGTCATGCAACTGGTGCAAATGTTTCTTCATAATCTATGCCTTCTTCTTGATTGTAACATTGTGCAACAAGTCTCGCTTTATTTCTAGCGATGTTACCTAATTCATCTGCTTTATTTTTGAAAACCCATTTTGTTCCAATAATAGTTTGATCATTCGGTCTAGGAACTAGTTCCCAGACTTCATTACGTTCAAACTGGTTTAGTTCTTCTTGCATGGCAATTATCCAATTTTCATCTGTTGATGCTTCTTTAGGATTTTTGGGTTCGATATTCGATAAAAAGGCTACATTACTTACTAAATTAAGTTGACTTCTTGTCCTTACGTTTGAAGTTATTTCTCTAGTGATATTTTGAGTTGGATGATCTCTTAATTTTCTTGGTGGAGATCGAACTTCATTAGCGGGAGTATTTTGATTATTGATATTATCTTGTAATTCTGTAGTATTATTCTTTATATTATTATGAATAATGTTTTCATCTTCTCTGTATATTTCAATATCATCATCACGTGAAGGATTATTTTTAGAGTACCTGAATTTAAAGAATTTTGAATAATATTTTCGTCAAATGATACATGAAGTGTTTCTTCGATTTTACTAGCTCTTTTATTAAAAATACGATAAGCTTTGCTACGCTCAAAATATCCTAAGAATATTCCTTCGTCAGATTTTGAATCGAATTTTCCCAGCTGATCTTTTGTATTTAAAACAAAACATTTCTAACCAAAAACTTTGAAATAAGATATATTTGGTTTTCTACCAATAAAAAGCTCATATGGAATGTTTTTAGTAAGTGGTCGAATGGAAACACAGTTCAAAACATAGTAAGTTGTTGCGACTGCTTCAGCCCAAAAATGTTTTGGTAATGTACTTTCATTTAATAATATTCTAGCATATTCTTGTAAAGTTCTATTCTTATATTCTACAACTCCATTTTGTTGTGGAGTTCTAGGAAATGAAAAGTTATGAAAAATTCCTCTCTTTTGACAAAATAAATCAAATTTCTCATTTTCGAATTCTCCTCCATGATCTCTTCATATATTCTTTATTTTAAATTAGTTAAGTTCTGAATTTGCTTGACAAAATTCTTAAAAATATCATAATTATCGCTTTTATTCCTTAAAAACATAATCCAAGTATATCTTGAAAAATCATCAACAATTACAAACACATATCTACTATTATTTATGGACTGAACTTGAGTTGGTACGAATAAATCTATACGTAATAATTCAAGTGGTTGTAAGGCTGATATAATCTTTTTTAGATTTAAAAGAAGATTTTGTTAATTTTCCGAGTTGACAAGCATCGCATAAATTTTCAGTTTTGAATTTTATTTTGGGTAAACCTCGTATAAGATCATTTTTAGATAATTTGTTAATAGATTTAAAGTAAATGCGACAAAATCATTTGTGTCATAACCAAGGATCATTATCTTTAGCTAATAAACAAATGTTCGGATTATTATTAATTATCATATTTAAAATATAAATATTTTTGTCTCGATTTCCTCCGAAAATAAGATTTTGGTTTGAATCCAATATACTACATTTATTTTCGGAAAATGTTATTTTAAAACCTTTATCACACAATTGACTTATACTTAATAAATTGTGCTTTAAATTCTTAACTAATAAAACATCTGAAATAAGAGGTGAATTAGATATACTGTAATTGCTCACATCGCCTTTGTCGATGATGTATCCATTGGAATTATCTCCAAATGTGACAGTTCCTCCTTTTGAGTAAGTAATATTTGTTAGCATTTCCTTGTCTCCTGTCATGTGTTTTGAGCAACCACTGTCTAGTATCCATTTTCCTCTGTTTTTGTGAAGTGGAACCTGCAAAAAATAATTAAAAAAATTCATTGGTACCCACTTCCTCCATTAGGGTCCTAAGGGTTAAATCTTAGGAAGCCAAACCCAAGAGGGCTTAGGTTCCTTTTTGAAAAAATAATCATTATTATAATGAACCGTATCATTTTTTTTAATATATTTATTCCTAATAAGAATATTATTTGTTTTAGGAATCCATATGCTAATATTTTCAGCATATTTTTTCTTAGTAGAAGTAGTTAATTTTCTACTAGAAATTCGCGGTATATTGTTAGGATTTTCAAAACTGGATTTCCTTTTTGAATTTATTTTATTATTATATCCAAGTCCTTTTTTATTAAAAACTGATTGAGAATTTTCTAAAATTTTAGATAAATTCTCTCTACCCTTGTTAAAATTATTTACATTTTTTGAAATACTTTCTAGTTTTGTTTTTAAAGTAGAATTTTCTAACTCTATAATTTTAACTTTATTATTCAAATCATGATTTTCAAAAAGCAAAAAACCATTTTTATTCTTTTGAATTTCTATTTCTTGACTTAACAAAGAAATTTGAGAATTTTCATTTAAAAGAGAATCTTCTAATTTCATCTTCTAAGATTTCTTTTTCATCTTTCAAATGGTCTCTCTCAAATTCGGCTTTGTTTTTGTCTTCGTTAGCTTGTTTAAATTTTATTTTGAACATCTTTCTAGATTCTAAAATTTCCGTATTCATTTCTACTAATTCATCAAAAGTAAAATCACTTACATCGTTGTCTTTAGCCATAAAGCACATATTTGCTTACTCACTATCGTTGTCGCTATCACTTCCAGAAGATGAGTCCGAATTATCCCAAGTGACTGAAAAAGCTCATTTCTTTGGTTTTTCACTTTTGCGATTTCTTTTTAGCTCTGGACAGTTCTTTGATAGTGTCCAGTCTTGTGGCAGTTGAAACATTTTACCAAAGCTGGATCAGGTTCTTTTGATGATTTCTTCTTTATATTTTTTCTTTGACTCTTTCGGTATTTTAGAAATTTTCTAAAATTTTTAGCAACAAATGCAATATCTTCTTTATCTGAATCGGAATCTTCTTTTTCTACATGGAAAGCTAAATTCTTCTTATCTTGTACCTGTACTTTCTTTGCCTGCAAGTTCACTTCATATGACATTAGATTACCGATCAATTCGTCCGGTTTCATGGCAGAGAGATCATTAGCTTCTTCAATCGTTAATACTTTTCCCTCCCGTTCATCGGTTAAAGAATTTAATTTTTTTTGAAACTATGTCAAAGTCGGAATATTTTTCTCCTAGTCCTAATAATGAATGATAAATATTTTGAAAACGTGAATACGTATCATTTATGGATTCCTTCTCGTTCATCTTAAAATTTCAAAACTGGTTTTTGAGCATAGAAATTTTACTTTGTTTAACTTTGTTAGTGCCTTCATGAGTAATCTTAAGTGTTCTCCGGATTTCATATGAAGTGTTGCACATACAAATTCGATTGAACTCATTTCTATCAAGTGCACAATGTGGCATATTCATGGCCTTAGCATTTGCAGTAGCTTCATTTTTCTCAGTGTTTGACTATTCAGTGTATGCAGTAGCAGGTGATGTATATTCTTTTTGAGTAATATTCCATGCATCATAGTTATTAGCTTGCATGTATATTCTCATTCTAGTAGCCCAGTAACTATAATTCATGCCATTAAAGAAGGGTGGTTTAGCCATTGATTGGCCTTCAGAATATACGTTGTTATTGCTAATGCTAGTGTTACTATTTATATAATCTAATTATCAAATAACGGTTTTACGGTTATATGACAGACTTTCTCTGATACCAATTGAAAAGTTAGTGTGAATACGACTTTAAGGATCTTTCTATATGGACACTACACCATATCTGCTGATTAGGCTGTGTTTTTAGCCGTATCTAAAGCTCTTAGGCACGGTAAAAAGCCATATCAAAAAGTGGCGTGTCTAATTATTAGATACGGCTATAGGCCGTGTCTAACTTAAAATTTGACATGCCTACGTAGCCGTATCAAAAGGTAAAATGGAAACGGCTCGCTGCCGTATCTAAAGGGCAGCTAGATACGAATGTAAACCGTAGCTAATTTCCGATGGACGCTGCTTTAATATATTTTAGAAACGGTTTTATACCGTATCTATGATGTCATGTAGACAAGGTCTTAAACCATATCTTATTATATATACGTGTATATATATATACATATACATATTATATATATATATAAATAGAAACTACAACGCATATTTTCCATAACACAGACCATATCACAATTTATACAAAGCATATATAGCAAAATTATACACAAAGCATAACAAGAATTTTCATAACACAATTTATAGAGTGTCATACAATTATTAAACGGAAATTGTCACAGATGTTTCATCTAATTACAAAGTCTGATATAACTGAGCTGGTTATTGAAAGTAGCAAATTTAATCAAAGAAAAAATGTGATAAAACTACAGGATCAGACCGAGAAGATTGAGCGTACTGATCATGCTGTGGTCCACGTTGCTGTAAATTAAAGCAAGATGAGAAGATGTTGATATTGAATGTACAAAATTTATATGTTTCAAAGCTTGCGTTGATAAGCATAAGCTAGACGTACACACATGAATTATCAGCGGATCAATCAATTTGCAAAAACATTAACAAATAATATTCGTGTGTGCATATCATGTCTCATGTGTATGCCATCGAAGAGAGTTCATGAAACTAATGCAAACACAAGTGTCATGGAATTCTTATTTCATAAGTAAACCAAGAGTCAAGTGTAAAATTATACATACCTGGTCCAACGTCTAAAGATAGTGAATCAGGGACTTCACATGACACACAAACCCATCCACTCCGACTTCATCAAAGGTCTCTGCAAATTGACGATTCAGTTTGGAGCTTTTCTCATCTGGTAGCAGTATACTGTCCAAAACCACTTTTTCATGTGTAGGTGGTACAGGAATCCCATGGCATCTGGATGACGTAGGATTTCGACAGACAGTACCTGTTGCAATAAAGTCGAGAATTCAAAGGATGGTATTAATAAAATATGCTTAATTTTATTAAAACAGGAGAACTGGAGTACATATCCATTAGACTTTAAGCACTCGCTTTAGATCAGAGTGCAATAAAATATGTAACACCCTTTGATTTTATTAATAAAACATACCTGTGCTATTATGTCTAGATCAGAGTTGAGAATTTCACATCGTTGATCGTTCACCACATTGGTCGTATCCTGGATCGGAGAAGGAACGCCCTTTGATGCACTGATGTGTGTACTGCTGCGTCCTCCATCCGATGTAGTTAACGGTGCCTGATTTCCTTGATCAGTCAAAGTTCCTACCATGTTGATCAAAACCTCCATTTTTCCAGACAAATTTCCTACTGTACCCTTCATATCAGTCATCATACCCTCCAAGCTTCCCACCCTCATTTTCAACTCATCATTGTTTTCATGAACATGTTTGAATCGTTTCTGTGCAATGGCAAAAGCCTTAACATGCATCTTTGGTATGATGCTCCCAACAGCGCGGCTCCTACCCCTTGTATCCTTACCCAACACTTGTGATAAGATATCTTCATCAACATGTAGTTTTTCTTCATCACTATTGGTGATCTTTTCCTTCAATTTGGCAATTTGATCCTGGGATAAAAATTAAATGTGTTTACACCAAAATTTACTTGTAACAGCTTGTAACTATAGTATGTTACTCCTAACTGAATAAATTCAATCCAGACATAGAACCATAACAATAAAAACATGTAATGAAGAAAATGTCATGAGAAACTAATTAATCACAATTATGGAAAGCCTGAAAGCCTGAAATGAAAGTCCAAACAATAGACTACTCGATGTTAACTGTAATAACCATAATACAAGTAAAAACTTACGAAGTATGCAGACGTGGCATTTGATATGCTACCATATTTTTTCCTGTGTGTCTTCTCCCATACTTGACGACGGTTGATATTTGCAGATGGACTTGCAATGATTTGCAATATATTCCAGTTCATATATATTCTCTCCCTTAATTGTGTTTTTTACTACTGCTGAAAGAAAATGATCAAATAATTTACCAATTCGTGTTCTACTCTAGCATGACTTTTACGTCCTGCATGGTCGGCATAACTTAGACTGGATCTATTATTTTTTGGCCTGTCGTCCTTCTTCCGCTTGCTTCAGGTGTTGCTTCATTCTTTATGAACTCGTTCCAATCATCTTGAGCAATTGAAGGTGTACAATGTTTCATCTGTTCTTCGTCATTGTCGAAAACGTCGTCCTTATATGTTTTGGGTACTTTATCCCAACCTGTGTAAGAGATCGGCACGTAAGATCGTACTAGTTTACCAAGCTTAGTAGCAATTTTTGGAGCGTTTTCTGAGACTGGAATACCAAGTAGGTTTTGTTCAACTTGTTGATCTTTCGAACACGATGCATGTGATGATGCTGGATCTTGCGACGTATTTTCCTGTGAAATAGAAGCAACATTAAGAATTATGACAAACACCAAGAATAAGAATATTATTCACATTTGTTACTGATTGTGTTCTCTATTACAATTTCACTCATGCATACACCATGAATATGAAATAGTTAAAAGAAATAATAAAAGCATAATGGATTGCGATCAGAAAGTGTAAGTCATGACATTCCAAATATATATGATTCCCTGGTAAAAAATGCATTTAACAATTCATAGGTTAACACATGAGTTTGGTTAGATCTTCTAGTTTTTCATTGTCTTCAAAAGCTGATTGATAGATGGTAGGAGACTCAATGTCATCCACATTTGTAGTCAACCGTTTTGGTGTATGCAAAACAACAGACCAGCTGTCATTTTCTAAATCTTTTGAGTAGAACACTTGGCTCGCTTCTGATGCAAGAATAAATGGCTCATCATTCACGCTGTCCCTGTTCTTTAATTTTCCTAAATTAACCGTGATCAGGTTTGAAGAGGGAACTATTTTGCAACCATTGATCTTATCCTCGACTTTTACCCAATCGCAATAAAAAACTGTTTGTTTGAAATCAATGTAATCCAACTCAAGTATCTGCTGAATGACTCCGTAATACGTTGTTTCTGCTTTCTTATAGTTTTTATCTTTGCCAGTCGCTCTAAATTTTGTAATTGCTCTCATGCATACACCGCTATCCTATTTTACCATATGGTCTTCGTACATTTTCGTGGAAAATAAAAACTCATTCACTTGGTACTTCGTATAACTAAGCGCCGTGAAATTCGATCCGTGTATTAGCCGCCAAAGATTTGGATCTACATCACTGCAATTCAACAACTACATAAAGCACAAGAAGAAAAATCAAGCATGTTCACGATGGTGTATTGCAAACTTATAAAAACGTGAAATACTGTAGATGATGTAATACCTCATTACGTAACCATATAGTAAAAGGTTTAACGACTTCGACAGTTGTACCTCTGGCTCGTGGTTGAAATTTAGTGCTTTTCACATAGGAGTTGTATCTTCTATACGTAGATAACACATATTGAAATGAATATATAAATTGAATTAAAAAATGGAAATTCGAAACCTACATCATGAACTTACTTCTTCCATGGATCCAATCCATCATACTTACTTAGGACCCATCTATGCACTTGTTCGAATTGCACATGGGTTAAACTTATATCTTTACCATTATCCAAAGGTATCCCACCAGCAAACTCATCATACTCGTCTAAAAATGCTTCGTGGGTATTTTATGGTTGCCATAACCTCCGTTTGGGATATATTCAATGCAATAAAGGCTAGCTTCTTGTATGATATATCCTTCTGCAATACACCCTTTAATGTATCTTTTGTTGCGCACATACCCTTTATATGTTTTCATCAACCTATGATTGTGATCAATTATAACTTGCACATGATAGCCATTTATACCGAATAATTATGTACATAACTGAAATTAGTAATTTACCGTTCAAAAGGGTACATACATCTATATCTGACAGGGCCACCAACCAATGCTTGATCGGCTAAATGAACTATAACATGGATACTGATATCAAAAAATGCAAGTGGAAAGTGTTTTTCAAAAAAACACATTGCTTCCACCAACATAGCCTTTGATTTTATAAGGTGTTCCCTATTGATAACCTTCGAGCACAAAATGTTAAAGAATATACTAATATGATGAATAGCATTTCGTAGATCCTTATGTTGTGTATAAGTATATTGAAGCAATACCGGAAGCAGATGTTGCATTATGACGTGGTAATCATGTGACTTCATATTTCTTAGTTCAAGAGGATTGATGCACACGTTGTTGCGAAAGTTAGAGGAGAATTTGTTAGGTACTTTCAAATTTTTCATTATGGTCCAAAATCTTATCTTTTCTTCTTTGCTTAAGGTGAAATTTGCCTTTGGTATGATTGTTTTTTTGGTTTCGAGATCTACCCTCACCCACAACTTTTGTTTTATAACCCTGGTTTTCATATCCTTGCGTGCATTGATGCCATCTTTTGACTTCTCTTTATGGCCCATAATGGTGCTGATGAGATGCTCTGCGACATTCTTCTCTGTATGCATAACATCAATATCATGTCGAATCATATTTGCTTTCCAACATGGTAAATCAAAAAAGATAGACCTCCTATACCAAGCAGAAACATTGTCACCTTCTTCAACGGCCGACTTTTTCCTTTTTTGACCAACTTCTTCTTTGTATGTACCGATTTTCATTTTGACATTCGCCACTCTCTTTTCAACTTCAAAACCATTCAATGGCCTTTTAGGATGACTAAGTTCTTGTTCATTGTTGAAATTTGTCTTGTCGTATCGAAACCTATGTTGGTTAGGAAGATACATTCGATGTCCCATAAAACACATCTTCTTACTTTCAGGAAGATGATAAGAACAAGTGTTTTCCCCACAAATGGGACATGCAAAGTAACCGTGAGTTGTACATCCCGATAAAGTCCCAAGAGCAGGGTGATCATGGATCCCCACAACACCCTAGCTCTCATTGTAAACTCGAATTTACTTGATGAATCATATGTTACAACTCCTTCCCATAACTACTTTAACTCGTCTACCAACGGCTCTAAATAAACATCAATATCCTTCCCCGGTTTTTCTGGCCCAGAAATCAACAGTGTTAACATTGAAAACTCCCGTTTCATGCACATAGACGAAGGAAGATTATACGGTACTACAATTACCGGCCAACAACTGTAAGGGTTAGTAAGAGAAGCATTCAGACAGAAACCATCTATTGCTATTCCATGTGTGACATTTCGTGGCTCGACTGCAAATGTTTTGTCAAAGGAATCCATGGCTTTCCATTGAGAAGTGTCACATGGATGACGCATTGCGTTTGGATCAGACTTGGCATGACCGTGCCAGGTCATTGCATTTGCTATCCATGGTACAGTATACAATCTCTTCAATCTAGAAATTAATGGAAAATGTCTTAATGTCTTTCGTGCTACTTTGGTTCCTTTTCTCTTGTCGTTAAAAGATGTCCAATATCTTGGTTCTTTGCAATTTGTACAAGAAATTCTATTCGCATCATCTTTCCAGTACAACATGCAATCATTGATGCATGCGTCATAAGTTGTGTAATTCATCCCAACTTTCTTAATGAACTTCTTCACGTCGGGGTATTTTGTCGGCAGCGTGTTACCTTCGGGGAGTAACTCCTTCATTAGTTCGAGTAGTGCAGTCACACCATTATCTGAGAAGCTGTATTGGGTCTTCAAGCTATTCAGTTTCATAATGGCATACAGCTTTGTTATCCCTTTTGGATACGAAGCATACAGCGGCTCTTTTGCGCTTACATAAAGTGGTGTATACTTCTTACTTTCAATGGCCTGCTAATTGCCATCACCCGTACACTAGTCTCCAACATTAGCATGATCAAACAATGGATTTTCAAGTTGAAAATCATGAAATCTATTTGCATCATTGACTAGATCTTCCATCACAATATGTTCAGCCTCGTCAGTACTTGTGGAATTACTAATTGGTTGTTGTTTTCCCATCTCCACCCTTTTTCCCCATGAAAATACCACACGCTATATGATTGGATAAAACCCCATCTAAGATAATGAAAATGAATTTTATCTAATTTGAACGTCTTCATATTTTGGCACCGATTGCAAGGGCATAAATACACCCCTTTCTTACCATCGTTTTCTTCAACAAAGCAAATAAACATTTTCACCCCATCAATATAGTATGGAGATCTTTGATTAAATTCATTTATCCATTTTTTGTCTATACCGAATGGCATGTTGCCAGCCTATAAATTCAAAAATTGTTACAACTTACAAATTGCATCAATCACTGGATGTTTTCATTGGCAAATTGGTTTTTTTTTTTACTGGTTAACCTAAAACTAGTTTTATTTACTGGAATGGGTATGGCAATTGGTTGGAAACAAAACATTTCCAACAGCAATTTAACAAACAAAATTCAAGGTTCATATTTTACATATTCAGTATCATGACTAGCTAACTTAATACAAGGAAGTAAATCAAATAACGTGTGCACTAACCATGGTGTACTATGACCAACTTGAAAAAATCTAACTTTCTTCAACATTCAACCTTGCTTTGTAACCGCCCTTGGGTAAAAACCAATAAATAGCTCTCTGGCCTACAACATGTTGAGCATGAATTGAAACAATGGCGCAAAAAATATTGATTACAAGAAACTGAATCAAATCAAAATTTTACCAGCAATAGAGATGCACGATTTGCAGGCAATGACAAAGAAGCAGATATGAGCAGACAACTATCGGATTTCTGCAATTTTTTGGGAGCAATTTTCAGAAATGGAAAAGGGCACGGATACAATATTAGACGAGGGAAATAAAAAAAAGGAGGGAGATAACCTGAAAGGATTAAAAAAATTAGATGGATGGGTGTGCTTTTTTGGGCAAAAATTTTACACAAAAAAGCACGAATTTGAAACGGCCAACAATCGAATCATATTAACTGATCCGGAGCATTCGCGATGGACGGTCAGATTTTGGGTACTTGTGGTGGTGCAGATCGCAAATTGTTGTTTGATACGGACCTGAGCATTATCAAATTTGATACGGCTATTAGCCGAATTTTACGCCCGCATCCGTGTGTGCCAAATTGGCTGATATGGTGTAGTGGGATATTGAGGAATATAAATGTGATACTAACTAGTTGATTCTACAATAGTTATGCAAATAAATAGAGCTTAATATGATATATCACAAATAATAAAATGTAGTAAAGTAAGTTAAAAAGACACCAGAAATTTTTATACTGGTTCGGACTTCCCGCCCTACGTCCGAAACTCCTCTTCAGAATTCACTAACAACGCCCTCTCTTAACCCAGAGGAATAGGTCAGTACACCCGAGCCCCAACAAGGATGCCTCTTGTCTGAGAAACTAATCTCGTGTCCTGGCAGTCATATTCCACAGTTGGGCCTACAACATGTGGATGCTAGATATGTCGGTCGGGTCCTGGCAGTCATATTCCACAGTTGGGCCTAATCTCGTGTCTTAGCCCAATTTGTATTTGTGTACTTAGACCTCCCACATTAGGTTCAACATTAGTGGCTATTGGATATGCCGGTCGGGTCCGGGCAGACTTCCACCACTAATGCAACCTAACCTCATGTCATAAGTACAATTTAAAATTCCTAATTGTAAATTACTAAACATTCCAAATTAATCCAAATCTACCTATGTCATTATTGGTAACTATTTCTATGTTTTCCCCATTTGAATTACATGTCCCATTTCATATGAATATTACATAAATTATGCCAATTATAATCCATTTTCCCCTATTTCCTCTCTAAGTACTCGTACGTATTTTAGCGGCATCTAGGCTATAAAGTAACCTAGCTACAACAATGAAAATGGAATATGACGAAGGTGATAGTTTCAACATATCTTGGCATAAACATAAACATAAACTGGTATGATAACAAGGTGAATGGTCATGTAATCATCATGGCAAGGTAGGCATAAAAGTGATGAATTTATAGCAACTACAATGTCAACGCAACATAATGAGATCTAACTTAACCATAAGGTGTCCAATTATTTAGATCTAGCATAGTTAGGGTGACATAATAACATGTTTAGATCTAAAGATGGATTCACATGTCAAGTTTACACCATATCTCAATGGACCTCATTATGACAAGTGAAAGGTGATTAACATAAAGATCTAGATCTAAGTAATGTTACAACTGTCCAAATTAATAGATGTACATCCACCATAACATGATTACAAGTCAAGATCCATATAAGCAACATAACCGAATAACCACAATTTTATTAGGTCTAGGAAAATAGAATTGTTATGACATAATATAGGATTTCACATTAATGCAGAATCATACTTTACAACATATCCAATTCATAGTCTTTCAAAATATACTTTTATTTATCTAAACCTAAAAACAACAAGAACTCACAGCGTTAGGTTTAGAGAATTGAGGAAGAACGGATCTAGAATTTCTGATTGGATTTGTAGAATATGTTGTTGTAGAAAACGGTTCAGTTCGCACTCTAGCAGCATATGGCCTCCATGACTTCCAGTGAAGAAAATATGAGAAATAGGACACGTATATATGGCTGCCAAACCCCCTGAAACCGAGTGCCACGTCAGCCATAGGGGTATCGACACCCCTGTGGGTGGGTCGACCTCTAGGTCGACACCCCTCTAGGGGTCGACCCCCTAGAGCGGGAATTTTGCCGCTCAGAGGAATTTTTCGAATTTGAATCCTCTGGATAGAATTTTGACTCATCTATGACTCACCTCTGACTCATGCGTATGTATAAAATATTTCTATGCGTATACAAACTTAAAACCTTCATAACTTCTTCATACGTTGTCCGTTTTACGCAAACTAAATGTCTATCTTCACCAGAATTTCGAGACGAACGCAATAGTGCAGTCCGTTTCCTCTAATTCTGAATATTAAATTAATTATTATTTAATTTATTCTCTTTAATGTCGTTAAAAATTCGGGGTGTTACACATTTTCTTTTGATTAATGAAGAGGAATCTCTTCATGAATGGAAGCAACTCTTCAGAAAATAAAATCTAGGTCGAATCAGTTGACTAGTAGAATTAAAACGTATATATAAAAAATTTAAAACTAGCCGTTATATACCAAAATAGGTCGACCAGTCGACTGGTCCATTTCCTACGAGTCGACTGGTAGTCCAGTTTTGGTATATTTCTGGCTTTTTGATGGCTTTATAAATATATATTTATATATAACTTTGATTAGCACATTCGTGTATACTTGAGGATAGATTTTAACATAATTCTAACACGACTCAATGCGTGTATATATATATATAACCTTATCTTTATGATTCAATTCCCATAGTAGCTTTGTTCGTTGGCATCGATCAAAATCTCGTTATTCAACAAAAAGCATGAAATATCTCTATGGATATTTCCTTTGAGCCTTTCCATCAAGTCAATATGCTTCCTAATTTG
This sequence comes from Allium sativum, assembly GCA_030737875.1. Taxonomy (NCBI): domain Eukaryota; kingdom Viridiplantae; phylum Streptophyta; class Magnoliopsida; order Asparagales; family Amaryllidaceae; genus Allium; species Allium sativum. The sequence continues at coordinate 656,263,543 of CM060910.1, forward strand.
GTCATTAAGCAGCCTCCGGGTTTCCTTCAATTTCTTAGTTACTTCAAAGAATTGAGCTTGAGTAACTAGGGCTTCGAGATCAAAGGATGTAGCCATATCTAAGGTGGTTGGAGCTTCAGAAGGTTGCTGTTGGATAGAGGCTTCTTGTTCAGAAGTAGAAGGTCCAACCATAGCGGATTTTCCTTTTTCACAATTTTGGTAAACTTAGTATGTAAGTCTGAAAAGACCTAAGTAGCACTCCAAGTTTTGATGAAAGAATGGTAGGAAAGACTAAAATTTTATATTCTCACTGAAAGCACCATAATGTTGATGTCCAAAAGTTAACATAATACTTAAAGAGTTTTAAGACAGTGAAACTAGGCGTCCTATAAGGATTTTAATGCAGGAAAGTAATTCATACAGAGTTTATAGTGGTTCGGTTCTTGAGAACCTACGTCCACTTTGAAGGTTTTCTTGTTCTTCTCGAAATGCCAAGGCAACCCAAAAAGCTCAAGTGTCCAAGAAGAAGATAAACTTTTTCTTGAAGTGTTGGAGTGAGCTTGAGAGTCCAAAGGGCAATATCTTCTTCTCAATGACTCAGGAAAGAAAAAGATCAACTCTGAACTCGTTTCTGAGTGGGGTATTTATAGGTGAAGGGAGTGAGTAGGAGTATGTGAGTGAGAGGCACGTGAGCATGCGCCCACAATGTTCGTCTTTCGGGATGGGTATCGATCCCGAGATCGGTACTGGTCCCCGAGGACTTAGTTGTTTATCTCCTCTTCTTGAAGCTCTACATTTTACTTTCAATCGTCACTTCGTATCCCTGGAGAGAATTGGAAATACCGTTCCTTGATTGTCTACACCGATCTCGGGGTCCCTTGCAAGTACTGATCCGAGATTGCTTTGTGAAATACTGATCCTGAAAGGGCAGAGCTTCGCACCTATCCTGAAACACTTGGAGGAATTATGGGTGGAAGGGTGGGAGTTGTGCTTTGGAGATAAGAAATAGTGAATGTCGATCCCAGGATACGAAATAGAGAATGCCGATCCCGTGACTATTGGGAAAATTTGTTGAGGAGTCCTGAGTTTGGGGATACGTACCGATCTCAATGAATGGTTTATCTCGATCCTCAAACACTTAGCCATTTGAAAGCAGTTTTGACGAGCCGGGACGACCATTCTTGTACGACTCCATTTGGGCTTGATTCCTGAGTATTTGGACGACACTTCTGAGTCGTTTAACCTCGTGATGAGCCGAGTCGTGTGCACCTTGACTGCTTCTGGTAGTCGGACCAAAAAGACCAGATAACAGTTATGTTGTATCTTTGGTAATGTTAGTAGCTGTGTTGTGTAATACGGGATTCATTAAACACGGTTGTACATGGTCTTCGGCCTTACTTTTTTTTATATATATATAAGTGGTGGTGGTGGGGATTTGTGGGTGGGGGGGTGGGGGGGGAGATAAAGTTGGTCAATCATTAATGTTGTTTATTTGTTATTGTTACAAACTCGGATAAAAGTAATAATACAACTAGATACGGATATAAATATATTTTTCTATTTTTTACGCTATGGTACTAAAATGATATCTAAACATAAACAATAATGTAATAAAATTGAGTTCACTCCCCTTTGACGTTTCGTAATCAAGCCAGCAGAAACTCACCAATGATACGCTTAATGAATGTAGACTAGCAAATCAAATATGTTGCAGTATTGGTCCCAGATTATTTTTCTAATGTTCCCCGCTTAGTTTGCATATATGTGGATGCAAAAGACTGTTTCAACAAATAAGAATATTTGATAAAATCAAGGAATTTATTAGTGTATCTACAACAAATCTCATGCAGGGGGCATTCATAGCTTCTTCACCGTCTGTATACAATGAAGAATTTCATTTGAAATTAAAGAGCTCGTCTTCAACGAGGAATTCATCCAAAACTAAAGAAATACTCGTCTCCCTTCAGCATTTACTGGTAATTTCCTCTGCTTTTTCTGTCCATTCTCACTCAAAAAACAGTAATATATGAATGAAAAGGAAAAAAAAAAAAATCGTGTTTTTCTGCTCAGATTTTTTATCTTTTTCTTTTCAAATACTGATTTATTTTTGCCATGTTAATCTCTTACAAAACCATTGGACGAGCTTAGTAGCTTATCCATGGCCGTCAGGAAGCTTTAAGATGAAAACAATAGTCAGCATATTTCTTCGCCATATTAGCCGGTAGTCATATTCTTATATCCTGATTTATTGCAGGTTTCGTGGACAAGAGCAGGGGAAAAATGACAGACGGATCAGTAGAAAGAAAAATAACCGCAGAGTTTATAAAGCACGTAAGAATTATACTATCTGTTAACATTTTCTCGAGTGATACTGTTTGCACCTTAAAAATTACTTAAAAATACCATGATTTTGATGCTCGTGACTGAACATTTCCTTTGTAAAATTTGAAGAGTCAAACAACAGTCAACCACCTGAATGATTCGAAGTGCAAATAGTATCACTCCACTTCTCTTGGAGGTCAACACTTTTTATGCTGTTGTATGCAATTTAAAGCATCTTTACAATGGATTATTATGTGTTCACCCTACAGTTGAGTTTTCAAACGACCCATCATGTTTTCAAAAATCATATCAAATTATATTTCCATATCAACTTATCATAAATTATTTAAATAATAGGTTTTAAACCAGTATTATTATTTATTATTCATACTCAAGAGACCAAATTAGACAGAATAAATACAATCGTATACAAGAAGGTTGATTTTGCTTAGCTTTTCCATACTCTGCATACACATCTTATCACAAGTGTTTGGATGTGAAGGCCACAACTAAATGATAAGACCCATAAACTATGAATCTAATTCTAGAGATTTTGGGTTTGATATATTTATTACAAACTTCTGTTATCAATTTTCAAAAAATAAAAAAGAGAAAAGGGTGTCTCGTAGCATACTCATATATGCAGTTACTTGTAAACAGATTGATAATACAAACTAATCATTTTTATTTTTTAATATATGTATAGGTGCAGAATATGATAGAGGACTGCCTTCAGATGTATATGAACCAGAAGGATACAGTCAACGTCCTCGCGCAACGAGCAAACATAGCTCCTGGTGTTACTAAATTAGGTGAGTATTTCAAACACATCATCCTAGTATGACAAAATGTTGGGAAACAATGGCTGAGTCGCGGACTAGGTCGCTTTTTGAAGACGATTCAGCGATCTGGTCGGTGGTGCAAACCAGTTCGTACTTGTCGCCGCCGCCTCTGGGATAAAACAGTCATCTGAGAAAAATAATTGATTTGCTTGCCCAACAAACCAATTCAGATTTGCACTTTCGATTTAAATTTAATTGTTCGTTCTGATTTTGTTTTTGAAGAACTTTTAATGGTGGAGGAAGAAGAAGAGAGATAAGAATAAAAAGTTTTTTTTTTGCTAAGTAGTTCGACAATAAATAAACATGGTAATACTTGTAGAGGAAGTCGGTTCAAATCTAAAAAAATGGATCTCAATTTTTTACCAAGTCAAAATAAAAAATAATAAAAAAAACTGGTTTTTTTTCTTTTCATATGATCTCATGATGTGGGGCTATTCATATATGAGTCACTTCACACTTATCCAATTTTTTTTTTAAAAATAATAATTCATCATTATAAAAAATGAACCACTTTTCCAACAATCCCCCACTAATTTAAAAAAAAAAAAATATTTCGAGCAGTTTCTAGAAATATAAGATTGTGCATAAACAAATGTGTCATCCGACTTGAACCTTTGCATAGTGAATAAGATTCAATTTTTACTAGAGTGACACGTAGTCTTGAACTCTATTCCTGACATCAGACCACACACAATTTTTTCTATAGTGCAATCAAATAAGCCCGTGCATTAATGGCCATGCACGTATATCCCAGTTTAGTGAACGCTTTATGAATCTTGCCCAAAACTCCATAGAAAGCGGCCACATTTCCACATTCACGTAGGTGAGTCTATCAAGAGTACTCCTGAAGATAGGCACTCCACTCCAATTAGAGTATAGATCTCATTAAGAGTTTCTATCAACTCATCCTCTAATCACTTCAGGAATACATGCTTCTTAATACAAAAATTTAGCATGTTCATCTACTATCACTACACAACTTGTTTTTACCCATTGAACCTAGTTCTTGGAATCTCCAGTCATTTAGGTCGGGTTACCATCGTGCGTGATTCCATAATCTATGGGCAATAGTCTCATTCTTTTAGAATCATTATGGACTTTCTTTCTGGTCAGTCCTTTCGTCAAAGGATCTGTCAAATTGTCATCACTTCATATGTGATGTTCTCTAACAATACTATGCATACGACTGTCATTTCTTACCGTTGTAATATTGGTTCTGTCCTTCTTTCAATAGTCGTCAAATTTTCATCACTATGTACGTGATGTTCTCCTACAGTATTGTACTTACGACGTCGTCTTTTACCGTTGTAATAACGGTTCTACACTTTTTGCAATAGCCGCGGTACTATCGCAATCGATTACACCACTGGTGTCGGTTTTTCCCTTATGAGTAACTCAAATAGCAGATTTCTTTAGTTCTCTGCTTCTTAACTAGCTGTGGCTAGTGTTATTATCTCAGTCTCTATAATAGACTGAGTCAAAATAGTCTGTTTCTTGGGTTTCCAATAGATAGTTTCTTCAGTGATGCTAAATATATAGCCACTGGTTCTTTATAATCATCAGATAAAGTATTTCAGCATGTATCAGAATATCCTTCAAGTACAATTGAACATTTTTCATAATGTAATCTAAGATTCATAGTTTATTATAGGTATCTCATAACCCTCTCATTAGCATGTTAATGCTCTATACTAGGTCTACTGAAAAACATGCATAATAATCCCACGACATAGGTAATGTCGGGTCTAGTACAATAAATGGCATCTGAAGGCTGCCAATGATGCTCGCTTAAGCAGACTATCTTATACATTCACCAGTGTTCTTACATAACTTTACACTGGGATCATATGGTGTACATGTCAGTTTACAGTCAAAGTAATCGTATTTCTTTAGAATCTTCTCAATTTAATGAGATTGATCCAAAGAAAATCCCACTTTTAACCTAGTAATCTTAATATCAGGGATTACACTCGTCTTACCTAGATTTTTCATATCAAAATTGACACTTAATAAGGATTTGACTGAGTTTATGGCATGAATATTTGACCCAAAGATGAGAAGGTCATTTACATAAGTACATATAATAGTGCAAATGTCTTTCTCAGATTTGTAATAAATGCATTTGTCACTTTCATTAACTTTAAAACCATAAGAAATGATTAAGTTATCAAATTTTTTCATGCCATTATTTAAGTGCTTGTTTTAAACCATATAATGATTTATCTTATTTGCATACTTTATGTTCTTGACCATGTACTACAAATCCTTCAGGCTGGTCCATATAAATTTCTTCTTCTAATTCACCGTATAAAGAACGTGGTTTTAACATCCATTTGGTGTATTAATAAATAACAAATAGATGCATGTGAGATTAATACCCGAATGATTGTAATTCTAGTTATAGGTAAAAAAATGTCGAAGAAATCTATATTTTCTCTTTGCTTAAAACCTTTAGCTACTAATTGTGCTTTATATTTATCAATAATGCCATCAGGTTTTAATTTCTTTTTAAGCACCCATTTACAACCTACAGATTTACAACCAGAGAATAAATCTACTAAATGCCAAGTTTTATTGGATTTCAGAGAATTCATCTCATCATTTATAGCCTCTTGCCAAAAATCGGCATCCAAAGAAGATAAGGCTTCTTGGAGGTTTAAGGGATCCTCCTCTATAGCAAACGCACAAAAATCCGAACTAAAATCTTTTACGATTCTTACTCTTTTACTTCTTCTAGGTTCAGTTTCAGAACTTTTATTAAGTTCTGTTCTAATAGGCATACTTAATGTGCCCCCACTATTCCTTAATTTAAAAGGAAATTTTGTTTCATAAAAATCGACATCATTTGATTCAATTATATTATGTGCATTTAGGTCATAAAATCGGTATGCTTTGCTATTAATAGCATAGCCCATAAATACACATTCATATGCTGTACTTGCTGATTTTATTCTCTTAAGGTCTAGAATGCGAACATATGCTAAACAACCCCAAGTTCTAAAATATGATACATTGGATTTATAATTCTTTAAAATTTCATAAAGTGAAATTTTATTCTTAGATTAGGGGATTATATTCATAACATAGCATGCAGTCAATTAAAATATCCCCCCACCAATGTTTTGCTGCACCAAAATTTAATAAAATGGCAATTACTAATTCGGTAAAGGTCCTAGTTTTTTTTCAGCTTTACCGTTTATTTCAAGTGAATATGGTGCAGTTCTCTCATGTACTATACCATGTAATTTATATTTAAAAAAATCAGAATAAACTAGATTCATATTTTGTTCCTCTATCACTATGAATTCTCTTAATTTTCTTACTACTCAATTTCAGTTTTCAATGTTTCAAACATGTCAAATGCATCACAACATTAAGAAACACTGTCTTTCTAATTGTAAGCTTTATTTTCACATTACCAATCTCTACAGTTTTAATAGTGTGAGGATCTCCCAACAACACATTCTGATCATCAACAACCGTGTACATTGTGAATATATCACGATCATAGCAGACATGGCAAGAAACACCAGTGTCTACCCACCAACCCTCTGATCCACTATCAAAACGAATCTCAGTAGTCGTAGTCGTAGTCGTAGCCATTAAAGGCTTCTCAGTCAGGTTTGCCTGCGGTGCAGGGCTTAGCCTGTTCTGACATTGTCGTGCCATATGACCTGGTTTTCTACAGTTGTAATATAGAAGCAACTGTCCAGAATCATTCTTTTTGGTTGGCTGTTGTTGTCCTTTATGGTTTCCTTATGGATTCTCATTCTATTCTCAATTGATTGGATGTGGAGGCTTACTACTGCTTGAGATATTAATATGTTTGAAAATTTATATTTTTCTTATAGAAAAATATACATAAATTCATAGACTAACATAAATTAGTCACATAAAATATTATTTTCTGCATTTGTACCATTCCACCACACTTGTGGACTATATTAATGGTAAACAACTTACATGGTAAATTTAACCATCACATATAGAGACTACATAAACCAAGGTATCAAAACACTTGAGTTTAAAAAATACTTAGGTTCAGTCAGTTAACATTGTTCCAATCAAATAATGCACTCTTAGGACTCAAGCAAAGTGATTAGTGTGACCCAAAACTACAGTATAAGATAATGAGCAGGGTTCATGATTAGTTATCAAATTTCGAAGTTTTATAAACCAATTTCCACCGTGCAACCATTTTACAACTACAAAGATGACATGCTTACAGTTCTTTAAGGCTATTGGATCAATGACAACCAACAGTAACTTATAGACATTCTACATCCAATGAAATTCATACATATAAGCTTCCTTTTTGGCTTCTATTTTTCTTTTTCTAAAGGATTCTGATTAAAATGCAACTCAAAAGGTGACTTAAGCTCGTTGGAAAAAGAAGGCATAGCCAAGAAACCTCTATGTTGGTACTTAACAAGCCAAAATAGAATATGTTAATTACCTAATACCAGATACCTTTCTAGTGATTTTTCCATAATACCAGGCACAATCAGCTATCAATTTAAGCATGCATTAGAAAGAATTTAAAAAATTATATTACTTTTCTCTGATGCTCATCCTGGTGGGGGCCACAACAATAAAGAATACTGCAGCCCATCGATCCATTTCTCACAAACTTGGATTTAATGATGCCACTACGTAACTGTAGCGCGAAGCCACCTTTCATGCCTACCAAATTGTCCACTTTTTAACCCTGATTTCATGTAGATGACGGCAAATCCAGATTTCACATAAAATCTTTCTACTTTTTCTTCTGACGCCAGCAATAAACATGCGAATAAGTTCGCTACTTAGTTTCAAAGCACTTGAGTTGATAGAGGAAGATGGCGGCACCTTCAAGCAAGTTAGAGTTGCAACCATTGTTTCGAGATCGTCTTCAAATCGTTGGGAAACAATGACTGAGTCACGGACTAGGTCACTTTCTTGAAGACGATTCGGCGATCTGGTCGGTGATGCAAACCAGTTCGTACTTGTCGCCGCCGCCTCTGGGATAAAACAGCCTTCTGAGAAAAATAATTGATTTGCTTGCACAACAAACCAATTCAGATATGCACTTTTGATTTAATTTAACTGCTCGTTCTGATTTTGTTTTTGAAGAACTTTTAATGGTGGAGGAAGAAGAAGAGAGAGATAAGAATAAAATGTTATTTTTTTTTGAGTAGTTCGGCAATAAATAAACATGGTAATACGTGTAGAGGAAGTCGGTTCAGATCTAAAAAAATGGATCTCAATTTTTTACCAAGTCAAAATAAAAAAACTGGTTTTTTTTTCTTTTCATATGGTCTCATGATATGGGACTATTCATATATGAGTCACCTCACACTTATCCATTTTTTTTTAAATAATTCATCTTTATAAAAAATGAATCATTTTTCCAACACAAAATATAACTTATAGTATCTGCAAATAGGGTTGTGTCGGTTATAAATCCCACCGTCTAACCGATCAAATTTCACTGTTTCCTACCATTAAAAATCTAGTCAAACGGTTGCCGTTGACCTTCTATACGGTGCGGTTCTTCCTACCGCTGCAAGCGGCAACGGATGTAGCTGCAAAACTATAACCAGCGGCAAACCGTGGCTTTCTAAGCATTCGTCAACAG